>CM040122.1:341476936-342777837 GCA_022559845.1 Amorphophallus konjac
GGGGAAGAAGATGGGGGCCCCTTGCTGGTCCTACTAGACTTTTGCAAATAAACCCAAACATTCTGAAGGAATAACAAATTGGCTTATAAAGCCTTACAATTGCAAACATGTTTTCCCAGGGATATAAATGTAAATAAAAGGACATAAATGCAAACTAAAAGTTAGTGCCTGGTGTTGATTCCCATCAATTCTCCCCAAGTGAGAAGAACTCGACCCCGTCGAGTAAGGGGTACAACTGCTCGAGTAGCTCCGATAGATCCGTCACCGAACCTGGAAGCACAGAGTACGCTCCACTCCAAGTAATCGTCACATGCTCATCCCGTATAGATTCGATATACTCACGCTGCTGTGGGAATGAGGCTAGAGGTGGACACTCCAGGGTGGGGTCACTCTCAAAGGGGAGAAGGCGGCTCGAAGACTCACTAGGAATCACCGCTGGGTCCCTTTATGTGTCTAGATCCGATATGTTGAGATAGAGCCGATCCCAAATGCCGGCAAGTCTACAACGTGCGCAATAGATCCGACTTGCCTCGCACTCGAAAGGGACTAATCATCACGAGCGTACAAAGTCCGACTCGACTTGATGCATGCAGACTCACTATGCGCTCAACAAGAAAGAAAAACACAGACTCACACATGACCCTAAACAAACCTACGGTTAGTCCGACCGAAACACATGCAAAGGTGGACCAGGACATCCGAATGTGTGCCATGCATACACTAGATGCAACCAAAGGTCGATAGAATCATGGACTCATAGACATCCCGAAATGCACCACTCATGCATGGACGGCTCTTTGGATTAGGGAGGTTTGGGTGGGCCAGGAGAGTTGAATGCATCATTCGCATCACCCATATGTGTATCTCGCCAGTGAACGGGCTAGATGCAGACTCATTCGCATCATTCACATCACCCAAATGCTGGCAAGTCTACAACGTGCGCAATAGATCCGACTTGCCTTGCACTCGAAAGGGACTAATCATCACGAGCGTACAAAGTCCGACTCGACTTGATGCATGCAGACTCACTATGCACTCAACAAGAAAGAAAAACACAGACTCACACATGACCCTAAACAAACCTACGGTTAGTCCGACCGAAACACATGCAAAGGTGGACCAGGACATCCGAATGTGTGCCATGCATACACTAGATGCAACCAAAGGTCGGTAGAATCATGGACTCATAGACATCGCGAAATGCACCACTCATGCATGGACGGCTCTTTGGATTAGGGAGGTTTGGGTGGGCCAGGAGAGTTGAATGCATCATTCGCATCACCCATATGTGTATCTCGCCAGTGAACGGGCTTGGTGGGTGTAGATGATTCAGCCCGTGGGGAAGGGGTGTGATAGTGGACTCCCTTGAAGAAGCGGAGTGAGAATGATAGCTCGGGAGGTTCACTAGTGAAGGGGTCAAAAGGGTAAAAGAAGGTATAACCCCATGAGATGGACTCCCCCATGACATGGACCCACATGTGGGGTTCTTGAAGGTGTAGGTGGTCACCTTCATTCATCGTGATAGGTGGGACATGGATCTCATGTAAGAGGTAAGGTTCCTCCCTTAGTATGGCAATACCGTAGGAGGGGGTGAAATCCAGCTCATCAGGAACAGGGAAGAACAATAGGACCTCGGTGGTGATAGGACCCAATGTGTACATCGAGGTGACACACCCCAAAGCTGGGAGCATGAAGCTATGCGTTTAGGGTTGGTCAGACTTTAAGGTCAATGTATACGTCATCTCCCATTGACTTTCTAAACTCCTTAGTAGATCCTTTACACTCTCTATGAAGCAAAAGGACCTGAAAGTGGTGTGAAAGGAGTTAATGGGGACTATTGGGAGGGCTGGGTCCACGGAGGGGTAGCAAGACGGTCTAGGGACCAAGCCTATCCTGAGCCAACTATGAAACTGCTCGACTATGTGTAGCTTCCCCATTAGAGGTACGAGTAGCTCTGGCTGAGGTGGGTGAGGCCGTGGGGCAAGAGCGTCCTGCCGTGTAGGTCCATGTGCTTGGCCGACCGGCTGAGCGCTCTGCTGATGGGTAGATGCGCGCCGTAGGGCAGCATCAAACTGTGACTCAAATGGCTCGACCTCTAGAGCGACCTGATAGGAGTGCCCCAAAGTTTTCACATGGCGGCAAAATAATTCAAATTGGAAGTGAAGCCGTAAACCTTTCCAGAATTGAGTTCTGGCCTCGATGCTCTCCTTCCCGACTCCACATCTTGTCCAGTACACTTCGAAGTCCCTAATGTACTCAGACACGGACTGATTGCCTTGGTCGGGTCTGAGGTATGGGTTGGCCATAGTTGCAAAGATGGGGTTGGATCCCCTAGGAATGGGCATGCAATGGCATTTTTTTTATTTTTGTTGTTATATGCAAAAGCTTATGCAAACTAAAACACCTAGACTTAACCAATAGATGGTACGTGGTGGAGTTACGAGATCCAAAGATCCTCTCTCGTAAGTGTGCGACCTTCCCGATAAGCGTAACCTAACGTTCGGGCAACACCTTTTAATATACCGAATAATGGTATGCAAATGTGACACCTAGACTTAGACACTTTTTTTTTGTTTTCAAGCAAAGACTACCCTAGACTCGACTCGCTCGGATACCAATTTGATGCGGGACGGACATGTGAACCTTGGACTCTAGCTAGAAGCTCGTCCCTAAGCGAGGGAAACGCGGGATCGTGCATGGTTGAGGAACCGGCAGTGAGTCTCGGGTATTCGGCTCTTCCGCGTGTACTCAGATTGAGTCACGGGACGTGTCACACTCACTCTCTCACAGCGGTGATAACAATATATCGAGCAAATAATTCTATCACTCGCAGAGGCATATACAAATAAATGCGAGTAAAGTAAATGCTGAGATGGGAAGCGAACACGATACCTCCACGCACCGGGCGTGGGGAAGATGACCCCGGCCAAGTATGGTAACTCCCGGTACAATAATTACCAAATAATTACAGAAGTGGATTTTTACTGCCCACTCCACGCAGGGAGGTAAAGGGCTACAAGTGGGCCCAGGAGGATCGATCTTGGGTTAACGGGCAGCAATCCGGACAGCTCCGATGGTAGCGCACGCCAGCAACTGTGGGGCCCACATTCTGGTCGGTGGGGCCGAGTGGGTCTGGAGTGGCACCGCTGTGACGGGGATGCTTGGAGAGATGATCCCTAGGAAGGGGTCATACTGGTTCACCTTGTGGAAGGCGGGTCGGTCGGCCGGGCGGTCGGTGCGGCTTGCTGTCCACGGGCTGGCACTTCTGTTCTGCAGTGCGCGACTCGGCGAGAACGGCTGCTGCGAACAGCCCCGAACTTTGATTAACGTGAGACTAGCACCGTTGGAAAGCTCTTTCAAAGGGCTACGACTTATGGTCAGAGAATGAATTTTGTCTATCTCTGTAATGGCCTTGGTCGAATTTACAACATGCTGGTTCACAGGACCAGATCTGGTAGGACAGATTTAGATCTGCCTGAAAATGAGCATTGACCGGAGGGAAAAAGTTAGATATGGAAGTTGGGCTCTTGATGAAAGTTAGAGAGGGGGAAGTAAGGAAGATAGAAATATTTTTTGTAGATTTTCTAGAGGTGGTTTAACAGGGGAAATATATTTTTGACTGGTCAGGGGTCGGATCTGGACTGCACAGGATAGAATAGACTTTTGGCCTGAGTTTTAATTTTTCAGAGGGGAAAAAGAACTTCTAAAATCGAGGAAAAATTTGTGGAGGTGGGTTTTGGTGGGTAGAACACCCAGTCTAAATTTGGACTCAATCAGAAATAGGGAAGGGGGTCGAACAAAGGAAAAACTAGCTTGCTGGACAGAGATCTGCATAGAAGGCAGATTGCTAGGAGGAAAAAGATAGAATTGGGAAAAACAGCTAACGAAGGGTAAATAACCAGATTTTTTTTGTGGAGGCTGGGGTGGACGTGGGAGACTCGCCCTCCAATTTTGGGCTCGACTTGAGCTCCTGATGGAGACCTAAAAATCAAGATTTGAGGCTTTGTCCTGATGTGGACAGAACTCCGACGATGGCGGTGGCAGCGCGACAGCGGTGTGATGGCGGCGGCGGCGGCGGCGGCGGCGGTGCTGAGCTTCACACTCAGGAAGGGGGATACGAGGGAGTCATCACACCTCAGAAGAATGGCAGAAATCCATCTGCAAGGGGGAGCGGGGAGAGAGACAAGGGGCGCACCATTCTTGCTTCAAGCAAATTCACTTAATTTTCTTCATTAATTCCCATAAAATATGAAATACAAGGTATTTATATGAAAATGCAAATGACCTAAACTAACCTCAGATCTAGGGTTAGGGAGGGGTATACAAGGGATGGAAGAATTTATTTCTCCCATGTGTTTCCAACACAATAAAAAAACCATTTTAAGGGGGTGCCCCCTTGACTTTGAAGGAGAGAAAATGGACTTTTAATACCATTTGTCCCCTTGAATGGTCAAGCTTCTAGAAGCCCACCTTGGACCTTTGACCAGTCTCACATGGGACCTAGGACTTAGGTGGACCAATGGGGAAGGAGATGGGGGTCCCTTGCTGGTCCTACTGGACTTTTTTAAATAAACCCAAACATCCTTAAGGAATAGCAAATTGGCATATAAAGCCTTACAATTGCAAACATGTTTTCCCAAGGATATAAATGCAAATAAAGGACACAAATATAAACTAAAAGTTAGTGCTCAGTGTTGATTCCCATCAACTTATATGCATGTCGAAATGATTACATCTTTAGTTGAGGATTTGATGGTATTAAAAATGTGTTTCATGCATTTTCAATATGAGATTTTTGGGTTGCACATATTAAAATGAGTTGTTTGAGTTCTAGCTTCAAATACATGTTTAACTTACAAAAAAACCAAAAATAAACCATTGTCTTTCATTTAGACTGTTGATGGTTTATGTGTTTTGGATTGAATATATTAATCTTGATGAACTTGGTTTGTTAGGAATTGGGTTGCATGTATTGGGTTGAGTCGAACCTTGTCTTGGTTGTGGAGATTGTGAAGAAGGTGTCTATGGTGCTGCGTTTGTTGCAGTGAGTGTGTGTGTTGTGATCCGATCCTCGGATCGTGTTGGAGACTCCGTCTCCATGTGTGTTGGGGCGTGTCCCCGTGTGTATGCGGGCATCGTCCTACGTGTGTGTGTGTTGGAGCTTGGCTCCGTGTTGGGGATTTATCCCCGTGTTTGTTGGAACGTCGCTCCGTTTTGGGTAGTCTTCCCCGTGCTGGATTTTCAGTGAGTTAAGCCTTACCGATTTGGTAAGGGGTGGATGTAGAGAGCCTGTCGTGGTCCCAAACCACCTTAAAAATTCCCGTGTCATGTGGTTTGATTTGCGTGATTGTTTCCTTATCATCTACCTCATTCACAGGAGATTGGTTTCAGTTTTATCTTGTTCACACACATTGCTATTTTTATCTTGATCACACACATTACTTATTTTTAGATCACATCTTGTTTACACACACACACACACACTACTTGTTTGTCCGCTATGCATCGTACTACGTGCTTGCTTGATAAATCCATCTAGGTGATCATGTGAGATCGGAAAGGCTGAGAGATCTAATTATTTTAGGATTCAAATCTCAGTTCATCTTAGTTTAAATTTGTTAGTTGCCCTAATATCGCTTAGATAGCTTTAAATTTACCATATCACGTCGGGGACAATTCAACCCCCCTTCTTGTCCGCTCGCCTATCGGGGCCGCGAATTGTCAACATTGGGAATAGTGCATCTGGGTGGGCTCATGTGCGTGGGCAAGCGGCCATGCGTATTCTGCATGGCTAACATGACAAGCACCTCATGTGTGAACAGCTCGGCACCCTCATGCAGTAGACGAACATGGCAGCACCTCCAGCACGCATTCAGTGCAGCAGCAAAGCGTCATGCACAGCAGACATGGGGAGTCTGCAACATTGCCTCGAGAGTCTGCAAGATTTCCTGGGGAGTCTGTAAGAGCTCCAGGAACACTGCAAGATTACATGGGAAGCCGATGAGATCAGAGCAGCAGGGTGCAAGATTGCATGGGAAGCCGGTGTGTAGGCGTTGGCATGCATGGCTGAGTAGGCTTCGAAGGCTTCAATGGCAGGGTAGGTGCATATGGAAATGGCGGCCATGCATGTTGGACGATGGCAGTGACCCTGCCTATAAAACCCAACGACACTCCTCCCCTTTGCAATTTTTCTTCTTTCCTTTCACTCTCCCTGTACCGGTTCTCCCCTCTCTCCAACTCGGACAGGTTGGGTCCTCTCCCCTTCCAAGCTTCTCCTTTATTCCCTCCAGTTGCACCTCTGCACTGCCCCTTTCCCTTCCTTTTCTTTCTCCTCCTTCCTCCCCCATCTCCCTCTACTTCTTTCCCCTCACTCCCCGCCGATCTGGAGCCCCTATTCTAAATAGGGGCACCGGCCACACATCTCCTCTCCCTCCGTTCCTCACTTCCTCTCTCCCCCTCTTCCTCTCCCCCTTACACACACTGCACAACACCGCAGACCTCCCGCCTCTCTTCTTCGCTCTTCGTCGTCACCCTTCTCCCTCTCTTCCTCTTCACCACACACACACGCCACACACACACACACTCTCATTCTCTCTCTCTCTTGATGTGTGTGGGGTCATGAAGGGTGCCTTTAATTTGTTTATGTTTTTGATAATAACTAACCTTATAAATAACTTTGTGTCTGCTTGCATATGCGGTTGATGTCAGTGTGCATTCATGAGCTTTGCTATGCTTCCATGTTTTTCAATTGAGTCGTTGTGCTCTTGAGCAAGTCTTCATAGTTGAGATTGATTTTTCCATATTGCTAGACATGCATATAAGCTCGTGGATGGTTATGAGTAGAAGCTCTATGCATTTGTTTATGTGTCTCGTTAAGGAGCTTTTATCACTCATAATCCAAGATTTTGATATCCATGTAGGTCTCATGTTCTACATTGTCTTTTACAGGAGAGAGATGATTGGAAGACACCTACAAATCACATGGATGCATGGTAATATCTATTTATGTGAATCTTGGTGGAAAGTGGCTGACATGTGGTGTAATATTGATTAAACCCCAAGGAATACTTGGTTTTTATGTTTAAACATTCAATCTCTTCCCAGTCCCTTGTGCTATCCATGTTGTATATATTCACTTGGTTCTTTCATGTATATTCTTCATAAAGTTCTTATGCTAGATGCATACTTTGAATTCCTCATGAAAGTGGTGGCTAAAATGAATTGATTGAAACTCTCACGTTGAATGATATTCATTTTCTCATGTTGAACTTTAGCATAGGCTTTCGTGCCCTTTCATAGTGTCGACCTATCAAAGGATGGTGTCGACCCCATATTTCGTAAGCATCACTTAGATGCAAATGATTCATGGTTCTGTGAAGAGAACTTGTCTTAAATTCAATCACATCGTTCATGTAGATTTTGGTTTTACAATGCCACTCTTGTTGCACTTGATGCATAAAGTTCATTGCTATGTGATCTTGTTTCCTTGATGAGGATAAACATGTTTTTCCAAAGAATTTTTATGCACCTTGAACATGGATTTTAATGTATCTGCCTTTTGCACTTTCTTTATGGTTACAAGTTGCTCATACCTTGTTCACATGTATAGAAATATCCTTTGATCTTTAGCTTGGAACATTTGTGGTTCAAAGTGTTCGTATGCACCTTGAACATGGGTTTCATGTATATACTTCATGCATTTATCATTTGGATTATTGAGCTAAAGTTATAATCATTTTTTATTATGATTTTACAGGATTAAGATCTTTAATATAAACCCTCCAAGATCAAAGGAGTTTGATGCCACCGAGTTTTGAAGGGTTGCAATGGAGTTTGGGGCTGAAATCTGAAAGTCTGGAATTTACTGTAGCTTTAGGTCGACCGACCCTATAGCTTAGGTCGACCGACACTGTAGCTTTAGGTCGACCGACCCTGTAGCTTAGGTCGACCGAAATTGGCAGTGCTGCCTGAAAATTGACCTGTAAAAGTTAGGTCGACCGACCACCTACCTCCAGTCGACCGAACCCCCCGAGGTAGCAATTGTTGACTTTGTTGTATTCAACGTGGGAAGCCCTTCTCCTTGGATTTTTTAATCTCAAAAGTCTCCAAACATCCCTGGAATTGTGGATCTGTGTCTTGGCTTGTCTTGACCATCCTAGGTCTTATAAACCCACTTGTGCCTAACCTTTTACCCCTTTGCCCGTGGGTTCATGGTAGACCTATTGGGGGTATTTTTGGATGGTTCTAGAAGGGTTATCATGATCTTTTCATGTCTTCTATATATGCTCTCTTGTGAACTCCGAATTTGACAAGAAACCCCCAATTGAGCTAATGTTTTCTATCTTGTAGGTCAAGAAAGAGGAGAAGAAGAGAGAGGGGAAAAGAAGGGGAGAATTCATCTTCATCCAAGAGGTTTTGAAGATCGTGGAAGAAGGAAAAGTGCAACATATCGAGGAGAGGATCGAGAGGACGTTGAAATCGTCACCATCCGATTGGAGCTTCAAGCTACTATTTTTATTCATCTTGGAAATCAAAGGGGGAACAATCTCTACATCCTTTAGTTGTTGTTTTGTGATGTTTGCCATGTGTTCTATTTCGATCTGAGCTTATATTGTTATTTGTGTTTATTTTCTGAACCTGAAAATACATTTTGTGTGTGTGACCGTCTGTGTATACGGTCGTGTTTGATCGCCTGCGTGTGATCGTGTGTGTAGTTGTGCTGTGTTTGTTGCAGCGTGTGTGTGTGTTGTAATCCGGTCGTCGGATCGTGTGGGATACTCCATCTCTGTGTGTGTGTGTGTGTTGGGGCGTGTCCCTGTGTGTATTTGGAGCGTTGTCTCCGTGTTGGGGATTTATCCCCGAGTGAAGCCTCACCAGGTTTGGTGAGGGGTGAGTGTAGGGAGGCCGTCGTGGTCCCGAACCACCTTAAAAATCGTTGTGCACTTTAGTTTGATTTGTGTGATTGCGTGGTTTGCTTGTTATATCCGTTTGTATGATCGTGCGGGAACGAAGAGGTTTAGAGAATTAGTTACCTTGTTTAGTTAATTTCCTACAATCTTGTTAAAAGGTTTTAATACCGCTGCGTAGCTTTTTAATTTACCATCTAGCGTCGGGGACAATTCAACCCCCCCTTCTTGTCCGCTCGTCTACCCCGAGACCAACAATTGGTATCAGAGCAAGGCTCTGTTGTCCTTAGATCTAATGATCTATAGAGAGATCCCAGTGTAGTGTTAATCGTGAATTGTTCTGTTGATCATATTTTGATGAGTTGCTTACCTATTTTTGAAGGCGATGATTTTGATTCATGGTTAGGCAAAATGTGTGGGCTAATTAACTTTGTTAATCCTGAACTCTAGAAATTGATATATTATGGCCCTAACAAATTGCCTCTGGATGAGACTAGATGGTCTCATGAAGATGAACTAAAAAATCATGATAATGTTTTAGTTTTAAGATTATTAAAAGCTGCCATGAAATCTGATATATATCCATTTGTTTCTTCATGTGAAACAGCGAAGGAAATCGTGGATGGATTGATCAAATTTCAAGAGATATAGTTGGAAGATCTGTGCCTCATGGGTGATGAGGAGAGCACATCAAGCATGGTAAGTTCAAAGGTAAATTCTGACTCTAATGATGAAGATGAATCTGGTTATGAAGAGTTAATGAATGCTTATGAAGAGCTTGTTAATAAGTACAAGATGATTAAGGTTGAAAATAAAAAAGTGAAAAAGGACGTTGAACAAAATAACTGTGAATCCTCCTGTAAAAAATGCTCACATTTAGAGGAATTAATTGAGACTCATGTGTTTGATATTGAATTTCATAAAGATCAAATTTACTTCTTAAGAAATGAAAATAAGGAGATGAAAGCAAAAGTAAATTCAATGGCCAATGATCAAACCTTGATAAATGAACTCATTCATGATGAAAAGCTTGCAAAAAAAAATGAGAAACTGAAGGAATTGAACACGGTCATTTTTGAAAGATTGTTGGCTCTAGAGAAAGAAAAATCTGTGGTTGTAAGTGAATGTGAAAGATTGCATGTGCTAGAACAAGAGCTTGAGAGTTATACAACTGCAAATAGAGTGCTGAATGAAAGTGTTGTTTGCAGTAAACAAGAAATTGTTAGTTATGAACTTCATGTCTCATCTCTTGAATCTGAAATTTCTGATTTGAATGCATCCTTGTCTACATTTGTCAAAGGGAAGGATAATCTGGATAAACTCTTGGGGACCAAAGTGAATATCCAACGGGAAGGACTAGGATATGATCCTAGTAAAAAGAAAGCTTTTAGTCTGAAAACACAAACTTCATTTGTGCATGCATCATGTTCTTCAAACATTTCAAATTCCTCTTCTGTTGAAAAATCAAAGTCTAAATCTTCGACTTAATCAAAGACCAAGAAAGCAAATCAACTATCTAAATATCAAAATGGTCCCAAGAATTAAATGAAGCATGATCACATGAGAAAGGGATCAAATGTTAATTGTTATTATTGTGGAAAGCATGGTCATGTGATGCATGATTGTCTGTTGATGAGATCTGATGAACTAAATGCATGCAAGAAAATGAGTGATTTCAAAAATTTTAAGAGATTTTCAAATAGAACAAATGGATTTAGAAATTCTTATGTTCATGCTAAAAGACCACTTGGCAAAATGGCTTCTTTGCATTCTTTTTATTGTGGTAAACATGGTCACTCTTTGCATGAGTGTTACATGTTGAAAAAGGATGACTTGAAGACATGTAGAAATGAACTCATTTTCAAAGGAGGAAACACTTCTTGTCACTTTTGTGGAGAGTCAGGACATCGTGTGTCACATTGTTGGCAAGCAAATAGAAGAAAGAACTTCAATGTTAAAAATAATTACAATTTTACCAACCCACAGAAATTTCATGCCTATCCTATTAAGAAGAATGCTAGGTCTTCTGTTAGTTGTCACTGTTATGTCAATTTTGGGCATACCATGTATGACTGTGCTTTAATGAATTTTTATGATATGCATGCCCAAAGAATGTGGAGAGCACCCACTAGAGATGCAACTAATCATCCGGGACCCAATAAAGTTTGGGTACTTAAAACTGTTGAATGAGAACTTTGTTGCAGGGTTGTCTTGAGGCCAAGTGGAAGGCTTGGAAGATGATGGATGCTCAAGGCACAAGTATTGAAAATAAATTTCTGAGCTCTTTTTGAAAAACTCAAACTTGTTTTAACCGAATCTCCATTAATGAAAATAAAAAAAACTATTTTTGTTATTAGAATGCATTGCATCTTTCATGAATAACCATTGCATGATTGCACTTCATGAAATTGAATATTCATCCATTTGATCATCGTTGCATGACTACATGGTATATCAAATGGTGACTTGAGGAAGGGCAGGTCATTCATGTCTGAAATCTATCACCATGCGTGAGAATGTGCCTCCGCCTCGTACTATGAGTCACTTGTTCATATAAGTCATAGGATGCATATTTTTCTATTAAAACATCATTTGTGTAATTCATGCACATTGTGAGGGGGAGTTGTTAGCTGGTTGATATATGCTTAAGCTAAGGCTCATTTGTAAGAAAGATCATCATGTGCTAATGTCTATCATGAAAACTACTGGCCTATTCAAAGAATTGCATACATTGAGTCTGCATAAACTCTCATGCACTGTCTTGCTTAAACTCAAAAAATTTGCTTCTCATATTAGAATTCATATCCATTCTCATGCATATACACTGTTGATGCAACTTGATATTTGCATGTGTGAGATTATGGAATGCACTTCTCAAAGTGATGCTAAACCACATGGATCCAAGGAAGCTTGGGTACCCAAGTCTGCAGTATGAGAACTTTGATTATAGGAGTGACTTGAAGGTCATGAAGAAATTGAGAAGAATAGTGGATTCTCAAGGCCAAGGTAAGAAAATAAAAATCTGAAATACTAATCTTCGCGAGGTTAGTGATTTTGGTGCTTGAAGGCCTCCGGTATTGTCTCCTGAACTAAGGTAATTCAACCCTTTGCTATGGAAATGAAATTTAATGCATTATCTTGTGGCACTGGGTGGTTTTGTTTCATGACAAGTATTGCTTCTCAAAAACCCTACTCTGATGTGCCAAAAAATCTCCAAATGGTTATTTGAACAATTCTTGAATGAAACAGCATGTGTGATATCACATTCGAGCTTAACTGCATTTTTGGTATATCAAATCGTGTTAGTGGAAGAGTGGATCACGTCCACTTGGAAGCTTTCACCATGTGTGAGTCGGGTCTTTGGACCTCAAACTCTGCCTTGTACCAGAACTTGGAGAAATCAAATGGCTAACTTATGATTGGATAGTTTTTCTTCTGAAGAGTCTTTAAAAAATCTGTTTGGCTTGTGGATGATTTTCTGAACTTCTGAAGTGCTATTTAAAATCTATTTTTGAAAAGTTTTTGAAAATAAAATGGGTTGCATTACTCATTTCTGACCTTTTCTGCACCTCTACTCATAAAGGTCATGTGATGGAAAATGCTTGTTGTTCATCGTTCAAAACTGAATGCCCTCTTGTGAAATCTGACAAATGTTCTGAAAATCAAGTCTTCCCATCTTGCTTTTGCATCTTGCATTCCATTCTTATATAGTTATAGGCTGCATGCATTAGAATTCAATGCATTAGGTGCATTTAGATCATCCAAATGAAAAACTAAAAACTTGTAATTTGCAATTATGTTACGTCTTACACTTTGCATTGCATTTAGGACATCCAAATAAAAATCTTAAATTTTACATCACATTGCACATTTGCATATCATATCTGCATATCATTCACATAGTGTAGTTGAAAAATGAAGCTCATCGTGTGCCGTGTTACATAGTTGGCATTTTCAGCATGCATATCTTTGGGGCCAACAATTCAAGAACTAAAATTACATATCTTTTCATTTTGCATTGCATATTGCATAAACTCCCAATGTGTGCTTGCATGCTTATATATGTTATTCACCCCCATCCTTTTAAATTTCTATAACCTTAAGCTTTCTTGATAAATAATGTTACATTTGAGTCATTATTGGAGTGTTTCATGTCATATACTCTGGGGGAGTTCATATTTCATAAGTGCATCTATTTAGGAAAAGTTGCATTGTTATGTGTTCATGATACTTTCGGTATACATGCTGAATCAAATTCATACACATCTTGCACATAATGTGAAAATGAGTGTTAAATATAAGGATATAGGAATTTTCTTTTAACACTCTAGAGATATTAAACTTACTGCATGTATGTTGAAGAGACAGTTGAGGAAAAAGCTGCCTACCTATCTTTGTTGGAAAAATCTGAAATGAAAATGAATGGCAGAGCAATGCTTGGTCTCACTAAGTAAATTAGATGCACGTCACCTGAGACGTGATGTGGTTCATTTCTGAAATGTGTTTGACTAAAGTATCTCTGTTCAGAATAAAATGAAATGGTTCAATATTCTAAGTAACCGGGGATTCTGGCATGAGCTCCATGTGTCTCTTCGCATAAAAAAGAATTATTTAAATCTGATCATTCTTTGAAAAATTTTAATTTTTTTGAAAATTTTGATGTTAAAATTTGATGAGGTAGAGCGTAGCCTCCAATACGTTATTCTCATAAATTAAAATGCAGTCTGTATATCTCTCATTGTGTTGTTTTGAAAATCTGAATATCCATATGATTATAGTTGATTTTCATGTTATTCACTCACACTCTTGGTAATTTAATTTAATATATATTCAAAAAATTGATTGATTGCATTGACTATAGCATGATTCTCCTATGTGATTGCACAACCTCCTAAGTGTTATATATGAATATTTCGGTTATCATGGCTCTCATGCACTTTTCTTATACCCATCTCCTTCTTCAATTAGTAAGGGGGAGATATGTTGCATTTACATATACATGTATCTATTTGGTTGCATTACATGCAAATCATTATGTGTCCTCATTTGTTCGCATCTTTCTTCATGCATTTCACTTGAAAATTAAAAATCTGAAAATCTAACAATCAAAGAAACTCATTTGTATGTGTTGAGACTCATGTCTTTTTTCAAAAGAAAATTTTAAAAAAATTTTGAAAACCAATGAAATTTAAAAAAATGAATGGACTTCAAATGCTTTATACTTGCTTAATGGTTTTTAGGCAATGAATGGCATCATATTTGTTAACACTTGCTGTATTGGAATCATATTGATTTGTTGGTATCAAGTTTACTCATCTTCCCATCTCGATAATCAACAATTGGTATATCAACATCTTGTCCATGATTTGCTATTGCTTCATCTGAATTTTTGAAGTGGGCTATTATTGCTTCTTCAATATGTCATGCTGGAATTTGAACTTAATTGCCTTCCTCCCATTTTTTATAATGTCAAAGGGGGAGAAAGATTTATGATGGTTATCTATGATTGATAGGGGGAAAGATTTCTGATATGTGTGTATGACTATGTTAAATCATAAAGTTTGTCATGTCATTCATAAAGTATTCATAAAATTTGTCATCATCAAAAATGGGGAGATTGATGTGTGTGGGGTCATGAAGTGTGCCTTGCATATGGTTATGTTTTTGATGATAACTAACCTTATAAATAACTTTGTGTCTGCTTGTATATGCGGTTGATGTCAGTGTGCATTCATGAGATTTGCTATGCTTGCATGTATTTCAATTGAGTCGTTGTGCTCTTAAGCAAGTCTTCATAGTTGAGATTGATTTTTACATATTGCTAGACATGCATATAAGCTCTTGGATGGTTATGAGTAGAAGCTCTATGGATATGTTTATGTGTCTCGTTAAGGAGCTTTTATCACTCATAATCTATGATTTTGATATCCATGTAGATCTCATGTTCTACATTATCTTTTACAGGAGAGAGATGATTGGAAGACAGCTACAAATCACATGGATGCATGGTAATATCTATTTATGTGAATCTTGGTGGAAAGAGGTTGACATGTGGTGTTATATTGATTAAACCCCAAGGAATACTTGGTTTTTGTGTTTAAACATTCAATCTCTTCCCAGTCCCTTGTGCTATCTATGTTGCATATATTCACTTGGTTCTTTCATGTATATTCTTCATAAGGTTCTTATGCTAGATGAATAGTTTGAATTCCTCATGAAAGTGGTGGCTGAAATGAATTGATTGAAACTCTCATATTGAATGATATTCATTTTCTCATGTTGAACTTTAGCATAGGCTTTCATGCCCTTTCATAGTGTCGACCTATCAAAGGATGGTGTCGACCCCATGTTTCGTATGCATCACTTAGATGCAAATGGTTCATGGTTCTGTGAAGAGAACTTGTGTTAAATTCTATCACAACGTTCATGTGGATTTTGGTTTTACAATGCCACTCTTGTTACACTTGATGCATAAAGTTCATTGCTATATGAACTTGTTTCCTTGATGAGGATAAACATATTTTTCCTAAGAGTTTTTATGCACCTTGAACATGGATTTTAATGTATGTGCCTTTTGCACTTTTTTATGGTTACAAGTTGCTCATACCTTGTTCACATGCATAGAAATATCCTTCGATCTTTAGCTTAGAATATTTGAGGTTCAAAGTATTCGTATGCACCTTGAACATGGGTTTCATGTATATAATTCATTCATTTATCATTTGGATTATTAAGCTAAAGTTCTAATCATTTTTTTCTTATGGTTTTGCAGGATTAAGATCCTTAATATAAACCATCCAAGATCAAAGGAGTTTGATGCCACAGAGTTTGGAAGGGTTGCAATGGAGTTTGGGGCTGAAATCTGAAAGTCTGAAATTTACTGTAACTTAGGTCGACCGACCCTGTAGCTTAGGTCGACCAACACTGTAGCTTTAGGTCGACCGACCTTGTAGCTTAGGTCGACCGAAATTGACAGTGCTGCCTGAAAATTCACCTGTAAAAGTTAGGTCGATTGACCACCTACCTCCGGTCGACAGAACCCCCCGAGGCAGCAATTGTTGACTTTGTTCTATTCAACGTGGGAATCCCTTCTCCTTGGATTTTTTAATCCTAAAAGTCTCCAAACATCCCTGGAATTATGGATCTATGTCTTGGCTTATCCTTGACCATCCTAGGTCTTATAAACCCACGTGTGCCTAACCTTTTACCCCTTTACCCCTGGGTTCATGGTAGACCTATTGGGGGTCTTTTTGGATGGTTCTAGAAGGGTTATCATGGTCTTTTCATGTCTTTTATATATGCTCTCTTGTGAACTCCGAATTTGACAAGAAACCCCCAATTGAGCTAATGTTTTCTATCTTGTAGGTCAAGAAAGAGGAGAAGGAGAGAGGGGGGAAAAGAAGGAAAGATTTCATCTTCATCTAAGAGGTTTTGAAGATCGTAAGTGCAGCAGATCGAGGAGTGGATCGAGAGGACGTTGAAATCGTCACCATCCGACTGGAGCTTCAAGCTACTATTTCTATTCGTCTTGGAAATCAAAGGGGGAACAATCTCTACATCCTTTAGTTGTTGTTTTGTGATGTTTGCCATGTGTTCTATTTCGATCTAAGCTAATATTGTTATTTGTGTTTATTTTCTGAACATGAAAATACATTTTATGTGTGTGACCGTCTGTGTATACGGTCGTGTTTGATCGCCTACGTGCGATCGTGTGTGTCGTTGTGCTGCATTTGTTACAGCGTGTGTGTGTGTGTGTGTTGTGATCCGGTCGTCGGATCATGTGGGAGACTCCGTTTCCGTGTGTGTGTGTGTGTTGGGTCGTGTCCCCGTGTGTGCTTGGAGCGTTGTCTCCGTGTTGGGGATTTATCCCCGAGTGAAGCCGCATCAGGTTTGGTGAGGGGTGGACGTAGGGTGCCCATCGTGGTCCTGAACCACCTTAAAAATTACTGTGCACTTTAGTTTGATTTGTGTGATTGCGTGGTTTGCTTGTTATATCCGTTTGTATGATCGTGTGGGAATGGAGAGGTTGAGAGAATTAGTTACCTTGTTTAGTTACTTTCCTCAATCTTGTTAAAAGGTTTTAATACCGCTGCGTAGCTTTTTAATTTGCCATCTAGCATCGGGGACAATTCAACCCCCCCTTCTTGTCCGCTCATCTACCCCGGGACCAACATCTCTCTCCCCCTCTCGATCTCTCTCTCTCTTCTCTCTGTCTCACTTCTCACGCACTTCACACCGTAAATTTCTTTTCTTTTATTTTATCTTATTAACACCCTCCATCTCTATCTCATTCCCTCCCTACATCTCTCTATTTTCTCTCCTACATCCCCTCCTCCTTAGTTCTTTAAGGTGCATTTTTAGTTAGATTTTATTTCAAGTATTGTATTTTTTTATTATTTTCTTGATCATCTACCCATTGTAACCTTTTATTTTAGAGCATTAAGAAATAGTTAGTGCCATTGTCTCTCTAGATTCTTGGCTCTCCCTCTCTCTCTCTCTCTCTCTCCATTTTTCTCTCTTTACCTCTCCAAGCTTCTTTAGATAGATTTTAATCTTGTGGTATTTTAGTTGTTTCCTATAAAAAATCATTCCAATAACTTCTTTTATTTTTTTTCTTAAAAATAAAAGAGAAATAATATTTTCAACCTAAAAAAAATCTAGCCTCCTCGTGGGATCAACCCATATTCATCACTACACTTAAAAATCTTAATTTTAATATGTGAGTACGGAATTTTTGAAATCGAGTGCGTGGCGCTTTTAACGATGAGCTTCGCATTCCATCAATTTTTGGCGCCGTTGCCAGGGAGGCTTATAATGTTTGAGATGAAAATTTTATTTCTCTATTTGTACTAATCCATTTTCTTTTTATTATTTTTTTGTAGAAAAACAAAAAAAAATCAAACCTGAAAATCTAAAAAAAAATTGTTAGAAAAATCTGTCGCAGAAAGCTAAAGTGTAGGAATAGAGGACAGAATTCAGAAATTCCAGAGAAAATAACTGTCGCAGAAGGTCTGAGAAGTGTCGCAGAAGATCTGAGACGAAAATCAAAAAATCAAAAAAAATGAAGAAAAAAAATCAGAAACATTCAGAGGTAAGTTCTCCGTTCTTTCCTTATTCTTTGAATTGAGTCAAAAAGAACGAGGGATTGCGATTCAAGTAAGTATCCTAAACTCCTCTCATTTTGTGTTACTTCCTTAGTTTTCTTTGATATTGTTGGTTAGATAGGTCCCCCCCCCCCCAAAAAAAAAAAACTCTTCACTTGAACTTAATAAAAATCTTCATTCTAAGAGTAGAAACCACACTTTCATGTTCTAGGTCATGTATCATTTAGGATAGATTTTTTTATTATTGTTTAATTTTTGTTAATTGCATTGTTGAAGATTGTGAGGGGTAAGGTGAGAACTCTAACTTTCCTAAATAGCATGCTCCTGCATTTCCATGCTTGCATAGAATTCCTTGTTTGAGCCTTGGTTGCTGCACATCATTTCAAAATACCTTAAGGGCATTACCCCCTAAACAACATAAGCTGGGGATTTGATCACCCTTCCTTGGCCTACAAACCACAATCTCCTTCGTCTTTGCATCACCTAGACCCTAATGAAAATCAGTAGACATTGGCCCTAGGATCACACTGCGATTAGGTGTGGCTTGAGTCTATAATCACTTTTTGGAAATTGATGTTTGAGGCTAGAGGTCAACGGCAAACGCCATAAGTGGGCAAGTGATTTTTAATTAGGACCTTGCGAAAGTAAGGGGAGCCTCCCAATATCCCATCTCTTACCTGGCCAATTGACAAATTAGAAAGTAGACTTAGGTTATATCTAGTCTCTTTGTGAAACCCAACTTTTAAGTCTAAGGAACTCCTAGGTGTCTTATGTTAATTGTGTGACAACTTGTTTGTGTTCATTAAAAAAAAAGAGAAGAAAAAAATCATCACAAAAAAAAAACATAAAATCTCTCTCTCATCTCTCCCGTCGTCCTTGTTTATGCAAGGTAAAAGATCTCAACATCCAAATCTACTAGGACCCATTCAAGAAATAGAGAGAGTTTTATATCTAAGAAATGACCTCTAACAAGAACCCATGGCCAGAAATCCAGATCTTCCGAAGCAAATGAAGGATTATTTCATTCCCAACCAATATCAACCTCCATCTTGCATTCACATTCCTTAAAATCAAGCCATCCAATATGAGATCAAGTCAAGCACAATTCAAATGCTCCCCTCATTCTATGGAAACACTAATGAGGATCCGTACAAGCACATTGATGAATTTTTAGAAATTTATTCCACGGTAAAAATCCAAAATTTCTCGGATGATGCCCTTAGATTGACCCTCTTTCCATTCTCTCTTAAGGATAAGGCTAAATATTGGTTAGGCACTATAAGGAAGCCAATTGGAACTTGGGCCGAGATGCAACAAGAATTTTTGAAGAAGTTTTACCCTATAGGTTGCACCAATACCATGAGAAGGGTAATCATGGGTTTTACCCAAACTCCGGAGGAGCAAATACATGAATATTAGGAGAGACTCAAGGAATTGCTTAGGAAGTGTCCTCAACATGGGTATTCCAAGTGGCAAATAGTCCAAGCTTTTTATGAAGGCCTATCTGATCAATTTATACAAATGGTAGATGCATCATGTGGAGGGGCATTCATGAGAAAAAGTGAGGATGAGGCATATGATTTGTTTGAAATGCTTAGTGAGAATTCTATCAATCATGCCTCTTTATAATCCTATGAAAGATCCATTGGGCCCTCTAAGCGGGCTGAATTATATGAGGTCAAAGCCCGGGGAGATTTTGAGCCAAGATTAGACATCAGCCTCATCACTCAAAAGTTAGATAAGGTAGAGAGCTTGACCCAAAAGTTAGACCAACTCTTGACTTTGAAAGAACCGTCTTTCCAACCATCATCCCATTCATACCCACATCAATCTTTCATTCCACATGAGGCATGCACTCTATGTGCAAGCCCAGCCCATCACATCACAGAATGTCCTATGACGGCCCAATTACCACCATTCATAGAAGAACAAGTTCAAGCTGTTCAAGGGTTCTCCAAGCCCAACTACGATCCATTTTCTAATTTTTATAATTCGGGCTGGAGAGATCGTCCTAACTTCTCTTGGAAGGGTCAACAAACTCTACCTCAAGTAACCAACCCCCCTATCCATCAAGCCCAAAAGCACCCCATGCAAAGTCAAATTCAATCCCAACCTAACACCTTTAATTCATTTGCTAGAGGTCCACAAGCTCAATTCCCTCCTATGGGCTATTCATATCTTCAATCTAATCAAGGCCAACCCACTTACCAATCGCTACCTCAATCGAATTTCGAAGATAAATTCAATCAACTTCAAAAAATCATTTTGAATCAACAACAATATATTTCCAAGTTGGAAAGTCAAATAGGGTAATTGGCAGAAGCAACTATGAGAAGAGAGGTGGGCCAACTTCTAAGTCAACCCGCGGCTAACCCTAGAAACCAACCTCTGGGTTTTCCTCCACAACCGGGCCTCCTACCTCAACTCGTCTCACAAGCCCAACCTAAAAACTCATAATTTGAGACTGTCAAAGCTATTTCAACCTTGAGAAGTGGGAGGGTGTTAGATGACCCATACAAGAATGGAAAGGTGTTGCAAGATGCCATGAAAGAGGATCAAGATGATGAGGGTGTGAACAAAGTGGAATACACTGAAGATAAGTTGGGGGGGATCATAAAGGGAAAGGAATGCCCATTAAGATCCAAACTCCTATCACCCCAAGGTCCCCTTCCCTAGTGCCTTAGAACCTAAGCCCACTAAGACTATGCAAACCCAAAATGAGGAGTTAATGGAACTCTTTACACAAGTTCACATCAATATTCCCCTCCTTGATGCCATAAAGTATGTTCCAGCCTACGCCAAATTCCTCAAAGAGCTTTGCACTCCAAGAAGGGGGCCTAAGATGGCCCCTAAGAAAATTTGACTCTCCAAAGATGTTTGTGCGGTCTTGATGAATAATCTCCCTAGAAAGTTGAAGGATCTCGGTGCTCCCCTCATCACATGCGACATAGGTGGTGTAACCTTTGACTGTGCCCTCCTCGACTTAGGAGCTAGTGTCAACCTTTTACCCACCTCTGTTTATGAGAAATTTGACATAGGAGAACTCAAGCTAACCCCTGTCATTCTCCAACTAGCGGATCGCTCAGTCAAGAGCCCACGAGGTTTGATAGAAGATGTGATTGTCGAGGTCCATGATTGCTACTTCCCCGTAGATTTCTTCATTCTTGACATGCTCTCCTCCTCGGAGCTAAATCACACTCCAATCATCCTTGGTCGTCCATTCCTTGCCACTTCCAAAGCCAACATCAACTGTGCTACTGGGACTATGGATATCTCATTTGGAGGTCAAAAAGTCTCTCTCAATGTGTTCAAAGTCTCCCAATATTTGCACCTAGATGAGGAATGTCACTTCATAGACATCTGCGATGAATTTCTTGAGAATGGTCCGCACATGGATCAAAGAAGGGAGGTTAATGCTCTACAAGATTCTCCTCATCATTGTTCCATTTGGCCTAAGGTGGAACCTCTTCCGGCTTTGCAAGCCTAACCAGCCCTACCATCACTTGAAAGTCCTCCTAAACTTGAGCTTAAGCCTCTTCTGGACTCCCTCAAATATGCATTCCTAGGCCCCGATCAAACTCTTCCTGTTATATTGGCTTCCAACCTTACCCGTACCCAAGAAAACCTTCTGCTAGAAGTCCTTAGGACTTATAGGGGTGCCATAGGTTGGATGGTCGCCGATCTTAAAGGGATAAGTCCGTCCATTTGCATGCATCACATTTACATGGAGGATGATGCCAAACCAAGCCGGGAAATGCAAAGAAGGATGAATTTGAACATGAAGGAGGTAGTGAAGAAGCAAGTTGTTAAATGGCTACATGCGATACTTATTTATCGCATCTCGGATAGCCAATGGGTGAGTCCCACTCAAGTGGTTCCTAAGAAATCGGGACTCACCGTGGTCAAAAATGAACAACGAGAAGATGTGCTCACCAGGCCCACAACGGGACGGAGGGTGTGCATCGATTATAGGAGACTCAATGCCATGACCATAAAGGACCACTTTCCACTCCCCTTTATAGACCAAATTCTGGAGAAATTGGCAGGCCAAAAATATTTTTGTTTCCTTGACTGATACTCCGGGTACAATCAAGTGGCCATCTATCCGGAAGACCAAGAGAAGACCACCTTCACATGCCCATATGACACATTTGCCTTTCAGAGGATGCCTTTCGATCTTTGTAACGCATCGGCCACTTTTCAAAGGTGCATGATGGCTATTTTCTCCGATATGATAGGAGAATTCTTGAAAATCTTCATGGATGATTTTTCTGTGTTCGGGGAATCATTTAAAAATTGCTTAAAAAATTTGAAGAAAGTGCTTGCGAGATGTATTGAAACCAACCTTGTTCTTAGTTGGGAGAAGAGCCACTTCATGGTTAAAGAGGGCATAGTTTTAGGCCATATTGTGTCCAACGAGGTATAGATGTGGATAAGGCCAAAATTGACCTCATTTCTAATCTCCCTCCTCCGACCTCTGTTAGGCAAATTCGTTCATTCCTTGGCCATGCTGGCTTTTGCCATCGGTTCATAAGTAACTTTTCCAAGATTGCCCGCCCGTTAACTGTCACGCCCCGAGATTTATGTACAGTGGAAGATAATCGGGAACGTGAACAATCGGCTAGTACGCCTCAAGCGAGCAATACAATTAGAGCGCTAACACATTCACACATAAAAGGGAATGCACAAAATAATATACTCAAAACTTCACTTTATTGAATAATATTCAAGTACATTGATAATTGACTCATTTCACTAGACTCAAATAAAAGGAAAAATACATAGACTCGACTTGACTCATAACCTTACTAGGTCTTCTCTCGATCTTTAATCACTCTCAGACTCGTCACTTGAGAAGTCCGAATCCCCGCTAGAATTTCCTGAAAAGATTGGAAAAAGTAGGGAATGAGTACACTTGCCCAGTAGGTATCTTCATATCAATATGAAGGTAACATTTAAGTAATTAGCATTTTATCTCTAGAAAAGAAGAATAAATGCATACGATGAATACGCGAACAAAACCAAAGTAACAATACAAGTAACAAGCCATGACCATGAAGATATGAAATTTTATATAGAGATAGAGAAGATATCAATTCTAGAATGTATAGTGGCCTTTCATGTAACAAGAATGTACTAGCATATATCGAGAATGTACTTTTCACTTTTCATAACCATAAAGGCTATGCACTAGAATGTCATGTAACAAGCAAGTAATAATTACAAGAGAGCCTCGTGGTTTTCACTCATTTATAGCGTAATGCGATGCCAGTGTTCATCATACCCCATAGTTTATAGCATGTTTTTGACAATCAGCCGAGGGGGCTAGTGTCAAGCCCTTGGACACAATCAGTGTCTGATCTTCATCTTCACGTTATAAATCTAGCTACTTCCACGAGTATAGCAATAAAGCTCGGCCAATAATGTAACAATTCAAATAATAGGCTCATGATAGCAAATATCAAAGTAAGAACATACCAAATATGATCATGAGAGTTCAAAGAAGAATTTAAGACAAGGTTACACTACGGGAGAAATTTGGAAGCATAACGGTACATTCATTAACTTCAATAATTCGTTAGATAGCTTTTGAACAAGGTGTTAGGCTCTAGATAATCAATAGACCATTTAGGAACTTAGGAAAATCAACCCGTATGTCAAACCTTGGGTTAAGGACACTTGAGATAGAAACGGTCATGACTGGGCCGTTTATTGGAATTAGCGGTCGTTTACTGGACCGTTTATATACAGTAGCGGTCAGTACTGGACCGTTTATTGACAGAGTCTACGCACGAAGAAAGAAAGTGTCAACGTAATGAAATCTCCAGAACTGTACGGTCATGGCATGGCCCCTAGGCGTCTTTGGCAGTGAAGTAAATGACCGCTACTAGACTCTTGCGGTCTAATGGATGGCCGCCAAGATCTAGAACATAGAAAACGCCGGTAAAGTACTTTCTAGACAATTAGGTTTTAAGGGTATAACAAGCTCGACATCCTAGTGGGAATCTCAGGCTCGCAGAGACTTACGATGGCCTTGAAATAAGATCACCTAGTCCGGTGGAAGGAATATCCATCGGAGAGGATCACAAGTCCAAAATTGTATGCTTATAAGTGCAAAGTGTGCCTAATAGCCACGCACAGGGGTATGCACCATGTACTTAAGAAAAAGACTCTAGATGAGAAACGATCGTGGTAAAACGGCGATCAAATCAAACCTTAAACAAGTCCATGAAGTATGTAAAATATGATCATTAGTACAAGAATATAAGTTTTGGCATGAAAGTAGCATAAGCTAAAAAAATTCATTTAAACCATGTAAGACATGCAATCTATCAAGGATGGTGTATAATATAACCAATATTACGAATATGAAGTCAAAATTAGGAATATGACCTAATTAACTAGGCTTAACATAGGTTTAATAGGGTCAATCTGTAATCTCTTTGGAGTTAACAGTTTGCAGAGAACAGAATGAGCCTAGCGGTCTAGTGAGGACCGCATGCAGGAGCTTAGTGGTCTATCGCAGGGCCACTAAACACATATGGCGATCTAAAAGAGACCGTTTCTTCCCTGTAGCAGACAGAGTTGAAAATCGAAGAACAGGCTTAATCCAGGGCAAATAGATGTATGGAAAAATATGCCAACAGGTAAATAAGGCTTGATACGACTATATTAAAGCATGGAGTTACATGGGGGTGCATAATTTAAGCCAAAGTTATAACTTTTCTCTTAAGGTGTAAAGGTAAGCATGCAGACTTAACCTAGATGCGCAGTCATGATAAAATATGAAATACAACTAGTAGAAAGCATGAAACAGAATGAAACCATAGGGCTTTTATTTCTAACATGTTGATTTAGCCTTTTCATGAGATAACCTATCTTTGATGAAATCCCTAGACTTCGAATTTCTGACTGGAAGTAGACCCTAGTTCCTGCATGTCCTATGCCAAACCAGCAACTTCCCGCCCCTCTATCTTCTGATTCTCTTGATCTAAATATGTGAAACTTGGAGGGTATGTAGAAGATAGAAAGGGGAACAAAAAGTTCTAAAGCCATAATGTAAACTAACCTCGTTTAGGGCTTCTAATCTCATGTTCTTCACTGGATCGGTACACTGGTTCTTGTGCAGCCTGTAGCAAACTAGCAGCTTGTGGACGCCCTAATTCTTCAACGGCTGGGTCTTATAGTATGAAAATTTGAGGGGATTTAGATAAAACTAAGGAGAACACATTATTATAAAAAACCAACCTGAGATATCCTCTCCTTACCTTCGAAATACACGAGCCAACATTAGGGTTCGCGTGAGTCAAAGTTAGGGTCTATTTATAGGGTTTTGAGTTAGGTCTGAGGATTTGATCGAGTTGGGAGTCCTAATTAGGGGTAGGATCAATCCCTAAGAGTCCTAGACATGGTTACATGTCTACACACTTCGATCCATGAGGATTTGAATGCCAAAGATCTAAGCTTTTTACGTTTCTTCCATCCATGGAATCAGAGGGCTTAGCGGTCATAGAGGGACCGCTAGGGTGGATCTGGCGGTCGCGTGATAGACCGCCAATCGCCGTTGAGTCCAAAAAAATTGGATTTTCTTATTATCTTTTATTTATCTCCTAATTGGTGTATATATCCCATTTTAAATATGTAAATTACTCAATTTACGTTTCTATTAATGGGCTTAGGTCTAAAGCTATTTTATTGGGTCTATTTGAGTTGGGCTTAACCCTTTGATGAATATAGGGCTTTTAAATGGATTTAATAAATCCTTAATTCTTTCTTAATAGCCCATTTAGCTTTTTTAATTGCTTAATAATTATATTTAATCTCAAAAAATTCTTAGAAAAATCTGGGGTGTTACACCTTCCCCCACTTAAAGAGAATTTGGTCCCCAAATTTAATGTATAAGTTTTAGGAAGAGTGTGATTAGTTGTACCAATAATTTAGGCAATTGATGAATATGAATGGGTCAAGATGGTACCTTTGATCGTTTTACCTTCATCATCCAAGATGGCATTCAGTCGGCCTCGTCGCCCGCATCCATTGTTATCCTGCGAGGATTGTTCCCTTATGAGAGGACACATGGGCAAGCGATGTTCCCGACATCCACACTTGAGACAAGTGCCAAGACGCTTCCAACATTCTTCGACATGTGCCTAAAGTTCTCACAGAAGGAGCAAGCCGCCAAGACCTACTTTTCTTCCTCCTCCTTAGCTCTTTTACTCTTTCCATTTCTATTGCCATTGCCATTGCTTTTCCCATTACTATTTCTTTTACCATTATCATTCCCATTGCGGGACCGCTTGTTGTGATGGGGTTCGTCATCCTCCGTGATGCTAAACCTTTCTTCTTTTTCCTCTCGCCTATTATGTTTTCGGCTCGACCTTTCTTCTTTCCCCCGGACTTCTCTACGGTCCTTTCACATAAATATGCCCGTTGGACCATCTCCATATATGTGTGGATATTTTGTAATCCAAGTTGTTGAATAAAGCTTGGCCTTAAACCGTCCATGAATATGTTAGCTTTTAATAGATCGGTGCTAATCAAGTGAGGAGCATATGGAGCCAGACGGGAGAATTGAAGTTCATACTCCACCACGGAAATCATCCCTTGTCTTAGCGAGGCAAATTTCACCGCCTTCCCCTCCTTAACGTGCTCAGAGAAGTACTTCGCACGGAAGAGTGTAAGAAATTCCTCCCATGTAAGCTGTGGATTTTGAGGTTGCACCTTCCACCAAGTGCGCGCATCCTTATTTTGTTGAAATGTGGCGAGTCGGACCTTCTCTTGGTCAGTGCATTACATAACTTTGAATATACGGTTCATCTCATCAATCCAATTTTATGCTTTATCAGGATTGGTGGATCCAGAGAATCGGGGAGGATTTAAGCTCCGAAAATTCTCGTGTAAATTTCCCGCGCCTACCCGAGCACCAGCCTAGGTCACGGTTTGGAGAGCTTGGGTAAGACCCGCAATAGTTTGTTGCATCTCATCCCAGTTGACACGGTGAGCCATTATGAGGATGGGGGGGGTACCTGAGAAGAAGAACAATTTGTTAATTCTTATAGAGTGAAGGGGAATTAACCTAGAGATAGCTGCTAATGAACTATCTCATCCCGGGCTCTACCCAATCTCGCGTGGGTTGGAAATTTTCTTCCCTTAGTTCATAGGTGTGGGTCCTTAATCCTTGGACTTAGCCTATGACATGACAGTTTCCTAAGAATAAGTATGTCCTTAGACCTATGCTCTGGTACCACTTAAACTATTATGCCCCGAGATTTATGTACAACGAAAGATAATCGGGAACGTGAACAGTCGGCTAGTACGCGTCAAGCGAGCAATACAATCAGAGCGCTAACACATTCACACATAAAAGGGAATGCACAAGATAATATACTCAAAACTTCACTTTATTGAATAATATTCAAGAACATTGATAATTGACTCATTTCACTAGACTCAAATAAAGGGAAAAATACATAGACTCGACCTGACTCATAACTCTACTAGTTCTTCTCTCGATCTTTAATCACTCTCGGACTCGTCACTTGAGAAGTCCGAATCCCCGCTAGAATTTCTTGAAAAGATTAGAAAAAGTAGGGAATGAGCACACTTGCCCAGTAGGCATCTTCGTATCAACATGAAGGCAACATTTAAGTAATTAGCATTTTAGCTCTAGAAAAGAAGAATAAATGCATACGATGAGTACACGAACAAAAGCAAAGTAATAACGCAAGTAACAAGACATGACAATGAAGATATGAGATTTTATATAGAGATGGAGAAGATATCCATTCCAGAATGTATAGTGGCCTTTCATGTAACAAGAATGTAGTAGCATGTATCGCGAATGTACTTTTCACTTTTCATAACCATAAAGGCAAGAATGTCATGTAACAAGCAAGTAATATTCGCAATAGAGCCTCGTGGTTTTCACTCATTTATAAAAGAAAGTACTCCCAACGTAATGCGACGCCAGTGTTCATCATACCCCATAGTTTATAGCATGTTTAGACAATCAGCCGAGGGGGCAAGTGTCGAGCCCTTGGACACAATCAGTGCCCGATCTGCATCTTCACGTTATAAATCCAGCTACTTCCATGAGTATAGCAATTAAGCTTGGCCACTAATGTAACAATTCAAATAATAGGCTCATGATAGCAAATATCAAAGTAAGAACGTACTAAATATGATCATGAGAGTTCAAAGAAGAAGTTAATACAAGGATGTGCTACGGGAGAAATCTGGCAGCATAACGGTACATTCATTAACTTCCATAATTTATTAGATAGCTTTTGAACAAGGTGTTAGGCTCTAGATAATCAATAGACCATCTAGGAACTTAGGAAAATCAACCCTCAGGTCAAACCTTGGGTTAAGGACACTTGAGATAGAAACGGTCATGATTGGACCGTTTATTGGAATTAGTGGTAGTTTATTGGACCGTTTATATACAGTAGCGGTCAATACTGGACCTTTTATTGATAGAGTCGACGCATGAAGAAAGAAAGTGTCGACATAGTGAAACCTCTGGAACCTTGCAGTCATGGCAGGGCCGCTAGGTGTCTTTGGCGGTCAAGTAAATGGCCGCTACTAGGCTCTTGCAGTCTAATGGATGGCCGCTAAGATCCAGAACATAGAAAACGCCGATAAAGTACTTTCTAGATAATTGGGTTTTGAGCGTATAACCAGCTCGACGTCCTAGTGGGAATCCCAGGCTCGCGGAGACTTACGGAGGCCTTGAAACAAGATCACCTAGTCCGGTGAAAGGAATATCCAACGGAGAGGATCACAAGTCCAAGATTGTGTGCTTATAAGTGCAAAGTGTATCTAATGGCCACGCATCGGGGTACGCACCATGTACTTAAGAAAAAGACTCTAGATGACAAAGGATCGTGGTAAAATGGCGATCAAATCGAACATTAAACAAGTCCATGAAGTATGTAAAATATGATCATTAGTACAAGAATATAAGTTTTGGCATGAAAGTAGCATAAGCTAAAAATATTCATTTAAACCATTTAAGACATGCAATCTATCAAGGATGGTGCACAATATAACCAATATTACGAATATGAAGTCAAAACTAGGAATATGACCTAATTAACTAGGCTTAACATAGGTTTAATACGGTCAATCTACAATCTGTTTAGAGTTAATAGTTTGCAGAGAACGGAAAGAGCCTAGCGGTCAGGTGAGGACCGCTTGCAGGAGCTTAGCGGTCTATCGCAGGGCCGCTAAACACATATGGCGGTCTAAAAGAGATCGTTTCTTCCCTGTAGCAGACAGAGTTGAAAATCGAAGAATAGGCTTAATCCAGGGTAAATAGATGTATGGAAAAATATGCCAACTAGTAAATAAGGTCTGATACAACCATATTAAAACATGGAGATACATGGCGGTGCATAATTTATGCCAAAGTTATAACTTTTCTTTTAAGGTGTAAAGGTAAGCATGCAGACTTAACTTAGATGCGCTATCATGATAAAACATGAAATACAACCAGTAGAAAGCATGAAATGGAATGAAACCATAGGGCTTTTATTCCTAACATGTTGATTTAGCCTTTTCATGAGATAACCTACCTTTGATGAAATCCCTGGACTTCAAATTTCTGACTGGAAGTAGAACCTAGTTCCTGCACGTCCTGTGCCAAACCAGCAACTTTCCGCCCCTCTATCTTCTGATTCTCTTGACCTAAATACGTGAAAATTTGAGGATATGTAGAAGATAGAAAGGGGACAAAAAGTTATAAAGCCGTAACGTAATCTAACCTCATTTTGGGCTTCTAATCTTCTATTCTTCACTGGACCGGCGCACTGGTTCCTGTGCAGCCTGTAGCAAACAACCAACTTGTGGACACCCTAATTCTTCAACAGTTGGGTCTTCTAGTATGAAAATTTGAGGGGAGTTAGATAAAACTAAGGAGAACAAATTATTATAAATAACCAACCTGAGATCATCTCCTTACCTTCGAAATACGTGAGCCAACAATAGGGTTTGCATGAGTTGAAGTTCGGGTCTATTTATAGGGTTTTGAGTTAGCGCTGAGGATTTGATCAAGTTAGGAGTTCTAATTAGAGGTAGGATCGATCCCTAAGAGTCCTAGACATGGTTACAAGTCTACACACTTCGATCCATGAGGATTTGAATAGCAAAGATCCAAGCTTTTCATGTTTCTTCCATTCACGGAATAAGGAGGGCTTAGCGGTCATGAAGGGACCGCTAGGGTGGATCTGGTGGTCACGTGATAGACCGCCAATCGTAGTTAAATCGTAAAAATTCAGGTTTTCCCATTATCTCTTATTTATCTTTTAATTGGTGTATATATCCCATTTTAAATCTATAAATTACTCAATTTACGTTTCTATTAATGGGCTTGGGTCTAAAGGTCTTGGAATTGGGTCTATTTGAGTTGGGCTTAACCCTTTGATGAATATAGGGCTTTTAAATGGATTTAATAAATCCCTAATTCCTTATTAATTGCCCATTTAGCCTTTTTAATTACTTAATAATTATATTTAATCTCAAGAAATTCTTAGAAAAATATGGGGTGTTACATTAACTCTTCTCTTAGCCAAAGATGCCCCATTTCATTTAGATGCTGCCTACCTAGAGGCTTTCAATACCCTTAAAGAGGTTTTGACCAAGGCACCCATTCTCCGACCTCCCAATTGATCTTTACCTTTGGAAATTATGTGTGATGCCTCCGACTATACTATAGGGGTAGTTCTAGGCCAATGGATTGATAAGTGTCTGGTGGTGATTTATTATGCGAGTTACACTCTCACCGATGCTCAACTTAATTACACCACCACGGAAAAAGAGTTGTTAGCTGTTGTCTTCGCCCTCAAAAATTTTTGGTCATATCATTTAGGGGTAAAAGTCATTGTATATTCTTATCACTTAGCACTCAAGTACTTGTTCTCCAAGAAGGATGCCAAACCTAGACTCATTAGGTGGATTCTCTTACTCCAAGAATTTGATCTTGAGATCCGAGACAAAAGGTTTCTAAAAATAAAGTTGCCGACCATCTTTCTTGGACTCTCACAAATGATAATGCTCCTTTGCAAGATTTCTTTCCCGATGAGCACCTATTGTCCATTACCCATAGTTAAATCCCATGGTACGCAGACATTGTCAACTACTTAGTTGTGGGACAAATTCCTAAGGAGTGGTGTAAACACGAAAAGGAACACTTTTTTTCCAAAATCAAACACTATTTCTGGGAGGATCCCGAATTGTTCCATGTGGGTCGGGATCAAATAATTAGAAGGTGTGTCCCCCAGGAAGAGAAACAAAGCGTCCTAAACTTTTGTCACACTCTAGCTTGTAGCGCGGGAAAGAAAACTGTCGCCAAAGTCTTGCAAAGTGGGTTCTTCTGGCCCACTCTCTTCAAAGATGCATATGAATTTAGCAAGACTTATCTTAGGTGTCAAGCTGTAGGAAACATGAGCAAATGAGATATGATGTCACTCAACTCCATTCTAGTGGTTGAAATCTTTGATGTTTGGGGAATTGACTTCATGGGGCCCTTCCCGCCATCATTCGGACATGAGTACATTCTAGTGGCAGTTGACTATGTGTCTAAATGGATTCAAGCCATTGCCACCCAGACCAATGATCACATAGTTGTCATGAAATTTTTCTGGAAGAATATATTTTCAAGGTTTGGGTGCCCTAGGGTCATCATTAGTGATGTGGGTTCTCATTTCACTCATGCCCAATTCCAAGCTCTTCTCAGGAAATATGGGATCACTCGCAGGATTGCCACCCCCTACCACCCCCAAACAAGTGGCCAAGTGCAAATATCTAATCGAGAGATCAAAAACATCCTACAAAAATCCGTTAGTCCTGATAGTAAGGATTGGTCTGAAAGATTGGTTGACGCTCTTTGGGCCTATCGGACAGCATACAAAACCCCTATTAGTATGTCTCCATATAGGTTAATCTTTGAACAAGCTTGTCACCTACTCGTTGAGCTTGAGCATAGGGCCTATTGGGCTATTAAGCAATTCAATTTTGACTTGGGCCAAGCCGGGTCTCATAGGGCCCTACAATTAAATGAGTTAGAGGAGTTGCGCAATAAAGCCTATGAAAATGCAAAAATTTATAAAGCCAGGACCAAAGCTTTCAATCCCACGACAAACACATTGTGAGAAAATTCATTCAACCTGATCAAATAGTCTGGCTCTTTAATGCAAGGCTACGCTTATTTCCTAGAAAATTGAAGTCTAGATGGGATGGACCATTTGTGGTGCTCAAAGTCTTTGATTATGGTGCTGTCAAAATCCTAAATCCTAAAAATGGTCAAATTTTCACTATCAATGGTCAACGTCTTAAACCCTACTTGGAGAACACATAACTTTCACCAAAAGAATCAATCACACTGAGTGACCCATGGTAAATAAAAGGAGGTCATCTGGCTAAAAATATTAAACTTAGCGCTTGTTGGGAGGCAACCCAACCATTTCTCCTTCAATAATCTAGTGAGTTATTTTCATTTGTGTATGTAGGAGCTCGAAGAAGTCATTCGCAAGGCCGCATGTTAAAGAACCACATCTGCACGCCCCAAGTTGTACCTTTTCCCCCAAGCATTCTTATGAGCACATTGTTCTATTTTTACATTCTTCATATCATCAGAGACGATGTTATTTAAGTTGGGGGGGGGGGGTAAGGTGAATCAATGTGAAAATCTCATACAACCTAATGCCGCATTTTCTCTTTAAAAAAAAGCCCCAACTGAGTTTTCATGGTTCATGCTCTTATGAAAGAGACTTTGGAATGGAGAAGTCTGTGGAGAAGGATGATGCAATGACTTTTTAGTGTCTAGTCATGGGAACTAGTTTAGAATCTCTGAAGGTCTCTTAGCATAAAAAAATAAATAAATCACTTGCACACTAATGAAACAGGAAGGACAACCCTTCTGTCATTTGGTATGGTGTATGATACTCTGCCCTCCCTAGTGAAGAGTTAGATCTAAGAAAAAAAAAGAGAGAGAAAAACCATGGAAAATGCCCCTGATTTTAGTAACTAGGCCTTCTTCTCCTAAGGTAAGAGTTGAGGTTCGCGTCAAACGGTGAAGGGATGTGCAACACCATGCGTTAAAAAAAACCATGGAAAATGTCCCTGATCTTAGTAACCGGGCCTCTTCTCCTAAGGTAAGAGTTGAGATTCACGTCAAACGATGAAGGGATGTGCAGCACCATGTGCTAAAAAAGAAGAAGTGAAGGCTACTGTGATCAAAGCTCTGATCTGGGAGGTAGAGTTGAAAGACACCTAGCTAAAATGGCAATTTGGAGAATGTAATTGTCCAAACTGTGGATTTGGATTTCACAAGCACAAATGCTATGAGACTTTGGGAGTGTTCTAAGAGAATTAAGAGCATCATGTTCTAATCCTATGGCTAGTATGCTTTAATAATTCCAAAGTCCTAATCAGTAGTCGATTCCACAAAAGAGGATCTTGTCATGAGGTATGAATCTTTTAAACTCTTGTTGGTCCCTAATTTTTAACTTGTTTGCATTGCTAAGGGGCTAGCAATGAGTAAGTTGGGGGGTGTGATAAGTGGTTATTTGTCTATTCTTATTCATATCACACACATCTTTCTTGAGCTTTAATGAAGTTAATTATGTAATTTTACATGATAATCTCGGTCTCACACAAAATGGAGAATTTTCCAGAATTAATGGGACTTTAGACACTTTTAAATAAGAGAATTGCATAATTAAATTTTTCATTAGAATTTTGTCCAAATTTGGTTTTTCAAATTACATTTTTTGAATAAACAAGATGGGAGGACAAATGATTAAGTGTATTTGTCATTGATTAAACTTGGTTGAGGGGCCTTTATAGATTTTTTTCTCAATATATTGTCAACTTTGTGAACAGTGCATCCGGGTGGGCTCATGTGCGTGGGCAAGCGGCCATGCGTGTTCTGCATGGATAACATGGCAAGCACCTCATGTGTGGACAACTCGACCCCCTCATGCAGTAGACGAACACGTCAGCACCTCCAACACGCATGCAGTGCAGCAGCAGAACGTCATGCAAAGCAAACATGAGGAGTCTGCAAGATTGCCTGGAGAGTCTGCAAGATTCCCTGTAGAGTCTGCAAGAGCTCCAGGAACACTACAAGATTACATGGGGAGTCGATGAGATCCGAGTAGCAGGGTGAAAGATTGCATGGGAAGCCGTTGTGCAAGCGCTGGAATGCATGGCTGAGTAGGCTTCGAAGGCTTCAATGGTAGGGCAGGTGCAAGGGGAAACGACGGCCATGCACGGGGGGCGATGGTAGTGACCATGCCTATAAAACCCAATGACTATCCTCCCCTCTGTAGTTTTTCTTCTTCCCCTTCACTCTCCCTGTACCGGTTCTCCCCTCTCTCCACCTCGCAGCGGTTGGGTCCCCTCCCCTTCCGAGCTTCTCCTTTCTTCCCTCCAGTTGCACCTCTGCACTGCCCATTTCCCTTCCTTTTCTTTCTCCTCCTTCCTCCCCCATCTCCCTCTACTTCTTTCCCCTCACTCCTCACCGATTTGGAGCCCCTGTTCTAAATAGGGGCGCCCGCCACACATCTATTCTCCCTCCGTTCCTCACTTCCCTCTCTCCCTCTCTTCCTCTCCCCCCCACATACACCGCACAGCATTGCAGACCTTCCGCCTGTCTTCTTCTCTCTCCGTCGCCACCCTGCTCCCTCTCTTCCTCTTCACCACACACACATGCCACACACACACACACTCTCATTATCTCTCTCTCTCCCCCCTCCCGATCTCTCTCTCTTCTCTCTGTCTCACTTCTCACACACTTCACACCGTAAATTTCTTTTCTTTTCTTTTATCTTATTAACACCGTCCACCTCTATCTCGTTCTCTCCCTACATCTCTCTATTTTCTCTCCTACATCCCCTCGTCCTTAGTTCTTTAAGGTGCATTTTTAGTTAGATTTTATTTCAAGTATTGTATTTTTTTTGTTATTTTCTTGAACATCTACCCATTGTAACATTTTATTTTGGAGCATTGAGAAATAGTTAGTGCCATTGTCTCTCTAGATTCTTGGCTCTCCCTCTCTCTCTCCTCCCCTTTTCTCTCCTTTACCTCTCCAAGCTTCTTTAGATAGATTTTAATCTTGTGCTATTTTAGTTGTTTCATATAAAAAATCCTTCCAATAACTTCTTTTATTTTTTTTTCTTAAAAATAAGAGAGAAATAAGATTTTCAACCTAAAAAAAATCTAGCTTCCTCGTGGGATCGACCCGTATTCATCACTACACTTAAAAATCTTAATTTTAATATGTGAGTATGGAATTTTTGAAATTGAGTGCGTGGCGCTTTTAACGATGAGCTTCGCGTTCCATTAGTGAACATGGTATTCAACATCGGTCAAGTGATGTGATGGTTATGGACAGGGTGTTTGTCTATGACAAGACTCAAGAGAGCTTGGAACTTGGTGCATCTTGGGTTGCCACTGTTAGAATTGCGGTGTTCCCTTGGTTCAGAAGGAGATATGCGTGTGGGCGGTGGGAGTTGGTCACTGATTGGTCAGCAGATTAGGTAGAACTGTGGTGTTGGTATGTGTGGTTTGGACGGTTTTAACATGGAACTGCTGTCCTCTGGTCGAAAGATTCCCCCGAAGTGTGAATGTGAGATGGGAGCCCTGCCAGTTGGAAGGGAGTTTGAGGCGGCGTGCCGAGGATCAACGTAATTAAGGAGTTCAAGGTTCACGCTAGTGACCTCGTTGTTCTGTCTCCTCTTGAGAAGATGGAATTGGCCAGATGGCCAAGGAGGACCAAGAAGGTGCCAAGCGATGTGTGGCCAGTGTTCGGAGGATCTGATTGGTAGCCTTGTAGGAGAAGCAGAAGAGGGATGTGGCCAGGGACTTTCGGTCAATGTGTAACTGGTGGCTGGTAGAGGGTTTTCTACAGCCGATGTGGGATTGATGAGTTGTTGTTGTGAGTGGTGGATTTTGGACGGTGAAGTCCCAAGCGGTTGTTTATAATGTGTCCTACGGGTGTTATTGGTGACCGATGAGACATTAGTTTTGGGACCGGTGTTGACCAGCGAGCATTTGAGGTGTTTGGCTGGAGAGCGTGTGTCGCTGGCAATGAAGGAGCTGGCGAAAGAGTTGTAGCCAGTTCAGATCAGTGTTGAGGTCGCCATCCGGGGATGAGGTGTGATGGTGTTCCTTGTGATGAGTACTCGGGGTTCGGCAGTTGTAGAAGCTGATACCCTGAGTAGGTGGCTAAGTGTAGGTTCCCTACGAGGATTGTGCGTTCCTCCACGTGCGGAGTTTGTCGGATGTGTTTGTGCCCTTGAGAGTTTCAAGGAAGCTGAGGTAATGCCAGACTTATCAGATTGGTGTACCCAGATTGGTCTGGGGTTTGGCGTGAATTCGCGTGGTAGAGCGGGAGGGCTCTTTTGGTTGTATTGTTTGGTAGCATCCCTTAGAGAGATCGTATGGTGGGTGTGGTGGTTATACTGTGATCGTGAGGTCTTACTCGTTGGGTGAGTTCTTCCCCCCTAAGTTTTGTGCTCTCTCCCAAATTTTGAGGATAAAATTTCTATAAGGCGGGAGGACTGTAATGTCCTGGATTTTTGGATCAGGTTTTCACGGGTTGCGGATTGTGTCCGAGTGGGTTTTAGATTTTTATATTAGATTTTCAGTCACTTTGGCGATGCTTGGGTGGTTTATTCTGGGTCCGTGGCGACGCGTGGAGTGGCTTTGCTTTTTCTTAGAATTTTTCTAGGCCAAAATATATATTTTTGGGATTTTTTCGGAGTTCCCGTGAATTTTCTAAATGAAATAGAAAAAATAGAATGAAATAAAAAAATTAAAAACCCTTTTTAAACCCCTCTTCCCCCCTCCATTATCTCGACTCACCTTCTCCCTCACTCTCTCGCCTCTCTTTCCCCTCCCCCAATCTCACCTCTGGCGACCGACGGCGGTGGGGAGGCTCAGGGCGGCGCGACGGCGGTGGCGTGCGGTGAGGGCGAAGGCGAGTGGTAGGCGGAACGTCGAGATGGAGGCGGATGCATTCGTGGGATCCGACCGCATGGGGTGATCGCTGTTCTTCGAGGTTTCAGTGGTTAAAGCTTCGGAAAGGCAGTGGGATGGATCCCTACTCTCCCCGCGTGTTTTCCCTGCATTTTCATGCCACGGTGAGGCCGAGAGCGGGAGTGTTCTTTGTTTTGGATTACATGCATGTTCGGAGATGAGTGACAATTTTTGGGCAATCTAGGCCTTTATTCGTGGTTTGATTGTGGCTTTCCAGATGTAGGAATGCCCGAGGATGAATCCCGCATGTCTTCCCCTTCGTCCTGTTACGAATGGGGCTCGTGATCGTGGAGTTCAACATTTTCTGTGAAACCCGACAAGAGTCTAGCATGGAGGTGGCCGTCGCGACCAGAGCTGGGCGGCCAATGGCCTGGCCGCCCAGGTCTGTTGGGCGGCCAGGGGTTGGGCCGCCTAGAGTGGCATGCGACCAAGGGTTTGCCGCCTTGCCCCCTTCTTCTGCCCCTATAGCTCATGGTCTGAGCAGCCAAAGGGGTTGGCTGCCCAGGTCCTCTGGGCAGCCAGAGAGATGGCCGCCCACACCCTACATTGCCCAGTATGGGCGGCTAGAGGGTTGGCCACCCAACCCTTCTATCCCTGGGCTCTGGGCGGTCAGAGAGTTGGCCGCACATGCCTGTCTGTGCCCAGGGTAGGCTGCCAGAGAGTTGGCCGCCCAGCCCTATGGAGCGGCTAGGGTTGTGGCCACCCAGCCTTCGGGTGGCTGAGGCTTTGGCTGCCCGGTCCTCTTCAGCCTGAGGGCACCATGTCCCGAAGCTTCATTTCCTGGGGTGTCTGTATGGGGTGTGGCTTGGCAAAATGCGTGTTTGCGTGATTCCGGGTGTTTTCCCAATTACGTATGTTTAGAGTGGACCTTCCCTATGTGACTTGTGCAGTGTGGGTAGTCATTCTTGTGTTTGGGCTCCCCGTGTTGACAATCCCCGTGAAACTTCTATGACAGCGGAAGATATCCCCGTGTGAGGGCTGTGATCACGGCTAGGTATCCTTGTACAAACTGTGGGCCGCAGTTCCTGAATTTCTGTCAGCTGCCCGTAGATAGTATTACCTATAGCTGGTAGTGTTGTTCCGAGGTTCTATGTGGTTCAGGCGCGTGCGTACGCATATCCTTGGGTTTCCCGTGAGAGCACGACGGTTAGTGCTTTACAGTTTCACTGCCTGGAGGGCATGTCATGTGTATGATGAGTAGTGATAGGCGGATCTAGAGGGGAGGGGTGAATAGATCAGCCCCTTCTTTGCGGAAATAATAAATAGATAAAACTGAAGAGCAGTAAAGCAAGAACAATCGCCAGGTAGAGAGATAAAAGCACGGAAGATATATCAATAGTGTTCCTACCAAGCATCTAGCGACAAGGAAAAATAGAAGACAAACCACAGAGACACAGGTTTTTTAGTTGGTTCGGTCTCTATCCAGAGACCTATGTCCACCTCTCACTCAACTGAGTGAGGCTTCACTAGTGCAAACGCACTGCCACTGATTCACAGCTTCCAACCGAGAGAAAAACTCTCTCCTCACCGCTGCCAAACAACTTGAGGGTACACAACCCAAAGCCACGGATCTGTGAACACACAGTCCATCTTCCTACACGCAGGTAGGGAACCAAGTATGAATATGAGTGTTGATAAGAACAAAATGGAAAGAAGATAAGCAGATAGGGTATGGCACTTGAAATCAGTGGGAGAAGGAAGGTCATGTCTGGAAAACCAGATGAAGCCTTGGCAAAGCTTCTTCTTCTCTTGGGCTCTTCACCGCGGGCTCAAGAGAGGCGCTGAAGACTCCTTCCAGCTACTGTAGGTGCAACTGAAGACGTTCTTTTCCTTGCAGTCAAGGCTCCAGATCGTGAAGAAGCATTGAACCCTTGATGCCTTCACGCCGGTAGCAGAAGGATGAAGAGAGCTTCCTTGCTCTTGCGTGCTACACCTTCTTCCTTGTTCCTCTACTCTTCCTGCTTGTGAGGTTCTCGAACCTGCTTCACCTCCAAGTTATCTCCAGCCTTATCCTCTCCAGAAATCCCCTGCACAGGACGGCGTACTCACATTCCTTATTTGCTTCATCATTGTTGTCTCTTCTGCTGTGCGTCCTAGTATGTGAGTAGGTAGAGATCCAAAATGGGAATCAAAGGACCCACTCCTGGAAGATTCCTCTGCCACCCAATCAGCTCTTCTGCAAAGGTAGGCTTCCAGAACGATTTTCACTTACGAACGGATCCTCCAAGACCGGTTGTGGATCTTTAAAAGCGGACGCTACTGGATTTAGATCCGTTCTGGGTGAACTTGTAGGTGTCGAAACCTTCAGACAAAGTGTCGACACTTCTCGTTGAAGTATTGATGAAACATGGCTTCTACACATAACAGGTCGACACTTCAATGGCCGCATGTCGACACGGGTGCCACACTCGAATGCGGCTCGAGCCTCCGTGTCGGGGCATCAATAAGAAGTGTCGGGGCATGTGCGCCAGATAGAGATGAAATCCATTGCGCTGAATCGAGGGTGTCGACACTCTTTTACAGGGTGTCGACAGACGGTGCCAAACAAAACCCAAACAGAAGCTGCTTAAACGCGAGTTTCTTCATAACGTGTCGACACAGCCAAATGACAAGTCGACACTTTGAGTGAGCTTCTCCTGTACTTGTCCGAACCAGAAATTAAACTAAACTCGTTAGACATATCTCAAAGATCTAATAATGAATTATGGTTTGTTATCATCAAAAATAGGGGACACAACATTCTCCCCCTTTTTGATGATGAGAACCATGAATCATTATCTACAAACATTCATATGGCATTTAAGCATTTCAGTTGAAGAACATCAAACATAAAGGTTTGTGCTATTCAATAAGAAGCCATTCTTATACACATCAACCAAAAAGACATTAGATCCATTGATCAATGACTGTTTCATACACATCAAACAAAAGATTTTCATTCAAGCGTTTACACAAGTATGAATGATGTTTAACCTTTCAAACTTCTAACACTACATGAAACTAGCTAGATGCCAATGCCAGATGATGATTTTAGCACTCTCATTAGTCTTCATCTCTTCTCCCCCTTTGTCATCAGCAAGGAGGGGGTGAACGAGGTGGTTGCTGTGGTGGAGGCATGGAGCTTGAGCTTCTTGGAAATTGAAGTTTCTGAGCCTCTGAGAATTGCTGTTGTAACTGTTGGGGAGAATGTTGTGGGGAGATTGTGTGGGATAATGTGTGTCTCATCTTGTGTCTCCTTTAATTTGATTATCTGAATTTAATTTCTTATTATTGAGTTTTGATGATTGGCAATAATATATTTTATCTTCAGCTTTTGGATATTGGCAATTGTGACATTCTGAATCTAATCTTCATTATGGCAACACTGTTAGTATCTTATAGCTTCTCATGCTTCAGATGTATGTGTTTCTCACTAAGAGTGTGTATGTGTTTCTCACTAAGGTCGATGCACATGTTCACTGCTGCACAGAAGGTCAGTGCACATGAATAATGCGTTGCACATTAAGGTCGGTGCACTTTGTCATTTGTACATACTAAGGTCGATGAACATGTTCACTACTATGCATTAAGGTCGGTGCACATTCATGTTCTTTCATATATAAGGTCAATGCACATTTGCTTTCTTCATATATAAGGTCGATACACATTTGCCTTGAACATATATAAGGTCGATGCACATTTGCCTTGTTCATATGTAAGGTCAATGCACAATTGCCTTGTACATATATAAGGTCGATGCTCATTTGCCTTATACATATATAAGGTCGATGCACATTTTCCTTATTCATATATAAGGTCGATGCACATTTGCCTTGTTCATTTACAACGTCGATGCACATCCGCATTGGTTGAATATAACGTCGATGCGCATTTGCATTTGTCATCTATGAATTTGATGCTAGTCTATTAACCTCTGTAGCTTTAAGTCAGTGCATCTTTATCAAGGTCGATGCACATTCTGTATTCACCATTGGGACAGGTCGGTGCACCTTCATCAAGGGCTACCTGTAATGCATTAAGACTTATGTTTTTATTCAGATATATTGCATGGGTTATTCATACATGCTAAGGCATCTCATTTAAGTATTGCTGATTATTTGTTTACTCTATTCAGATACTTAAGATGAACTTATCATTTAAGTATGACTGATGTCTCTTTACTTAACAACCCAGATTGATGGTTCGAACACCTGGAAGACATAAAAGGCTGACGACATCAATTCTCACGTAAAGACTCAAGAGATGCCTAAGCGTGAGCTCGTGGGATTTAATTGCAGCTGATGATTGGCACGTGATCCAAGGTAGAAGCCATTCTGAAGATTCTGCCATGTGGATCATCGTACCCCCTGCTCCTGACACGTGGCCTCTCTGAAAGCGCGAGAATGAGCTTTCCACACACTTGAAGCATGAGCTCGTGGGATCCTAAGACTGGTGCTCTTTAAAAGGTGTCGAGCACTCAGTATTTGATGGCCAACAGAGAGAAAAAAGGGAAATTAGAGATATTAGAGAGACGAGGAAAAAGAACGAGAGAAGAAGATCGATAATAGCAGAAGGTTTCAGAGAGCTGAGAAGAGAAGAGTCAGAGAGTGAGATCAGAAGAGCGAGAGCCTGATGCAAATCTGAGAGAGAGAAACAGAGAGTCGTGAGAAGATCTCGAGAGAAGTGAGATTGAGTGATCTTTGTCTATCCTGACTCTTGGATCAAATCCAGAGTCAGATTGCTCCTGTCAAGCTACATTTTCCTTGATTCTATTTTCAATTCTTTTACTTCCTTGTTTTACGTTTTAATTCTTTGAAAGCTGTATATCAGCAGAGCAAGCTGTAGTGCTCAGCAGGCGAGGTGTGTACCTCGGACAGCAAGCTGTGGTGCTCAGCGGTCTACCAAGCTGTAAAGATCAGCGGATTGTAGGGATCCAGTCCCTGAAGATGTGGATCAGCAGATTCAAGCTGTAAGTCAACAGTCAGCCTTATTCAGTTGAGTAAGGGGTGGACGTAGATCTCAAGCCTGAGATCGAACCACCTAAAATCTTAATTGTCATCTGTGTGATTGAATGTTTCTTTATCTCTGCAAATAGATGAATGCTTAGGATCATAAATTGTTGCATCATACCAAATTCAACCTATTCATCTATTGCATAGAATCAAATTTGAATCTATCTGCGCTAACACTTTGGATCTTACCGCATTAATTTCTTTTGATCTAAAATTCTCTTTAACTTGCTTAGAGACTCATCATCATCGTTTATCTGTTTACAACTTAGTGGTATATCAAATAGCTTCAGTCAGAAGGATAGTTTACACCTATCTGGATATCTGATCTATGCGTGAGGAGATTCTTAAATCAACCCTCCGCCTAGTACTATACTGAGTTTGCTTTGGTGATCTGTGATCAGTTGTTATTTCATAGCATACTCTCTTTTGATATTTCACATTGTTACTAGTGATCATATTTACAGTAGTTTACCTTAATTTCGCATTGTCTTTAACTGCTATAGATTTTAATTTGGGGTAGATCTATTCACCCCCCCTCTAGATCTGTATTCATTCGTTCCAACACATGGTATCAGAGCCTAACTCTTTCTAAGGGCTTCACATCCTGGAGAGGTTAGCCGAAATGGATGCTAGAGGATTAACCGCAGAAGGTCACTCAACCAGTTAGCCACCTTACTTTGATGGCAATAATTATGCATATTGGAAAAATCGCATGCAGGTATTCCTTCGTGTGAAAGATTATGAGATTTGGAAAGTTGTGAGCAAGGGACCATTCGAGCTTCCTGATGATGAGGAAGTATGAACAAGAGAGCAGATTTGTAGATCTACATTGAATTGGAGTGCTATCAATGCGATTCAGTGTGCTCTGCATCCCATAGAGCTTTCAAGAGTTTCTTCTTGTTCTACTGCTAAGGAAATGTGGGATAATCTTGAGGTCATCTATGAGGGTACATCTCAGGTTAGAGAGACTAAGACTAACATGTTAATCTCATAATATGAAGCCTTCAAGATGAAATCAGATGAGTCCATCTCTGAGATGTACGCCCGATTAATGGTTCTCACCAATAGTCTGAGGAGTCTAGGTAAGGTATACAGTGAGTATGAATTAGTTAGAAAAATTCTCCCGTCCCTGACTCCAATTTGGAACACCAATGCCACTGTTATGGAGGAGTCCAGGAACTTAGCTACCACCACTGTAGACGAACTCGTCAGTTCTCTCATGACTTATGAGTTGAATCTTAAAAGAGTGGATGAGTCGAAAAAGAAGAAGAAATTGCTTGCACTGAAAGTAACTTCTAGTAGTAAAGGTTCCTCGAGTGAGAACAGTTCTTCGAGCTCTGAAGAAGATGCAGATGAATTTGCCATGCTTACGAGAAAGTTTAAGAAGTTTCTTAGAGAGGAAGGAAAAGGGCTTAGAAGAAAATATTATTCTCGGAAGAAGCAACCAAAGTATAGATATGACATTGTCAAGAAAACTGATGCTAATGTTTGTTACAATTGCAGGAAATCTGGTCATCTGAAAGCATACTGCCCCGAGCTGCAGAGGGAGATTTCCAAGCCGAAGTACAAGAAAGGAAAAGCAATTATCAGCACCTGGAGTGATGAGGACGAGGGCATTCATGGCAGCACATCAGACAGCGATGAAGAAGATAGACTCTGCTTGGAGGATGATGAGAAGGAGGAGATGAAGAGGTAACTTCCCCATTCGAGAATTATACTCATAGTGATTTGGAAGATGCTTATGTAGAGATCTTAGATAAATATGAAGATGTGCGCAAAGAGAATAGGCATTTGAAAAGAAGAATAAATTCTCTTGTGAACGATACATCTCTGAATGTTAAAATTGCATGCCTAGAAACAGAAAATGATAGTTTAAAGAAATCCCTTGCTGAATGTGATAACTTGAAAATTATTTTAACTAACATAAGGAATGAGAATGAGAATCTAAAAAATGTGATTGATGAATTGAAAATTAGAATGCAGGAATTTGAGGAAGAAACCAAAATTGCTAATGAAAAATATGATGATGTTGTTGGAGTGAGTAATAAATTGAAAGAAACAATTAAAAATCTAGAGAAGGAGAATAAGGATAAACAACAATCCCTTGAAGGCATGCCCTAGGGAACTGACAATCTTAATGCCATTCTGGGAACAAGGATAAATTTCAGAAGGGAAGGATTGGGTTTCAATCCAACAAATAAAAAGAGGCTTGATGTAAAAATCATGTCATTTGTTGCTAAAAAAGGGACATCAAAATTCAAACCTCTAATAAGAATGAACCTTGAAGAGAGCAGCAACAAAAATTCTGTGAAAATGTTAATGAAAACAAGCCCAGTGCCAAGGATAAGGGCAAAGGAAAGGTTGAGCTGTGTAGAAGATGAAGCACACACACTACTACACCTCAGGCTAGAGGACATGTTGGGAGTCAACCTACTAAAGATCAAGTCCAAGGAAAATGTCAGACCAAAACAACCCAGTATCCACAGAAAGGTCAAGGCAGGTACCAACCTGCACTGATGCACACTTCTTATGGGTTTAGGACCTTTAGAAATCAGGTTTAAGCAGAGACACCACAGGTCAATGCTACCACCCTGGTGCACAGACCTATCCTTCATTCCACAACCCTTATTATTACCACTCTGGTGAGATAGGTCGAAGCAGTTTCAATATGAGATCTGTGCAGCACTCATATTCCACTCATAAACATAGATCTCAATCCTAGAATACCTTTGGGCAGCCTAGAAACTAGAACAAATATGAGTTTGTCCACTTCATGTCTGATCAGCCTAGGATCCACACTGGACACACCCATCCTAATGCTAATGTCAAACCACAGAAGTTACCAACCAAAGTTCAAAATGCTAATGTGAGACAGAAAAAACAAAAAGTAAAGGAATCCACAACTCAATTGAAGACAACAAATCAAATGTGGATTCTAAAACACCTTATATCCTGCTTGCATGACTTGACTGTTATTATGGGGTCCAAACATTTTTGGGTTCCAAAATCTTCCATTTGATTCTGTCTGTAGGTTTGTCTGGTAGCCAATCACAACAAGTGGTGTTGTGCCCCTGTGGTCATTTGAGTTATCCTATGGTCACTTGGGTCATTCGACATCATCCTATGGTCATATGAGTTTTGTGGTATTCTTGGTTTTGATAATGGCTAAACACTATTAGTCATTGATATTTTCCACTCTCATGTGACTGACACACGTGATGTTTTGTTCATGACAGATACGCCATTAAATGGACAAGGAATTCAGTGGAAATGGCAAAGGTGAAAGCTCAATGTTGCGCCCTCGCACGCGGATCGACCTGCACGGTCAGGTCGCGGGGGTCAAGGGGGCAACGCCCCTTGCGGGGGTTTCCGGGGGCGGAGCCCCCGGAACAAAATTCTGATTATAGGAGCGATATAATCAACAGAAATCTTCAAGACAGTCAAGGGTGATGCCACAGACATGAACGGGCTGCTAAAGAAGTCAAGCGACGGAGCTAAGAAGGTTAACGGACCGACCCGGGCAAGCCCAGGTTCTGCCCAGCTGGCGGTCGACCGCCAGCACAGGGGCGGTCGACCGCCCCAGCCAGCATCCGCCAGTCTGCATGTCTTTCAGTAGCGGTCGACCGCCAGCCAGCAGCGGTCGATCGAAAATACCAGGGACCATCCGGTTGCAAGTTTCTCAGTAGCGGTCGACCGCCAGAAGCTGTAGGCCGACCGCCAGCCCCGATGCAGCCATGTTTTACTTCGATTTCCACCTCGTGGCTAGCCCCTTTCCATAGATTTTTTTAATCAAAACTCACCTAATCTCCCATGATTTATGGATCTGGTCTGGGGGATGTCCAAGGACCATTCAAAGTCTATAAAACCAACACATGAGGGGTTAGAAATCCTAATGCTTCATTTGGATCAAAGGAGATCAAGGGAGGGTAGAGGAGGAGATTCGCAGGTACTGTAGCACCTCCGTGAATAGTACTTCGGGCTGGAGTTCTTCATCCATCCAAGGTGATTCAAGCCAAGATCTGAAGCCATCAACCTCCACGCAAGAGTAGAAGCAAGCAAGGTTATCAAGGTGATCCAAGGAAGCTGATTTCACAAGATTTTCAAGGAAGATCAAAGCTATATCCATAGTCTTCTTCATCAACTAAAGGAAGATCATCTCTCAAGGAATAAGACACCATTGAAGCATCCAACTCAAGCTCCAGCAATCTCAGACAAGATTTTTCTTCTTAAGCATATTCTATATCTTGTTTGATGATTGAGTGTTTTCATATTTGTTCTTTTTCATTTCATATAAACGATTGAAACTGAAGATCGTCCCTACCGGTGGTTAGTAGGAAGGCAATCGGAAGTTGTCCGATCTGCGGTGTTGACGTCCCTACCTGTGGTTAGTAGGAAGGCAACCGGAGGTCTTTCCGATTTGCAGTTCAATGCGTGGCACTAGTGGAGCCTCACCGGATTTGGTGAGGGGTGGACGTAGGACTGGGGATTCAGTCCGAACCACCTTAAAATATTGTGTGTTGTGGTTTGTTTATGTGATTGCTCATTCTAGATACTTGCTTAGGTTCGAATCGATATATTGGATTGCTCATCATGCCAAGTGAATCATAGTGTTTTTCGATAAGCTTGTTATATTCCGCTGTAATTTATCTTATCTAGCTATATAGAGGGTTGCATTGCGAGAAGAGGGGAAGATCTATTCACCCCTCCCCTCTAGATCCGCTGTCCACTACACAACAAGTGGTATCTTGACAGTAGCTATTCCAGGCACATGACCGGGGATAAAGAAAAATTCTGCATGCTGGTAGAGAGAGATGCTGGTCATGTTACATTTGGAGGTAATACTAAGGGAAAAATCATTGGGTCAGGAAAGGTTGGTAAGTGCTCTACCTGTTCTATTGAAGAAGTTTTATTAGTTGAAGGGCTAGCTTATAACTTGCTAAGTATTAGTCAGCTTTGTGATAAAGGTCATAAAGTTATTTTTGATTATCTTGCATGTACTATATTTGAACCCAATTCTGAAACTGTGAAATTTAATGGTAAGAGAGTCAACAACATCTATATGGTAGAGTTAGATGAAGTAGCACATACCAATTTGTGTCTCACGGTTAATAAGGATAACTTAGCTTACTTATGGCATCGTAGGTTAGGTCATGCCAGTTATAATGTGCAACATAAACTGAATAAACATAGCATGGTGAAAGGTCTTCTTGAAATCTCATTCAAAAATGATAATAAAATCTATAAAGCATGCACCCAATGCAAACAAACTAGAAAGTCATTTAAGTCCAGAACTTAAAACCTATCTTCTAAATCTTATGAGCTGATCCACATGGATCTGTTTGGGCCTACTAGATCAGCCAGCTTATCTGGTAGAAGATATGGATTTGTTTTAGTAGATGACTTTTCTAGATTTACTTGGGTATTCTTCTTGTCTCACAAGAATGATGCATTTGGAGAATTTTAGGAGTTCTTTCATAGAATAAAATAGACCAGTGAGCATTCTATTCTAAATATTTTATCTGACCATGGTGGTGAGTTTGAAAACTCGCAATTTGAAGATTTTTGTAGGGAAAATGGGATCAATTATCGGTTCTCCTCACCAAGAACACCAGAGCAAAATAGAGTAGTGGAAAGGAGGAACCAAACATTAGTGGAGATGGCTCGGACTATGCTAGTTGAAGGTACCTTGCCTAGGAGGTTTTAGGCTGAGGCAATAAATACTACATGTCACATTATTAACAGAGCCTTGGTAAGACCTTCTACACAAATGATTTCTTATGAGATACTTAAGGGTAAGAAACCTTCACTAGCACATTTCAAGGTTTTCGGTAGCAAATGCTTTATTCACATTAATTCCAAACGAGACCTTGATAAATTTGAACCTAAAAGTGAACTTGGAATTTTTCTAGGTTATTCTGACAAGTCCAGAGCTTATAGGATATACAATCTTAATTCTTAAACTGTTGAGGAATCTCCACATGCAGTTTTTGATGAGTCTGAAAATAAAATTGAAATCAGTTTATGCAGGGACAAAGTTGATGGAGATATTCTGAAAATCAAAGAAGAACCGAATGGAGAATCTGTAGAAGAAGCTGATGCAGAGGGTTCTGGTACTCAGGGGCAGGTCTGTCAGACTAAAGAAGAGACATTCATAACCCAAGAGAAGTATATCAAGGATCTACTGAAGAAATTCAAGATGAAAAACCTCAAAGCCATAACTGCACCGATGGGCACATCAACCCGCCTTGATGCTGACCCTGAATGTAAAATGGTTGTCACCAAATTATACAGAGGTATGATCGGATCCTTGCTATATCTTACTGCATCTCACCCTGACATTCAATTTTTAGTATGTTTGTGTGCACACTTTCAAGCTAGTCCTAAGAAGTCACATATTAAAGCTGTGAAAAGGATCTTTAGGTATCTATCTGGCACCCTAGACTTAGGTTTATGGTATCCTGCTAGGTGTGAGTTAGACCTCATAGCTTACACTGATGCAGACTATGCAGGGTGTGGGATAGATAGGAAAAGCACTAGTGGATATTGCCAATATCTAGGTGGTTGTCTAGTGTCTTGGGCGTCTAAGAAACAATATATTGTTGCCCTATCCACTGCTGAGGCAGAGTATACTACTGTAGGAAATTATGTAGCCCAAGTCCTCTCGATTAAACACCAGCTCATTGACTATCATATCAACCTTGGTTGTATTACCATTCTTTGGTATAACACAAGTGCTATTTCCTTAACTAAAAATCCAGTTCACCATTCACGGACTAAACACATTGAAATAAAACATCATTTTCTTAGAGATGTGGTAAGTAAAAAGGAAATTGAATTAGAATACATTTAGATAGAAAAATAAATTGCTGACATTTTAACCAAGCCTCTTGGAAATGAAAGGTTTAAGTTTTTGAGAAGAGAACTTGGTATTTGCAAATTTTCTGCATGAATGTCTGTTTAGATACATTCTCAACATGAATGCTTGTTCATGTATGATTTAACATTTGGTATCTTTTGATATGAATCAACACTTAGTACTTCTTGTGCTTTTGAACAAATGCTGCATATGTATTATCAATCACTGCATTTCTGTGTGCTGCATTCTATGGTTGACCCATAGGTATATCAAATGGTACGCTGGGGAAAAGGTAGATTATGTCTGTCTGGAAACCCACATCATGTGTAGAGGTTAACCTCCATCGAGTACCATGGGTCAATATTGCATACATTTAGATTAAGATGTGGCATCATTCATACATGTCTGAAAAACTCATGCATATAGTCAGGGGGAGTTCTTGTTCTATCATGTCATCCTTAGTGGTCATGAGCATCATGATTGTGTCTAATTATAGCATAAAGATAGGGTTCAAACATGTAGTATCATTCATGATGTTTCATACATTTTGAGAGGGGGTGTTCAAAATAAAGTTTGAGTCAGAACAGGTTACTAGTTCAATTTCTGAATAACGTTGACACCCAGAGTCGACTCCTTTGAGAACATATTCTGCCAATCATGAATCTGTCTGATTTACTTTCATCCTTTACAACAAGTTCTTGAAAATTTTTTGCAATCTTTTTCTGAATTTGAATAAATGACAAACTGATAGTCAAGTTCATTAATCTAAGCTGCTAAAATTAGAAATCTTTTCTTATAAGAAGCAATGATGTACCTTGAATGAATTGCTGGTTTAAACTTAATGAACTTTAGAGACTAAAGACCAAACTCAATGAAAAAGGATTGTGGTATATGTTTAATAGTTCTCAACCATCTTGCACATATCATGTCTAATTGAGTCTTTCAGAATGTAAATCTATCTAGACTCAGGATAACTTGGTTGAGAAAACCTGGAAATATGTATTCTTCTTAAACAACACTTTCTAAAAATCAAATGGGCAGCTATGTTAAAATGATAAATCAAATATGCTGAAGGCAGAGTAATGGCTAAATGCACCAAGAAACTGGGATCCTTGTCAAAGATAATGTGAACCTATGTCATGAAGCGCCTTGGCTAACTCTGTTCAGAAAATTAAACTAAAAGGTTAGTTTCACTGAGTAACTAGGGGTACTAGCATCTAATAAACATGTACCCTTACGTAAAAAGGTGAAAACTATACCTGAGACAGAATAGTAAATCCTACTGAATAACTAGGGGTACTGGCGTCTGAGAAACGTGTACTCTTATGTAAAAAGGTAAGGATTATACTTGACTGTTCTAAAATAGTAAGGAAAAGAAAAGAGAAATTGTTACTGTAATCCTGAAGATTAAATCAGAAATGTGTAATTTGTTTAATCATAATACATGTTCTGCTCACTCCTGATAGATGTCTTAATGTTTAGATAAATAAGATGAAGTAAGACAAAATCTGACATGCATCATGTCTTTCTGGTTTATTATTATTAAGAGTTCATAACGATTGTTTTTCAAAAGAGTGAAGTGGCTATTCTCCAAACTTTCATAATTGTTAAACCACATAATTTCCAGAATGCATTATCTGAACTCTTATACTAGAAGAATCTGCGCTAAGTTCGCTTGGTCAATGAAAGATTAACTAGATTGTCAATCGGATTTCCTCTGCACTATGGTACTCTCCTTTATCATTCTTTTTGCTAATGGCAAAGCGGGAGAGCTTTTGATGGATAGCTTTTGATGGCGCTACCCTCAGATCTTGACTACCTTTCTTCTTAGGGTTTAAGGTTGCATTAGGGGAGAGAAGTTAGATGTCGATGGTTGTCTACTAGGAAGAAAGCTTGGGAAGAGTTTGATAACTGCAGTAGCTGCATTTTCTGCATAGTTTCTGCATAGTGTGCATATTTTTAGATCTTAATAAAGTCATTGTTGCCATAAAAATGTAAGTGTGTTGCCATCAAAATGTATATCAAAGTTTAATGTGTTGTCATCATCAAAAAGGGAGAGAATGTTGGGGAGAATGTTGTGGGAGATTGTGTGGGATAATGTGTGTCTCATGTTGTGTCTCCTTTAACTTGATTCTTTGAATTTAATTTCTTATTATTAAGTTTTGATGATTGGCAACAATATATTTCTTCTTCAGCTTTTGGATATTGGCAATTGTGACATTCTTAATCTACTCTTCATTATGGCAACACTGTTAGTATATTATAGCCTCTCATGCTTCAGATGTATTTGTTTCTCACTAAGGTCGATGCTAGTGTGTATGTGTTTCTCACTAAGGTCGATGTATGTTGATGCACGTTGGACCTTGTACATACTAAGGTCGATGCACATGTTCACTGCTACACAGAAGGTCAGTGCACATGAATAATGCGTTGCACATTAAGGTCGGTACACTTTGTCATTTGTACATACTAAGGTCGATTCACATGTTCACTGCTGCACATTAAGGTCGGTGCACACTCATGTTCCTTCATATATAAGGTCAATGCACATTTGCCTTGATCATATATAAGGTCGATACACATTTGCCTTGTACATATATAAGGTCGATGCACATGTACAAGTTGCCTTGTACATATATAAGGTCGATGCACATTTACCTTGTACATATATAAGGTCGATGCACATTTGCCTTGTTCATTTAGAATGTCGATGCACATCTGAATTGGTTGAATACAAGGTCGATGCACATTTGCATTACTCATCTATGAGGTCGATGCACATTTGCATTTGTCATCTATGAAGTCGATGCTAGTCTGTTAACCTCTACAGCTTTAAGTCAGTGCATCTTTATCAAGGTCGATGCACATTCTGCATTCACCATTGGGACAGGTCGGTGCACCTTCATCAAGGTCTACCTGTAATGCATTAAGACTTATGTTTTTATTTAGATATATTGCATGGGTTATTTATACAGGCTAAGGCATCTCATTTAAGTTTTGTTGATTATTTGTTTACTCTATTCAGATACTTAAGATGAACTTATCATTTTAGTATGACTGATGTCTCTTTACTTAACAACCCAGATTGATGGTTCGAAAACCTGGAAGACATAAAAGGCTGACGGCATCAATTCTCAAGTAAAGACTCAAGAGACGCCTAAGCATGAGCTCGTGGGATTTAAGTGAAGCTGATGATTGGCACGTGATCCAAGGCAGAAGCCATTTTGAAGATTCTGCCACGTGGATCATTATACCCTCTCCTCCTAACACGTGGCTTCTCTAAAAGCGTGGGAACGAGCTTTCCACACGCCAGAAGCGTGAGCTCGTGGATCCCAAGACTGGTGCTCTATAAAAGGCAATCGAGTGCTCAGTATTTGATGGCCAATAGAGAGAAAAAGGGAAATTAGAGAGATTAGAGAGACGAGGAAAAAGAATGAGAGAAGAAGATCGATAATAGCAGAAGGTTTCAGAGAGCTGAGAAGAGAAGAGTCATGGAGTGAGATCAGAAGAGCGAGAGCCTGATGCAAATCTGAGAGAGAAAAATAGAGAGTCGTGAGAAGATCTGGAGAGAAGTGAGATTGAGAGATCTTTGTCTATCCTGACTCCTGGATCAAATCTAGAGTCAAAATGCACCTATCGAGCTACATTTTCCTTGATTCTATTTTCCATTCTTTTACTTCCTTATTTTGTGTTTTAATTCTTTGAAAGCTGTGTATCAGCAGAGCAAGCTGTAGTGCTCAACATGTGAGGTGTGTACCTCGGACAGCAAGCTGTGGTGCTCAGCGGTCTAGCAAGCTGTGAAGCTCAGCGGATTGTAGGGATCCAGTCCCCGAAGCTGTGGATCAGTAGATTCAAGCTATAAGTCAACAGTAAGCCTTACTCAGTTGAGTAAGGGGTGGATGTAGATCTCAAGCCTGAGATCGAACCACCTAAAATCTTAATTGTCGTCTGTGTGGTTGAATGTTTATTTATCTCTGCAAATAGATGAATGCTTAAGATCATAAATTGTTGCGTCGTACCAAATTCAACCTATTCATCTATTGCATAGAATCAATTTTGAATCTATCTGCGCTAACACTTTGGATCTTACCGCAATAATTTCTTTTGATCTAAAATTCTCTTTAACTTGCTTAGAGACTCATCATCATCGTTTATCTGTTTACAACTCAGTGGTATATCAAATAGCTTCAGTCAGAAGGATAGTTTACACCTATCTGGATATCTGATCTATGCGTGAGGAGATTCTTTAATCAACCCTCCGCCTAGTACTATATTGAGTTTGCTTTGGTGATCTGTGATCAGTTGCTATTTCATAGCAGACTCTCTTTTGATATTTCACATTGTTACTAGTGATCGTATTTACAGTAGTTTACCTTAATTCCACATTGTCTTTAACTGCTGTAGATTTTAATTTGGGGTAGATCTATTCACCCCCCCTCTAGATCTATATTCATTCGTTCCAACAGTAAGTGAAGAACTGATGCAGCCAGAGCGTCTACTTTCTGAGTCAGCTGCTCATCTCTTTGTTGGACAAACTGGTGAAGAGACTTGATGTTGTCATTTATAGCATCTAACCAGTTGTGTAACATTTCACAGATGTATTCAGTCTGTGCTTTCTGTTGTATGCCTTGAGGTGAGACATAGGAGGATGTAGCTTCAGATGGACGAGGATACCATTCATCACCTGTTGTAGATATTCTTTTGTGGTTTTGTGGTGTGATGTGATGATTTGTGTAATGAATGTGGATATGGTGTGAGCAAGTGTTTCACTAACTCAAGCAATCAATATCAAGCATGAAATTCGTGGGCATGTCATCTTAACAATGCAGAAAATAAAGAAAAACACACGCCAGGATGTGGAGCAAAGGGATAAAAGGAAAGCACACACCGTGGGTGTGGAGTAACTAAAAGTAAACAAAGAAAACAGAAGAGATAATGAACTAGATGACAAATACCCAAGGAAAGAAGAATGTGATCACCACCAAGGTAAACAATGCAGTAAAGCCACACTATGTACCTTGGAAAGAGCTGAGTAATGCCACCCGCCCACGGGAGAAAGAAACCAGGCACTGCGATGAAAAATGGTCTTCAGATGACCGCAAAGAGACGGCAAACGGTCCTGCAATGGACCGCCTGAGATCTCAAAAATGGTCTTCCAAACAGCCGCTAGGCACACCCAGAACAGAAACGTGAAACTTGAATCTCCACCCCTCCTGTCCGGCCAGAAGAGCTGGGCCTCGTACAATAAGCTCTGTAAACCTGTAGAAGAATGTAGACACGAAGAAAAAACAACCCAATAAGCCCTTGGACTAGTATAGTATCTCTAAAGCAATTAAACTAAGATGCATAAAAGGAAGGGTGAATACCTTGGGGTTGGTGGTTTTTTAACCCCTGTGGGGTGTGAAAAAAGTAGGAGGATGTTTAAAAATGATGTGAGTGGATAAGAACGTGGAAGAGGAAGAGGGAATATGCAATGAAGATGCAAGAGGGGAGAGGGAAAACTTAGAGAAAGAAGACACAAACTAAACTGAATGAAACTCAGTACTCCCTGGACCAGAAGCCTTAAGGACATAGAACATACTTCTCCCTGGTTGGTACTTGCTCTAGGATGTAGCAGCACTTCGACGCAAGCTCCAGAGATCTCCTCCTCAAGCCATGAAGTCAAGGTTCTATTTATAGACCCCCGTAAACCCAGGGTCGAGTTGGAGAGATAATGACTCAAAAGTAGGCTTGAACTTAGATAATTCTTGAAGATAATACTCCCAAGAGTCCATAGAAACTGTAGCACCCCGTATAAAAAAAATGGTAGAAAAAAAATTTAATAATATTTTTCCAAATAAACAAAAACTTTAGATAACTCTATAAGAAGAGAACTCTAAAGGAAGGTTGAACAAGAAATTAGAATACCCCATAAGGGCCATTGTATAAATATGCCACCCTTTACGTAATGGGGCTTATACTATTCAATTTACTATTTCAAAAATACTATTCACTTACTATTCACTCACTATTCACAAATACTATTCACATGAAATAACGACTCCATATAAGGGCGCTATTTTATATGCACTATTTACTGACTATTCACATGTTATTGTTCACTTGAAATAACGACTACATATAAGGTCGCTATTTTCTCAAGAACTATTCACCTTAAAGTAGAGACTCTTTATAAGGTCGTGATTTCCTCAGCCCACGGTTTTAAAGCCCACGGTACATATATAATAACCCTTTTTAATATCAAGCATGGCACAGAATAGTACACACCCAGCATGGTTCGGAATAGGAATAGTTTAGAAACAGTGGGCATGAGAAATTAACGCCCCTGACCTGGGCGCTATTTCCATAAATGGCGCCCCCAGATTAGGCGCCATTTCTTTTTGGACAAAATGAATATAAATATAATATATGTATGGAAGGCCCACATGATGAAACGCCTGCGTACACAGATGCTAATTCCCTAATTAGAGACTTCTTGGAAGTCGTCAATTCCTTGCCAGCAACCTGCCAAACCGAATGCCATTATGATCCTTCCAAAAGTAAACATAAACAACTTGTTTTTGTTGGCAACGCACCCCTTTTACCCGACAATTGATTGAAGCATTAATTACTTTGTTTCCCTGGCAATGGACCCTTACATTTTTCTTCCTATAACTATCCCATACCCTTTAGTGTTAGAAGGTGATTGCCATCATCTGTGTAGTCTCTGCCCATAGAATAGGGTCTTTACAGGAACGTACCTGAAGGGAGATCTTCATGTTATGTGCTTCTTCCTACTGTTGGGAAGATTGGTTTTCTTATCATCTATTCTACGTATTCACGTCAAAAGGTAGGTGTTCTCAAGATCTGGCTTAACTAGTAGTTAATATAGGTTAACATACATGCTAGTTAAATCTGGTTATTTAAGTCAGGGGTATATCAAAAGGCTTAGTGGGAAGGTTAGGCCACACCTATCTGAAACACTAAATCTTGCGTGAGTAGATTCTCTGCCAAGTACCCCTTGTACATCACACAGTTTATACTCATAATATGTCCAGATTCTTATAAATTAACCCATGTTTAAAAATTGATATCTATGCAATTAAACTCAGAAATTGTTGCATGAGCATGATCGTACAATCCTGCAAATGTCCATGTCGATCTATGTCTTTACTTCCTGATTCTGTGAACGTGTTATAAATCATGAACAATAAGTATGTGATTAGTAGCCACCGTGTTCAGAAATTTATATCTATTGAACCAGACCATAAAATTCTCGCATGAATATAGTTCTGTGATCTCAATATTTTTCTCTACCTGCCCATGTCCTTATTTCCTGATTCGGAGAAACTTTGAAAATATGAATAGTAACTAACCACCGTGTTCAGAAATTTATATATATTGAACCAGACCATAAAATTCTCGCATGAATACAGTTCTGTGATCTCAATATTTTTCTCTACCTGCCCATGTCCTTATTTCCTGATTCGGAGAAACTTTGAAAATATGAATAGTAACTAACCACCGTGTTCAGAAATTTATATTTATTGAACCAGACCATAAAATTCTCGCATGAAAATAGTTCTGTGATCCTGATATTTTCTCTACCTGCCCATGTCCTTACTTCCTGATTCGGAGAAACATTAAAAATATAAATAGTAACTTGTATCTCAGAATGTACCTCTTTTATGCAAAGCAAGACTCACTTGAAACCGACTCAATTGGTGACTCTCCGTAGTGACGTCAATTAATTGAAGACACTGCAGAGGGGCGGCAAAGCCTTTACATCAAATAGCGACACCCCTAGGTGTCTTCAATTAAATGAAGACACTTTGAGGGAGTGCCAATTTCATTTTTGAAAAAAAAAAATATATAAACACCGCATTAGAAATTTTATATCTATGGAATCAAAACCCAACAATTTTGCATGAGCATGATTCTGAACTCCCGAGAATTTTCTCTACCTGTTCATATCCTTGCTTTCTGTTTCTGAGAAACTTTTACGGTATTAATAGTGTATGAATAGTATTTTGAGTCACAGAATATACCTGCCTAGTGTAAATCACCCCAATTTATTGAATAGTGAAACCCAACAATTTTACATGAGCATGATTCTGAACTCCCGAGAATTTTCTCTACCTGTTCATATCCTTGCTTTCTGTTTCTGAGATAGTCTATGAATAGTGTTTTGAGTTACAGAATGTACCTGCCCAGTGTAAATCACCCTCAATTCATTGAATAGCGACACCCCGGAAGACTTCAATTCTTCAATTAGCGACACCCTTGGGTGACTTCAATTAAATGAAGACCCCTCCGGGAGACGTCATTTAATTTTGTTATTTTTATTATTTGTAAATAGCACCCACCCCCTATGTCGCTAATTCGTTTCCGATTTTTTTATTTTCTGATTTTCTTGGTGAAGGTGCTTCTAGTTGAGACGATTCCAAATATATTTTTTTTCATATTTTTCTGGAACCCGAAAGGCCGCCAAAATACCTCGGAAAGGGCAAAAGAATTAGAGAACGGTATATAACTGAAACCCATTCTTGATTTAAATGAAGACACCCCAAGGAGGCCTCATTTCCAATTGTATTTTTTATTAATTTTATTATTTTTGAAATAGTGCCTCCCACCTTGTCGCTAATTCTTTAAAAATCTAGAAAAATAGAGAAAAATATCCAGAAAATCTAAACAAATAGGGAAAAATAGGAAAACATATAGAAAAGGGAGAAACCCAAGAAAAGAGGAAAAAACCACTCAAACAAGGTCAATTTGAGGGTCAAATTGGAGTATTATTAGGTAATATGAGATGTACTCACCATAATGTCAATTCTAGCGTGTCTACAACCCCCAAGCACTAATTCAGTGCGTTAGCTGCCAATTTGTCTCGTGATTCGTACCAATATAACCCTAATACATGTTCCTGCATCATATATGCCCTTGAACTCTATTCCTGGAATCTACCTTATACTCTTACAATGGCAACCCTTGAAATTCTATATTGGCTATGAATGAGAGTGGATGTCAAAAAAATACATGAAATGCTGTGCATATAGGGCCCAGTCTGGTCCTGAGAGGAGCGTCCGAAGGTACTTGTACCCATGGGAGTTTATTGACCACGGTGTTTGGCATTGTACCGAACTACTTGCTTGACTTGACTTGCGTGGCCCAGAATGGGCAATACTTGACTTGCGTGGCCTAGAATGGGCAATACTTGACTTGATGCTGTGTCCCCTATGGTTCTGGAGTTTTGATGATGACAGATATTATGCCTCATTATGTTTACATCCTTGATGATATAATCCTGTTGCATTATGAGAAACTGTCAGAACAAGTTTAAGGATGACTCACAAGTCATGAAGTCAACCCAAGTCAAAGTCAAATCATGACAGGTAAGGTCAATGCTCAGATCAGGTAATGCTCTGTCTACTCTCAGATCTTTGATGATGTTTTAGCTGATATGCATAAACTATTATGTGCATGCATTTAAGTCTGTACAGCACACACACACATTGTCTTGCACACACACACACACACACACACACACAGTTTGCACATCAAGTCAGTATAGCCCCTGGTCGCAAGACCAAGTCTGTACATCGTCTCCTGCATGCATTACTTCAAGTATGTACAGCCAGTGCATTGCTTCATATCAAGTCTAGACATTGTGCATTCCTTCATATCAAGTCTAGACATTGCATGCCACAAGTCTGCACATCATGTTTGCACTAAGTCTGTACATTGTCTGTGCTTTCACGTGTCTGGTTGCATGAGTCATTGAAGTTTGTACATCGCTTGGCGCTCACCAAGTCTGTACATCGCTTGGCGCTCACCAAGTATGTACATCGCTTGGCACTCACCAAGTCTATACATCGCTCAAAGTCTGTACAACCATTCCTTGAGATCAAGTCTATACACTGCATTGGTGGCAAGTCTATACATTGCCCTGTTTCAGGCACGCAGAGTCTGTACAGAGTTTGCACAAGTCTGCATCTTTCAAGTCTATACATTGGCCATGTCTACACATCATTTGCCTGGCTTCTTATTCGAAGTCTACACATTCATGGCATGTGTGCATCGTTTGTTCTGCAAGTCTATACATCGGCCTGGGGCTTGCCAAGTCTATACATCGCCTGGGGCTTGCTAAGTCTAGACATCGGTGAAGTCTGTACATCTACCGCTGACCCTTCCAAGTCTATACATTGTCCTGTTGCTAGCAAGCCATTCATCAAGTCTATACATTCCTTACCTTTACCTACGTTCAGAACACCAAGTCTATACATCGGTAAGGTCTGCACATGGTTGCCTTGAAGCTGCATCAAGTCTAGACATTGTCCTGTAGCTAGCACGAAGTAAAGTCTGTACATTGTCCCCGTGTTCACATGCTTCAAAGTCTATACATCGTGGGCTTCGAGCATTCAAAGTCTATACATTCTTCAAGGGCCAAGTCTATACATTGTCGCGCTCATATCTTCAAAGTCTGTACATTCTTCAAGGGGTAAGTCTATACATCGTTCGCTTAACTTCAGCCTATGCATCGCTAAGTCTATACATTGCCTGCCTTGCACGCGCTGCAAGTCCATACATTGCATGTGGGCATCAAAGTCTGTACAGTTTCTCACATTGGCAAAGTCTGTACATTGTTGGCCTGTGCATGCTTTGTCTTCTAAAGTCTATACATCCGTCACACTCCAGACTTTGCATTGAAGTCTATACATTGCTGTCTCATGCTTTCTAAGTCTATACACTTGCTATGGCTTGTTCATGCATCGTTCTTCTCAAGTCTATACATTGCCTGCCTTGCACGCGCTGCAAGTCCATACATTGTCTACCCTGCACACACAAGTCCATACATTGCATGTGGGCATCAAAGTCTGTACAGTGTCTCACATTGGTAAAGTCTGTACATCGTTGGCCTGTGCATGCTTCGTCTTCCAAAGTCTATACAGCATGTGTCTGCATCAGTTCATAAGTCTACACATTGTAGCATGCACGAACAAACAAGTCTGTACACACTTCAGCACTCAAAGGCTGAACATTCTTCAGCAGAGTCTGTACACACTTCATCACTTAAAGTCTGAACATCCTTCAGTGAAGACTGTACACACTTCAGTGCACATGTGCATCTCCTTCAAAGATGAAGTCTATACAATCCTTTCCAAGCCTTCAAGTCTACACACTCGTTGTCAAGCCTTCAAGTCTATACACTCGTTGTCAAGCCTTCAAGTCCATACACTGCATCAAGTCTATACAACAAAGTTTGTACAAGGTCTCGATATTAAACTGATAAGTTTCTCTCTATGTGACAGGTACTGTTCGTGAAGCCTATGAAGGGCACGTGATCCGAGGTTGGCACCTGGCACGTGATCTGAGGACAACGCCCTAATTGTTGCTGCTATAAATATGAAGCCTCCTTCATCTGGAGAAGACTGAAAAAAGAGAAAAAGAGACTGATCGAGAACAGATCAAGGAAGTGTGATCGAAGTAGAAGAGGAGATCGAGAAGCAGTAAGAAGCCTGCACGATCCAGAAGAAGAAGAAAAAAGACAGTCAGAAGAAAAGAGAAGAGAGGCAGTGAGATCGAGTGTGAAAGAAGAACAGAGAAAGAGATTGAGAGAAGAAAAAGGAGAGCAGCAGAGATAGAAGAGAGCTCGAGAAGAAAGAGAGAGAGATCCTTTGAGAAGAAGAAGATCAGTAGCCTCTGGATCAAATCCAAGCTACATTGCTCCAAGAGAGAGCTACAGTTTCGAGTTTCATTTCCAGATTTCTGATTGCTGTAATTTTTGTTTCTTGTTTTCTTTTCCTTTACACTTAGCTTTTGTTTCTTTCCGATTCTCTGGTTTGAGATCGGGGTTCCCTCCTGGTCTGGAGGAAGAGAGGTCCGTGACCTCTGGTTTACAAGCGGCTGGGTGTCGCCTATGGGTTCCCTCCTGGGTGAAGGAAGAGAGACGCTAGTCTCTGGTTTCTAGTGACTGGGTGTCACTAGGGTTGCCCTCCGGGTTGGAGGAAGAGGGGAGGTTGTTCCCCTGGTCAAGCTGTTAGGTAGCACTTGTTTGCAGACTGAGTCTGCGGTTCTAGCTTGTGCTAGTGGAAGCCTCACTCCAGTTTGGAGTGAGGGGTGGACGTAGGTCTGTGGACCGAACCACCTAAAAAATCTACTATGCCGTGGTTTGCCTTGTGCGTTTGCCCCTTGTCTTCTATCTCTTTCACAGGTTGTATGAACACTCTTGTCTCTATCTGTAGTGACCTTGAGCATTACATATTTTGCTAAGTGAATCTGGTTTGCACAGTTTTGTCTTCGGCATTAGTCTTGATCAGGTTCCACTAGTATAGTTAGCAGTTCATCTGATTGATCAAATGTTCATTTGAGTTCTATAGGTTTTATTCTGCAACTGTGTCTAGCAGCAGGCTTATTATTTTTAATTTGGGCAATATTTTTGAACGGGATACATTCACCCCCCCTCTGTATCCATCGCACCGTCCCAACAATTGGTATCAGAGCGGGTTGTCTGCATAGAAGGTCCAGCGACCTGCAGATTCGATCATGCTATCTTGGTGCTATCTAGCATTTGGTGCACCATTATTCCTGTTGCATTTATCTGATCAGTTTTCATGGGTGATCCACCGGTTTTCAACGGATCTAATTTTAATGTGTGGTTTGTCAGTCTGTGCAATTATGTTGATGCAGTTAATCCTGATCTGTGGAAGTTAATTTCACAAGGTCCTCACACATTATCAAAGAAAGTGTCCAAATGGACCAACAGCCACAGATCAAAGGATGGAGAAAATTAGAAAGCCTTCAATCTGATGAAAGTAGCCACTGACAGAGCCTTACACTCGTGTCTTTATGATTGCAGGTCAGCTAAAGACATCCTGGAGAAGCTGAAGCTAGCTCACAGGATAAATGAAGACAGCTGCATGATGGCTAACAAAAGTAATCAAAGTGGCAGCCAAAATGAAGAAGAGGATGATGATGAGGAGGTAAATCCTTTCAAGAATTTCTCTTTAGATGATTGGGAGAATGCATATGCTGAGTTGCTTGAATCTCATGAACATTTAAGAGAACAATACAAGAACTTGAAAAAGAAAAGAGATCGGGGTAGTTCAAGTTCTGTATGTGAAAATTGTTCAAATATGAAGCAATCTCATGATGCATGTTTGTCTGATATCCATATGCATAAAAATCAGAATGAAAAAGTGATGAAGGAACTTGAATGTGTTTGCTCTGAACTAAGTAGGCTGAAATCTGAAAATGACTCTCTTAGAAAATCTGTCAAAGAAAATGATTCTTGCAATGAATGTGCATTCTTGAAGGAATTGATTGAAGACTTAGACTCTGATGATAATATATAGAAGAACTTAATTACTTCCTGAAGGAAGAAAATGATTCATTGCTGACTCAGAAGAAGGAAACTGATAAATTACAAGATAAGTTGATTGAAGAAAACATTTATCTGAAGGAACAAAACAAAAAAGCTAATGGTTCTAAACACTGTTTTCTCTGAAAAATGGCTGACGATTGAAAAAGGGAAATCTATCTTGAAAGAAAATGAAGTGAATATTGAATTCAAATTGACACAGGAAAATGAGACTCTGAAGAGTCTGAATGATGAATTGCAAAATCAAGTCATTTCGTGTGAAGACTACATTGTGTCTTTGGAGAGAGAAATTGAAGATCTAAAAAACTCCCTGTCAAAATTTATTAAGGGAAGAGACAATTTGAATAAGCTCCTTGGAGCGAATGTGAATTTTCAGAAGGAGGGACTGGGTTACAATCTAGTCATGAAGAAGGCTGAGAAGGTTGATGGAGACAAATTGAAAACTATTTTTGTTAAATGTTCAGAACAAGAAAAGCCTTCTACCTCATCTTCACCTCAGTACAAAAATCAGAAAGAGACTGAAAAATAGAAAATAAATAAAAAGGATTCTTCAGTGCATGTTGATCACAGTCCTCACACACACTCACATGCATCTAGAAAGAAAATGATCTGTCACTATTGTCACAAACTTGGACATCAGATGCATGAGTGTAATTTGATGGAAAAGGATGACCTAGTTGCTGTACAAAACAATCAGGGTAGAAAGCATGTCTTTAAGGAAAAGAAAATTCATTGTTATAATCAACTCTGATGTTTAAATGCTTGTACACCTGAATTCTCTTTTAGCTGAATATCATGCTTAATATGTCAATTAAGATCTCATGCATACATGTCCATAACTGCATCTGCCATTTACATTCTTTTCTGATCATGCACTTGCTAGGTGATCTGTACATACATGAGATTAAAAGGTTGTCTGCATTTGATGCAAACATATGCCAATTGCAGTTGGTTGATATTTGTTAAATTGCATTCTGAAAAATCTGAAAAGCTGAATTGAATAAATATGTAGCTTGGACGATCTCTCATGCTTAAAAATGTTCACCTGCACATTTGACATGCACATCCAATCATAATTGCATATAAGTGGCATATTGTTAGCTTAAGATCACTACCAAAAATAGCGGGATTTCAGACGGCCATTATCCGTCTCAAATCCATCTGAAAATCCATCACAAATCACGTTTGTGACGGATTTTCGACAGATTTCAAACGGAACACGACCGTCTGAAATTCTTAGTCACAAATTTGTGACAGTTCATTTTTTCGTCTGAAATTCCGTCTGAATATAAGACAGAAATAATTCAGTGACAAATTCCGTCTGAATATCATACGAGAAAAGTTCCGTCTGAAATTTTCCGTCTGAAATTTTCCGTCGGTATTTCAGATTGATGTTACGATGGATTTATTTTCCGTCTCAAATACCGTCTGAAATGCAACCCAACTTTTATTCTCAAATTAATATGCCGTCTGAAAAGTCGTCAGAAATCCGTCGGTATTTCAAACGGATATTACGACGGATCTACAATTACCGTCTGAAATTAAGCCCAACTCGTAGAAGATGCCATCCGAAAAGTAGTCGGAATTCCGTTTGAAATACAGACGGATATTATGACGAATTTTAGACGGAATTTTTTCGTCGTAAATACCGTCTGAAAATCCGTCTGAAATCTACATTTTTTTTAAAATCTTGAATTATTCTAAAAAACTTGTTGGATCATACATAAACATCAAGAAATTCAACATGTTGAAAAAAAAAATATTGGGAACCTGCTGATCAAATAAACACCACCGAAAAAAAAACTCAACATCAGCGTACCATGATGTTCAAATAAATAAACACCACCGAAAAAAAAACTCAACATCAACGTACCATGCTGTTCAAATAAATAAACACCACCGAAAAAAAAAAACTCAACACCATGCTGATCAAATAAATACCACCGAAAAAAAAAATTCAACACCATGCTGATCAAATAAATACCACAAAAAAAACACATTAACCCTGCTGATCCGTCTGAATATCATCAAACATCAAGAAATATCCGGTACATCGTCCATATCCTCCCTGCCCTGCTCATCTCCTCTGCCGCCGCCCGTAGAAGGATCCCCCTACATTAAAAAAATAATAACATTCATTCATAGATAAAAAAATTAGTGCGAAATAATTAGCATAAATTGAAATCAAACATATCAAATTGATAACTGCAGATTTTATAGATCAATTACTAGCTTGAAATAGTATTTAAATTAAGTGTATTTTAAAAATGAACTTTGAGCGCCGAGCTCAAACCGGGCATCCGATTTGGATTCCGTCAGTTCTGACAAGTCACTTTCATCCCCCCGGTCGTGTTGGAACGTTCGGCACGGCCATCCGACCTGTATTTCTAGTTTTAGACCCCCGGACCCGACCTGGCATGCAGTTCATTTAAACTAAGTGTATTTTAAAAATGAATTTTGAGCGCCGAGCTCAAGCCGGGGATCCGATTTGGATTCCGTCAGTTCTGACAAGTCACTTTCATCTCGCCGATCGTGTTGGAATGGTCGGCACGGCCATCCGACCGGTATTTCAAGTTTTAGACCCCCGGACCCGACCTGGCAGTTAATTTAAACTAAGTGTATTTGGAGAATGCACTTTTGAGCGCCGAGCTTAAACCGGACATCCGATTTGGATTCCGTCAGTTCTGACAAGTCACTTTCATCTCCCCGGTCGTGTTGGAACAATCGGCACGGCCATCCGACCGGTATTTCAAGTTTTAGACCCCCAGACCTGACCTGGCAGTTCATTTAAACTAAGTGTATTTGGAGAATGCACTTTTGAGCGCCGAGCTCAAACCGGGAATCCGATTTGGATTCCGTCAGTTCTGACAAGTCACTTTCATCTCCCCGGTCATGTTGGAACGATCAGCATGGCCATCCGACTGGTATTTCAAGTTTTATACCCCCGGCCCCGACCTGGCAGTTCATTTAAACTAAGTGTATTGTAAAAATGAACTTTGAGCACCGAGCTCAAACCGGGCATCCGATTTAGATTCCGTCAGTTCTGACAAGTCACTTTCATCTCCCCGGTTGTGTTGGAAAGATCAGCATGGCCATCCGGCTGGTATTTCAAGTTTTAGACCCCCGGCCCCGACCTGGCAGTTCATTTAAACTAAGTGTATTGTAAAAATGAAGTTTGAGCGCCGAGCTCAAACATGGCATCCGATTTGGATTCCGTCAGTTCTGACAAGTCACTTTCATCTCCCCGGTCATGTTGGAATGATTGACACGGCCATATGACCGGTATTTCAAGTTTTAGACCCCCGGACCCGACCTGGCAGTTCATTTAAACTAAGTGTATTTTAAAAATGAACTTTAAGCGCCGAGCTCAAACCGGGCATCCGATTTGAATTCCGTCAGTTTTGACAAGTCACTTTCATCTCCCCGATCGTGTTGGAGTGATCGGCACGGCCATCCGACCGGTATTTCAAGTTTTAGACCCCCGGCCCCGACCTGGCAGTTCATTTAAACTAAGTGTATTGTAAAAAAGAACTTTGAGCGTCGAGCTCAAACCGGGCATCCGATTTAGATTCCGTCAGTTCTGACAAGTTGCTTTCATCTCCCCGGTCATGTTGGAACAATCGGCATGGCCATCCGACCGGTATTTCATGTTTTAGACCCCCGGCCCCGACCTGGCAGTTCATTTAAACTAAGCGTATTGCAAAAATGAACTTTAAGCGCCGAGCTCAAACCGGGCATCCGATTTAGATTCCGTCAGTTCTGACAAGTCACTTTCATCTCCCCGGTCGTGTTGGAATGATCGGCATGGCCATCCGAATGGTATTTCAAGTTTTAGACCCCCGGACCCGACCTGGCAGTTCATTTAAACTAAGTGTATTTTAAAAATGAACTTTGGGCGCCGAGCTCAAACCGGGCATCTGATTTGCATTGCGTCAGTTTTGACAAGTCACTTTCATCTCCCAGGTCATGTTGGAATGATCGGCACAGCCATTCAAATGGATATTTCAAGTTTTAGACCCCCGGACTCGACCTGGCAGTTCATTTAAACTAAGTGTATTTGGAGAATGCACTTTTGAGCGCCGAGCTCAAACCGGGCATCCGATTTGGATTGCGTCAGTTCTGACAAGTCACTTTCATCTCCCAGGTCGTGTTGGAATGATCGGCACGGCCATCCAACCGGTATTTAAAGTTTTAGACCCCCGGCCCCGACCTGGCAGTTCATTTAAACTAAGTGTATTGTAAAAATGAACTTTAAGCGTCGATCTCAAGCCGGGCATCCGATTTGGATTCCGTCAGTTCTGACAAGTCACTTTCATCTCCCCGGTCGTGTTGGAATGATTGGCACAGCCATCCGATTGGTATTTCAAGTTTTAGACCCCCGGCCCCGACCTGGCAGTTCATTTAAACTAAGTGTATTGTAAAAATGAACTTTGAGCGCCGAGCTCAAGCCGGGCATCCGATTTGGATTCCGTCAGTTCTGACAAGTCACTTTCATCTCCTCGGTCGTGTTGGAATGATCGGCACGGCCATCCGATCGGTATTTCAAGTTTTAGACCCCCGGACCCGACCTGGCAGTTCATTTAAACAAAGTGTATTTTAAAAATGAACTTTGAGCGCCGAGCTCAAACCGGGCATCCGATTTGGATTCCGTCTATTCTGAAAAGTCACTTTCATCTCCCCGGTTGTGTTGGAACAATCGGTACGGCCATCCGACCGGTATTTCAAGTTTTAGATTTCCAGACCCGACCTGGCAGTTCATTTAAACTAAGTATATTTGGAGAATGCACGTTTGAGCGCCGAGCTCAAACCGGGCATCCGATTTGGATTCCGTCAGTTCTGACAATTCACTTTCATCTCCCCGGTCGTGTTGGAACGATCAACACGGCCATCCGATCGGTATTTCAAGTTTTAGACCCCCGGCCCCGACCTGGCAGTTCATTTAAACTAAGTGTATTGTAAAAATGAACTTTGAGCGCCGAGCTCAAACCGGGCATCCGATTTGGATTCTGTCAGTTCTGACAAGTCACTTTCATCTCCCAGGTCATGTTGGAATGATCGGTACGGCCATTCAAATTGATATTTCAAGATTTAGACCCCCGGACCTGACCTGGCAGTTCATTTAAACTAAGTGTATTTTAAAAATGAACTTTGAGCGCCGAGCTCAAACCGGGCATCCAATTTGGATTTGTTGTGCATTGTGATTTTGATGATTACAAAATGCCTTTGTTGCTTGGTCGTGTGCAAGAATGGTTGTTCATGTCTTCATGTGTATGAAGGTTGAAATGGTTGTGGAAATGATCATAAACTGTTTCTATAAGACTTATCATCATGTGGAAATGGTTGTGGAAATGATTTCATAAGTGCTTTGAGGTTAGCACAAACATTCCGTATGAGGTCTTGTCTGCACACTATTAAGTCTGTACAGAGTTCTGCCTAGATTGCATTAGTCAAGTCTGTACATTGTCATAGGTAAAGTCTATACATCGCAGAGAGATGTTTGCATATCAAGTCTATACATTGTTCATGCATGTGCATAGTTCACAACATCAAGTCTATACATTGCATGCTGGCAAGTCTATACATTGCATGCATATTCATTAACAAGTCTATACATTGGTTGCATAGCTTGCCATGCAAAGTCTATACATTCTCCATGCATCTTCATTAACAAGTCTATACATTGGTTGCATAGCTTGCCATGCAAAGTCTATACATTCTCCATGCACTTCATTAATAAGTCTATACATCCTGCAACTCAAAGTCTAAACATCGTCCTGTGGCAGGCACATCAAGTCTATACATCCATCAGCTCAGTGCACAGCAAGTCTATACAGCAGCAAGTCTGTACATTCTTTAGCAGCAAGTCTATACAACAAGCAAGTCTATACATCAGCAAGTCTATACAGCCAGCAAGTCTATACATCAACAAGTCAATACATCCAGCAAGTCTATACAGCCAGCAAGTCTATACATCAGCAAGTCTATACATCCTGCAACACGAAGTCTGTACGTTGGCTAATTGCACAGACTCAAAGTCTGTACGTTGGCTGCTAGCACTTCTTCAAAGTCTATACACTCTTCAAAGTCCATACATTCTTCAAAGTCTATACACTCTTCAAAGTCTATACATTCTTCAAAGTCTGTACGTTGGCTGATTGCACAGACTCAAAGTATGTACGTTGGCTACTAGCACAAACTCAAAGTCTATACGTTGGCTGCTAGCACAAACACATAAAGTCTATACATCGTGTGTTTCAAGTTTTAGACCCCCGGCCCCGACCTGGCAGTTCATTTAAACTATGTATATTTTAAAAATGAACTATGATTGTCGAGCTCAAACCGGGCATCCGATTTGGATTTCGTCAGTTCTGACAAGTCACTTTCATCTCCCTGGTCGTGTTGGAATGATCGGCACGGCCATCCGACTGGTATTTCAAGTTTTAGACCCCCGGACCCGACCTGGCAGTTCATTTAAACTAAGTGTATTTTAAAAATGAACTTTAAGCGCCGAGCTCAAACCGGGCATCCGAATTGGATTCCGTTAGTTCTGACAAGTCACTTTCATCTCCCCGGTCATGTTGGAACGATCGGCACGGCCATCCGACCGGTATTTCATGTTTTAGACCCCCGGACCCGACCTGGCAGTTCATTTAAACTAAGTGTATTTTAAAAATAAACTTTGAGCGCCGAGCTCAAACCGGGCATCCAATTTAGATTTCGTCTATTCTGACAAGTCACTTTCATCTCCCCGGTCGTGTTGGAATGATCGGCACGGCCATCCGACCGGTATTTCATGTTTTAGACCCCCGGACCCGACCTGGCAGTTCATTTAAACTAAGTGTATTTGGAGAATGCACTTTTGAGTGCCGAGCTCAAACCGGGCATCCGATTTGGATTCCGTCAGTTTTAACAAGTCACTTTCATCTCCCCGGTCGTGTTGGAATGATCGGCACGGCCATCCGACCGGTATTTCAAGTTTTAGACCCCTGGCCCCGACCTGACAGTTCATTTAAACTAAGTGTATTATAAAAATGAACTTTGAGCACCGAGCTCAAACCGGGCATCTGATTTGGATTCCGTCAGTTCTGACAAGTCACTTTCATCTCCCCGGTTGTGTTGGAATGATCGGCACGGCCTTACGGCCGGTATTTCACATTTTAGACCCCCGGCCCCGACCTGGCAGTTCATTTAAACTAAGTGTATTGTAAAAATGAACTTTGAGCGCCGAGCTCAAACCGGGCATCCGATTTGGATTCCATCTGTTCTGACAAGTCACTTTCATCTCTCCGATCGTGTTGGAATGATCAGCAGGGTCATCCGACCGGTATTTCAAGTTTTAGACCCCCGGCCCCGACCTGGCAGTTCATTTAAACTAAGTGTATTGTAAAAATGAACTTTGAGCGCCGAGCTCAAACCGGGCATCCGATTTGGATTCCGTCAGTTCTGACAAGTCACTTTCATCTCCCCGGTCATGTTGGAACGATCGGCATGGCCATCCGGCTGGTATTTCAAGTTTTAGATCCCCGGCCCCGACCTGGCAGTTCATTTAAACTAAGTGTATTGTAAAAATGAACTTTGAGCGCCGAGCTCAAACCGGGCATCCGATTTGGATTCCGTCAGTTCTGAAAAGTCACTTTCATCTCCCCGGTCGTGTTGGAATGATCGGCACAGCCATCCGACCGGTATTTCAAGTTTTAGACCCTCGGACCTGACCTGGCAGTTCATTTAAACTAAGTGTATTTTAAAAATGAACTAAGGTAATTCCCCAAAAAAACTTTTCTTGATCTAGTTGTGATCCTTTTCAAAACTAGGGAGTTGCCGTGTGCTACCAGACAATTGAACTACATCTGGTAAATTGTGCACCCGTGACGCCATATGTAGACCCGACACCCGTTGCAAGTCAGCTTCATCCATTTCAACAGTATTTTTTTTTAACGAGTCTTTTTGCCTTCGAAAAGGATGGTCACTTGGTAGCAACCACCGATGGCAATCAAACCAGCATGCTTTCCCACCATGTTTCAATACAAATGATTTGGTATCTTCCATACAGTAAGGACATGCTAACCTCCCATGTGTGCTCCAACCAGATAGCATTCCATATGCAGGGAAGTCACTTATTGTCCAGATCAGTGCAACCTTCATAATAAAATTTTGCTTCCTATATGCATCATAAGTAACAACTCCATCAGTCCATAAAAATTTGAGCTCATCAATCAACGGCCTGAGATATATGTCCAAATTTTTTCTGGGACTTTTTGGACTAGGAATTACTAAGGATAAAAAAAGATTTTCTCGCTTCATGCACATGTGTGGCGGAAGGTTGTACGGTGTCATGAACACTGGCCAACAAGAATAAGATGCCACTGAACCACCGAATGGATTAAAACCATCTGTGCATAAACCCAATCGAACATTACGTGACTCCCTTGAAAAGGTAAGATGAGTATGACTAAAGTGAGTCCAAGCTTCACCATCGGCAAGATGACTGAATATATCATCGGCACGACGTACTCTTTCGGTGTGCCATGTCATATGTCGAGCAGCCTTTGAGGACATATACAGCCGCTGCAGCTTAGGCACAAGAGGGAAGTATCGCAACACCTTGTAAGGTACATCTTTTGCCTTGGAATTGACCCCCCCCCTTAGGTTTGAATCTGTCATGGCCACAAATGGAACATGATATCTTATCTACATCATGTTGTGACTCCTCTGTGTTGATGATGTTGACAATGTGTTTTACTTCATTGGCAACAGCTTGTTTTGATTGATTGTCAACTGTTCTTATTTTGATGAAATTGTTTATCAGGTTGTTTATGTATATAATGCAGTCAGAGTCTATACTGTCGTGCACACACCCACAGGTCTACATTGCATTGCAGCATGAACATAGAGTCCATACATTTCATTGTGTAGTCTGGACAGTTGTGGGTCGACCCCCTTGTTCACATGGGTCGACTCCTCAGATTAGCATAGTCTATACACTGAATAGCATAATCTATACACTACACGTTCAAGTTCATAGTATATACATTGCTGCATTGCCTGCACGAGGAAGTCTGTACATTGGCTGTTGGCTTGCACGCTCACTCAAGTCCATACATCGTGAAGTATGCACATTGTGGCTTGCTCATTCACTCATTCAGCCCTGTCAAGTCCATACATTGGGCTACTGCGCAAGTCCATACATTGGCCTTTAGGCTTGCAAGTCTATACATTGCCTGTCGATTGCAATGTCTGTACAGAGTTCAGAGAGTTCAAAGTGTTCATAGTCTACACATTCATTCACTGTTCATGTTGCATCAAGTTTAAAGTCCATACATTGGACTGTAGCATACACGAAGCTAAGTCTATACATTGCTCAAGTCTGTACAGCATCCAGTGTCTAGCGTTTCATGAAGTCTATACATTCATTCTCTATAGCTTGCACGAGGTGAAGTCTGTACATTGGCCTTAGCTTTCGAAGTCTGTACATTGGCCTTAGCTTTCCAAGTCTGTACATTGGCCTCCATGCCTCAAGTCTATACATCGGAATGTTTGGCCAAGTCTGTACATCCTTCTGTTGATAGTTCAAGTCTATACATTGGACTGTTTTGCCAAGTCTGTACATCGTTGCCTGCCAAAGTCTGTACATTGGCATCTGTTCCTATGTTGAAATTCCGAGTCTGCACATTGGGTTATTTACCTACGTTCCATGCTTTAAGTCTATACATTGGCTCGTTCACATTTTCAAGTCTGTACAATGGACTGTGCGTCGCAAAGTCTGTACACTATACTTTGCTTGGCAAGTCTGTACATTGTGGATGTCTATACACTCGATTGCCTTGCCTTGGTCAAGCCTATACAGAGTTTCTTCAGCTAAGTATATACATTGCTTCACGACGTGAAGTCTATACATGCCTTGTTCAAGTCTTCACATGATGAAGTCTATACACTCAACTCCTTCACACTTCAGGAAGTCTGTACATCCTTCAATGCATTGCATGCATCGTTCGTGAAGTCTGTACATCGAGTGAAGTCTGGTGAAGTCTATACAGCGCCCATTTCTCTTAGAGTCTCATGCATATGTAAAGTCTGTACATTGCATTTGCATTCACAACGTCTTCACACTTGAAGTCCATACATCGTCAGTTGTCTGTCAAGTCTTCATATTGCTTAAGTCTGTACAGCGGCTGCTTCGCATATGAAGTCTGTACATTGCATTTGCATTTACAACGTCTTCACACTTGAAGTCCATACATCGTCAGTTGTCTGTCAAGTCTTCATATTGCTTAAGTCCGTACAGCGGCTGCTTCACATATGAAGTCTGTACATCGCATAGCTTCATATAGATGAAGTCTATACATTGGGCAAGTCTATACACTGCATTCGGGTTCACAAGTCCATACAGTGAAGTCTATACAATGCAGTTCATCTTATAAGTCTGTATAGAGTTCTTCACTTAACCTGATAATCTGATACTCTGTCTGACAGGGATCTGCTACTGAGATTGCTGACATGGCTCGTGATCCCAGGAGGACGAGGTGATCAGATGCTGCCACGTGGATGAAATCACCTCGGATCAGGAGAATTCCTTGGGCGGGAAAACATGGAAGCCACGCGCCCTTATCCAATCTGCTGCTGTATATATAGAAGTCTTCATCTTCTGTTGAAGGCTGATCGAAGAGTAGCAAGTCTATATAGTGAGACAAACCTGAGACAGTAGAGAGCCATTGAGATCCAAAGAGAAGAAAAGGAGAGAAGAAGAAAGTGAGAAGAAATGAGTTGAGAGAGTGATATGAGAGCTTGTGAATCAGCGTCTTGGTCCAGATACCAGAGTTGATATTGCTCACTTTGAGCTACTGTCGTTTTGACTTTCTTCCATTCGATTGTGTTTTTCTTGCTTTTCAGTCTTGTTATTTTTCATTTGAAAACTCTTGTTCGATCAAGCTGTTAGTCAGCGGTGTCAAGCTGTGAAGCAGCGGTGTGCAGAGGTGTTACCTCTGGTCGGCTAAGCTGTAGTGCCCAACAGAGCAAGCTGTGAAGCTCAGCTGTTGCAGAGGGTGTTCCTCTGGTCGGGATAAGCTGTAAGCCCCAGCCGTTGTTGGCAAGCTGTAGTGCCCAGCAGATTGAAGCTGTGTATCAGCAGTAATCCACATTCGAGTTGAATGTGGGGTGGACGTAGGTCAGATTGACCGAACCACCTAAAAGTCTTTGTGCCTCTCGTGTGTTTGCTTGTCTGTTTAGCAGATCTTGTTTCTATCATTCGGTGCTTTGACTGTGGTTGTCCAGTGTTCTTTTAATTCCGCATTTGAATCTTGGCATAATTTTTAATTAGCCTGTTGATCTATTCACCCCCCCCTCTAGATCCACATTCTGTGGTGAAAGAGACTTCCATCTAACTCCAACAATTGGTATCAGAGCTAGACTCTTCTACAGGGACTTACCGCCCGAAGAGGATAAGCACAGATGGACGGAAGAGGGATGATAGCTGAAGGACACTCCACATCCAAGCCCCCGTACTTCGATGGAACCAACTACGCATACTGGAAGCACCGTATGCAGGTATTCTTGAGAGCTAAAGACTATGAAATCTTGAAGGTGGTTAGCAAGGGACCTTTCGAGCTGTCCCCTAATGAAGATGTATGGACCAAGGAGGAAATTAGAAGGTCCACGCTCAATTGGAGTGCAATCAATGTAATCTAGTGTTCTCTGCATCCCACCGAGTTCTCACGAATATCTGCCTGCTCCTCAGCGAAGGAAATGTGGGATGCACTTGAAGTCATCTACGAGGGGACTTCACAAGTCAGAGAGACCAAGACTAATCTACTGGTTTCAGAATACGAGGCTTTCAAGATGAAGTCTAATGAGACAATCAAAGAAATGTATGCTCGGTTGACTATTATCACAAATGGTCTCAGAGGTTTCGGGAAGAAGTATTCTGAGTATGATATAGTCAGGAAGATCTTGCGATCCTTGACTCCAATTTGGCACACAAAGGCCACCGTTATGGAAGAGTCAAGAGATCTGCACAATACAAGGGCATATGAGCTTATCGGATCTCTAATGGCATATGAGATGAATCTGCCGAAGATAGAGGAGGCTGATAGAAAGAGGAAGCCAATAGCTCTTAAGGCTGGTGCTAGCAAATCCAGTTGATCCAGCCCCAACGGATCATCAACTGAAGAGAGCTTGTCTGAAGAAGAAATGGCTAATGATGATATGGCTATGATTACTAGGGAATTCCGGCGTTTTCTCAAGAAAGAAGGAAGAAGATTCAGCCGAAGAAATCCCAGTGGTGGCCGCCGAGACACAAGGTACAAATCAAACCCTGTAAATAAAGCTGAGACTAATGTTTGCTATCAATGCAGGAAGGCTGGTCACTTTAAAGCTGAATGTCCGACAAATCAGAACCTCAAGGACAAGCCCAAGAAAAAAAATACAAGAGGAAAAGCTATGGTGAGTACCTGGAGTGATGAGGACGAGGGATCCTTGAGCAACACTTCGGACAGTGAAGTTGAAGCTGAGAAGCCAATTTGTCTCATGGCAACCAGCTCAGAAGATAGAGAGGAAGAATCTGATGAGGTATCCTCTCGTTTTGAAAACTATACTATTGTTGATTGGATGGATGCTTATAATGAACTTGCTGATAGAGTAGATGATGTCAGAAAAGAAAATAGGCATCTACGAAGAAAAATTAACATCATGCAAAATGATACTTCATTGTCTGATAAAATTGCATGCTTAGAGAATGAGAATAGTAAGCTGAAACTCACATGCTCTGAATTTGAAGAAATCAAGAAAGAACTGAAAATCTCTAAGGAAGAAAATGTGAGATTAGACAATGAAATTGATGCATGGAAATTGAAAATTCAGAATTATGAAAGTGAGATAAAAATTACCTCTAAAAAATATGAAGATGTCCTCAATGTAAATAATGAATTGAAAAAGTCTATTGATGAAATTCAGAAAGACAATGAGGATAAGCTAAAAACCATTGAGAAAATGACCCAAGGATCTGAAAATTTAAATGCTCTATTGGGGTCGAGGTTAATTTCAGGAGAGAGGGCCTAGGATTTAACTCTAGTGCAACTAAGAGCTTTGGAATGGAAACTATTTCCTTCGTTGCACAAAAGGAGAGAGGACCTCTGATTAACATGAATTCTAATAATGCTGTGAACACTAATGTGAATCTGAAAAAGCCCAATGCAGAGGAGAAGGGCAAACAGAAAGTTGGTGAGCCTAGTACAATTGGCACTTCCAAACCTAGCTCTAGTGCTCAACCCAAGGCTAGGGGTCAGCTTGCTCAGGTAAATAAACCCCATGTCAATGCCAAAAAGTCTTCACCACCACCATCACAGAAAAAGACCCAACAAAAACCAATGAACAGGTCAGTAGGGTCAAGAGTGCAGGGAAGACAAAATGCTTTCAAGAGTCAGCCCAACAAATTCAATCCACCTAGAGTCCAGTCCTACTACCCCACACAGTCAATTTATCCTAATGGGTTTGGGTGGACTAGAACTCAAGGGATGCATACAGGGTATGTTCAACAACCTATACAATTTTATAGACCCTATGTCAGAAATTGGGGTAATGGGTATGGTAGTCGAACAACCAGGAACTTCCATTCTTACAGCCAACCCAAATATTACCCTGATCAAAACTTTATGAATGCTACTTGGCTGAAGCATTGGCACAATAACAACAATTCTGTGAATAACTCTGTTGGTGCGAATAAAAGGAAGAACAACAAAAATAAGAGAAGAAATGACAGAAGGAAATCTGTAAAATCCACTGAACAAAGTTCTTTTAAACAAATGTGGATTCCCAAAGCCATGCTTTCTTTCTTTACTTGCACTTCATCTGCATTGGAGCCCAATCAGTCTTGGGTTCCAAACTCTTTGCCCTAATTGTGTGTGCAGGTATGCTTGGCAGCCAAGAGCAACTTGTGGTACTTGGACAGTGGCTGCTCCAGGCATATGACAGGAGATAAGGCCAAGTTCTGCATGCTGACTGAAAAGCTAGGAGACCTTGTCACCTTTGGAAGCAACACAAAGGGTAGGATCATTGGATCAGGTAAGGTAGGTAAGTGTTCTACCTGCTGCATTGATGATGTTATGCTGGTTGAAGGGTTGCTTATAATTTACTCAGTATTAGCCAGTTGTGTGATAAGGAACATAAAGTTTTATTTGATTCTCAATGCTGTAAGGTTTTTGAACCTGATTCTAATATTGTCAAATTTTTTGGAAAAAGAATAAATAACACATACATGATAGATTTAGATGATATTCAGCATTCTAACCTATGTCTTACTGCCAGTAGAGAAGATTTAGCATTTTTATGACATCGTAGGTTAGGCCATGCGAGTTATACTGTTTTGCATAAACTAAACAAGCATAGCATGGTTAGAGGACTCCCTGAAGTCTCTTTTAAAAAGGAAAATAAATTTTGTAATGCATGCATTCAGTCCAAGTTGACTAGAAAATCATTCAAATCTAGGATAGAAAACCTATCCACTAAATCTTATGAACTGATACACATGGACCTATTTGGGCCAACCAGGTCTGTCAGTTTATCAGGGAAGAGGTATGGGTTTGTCTTAGTAGATGATTTTTCTAGGTATACTTGGGTATTTTTTCTGTCACATAAGAATGATACATTCTAAGAATTTCAGGAGTTCTGTATAAGAATAAATCAAAAAATTGAAAATATTTTGACTGATCATGGATGTGAGTTTGAAAACTCACACTTTGAAGAATTTTGTAGGTCAAGTGGGATTCATCATAAGTTCTCCTCACCCAGGACACCTGAGCAGAATGGTGTTGTTGAGAGGAGGAACAGAACTCTAGTGGAGATGGGCCGAACTCTCTTAGTTGAAGGTCAACTGCCAAGAAAATTCTGGGCTGAAGCAGTAAACACAACCTGTTATGTAATTAACAGGGCAATGGTAAGACCTTCCACCCAGAAAACCCCTTATGAGATTTTGAGAGGTAAGAAACCTTCAATCGCCCACTTCAAGGTCTTTGGTTGTAAATGTTTTATACATATAAATGACAAGAGGGACCTTGATAAATTTGAGCCAAAAGGTGAACCAGGAATCTTCCTCGGTTATTCTGAAAACACCCGGGCTTATAGAGTGTTCAATTTAAACTCAAAAATTGTTGAAGAATCTCCACACATTATCTTTAATGAAACCTTGATGAAAACTAACCATGGTCATTGCAGGAATGAAGATGGGAACATTTTAAAAGATGATAACTATGCAGACCAGTCTGATGGTGAGGAAGAAAAAGAAGAGTAGAATGAAGAAGAATATGAAGTTCAGGGGGAGGTAAGTGAAATTCCTGAAACTCAGATTGTTAATATCATATATCTTAAAGATCACCCTGTAAATAATGTCATTGGCAATCTGAATGATCCCCCTAGGACTAGAGGTCACTTTAGAATTCAGGATGAATTAATACATATGCTCTTGTCTCTCAAATTGAACCCAAGTCCATTGACTGTGCCCTCAAGGATGTGCATTGGACTAATGCCATGCATGAGGAGCTTAATCAGTTCGACAGGAACAAGGTGTGGCACTTGGTCCCACCTCCTGATCATGGAACAATCATAGGGACTAAGTGGGTATTCAGGAATAAATCTGATGAATTAGGGAATATTGTTAAAAATAAAGCCAGACTTGTTGCTCAGGGGTATAACCAGGAGTTTGGTATTGACTTTGAAGAGTAATTTGTCTCTGTAGCCAGATTAGAAGCTGTTAGGATTTTATTGGCTTATGCATGCTCCCTAGGAATAATCCTCCAGCAGATAGATGTAAAATCTGCATTCTTGAATGGGGAAATTAGTGAGGAGGTCTATGTAAGACAGCCCCCTAGGTTTGAATGTCTAGATTTCCCTAATCATGTTTACAAATTAAATAAAGCTCTCTATGGTCTTAAGCAAGCTCCCAGAGCTTGGTATGACAGGTTGAGCAAGTTCCTTACTGATCAAAATTTCACTAGAGGAGTAGTTGATCAGACCTTGTTTATAAAGGTGAGTCATTCTGACATTCTTATTGTACAAATTTATGTGGATGACATTATTTTTGGGTCAACTAACCCCAAATTGTGTGAGGAATTTTCTAAAATAATGACTAATGAGTTTGAAATGAGCTCAGTGGGTGAGCTCAAATTGTTTCTTGGACTGCAGGTTAAACAAATAAAGGAAGGAATGTTTATCACTCAGTCCAAGTACACAAGGGATCTACTCAAGAAATACAAGATGGACAACCTCAATGAGATAGCTGCTCCAATGGGTACCTCTACAAGCTTGGATGAAGACACTAAAGGTAAACATGTTGATCAAAAGCTATACAGAGGTATGATTGGATCCCTTCTCTACTTAACAGCATCTAGGCCTGATATTCAATTTGCTGTAGGATTATGTGCTAGGTTTCAGGCCAGTCCTAAAGAAACTCATCTTAAAGCAGTAAAAAGGATTTTTAGATATCTACTAGGCACCCAAGAGCTAGGATTATGGTATCCTACTAGGTGTGAGTTAGAGCTTCTAGCTTACACTGATGCTGATTATGCTGGGTGTCGAGTAGATAGAAAAAGCACTAGTGGCTATTGTCAATTCCTTGGTGGCTGTCTAGTATCTTGGGCATCTAAGAAGCAACACATTGTAGCCATGTCTACAGCTGAGGCTGAATATGTTACAGTTGGTAATTGTGCTGCCCAAGTACTATGGATCAAGCACCAACTAGATGATTATCAGATAAAACTGGAATGTATTCCAATTTTATGTGATAATACTAGTGCCATATGCCTTGCTAAAAATCCTGTTCATCATTCTAGGACTAAACACATAGAGATAAAACACCATTTTCTTAGAGATGCTATGAATAAAAAGGAAATCGAAGTGAATTTCATTGAAACAGACAAACAAATTGCTGATATCTTTACTAAGCCACTTGGAAATGAAAAGTTTAAATTTCTTAGAAGAGAACTTGGCTTGTGTAAGTTTCAGCATGATGAATAAAATTTTCAGCTGTTTTGAATAAAGTTTCTGATTTGTACTTGCATCTAATAGCTTGTATAAAACTCTGTGAAGGTTGAAGGTGCAACAGACTCATGATCATGCATGACACTCATATTGTTTACTCATGATCATGCATGACACTCATATTGTTTTCTCATGATCATCACTGCATATCATTTAGTCATGAATGTGTCTAAAATCACATGCATATAGAACTGTTTTGCACTACATTTCTCTGTATAACCCTGGTGGTCATATTGCATGATATTGTAGTCTGAATAAGCATGAACTTTGAAATCATTTGTTCAGTAATCATTTGCAAAACCACATGCACATAGACAGGGGGAGTATTGCATATGATTCAGAGTTGAGTCTGACAGTATGGTAATCTTTTAGTCAGTTCTAATATTAAGCAATAGAAAATAGATTTCTTCCCTCATAAGAACTTTAATTGCTTAAAGACTGACTTAATGGTTTAAATTTTATAATCTTTAGAGTTGAAAGACTACAATCAGTAAATAAGGATGCTGAAAATTGATAAAGCTCTCAACCCTTATCTTATTTCATGTCAGACAAAGCCAACTATATATGAAATCTGAAAACTCATCTGAAATCATGTTAGAGAAGCTAAGTATGTGTATTGTCCTTAAACAAGTCATTCTGAAACAAATAAAGAGCAGCTAAGAAAGATATTGAAAAATATTGAAAATTAATTAAAAAATGGCATTGGCAGAGCAATGACTGGTAAATCACTGAGAAACTGAGTGATCTATCAAAGAAGTGGACAACACTCATGTCATGAGGTGTATCAGCTATCTTTGTATAAAATGATCAAAACAGTAGGTTGGTTTCACTGAGTACCTGGGGGTTACTGGCGTCTGATAAATGTGTACCCTCACACAAAAAGGTGTAAATCAATTCTATTGAGTTTGATCATAGGCAAGATGGTCCATCATGTTGAGTATCTAGGGGTATTGGCGTCTGATAAACGTATACCCTTATGCAAAAAGACTTATCATACCTGAATGCCCTACATGAAATAATAGTGAAAATGTTGTTCCTTCAAAGAATTTTCATGGATGTCAATTTTTTAATTTCAATACATGACCTGGTTTCTCTTAACACATTTTACTGAGTCTATGACAGTAAGATATTCTGAAATTGAATCTCTCATGTAAATATAACTCTGGTTTATTGTTTTATCATGCACACCTACCTTATCCAATGAATGTAGTGCATGAACTCTCATTTTTATAACCTTTAAACCAGAACCTCACTTTCTAAGCAGTTTCTAAATTCATATGGCTGAAGGTTCTGTGCTTTAGCTGCTTAATTTCTGAACTACTTGATAAGAATGCCAGTCAGCTGACTCCTCTTATTCCTTCCCTTGTATTTTTTTTCCTCTTTGTTGATGGCAAAGGGGGAGAATATATTGTCTATTTGATGAATTCATTCCAGGGAAGTATATGCATCATGTCTATGGCAAAGGGGGAGAATTTGTGAGCATAGAGTTGTGTTCATGTCTCAGCATGTCATTCATAGCATTTCATAGCATCTGCATGACAATCTGAATAACAATGCATATCTTTCATCAAAAATGCATCTACATAACAGGATGTTGCTACTCTATATAATAGGGTGTTGCCATCATCAAAAAGGGGGAGATTGTTGTGACTCCTCTGTGTTGATGATGTTGACAATGTGTTTTACTTCATTGGCAACAGCTTGTTTTGATTGATTGGTAATTGTTCTTATTTTGATGAAATTATTTTTATCAGGTTGTCTGTGTATATAATGCAGTTAGAGTCTATACTGTCGTGCACACACCCACAGGTCTACATTGCATTGCAGCATGAACATAGAGTCCATACATTTCATTGTGTAGTTTGGACAATTGTGGGTCGACCCCCTTGTTCACATGGGTCGACTCCTCAGATTAGCATAGTCTATACACTGCATAGCATAATCTATACACTACACGTTCAAGTTCATAGTATATACATTGCTGCATTGCCTGCACGAGGAAGTCTGTACATTGGCTGTTGGCTTGCACGTTCACTCAAGTCCACACATCGTGAAGTATGTACATTGTGGCTTGCTCATTCACTCATTCAGCCCTGTCAAGTCCATACATTGGCCTACTGCGCAAGTCCATACATTGGCCTTCAGGCTTGCAAGTCTATACATTGCCTGTCGATTGCAATGTCTGTACAGAGTTCAGAGAGTTCAAAGTGTTCATAGTCTACACATTCATTCACTGTTCATGTTGCATCAAGTTCAAAGTCCATACATTGGATTGTAGCATGCACGAAGCTAAGTCTATACATTGCTCAAGTCTGTACAGCATTCAGTGTCTAGTGTTTCATGAAGTCTATACATTCATTCTCTATAGCTTGCACGAGGTGAAGTCTGTACATTGGCCTCAGCTTTCGAAGTCTGTACATTGGCCTTAGCTTTCCAAGTCTGTACATTGGCCTCCATGCCTCAAGTCTATACATCGGAATGTTTGGCCAAGTCTGTACATCCTTCTGTTGATAGTTCAAGTCTATACATTGGACTGTTTGGCCAAGTCTGTACATCGTTGCTTGCCAAAGTCTGTACATTGGCATCTGTTCCTACGTTGCAATTCCAAGTCTGCACATTGGGTTATTTACCTACGTTCCATGCTTTAAGTCTATACATTGGCTCGTTCACATTTTCAAGTCTATACAATGGACTGTGCGTCGCAAAGTCTGTACACTGTACTTTGCTTGGCAAGTCTGTACATTGTGGATGTCTATACACTCGATTGCCTTGCCTTGGTCAAGCCTGTACAGAGTTTCTTCAGCTAAGTATATACATTGCTTCACGACGTGAAGTCTGTACATGCCTTGTTCAAGTCTTCACATGATGAAGTCTATACACTCAACTCCTTAACACTTCAGGAAGTCTGTACATCCTTCAATGCATTGCATGCATCATTCGTGAAGTCTATACATCGAGTGAAGTCTGGTGAAGTCTATACAGCGCCCATTTCTCTTAGAGTCTCATGCATATGTAAAGTCTGTACATTGCATTTGCATTCACAACGTCTTCACACTTGAAGTCCATACATCGTCAGTTGTCTGTCAAGTCTTCATATTACTTAAGTCTGTACAGCGGCTGCTTCACATATGAAGTCTGTACATTGCATTTGCATCCACAACGTCTTCACACTTGAAGTCCATACATCGTCAGTTGTCTGTCAAGTCTTCATATTGCTTAAGTCTGTACAGCGGCTGCTTCACATATGAAGTCTGTACATCGTATAGCTTCACATAGATGAAGTCTATACATTGGATAGAGTCTATACACTGCATTCGAGTTCACAAGTCCATACAGTGAAGTCTATACAATGCAGTTCATCTTATAAGTCTGTACATAGTTCTTCACTTAACCTGATAATCCGATACTCTGTCTGACAGGGATCTGCTACTGAGATTGCTGACATGGCTCATGATCCCAGGAGGACGAGGTGATCAGATGCTGCCACGTGGATGAAAGCACCTCGGATCTGGCGAATTCCTTGGGCGGGAAACCGTGGAAGCCACGCGCCCTTATCCAATCTGCTGCTGTATATATAGAAATCTTCATCTTCTGTTGAAGGCTGATCGAAGAGTAGCAAGTCTATACAGTGAGATAAACCTGAGACAGCAGAGAGCCATCGAGATCCAAAGAGAAGAAAAGGAGAGAAGAAGAAAGTGAGAAGAAATGAGTTGAGAGAGTGATATGGGAGCTTGTGAATCAGCGTCTTGGTCAAAATACCAGAGCTGATATTGCTCACTTTGAGCTACAGTCGTTTTGACTTTCTTCCATTCGATTGTATTTTTCTTGCTTTTCAGTCTTGTTATTTTTCCTTTGAAAACTCTTGTTCGATCAAGCTGTTAGTCAGCGGTGTCAAGCTGTGAGGCAGCGGTGTGCAGAGGTGTTACCTCTCGTCGGCTAAGCTGTAGTGCCCAGCAGAGCAAGCTGTGAAGCTCAGCTATTGCAGAGGGTGTTCCTCTGGTCGGGATAAGTTGTAAGCCCCAGCCGTTGTTGGCAAGCTATAGTGCCCAGCAGATTGAAGCTGTGTATCAGCAGTAATCCACATTCGAGTTGAATGTGGGGTGGACGTAGGTCAGATTGACCCAACCACCTAAAAGTCTTTGTGCCTCTCGTGTGTTTGCTTGTCTATTTAGCAGATCTTGTTTCCATCATTTGGTGCTTTGACTGTGGTTGTCCAGTGTTCTTTTAATTCCGCATTTGAATCTAGGCATAATTTTTAATTAGCCTGTTGATCTATTCACCCCCCCTCTAGATCCACATTCTGTGGTGAAAGAGCCTTCCATCTAACTCCAACACATCATCTTTGTAATATAACATACAATGATTCGGACATGCATCTATTTTCACATATCCAAGTCCTAAGTCATTGACCATCTTTTTTGCACGGTAAAAAGTTTCTGGCAACTTCTCGTCTCGAGGCAACATACTCTTGATCAAGAGGAGGAGACGGTCAAAACAAGTCTCACTGATGTGAAATTCAGATTTCAAGTTCAACAACTGTGACACTGCAGACAATCGAGTGTGATTTTCACAACCATCCCACAGCGGCTCATCAGCATCCCTAAGTAGTTCATAAAATCTTCCGGCTATCTTATTCGGCACTTCATCGTGAATATTAAAACTAGGACCAGCAGCATCTACAACCATATCCACGTACCCACTTGTGCCTGCAATATTGTCGGGCTCATACCTCCCGAATTGCTCACCATGACACGTCCAATTCGTATAACCATCCATGAACCCTTTCGTGTACAAATGATGTTGCACATCCCATGTTGAACACCACCTCAAGTTTCTACAACTTGAACAAGGGCATCGAATGTGACCGTCGCGATCTATTGCTGCATTTGGATTCCCCAATGCAAATTGAATGAAACTCTCAACCCCAAGCTTAAAGTCATCTGACACCACCCGGTCAACTATTCTACGATACATCCATGAACGATCTGTCGACATTTTGCCTGCACCCAAAAAATGACAATACACATCCTAACTTTCAAATCATTACTCATAATATTACACCCGACCCTTTCCTCACATCGTTCATCATAGACATTTGCAGTTGGAAGAGGTATATTGATTAGATTATCACTTTTTAACCCATCCATGAAGGTTTGATCGCACAATCACTTACTATAGGTGCTGCACGATTTGCTGAAAATTTCGGCATCATCTCCCCACACTTCTCCGATATACCAAAAATATTTATTGATTTTGAAATTTTCTTAAACACTTACAAGTAAGTGGTTAAGAAAACACTCAAAAACAATAATGGTATATCAGAGAAGAGTGAGGAGACGCAACCGAAATTCTCAACAAACCATACAAACACATATAGTAAATGACTGCCTAAGTGCGATCAAACATTCACAGACTGTCCAAACGGGACAATTCAAGACTTTGAGGTAGATATATACATTCTCATAAACAAATGAGAACATACACATCAATCCCAAAGTCTTGAATGGGAAGGCACATTGACACGGTTTTAACGCGCTCTCCTGAGGTGCGTGTAATGTTAGGTCGCACCCACGCACCTCAGCTCACAGGGAATACCCCATGCATTTATACAACATAAAATTAAATAACAACGCAATTATCATTATGCACATATCAAATTAAATAACACCCAAATTATAAAATTTTTCAAATGAAGAACATCGAAGCTAAACAGTCTACATTTTTGAGTCAAATTAACATCAAATTTCTATTAAAATCAGATTTAAAAATATATTTACATGCAATTAAAATCCACAAAGTTTTAAATCACAAAACGAATTTTTTGGGTATTTACCTATTGCTATAGAGAATTCTAATTTCTTTGCATTTATCCACATCTTTGTATATATGTACTACTTAAGATATGTGGTCATTCCATTTCTCTATATCTTCTTATCATCATAATACAAGGTCATTCCATTTCTCTATATCTACTTAAGATATGTGCTTTCCCACCCTGTATGTTCTTGTTATTGATCTTTTCTTTCTCCTTTCTTCTTTCTCCTCTGCTGGTTGTCCATCTCTGAAGGTATTGCGTTCCCTAACAAGGGTGCAACTAAAATTGGAAGGCTGGCAGTCAAAATTTCTATCTCAAGCTGGTAGAGCCGTATTGATTGACTCAGTATAGTATGCCAGTTTTCCTTGCCTAAGTCACTTTTATCCCAAAGAAGGTGATCAGTTTCATTGACCGGCTATGTGCAATTTTTTTTTGGTATGGAGAGAAAGGCACCAAACGCAGGCATTGGGTAGCATGGTCAGATATCCAGAGACCTAAGTTAGAGGGAGGTCTAGGAATCAGAGATCTGCAGTGGGTTCAGACTTCTTTGTCAATCAAAACCCTTTGGAATATTGTTCATGGGTCTTCTCTCTGGTCCATGTATGCTAGGCGCAGGTATTTCAAGGCCCATCTAGCCAACTGTGTAAGACCATTCCCAGTTGGAATGCCTTCGACTGTCTTTAGACAGGCCAAAGATATTATTATCTCTAACAGTAGATGGATAGGAGGGAATGGGGCTAATATAGACTTCCTGAGTGACAATTGGACAGGGTGTGGTCCAGCCATTAATGCTGCAATGGCTAATGAAAGGATTGAGCTCAATAGCCTCCCCTTGGCTTCTGTTAGAGAGGTTCTATGCAACACCCAACATGCTACACGGGGATACCTCAATAGTGACTTCCACCTTCCTAATATTCAACTAAGCAATGAGGCTGACTGCTGTGTCTGGACAGATACCGTAAAGGGTTCCTTTTCGGTTAAATCAGCTTGCAACCTAATACGGACTAAAGGCATTTCAAGGCCTGCTTGGGCGAAGCTCTGGCACTCAGCAATAGCACCGAGGGCAGCTCTTTTTGTCTGGAAGCTTATCCATCGGGCAGTACCAGTGGATAGCAGGGTGGCAGATTATGGTATTCCCATTGTCTCCAAATGCAGCTGTTGCTCCTCTTTTGCCCAGGAAGACCTCAACCACTTATTCATCTCCGATGAATTGGCCTCTGAACTGTGGGGCTGGGTGCAGCCCTTGGTAAGCAACAAGGTCTATTTAAGTAATCAGATTTTCATTAGGTGTTGGAACCTACTAACCTTTACCAATCTACTCTCAGCCTTCAGTTTTGTGGGGATGTATGTTGTAATTCCGATGATGTGGGAAATTTGGAAACAAAGGTGTGCTACCAGATTTGAGAGTATGGCTCTTAAAATTGATTCAATAAAGAGGAGAATTTCCTCCTCAATAGCCCTGGCTCTGGATAAGCTTTGCTTCCGCAAGCCCTTATCCCCAGCTCAATCCAGCTGCCTTGCTTATTTTCACCAATTCCCTCGGGTCAATTTAAAGCAGCCATTTCTGGTCTTCTGCAGATTGGCACCTCAGAAGTTCACATTGCATGTTGATGGGGCCTCCAAGGGTAATCCTGGTAGGTGTGGTGGTGGAGGTTGTGTAAGAGACTCAAATTGTAAATGGATGGTTCGCTTTGCTTTCCACTATGGCATTGGGAATAGTCTTGTGGCAGAGGCAAGGGCTGTATATGACTGCTTTAATAGCTAAGCTAGGTGCTCAAAATGTTTGGCAGCTGTATATTCAGATTGTGCCCTTCTTGTGGAGGCTGTAAGGAAACGAGCTCCTCCTAGCCGGATGGTTCTCCCATGGTGGAGGAAGATTTTGGATCTTATCCATGAAAGTGGCTGCTTGATGTTGCATACTTATAGAGAGGGCAACCATGTTGTAGATTCCTTGGCGTCCTATGCATGCAATACTCCAGAAAATCAAGTTTTCATTCAAGTAGGAGACCTCCCTCGGTTGACAAAGGGTCAATTAAGATTGGATAGAGCTGGGCTGCCAGCCATTCGAGTAGTTTAGCTTTTTGATTGTACTTCATAGCTTTATGTTTTTGCTATATTTTGAGTCTCTTTGTCCTAACAAGACATCCTAACAATAAATCTGAGTAAGATTACATAAATTAAAATAAAATGAAACAACATATACATATGAAATTAAATTTTTACTTACTGTTTATTTGAAAAAACATATCTGATTCTTTCGTTCCCTTTCTCTCGCTCAATTGTCCTACGATGAATACAACAATATATTAAATAAAATAAAAAATAATTATTATGTGTACATCTGTGAGACGGGTGTGTGCGCGTGCCTGTGAGGGGGGAGGGGCAACAGAAGCCAAGCGGCCAACGGTAGAGGGAGAGGGGGGCTGAGGTGTGTGCGTGTGTTTGTGTCTGTGTGTGCGTGTGTGTCTGCGAGGGGGAGGGGGGCCACGGACAGGGGAAGAGAGGGCAGTGGAGGGGGTGGGGGAGGGCGGCCAGAGGGAGTGAGGGAGCGGGAGAGGGGGGCTGAGGTGTGTGCTGTGCGTGTGTGTGTGTGTGTCTGCGAGGGGGAGGGGTCCACGGACAGAGGAAGAGAGGGCGGTGGAGGGGGTGGGGGAGGGCGGCCAGAGGGAGTGAGGGAGCGCGAGAGGGGAGAGGGAGAGGGAGTGAGGGAGCCGGACAGGGGAGAGGGAGAGGGATTGAGTGAGGGGGAACATGATCGGGAGAGGGAGAGGGATTGAGTGAGGGAGGGGAACATGATCGGGAGAGAGAGAGGGAGAGGGAGACCACTTACCGGTTGGCGGCGATGGCGACCGTGAGAAGAGGATGATGGCGACGACGGTGACCACGACCGTGAGAGGGAGGGAGGTTGGCGAATGGCGGCGACGGCGGGGCCTCCGGCGACGGTGAGGATGGTGTCTCCGGCGGCGAGGAGGGCTTCGGCGGCGACGATGGCTCCGGCGGCGACGACCGCAAGCAGAGGGCAAAGGAGAAGGAGAGAGTGAGAGGGAGAGTGGGGGGGTGGAAATGGGGCCGAGTGGAAGGGGTGGGAGGGAGGGGTCGACGGTGGCGGGAAAGGGGGAATTTTGCGATGGAAATACGGACGGAACTTATTTTCGTCTGAAATTTCAGACGGATTATTTCCATCTGAATATCCGTCCCAAATTTACGACGTATATAAAGATGGAATATATTCCGTCTATAATTATAGACGGATCTTCAGAGAGAGTATAGTATGTCCTTAATACCAACGGAATTTGTGACGGAAACTAATCCGTCACAAATACAGACAGATTTTAAGACGGAAAATATCCATCTAAAATATCTGTCTGTATTCCCGCTTTTTCTAGTAGTGGATGCATATAGAACTGCATCTGCATTGGATTGTCATGCATGACTCTTGGTATATAAATAGTGAGTTACTAAAGGGCAGATGAATTCTGTCTGGAAGTGCTTGCTATGTGTGAGGTGGTCTTTAGACCAAGTCATCCGCCTGGTACCATAGGTCAGTGTTGCACGAAGAGCAGTCTAAATGTTCATGTGATCATTGCATATATTACATGTTGTCAGCTCACTGCACTTACACTTACTGGTTAGAAGTGTCGACATCTTGAGTGCTAGCTCATGCATACATTTAGGGGAAGCATTATTCATACTCTTGAAATCACATCTGACCCATGCATTGCAACACCTTTTAGCTTCCTGCTTCAACTGTTATCAGCCATTTTCACTCATTCTATCCATTGGTATCTGTTGAATTGGCTGTTCCTTAAAATGATTCAGCCTTCCTTGAAAATTCAGAAAGTTTTCTCTATGCATATTCTGATCATAAATCTGAAAACAACTTAAAGAGGAATCTTCTATTATATAGGACTATGAATTTCTGATTCTTTCAGCCGGTTGAAGTTTCATGTATGTCTTGTGTTTGCTTATGAACATATCTTGAAAATATCTGAGTTAGTCTTACTAAACGTTAACCAACATTTTCATGTTGTGTTTTTTTAAACTCTTCTGAATTCTAAAAATTCTGAAATCATGATATTCCTTGATTGATATGTATGAAATTAGTATTGATTTTTAAACATCTGAGAATATGGAACATGTCTAAGGGTAAATCCTGTCAGAGCAATGACTTTGGTCACTGAGAAACCATGTCCAAAGGACTGTGTCATGAGGTGCCATAGTTAACTCTGCTTAAGAATGATTGATAATCTGGCAGAGCAATGGCATGCACACTGAGAAATACATCTCACTCATCAAAGAAATGATTTGTAGTGTGTCATGAAGTGTAAATGCTATCTCTGTTCCTATGAAGCATGACAGTTAGTCCTTCCAAGTGCTTAGGGATACTGGCATCTAAACAACGTGTATCCTCTAGTTACAAGGGTGTACTAAACTCAAGTGCTCATGAAGAATGTTATTAAAAATTATTGCTGATCTAGTGTATCATTTGAAAATGTGTGCAAAAGAAATATTCTATTGGAACCCTTGACAGAAACAAATGATTTCTTATGTGTTTAACTTTATTACTATTGATTGCATCTCTTAAAGGAATCTTTGAAATTGAGTGAGTAAGAAAGAAGAAGATTAAACAAGACTGTCAATATGAAAGCAAGGTTCACTTTTATTAAAACGGATTTCAGATATGAGTACAGAAAGCTTATGAACAAGCCTTGCATACATCATATTCTGATCTGACTTGTCAATGAAGATCATTCATAAATCTCTATAATAGAAGAGTCTGAAATACCTGTTTAATCAGATTTATGAAATTGATATCTCATTGAAAACCTTTCTCATTCATTCTGAATGCTTCCTTTCTCACATTGGACACAATTATTTCAGACCTGACTGTAGACTTCTTTATGTCTTGAGCTTCATTCCAATCATTGTCCATCTAAGGGGGAGAATTCTTGCATGTCCCTGTGGTTCAATGTTCATTCAGGAGAATATCTTGTCAGGGGGAGTTTTTGATGACTGTAACTCAACATTGCATAATAGCTCCTATATCATCTCCTTTAACAGTCAATGAGCATTCCATTATTTTTGATGTTGTCAAAGGGGGAGAACTTTTGTGAGTCATAATTTGCATCAATCAACAGTTGCATCACATGGTGTTTTACATGCTCATTTTGTTTACATAATCATGAACTATCATATGGTATTTCATAACCATCATGATGAATCTATTGCAATGACTCATAATATTGCCATCATCAAAAAGGGGGAGATTGCTGTGTCCCCTGTGGTTTTAGAGTTTTGATGATGATAGATATTACGCCTCATTATGTTTACATCCTTGATGATATAATCCTGTTGCATTATGAGAAACTGTCAGAACAAGTTTAAGGATGACTCACAAGTCATGAAGTCAACCCAAGTCAAAGTCAAATCATGACAGGTAAGGTCAATGCTCAGATCAGGTAATGCTCTGTCTACTCTCAGATCTTTGCTGATGTTTTAGCTGATATGCATAAACTGTTCTGTGCATGCATTTAAGTCTGTACAACACACACACACATTGTCTTGCACACACACGCACAGTCTGCACATCAAGTCAGTACATCCCCTGGTCGCAAGACCAAGTCTGTACATCGTCTCCTGCATGCATTACTTCAAGTATGTACAGCCAGTGCATTGCTTCATATCAAGTCTAGACATTGTGCATTCCTTTATATCAAGTCTAGACATTGCATGCCACAAGTCTGCACATCCTGTTTGCACTAAGTCTGTACATTATCTGTGCTTTCACGTGTCTGGTTGCATGAGTCATTGAAGTCTGTACATCGCTTGGCGCTCACCAAGTCTGTACATCGCTTGGCGCTCACCAAGTATGTACATCGCTTGGCGCACACCAAGTCTATACATCGCTCAAAGTCTGTACAGCCATTCCTTGAGATCAAGTCTATAAACTGCATTGGTGGCAAGTCTATACATTGCCCTGTTTCAGGCACGTAGAGTCTGTACAGAGTTTGCACAAGTCTGCATCTTTCAAGTCTATAGATTGGCCATGTCTACACATCGTTTGCCTGGCTTCTTATTCAAAGTCTACACATTTATGGCATATGTGCATTGTTTGTTCTGCAAGTCTATACATCGGCCTGGGGCTTGCCAAGTCTGTACATCGCCTGGGGCTTGCTAAGTCTAGACATCGGTGAAGTCTGTACATCCACTGCTGAACCTTCCAAGTCTATACATTGTCCTGTTGCTAGCAAGCCATTCATCAAGTCTATACATTACTTACCTTTACCTACGTTCAGAACACCAAGTCTATACATCGGTAAGGTCTGCACATGGTTGCCTTGAAGCTGCATCAAGTCTAGACATTGTCCTGTAGCTAGCACGAAGTAAAGTCTGTACATTGTCCCCGTGTTCACATGCTTCAAAGTCTATACATCGTGGGCTTCGAGGCTTCGAGCATTCAAAGTCTGTACATTCTTCAAGGGCCAAGTCTATACATTGTCTCACTCACATCTTCAAAGTTTGTACATTCTTCAAGGGGTAAGTCTATACATCGTTCGCTTAACTTCAGCCTATGCATCGCTAAGTCTATACATTGCCTGCCCTGCACGCGCTGCAAGTCCATACATTGCATGTGGGCATCAAAGTCTGTACAGTGTCTCACATTGGCAAAGTATGTACATCGTTGGCCTGTGCATGCTTTGTCTTCTAAAGTCTATACATCCATCACACTCCAACCTTTGCATTGAAGTCTATACATTGCTATCTCATGCTTTCTAAGTCTATACACTTGCTATGGCTTGTTCATGTATCGTTCTTCTCAAGTCTATACATTGCCTGCCCTGCACGCGCTGCAAGTCCATACATTGTCTACCCTGCACACACAAGTCCGTACATTGCATGTGGGCATCAAAGTCTGTACAGTGTCTCACATTGGAAAAGTCTGTACATCATTGGCCTGTGCATGCTTCGTATTCCAAAGTCTATACAGCATGTGTCTGCATCAGTTCATAAGTCTACACATTGTAGCATGCACGAACAAACAAGTCTGTACACACTTCAGCACTCAAAGGCAGAACATTCTTCAGCAGAGTCTGTACACACTTCATCACTTAAAGTCTGAACATCCTTCTGTGAAGACTATACACACTTCAGTGCACATGTGCATCTCCTTCAAAGATGAAGTCTATACAATCCTTTCCAAGCCTTCAAGTCTATACACTCGTTGTCAAGCCTTCAAGTCTATACACTCGTTGTCAAGCCTTCAAGTCCATACACTGCATCAAGTCTATACAACAAAGTCTGTACAAGGTGTCGACATTAAACTGATAAGTTTCTCTCTGTGTGACAGGTACTGTTCGTGAAGCCTATGAAGGGCACGTGATCTGAGGTTGGCACTTGGCACGTGATCCGAGGACAACGCCCTAATTGCTGCTGCTATAAACACAAAGCCTCCTCCATCTGGAGAAGACTGAAAAAAGAGAAAAAGAGACTGATCGAGAACAGATCAAGGAAGTGTGATCGAAGCAGAAGAGGAGATCGAGAAGCAGTAAGGAGCCTGCACGATCCAAAAGAAGAAGAAAAAAGACAGTTAGAAGAAAAGAGAAGAGAGGCAGTGAGATCGAGAGTGAAAGAAGAACAGAGAAAGAGATTGAGAGAAGAAAAAGGAGAGCAGCAGAGATAGAAGAGAGCTCGAGAAGAAAGAGAGAGAGATCCTTTGAGAAGAAGAAGATCAGTAGCCTCTGGATCAAATCCAAGCTACATTGCTCCAAGAGAGAGCTACAGTTTCGAGTTTCATTTCCAGCTTTCTGATTGCTGTAATTTTCGTTTCTTGTTTTCTTTTCCTTTACACTTGGCTTGTGTTTCTTTCCGATTCTTTGGTTTGAGATCGGGGTTCCCTCCTGGTCTGGAGGAAGAGAGGTCCGTGACCTCTGATTTGCAAGCGACTGGGTGTCGCCTGTGGGTTCCCTCCTGGGTGGAGGAAGAGAGATGCTAGTCTCTGGTTTCTAGTGACTGGGTGTCACTAAGGTTGCCCTCCGGGTTGGAGGAAGAGGGGCGGTTGTTCCCCTGGTCAAGCTGTTAGGCATCACTTGTTTGCAGACTGAGTCTGTGGTTCTAGCTTGTGTTAGTGGAAGCCTCACTTCGGTTTGGAGTGAGGGGTGGACGTAGGTCTGTGGACCGAACCACCTAAAAAATCTACTGTGCCGTGGTTTGCCTTGTGCGTTTGCCCCTTGTCTTCTACCTCTTTCACAAGTTGTATGAACACTCTTGTCTCTATCTGCAGTGACCTTGAGCATTACATATTTTGCTAAGTGAATCTGGTTTGCACAGTTCTGTCTTCAGCATTAGTCTTGATCAGGTTCCACTAGTATAGTTAGTAGTTCATCTGATTGATCAAATGTTCATTTGAGTTCTATAGCTTTTATTCTGCAACTGTGTCTAGCAGCAGGCTTATTGTTTTTAATTTGGGCAATATTTTTGAACGGGATACATTCACGCCCCCTCTGTATCCATCGCACCGTCCCAACACTTGATGCCCGCAGAAGGGCGAAAGTACTTGCTTGCTTGACTTGAGTTGAGACATTCCACACTTACTCTCTCTCTCTACTTGCTTGACTTGACCCGTGTGGCCCGAAAAAGGGCAATTACTTGCTTGAATGAAATGAATGAAATAGCCAATTCCATTACGCTACTCGTTATTACACGTGCTTGAGATTTCTTGCTTGAATATTGCTTATTATCTTCTCGAAAAGACTGGCTTGAATATTGATTTCTTGGAAAGACTTGTGCAATCACTTGGCAATTACTTGCTAGTTCCTCTTTGATACATCTTATTGATATTCATGTGATACTCTCTTGATACTCTTGCTTGATCCAACGTGCATCATTATACCGCATAAACTTATAATTACCTTAAAGATTGTTAGAACAGATATAATAGATGGACGCTCTGATACCTACAGATGGAGTATCTGTAGAGGATCTAGAGGGGGGTGAATAGATCAGTCACCCACTAAAAACTTACTACAGCAAAAATAGTTGCAGAATATAATCAAACTGCTGTAGGATGTCTGGAAGGCACTCAATCACAATCAGAATGAAACAAATCGAACAGATCAGCTCTCACGTGATACTAAACAATCATCTACTGAGCGATGAACAGAGATAAAGGACAAATGCAAATCACACACAATCGCACAATGGACAGTGGAATTTTAAGGTGGTTCGACCTCAAACCCGAGGTCTACGTCCACCCCACACTAAAACTAGAGTATGGCTTAACTGTTGATACACAGCTTCCGCTGATCCACAACTTCGAGGTAAAAACCCTACAGACCGCTAGGCCTTAAAGCTTACGCCGACCAGAGGAGTCCTCCTATGCAACTGCTAGGGAGTTACAGCTTCACCCGACCAGAGGATACCACACCTCTGCAACCGCTGAGGAATTATAGCTTCACCTTTGCTGACAGACAGCTTGAACAAGAGTTTCTAGAAATGAAAAGAAACAAAATGAAAAATCAAAACCCATGAAGGGAATGTAGCTCAACAATGAGCACAATCAGTTCCGGTTCTGAACCAGGAAACTGATAAATAAAGCTCTCTCAACAATTCTTTTAGTTCCTTCTTTCAGATCTGCTCTCTCTTTCTTCTTTTCTCTGGATCGTGCTAACTCTTGCTCTCTCTGCCTCAAGTCTCAATATCACGATATACTCTTCTGGCACGATGTCTTCTCTTGAAGGAGAAGCTTCTTATATATAGTACTAGCAGAGAGGTAGGGCGTGTGCTCTACAAGATTCCCGCCTAAGTACCTGATCCAGATCTGGAGTTAGTGGCCACGTGGCAGCATCCTGGCTTGGCTGCTTTACAGATGTCACGATCAGGACACCTCCTACAATTTGGGATCACGTGCCATTCGTAACCTCCACGAAAAGGCACCTGCCAAGGTATCAGACATAAAGTCACCTTCAGACAATTATACGAGATGTAAAGAGATTGCACGGAGTAGATATTCTGATAGAACTGAAGTGCACAGATTCAATATGGCATTCACACACTCATGCACAGACTCAACATTAATGCACAAGCAGATGCACAAACTTGATTTCAGCACAAGGCCTACGGATGCACTGACTATGTATATGCAATGTGCAATTGTTGCACAGACCTTCAATGTAGTACATAATGATTTGCACAGACTAGCAACATGCACCGACTTGAAAACTCATGTGCACAAGACCGAGCATGAGGCAAAAGATGCACCGATGCAAGGGTTGCACCGACCTTGCTTGTGCTATACAAGAAGATCACACCGACTATGTGTGCTTGTGCATGGAGTGAAAACGTGCACTGACCTAGCGTATGCACGGACCTTAATAGCATTTGACCAAATGCCAGCCCACAACAAAAAATTGCACCGACCATGAATATGCTTAAGACAAAATTAGCACCGACTTAGATTGACATTATGCTTGACTATGCATGGACCTCAAGCGCTCGCAGCAAAAAGCTGCACTTACCTAATGAAGACATTGCACCGAGGCAATACTTGCACCGAGACGCAAAGTAAGACGCAAACAAAGACGCTGGATAGGCACCGAGTCTAAGCTATGAGAGACGCAAGTGAAAATATGTATGTGATGCAAATAGAGACGCAAAAGTAGATGCAGATGTGTATTGACCGTGTGTGTGCATTAGAAGAAGCATGAGACGCAGACTTCACCGACCTGAACAGTGAAGTGCACGGACTTCATAAATGCATGAAGTAAAATAATGCACTAACCTTACCAAACACCGATGCAAGGACTTGCACCGACCGAGGCCTAATGAGACGCAAGATAAGATGGACACATAATGTGCACCGACTTGCATCTGCCTAATGCAAAGATTACACGGACATGCAAGACATGAACTTCACGTATATGCACCGACCTATATGCTAGATGAAACATGAGACGCCAAGTTATGATGTATGCAAATGTGTGCCTGCATAATTTGATAAACATTCACTCTTTCATGCAAACCCATGGTGACTTATAGTATTTGCTATCATCAAAACCACAGGGGCACAACAATCTCCCCCTTTTTGATGATGGCAACACAATGAATCATTATTCTCCCCCTTTGACTTTAGCAAAAAGAAAATAGTTTGAGAGAGAGAAATATGCATGCATGAAATGATTGATGAAGAATCTCCCCCTTTGACGCATTATTAAGACATAGAAGAACTATACTCCCCTAGATAAATGACTCAGAAACAATGAATGAGATATATGGAAATCAGGGAGGATGAAGGAGACTAAATAACATTATATGCAATGGTTCAGGAAATGAGTAAATTATAAAACAATCCTTAGGACATAAGAGTCAACGATGTGCATTCTTAATTAAATCCAGGTTTAACAGTTATAGAAAGTAGAGTAAAGCAACTGACTTCCTGAAATAGGGCTATAGGCTCCGTTTATAGCAATGAACCTAAAACACATAGCCATAATAAACTAAGTCCGGACAGGACCCTACTGATTCCAGAAACAGTGAATATCAAGGAAAGTCACTTGAATTTGTATTGAAGTTAAACAGTTGACACTCAATGATTTTTATTTTCCAAGGGTTACAGCAGTTCTTTTTCACTTCTGGTTTCTGAATCTGAACTCAGTGAACAGACAAATGTCATTTATGCCGTTGACATTAGGTGTACACCTTGATTAGAGGCCTGTACCCCCAGTTATTAAGCATAAACTAATATATCTATTTCTGATCAAAAGCTACAATGATAGTTTGCACCTTTGACATTAAGGGTACACCTTGATTAGAGGCCAGTACCCCTAGTTACTTAGTGAAACCACCCCTATAGATTTGACCAAATGAATAGAGTTAACATGAAGCACTTCATGACTTAACGTATTCTCCATTTCTTTGATGGAGGCCTCAGTTTCTCAGTGCAATTCAGTCATTACTCTGCCACTTTGTTCATTTCTTTTCTTTTAATGATCTTATTTTTGCTGCACTTATAACTTTTAGAGTGACTGTTTAAAGACAATACACACTCTAGTTTTCTCCATTTAGACTTCACTAAGTCTGTTATGTTTAGGTACAGTGAAGACCTTTTCTATTATAACTATGAGAGAAAAAAAGTTAAGAGCTATAAACAGTTTCTAACACCTTATTTTCTGATGAACAGTCTCTGAATTCTTCAGTCTATTAAGGTTAAACCTTCAATTCAGTTAAGAAACAACTGTGATTCTTATAAATGAAGAGTTGCGATAACTGCAGCTTACTGTAATGAACCGATAGCAAGAATGGTATTCAATCAAGGTGAAAGAAATAGACATGAAAGCACAGGAGCAACTCAAGGAATTTTCAAAAATGGGGCAAATGCAATTGATGTCACACGATGTGAATTTTTAGAGATTGAGGAGAGAGAATGAAAGACATTAAACATTGATCAACCACCACTCAACTCCCCCTGACATCATGCATCAATCTTAACTTGCACAGTGTAGACAATGCACCGACCTGTACGCTGGAATGCTTATGCAAGGCATTGACTGAATGCAAGTCATGCAAAGACTTATGCTTGGTGCGAATATGGAATGCATTGACTATGTGCAGTATGTGCAATAACAAAGGACTTTGTGCTACTCATGCATCTACATCAGAAATAGTCTATGCAAACATCTAACAATCAACATATTCATAGCAAATCAATTATTCACACAACAAACATCAAAACAGTCTTTATTCAGAAATCTAAAGACAAGCTGACATAGATTTTAAACAATTTAACAAATTATTTAAGAATGAAATTATTCATCATTTTCTTGCTGAAATTTACAGAGCCCCAATTCTCTTCTTAGATATTTAAATATCACATTTCCAAGGGTTTTAGTAAAGATATCAGCAATCTATTTTTTAGTTTCAATAAACACTAATTCAATTTCATTCTTGCTCACTACATCTCTAAGAAAATGGTGTTTAATTTCGATGTGCTTAGTCCTAGAGTGGTGAACAGGATTTTTAGTAAGGCAGATGGCACTAGTGTTATCACATAGAAGTGAAATGCAACCCAGATTTATCTGATAATCTGAAAGTTGGTGTTTAATCCATAGTACCTGGGCAGCACAGTTCCCTGCAACAACATACTCTACCTCTGCAATGGAAAGTGCCACTGTGTGTTACTTTTTAGAAGCCCAAGATACTAGGCAACCACCTAGGAATTGGCAATAGCCACTAGTGCTCTTCCTATCTACCTGACACCCAACATTGTCTGCATCAGTGTAGGCTAGAAGCTCTAGCTCACATCTAGCAGGATACCATAAGCCTAGTTCTTGGGTGCCTAATAAATACCTAAAGATCCTTTTCACTGCACTAAAGTGTGATTCCTTAGGACTAGCCTGAAATCTAGCACATAAACACACTACAAATTGAATATCAGGCCTAGATGCAGTGAGATACAAAAGGGATCCGATCATACCTCTATACAGCTTTTGATCCACAGGGTTACCTTTGGTATCTTCATCAAGACTTGTTTAAGTACCCATTGGAGCTGCAATGTCCTTAAGGTTTTCAAATTTGTACTTCTTCAGGAGGTCCCTTATGTATTTGGACTGAGTGATGAAGGTTCCATCTTTGGTTTGTGTCACCTGCAGTCCAAGAAATAGTTTTAGCTCACCCATTGAGCTCATCTCAAATTCTTGTGTCATAAGTTCAGAAAATTCCTTACTCAATTTTGGATTGGTTGAACCAAAAACTATGTCATCCACATAAATCTGAACAATAAGAATGTCAGAATGACTTACCTTGGTGAACAAAGTTTGGTCAACCTTACCTCTTGTGAATTTCTTCTCGGTAAAGAATCTGCTGAGCCTGTCATACCAAACTCTGGGAGCTTGCTTCAATCCATAAAGAACTTTATTTAATTTATAAACATGAGAAGGGAAATCTAAGCATTGAAATCCAGGAGGTTGTCGGACATAGACATCCTCTTTTATTTCCCCATTGAGGAAAGTAGATTTTACATCCATCTGCTGGAGAGTTATTCCAAATGAGCATGCATAAGCCAAAAGTATTCTAATTGCCTCTAACATGACTACAGGGGCAAATGACTATTCAAAGTCAATTCTGAATTCCTGGTTGTACCCCTGAGTAACAAGTCTGGCCTTATTCTTCACTGCATTACCTAACTCATCAGTTTTATTTCTAAAAACCCATTTTGTTCCAATGACAGTCCCATGATCAGGAGGTGAGACCAGGTGCCACACCTTGTTCCTGTAAAACTGATTAAGCTCCTCATGCATGGCATTGATCCAATGCACATCTTTGAGAGCACTGTCATGGTTTTGGGTTCAACATGAGAGACTAATGCAAAATTATTCAATTCATTTTATGCTCTAAAGAAACCTCTAGTCCTAGCGGGTTCATGCAAGTCACCAATGACATTTTTAATAGGATGATCTCTTAAAAACCTAACATTAATAACTTGGTTATCTTGACCTTCATTTATCTCCCCCTGAACAGCATGCTCCTCTGCATTGATCTCTTCAGCTTCTTCTTCTTGGTCTGATTGGTTTTTAGATTTTTCTTCGTTAAGGATTTCTCCATTATCTTCTTTCCTGCATTGACCAACATTAGAATTATTCAGGGACTCATCAAAGATAATGTGTGAGATTCCTCAACAGTTTTAGAATTAAGGTTGTACACTCTATATGCTCTAGTGTTTTCAGAATATCCATGGAAAATTTCTGGATCACTTTTGGGTTTGAATTTATCAAGGTCTCTTTTATCATTAACATGAATGAAACACTTACATCTAAAGATCTTGAAATAAGCAATTGAAGGCTTCTTACCTTTTAGAATTTCATACGGAGTTTTCTGAGTGAAAGGCCTTACCATAGCTCTGTTGATTACATGGCATGCAGTGTTAACTGTCTCTACCCAGAATTTTCCTGGTAAGCCACCTTCAACTAGTAGTGTACGAGCCATCTCCGCAAGTGTTCGGTTCCGCCTCTTCATTACTCCAGTCTGCTCAGGTGTTCTTGGGGAGGAGAACCGATGAGTAATCCCATTGTCCCTACAAAAATCATTAAATTGTGAGTTTTCAAACTCACCTCCATGATCGGACAAAATATTTTTAATCAAAATTTTATTTTTCTGTTTGATTTTCAAATAGAACTCCTGAAATTCAGAGAATGCATCATTTTTGTGAGTGATGAAAAAGACCCAAGTATACCTAGAGAAGTCATCAACTAAGACATATCCATATCTCCTACCTGATAAGCTGACTGATCGTGTGGGTCCAAAAAGATCCATATGTATCAGTTCATAAGGTTTGGAGGACATGTTTTCAATTCTTGATTTAAATGACTTCCTAGTCTGCTTAGACTGTGTACATGCATCACACACTTTATTTTCTTTCTTAAAAGATATTTTAGGGAGTCCTCTAACCATGCTATGTTTGTTCAATTTGTGCAAGACAGTGTAGCTAGCATGGCCTAACCTACGATGCCACAAAAATACTAAGTCCTCTTTATTAGCAGTGAGACATAGGTTAGAATGTGCAAGATCATCTAGATCCACCATGTAAATGTTATTCATTCTTTTTCTAGAAAATTTAACAACATCATAATCAGGTTCAAAAATTTTACAATTAAGAGCATCAAATACTACCTTGTGTCCTTTATCACAAAGTTGGCTGATACTAAGTAGATTATATGCTAAACCATCCACCAGCAGGACTTCATCAATGCAACAGGTAGTGCACTTACCTACTTTACCTGATCCGATGATTTTACCCTTTGTGTTGCCACCGAAGGTGACAAGGCCTCCATTCTTCTCTGTCAGCAAGCAAAACTTGGCCTTGTCTCCTGTCATATGCCTGGAGCAGCCACTATCCAGGTATCACATGTTGTTCCTAGCTGCCAGACATACATGCAAACACAATCAAAGAGAAAATTTTGGAACTTAAAGGTGTTTGGGCTCCAAAGCGGATGCAAAACAATTCAAACAAGATAATAAACTCTTGGGAATCCACATTTGTTTAAACATGGTTGGCTTAGTGGATTTCTCAACACTCTTTTCATTGTTTCTTTTCTTCTCAGCACTAACAGATTGAGCCTTCTTTTTCTGGTGCTATGTCCTGGCACCATTGTTATTAGAAGATTTGGTGTTTCAGTGCCAATGCCTGGGCCAATAGGTACTCATAAAATTGTGGCCATAATTGGTCCTAGGCTGACCATTGAAAGCTTGATTCCTAGGAGTCCAGGTCCTAGACTCTCCAACCCAGTTTTTGATATGAGGTCTATAAGACTGTGTAGGATATGACTGATACCTAGACCTCCCCAGCACCTTTGACCCACCAGATTTGTGCATAGATGTATATTGGGTCTTCTTCTTGGCTGGTGGTGGTGGTGGAGACTTGGTGGCCTTAGCTTGGGGTTTTGATGTACGTGTAGGTGAACCCCTAACCTGAGACTTTCTTTTAGGAATGGGACTAGGTGTGTCAGCTTTGCTGGGCTCACCAACTTTCCATTGCCCTTGTCCTCAGCACTGAGCATTTTCGAGTTAACATTTTTAATAGCAGAATTTTTAGTATTCATCTTTAGGGTTTAGGGTTTAGGGTTTAGGGTTTAGGGTTTAGGGTTTAGGGTCTTTTCTCCTTCTCAGCTATAAAAGAAATTGTTTTAACTGCAAAGCTCTTTTTATCAGTAGGATTAAAGCCTAAACCCTCTCGTCTGAAATTAACTTTTGACCCCAACAAAACATTCAGATTATCAGATCCTTGGGTCATGTTTTCAATGATGTTCTCTTTGTCTGCATTTTTTTTCTCTAGTTGTTCGATTGAATTTTTTAATTCATTGTTGACACCTAGGACAACTTCATACTTTTCATCAACAATTTTCATTTCATTTTCAAATTTTTGCAATTTCAGTTTCAATTCATCAATAACATTTTTCAGCATTTCAATTTCTTTTCTACAGTCAATCAAAGCATGCTTTAAATCATAAAATTCAGTGCAAGAATTTTTTAACCTATCATTCTCAGACTATAAACAAGCAAGTTTATCAGACATTGTCTTATCATTCAAAAGAGAGTTAACATTCTTCTTCAAATGTCTATTTTCTTTCCTAATATCATCTACTTTGTCTAACAAATCTCCGTAGGCATCTTTCCAATCAGAAATGGTATAATGCTCAAAGAGAGATGATACCTCATCGGAGTCTTCTCCTTTTTCTTCATCATCTTTTACCATCAGGCTGATGGGCTTTTCTTCATCCTCGCACTCAGATGTGCAGCTTAATGTGCCCTCGTCCTCATCACTCCATGTGCTCACCATCGCCTTTCCTTTGGGAGCTTTCTTCTTTGACTTATTTTTCAACTTCTGGAGCTCGGGACAATCTGCCTTCATATGGCCGGCCTTCCTGCAGTGGTAGCAAACATTAGTGTCAACTTTCTTGGCAGGGTTAGATCTATAGCTTGTTTGCCTCCTGCCGCCACCAAACTGCCTTTGGCCGAAGTTTCTTCCCTCCTTTCTCAGAAATTGCCTAAACTCTCTGGTCAGCATGGCCAGTTGGTCTCCATTGATCTCCGACCCAGAGAGGCTCTGCTCGCTTGATGATCCACTGTGGCTGGATTTGCTCGATCTGTTGAGGCAGGCCTTCAGAGCAATAGGCTTCTTCCTCTTCTCGAGCTCCTCAGTCTTGGGAAGGTTCATCTCGTAGGTCATTAGTGAACTAATGAGCTCGTCGACCTTCATGATCTGCAGATCCCTTGACTCCTCAATAACTGTAATTTTGGTATGCCATACTGGAGTCAGGGACCGAAGAATCTTCCTTACAATTTCACAATCTGAATAATTCTTTCCCAGACTCCTGAGACCATTGGTAATGATCGTGAGGCGCGCATACATTTATGTGATGGTCTCACTAGGCTTCATTCGAAAAGCTTCATACTCTGAGACCAGCAAATTCACCTTGGTCTCCCTTACTTGAGAGGTTCCCTCGTAGATGACCTCCAACTTATCCCACATCTCCTTCGCAGTGGTGCATGATGAAACCCGGGAGAACTCGGTGAGATGAAGTGCGCACTGAATAGCATTAATTGCGTTCCAATTGAGGGTAGATTTCCTGATCTCCTCTCTTGTCCAAACTTCCTCGTTCGCATGAAGCTCGAATGGACCTTTGCTTACTACTTTCCAGATCTCATAATCTTTCACCCTCAGAAATACTTGCATACGATTCTGCTAGTATGCATAGTTGGATCCATCGAAGTATGGGGGCTTGATAGTGGAGTGTCCCTCAGCCGTCATCCATTTAGCGTCCATGGCCGTTGACTCTTCCGGACGTTGATCCCTATAAAAGAGTTAGGCTCTGATACCAAGTCATATAATAGATGGATGCTCTGATACCTACAGATGGAGTATCTGTAGATGATCTAGAGGGGGGTGAATAGATAGGTCACCCACTAAAAACTAACCACAGCGGAAATAGTTGCGGAATATAATCAAACTGATGTAGGATGTCCGGAAGGCCCTCAATCACAATCAGAATGAAACAAATCGAACAGATCGGCTCTCACGTGATACTAAACAATCGTCTGCTGAGCGATGAACATAGATAAAAGACAAATGCAAATCACACACAATCACTGTGAGACCCGTGCTTTAATGGATCTTTACCGGTAATGGAATAGAATTAAATCTATGAATTTCGGCTAATTTTATGAAATTTATGGACTTTTCATAGCATTTAATCTAATTAGACTAAAGAGTTTTAAAGAAAATTAGTGGGCATATGCACAAATATGCTTCTTGAGGGGTTTACAATGCAAATGGGGGTTAAAAATAAAAAAAAATTATTTTAACTTTTTTAACTCTCTCGATCTCCCCTCTCTCTCCCACTTTCCCAATCCCTTTCCCCCCCTCCTTTTCATCTGAGATGCAGGCACCCGCGGGCGAACCCGCAGGCGCATGGGAAGCCACGGGCGGACGCCCGCGACCTCCCCTCTGCTCATCTTCTCGGCGTGGCATCCGGCATACCACGACGGAGGACGACTACGGCGACCACCTCGGCGGCGACCTCGAGCGGCGGCGGCTTCTCCCCCTTCCACCGCGGACGGCCGCGAGCCCCCCCTCTCGCCTTCCTCTTCTCGGCAGTGCTATGCGGCCCAAGAAAGGGGAGGACGGCCGGCGGCTTCACCGGCGACTGGGAAAGGGGAGGACTGCGACCGGCCTCCCCCTCTCTCGCCCCCCTTTCCTCCTTTCACGGTGCGCGGAGGCGGACGAGATCGGCGACCCTCTCTCCCTCTTTCTCTCTTCTTAGCACACCGGCGACCCGACGGCCTTGGTGGAGGAGTCGGAGCTCCGTCGATGAACTGGAAAGGGGTAGAACACGACGGCACCCTCGTCAGAGCCAAACCCTGGAGCGGAGGTGTGACCCCACGGCTGCATCGGGCGCTTCTCTCTCCCTCTCTCTCGGCGCACTAACGGCTAATCAGCCTTCCTCTCGTGCTAGGTCTGGCGGAGACTTCCTCTTCGACGCAAGGAACGCGGAGGCATCCACCCGGGATGAATCGGGGAGTGGAGAGACGACCGGGAGAGGCGGACCGCAGCACGTCCCTCGGCTTGCATGCGGTCGGAACGGGGCTTTCGGCACATTTGAGGTAGGGGGATCGTCGCCCTAGCCCGTTAAATTGTTCCAAAAGCATGCCCATTGTCTTTATGTTTTAATAGCATGCCCATTGTCTTTATGTTTTAATAGCATGCCCATCGTGTTTATGTTTTAATTGCATGCCCATTGTCGCTGAGTTCATAGATTAATAAAAGTAGGCCCATCGTCGCTGAGTTCATAGATTAACTACAGCATGTCCATCGTCGCTGAGTTCATAGATGATAAATTGTTATATTGAGATGATGGATTGGCAGGAAACATGTTAAAAATGGATTGGCAGTGAACATGTTAAAAATAATAACTCCCGTCGATTTGAGTCGACCGGGAGGGGATCCAGTTTTGATTCTGGTAGGTCCGGTTCTCCGGTAAGGACTATGTTTAATTTATTTTAGATTTTATAACGGTTTGCCATATACCTTTTATTGAACCGAGCAGCTGATGATTAAACCGCGTAAATAAATTAAATCTGAATGGTGGAAGAAATTTCACAGTTAGTCTGCTGAGTAGCACGCGGCGGTTCGTCGTTCGACCGCCTAAAACCATAGCGGCCCTAATTTGACCGCTTGTTCTATAATGATGCATGTTCATTTAAGTTATGCATTTAATTATGGAATAATTGCCAATCCAACATGTTCAATAGTTTATGCAATTAATTATTGAATAATAGCAATCTTAGCATATTCAGTTAATTATGCCTTGAATCTTGTATATTTGCCATGTTTAATTGTTATTATAAATTATGGCATAATTTTAGATCCCAATAGAGCTTTATTCTCTTTCCTAGTGATGGAACCACCATTTGTAGCCCGACGACTTTTAGTGTTGATCCCACCCGGGAGAGGGGGCGGGGTATCCCAGTTTCATAGTTTTTAAGCTAGTTCTGTGGGCCCCAGTCCAACCGTAGCGTCCTACGGAGGGGAATACTAGCTAGAGGCCTGGCTCTAGACACGAGCTGGTGTGTGCACACGTGGTCAGAGACTTGGACTGACACTGACGAGTGTTGCTCTGACTAGTTACTTGTTTTGGTACTATTACGCGTCTCGCTTGCTATGATCAGACTTGTGTAGATGCTTGAGACGCAGTGTAAGCCGTCAGTGGATGCATCTGGTTTCTTCTTCTGGTGGATCTCCTCTCCCTTTCACTCTTGTCACTTGGAAATGATTGAGTTATTGTCTATTGGTAGATTTCGAGTACTTGCGTTTAAATTCTAAGTGGCATACTAGTTAGCTGTTCATGAACTATTTAGTTAGTTTTACAGCTTTATTAAATTATCATTTATTTATGTCAATGCATGCTTTACTACTTTCCTTTAGTTAGTTGTGAGTTAGGGATTTCTGTGAACCCTACTAAGTCTCTACTGTGAGACTCACCCCTTCCTTTTACAGGTGAGGTGGAGCAACCGACTACAAGATTCTCTCGTGCTTTTGGCGAAAAACCTTAGAGCCAGTAGTGGTCTGTCAGTGGTCAGTCTGTCCTTTTTCTACTTTTGGTCGGGCTACGTCCCGTGTAGTTATTTATTTTTAGACCATTGTACAGTGTGGGGCTTATGATATATGAATCTGGTCTACTTGTATAAATTTACCACTATGATATATATAGATCCTTCCGTTTAAAGTTCAAATGAATGCTTTAATTAATATTGCGCGTGTAATTTTTATTCATTATGCATCCCCTCAACAAACACTCACTAACCCTTACGGGGCCTCATTAGCCTCTTGGATGGCTTCCCCGAGCTCTTGGTATCAGTAAATCGATGATATCGGGTTATCGGTATCTGAATCTCCTGGGTCGTCACAGTTAGCATGCCCATCGTCTTTATGTTTTAATAGCATGCCCATCGTCGCTGAGTTCATAGATTAATAAAAGCATGTCCATCGTCGCTGAGTTCATAGATTAATAAAAGCATGCCCATCGTAGCTGAGTTCATACATTAACTACAGCATGTCCATCGTCGCTGAGTTCATAGATGATAAATTGTTATATTGAGATGATGGATTGGCAGGGAACATGTTAAAAATGGATTGGCAGGGAGCAGGTTAAAAATAACAACTTCTGTCGATTTGAGTCGACCGGGAGGGGATCCGGTTATAATTCTGGTAGGTCTGGTTCTCCAGTAAGGACTATGTTTAATTTATTTTAGATTTTATAATGGTTCGCCATAGACCTTTTATTGAGCCGAGCGGCTGACGATTAAATCACGTAAATAAATTAAATTTGAATGGTGGAAGAAATTTCACGGTTAGTCCGTTGAGTAGCACGCAACGGTTCGTCGTTCGACCGCCTAAAACCATAGCAGCCCTAGTTCGACCGCTTGTTCTATAATGATGCGTATTCATTTAAGTTATGCATTTAATTATGGAATAATTACCAATCCAACATGTTCAATAGTTTATGCATTTAATTATTGAATAATAGACATTTTAGCATATTCAGTTAATTATGCCTTAAATCTTGTATATTTGCCATGTTTAATTATTATCATAAATTATGGCATGATTTTAGATCCCAATAGAGATTTATTCTCTTTCATAGTGATGGAACCACCAGTCGTAGCCCGACGACTTTTAGTGTTGATCCCACCCCGGAGAGGTGGCGGGGTATCCCAGTTTCTCGATTTTTAAGCTAGTTCCGTGGGCCCCAGTCCAACCGTAGCGTCCTACGGAGGGGAATACTAGCTAGAGGCGGCACGAGCCGGTATGTGCACATGTGGTCAGAGACTTGGACTGACACTGATGAGTGTTGCTCTGACTAGTTACTTGTTTTGGTACCGTTACGCGTCTCGCTTGCTATGATCAGGCTTGTGTAGATGCTTGAGACGCAGTGTAAGCCGTCAGTGGACGCATCTAGTTTCATCTTCTGGTGGATCTCCTCTCCCTTTCACTCTTGTCACTTGGAAATGATTGAGTTATTGTCTATTGGTAGATTTCGAGTACTTGCGTTTAAATTGTAATTGGCATACAAGTTAGCTGTTCATGAACTGTTTAGTTAGTTTTACAGCTTTATTAAATTGTCATTTATTTATGTCAATGCATGCTTTACTGTTTTCCTTTAGTTAGTTGCGAGTTAGGGATTTTTGTGAACCCTACTGAGTCTCTGCTGTGAGACTCACCCCTTCCTTTTATAGGTGGGGTGGAGCAACCGGCTGCAGGATTCTCTCGTGCTTTTGGCGAAAAACCTTAGAGCCAGCAGTGGTCTGTCAGTGGTCGGTCAGTGGTCAGTCTGTCCTTTTTCTTCTTTTGTCCGGGCTACGTCCCGTGTAGTTATTTATTTTTGGACCATTGTACAGTGTTAGACTTGTGATATATGAATCTGGACTACTTGTATAAATTTACCACTCTGATATATATAGATGCTTCCGTTTAAAGTTCAAATGAATGCTTTAATTAATAGTGCATGTGTAATTTCTATTCATTATGCATCTCCTCAATAAACACTCACTAACCCTTATGGGGCCTCATCAGCCTCTTGGGTGGCTTCCCCGAGCTCTTGTTATCGGTAAATTGATGATATCGGGTTATCGGTATCCGGATCTCCTGGGTCGTCACAGTTGGTATCAGAGCGGTGCTGAGGAATTATATAAGGAATTGAAATTGCATTAGTCCAGAACAAGTCCATGTGAGTCTACTGCAGGCTTAGGATGTTTTTCATGATTACTGATGCATTTTCTGTTATTGCGTGTTTTTTTTCTAGATTCAAATGTCACCTCGCAGAAGGGCACGTGTCCCGAGGGAAGGTAGTGGCACTTCTCCTCCGGCTAATGTGCCAGCTCCAATTCAGGCTGACCCTGCTCCTCAAGCTGAGTTGCCTCCTTGTGGCCGTGGTAGAGCTCTAAAAGATTTTTTATTGTTCCACCCACCAACTTATGAAGGACTAGCAGATCCAGACGCTGCCAGAGTATGGATAGATGCAACTGAACGTGTATTCCATTCCATGGATTGCACAGAGGATGAAAAAGTCATGCTGGCTACTTTTCAACTCCAAGGAGCAGCACTCACGTGTTGTGTAGTGGATAGCGGATTTAGAGGGGAGGGGTGAATAGATTTGCCCCTCTTTTCGCAATGCAACCCTCTTTAAAGCTAGATGATGAAATAAGCAGCGGAATATAACTAGCTTGACGAATAACACGAATGATTTGCTTGGCAAGATGATTATGCAATATAGATATTTAACCTAAGCATGCATCTAACATAAATTAATCGCACAATCAAATCACAACACAAAGGATTTTGAGGTGGTTCGGACTGAATCCCCAGTCCTACGTCCACCCCTCACCAAATCCGGTGAGGCTTCACTAGTGCAGCACACCAAATCGCAAATCAGAGAACCACCGATTGCCTTCCTACTAACCACCGGTAGGGACGTCAACACCGCAGATCGGATAACCTCCGATTGCCTTCCTACTAACCACCGGTAGGGACGATTCTCAACTTCCAAGTGTTTGAGTGAAATAGAAAAAGAACAACATATGAAAAACACTCAAACAAGATATAGAATATGCTTAAGAGAAAAGATCTTGTCTGAGATTTGCTGGAGCTTGAATCCCTTGAGGATTCGATGAAGAGCATCTTCCCGGAGTAGCTTGATTTCCTTCTTAGAATACGCTCCTTCTAGCTTCCTTTGATCACCCTTCTTGCCCTTGAGTGCTTCTAGCTTTGTTGGAGATTGCTTGGCTTCAGATCTGAGCTTGAATCACCTTGGATGGATGAAGAAATTCCTCCCGAAACACTGTTCACGGAGGTGCTACAGTACCTCAAAAATGGCCTCCCTTGATCTCCCTTGAAGCCTTGAAGTGATAGGGTTTCCAACCCCTCATGTGTTGGTTTTATAGACCTTGAATGGTCCTTGGACACCCCCCAGACCAGATCCACAAATCATGGGAGATTAGGTGAGTTTTGATTAAACAAATCCATGGAAAGGGGCTGGCCACGAGGTGGATTTCGAAGTCAAACATGGCTGCATCGGGGCTGGCGGTCGACCCGTGGCTTCTAGCGGTCGACCGCTACTGAGAAACACTATAGACGTATGGTCACTGGGAATACCGATCGACCGCTACGAGCTGGCGGTCGACCGCCAGCTGAAAGACATGCAGACTGGCGGATGCTGGCTGGGGCGGTCGACCGCCCCTATGCTGGCGGTCGACCGCCAGCTGGGCTGATTCCGGGCTTGCCCGGGTCGTTCTGTTATCCGCTTCAGCTCCGTCGTTCAACTCTATTAGCAGCCCGTTCATGTCTGTAACTTCATCCTTATTGGTCTAGAAAGTACCAACTGAATCTTTGTCTTTTGACTCTCATCTTGTGTAGTGACCATGGCTATTTGAATGAAGCTTGTAGTTGTTGTATAGACTTTGCATCAAGGCTTGGACGTGTAGACTTTGTATGCATGTATGAACTCTGTACAGACTTTGCACCTTGAGCATGCATGAGCCTGTACAGACTTGCTTCATGAACGTACAGACTTGGTAACTTGATGCACGAACACAACAGAACGCAATGTATAGACTTTGCGTGTGAAGTAGCCGGCCAATGTATAGACTTGTGTTGCAGCCATCAACCAACGTACAGACTTTGTCTTGTGCAACGTACCGACTTTGTTTTGTGCATGCAGCCAACGTATAGACTTCATCTGCAGCAACGTATAGACTTCAAGTTGTGCTAGGCAGCCAACGTACAGACTTCTTGTTCAGCAACGTACAGACTTTGTCCAACGTATAGACTTCATCCAACGTATAGACTTTGTCCAACGTATAGACTTTGTCCAACGTATAGACTTTATCCATCATACAGACTTGGTCCAACATATAGACTTTGTCCAACGTATAGACTTCGTCCAACGTATAGACTTTTTCCAATGTATAGACTTTGTCCAACGTATAGACTTGGTCCAACGCATAGACTTTGTCCAACGCATAGACTTCGTCCAACGTATAGACTTCGTCCAATGTACAGACTTTGTCCAACGTATAGACTTTGAATGCAGTGCACATGCCCGCAACCTGTTCGATGAAATGACAAACTACTTAAACAGATACACAATGACATCATATGCAAACACAATGTGACTTATAGTAGTTGCTATCATCAAAACCATAATAGTAATCATGGTGCACATGTGTTCAACATTCTCTCCCTTTTTGATGATGGCAACACTGTGAGTCATTATATGGCAGAAATAGCCAAGATGGCAAAGTGTATGATATATGTGACATATGCAGCTCAAGATCCATGATAGTAATAGCATGTGAATGCAATTATGAATGCAGATATGAATGCTATGCAATTATGCAAACCCCATCACATACACATATGAGATGCAAAGTGAGCAATGGATTCTCCCCCCTTTGACTCTCCCCGTACACCATTCACACATCACCCATGATAACTCACAAAGCACATAATGATGTGACACCACCTATGGACCTATTTTGCAAGCATTCAAGTTTGAGCAGCGGACTCACACTAGCGAGCTCACCCGTATGGCGCACACTAGTGCCCGATGGCGACTAGGCGATGTTGGAGAGGGTCCGAGGCTGGACCTTGAGGCTCCAATGGTTGGCTAGCTTGGGGAGAACCCCAAATGGGCCTAGGATGCCCAAATCATGGGCGGCCAACACACCAAGGGTGTGGGTTAAGTGGATGCTCTCACAACTCGCCCGCGGTGGTCACTCAATTTGGGTAGCAATTTAAAATCGGACACTCTCTTACCGCCGACGGAGTAACTATAGCAATACTAAGCTAAGCAAGTCCATTAAAGCAATGAGAGATGTTCAGGAGCTCACCTATCCGGCGTGAAGATGCCGACTCCGGCCGGAGACGGGGGCGAGCGGGGAGGCGAGGGTATGCACCCGCACGCCGCGTCGGTGTCGCTTCAACCTGAAATGGAAAGATTACACCACTACACCTCTCGCAGGAGGGGTGATCTTGGGGTGGGGATTAATCTTATTACATCCAATACTACCTCCACGCAGGGAGGGGCCTTCAGCCGGCCAAGCGGGGTGGGGACTTATGCTAAGAAACCCGATTTGCCGATCCCCGCCTGTTCTGCCAACCTTCAGAATTGTTGGATAGGGGGCCGGTGATGTCACTGCCACAAATTCCACAGAGCTCAGATCTTGATGAAACCTACTCCAAAAGTTTCCCAACTGACAGAGGATGATGCCTGAATTTTTTGGGAAGCTCTGGACCTCGGGGCTGATCGTACCGGCGACTGGAGCAGGACAGCAACACTCTGCTTCAGACTGATGCAGAACTGATCCAGTGGATTGCAGAAGGTGCTACAGTCGCTCCCGAACTTCAAATTGAACCAAACTGGCGGTGACGCGATCGTGGTCAGAGTAGCTTCGAGCAAAAATTGACGGGGCCATAATCCGAGGTCGGAGATAAGAATGGTGGCTAGATAAATGAAGATAGGTCAAACCTGAGTCCACTGGTGGCAGACTGCACACTCTGACGAAATAATTCAGAAAAAATAGCTCGGGCAGGCGATTGGTGTCGTTCTTTCTGCTACTGATGGAGGACTAGACGAAGAAGAATTGTGTAGAAGGAAGTGTGCTCGAATTCCTCCAAGGTTGACCGCAGAACAGCTTCCAAGATCGCTCTGGTCTTCAGTCTGGGATAGATTGCGCAGTCGTTGAAGATGACGCTCCTTCGGACAGCTCCAAACTCGGAAGCCGGCGAGACCACCACCGTTGGAAAGCTATCTCGATGACAATTCCAGCAATATATGCCTTGCCACCTGAATCTTTGAGAGACGGTCGTGGCTGCCTCTGCAAGTCACTGTAACTCAGCTGCCTGAAATAGAGGCTAAATGAGAAGAAGATGAGGGGGTGGGGAAGGGGATGGCCAAGAGAGTAAGAGGTGGAGGGTGAACTTGGCTGGTATGGGGAAGGGGGGCTGCGACTTTGGGTGATTTGGGAGGTGGGGAGATGGAAGGGCACTGCCCTAGGGAGAGGGAAATTTAAATTTGGGCTTAGGGAAGAGCCCCTTCAACCTTGGGGAGAGGAAGGGGTGCTTAGGAAGTGGTGTTGGGTAGTTGGGGGTTGGGAGGTGGGGTGTGGATTGGAGGATGCCACCTTGGGTTGGGGGGGAGTTAAATGGGTGTATGGGGAAGGGGAGAGGTCTTAATGAGAGGTGAATGGGGAGGAGAGAGAAAATTCCGAAAATTGGGGTGGAGGGAGAGAGAGAGAGAGAGGGGGGACCCCTTAGAGAGAGAGAGAGTGAGAGAGAGAGAGAGATCTAGTGGGATTTGGAAGTGGATTTCAATTTTCATTCAATTGTTCATTACTTCAAAATGAGGGGAATGGGGTCCTATATATAGGCAACCCACATTTCTACAAAAGTCCCTGACATTTGACTCAATGACAAATAACCGAAGGGATAGGGGTGCCCTTGGGCCAAGCCCAATGAATTGGGCCCACTAGCCTAACAAACCAACCTAATGACATAATACTTAGGAAAATGACTCACTAACCTAGGTACATTACTCAAATAAAGGAAAAATTACATGATATTGACTCAAATAAAATGTGAAGATTACATGACTAGACTCAAAAATACATGACTAACATAATGGCGCTTGTAGACGAACAATCCGAGTCCGGAGAAAATGTGGAGGGGCAAGGGATGCCCTCATCATACCCCCGGGGTGGGGAAAACTCGACCCCGTCGAGTATGGGTCCACCAGGGAAGTAGTACATTGAACTGCGACTCTGGGTGATCCACGATCTCCATACTCAACCCGCGACCATAGTCGGGGAACGGCGCTTCAGCTCGACAAAGTGGCTTGGTCATACCCTCATGCTGGCGATGGGATCTTGCTTGCCTAGTATTGCCGCTGTGTGCTCACGTCGGGCTCTCAGGCTATTTGTGGTGGCACTCCGAGGGTGTCTCTCACAAGGGTAGGTGTAAGTTCGAGGCACTCACTAGGATCCACCGCGGTGCCCTTAGAGCGTGCTGGATCCGCCACATGAGAAATGGGGAGAATCCCAAAACCCTTTTGAAAGTTCAACCCATAAGCTTGGTTGCCAAAGCCACTCGGAACTTGGCAAGGTCCAAGTCCTCGTGCCCTTAGATTGGAGGTGACCCTAAAGTAGAGCCACTCCAAAGCCATCATCGCCAAGTTGTCAACTTGGAACTCAAAGTGGTGCTTAGGAGTTTGTGCTCGTTTCTTGTGAATCCCACCGCTTGTTACTTGATACTTGCTTGAATGCATATGCCATGTACTATGATGCGGTGTGAGTTGACAATGTATGGTATGCAAAGGGGGTCCAGGACAACCACATATAGACATATCATGCATTGATGTTATGAAGACTTTGAAGGATTTGGGAGGACCGGGGCATCTATAGGTGTCCCTCTTGTGAGTGAGTGTGATGAATATTGGAGGACCCGGACATCCGTGAATGCTCCTAACATGCTTGAGATTTATGATGAATGATGGTGGACCATTACAACCAAATATTGACCACTCATATTTTCTTCTTGACATGTGGGTAATATGGATGAATGTACCCGACGGACTAATCATGCTAAGCGGTGTGATGTGCCAAGACATATGAATTCCTGTCCCAAAGATGACTTCCTCATGTGGGATGGTGGGGTGGTCTTTGAGCTTCCACTCAAAAGGGTCGAAGGGATCTAGGTAGGTGGATATAGGGTGGGGCACCTTCTTGATCTCTAGGCGGGTGTTGCCTAAGGTCATGATTCCTATGGTGTAACCTGGGTCATGGATAAGGTGGGCTTGGCTCAACATGGTGGGTGGGGGTAGGAAAGGGTGGGTGGTGAATAAGGTGAGTGGGTTACATGGAGATCTAGGCTCCCATAGAAATGGGTTAAAGGGATCATGGTAAGGGTCACCTTGGTAGGGGTACTCTATGCTCTCAAGGTCCTCGAATGGTGAGTCCTCCTCCTCAATAATTGGGCCAAAGTTGCTAATGGGTTGGCCGATCAAAGCACTTGGGATCTCTATGGTTGGGGAGTGGAATAGGATAGGTTCTTCCTCCATGGGAAGAAGGAGGATGATCTCACTAGTAACTTGGCCATTAGTGTAGATGGAAGTGATGGAGCCAATGGTGGGATATGCTAGGCTAATGGTGTTAGTTTCGGACGGTCTCATGGCTAGCATATTGGTCAAGTGAATTTGCCAATGTAGGTAGTTCACTAAGTCTCCCAAATCTTCCACACAATAGGAAGTTTGATAAGTGACATGTGGCTGAATGGGAATGATTTGGGATTGATATCCCATGGGTAGGTGGCATGGTTGTGAACTAGGAATGGTGAAACCTTTCTTGAGCCATTGGAGTATAGACTTACCTATGGTGAGGTTGGGTGTCTCTAGAGGAGCTAGGCTAGAGGTGTGTGAGTTGTGTGGCCTTTGGATTTCCTCTATGTTGGGAGGTGGATCCGGATGGGCATCCTTCTCCACTTGGGTGGGTGTGTGGGTTGCAACTTCTATTGCTAATGGAGTAGGGGGATCTATGGGGGGTGGTTTGGTGATAGCTAGCGTATGACACACCCGGGGTGGTGAACAAGCATAGGCTTGGGTTGGGATAGGAAGGGGAAGTAGAGGAGGCCTAGGTTGGGGAAAGATTGGTGTAGGAAGCGGGAGGTGGGTTGGGTGAGGGATTTTGGGTTGATTTGTTTTGGGAGATGTGTCCCCTTTTGGGGATGATGGTGGGTTCGTGGTGGTGGTCAAGGGGGCTTGTGGGGTATGGGTTTGGTGAGGGGTTTTGGGTTTGGGGGTGGTGGCCATTATGGGCCTCGGTGGATGGGTGGACACGGGGTCCAATTGGGTTTGTGGACATATAGTTGTGGTGGGAGTTTGTAGGTAGGGTGCTGGTGTGGTGGTTGGGGTAGGATAGGTGGGAAGTGATGTGGAATGGGGAATTAGGGTCATGGGTTGGCTAGGTGGGGATGAAGGAGTTGAAGTGCTCCTTAGGTCTTGGTGATTTGAGTATGAGGGGGAAACATATCTAGCCCTAAGTTGCTCCTTCATGTCCTTCCAAGTGGTGATGGGAGTTTCTCTTCTAAGTACCTTTAGCCCGACAATTTGCATCCAATAAGTTTCTGCCCGTTTGGTAAGTTACATTTTGGTAACCAATGCCTTTTCATCCTCGGACATATGATACCAAGTGAAGTATTGGTCCATTATAGCTTCCCAATCTAAATATTCTCTAGGAGAGGTTCCATCAAAGGTGGGAAGTGGGAAAGGGACCATCCTATCGTCCGTCCTTGGGGCGGGCCTATTTTCTCCAAGTTGGTTGAGTCGGCCTGATATGTTATCAAGCCGCTCATTGGCATAGGTCAAGGCTTTCATGAAGTAGTTGACATGGCCAGGGAAGTTATGGGTGTTAGTGATAGGCATCTCTTGGTGGCTTGGACTTATGGAGTGGGCCGATTGGTAAGGTCGATATGAGGTGGCCATACTAGGGGACAAGAGTGATGCACTTGAAGACTCTAAATGCATAGACATGCCCTAGGACCAACTTGATAGAGACAAGTTGTGAACTTGCTCTGATACCACTTGATGTGACACCACCTATGGACCTATTTTGTAAGCATTCAAGTTTGAGCAGCGGACTCACACTAGCGAGCTCACCCGTATGGCGCACACTAGTGCCCGATGGCGACTAGGCGATGTTGGAGAGGGTCTGCGGCGGGACCTTGAGGCTCCAATGGTTGGCTAGCTTGGGGAGAACCCCAAATGGGCCTAGGATGCCCAAATCATGGGCGGCCAACACACCAAGGGTGTGGGTTAAGTGGATGCTCTCACAACTCGCCCGCGGTGGTCACTCAATTTGGGTAGCAATTTAAAATCGGACACTCTCTTACCGCCGACGGAGTAACTATAGCAATACTAAGCTAAGCAAGTCCATTACAGCAATGAGAGATGTTCAGGAGCTCACCTAGCCGGCGTGAAGACGCCGACTCCAGCCGGAGACGGGGTCGAGCGGGGAGGCGAGGGTATGCACCCGCACGCCGTGTCGGTGTCGCTTCAACCTGAAATGGAAAGATTACACCACTACACCTCTCGCAGGAGGGGTGATCTTGGGGTGGGGATTAATCTTATTAAATCCAATACTACCTCCACGCAGGGAGGGGCCTTCAGCCGGCCAAGCGGGGTGGGGACTTATGCTAAGGAAACCCGATTTGCCGATCCCTGTCGGTTCTGCCAACCTTCAGAATTGTTGGACAGGGGGCCGGTGATGTTACTGCCACAAATTCCACAGAGCTCAGATCTTGACGAAACCTATGCCAAACGTTTTCCAACTGACAGAGGATGATGTCTGAATTTTTTAGGAAGCTCTGGACCTCGGGGCTGATCGGACCGGCGACTGGAGCAGGACAGCAACACTCTGCTTCGTACTGATGCAGAACTAATGCAGTGGATTGCATAAGGCGCTGCAGTCGCTCCTGAACTTCAAAATGAACGAAACTGGCGGTGACGCGATCGTGTTCGGAGTAGCTTCGAGCAGAAGTTGACGGGGTCACAATCCAAGGTCGGAGATGAGAATGGTGGCCAGATAAATGAAGACAAGTCAAACCTGAGTCCACTGGTGGCAGACTGCACACTCCGACGAAATAATTCAGAAAAAATAGCTCGGGCAGGCGATTGGCATCGTTCTTTTTGATACTGATGGAGGACTAGACGAAGAAGAATTTTGTAGAAGGAAATGTGCTCGAATTCCTCCAAGGTTGACCGCAGAATAGCTTCCAAGATCGCTCTGGTCTTCAGTCTGGGACAGATTGCGCAGTCGATGAAGATGACGCTCCTCCGGACAGCTCCGAACTCGGAAGCCGGCGAGACCACCACCGTTGGAAAGATATCTCGATGAAGATTCTAGAAATGTAGGCCTTGCCACCTGAATCTTGGAGAGACGGCCGTGGCGGCCTCTGTAAGTCGCTACAACTTTGCTGCCTGAAACAGAGGCTGAATGAGAAGAAGATGAGGGGGTGGGGAAGGGGATGGCCAAGAGAGTAAGAGGTGGAGGGTGAACTTGGCTGGTATGGGGAAGGGGGGCTGCGACTTTGGGTGGTTTGGGAGGTGGGGAGATGGAAGGGCACTGCCCTAGGGAGAGGGAAATTTGAATTTGGGCTTAGGGAAGAGCCCCTTCAACCATGGGGAGAGGAAGGGGTGCTTAGGAAGTGGTGTTGGGTAGTTGGGGGTTGGGAGGTGGGGTGTGGATTGGAGGATGCCACCTTGGGTTGGGGGGGAGTTAAATGGGTGTATGGGGAAGGGGAGAGGTCTTAATGAGGGGTGAATGGGGAGGATAGAGAAAATTCTAAAAATTGGGATGGAGGGAGAGAGAGAGAGAGGGGGGGGGGACCCCTTAGAGAGAGAGAGAGAGTGAGAGAGAGAGAGAGAGATCTAGTGGGATTTGGAAGTGGATTTCAATTTTCATTCAATTGTTCATTACTTCAAAATGAGGGGAATGGGGTCCTATATATAGACAACCCACATTTCTGCAAAAGTCCCTGACATTTGACTCAATGACAAATAACCGAAGGGATAGGGGTGCCCTTGGGCCAAGCCCAATGAATTGGGCCCATTATCCTAACAAACCAACCTAATGACACAATACTTAGGAAAATGACTCACTAACCTAGGTACATGACTCAAATAAAGGGAAAATTACATGATATTGACTCAAATAAAATGTGAAGATTACATGACTAGACTCAAAAATACATGACTAACATAATGGCGCTTGTCGACGAACAATCCGAGTCCGGAGAAAATGTGGAGGGGCAAGGGATACCCTCATCACATAAGCTCTCCCATTTGACAATGCGATAACGTATATAGCTCTTACAAAGGACTCACACAAAGAATTCTCCCCCTTTGCCAACAGCAAAAAAGAGTGATAATAGTAAAATGTCTGTGAGACCAGAGCTGAAAGGAGTGAAGAGCAAGCTATTATATGCAAACCTGAAACAGACCGTGAGCAATATATATGGTTCAAAGCTAATGAAATCGAATTCATCAACAGAGTTCGAAAAGCAGCTACATCCAAGATGTAATAGAAATGAATCAAAGGTGCATATCATGGCAATGTTTAACCGTCCCTTATCTTATATATCCATATTCAGTAACTACATAGGGAATAACACAAAAAACGAGTATTGAGGCTAAACAATCATGACTAAAGCATAGAATTTTATGAGTTCAACAAATTTGATTTTCAATATCTTTTGAATTTGAAGGCACATGACTCTCATTTTACGAGCAATCAAGTCTAGTACATGCCTCCAAGCCGTAAGAATACACGTTGTTTAGACGCCAGTATTTCTAGGTATTTGGCAAGATTGACGGTTTTACTTCAGAATGAATAGAGATAGCAAAGTCACGTCATGACATATCCAAACTCATTTCATTGATGAGAAGATATGTTTCTCAAAAATTATGCCATTGCTCTGCCTAGAGTCCAGATGAATTAAGACAGAGATAACAGAGGCACATCATGACATATCATTCGTCACTTGATTTGATGACGTGACATATTTCTCCGTGCAACACTATCATTGCTCTGCAAATTGATTTTCAAGAATTCCAGCTCATCAAGATGTTTCGAAACAATACTAAGCTCTAGAGTATCACCAAGATTGTCATGAAGTCTGGATTTTCAGATTTCAGGGTAGTCATTCAAGACATAACATGCAGTCTTTAGTGAAAGTCTATTAAAACTACAGAACATAGATGATTTCAAACAATATATATCAGAACTACAAGGAAATCATTAAATCTGAACCATTTTCATTGAATGGACAATCATTAGGGCATGTAATAGAAAGCTCTTACACCATATGTCCGTCTGTCTTATGAACTCAAACCAGACTGTAAGCCACTGAAGTGCAGTTTGTAAGAGGTTAAGAGAATCAACAAAACTCCCTCTAAGGATATGCAATGGATACGCGAAGGGGTTATGTTTGCAATCAAGTGGAATGGCAAAGGAGGTTGACCTAGTCACTCATGAAGGTAGAAGAAATGAAATGTATGACACAACGCATGGTTGTACACTTATTAAATGCCACAGAATGAATATGAAATATATGCATGAATGTTGCACAAGGAGAACTCCCCCTTACTATATGGCCTATATGCGACATTGACACATGGTACTTGGCGGAGGTGAAACCTCACGCATATTGAGTGCTTCAAGACAAGCATAACATGCCCTTCCATACATCAACATTTGATATACCATGGCCATGCAAGAATGATGCGACACAAACCATGCAATGCATTGGGAACATAAATTCAACTTGATTATGCAACTACATGCAATGCGACACCATATGCAAAAAGACATATTGACATATAAAGAATGCATGAATACCAACGTGCAAAACACACAACTAATTGAACATTATCATCATTTCAAATTCTTATTGGCCTGAGGTCAGCAAAGACCAAGCTCCCTTCTGAGTGTTGAAAACCTGTCATTACACAAGGGATTGGTGAAAATATCAACAATTTGATTTAGAGTATCAACAAAATGCAGTTCAAAATTTTTCTTACTGACCTCGTCTCTAATGAAGTGATGTCTAATCTCAATATGCTTAGTCCTAGAGTGCTAGACTGGATTTTTTGCAAGGTTGATAGCACTAATGTTGTCACACAGAATCGGGACACAACCAAGATCTACCAAGTAGTCTTGGAGTTGGTGTTTAATCTACAACACTTGGGTGCCACAGCTCCCCGCAGTAACATATTCTGCCTCCGCGGTTGAGAGGGCAATCGAGTGTTATTTCTTAGAGGCCCAAGAAACTAAACACCCGCCTAGAAACTGGCAATAGCAACTAGTACTCTTACTATCCAGCTTGCATCCAGTATAATCCGCATCAGAATAAGATATAAGAGATAAATCACATGATGACGGATACCACAATCCCAAATCTTGAGTGCCGGCAAGATATCGAAGGATACGTTTGACGGCAGTCAAATGAGATTCTCTAGGACTAGCTTGAAATCTAGCACAAAGGCATACACTAAACTGGATATCTGGTCGAGATGTAGTCAAATAAAGTAAAGAACCAATCATACCTCTATAGACCTTTGCATCCACCAATTTACCATTTTCATCCGAATCCAGTGAAGTTGAGGTGCTCATCGGAGTTACAATGATTTTGCTGTTTGCCATGTCAAATCTTTTTAGCAGCTCCTTGATGTATTTGGCTTGGCTTATGAAGCAACCATCTTCTCCTTGGTTGACCTGCAAACCGAGAAAGAATTGAAGTTCTCCCATTAGGCTCATCTCAAATTCGCTAGTCATGAGGTTAGCAAATTCCTCACACATTTCAGATTTTGTAGAACCAAACACAATGTCATCAACATAAATTTGAACAATCAAGATGTTCTTACCTTGCTTCTTGGTGAAAAATGTTTGATCTACCTTACCTCGTGTGTACTCTTTTTCAATGAGGAACGAGCTTAGTCTCTCATACCAAGCTCTTGGTACTTGCTTAAGTCCATAAAGCGCCCTGTCTAGCTTGTATACAAAATCTGCATTGTTAGAATTCTCAAAGCCGGGGGGCTGCTCAACATAGACTTCTTCTTTGATCAAGCCATTCAAGAAAGCACTTTTGACATCCATTTGATACAGCTTTATTCTAAGGGATCATGCAAAGGTAAGTAAAATTCTGATGGCTTCGAGTCTAGCAACTGGGGCATAAGATTCATCAAAATATACCCCAAACTCTTGATTATACCCTTGAGCCACCAATCTAGCTTTATTTCTTATTATCTTGCCATCCTCACTTAGTTTGTTTCTAAAGACCCATTTAGTGCCTATGACAGATTGTGATGAAGGTCTAGGAACAAGATGCCAGACTTTATTCCTTTCAAATTGGTTTAACTCGTCTTGCATTGAATTTATCCAGTTTTCATCTTTTAATGCTTCATCAATGTTTTTAGGTTCAAGTTGAGAGACAAGAGCAAGTTGATCTAGTTCTTCCACAATTCTAAAATGTGACCTTGTTCTAGGTCGGTCATTCAAGCTGCCAATGACATTTTCCAAGGGATGATCCTTAAGAATTCTATTGTTTACAGAATCGTTACCTTCCCCTGGAGCTTGATCCCTTGCATTGCTTGATTCAGCTAGGTCACCATCTTCTTTTATTTCTTCTTGTGGAGGATCACTCTTGTCCTTCATGTTTAGGAATTCCCCATCTTCATCGTTTTTCCTACAAGAGTTATCATTGTTAGAATCATGATATTCATCAAAGGAAACATGGGGTGATTCTTCCACAGTTTGACTTTTGATATTGTAAATTCTATAAGCCCTAGATCTATCAGAATATCTAAGGAATATACCTTCATCGCTCTTGGGCTCAAATTTATCTAAGTCTCTTTTGTCATTATTGTGGATGAAGCATTTTGACCCAAACACTTTCATATGTGAGAGAGAGGGCTTTTTACCTTTCAGCAACTCATAAGGAGTCTTTTTGGTATGTGACCTTACCATAGAGCGGTTGATAATGTAACATGCCGAGTTTACCGCTTTGGCCCAAAATCTCCTTGGAAGTTACCGTTCAGCAAGCATGGTTCTTGCCATCTCTACAAGTGTTCGGTTTCTCCTTTTAACTACACCATTTTGCTCCGGCGTTCTTGGTGAAGAGAATCGGTGTGAAATACCTTCAGCCCTACAAAGATTATAGAAGTCAGTGTTTTCAAATTCACCACCGTGATCAGATTGAATCTTGGAGATCTTGAACTCACCGTCCTGCTTTATCTTCATGTAGAGCGCCTGAAACTCATCAAAGGCATCATTTTTATGTGTGAGAAAGAAAACCCATGTGAACCTAGAGAAGTCATCCACCAAGACATATCCATATTTTCTACCACTTAAACTAGCAGTTCTGGTTGGACCAAACAAGTCCATATGAATTAGCTCAAGTGGTTTGGATGATGTATTTTCAGATCTTCCCTTGAAAGATTTTCTTGTTTGTTTATCTAGGGCACATGCATCACGCAACTTATTTTCTTGTTTAAATGATAATTCAGGCAACCCTTTCACCATTGAATACTTTAACAATTTATGTAAGACATTGTAGCTAGCATGTCCTAGTCTACGATGCCATAACCAAGCAATTTCATATTTTGGTGCAGCAAGACAAAGGTTTAAATAAGCAGGATCATCTAAGTCAATCATGTAAACATTGTTGACTCTCTTACCAGAAAATTTTACCTTGTCAGATTTTGGTTCAAGAATTCTACATTCATGAGAGTCAAACAACATTTTGTGACCTTTATCACACAATTGACTTATACTAAGCAAGTTATATTTCAATCCTTCAACTAGCAACACATTTCCAATGGAGTTGGAGAGGTTCTTACCTACATTACCTGTTCCAATAATTTTTCCTTTGTTATTCCCTCCAAACGTAACGTATCCTCCTTCCTTTTTCTCCAAGAGATAAAATTTTATTTTGTCTCCAGTCATGTGTCTTGAACAGCCGCTATCAAGATACCACCTGTTATGCATGGCTGCAAGACATTCCTGCACAAACAATTAAGTAATTGTATTTGGAACCCAACCAATTTTAGGTCCCATCAAACTCTTAAGCTTTTCAAAACATGAAACCATTTCTTTTGGAATCCAAACCTTTCTAACATTCATGTTTTGTTTGCTTAAAGCAGGGATTTGGTTTTTCTTTTCAGCCTTGACATTTCCTTTTTGTTTAGAGGCTCTTTGTTGGATTTTGGGAAAGTTTGATGAAGTTGGCTTCTTAACCCATTGTGGCAATTGGTTGTTTTTGGGTTGAAAGTGATTGTTCTGCCACCTAGGAGATTGAAAGTTATAGGATTGATGAACACATGAATCATAATTTCTCCGAAAGTATGGTGGTGTTGGCCTATATGAATGAGCAATCCAGTTTCGGTGATATCTGGAAGATTGAGCATGCAATGGCCAAGGAAGTGTTGACCTATGCTGCAGGGAAGGTCAACCTTTCTTAGATTTTTGGACAGACTTTTTGGGAATGTTGGTGACTGCCTCTTCAATCTTTTCTTTCCCCTTTTCCTTTTATTTTTGCTGATTTTGTGTGGGAGTTGTGTTTGAGGTGGAAGCTTCAAAAGATGAAACAAATGTGACAGTTTTGAGCCCAATTGGCCTTTTGTTTGTTGGTTCAAAACCCAACCCTTCCTTGTTGAAGTTCATTCTGGTACCTAGCAAAGCATCTAGGTTTTCTCTTCCATCCATAAACTTTTCTAAAGATTGTTGTTTATCCTTCAACTCTTTTTGTAGATTTTCAATATTTTGAAGAAGTTGAATGTTGACTTGTTTGACAGCTTCATACTTTTCATTGCTCAATTTATTATCTTTTTCATAGCTTTACATTTTGAGCTTCATGCTATCAATCTCATTTCTCAAATCCTCATTTTCAGTTTCCAAGTCAGCCATTTCTTTTCTTCCTTCCTCCAAATCCTCAATCATTTTCTTAAGATCTTCAATTTCAGTTTCAAGTAGAGCATTCTTATCATTCATGTCATGATCATGCACAAATGAGTTAATTTTCTTTTTCAATGATTTATTCTCCTTTTTGTACATTTCATATTTTTCCATGAGTTGTATATATGCATCCTCCCAATCATCAATTGTATAATCTTCAAATGGAGAATTTACCTCAGTTTCTTCATCACCTTTGGCCATAAGGCAGAAATCTTCTTTTTCTTTATCTGAGAAGCTAGTTCCGTCATCACTTTCCTCTTCATCGCTCCATGTGGACACCATGGCCTTATTTTTCTTCTTGCCCTTCCATTTGTCGGCTTTTCTGAATATGTTGGGACAATCATTCTTGAAATATCCTGGTTTATTGTAAGAATAGCAAATGATTTTATCAGATTTCGTAGAGTTTTCAGAATTAGATTTGAAACCATTTCTTACCTTTGACCTTCCTCTCATGAAGCTCTTACCTTCCTTTCTCAGGAATTTTTTGAACTTACGTGCGAGCATGGCTACGTCATCCTCTTCTCGCTCACTTGCCGAATCCTCACATTCATCAGATGTGCCATGACCGCTGGGTCCTGCTTTAAGAGCTAGGGACTTCTTCTTAGGTGCCTCAGCCTCTTTGTTCTTGAGGTTGATCTCATAAGTCATCAATGACCAAATGAGTTCATCTACCTTGGTAGTTGCGAGATCTCTCGATTCTTCAACCACGGTAGCCTTTGTGTGCCATGCTGGAGTTAACGATATGAGAATTTTCCTTACAATTTCTTACTCTGAATATTTCTTTCCCAAATCAGTTAAACTATTAGTAAGCACAGTCAATCGAGCATACATATCTTGAATTGATTCATCAGGCTTCATGCGGAACATTTCATATTCAGAAACTAAAATGTTGACTTTTGTTTCTCGTACCTGAGAGGTTCCTTCGTAGATTACCTCTAGCTTGTCCCACATTAGTTTTGCAGATGCACAGGTAGCCACTCTTGAGAATTCAACTGGATGGAGTGAGCATTGCATGATGTGTTTGGCACTCCAGTTGACAGTGGATTACCTTATCTGTTCTTTGGTCCACAAGTCCTCATTATCCGTAAGCTCATACGGACCTTTGCTGATCTCTCGCCAAAGTTCATAGTCTTGGGCGCGAATGAACACCTACATACGATGTTTCCAATAGGGATAATTAGATCCAGTGAAATAAGGAGGCCTATTCACAGAATGTCCTTCAGGTAAATAACCCTTAGACGCTGATCCACCATTTCCCTCAAGGTCGTTGGACCCCATAATGAGAGATTAGGCTCTGATACCACTTGTTGTGTAGTGGACATCGGATCTAGAGGGGAGGGGTGAATAGATCTGCCCCTCTTTTCGTAATGCAACCCTCTTTAAAGCTAGATGATGAAATAAGCAATGGAATATAACTAGCTTGACGAAGAACACGAATGATTTGCTTGACAAGATGATTACGTAATATAGATATTGAACCTAAGCATGCATCTAACATAAATCAATCGCACGATCAAACCACAACACAAAGGATTTTAAGGTGGTTCGGACTGAATCCCTAGTCCTACGTCCACCCCTCACCAAATCCGGTGAGGCTTCACTAGTGCAGCACACCAAACCGTAAATCAGAGAACCACCAATTGCCTTCCTACTAACCACCAGTAGGGATGTCAACACTGCAGATCAGACAACCTCCGATTGCCTTCCTACTAACCACCGGTAGGGATGATTCTCAACTTCCAAGTGTTTGAGTGAAATAGAAAAAGAACAACTTATGAAAAACACTCAAACAAGATATAGAATATGCTTAAGAGAAAAGATCTTGTCTGAGATTTGCTGGAGCTTGAATCTCTTGAGGATTCGATGAAGAGCTTCTTCCCGGAGTAGCTTGATTTCCTTCTTGGAATACACTCCTTCTAGCTTCCTTTCATCACCCTTCTTGCCCTTGAGTGCTTCTAGCTTTGTTGGAGATTGCTTGGCTTCAGATCTGAGCTTGAATCACCTTGGATGGATGAAGAACTTCCTCCCAAAACACTGTTCACGGAGGTGCTACAGTACCTCGAAAATGGCCTCCCTTGATCTCCCTTGAAGCCTTGAAGTGATAGGGTTTCCAACCCCTCATGTGTTGGTTTTATAGACCTTGAATAGTCCTTGGACACCCCCCAGACCAGATCCACAAATCATGGGAGATTAGGTGAGTTTTGATTAAATAAATCCATGGAAAGGGGCTGGCCACGAGGTGGATTTCGAAGTCAAACATGGCTGCATCGGGGCTGGCGGTCGACCTGTGGCTTCTAGCGGTCGACCACTACTGAGAAACACTATAGACGGATGGTCACTGGGAATACCGGTCGACCGCTACGGGCTGGCGGTCGACCGCCAGCTGAAAGACATGCAGACTAGCGGATGCTGGCTGGGGCGGTCGATCGCCAGCTGGGCTGATTCCGGGCTTGCCCGGGACGGTCCGTTATCCGCTTCAGCTCCGTCGTTCAACTCCATTAGCAGCCCGTTCATGTCTGTAACTTCATCCTTGTTGGTCTAGAAAGTACCAACTGAATCTTTGTCTTTTGACTCTCATCTTGTGCAGTGGCCATGGCTATTTGAATGAAGCTTGTAGTTGTTATATAGACTTTGCATCAAGGCTTGGACGTGTAGAATTTGTATGCATGTATGAACTCTGTACAGACTTTGCACCTTGAGCATGCATGAGCCTGTACAGACTTGCTTCATGAACGTACAGACTTGGTAACTTGTTGCACGAACACAACAGAACGCAATGTATAGACTTTGCGTGTGAAGTAGCCGGCCAATGTATAGACTTGTGTTCCAGCCATCAACCAACGTACAGACTTTGTCTTGTGCAACGTACAGACTTTGTTTTGTACATGCAGCCAACGTATAGACTTCATCTGCAGCAACGTATAGACTTCAAGTTGTGCTAGGCAGCCAATGTACAGACTTCTTGTTCAGCAACATACAGACTTTGTCCAACGTATAGACTTTGTCCAACGTATAGACTTCGTCCAACGTATAGACTTCATCCAACGTATAGACTTGGTCCAACGCATAGACTTTGTCCAACGCATAGACTTCGTCCAACGTATAGACTTCGTCCATTGTACAGACTTTGTCCAACGTATAGACTTTGAATGCAGTGCACAAGCCCGTAACCTGTTCGATGAAATGACAAATTGCTTAAACAGATACACAATGACATCATATGCAAACACAATGTGACTTATAGTTGTTGCTATCATCAAAACCATAATAGTAATCATGGTGCACATGTGTTCAACATCACGTGGTGGACCACAGAGTGGGAGGTCGCTTTTAGATCCCGTCCTCTTCGTCAAATTACATGGATGGAGTTTCTCACAACCTTTGAGCGCACCTTCAGTCCAGCCTATCTTAGGATGGATAAAATACACCAATTTATGGAACTAGCTCAAGGCGATATGACTGTGTTGGAATATCGGAGCAAGTTCATGGAATTGGGTCAGTATGCGCCCCACATTCTTGCTGATGAAAGGTTAAAGACCGAGCAATTTCTGCGTGGATTAAAACCAGAGTTGAGGCAGCCTTTGATTGTGACCAGGGTAGCAGAAATAGACGTAGCATATCAGGCAGTTGCAGCTTTAGAGTTCGACTTGGCAAGATCCCAAGGGCATACTCAAATGGCGTCAATCTAGCCAGGTGCGCAGCGTCAACAGTTCAGTCAGCCATCTGCTACAGGAATCCCATCTGCTGTTCCTACTGCCAGTGGCATTCCTATTTCTAAGCCTAAGTTCAAGAAATTCAGGAAGTTTAAGAAGCGGTATGGCAGTCATGCATCTTCGGGTACCGTGCAGCAGCAATCGGCACCTTCTTTTCAGCAGCGTCAAGGCTCAGGAGTTAGTCAGCCAAGGCAGTGTGCAAGATATGGTGGGAGCCACCCAGGCAAGCCGTGTTCGCTGCCGGTGGTTTGTTTTCGATGCGATCAACTGGGACATGTGGTTTGGGACTATTCGTAGAGGCCGAAGCCAGTACAGTTTTCTCAACTGTAGCCGCCTCAGTTCAGACCTCCTCCTTCACCTCAACCTCAGCAGTATTATCCTCAAGCTTCAGTGTCTTCTTCCCAGCAGTATACTGTAGCGGACAGGAGGCAGAAGGGAAAGGTTTCTCATATTACCCAGGCTGAAGCTGTGGCATCTTATCTTATTGAAGGTACGATTATGATATATGGCCATGCAACTCGTGTCTTGTTTGATTCAGGCGCTTCTCATTCGTTTATTTCGGAAGACTTTATTGCTTGTATTGAAGAGCCGACTTCTGAAATTACTTGCGGGTTGCTTGTGGAACTACCTTTTGGGGATTTCATGTTCACTCCTCTTTGTCTGGAAGAGTTGCCTATTATGATTGGTAATCATCAGTTGTCGGCTAGATTATATGCGTTGCAGCTGGTTGATTATGGTATTATTCTGGGCATGGATTGGTTAGAAAAATATGGAGCCGTGGTTGATTGCAGATCAAAGAAAGTCTATTTTTAGCCACATGGGATATTAGCATTTTATTTTCAAGGTATTCGATCTCATTCTCCTCGCTTGCTTATTTCTGCTATTCGAGCCTATAGATTGCTTAATGCAGGTTGTCAGGGATTCTTAGCTTCCGTGGTTGCTATTGAGGCACCACAGCATGATATCAATGCTATTCCTGTGGTCTGTGAATTTTCTGATGTATTTCCTGATGAGTTACCAGGCTTACCTCCACAGCGAGAAATAGAAATGGTGATTGAATTGATTCCAGGTATGGCACCTTTGGCAAAGGCACCATACCGTATGGCCCCAGCTAAATTGAAGGAACTGAGGGCACAATTGTTAGAATTATTAGAAAAAGGCTATATTCGTCCCAACTTTTCTCCATGGAGTGCTCCAGTCCAGTTTGTGAAAATGAAAGATGGAAGCCTAAGGCTATGTATTGATTATAGGCAATTGAATCAGGTGACTGTCAAGAATAAGTATGCTCTACCCAGGATTGATGATTTGTTTGATCAATTGTAGTATGCTACTATCTTTTAACGGATTGATCTTCGATCTGGCTATTTTCAATTGTGGATTCAAGAATCTGATATGGAAAAGACTATTTTTAGCACGCGTTATGGTCACTATGAGTTTTTGGTTATGCCGTTCGGACTAACCAATGCTCCAGCAGCTTTTATGGACTTGATGCAGCGTGTGTTCCGTCCATATCTGGACCGGTTTGTTGTGATCTTTGTCGATGATATTCTTATTTATTCGGCTTCTGAAGAGGAACATGTTCAGCATCTCAGGATTGTATTACAGACTCTACGAGATCACGGACTCTATGCAAAATTCAGTAAATGTGAGTTTTGGCTTCGGGAAGTTCATTTTCTCGGCAATGTGATTTCTGGTGATGGAGTCGCAGTTGATCCAGCTAAAATCAAAGCTGTTCTTCAATGGCAGAGACCGGGGACTGTGACAGAGATGAGAAGTTTTCTGGGTCTTGCTGGTTATTATCAAAGATTCATTCAAGACTTTGCACGGATTGTCGTGTCGATGACTAGACTGAAACATAAAGATGTACCTTTTATCTGGTCAGATCAATGTGAGCAGAGCTTTAATGAATTAAAAAGGCTTCTCACTTCTTCTCCAGTGTTGGTATTACCTTCTGGCTCGGGTGGATTCGTGGTTTGCACGGATGCTTCTCGGGTAGGGTTGGGGGCAGTTCTTATGCAACATGGTAAAGTTATAGCTTATGCATCCCGACAATTAAAATAGCATGAAGAGAATTATCCAACTCATGATCTAGAGCTTGCAGCGGTGATCTTTGCACTAAAAATCTGGAGACACTACCTGTATGGCGAGAAATTTGAGATCTTTCCCGATCATCAAAGCTTGTAGTATGTGTTTTCTCAAAAAGATTTGAATCTCCGGTAGCGCAGCTGGATGGAATATATGAAAGACTATGATTTCACTCTCTCCTATCAGCCAGGAAAAATGAATGTTGTGGCTGATGCTTTGAGCAGGAAAGTGTAAATTAGTCATTTGCTTGTTCATGAATGGAAGTTGTAGGAATAGTTTCCTAGTGAAACTTTCTGCGTGGACATTCCTTCTGATCCAACTGTAGCTGTGTGTGCTAGTCTTGTAATGACTCCAGCTATTTATCAGTAGATCAAGGAAGCTCAGCAGGCAGATTCTGATTTGTCCCACGTTATAATGATGCATGATGTTGAGTTTGATGTGTTGGATCCCACGGAGTGTAATCAGATCTAAAAAGGGGGTGGGTTGAATAGATCCTATTGATAACTATGGCCTATGTTTTTTTTAAAACTTGACCCCTGAACACATAAATCACTCCTATAAACTAATAAAAATCTTAGACACACAGCACAACTAAATAGATAGGAGTGGAGCAAGTAATAATGTTAAAGCTCGATGCCTAGTTCAGACAGGTCGACACACAGGGCAGTGAGGTCAACACATTTACCACGGGTCACAACGCAGGTCGACACTCCTGCCTGTAAGGTCGACACTTCTTCAGTAGGATCCAACTATGCAGTGAGCTGGGGTCTACACTTCAGGGCAGTAAGGTCGACACCTCTGACAAGGCACAAAACACAGGTTGACACTTTTTTAAGAGCAATTAAGATCCAAATGAGATGTAATACAATGAACCACAGAGATCTTAGATCAGAGTAGCTAAGTGTTAAATGACTTGCTTAGTGTGTGAGAGATGTGGTGATCACTAAAGTGCATGAGTGTCAAATGAGGTGAATACCCTTGGCAAGGCTTTCACCTTAGTACCTAGGTGCAAGGGTGCAGCAGGAAACGCAAGGAGCTGATGCGGTTAAAGACATAGGAGAGAAAGCAGCTCACACAAATTATGATAATCCCTTTGCTTGGAAAATGCTCCAAAGTGCCTATAAGCAAGAGTGCTGCAGACACTTGAGGAGATACACGTTAGCAACGATAGTGAGGGGATCAAGATGAGACAATTTGTGCAAGCAGAACGCATGAGTGAGCATAGAAATTAAATAGTGAAGTATTGCACGAACCTGTGAAATGGGGATAAAAGTAATAGAACAAGCTCACAAAGAATACAACCCACAACACAAGGATTTTAAGGTGGTTCGGTTGTTAGCCCACAACCTACGTCCACCCCACACCAAACTCGGTGTGGCTTTCCGACTGACACACAGCTTGATCCGCCGAGCAGCACAGCTTGCTTATACAGCTGAGCAACACAACTTGCTTTTTGCTGACTAACAGCTGAAATCACCCAGAGGATCTGATCCTCTCTTCCTCTGAAACCACAGAGGGAACCCGGTCCCTAAACAGGGGATCGAAAAAGCTAGATGTATTGGTGATCGACGAACCGTAACAAATAGAAGCTGAATACTGCAAGTGCAGTGGAGAAGGAATAGAGACAATGTAAACACCAGTCAAAATAATGGATCAAGACAACGGAGCTGGTGATTACAGTGATAAGATTGGATCTAAGGATCCCTTTCTTCAAGCACCGGTAGACTGCAGGGTTTGTCTTCTCTCTCAAGGCTGCTCTCTCTTCTTCTTCTACTCTCACAGCATTGGACTATGTCAACCAAGTGCTGGGGCTGCTCTCACACTCTCTTAGGAGTGTTTTTGGTGGATGGTCTAGAGCGTGGCACTGTGTAGACGGCCGCAGCAACTTCTTCAGTTGAGGAAGCTTGGTATAAATAGGTAAAAACTAGTTGTAATGCCAGGGAAAAATTGGCGCCAAGAAGTCTCTGATGGACCATTTCACCGGCTATATTTTCCCTCCATAATTTCCCTTGAAGCATGCGCCAGGGTGAAGTGAGAGCTTGAAGTTTTCCAAGCAAGTTCCATGTTCGACGGTGGCAGCACCTAGAAGAAGTGACTGAGTCTTCTCATTTAGATGCTTGGAGATCTTCTATTGGCTGAGCCCAGCTTTCAGTACAAGGATAGGTACAATGGCAGACAGTGTTAAGGGACAGATGAGATTTTCCTTTAGACAGCATCAGATATTCACATTTAATCTCCCTCAGATAAGCAGTCTTCTCTTTCTGCACAGGTGTACTCTTCTGCGTATAATGGCTGGTTTGGAGAGCCCATTGGTCGACAACAAGACAGTGGCAGACTGCGGAGTGTCCTATTCCCAGCAGCAGACAGTCTGGACAGGCAGACAGATAAGACTGACAATGCGGCAGACTGAAGAGGCTCTTCCAGCTGGATTTCAAACAGAAATCATCTTCAAAAGGTAGACAAATGAGTGATAAGATGGTAGAGCAAGGGTCAGACCTTGGGATGTGGTCCAGACCCCAAAAAGCTTAATTTTAATGATTTACGGTTCCTTTTTCTCTGTCTGGATGGCCCACTGATCTGATAGTTTATTTGCTTGAGGGTCCTTGGATGAACAAGGGTGTCGACCTCCTGTAAGAAAAGAGTCGACACATCTTAGTAGAATATTCAATAGAGCACTTCCTGGAAGTATAAGAGTGTCGACCTCCTTCGAGGTAAGTGTCGAGACATCCTTTGAAATCTTGAAGGCCCATGACCGATGTGTCGAGACTTCACACGACAGTGTCGGGACATGTATGCTTGGTTCCAAGATGTCATCAAGACTGTGTTGAGACAGCATCAAGCATTGTCGAGACATGTGAGCCATGTGTAGGAATAATCACACGAGTGTGTCGATACTTTTCTATTAATGTGTCGAGACATCCCTTGAAAGGTTTTAAGAACAGCTTCTGTCGGTTACATACACATTCTAGTTGAACCTAGATGTGTCGACACATTTTTGTTAGTGTGTCGAGACATCCCTTGAACGGTCTTGAGGATGGCTTCTGCTTCAGCTGATTTCTTCTTGAGGTGTTGAGACATTTGTCAGATGTGTCGACACAAGCTTTATGTGCAGAGTTGTCATCCAAAGGTGTCGAGATATTTTCTTTCTGATTCAGCCCTTGATTGGAGTATGCTCAGACCTTGATGTCTTGTCCTTGAGCAACATGCACAGAGCTGATATGTGTTTGCCAAGGGTTGCACGGACCTTAATCTACTTATGTGCTGGGACCTTACTTCATTTTCCTTGGCCTTCTTGCATCGACCTTGGTCCTTCTTTCTTATGCAGCCTAATGCCTCATCTGTGTGTCTTACTTGATTTCTTTCTATTCTTGCAGACACACTTTGTTGCCGGTGTGGGTTTGACCTGAAATGCATGAGTGTTTGTCGCTATCAACCGCAGGTCAACCTATATTAATGAATCATAGTTAGACATCATCGAAACAAAAGAATATTATACATAAGCCCAACATACATAGTCAGCCATCATCAAAACACTGGAGTTAGACATGTTATACACTTGTCCAACATTCTCCCCCTTTTTGATGATGGCAACTATGAGCTATGAGTCATTATGAGTATATTGAAAGTCAGAGATTAAAAGAATGTAATCTTGAATAAAAGCACAAAGACCTTCAATGATTATCTCTCCAGATAATTTTCTCCCCACATATTCTTATGCAAGTATTCAAGACTCTCTCCCCTATGCTTTCCATAGTTAATGACACATACAATTCTCTCCCCCTTTGACATCATCAAAATATCATACTAGAGAGAATATATGGCATAATTAGGAAGGTAGGAGTGAAGGAAATTGTAGCACATCAATTGTTGGAAATTATTAGCACATGATGTATAATGTAAAAGATATTAGATACCTGAAGGGAGTAATGTAAAGTGCAGCAACCTGAGATACCTTTTCCGAAGATGCCTGAATCTCTCCTCCTATCGAATGCCAATTGTTGGAAAGGTAGTTTTAGGATAATCACCGAAGAGTGATATGACCAATTGTTAGAATTAATGGTATTGTCGGTTGGCTTGCCAAGGATAGTTGAAATTTGGAGGCATGGTTGCAGCAACATGATACAATTTTTCAATCGAAGACCACATTTTTGATTTCAGATTTTTCAAGATTTCTAGTAGTTTTCTATTTTTCAAACTTTTTGGGTAATCTATGGAATGCATGGGACTTTTTGGATTTTCTATGGAATGCATGAGACTTTTTGGGTTTTCTATGCAAGATATGTGTGTACACAGTTGAAGAGTGCAGTCCACCCAATTGCATGAAAAACGGAAGCCAGTTGAGTTGTGACCATAAAGCCAATGATGCTAGGACTTAGGGCAGATGCGCATGTATGATGATTCCAATTGTTATGTCCAATGGATGATTGTAAAGTTATACACATGCAACAACGCTAGCAATGGCTGATGCAAATATGTTTCATGCAAGGTAAACACCATGGAGCATCATGATGTGATAATTTAAGAAGGAATGGCATGCTCTGACCATAATTGATAGGAATGTAATGATTTCTAATGTTAGAAGTCATCAAAGAGCATTGATGCCATTTGACTAGAGAGGGCAAAGATCAGGGGATATAGAAAGACAGCTTGTCTTTATAGAAGATGAAGGTTCTTTAACCTGAGACCAAGTTCATAAATCAGAGTTATGGAATTTTCAGAATTTTCAGTTATAGAACCCGAATGAACTAGCCCTTACACTTAGATTGGTTTAATGTTAATGAATTTTGGCCTACTCAGTAGAATCACATGAAAACATTTATATTCAAGTTTGATAGAGATGAACCAAAAATTCATATCAACGTCAGATTAATCTCCTCTTATCTTACTCATTCAATTCCATTGGCTCCTTTGAGAGAAACTCTTTTAAAAAGTATTGAAATTAAACAAGCATGAAGACTAAATGGTATTTTTAGACTATTGATGGATGTGCATTTAGCTTTTACAATCTCAACCATAATATTCATTGAGAACATGAGAAGATTTTTTGAGTAATTAAGTCTAGTGCATGTCTCATATCTGCAAGGACACACATTGTTTAGATGCAAGTATCCCTAGGTAATTGGTAAGACTGACTGTCATGCTTCAAATGGAACAGAGATAGCATTGTCACCTCATGACATATTGATCCACATATTCTTGATGAGGGGACATGTTTCTCAGTAACAAGTCGTTGCTCTGCCTCATGAAATACCTTAGAACATAGCAGAGTTAACAAGGGCACTTCATGACATGTGTCATCTCAATTCATTCATGAGGAGATATATTTCTCAGTGAGCCAATGTCATTGCTCTGACAATTTTTGCTATTAGAGAACCCACAAAAATGGATTGTTTAAAAACAATACTTGGACAGAAGTTTCTTAAACATAATTACCTTTGTACTTAAAATAAACTTTCAGATTTCAGAAGGTATAACTGGACAACAACATGAGAAGATGGTTTAAGTCTATTAAGCCCAATCACAATCATTTTCAAGATAGTTAGACTTCAAGACACATGAAATCATTAATATTAAACCAAATTCATTCATGTTCGAGGCAGTCACAAATCTCTACAAAAGAAGATTCCTCTTAAAGATTTACTCTGATAAACAGCCTTGATAGCAGATAGAGAGTCCTCCAAGAATTTCAAGATAATCTGAGTCCAAGTTGAACCATAATAGAGATAGGCATTATGATGCGGTGGATTGGTTCATGAGCATGAATTGAAAGTAGGAATTGGTGATGAGCACTCCCTCTGAGGATGATGCACTGAGCTCAGACTGAAATAAAAATGATATGATCAACATATGCAAGGAGGTGTCGACTCATGCACAGGAATATGTCGACACTTGAGCTCAGACAAAGTGCAGTTTTCAGTCAGGCTGAACTAAGGGTTTGACCTGACAGGTTGTGAGGTCGACCTTTCTGACAGTAGGGCAGAGTTTTGACTGATTTGACCTGAAAGACAAACTCCCTCTGAAACGATGCAATCTATGCAAGGACGTCAGTAAAATGTAGAATGAAGCATGCAAAATTATGATGTTGACTCCCCCTGTTTCCATGCATGGGTTGTAATGAAATGTGCAGCATATGACTTGAATGAATGTAATAAAAATGCTACAAGATGATTATGCCTTTGTGTTTCTCAAACATGATATGCAACGGAGTGTATGAAACCACAATATTATGCAATCATGGATTTTATGAAATGCATTTTGAATAGACATGCGAGTTGGTAAACCATGAAATGCAAGAACTCCCTCCGACTATGTGCATAGAGTGTCTGAGTACTAAGTGCATCACATGCAATGGAGTCAATGCAGGGAATTTGATGAATTATTCATATGAACATCGAGACTGATCGAATGATAGGTTGACCTTTGGTACATGGCGGAGAACTGAAGTCATAAGACCACCTCACACATGATGTGGGTTTCCAGACAGAAGTGATTTATCCTTCTCCCAGCTTACCATTTTATACACCAAAAGGTCATGCAGAGTTGGGTCCCTTGATTATAAAATGCATGATGTGGCATGAAGTTTCAAGTTGATGCTTAAGGACAACAACACATCCATATGCAATGACTACGATGCAAGCCTATCATGCAAGGGTAAAAAAAAAATTTACATACCTGTGCCTTGAGCATTTATTCTTTAGACCATCCATTGTTCAGCTCCAAGGCACCCTACACTCAAAATTCTCATTCGAAATTTTTAGGTACCCAAGCTTGCTTGGGTCGCAATTCTAGCAATTGATCTTCTTTTCTTTGTTCCCTTCTGGTCACTCACTCTCATCCAGGGACAATAATTGGATGTATGTCCATATTTGCCACAATAGAAGCAACGCATAGGGTATTTACCATTTCTTCTGTGCACATTTGCATGGTTCCACTAGGAGTGAGCATGTATACTGTCATGTTGATTGTGAGAGTAGCTCCTACCTCTCAGTTGCCAACATTCCTGGATTGTGTGGCCATTCTTTCCACAGTGGTAACAGCAAGGAGGGTGATTTTTGTTGAACGCCATGGGGAGTGTCGACCTGTCCGAATGGAGGTGTCGACTCTTCTGATTCCCCATGCGGTTCTGTGCAGAGTTCTGCTGCAGGCATCCTCTGCCAGAGTTGACCTGTCTTTTGCCCTTGATTTCAGCAGCAATTCCTGAATCCTTTTCTGCTCTTAGTTCATCATTATTTAAGGTAAGACAATCATGAAAGTGTGATCAAGCATGCCAAAATGAAAGCAATAAACATTCATTTTATGAGTGGCATGGTAGTCATCATGGCTTTTCCTGTTGTGCATGTCAAGACTAGCAAACTTAGGGTTCTGTTGTTGCATGAGAGCCTTCCCTTCCTGCTTACCAATGTGTTTTGTGTTTTTCTGATCAGCATGCGGTATTGGGAGGCGGTAAGAAGTGCTGGCTTCATTCTTACCTTTGATAGAAGTGATGTAGGCCTTGCTTCCGAAGGATCGTTGGTTTTCGGGTTTGTAACCCGAATCTCCCCCATGATGACTTACTCTTGTTTCCAAGAGTCTGTTCATGCTTTCCTTATCCTGCATACAATTAGACAGAGAATCATTTAAATCTTTGATTTCATTCTCCAATGAGGAGACGTGCAGCTCGGTTTCAGCGCGGTCCTCCTCACACACAGCCAGTTGCTCATTGAGCATGGCATTAACCCCTTTATAATTTTCAATCTCCATTTGAAGTTCATTCAGTTTTTCAGAACTGTCATGGGCAGTACCCTTGCCCTTCTCATGAATGGACAGTCTTTGAAGCAACATATCGTTTTGTTCTTTTACCATTTTTATTTCTTCAATCAACCTTTTATCAGGGATTAGCTTGTCCGACATGGTTTGTTCATTAGAGATTGATTTAGGTGGGTTTTGAAGTTATCTTATGATTACTTCCAACCTAGTGATTTCAGCTTGAAGGGTTCTATTTTCATCTGTTAGGCATGTAACAGTTTGCTTATTCACATCCAAGTTAGAGTTGAGAGTGTCATTTAGCTCTTTAATAGCTGAACAATTGTTACAGAAGGAACTTTCATTCTGACAGATTGGTTAGATTTTAAGTTTTCGAACAGTCTCTTCCAACCTTATGAGTTCATCTTGAAGGATTTTGATTTCATCATTTAGACAAGCAATGTTTTGTTTGTGCAAATCCAAGTCAATGGTAAGAGTATTGTTTAGTTCTTCTAATTTGGAACAGTTTTCACATGCATGACTCTTACCTTGACTAATCTTCTTCAAGTCCTTTTTCATTCTCGTGTTTTCAGATTCATCTTTTTGTAATGTTCAATCAACTGATCATATGCTTCCATAAGTTCTTCAAAAGTAAAGTCTTCAGAATAGAAGCTTACTTGCGATGAGGATGGATTGCTTGACTGCTCTGATCGATCAGCCATAAGGCATTGATACTCTTGATCTTCTTTTTCGTGGAAGTTCATCAACACCTCCAGATCTTGCTTAGCTATGCTACAGTTAGACACAAGATCAAGTAATCTGTCAACAACCGCAGCTTTGATTAAATTGAGTGCAGCAAGGTTGTTGTTGTGTTTGGTCTTATGTTCAGCTGACCATTCATTTGAATCTGATGGTAGCTCATTTGGACCAATGTGTGTATAAGGTTCTACAATTGTGGATCTGTGAATTTGACATAGTCGTACCTTCATCTAAGCCATATTGAAAAATCTGAACCATCAAACATTGGAGGAGAAGCCTTCGAGATATCTTTAGCAGATGAAGCCATTTACTTAAAATGCAGTAAGATCTTTCCCTGTAGATCGTAGGATCTAGAAATAGTAGAGCTAGGCTCTGATACCAATTGTTGGATCCCACGGAGTGCTATCGGATCTAAGGGGGGGGGGTTGAATAGATCCTATTGATAACTATGGCCTAATTTTTTTAAAAAAAAAACTTGACCCCTGAACACACAAATCACTTCTATAAACCAATAAAAATCTTAGACACACAGCGCAGCGAAATAGATAGGAGTGGAGCAAGTAATAATGTTAAAGCTCGATGCCTAGTTCAGACAGGTCGACACACAGGGCAGTGAGGTCAACACATTTACCATGGGTCACAGCGTAGGTCGACACTCATGCCTGTAAGGTCGACACTTCTTCAATAGGATCCAGCTATGTAGTGAGCTGGGGTCTACACTTCAGGGTAGTGAGGTCGACACCTCTGACAAGGCACAAGACATAGGTTGACACTTTTTCATGAGCAATTAAGATCCAAATGAGATGTAATACAATGAACCACAGAGATCTTAGATCAGAGTAGCCAAGTGTTAAATGACTTGCTTAGTGTGTGAGAGCTGTGGTGATCACTAAAGTGCATGAGTGTCAAACGAGGTGAATACCCTTGGCAAGGCTTTCACCTTGGTACCTGGGTGCAAGGGTTCAGCAAGCAACCCAAGGAGCTGATGTAGTTAAAGACATAGGAGAGAAAGCAGCTCACACAAATTATGATAATCCCTTTGCTTGGAAAATGCTCCAAAGTGCCTATAAGCAAGAGTGATGTAGACACTTGAGGAGATACACATTAGCAACGATAGTGAGGGGATCAAGATAAGACAATTTGTGCAAGCAGACTGCATGAGTGAGCAGAGAAATTAAATAGCAAAGTATCGCACGAACCTGTGAAATGGGGATAAAAGTAATAGAACAAGCTCACAAAGAATACAACCCACAACACAAGGATTTTAAGGTGGTTCGGTTGTTAGCCCACAACCTACGTCCACCCCACACCGAACTCGGTGTGGCTTTTCGACTGACACACAGCTTGATCTGCTGAGCAGCACAGCTTGCTTACACAGCTGAGCAACACAGCTTGCTTTCTGCTGACTAACAGCTGAAATCACCCAGAGGATCTGATCCTCTCTTCCTCTGAAACCACAGAGGGAACCCGGTCCCTAAACAGGTGATCGGAAAAGCTAGATGTATTGGTGATCGACGAACCGTAACAAATAGAAGCTGAATACTGCAAGTGCAGCGGAGAAGGAATAGAGACAATGTAAACACCAGCCAAAGGAATGGATCAAGACAACGGAGCTGGTGATTGCAGTTACAAGATTGGATCTAAGGATCCCTTTCTTCAAGCACCAGTAGACTGCAGGGTTTGTCTTCTCTCTCAAGGATGCTCTCTCTTCTTCTTCTACTCTCACAACACTGGACTATGTCAACCAAGTGCTGGGGCTGCTCTCACACTCTCTTAGGAGTGTTTTTGGTGGATGGCCTAGAGCGTGGCACTGTGTAGACGGCCGCAACAGCTTCTTCAGTTGAGGAAGCTTGGTATAAATAGGTAAAAACTAGTTGTAATGCCAGGAAAAAATTGGCGCGAAGAAGTCTCTGATGGACCATTGCACCGGTTGTATTTTCCCTCCATAATTTTCCTTGAAACATGCGCCAGGGTGAAGTGAGAGCTTGGACTTTTCCAGGCAAGTTCCATGTTCGATGGTGGCAGCAATTGGAAGAAGTGACTGAGTCTTCTCATTTAGATGCTTGGAGATCTTCTCATTAAATGCTCCTACAGGTCTGCTGTCTTCCATTGGCTGAGCCCAGCTTTTAGTACAAGGATAGGTACAATGGCAAACAGTGTTAACGAACAGATTAGATTTTCCTTTAGACAACATCAGATATTCGCATTTAATATCCCTTAGATAAGCAGTCTTCTCTTTCTGCACAGGTGTACTCTTCTACGTATAATGGCTGGTTTGGATAGCCCATTGGTCGATAGCAGGACAGTGGCAGACTGTGGAGTGTCCTATTCCCAGTAGCAGATAGGCTGGACAGGCAGACAGATAAGACTAACAACGCGGCAGAATGAAGCGGCTCTTCCAGCTAGATTTCATATAGAAATCATCTTCAAAAGGTAGACAAATGAGTGATAAGATGGTAGAGCAAGGGTCCGACCTTGGGACATGGTCCATACCCCAAAAAGCTTAATTTTAATGATTTGTGATTCCTTTTTCTCTCTCTGGATGGCCCACTGATTTGACTGTTTATTTGCTTGAGGATCCTTGGATGAACAATGGTGTCGACCACCTGTAAGAAAAGAGTCAACACATCTTAGTAGAATATTCAATAGAGCACTTCCTGGAAGTATAAGAGTGTCGACCTCCTTCGGGGTAAGTGTCAAGACATCCTTTGAAATCTTGAAGGCCCATGACCGATGTGTCGAGATTTCACACGACAGTGTCAGGACATGTATGCTTGGTTCCATGATGTCTTCAAGACTGTGTTGAGACTGCATCAAGCACTATCGAGACATGTGAGCCATGTGCAGGAATAATCACACGAGTGTGTCGACACTTTTCTGTTAGTGTGTCGAGACATCCCTTGAAAGGTTTTGAGAATAGCTTCTACCGATTACATACACATTCTGGTTGAACCTCGATGTGTCGACACATTTTTGTTAGTGTGTCGAGACATCCCTTGAACGGTCTTGAGGACAGCTTCTGCTTCAGCTGATTTCTTCTTGAGGTTTCGAGACATTTGTCAGATGTGTCGACACGAGCTTTATGTGCAGAGTTGTAATCCGAAGGTGTCGAGATATTTTTTTTCTGATTCTGCCCTTGATTGCAGTATGCTCAGACCTTGATGTCTGGTCCTTGAGCAACATGCACAGACCTGATATGTGTTGGGTAGGGGTTGCACGGACCTTAATCTACTTATGTGCTGGGACCTTAGTTCATTTTCCTTGGCCTTCTTGCATCGACCTTGGTCCTTCTTTCTTATGCAGCCTAATGCCTCATCTGTGTGTCTTACTTGATTTCTTTATATTCTTGCAGACACACTTTGTTGCCGGTGTGGGTTTGACCTGAAATGCATGAGTGTTTGTCGCTATCAACTGCAGGTCAACCTATATTAATGAATCATAGTTAGACATCATCGAAACAAAAGAATATTATACATAAGCCCAACATACATAGTCAGCCATCATCAAAACATTGGAGTTACTCATGTTATACACTTGTCCAACATGATGATGATTTAGTTGTCAACCTCCATGGCAGGCTATATGTTCCAGCTATTGATGAGTTGAGAAATACTATCTTGCGTGAAGCCCATGGATCCCGTTACACTATTCACCCCGGCACTACTAAGATGTTTCAAAATCTGAAAAGGTAGTTCTGGTGGCCAGGAATGAAAAAGGATGTAGCTGCATTTGTGTCTAAGTGTTTGACATGCCAACAGGTTAAAGCCGAGCATCAAAAACCTGGAGGAATGCTTCAACCTTTAGAAATTCTGATGTGGAAATGGGATCATGTCACGACAGATTTTGTTGTAGGTTTACCCCGCACTTTACAATGCTTCGATGGAATCTGGCTGTTAGTTGATCGATTAACAAAAATAGCAAGATTATTGCCAATTAAAGTTACCTGGAGTGTTCAGAAATTGGCCGAGCTTTATGTTCAAAAGATTGTGCCATTGCATGGAATTCCAATATCAATCGTGTTAGATCGTGACCCACGGTTTACTTCTGGCTTCTGGCGTAGTTTTCAAAAGGCGTTGGGCACAGAGTTAGCTTTTAGTTCAGTGTATCATCTGTAGTCAGATGGTCAATCAAAAAGGACTATTCAGACTTTAGAAGATATGTTGAGATCGTGTTGCCTAGATTGGCAGGGTTCGTGGAGTCAGCATTTGCCACTTGTGGAATTTGCTTACAATAATAGTTATCACTCCAGCATTGGCATGGCACCGTATGAAGCTTTGTATGGGCGTCCTAGTCGTACACCTTTAAACTGGTTTGAGGCCAGTGATAGATTATTGACAGGACATGATATGGTTTAGCAATGTGCTGATGTGGTTCGCTTGATCAGGCAGAAAATGTCGACAGCTCAGAGTCGACAGAAAAGCTACGCAGTTCAGCGCAGGCAACCATTGCAATATGAGCATGGAGATATGGTGTTTGTAAAAATATCTCCGATGAAAGGCGTTATGAGGTTTGGGAAGCGTGGAAAGCTTAGTCCCCGTTATATTGGTCTGTTTCCTATTCTGGAACGTGTGGGCCAAGTGGCTTATCGTCTTCAATTGCCAGCGGTGATGCAAGCAATCCACGATGTCTTTCATGTGTCTTAGCTGAGGAAATATGTTTCAGATGCATGTCACGTCCTTGATGATTAAGCTTAGCTTGAAGTGACTACAGATTTATCCACACCAGAGTATCCGATCAGAATTGAAGATCGTCATGAGCAACGATTGAGAAATAAAGTAATTCCTCTGGTTAAGGTTGTCTGGCAGTGTCACTCTTGCAATGAAGCTACATGGGAACGTGAGGACGAAATACGTCAGCAATTTCCCTTCTTGTTTGAATAAGGTATATTCCTTTCAATTCTCTCCTTGTTCTTCCTTTTAAATTTCGAGGATGAAATTTCTATTAGGAGGGAGGGACTGTGAGACCCGTGCTTTAATGAATCTTTACCGGTAATGGAATAGAATTAAATCCATAAATTTTAGCTAATTTTATGAAATTTATGGACTTTTCATAGCATTTAATCTAATTAGATTAAAGAGTTTTAAAGAAAATTAGTGGGCATATGCATAAATATGCTTCTTGAGGGGTTTAGAATGCAAATGGGGGTTAAAAATAAAAAAAAAATAATATTTTAACTTTTTTTTAACCCTCTCGATCTCCCCTCTCTCTCCCACTTTCCCAATCCCTCTCCCCCCTCCTTTTCATCCGAGATGCAGGCACCCGCGGGCGAACTCGCAGGCATAAGGGAAGCCGCGGGTGGACGCCCACGACCTCCCCCCCTGCTCGTCTTCTCGAGGCGGCGTCCGGTCGGGCACGGCCGAGGACGGCGGCGGTGACCACCTCAGTGGCGACCTCGAGCGGAGGCGGCTTCTCCCCCTTCCACAGCGGATGGTCGCGAGCCCCCCCTCTCGCCTTCCTCTTCTCGGCGGTGCTAGGCGGGCCAAGAAAGGGGAGGATGGCCGGCGGCCTCACCGGCGACCAGGCAAGGGGAGGACCGCTACCGGCCTCCCCCTATCTCGCCCCCTTTCCACCTTTCACGGTGCGCAGAGGTGGACGAGACCGGCGACCCTCTCTCCCTCTTTCTCTCTTCTCGGCACGCCGGTGACCCGACGGCCTTGGTGGAGGAGCCGGAGCTCCGTCGACGAATCGGCAAGGGGTAGAACACAGCGGCGCCCTCGTCATTGCCAAACCCCGGCGCGGAGGTGCGACCCCACGGCGGCATCGGGCGCTTCTTTCTCCCTCTCTCTCGGCGCTCTCGCGGCTAATCGGCCTTCCTCTCGTGCTAGGACTGGCGGAGACTTCCTCCACGACGCGAGGAACGCGGAGGCATCCACCCGGGATGAACCATGGAGTGGAGAGACGACCGGGAGAGGCGGACCGCGGCGTGTCCCTCGGCTTGCATGCGGTCGGAACGGGACTTTCGGCACATTTGAGGTAGGGGGATCATCGCCCTAGCTCGTTAAATTGTTCCAAAAGCATGCCCATTGTCTTTATGTTTTAATAGCATGCCCATTGTCTTTATGTTTTAATATCATGCCCATCGTCGCTGAGTTCATAGATTAATAAAAGCATGCCCAACATCGCTGAGTTCGTAGATTAACTACAGCATGCCCATCGTCACTGAGTGAATAGATGATAAATTATTATATTGAGATGATGGATTGGCAGGGAACATGTTAAAAATGGATTGGCAGGGAACATGTTAAAATTAATAACTCTCGTCGATTTGAGTCGACCGGGAGGGGAACCAGTTATGATTCTGGTAGGTCCGGTTCTCCTGTAAGGACTATGTTTAATTTATTTTAGATTTTATAACGGTTCGCCATAAACCTTTTATTGAACCGAGCGACTGATGATTAAACGGCGTAAATAAATTAAAATTGAATGGTGGAAGAAATTTCACGGTTAGTCCGTTGAGTAGCACGCGGCGGTTCGTCGTTCGACCGCCTAAAACCATAGCGGCCCTAGTTCGACCGCTTGTTCTATAATGATGCGTGTTCATTTAAATTATGCATTTAATTATGGAATAATTGCCAATCCAACATGTTCAATAGGTTATGGGTTTAATTATTGAATAATAGCCACCTTAGCATATTCAGTTAATTATGCCTTGAATCTTGTATATTTGCCCTATTTAATTGTTATCATAAATTATGGCATGATTTTAGATCCCAATAGAGCTTTATTCTCTTTCCTAGTGATGGAGCCACCAGTCGTAGCTCGACAACTTTTAGTGTTGATCCCACCCCAGAGAGGTGGCGGGGTATCCCAGTTTCATGGTTTTTAAGCTAGTTCTATGGGCGCCAGTCCAACCGTAGAGTCCTACGGAGGGGAATACTAGCTAGAGGCCTGGCTCTAGGCACGAGCCGGTGTGTGCACATGTGGTCAGAGACTTGGACTGACACAGACGAGTGTTGCTCTGACTAGTTACTTGTTTTGGTACTGTTACGCATCTCACTTGCTATGATCAGGCTTGTGTAGATGCTTGAGATGCAGTGTAAGCCGTCAGTGGACGCATCTGGTTTCTTCTTCTAGTGGATCTCCTCTCCCTTTCACTCTTGTCACTTGGAAATGAATGAGTTATTGTCTATTGGTAGATTTCGAGTACTTGCATTTAAATTCTAATTGGCATACTAGTTAGCTGTTCATGAACTATTTAGTTAGTTTTACAGCTTTATTAAATTATCATTTATTTATGTCAATGCATGCTTTACTGTTTTCCTTTAGTTAGTTGTGAGTTAGGGATTTCTGTGATCCCTACTGAGTCTCTGCTGTGAGACTCACCCCTTCCTTTTACAGGTGAGGCGGAGCAACTGGCTGCAGAATTCTCTCATGCTTTTGGCGAAAAACCTTAGAGCCAATAGTGGTCTATCAGTGGTCAGTCTGTCCTTTTTCTTCTTTTGGTCGTGCTACATCCCGTGTAGTTATTTATTTTTGGACCATTGTATAGTGTGGGACTTGTGATATATGAATATGGACTACTTGTATAAATTTACCACTCTGATATATATAGATGCTTCCGTTTAAAGTTCAAATGAATGCTTTAATTAATATTACGCGTGTAATTTCTATTCATTATGCATCCCCTCAACAAACACTCACTAACCCTTACGGGGCCTCATCAACCTCTTGGGTGACTTCCCCGAGCTCTTGGTATTGGTAAATCAATGATATCGGGTTATCTGTATCCGGATCTCCTGGGACGTCACAATCGCACAGTGGACAATGGAATTTTAAGGTGGTTCGACCTCAAACCCGAGGTCTACGTCCACCCCACACTCAAACTTGAGTATGGCTTAACTGCTAATACACAGCTTCCGCTGATCCACAGCTTCGGGTTAAAAACATACACGCCGTTGGGCATTATAGCTTACGCCGACAAGAGGAGTCCTCCTCCGCAACTGCTGGGGAGTTACAGCTTCACCCGACCAGAGGATTCCACACCTCTACAACTGCTGAGGAATTACAGCTTCACCTTTGCTGACAGACAGCTTGAACAAGAGTTTCTAGAAATGAAAAGAAACAAAACGAAAAATCAAAACCCACGAGGGGAATGTAGCTCAACAATGAGCACAATCAGTTCCGGTTCTGAACCAGGAAATTGATAAACAAAGCTCTCTCAATAATTCTTTCACTTCCTTCCTTCAGATCTACTCTCTCTTTCTTCTTTTCTCTGGATCGTGCTGGCTCTTACTCTCTCTGCCTCAAGTCTCAATATCACGATATACTCTTCTGGCACGATGTCTTCTCTTGAAGGAGAAGCTTCTTATATATAGTACTAGTAGAGAGGTAGGGCGTGTGCTCTCCACCATTCCCTCCCAAGTACCAGATCTGGAGTTAGTGGCCACGTGGCAGCATCCTGGCTTGGCTGCTTTACAGATGTCACGATCAGGACACCTCCTACAATTTGGGATCACGTGCCATTCGTAACCTCCACAAAAAGGCACCAGTCAAGGTATCAGACATAAAGTCACCTTCAGACAGTTATACGAGATGTAAAGAGATTGCACGGAGTAGATATTCTGATAGAACTGAAGTGCACAGATTCAATATGGCATTCACACACTCATGCACAGACTCAACATTAATGAACAAGCAGATGCACAGACTTGATTTCAGCACAAGGCCTACGGATGCACTGACTATGTATATGCAATGTGCAATTGTTGCACTGACCTTCATTGTAGTACACAGTGATTTGCACAGACTAGCAACATGCACCGACTTGGAAACTCATGTGCACAAGACTGAGCATGAGGCAAAAGATGCACCGATGCAAGGGTTGCACCGACCGTGCTTATGCTATACGAGAAGATCACACCAATTATGTGTGCTTGTGCATGGAGTGAAAACGTGCACTGACCTACCATATGCACGGACCTTAATAGCATTTGACCAAATGCCAGCCCATAGCAAAAAATTGCACCGACCATGAATATGCTTAAGACAAAATTAGCACCGACTTAGATTGACATTATGCTTGACTATGCATGGACCTCAAGCGCTTGTAGCAAAAAACTGCACTGACCTAATGAAGACATTGCACCGAGGTAATACTTGCACCGAGACGCAAAGTAAGACGCAAACAAAGATGCTGGATATGCACCGAGTCTAAGCTATGAGAGACGCAAGTGAAAATATGTAGACGCAGACAGAGACGTAAAAGTAGACGCAGATGTGTATTGACCGTGTGTGTGCATTAGACAAAGCATGAGACGCAGACTTCACTGACCTGAACAGTGAAGTGCACGGACTTCATAAATGCATGAAGTAAAATAATGCACTGACCTTACCAAACACCGATGCAAGGACTTGCACCGACCAAGGCCTAATGAGATGCAAGATAAGACGGACACATAATGTGCACCAACTTGCGTCTGCCTAATGCAAAGATTGCATGGACATGCAAGACATGAACTTCACCTATATGCACCGACCTATATGCTAGATGAAACATGAGACGCCAAGTTATGATGTATGCAAATGTGTGCCTGCATAATTTGACAAACATTCAATCTTTCATGCAAACCCATGGTGACTTATAGTGTTTGCTATCATCAAAATCACAGGGGCACAACAATCTCCCCCTTTTTGATGATGGCAACACTATGAGTCATTATTCTCCCCCTTTGACTTCAGCAAAAAGAAAATAGTTTGAGAGAGAGAAATATGCATACATGAAATGATTGATGAAGAATCTCCCCCTTTGACACATTATTATGACAGAATAACTATACTCCCCCTGGGTAAATGACTCAGAAACAATGAAGGAGATATATGGAAATCAGGGAGGATGAAGGAGACTAAATAACATTCTATGCAATGGTTCAGGAAATGAGCAAATTATAAAACAATCCTTAGGATATAAGAGTCAATGATGTGCATTCTTAATTAAATCCAAATTTAACAGTTATAGAAAGTAGAGTAAAGCAACTGACTTCCTGAAATAGGGCTATAGGCTATGTTTATAGTAATGAACCTAAAACACATAGCCATAATAAACTAAGTCAGAACAGTACCCTACTGATTTCATAAATAGTGAATATCAAGGAAAGTCACTTGAATTTGTATTGAAGTTAAGCAGTTGACACTCAATGATTTTTGTTTTCCAAGGGTCACAGTAGTTCTTTTTCACTTCTGGTTTCTGAATCTGAACTCAGTGAACAGACAAGTGTCATTTATGCCGTTGACATTAGGTGTACACCTTGATTAGAGGCATGTACCCCCAGTTACTAAGTATAAACTACTATATCTATTTCTGATCAAAAGCTACAACGATAGTTTGCACCTTTGACATTAAGGGTACACCTTGATTAGAGGCCAGTACCCCTAGTTACTTAGTGAAACCACCCCTATAGATTTGACCAAATGAATAGAGTTAACCTGAGGCACTTCATGACTTAAGGTATTCTCCATTTCTTTGATGGAGGCCTCAGTTTCTCAGTGCAATTCAGTCATTGCTCTGTCACTTTGTTCATTTCTTTTCTTTTAATGATCTTATTTCTGCTGCCCTTATAACTTTTAGAGTGACTGTTTAAAGACAATACACACTCTAGTTTTCTCCATTTAGACTTCACTAAGTTTGTTATGTTCAGGTACAGTGAAGACCTTTTCTATTCTAACTATGAGTGAAAAAAAGTTAAGAGCTATAAATAATTTCTAACACCTTATTTTCTGATGAATAGTCTCTGAATTCTTCAGTCTATTAAGGTTAAACCTTCAATTTAGTCAAGAAACAACCGCGATTCTTATAAATGAAGAGTTGCGATAACTGCAGCTTACTATAATGAACTGATAGCAAGAATGGTATTCAATCAAGGTGAAAGAAATAGACATGAAAGCACAGGAGCAGCTCAAGGAATTTTCAAAAATAGGACAAATGCAATTGATGTCACACGATGTGAATTTTCAGAGATTGAGGAGAGAGAATGAAAGCCATTGAACATTGATCAGCCTCCACTCAACTCCCCCTAACATCATGCATCAATCTTAACTTGCATAGTGTAGACAATGCACCGACCTGTACACTGGAATGCTCATGCAAGGCATTGACTGAATGCAAGTCATGCAAAGACTTATGCTTGGTGCGAATATGCAATGCATTGACTATGTGTAGTACGTGCAATAACAAAGGACTATGTGCTACTCATGCATCTACATCAGAAATACTCTGTGCAAACATCTAACAATCAACATATTCATAGCAAATCAATTATTCATACAACAAACATCAAAACATTCTTTATTCAGAAATCTAAAGACAAGCTGACATAGATTTCAAACAATTTAACAAATTATTTAAGAATGAAATTATTCATCATTTTCTTGCTGAAATTTACAGAGCCCCAATTCTCTTCTTAGATATTTAAATCTCTCATTTCCAAGGGGTTTAGTAAAGATATCAGCAATCTATTTTTCAGTTTCAACCAACACTAATTCAATTTCATTCTTGCTCACTACATCTCTAAGAAAATAGTGTTTAATTTCGATGTGCTTAGTCCTAGAGTGGTGAACATGATTTTTAGTAAGGCAGATGGCACTAGTGTTATCACATAGAAGTGAAATGCAACCCAGATTTATCTGATAATATGAAAGCTAGTGTTTAATTCATAGTACCTGGACAGCACAGTTCTCTGCAATAACATACTCTGCCTCTACAGTGGAAAGTGACACTATGTATTTCTTTTTAGAACCCCAAGATACTAGGCAACCACCTAGGAATTGGCAATAGCCACTAGTGCTCTTCCTATCTACCCGACACCCAGCATAGTCTGCATCAGTGTAGACTAGAAGCTCTAGCTCACATCTAGCAGGATACCATAAGCCTAGTTCTTAGGTGCCTGATAAATACCTAAAGATCCTTTTCACTGCAATAAAGTGTGATTCATTAGGACTAGCCTGAAATCTAGCACATAAACACACTGCAAATTGAATATCAGGCCTAGATGCAGTGAGATACAAAAGGGATCCAATCATACCTCTATACAGCTTTTGATCCACAGGGTTACCTTTGGTATCTTCATCAAGACTTGTTGAAGTACCCATTAGAGCTACAATGTCCTTGAGATTTTCAAATTTGTACTTCTTCAGGAGATCCCTTATGTATTTTGACTGAGTGATGAAGGTTCTATCTTTGGTTTGTGTCACCTACAGTCCAAGAAATAGTTTTAGCTCACCCATTGAGCTCATCTCAAATTCTTGTATCATAAGTTCAGAAAATTCCTTACTCAATTTCGGATTGGATGAACCAAAAATTATGTCCTCCACATAAATCTGAATAATGAGAATGTCAGAATGATTTACCTTGGTGAACAAAGTTTGGTCAACCTCACCTCTTGTGAATTTCTTCTCGGTAAAGAATATGCTGAGCCTGTCATACCAAGCTCTAGGAGCTTACTTCAAGCCATAAAGAGCTTTATTTAATTTATAAACATTAGAAGGGAAAACTAAGCATTCAAATCCAGGAGGTTATCAAACATAGGCATCCTCTTTTATTTCCCCATTGAGGAAAGCAGATTTTACATCCATCTACTAGAGAGTTATTCCAAATGAGCATGCATAAGCCAAAAGTATTCTAATTGCCTCTAACCTGACTACATGGGCAAATGACTCTTCAAAGTCAATTCCAAATTCCTGGTTATACCCCTGAGCAACAAGTATGGCCTTATTCTTCACTACATTACCTAACTCATCAGTTTTATTTCTAAAAACCCATTTTGTTCCAATGACAGTCCCATGATCAGGAGGTGGGATTAGATGCCACACCTTGTTCCTGTCAAACTGATTAAGCTCTTCGTGCATGGCATTGATCCAACGCACATCTTTGAGAGCAATGTTAATGGTTTTGGGTTCAACATGAGAGACTAATGCAAAATTATTCAATTCATTTTGTGCTCTAAAGAAACCTCTAGTCCTAGGGGGTTCATGCAAGTCACCAATGACATTTTCAACAGGATGATCTCTTAAAAATCTGACATTAATAACTTGGTTACCTTGACCTTCATTTACCTCCCCCTGAACAGCAGGCTCCTCTGCATTGATCACTTCAGCTTCTTCTTCTTTGTCTGATTGGTCTTCAGATTTTTCTTCCTTAAGGATTTCTCCATTATCTTCTTTCCTGCATTGACCAACATCAGAATTATTCAGGGACTCATCAAAGATAATGTGTGGAGATTCCTCAATAGTTTTAGAATTAAGGTTGTACACTCTATATGCTCTAGTGTTTTCAGAATATCCAAGGAAAATTCCTGGATCACTTTTAGGTTCAAATTTATCACGGTCTCTTTTATCATTAACATGAATGAAACACTTACATCCAAAGATCTTGAAATAAGCAATTGAAGGCTTCTTACCTTTTAGAATCTCATAAGGAGTTTTCTGAGTGAAAGGCCTTACCATAGCTCTGTTGATTACATGGCATGCAGTGTTAACTGTCTCTGCCTAGAATTTTCTTGGTAAGCCACCTTCAACTAGTAGTGTACGAGCCATCTCCACAAGTGTCCGGTTCCTCCTCTCCACTACTCCATTCTGCTCAGGTGTTCTTGGGGAGGAGAACCAATGAGTAATCCCATTGTCCCTGCAAAAATCATTAAATTGTGAGTTTTCAAACTCACCTCCATGATCGGATAAAATATTTTTAATCAAATTTTCATTTTTCTATTTGATTTTCAAATAGAACTGAAATTCAGAGAATGCATCATTTTTGTGAGTGATGAAAAAGACCCAAGTATACCTAGAGAAGTCATCAACTAAGACATATCCATATCTCCTACCTGATAAGCTGACTGATCGTGTGGGTCCAAAAAGATCCATATGTATCAGCTCATAAGGTTTGGAGGACATGTTTTCAGTTCTTGATTTAAATGACTTCCTAGTCTGCTTGGACTGTGTATATGCATCACACACTTTATTTTATTTCTTAAAAGATATTTCAGAGAGTCCTCTAACCATGCTATGTTTGTTCGATTTGTGCAAGACAGTGTAGCTAGCATGGCCTAATCTACGATGCCACAAAAATGCTAAGTCCTCTTTATTAGCAGTGAGACATAGGTTAGAATGTGTAAGATCATCTAGATCCACCATGTAAATGTTATTCATTCTTTTTCTAGAAAATTTAACAACATCGGAATCATGTTCAAAAATTTTACAATTAAGAGCATCAAATACTACCTTGTGTCCTTTATCACAAAGTTGGCTGATACTAAGTAGAGTATATGATAAACCATCCACCAGCAGGACTTCATCAATGCAACAGGTAGTGCACTTACCTACTTTACCTGATCCGATGATTTTACCCTTTGTGTTGCAGCCGAAGGTGACAAGGCCTCCATTCTTCTCTATCAGCAAGCAAAACTTGACCTTGTCTCCTGTCATATGCCTAGAGCAGCCACTATCCAGGTACCACATGTTGTTCCTGGCTGCCAGGCATACCCACAAACACAATCAGAGAGAAAATTTTAGAACCCAAAAGTGTTTGGGCTCCGAAGTGGATGCAAAACAATTCAAACAAAATAATAAACTCTTGGGAATCCACATTTGTTTAAACATGGTTGGCTTAGTGGATTTCCCAACACTCTTTTCATTGTTTCTTTTATTCTCAGCACCAACAGATTGAGCCTTCTTTTTCTAGTGCTGTGTCCTGGCACCATTGTTATTAGAAGATTTGGTGTTTCTGTGCCAATGCCTGGGCCAATAGGTACTTAGAAAATTATGGCCATAATTGGTCCTAGGCTGACCATTGAAAGCTTGATTCTTAGGAGTCCAGGTCCTAGACTCTCCAACCCAGTTTTTGATATGAGGTCTATAAGACTATGTAGGATATGACTGATACCTAGACCTCCCCTGCACCTTTGACCCACCAGATTTGTGCATAGATGTATATTGGGTCTTCTTCTTAGCTGCTGGTGGTGGTGGAGACTTGGTGGCCTTAGCTTGGGGTTTGGATGTACGTGTAGGCTGACCCATAACCTGAGACTTCCCTTTAGGAATGGGACTAGGTGTGTCGGCTCTACTGGGCTCACCAACTTTCCGATTGCCCTTGTCCTCAGCACTGAGCATTTTCGAGTTAACATTTTTAACAGTAGAATTTTCAGTATTCATCTTAATGAGGAGTCTTTTCTCCTTCTCAGCTACAAAAGAAATTGTTTTCACTGTAAAGCACTTTTTAGCAGTAGGATTAAAGCGTAGACCCTCTCATCTGAAATTAACTTTTGACCCCAACAAAGCATTCATATTATCAGATCCTTGGGTCATGTTTTCAATGATTTTCTCTTTGTCAGAATTTTCTTTCTCTAGTTGTTCGATTGCATTTTTTAATTCATTATTGACACCTAGGACAACTTCATACTTTTCATCAACAATTTCCATTTCATTTTCAAATTTTTACAATTTCAGTTTAATTCATCAATAACATTTTTCAGCATTTCATTTTCTTTTCCACAGTCAATCAAAGCATGCTTTAAATCATCAAATTCAGAGCAAGAATTTTTTAACCTATCATTCTCAGACTGTAAACAGGCAAGTTTATCAAACATTGTCTTATCATTCAAAAGAGAGTTAACCTTCTTCTTCAAATGCCTGTTTTCTTTCCTAATATCATCTACTTTGTCTAACAAATCTCCGTAGGCATCTTTCCAATCAGAAAAGGTATAATGCTCAAAGAGAGATGATACCTCATCAGAGTCTTCTCCTTTTTCTTCATCATCTTTTGCCATCAGGTAGATGGGCTTTTCTTCATCCTCGCTCTCAGATGTACAGCTTAATGTGCCCTCGTCCTCATCACTCCATGTTGTTGAGTTATGGTTTTGATGATTGTTGTAATTGTTAAGTTATGGTTTTGATGATAACTAAACTTAATGTGTGATTAAGTGATGATAACTAAACTTGTGGTTGATTGCTCATGTTCTTGTCATTTATGTATAGTTGAGATGACAAATGGGAACTGTTACATGGTCTTGATCCTTGGTTTGCATATGTTGATTTTACAAGAGGCAAGAGGTTTCATAACCTCTTCAACGGGAACAAGCATGGTATTAACCTTGCCTATCTTGCTTGCAGGATCAAACACATGGCAGTCACCTGGTGAACCATATGTGTGGATAAGCACCCTGCGCCTTTACAATCCAAAACAGGTGGGTGATGCCCCAAACATGAACGGGCTGCTATAGGAGTTAAGCGACGGAGCTGAAGAGGTTAACGGACCGACCCAGGAAAACCCGGGGTCTGCCCAGCTAGCGGTCGACCGCCCCTGCCAGCAACCCCAGTCTACAGGTCTCTCAGTGGCGGTCGACCGCCAGCCCAGTAGCGATCGACCGGGATTCCCAAGAACCATCCGTCTTTAGGTTTCTCAGTAGCGGTCGACCGCCAGCCCCTGCATGTCGACCGCCAGCCCCGAGCTGCCCAACATTGTTGACTTTTTATGACTTCGAGGAAAGCCCTTCCTCTTGCTATTGTTTAATCCCAAAGCCACCAAACCCTCCAGATTTTGTGGATCTGGTCTAGGGCTTGTCCATAGACCTTCCAAGGGTTATAAAACATCCTATTAGAGTCATAACCCTAACCAACCAAGAGGGCTTCAAGGAAGATCAATGGGGAGGCTGTCCAAGGTGAAAGGAGAGGGTATTGTAGCTCCGTGAACAGTACCTCATGCAGCAACAATCTTCATCCAACTTCAAGCCATTCAAGGTAGATCTGAAGCCAACATCCTCCAAGGAAAAGAAGCAAGAAATCAACAAGGAGAGATCGAGAGGAAAGCTATCAAATGAAGATTGCTGCAACGTTCGTGAACAACATTCCTTTCAACAAGTTCATCATCCGATCGAAGCCGTTCTAGCACCAACTAAAGCCATTCAAGCATCTTCTCAAGCCAAGGAGTTCCAATCAAGCAATGGTCTCAAGAAAAGCTTAAGAGAAGGCTTTCCAAGTGAAAGGGGAAAGAAGTACTGTAGCAGTGAATAGTACTCCGTGCAAGAAGATCTACATCAAATACAAGGCCATTCAAGCTGAGTCTCAAGCCATTCAAGTAAAGAAGGAATCAATACAAACATTCGGAGCATACACTCAGGGGGAGCCTAAAATCAGGAGCATTCTAAATTGTGCCTTATTGTGTTTCAAGTTCATATTCTTGTTTTGTATAAACTACGAACTTGTGTGTGTGTGGATCGTTGTTGGATCCGTGGTCGTGTGTGTGCGTGTCGTTTTTGATTCGTGTGTACGTAGGTCTTTTTAGATCTGCGTGTGTGTGTGTTTTTATCCAGATCTTAGTGTTTGTGTGTGTGAAGTGCTGCATTTGTCGCAGCGTGTGTGTGTTTTGTTGATCCACTTATTGGATCGTGTTGGAGACCTCGTCTCTATGTGTGTGTGTGTTGGGGTGCGTCCCCGTGTGTGTGGGCAGGCGTCGTCCTGCGTGTGTGTTTGGAGCGTCGTCTCCTTTTGGGGATTTATCCACGAGTGAAGCCTCACCGAGTTTGGTGAGGGGTGGACGTAGGATTTCCGCCGTTGCATCCGAACCACCTTAAAATCGCTGTGCATTGTGGTTTGGGTTGTGCATGTGTGTGGTTTGTTTGTTTTAGTTCGTTACATGCTCGTGTGGGAACGGAGAGTTTGAGAGAATTTGTTTGACAACTCTCAACTTTCTAATTAGTGTTTATCACATATTTGAAAAAGCCGGTGTTTGATAGTTGCAATTTTGAGTTGTGGTTAGGAAGGATGCGCAGTCTAGTCAACTCATATGATTCTAAGCTATGGAGGCTTATCTCACATGGTCCTTATGAGTTACCTAAAGACAAATCTGTCTGGAACGTAGATTCCAAGCTCAAACATGATCAAACTTGTTTGGTTTTAAAATTGCTTATTGCTGCAGTTGATTCTAATCATTTCCCTTTTGTCTCCCATTGCAGATCCGCGAAGGATATCTTGGTTGGCTTAACCAAAGCCCGGGAAGAGCATGAAGATCAATGTCTTGTGGCAGGCACAAGTGATCAAGGGAGTGATCAGCAAGTTGAATCAAGCTCAAAGGTAAATTCTGATTCTGATAATGAAGATGAACTTAGCTATGAGGAGTTATTGATTGCATATGATGAGCTTGCTGATAAATACGAGAAGGTTAAGTCTGAAAACAAAAAATTGAAAAAGAATGTTGGACAAAATAAATGTGATTCTCCATGTAAAGAATGCTCACACTTGAAGGAATTGATTGATGGTCATGTTTTTGACATTGAAATTCATAAAGATCAAATTTCTTGTTTGAGAAATGAAAACAAAGAGCTGAGAGAGAGAGTAAGTCTTATGAACAATGGTCAAAATGAGTTTACTCATGATAAAAATCTTGAAATAGAAAATGAGAAACTGAAGAAATTGAATAGAACGATTTCTGAAAGATTGCTTGCCTTTGAAAATAGAAAATCTATAAATATTGATCAATCTGAAAAAGTACATGCTTTGTTGCAAGAAATTGAAAGTCATAAAACCATCAATGCTACTTTACATGAACAAGTCAACTCTTATGAAAATAAACTTCTTTCCTATGAATTGCACATTGCATCTCTTGAGAAAGAGATTATTGACTTGAATGCTTCATTGTCTAGATTTGTGAATGGTCAAGAAAATTTAGACAAATTGTTGGGGACGAAAGTGAATTTTCAAAGGGAAGGGCTGTGTTTTAATCCTGCGAACAAAAAGAAGTTTAAAAATAAAGTTTATACATCTTTTGTGCATAGTTCAAACATAGCCAGTACATCAAATGGGTCCCCAAATCAATCGTCTTCACAGATAATAAAAAGATCAAATGAAAATCTGAAAAAAAAAATCATGTTGCATACACACATGCATCCATAAAGAAAATTAATTTGCATCAAAAATTCAAAAATACTGCGAACACCTCCATGCATGTTGAACATACCTCTTACATACACACACAACCAATTAGAAAGAAACTCACATGTTTTTATTGTAAAAAATATGGACATGCTATGCATAATTGTTTCATTATGAAGAATGATGATTTGAGAGCATGTAGAAACCAAGCTATTTTAAAAAATATAAAGAGAGCCTTCACCACAAAATCTTCCATGCATTGCAATCACTGTGGTAAAATGAGTCATACAACTTCACACTGCTGGTTATTGTTGAAGAGAAAGAACTCCTACTCAACACATCATGCTCACACACACAAATCAGTAGAACCCATGAGAAGAAAGAAGATGATGCCATGTGCCGTCCACCATCACTTTGGCAAATCTGGAAATGTTAAGCATGATTATTTTCTTGTGAAAGATGATGATTTGAATGTTGTTAAGGAGTGGAAGCCACGTGCCAAGAATGCTGCTAACCCACAAGGACCCAAGATGATTTGGGTACCTAAGAATGTAAATTAAGAAATCTGTTTTACAGGAGTGTCATAGAAATGGAAAGTATGACATATATTTTCATCAAGAAAGTAAGGCATACGAGTCAAGTGACTCAAGCAAGGTTGGAAGAAAAATCAAAAACTGAATTTGATTTCTCAGGTGATATCCCTCTCACTCTCTCCACTAAAAGTGTTATGTTGTGTTTTACCATGTGCTGTATAGTAATGTGATCATGCATGAGTCTGTACATACATTACATCCATAGATAGTTGCATACCCTTGTGCATATCATCCTCATATAGCATCTTGTTGAAGTGGAGTTTTGAAACTATCTATAAATCTCGCTGCATATACTGAGTTTACATAAGCCTTCACGTACTGTCATGCATAAATTGAATATTATGAATTCATGTCATAATACATAGCAATCCTCCTACCTTCACCACCCTTGACTACATAGTATATCAAATGGTGACACGTGGAAGGGCAGGTTACGCCTGTCTGAAAGCTATCACTACGCGTGAGGTGATCTTCAGATCTAAGTTCTCCGCCCGGTACTATGAGTCAATCAGTCACAGGCTACACATGGCATTAGATTTTTACTGAGCATATCACAGTCATGCACACATTGAGGGGGAGTCATCAGATTCGTCATATGGGCTTAACATTTAGGTTCACATGAGTCATGCATTGCATCTAGAACTATCTAGGGGTGATGGTTGTTAAAATTATTTATCATGTCATTATTAATAAATTTGAATCAAAATTGATAAATCAAACCTTTCTATCTTTGGATGCAGATTATACTCCCAAAATCCAAATGATGATGGGCTAAGCTTGAATCAACTGGAAGAATACCTTGCAAGGATGAAAATGATGAGAACCCTCTCAAGTTGCTACGAGAAGATGGGCTACTTTGTGTAGAACAACATCCAGGATTGACTCAAGTACAATGTGATGAAAGTATTGTACGTATTGAAGTAAGTACCCAAGGCAAATCAGGTGAAAGGCTTGGAAGAAAATAGATTCTTAAGACAAAGGTAAGAAAGTAAAAGCTGAAATATCAACCTTTGTGAGGTTGGTGATTCTAGTGATTGAAGGCTTTTGATCTTGTCTCCTGAACTAAGATAATTCAACCTTGTCAATTCATCCAATGGCCGTCTTTGTCAGTTGGTGATACTCTCAAGTCACAGGTATTTATTCTAAAAACATGAATTATCATTAACTAGCATGTTGTGATGAATGTGCCTAATTGATTGAATCAAATTGAAAATCTTGAAAGATGCATATGAAGTGGTTGCATATTGAATATTCTCAATTTGAATTGCATGATCACACTTGAATTGAATTACATATTTGGTATATTAAATGGCATCTGTGGAAGAGTGGATCATGTCCACTTGGAAGTATTCCATATGCGTGAGCTGGGTCTTTGAACTAAAATCTATACCTCGTATCAGATCTTGACAATTGTGACTGGCTTGTGATTGGTTGATTTGTGAATAAATCCTTGAACTGAGTTATTTAAGTTGAAAATGTGTTTTTGATTAAAATGTTTCAAACATTTGGCTTGTGGATGAATTCTCATTTCAAAACTTGTGAAAAGCCTTTGAAAATCTATTTTTGAACAATTCTGAAAATTGGGTTGCATTGCTTAATTTTGATCATTTATGCACCCTTTTCATAAAAGTCATGTCATGAAAATATTTGTTGACACATTAATATAATGAGAATGCTCCAATGTGGAATTTACCTCATGGTTTGAAGATTAAGCTTTCCTATGCTGCATTTGCCTCATGCATCACATGCTCATCTAGGCATAGGTTGCATGTATTACAATTCATGTATTACCTGAAGTTAGTTCACTCGTTTGGTATCGAAAGTTTTGCACCACATTACATTCTATTTTGGCATGCTACATTTCATTATTATATGATCAAAGGTTGCATTGCATTAGAACTCATGCATTACCTGCATTCAGTTCATTCAATTGGTATCCATTTGATTGGTATTAGTTGCATATTTGCATTCCATATTGCATACATTCCCTCTGTGTGCTTGCTTGATATCATATGCTATTCACCCCCATCCGTTGGCACTTCTATGACCTTATGTCTTCTTGATAAATAATGCTACATTTGAGTCATTATTGGAGTGTTTCATGTCGTACACTCTGGGAGAGTTCTTATTTCATAAGTGCATCTATTTAGGGGGAGCTGCCCTGTTATGAGTTCATGATATTTTCGGTATACATGCTGAATCAAATTCGCACATTTCATGCACAAAATATGAAAATGAGTGTTAAAGATAAGGATATATGAATTTCTTTTCAACACTCTCAAGATGTTAAACTTGCTGCATGTATGTTAAAGAGACAGTTGAGGAAAAAGCTGCCTACCTATCTTTGTTAAAAAAAAGAAATGAAAATGAAAGATAGAGCAATGCTCGGACTCACTAAGTAAACTAGGCACATGTCACTTGAGACGTGATGTGGTTCATATCTGAAAAGTGTTGACTAGTATCTCTGTTCATAATGAGGTGAAATGGTTCTGTATTCTGAGTAACCGGGGATTCTGGCATGAGCTCCATGTGTCTACTCACGTAAAAAGGAATTATTTGAACCTGGCCACTCTTGAAAAATTCTGACTATCTGTGAGAATGGTTGAGTTGAAAAATGATGGTGAAAACTCTTTGTGGTAGAGCGTAGCCTCCAATACGCTACTCTCAAATTGAAGTGCAGTCTGTAAAATATCTCCTTGTGTTAATCTAAAAATCTGAATATCCAAATTGCAACTATCATTTTTTATGTTACTCACTTACACATCTGGAAATTTGATTCATTATGGATTCAAAAAATTTATTGAATGCTTTAGCAATTGCATGAATCTCTTGTATGATTGCACAATTTCCCATGTGCTACACATGTGCATTCCGGTTGTCATGACTCTCTTGTATCTTTCTTATACCCATTCCCTTCTTATATAAGTCCGGGGGAGCTGTGTTGTATGTATATATATGTATTGGTTTGATAGCTCTTAATCATCCCACATGTCATTACTTGCATATGTTGCACTTCATGCATTTTAAACCAAAATTTAAAAATTTAAAAATTTGAAAATCAAAGAAAATCTTTTTGATATGTCCAACTGCTCTTGTTTGTTGTGAAAATCTTGCCATGGGATCTATATTTTGAATGCTTTTCCGCTGAACACCTCATCAGGTGCACATCTTCCTCCACTGGTTCATATCCTTGCGGCCAATCACCACCTTCAATTGGTATCAACACATGCTTGACTGTATTTAGTTTGGATGGTATCATCTTGATTTGTGAGAATGATCACCAATTGGTTTCTTCTGATTAGCATCATATTGCTTTGCTCGTCTATGATTTGCCCTTGCTTCTTCTGATTTGATATGATGGGCTATTGCTGTTTCAAAGGGATTTAATCTTGTTCTCCCTTATTTGGCTCTTTCCAACTCGCTTGATACTACTATTGTGGGAGAAAGAGTTGCATTATCCCGCCTTTTGATTATGTCAAAGGGGGAGAAACATTGATGATTGTGTGTGATAGGTGATGATTGTGTGTGACAGGGGGAGATGAATATATGTGCCATTCTGTTGTATCCACTCTGTTGTATCATCATTAATGAGTTTATCATTAAGTTTGTCATCATCAATAAGTTTGTCATTATCAAAAAAGGGGAGATTGTTGAGTTATGGTTTTGATGATTGTTGTGATTGTTAAGTTATGGTTTTGATGATAACTAAACTTAATGTGTGATTAAGTGATGATAACTAAACTTGTGGTTGATTGCTCATGTTCTTGTCATTTATGTATAGTTGAGATGACAAATGGGAAATGTTACATGGTCTTGATTCTTGGTTTGCATATGTTGGTTTTACAAGAGGCAAGAGGTTTCATAACCTCTTCAACGGGAACAAGCATGGTATTAACCTTGCCTATCTTGCTTGCAGGATCAAACACATGGCAGTCACCTGGTGAACCATACGTGTGGATAAGCACCCTGCTCCTTTACAATCCAAAATAGGTGGGTGATGCCACAGACATGAACGGGCTGCTAAAGGACTTAAGCGAAGGAGCTGAAGAGGTTAATGGACCGACCCGGGAAAACTCTGGGTCTGCCCAGCTGGCGGTCGACCGCCAGCACAGGGGCGGTCGACCGCCTCTGCCAGCAACCCAAGTCTACCGGTCTCTCAGTCACGGTCGACCGCCAGCCCAGTAGCGGTCGACCGGGATTCCCAAGAACCATCCGTCTGCAGGTTTCTCAGTAGCGGTCGACCGCCAGCCCCTGCATGTCGACCGCCAGCCCCGAGCTGCCCAACATTGTTGACTTTTTGTGACTTCGAGGAAAGCCCTTCCTCTTGCTATTGTTTAATCCCAAAGCCACCAAACCCTCCAGATTTTGTGGATCTGGTCTAGGGCTTGTCCATAGACCTTCCAAGGGTTATAAAACATCCTATTAGAGTCATAACCCTAACCAACCAAGAGGGCTTCAAGGAAGATCAAGGGGGAGGCTGTCCAAGGTGAAAGGAGAGAGTACTGTAGCTCCGTGAACAGTACCTCGTGCAGCAACAATCTTCATCCAACTTCAAGCCATTCAAGGTAGATCTGAAGCCAACATCCTCCAAGGAAAAGAAGTAAGAAATCAACAAGGAGAGATCGAGAGGAAAGCTATCAAATGAAGATTGCTGCAACGTTCATGAACAACATTCCTTTCAACAAGTTCATCATCCGATCGAAGCCATTCTAGCACCAACTGAAGGCATTCAAGCATCTTGTCAAGCCAAGGAGTTCCAATCAAGCAATGGTCTCAAGAAAAGCTTAAGAGAAGGCTGTCCAAGTGAAAGGGGAAAGAAGTAGTGTAGCAGTGAACAGTACTCCGTGCAAGAAGATCTACATCAAATACAAGGCCATTCAAGCTGAGTCTCAATCCATTCAAGTAAAGAAGGAATCAACACAAACATCCGGAGCATACACTCAGGGGGAGCCTAAAATCAGGAGCATTCTAAACTGTGCCTTATTGTGTTTCAAGTTCATATTCGTGTTTTGTATAAACTGTGAACTTGTGTGTGTGTGGATCATTATTGGATCCGTGGTCATGTGTATGCGTGTCGTTTTTGATTCGTGTGTGCGTAGGTCTTTTTAGATCTGCGTGTGTGTGTGTTTTTATCCAGATCTTAGTGTTTGTGTGTGTGAAGTGCTGCATTTGTCGCAGCGTGTGTGTGTCTTGTTGATCCGCTTGTTGGATCGTGTTGGAGACCTCGTCTCCGTGTGTGTGTGTGTGTGTGTGTTGGGGTGCGTCCCCGTGTGTGTGGGTAGGCGTCGTCCTGCGTGTGTGTTTGGAGCGTCGTCTCCATTTGGGGATTTATCCCCAAGTGAAGCCTCACCGAGTTTGGTGAGGGTGGACGTAGGATTGCCACCGTTGCATCCGAACCACCTTAAAATCGCTGTGCATTGTGGTTTGGGTTGTGCATGTGTGTGGTTTGTTTGTTTTAGTTCGTTACAAGCTCATGTGGGAACGGAGAGTTTGAGAGAATTTGTTTGACAACTCTCAACTTCCTAATTAGTGTTTATCACATATTTGAAAAAGCCAAAAGTTTCCTTAAAATTTGTAAACACCCAATTCACCCCCCTCTTGGGTGTAATTGATCGCGGGACTTCACATGTGCTCACCATCACCTTTCCTTTAGGAGCTTTCTTCTTTGACTTATTTTTCAACTTCTGGAGCTCGGGACAATCTGCCTTCATATGGCCTGCCTTTCTGCATTGGTAGCAAACATTAGTGTCAACTTTCTTGGCAGGGTTAGATCTATACCTAGTTTGCCTCCTGCCGCCACAAAACTGCCTTCGGCCGAAGTTTCTTCCCTCCTTTCTCAGAAATCGCCTAAACTCTCTAGTCAGCATGGCCAGTTGGTCTCCATCGATCTCTGACCCAGAGAGGCTATGCTCGCTTGATGATCCACTGTGGCTGGATCTGCTCTATCTGCTGAGGCTGGCCTTTAGAGCAATAGGCTTCTTCCTCTTCTCGAGCTCCTCAGTCTTGGGAAGGTTCATCTCGTAGGTCATTAGTGAACCAATGAGCTCGTCGACCTTCATGTTCTGCAGATCCCTTGACTCCTCAATAACTGTAACTTTTGTATGCCATACTGGAGTCAGGGACCGAAGAATCTTCCTCACAATTTCATAATCCGAATAATTCTTTCTCAGACTCCTGAGACCATTGGTAATGATCATGAGGCGCGCATACATTTCTGTGATGGTCTCACTGAGCTTCATTCAAAAAGCTTCATACTCTGAGACCAGCAAATTTGCCTTGGTTTCTCTTACTTGAGAGGTTCCCTCGTAGATGACCTCCAACTTATCCCACATCTCCTTCGCAGTGGTGCATGACGAAACCCAGGAGAACTCGGTGGGATGAAGTGCGCACTGAATAGCATTAATTACATTCCAATTGAGGGTAGATTTCCTGATCTCCTCTCTTGTCCAAACTTCCTCGTTCGCATGAAGCTCGAATGTACCTTTGCTTACTACTTTCCGGATCTCATAATCTTTCGCCCTCAGAAATACCTGCATACGATTCTTCCAGTATGCATGGTTGGATCCATCGAAGTATAGGGGCTTGGTAGTGGAGTGTCCCTCAGCCGTCATCCCTTTAGCGTCCTTGACCGTTGACTCTTCAGGATGTTGATCCCTGTAAAAGAGTTAGGCTCTGATACCAAGTGATATAATAGATGGACGCTCTGATACCTAAAGATGGAGTATTTGTAGATGATCTAGAGGGGGGTGAATAGATCGGTCACCCACTAAAAACTTACTATAGCAGAAACAGTTGCAGAATATAATCAAACTATTGTAGAATGTCCGGAAGGCACTCAATCACAATCAGAATGAAACAAATCGAACAGATCGGCTCTCACGCGATACTAAATAATCATCTACTAAGCGATGAACAGAGATAAAGGACAAATGCAAATCACACACAATCGAACAGTGGACAGTGGAATTTTAAGGTGGTTCGACCTCAAACCCGAGGTTTACGTCCACCCCACACTCAAACTAGAGTATGGCTTAACTGCTGATACACAGCTTCCGCTGATCCACAGCTTCGAGGTAAAAACATACAGGCTGTTGGGTCTTATAGCTTACGCCGACTAGAGGAGTCCTCCTCCGCAACTGCTGGGGAGTTACAGCTTCACCCGACCAGAGGATACCACACGTCTGCAACCGTTGAGGAATTACAGCTTCACCTCTACTGATAGACAGCTTGAACAGGAGTTTCTAGAAATGAAAAGAAACAAAACGAAAAATCAAAACCCACGAGGGGAATGTATCTCAACAATGAGCACAATCAGTTCCGATTCTAAACCAGGAAACTGATAAACAAAGCTCACTCAACAATTCTTTCACTTCCTTCTTTCAGATCTGCTCTCTCTTTCTTATTTTCTCTGGATCGTGCTGGCTCTTGCTCTCTCTGCCTCAAGTCTCAATATCACGATATACTCTTCTGGCATGATGTCTTCTCTTGAAGAGAAGCTTCTTATATATAGTACTAGCAGAGAGGTAGGGCGTGTGCTCTCCACCATTCCCGCCCAAGTACCAGATCTAGATCTTGAGTTAGTGGCCACGTGGCAGCATCCTGGCTTGGCTGCTTTACAGATGTCACGATCAGGACACCTCTTACAATTTGGGATCACGTGCCATTTGTAACCTCTACAAAAAGGCACATGCCAAGGTATCAGACATAAAGTCACCTTCAGACAGTTATGCGAGATGTAAAGAGATTGCACGAAGTAGATATTCTGATAGAACTAAAGTGCACAAATTCCATATGGCATTCACACACTCATGCACAGACTCAACATTAATGCACAAGTAGATGCACAGACTTGATTTCAGCACAAGGCTTACGGATGCACTGACTATGTATATGCAATGTGCAATTGTTGCACATACCTTCAATGTAGTACACAGTGATTTGCACAGACTAGCAACATGCACCGACTTGGAAACTCATGTGCACAAGACCGAGCATGAGGCAAAAGATGCACCGATGCAAGGGTTGCACCGACCTTGCTTATGCTATACGAGAAGATCACACCGACTATGTGGGCTTGTGCATGGAGTGAAAACGTGCACTGACCTAGCGTATGCACAGACCTTAATAGCATTTGACCAAATGCCAGCCCACAGCAAAAAATTGCACCGACCATGAGTATGCTTAAGATAAAATTAGCACCGACTTAGATTGACATTATGCTTGACTATGCATGGACCTCAAGCGCTCGCAGCAAAAAGTTGCATTGACCTAATGAAGACATTGCACCGAGGCAATACTTGCACCGAGATGCAAAGTAAGACGCAAACAAAGACGCAGGATATGCACCGAGTCTAAGCTATGAGAGACGCAAGTGAAAATATGTATGTGATGCAAATAGAGACGGAAAAGTAGACGCAGATGTGTATTGACTGTGTGTGTGCATTAGACAAAGCATGAGATGCAGACTTCACCGACCTGAATAGTGAAGTGCACGGACTTCATAAATGCATGAAGTAAAATAATGCACTGACCTTACCAAACACCGATGCAAGGACTTGCACCGACCGAGGCCTAATGAGACGCAAGATAAGACGGACACATAATGTGCACCGACTTGTGTCTACCTAATGCAAAGATTACACGGACATGCAAGACATGAACTTCACTTATATGCACCGACCTATATGCTAGATGAAACATGAGATGCCAAGTTATGATATATGCAAATGTGTGCCTGTATAATTTGACAAACATTCAATCTTTCATGCAAACCCATGGTGACTTATAGTGTTTGCTATCATCAAAATCATAGGGGCACAACAACAACTTGAGATATAATTCCTACTGAGCGATTCGCTCATCCAACTACTTCCTAACATTTTTAGGTAATTCGGATAGCGACATCCACCCGAGGGGAATGAGACCGAGTGAAGAGTGCTAGAGTCACCGATCGTCTACCGTCAGCTAGTCATGTCTTTTGATCTTCTTGAGTCTCCTTTTGTATTTTCTAGTTATGTTTGGTCTAGTCAATTGAATCCTTGTTAAGGCATGTAGCCTAGTATTTGGATTTTAATTTGGAATTGTCATGGACTAGCTTTATCATCTTTTGATTAATCGTTTAGTTGTCACTTTAGACTATTGGGATCATTAGATATTATTAGTCTTTTGCGCACTCCGTATTTATGTGTGTCAAATTTTATCGCTCTAATGACACGATCTATATAGACGCGTCACGCATCCGAGTATCTTCCGCGCTCGGGACGTGACAGTCTTCGTGGTATCAGAGCCTAGGATTTCAATTTCCTAGGGAATAAGAAGTCAAGAAATCAAGAGTCATGATCGAAATCAAGGAAACGTCAAGTCAAACCCAAGTCTAAGGATAAGTTTGGTTTACACCATACCCGGTGAGATGGATAGGGCCATGTGTTAAGTTCTTTGATGACATTTGACCTTATCGTTAAATGTGACCTTTGACTCTATAGTTATACATGACACTTGACCTTATGGTTAACAATGATACTTAGTAGGCTTAAAAATTCCTTGTAGGATCATGGCTGCTGAGAAAGCACAATGGCGCGAGATGCAGCACACTGTACAAGGTCCTACGTAGGTGCTACAGCAAGTGGCGCAAGGCGGAGCTCACCGTGGAGCCGGTGACCTTCATAGGGATTTTTATAATATAAACCCACCAAGGTTCATGGGTTTGAATAATCCCGAGAATGCCAAGAACTGGCTAAAGGAAATTGAGAGAATTTTCTGTGTAATGCAATGCACGGACGAGGAGAATGTTCTACTGGCTATATTCCAACTGGCGCGGGACGCTCGATGTTGGTGGGAATCCATCAAAGCAACATTGCCTGATAACCATGCCTCATGGGATGACTTTGTTGAACATTTCAACATCAAATACTTTTACAATCGCATTCAGGAGAAGGAGGCCGTAGAATTTGCCGCACTAAAACAACGGACCCTGCCTATGGCCGAGTATGAAGCCCAGTTCGCAAGATTGTCCATGTATGCACCTCACTTGGTGTGTACTGAAAGGATGAAGGCTAAGAGGTTCCTCAACGGGCTTCGGCCCCGCTATATTACGCACCTCGCACCGATGGACATTCAAGTCTATTCATAGATGGTTAGGCGTGCCCAATTGCTCGAGGACGCCACTGAACTGTCTAACAAGATTCGAGGAAGGGACACGAAGGAACCTGTCACAAGCCCGGGAAATTTCAAATCATCGTTCAACAAGAAGCGGTCCTACAATGGAGGAGAGTCCTCCATGGGAAGGATATTTCAGAGGAGTAACAAGTCATTCTCCACTACTACACCTTCTAAGGAAGTTTGTAAATACTGTGACAAAGCCAGCCACAAGACAAAGGAATGCTGGAGGAAGTTAGGAGCCTGCCTCCGATGTGGGAGCCAAGAGCATCGAATCCCAGACTATCCATTGATGAAGGAGCAAGCCACTAAGGAGGAGAAGCATTCGATGAAGAAACAAGGCCATCTACAAGCTCTCTAAGAAAACAGAACTAACAGAAGGTGGAAGCATGGAAGGTACACTAATTGTTTGCTCTAAAACTACTAAAGTTTTATTTGATACCAGAGCAGCTCATTTGTTTTCAAGACGTTTGCTGCTTTATTTTCCAAGGAGCCCAAATGGTTAGACTTATCCATATCTACACCCCTCGGGAATTAGTCCGATATCACTCATCGTTACCCGAACTGCAAGGTTATGATTAAAGGGAACAACCTCCTGTCAACTTGATAAGCCTAGATATAAAGGGTTCGCCGACTGGATGGCAAGATAACCTTTGTGGATTTTCCCAAGCTGATTTATATTAGCCCTCGGAAGAGAACCTCTCTTATCTCAGCTCTCCGAGCTAGCAAAAGAAAAGGTTGCATGGCCTTCCTAGCCTTTGTGACTGCCACGAAAGGCGGGGAGACGGAACTTGAAGACACCCGGATAATTCAAGATTTTCCGATGTTTTTCCAGAAGAATTAACTGGATTACCCCCAGAAAGGGAAGTATCGTTCACAATCGACCTTGTCCCTAGTGCTAGTCCCGGCAATTTAAGAAGCATGAAGAGAATTACCCGGTGCATGACTTAGAGCTAGCCGTAGTGGTATTTGCCTTGAAGATCTGGAGTTTCCAGTTGGTAACCATATTTTTTTCAAGGTATCTTCTAGACGAGATATTATAAGATTCGGTGTTAAGGGCAAGCTTACACCAAGGTTTATTAGTCCATTCGAGGTATTGGAAAGAGTGGGTGAGGTGACGTATCGCATGGCCTTTCCTCCACAACTATCAGAAGTGCACAACGTATTCCATGTTTCAATGCTGAAGAAGTACGTGCACGATCCTTTCCATGTCATTGACTACACTGATTTAGTGACACCAAAGGACCTTACCTATGAGTAGAAGCCAATGAAGATCCTCAACCGAGAAGTCTGAGTTCTGAGGAACAAGACGATCCCTATGGTGAAAATCCAATGGAATCGATGCTTGGAGCAAGAAGCTACATGAGAAACCGAGGAGTCAATGAGAAGGAGATTTCCAGAACTATTCTAGTCTGTAAGTAATTCTCACCCTCCTTGTCTCCATATATGCAATTGAATTTGGAGATCAAATTCTTATTAGTGGGGGAGGGTGTAGCACCCCGTATAAAAAAAATGGTAGAAAAAAAATTTAATAATAGTTTTCCAAATAAACAAAAACTTTAGATAACTCTATAAGAAGATAACTCTAAAGGAAAGTTGAACAAGAAATTAGAATACCCCATAAGGACTATTGTATAAGTATGCCACCCTTTACGTAATGGGACTTATACTATTCAATTTACTATTTTCAAAAATACTATTCACTCACTATTCACAAATACTATTCACATGAAATAACGACTCCATATAAGGGCGCTATTTCATATGGACTATTCACTGACTATTCACCTGTTATTGTTCACTTGAAATAACGACTACATATAAGGTCCCTATTTTCTCAAGAACTATTCACCTTAAAGTAGTGACTCTTCATAAGGTCGTGATTTCCTCAGCCCACAGTGCCATAACCCACGGTTTTAAAGCCCACGGTACATATATAATAACCCATTTTATTATCAAGCATGGCACGGAATAGTACACACCCAACATGGTTCGGAATAGGAACAGTTTAGGAACAGTGGGCATGAGAAAATAGAGCCCCTGACCTAGGCGCTATTTACATAAATGGCGCCCCCAGACCAGGCGCCATTTCTTTTTGGACAAAATGAATATATATATATATATAATATATGTATGGAAGGCTCACATGATGAAACGCCTGCGTACACAGACTCTAATTCCCTAATTAGAGACTTATTGGAAGTCGTCAATTCCTTGCCAGCAACCTGCCAAATCGAATGCCATTATAATCCTTCCAGAAGTAAACATAAACAACTTATTTTTGCTGGCAACGCACCCCTTTTACCCGACAATCGATTGAAGCATTAATTGCTTCTTTTTCCCTGGCAATGGACCCTTACGTTTTTCTTCCTATAACTATCCCATACCCTTTAGTGTTAGAAGGTAATTGCCATCATCTGTGTAGTCTCTGCCCATAGAATAGGGTCTTTATAGGAACGTACCAGAAGGGAGATCTTCATCCTATGTGCTTCTTCCTGCTGTTGGGAAGATTGGTTTTCTTATCATCTATTCTACGTATTCACGTCAAAAGGTAGGTGTTCTCAAGATCTGGCTTAACTAGCAGTTAATATAGGTTAGGATACATACTAGTTAAATCTGGTTATTTAAGTCAGGGGTATATCAAAAGGTTTAGTGGGAAGGTTAGGCCACGCCTATCTGAAACACTAAATCTTGCGTGAGTAGATTCTCCGCCAAGTACCCCCTGTACATCACACGATTTATACTCATAATCTGTCCCGATTCTTGTAAATTAACCCATGTTTAAAAATTGATATCTATGAAATTAAACTCAGAAATTGTTGCATGAGCATGATCGTACAATCCTGTAAATGTCCATGTCGATCTATGTCTTTACTTCCTGATTCTGTGAACGTGTTATAAATCATGAACAGTAAGTATGTGATTAGTAGCCATCGTGTTCAGAAATTTATATCTATTGTACCAGAACATAAAATTCTCGCATGAATATAGTTCTGTGATCTCAATATTTTTCTCTACCTGCCCATGTCCTTATTTTCGGATTCGGAGAAACTTTAAAAATATGAATATTAACTAACCACCGTGTTCAGAAATTTATATCTATTGAACCAGGCCATAAAATTCTCGCATGAATATAGTTCTGTGATCTCAATATTTTTCTCTACCTGCCCATGTCCTTATTTCCTGATTCAGAGAAACCTTGAAAATATGAATAGTAACTAACCACCGTGTTCAGAAATTTATATTTATTGAACCAGACCATAAAATTCTGGCATGAAAAGAGTTCAGCGATCCTGATATTTTTCTCTACCTGCCCATGTCCTTACTTCCTGATTCGGAGAAACTTTGAAAATATGAATAGTAACTTGTATTTCAGAATGTACCTCTCTAATGCAAAGCATGACTCACTTGAAACCGGCTCAATTGGTGACTCTCCGCAGTGATGTCAAGTAATTGAAGACACTGTAGAGGGGTGCCAGAGCCTTTACATCAAATAGCGACACCCCTAGGTGTCTTCAATTAAATGAAGACATCTTGAGGGGGCGCCAATTCCATTTTTGCAAAAAAAAAATATAAACACCGCATTAGAAATTTTATATCTACGGAATCAAAACCCAACAATTTTGCATGAGCATGATTCTAAACTCCCGAGAATTTTCTCTACCTGTTCAAATCCTTGCTTTCTATTTCTGAGAAACTTTTACGATACGAATAGTGTATGAATAGTGTTTTGAGTCACAGAATGTACCTGCCCGGTGTAAATCGCCCCAATTTATTGAATAGCGAAACCCAACAATTTTACATGAGCATGATTCTGAACTCCCGAGAATTTTCTCTACCTGTTCAAATCCTTGCTTTCTATTTCTGAGATAATGCATGAATAGTATTTTGAGTCACAGAATGTACCTGCCCGGTGTAAATCACTCCCAATTCATTGAATAGCGACACCCCGGAAGACTTCAATTCTTCAATTAGCGACACCCTTGGGTGACTATAATTAAATGAACACCCCTTAGAGAGACGTCATTTACTTTTGTTATTTTTATTATTTGTAAATAGCGCCCACCCCCTATGTCGCTAATTCGTTTCTGATTTTTTTATTTTCTGATTATCCTGGTGAAGGTGCTTCTGGTTGAGACGATTCTAAATATATTTTTTTCATATTTTTCTGGAACCCGAAAGGCCGCCAAAATATCTCAGAAAAGACCAAAGAATTAGAGAACGAGATATAACTGAAACCCATTCCTGATTTAAATGAAGACACCCCAAAGAGGCGTTATTTCCATTTGTATTTTTTATTATTTTTATTATTTTTGAAATAGCACCTCCCACCTTGTCGCTAATTCTTTAAAAATCTAGAAAAATAGAGAAAAATACCCAAAAAATCCAAAAAAATAGGAAAAAATATAAAAAGGTGAGAAACCCAAGAAAAGTGGGAAAAATCACTCAAACAAGGTCAATTTGAGGGTTAAATTGGAGTATTAAGAGGTAATATGAGATGTACTCATAGTAATGTCAATTCTAGCGTGTCTACAATCCCCAGACGCCAATTTAGTCTGTTAGCTACCAATTTATCTCGTGATTCGTACCAATATAACCCTAGTACATGTTCCTGCTTCATATATGCCCTTGAACTCTATTCCTGGAATCTACCTTATACTCTTACAACGGCAACCCTTGAAATTCTATATTGGCTATGAATGAGAGTGGATGTCAAAAGAAATACGTGAAATGCTGTGCATATAGGGCCCGGTCTGGTCCTGGGAGGAGTGCCCAAAGGTACTTGTGCCCATGGGAGTTTATTGACCACCGTGTTTGGCATTGCACCGAACTACTTGCTTGACTTGACTTGCGTGGCCCAGAATGGGTAATACTTGACTTGCGTGGCCCAGAATGGGCAATACTTGACTTGATGCCCGCAGAAGGGCAAAAGTACTTGCTTGCTTGACTTTACTTGAGACATTCCACACTTACTCTCTCTCTACTTACTTGACTTGACTAGCGTGACCCGAAAAAGGGCAATTACTTGCTTGAATGAAATGAATGAAATAGCCAATTCCATTACACTACTCGTTATTACACGAGCTTGAGATTTCTTGCTTGAATATTGCTTATTATCTTCTCGGAAAGACTCGCTTGAATATTGATTTCTTGGAAAGACTTGTGCAATCACTTGGCAATTACTTGCTAGTTCCTCATTGATACATCTTATTGATATTCATGTGATACTCTCTTGATACTCTTGCTTGATCCAACATGCATCATTATACCGCATAAACTGGTAATTAACTTAAAGATTGTTAGAGCTTGAGATGTAATTCCTACTAAGTGATTCGCTCATCCAGTTGCTTCCTAATATTTTCAGGTAATTCGGATAGCGACATCCACCCGAATGGGAATGAGATCGAGTGAAGAGTTCTAGAGTCACCGATCGTCTACCATCAGCTAGTCGTGTCTTTTGATCTTCTTGAGTCTCCTTTTGTATTTTCTAGTTATGTTTGGTCTAGTCGATTGAATCCTTATTAAGGCATGTAGCCTAGTATTTGGATTTTAATTTGGAACTGTCATGGACTAGCTTTATCATCTTTTGATTAATTGTTTAGTTGTCACTTTGGACTATTGGGATCATTAGATATTATTAGTCTTTTGCACACTCTGTATTTATATATGTTAAATTTTATCGCTCTAATGACACGATCTATATAGACGCGTCACGCATCCGAGTATCTTCTACGCTCGGGACGTGATAGAAACAAACAGAAGCTTCTGAGGATCACTACTCAGAGAGAAATCATCAAATCATGGACTCTAGTTTAACCACGGTCGGAGAGAGGAAGAACAGACAGAGCATGACTCTCTGTCTCTCCTAACGGTCTTACGATAGACCGCAAGGCTTGGAAAATGGTCGACCGATAGACCACAAGGCTCGGTCGTCCTCAAAGAGATAAGACCAAAGAAACCCAACAGGACTCTCTGCCTCCCTAACGGTCTAGAAAAGGATCTCCAACGACACCAAACAGTCGTACGATAGACCGCAAGGCTGATAGGCGTGGCAAAAAAGATAAAGAGTGATAAATCTCCGTATAAATCCACAATAAAACCCTTATTAGCCCTTATCCCGGCCCAATAAGCTCAAATGTCGAAAAAAATAAAAGGAACCAAGCCCAACTAGGGAGAGTGACCCATAAAAATAAGCCCAAAAAGTGACCAAAAATAGCCCAACAATCGGTGAACAACTCGGGACATCATTAAAAATAGATAAAGAGATGACCCAACTCATTGGTCATAAAACGGGTGTCAACAGATGCCCCTACTTAACGTCCTCTTTGCAGGGGAGCGAGCGGAGGTGAAGCGAAAGTGAAATGGAACATGGAGATGAAGCAAAAATGTAGCGGAGCGGACTGAAAAGCGGGCGTTAACGTAAACCGACACCCGTCCTCAACCAATGAGCGGTAGGAATCTTCCGGAAAACTTCGAATCAATCACAAGGAACGGCCAAACCGAACGATGAATGCCTTGAGGAACTAACAACTAAAGGAAATAAAAACACGACCAACCTCCTCACTGAAACACACAGCTGATAGGGGATCGGAGCAGCGAAAAGTAAAAGATAAGCAACTAAACTCCAGACAGGAATCTTCAGCTAACCGGACCGAGCAAATAGACCGAAGGAAACCTTCCAACTCAGAATGGAATGACTCTCCTTACTCAAGACTATGGACACAACTATCCACCAGTACTGAGACGCCTTGGATAGATCAGGGCACATGATTGCTCAAAGATGCGCATGATGCATGCTAGGCTAAAATAAAAGAAATCATAAAACGAATGCAAAGAAAGGAATAAAATAGAAAGATACTCAAGAATAGTATTGCTAGACCAGAGAAATCAGGGTCAAGACACTATCTGCAACCACAGCGTGCAAGATAGAACCATCGTCCCCCAACTCTTCCAACCTAACGGCCTATCCAACGATTAAGCATATGCACCTAGATCATCATCGTTTTTGTTAAAGGGGAACATCAGATCCTAGAACACATGAATGACCAGCCAGTTCTCGAGGTAATATATCATAGATAGCATATAGTAATGCATTAAGTGACTAAAGATCGAGATACTTACCTGACTTACTTGTCTGACGAGAAAACAATGGGATGATGGTATTTATGACTTTGACAATAAGAGGGGTTAGTCATCAACAATTATATCAGTAGAATAAGCATGAAGCATAACTGAGATGAAGATCACACAAGAATGGATCAAAGAATGAAGCCAATATATTATTCCAAATCATCACAACATTCAAATGCCAAACGGTCATGTTAAGACCGCAAGCGAGGCTCCTAATGGTCTAGAGATAGATCGTGTTGGGTTCGTGGTGCTCCCTCTTTGTCTTTGATAATGGTTTTGATGATCACAATATATTGTGTGGCTTGCATATGAATAGAAGTGAAAATATTATGTGTAAGTGGTGTGGAAAATGTCTTTTCTGTTGTTGCTTCATGAACTCATATGTTGCTATCTTACTTTGCAGGTTTCATTACTAGGTTGTGAAGCTTGGTCCTTCCTGTATATATCTTTGACTCATGCATGCTGCTCATGAGTCTTTCGAGGTTTCATGTGAAAACTGTGCTTTTCAATTGATTGTCAAATGGTTTACTGGAATGTCTTGCTAGGCTTTTCATTTGCTTGAATCTTATCACACCCTTGTCATGTAATGTGAAAATGCCTTGCGTTGTGATAATTGATAGGTGTGGCCATCTTTAAGAAAAGAGTCTTGTTGTAGAAGAGTCAAGCTTGTGCTCTTCATGCAAACACGAAGTTGGTATTATTGAGTTTGAAGCATGTTTCTGTATGGGACTGTTGAGATTAAGATTCGTGCTTTAATGCCCATACTAGTGTGGAATGGTTGAGTTCTTATAGATATGAAATTGGTTGCATGGCTTTGTGTAGATGCATAGCCATTTAATTTCAAATCTCTTGTTGAAAAGATCATCATATTCTTTGGATTGCAAGCTCTTGCATAATGTTGTTCAAGCATTCTGATATCAAGGAACTCATGTTGTTCGATGGCGTTTCAAGCATTTTAATTGATAGGAAGGATTCAAATCCAATATATTGCATCAATCCCAAAGGTAAGAATTTAAATTTGAATGTTAATTGGTTGATGGAATCTGGGTAAGCTTTGATTGGAACTTCATTGAACATCTAGAACCCTTGTATATCATTTAGTTCTGAAACATGGTCTTTTAAGAGCTGAAAATATGGGTTTCCATGTGTTCTCATGCATGTTTCTTTTATATGGCTTGAGGTAGTACCTTGCTCATTTTGTTTCCCATTCTCCTTATTGAAACCAAGATTGAATGATGGTTGTTTTATTATTTTGATTGAGGGGCTTCCTTGAGTTGATAGTGAAATGGCTATATATCTAATCAAATTGGTTTGTCTTCCTATGGACAGCTCATGAAGTCCATGTGTGATTTAGTTGAACTCAAATTGCTCGACATGCCAAATTTACTTTTACTTTTCAGTGAGGAACTTGGTGAATCTTGGGTGAAAGGCTTTCTTATAGTGCTTGATGGATGGTTAAATGTATTTGACCTTTGAATGAGGGAAAGTGTGCTTTTTAGTGGTTTTCAATTGTGTTTAATGCATCCTCTTCAAAGAGCTCTTTATGGTCCTTCATCCTTGTGCAAACTAATTGGCTTAATTTGTGTTGAAGGTGGTCTTTTCATGCATGAACTATTTCTGAAATGAAAGCTTGTATGGATGAATTGCAAAAGCTCAATATGCAAGTTAAGAGATCTATTCACACGACAAAGATCCAAGGTAGTTGCTCTTTTCACTTAGCATTGATGAAAGAATGATGAGGTTGAACGTTCATAAAGTGCAGGTTCAAATTATTCTCTTAAATCATGAAAGACAAGGTAAGAATTTACATTTGATGTAATTCATGATTGGTTACATTTGGTTGCATGTATAGGTCTTTGGGAATGCATTAAATATCATTTCATGAGGTTACAAGGTCAATGGGTCGACCCCCCCCCCCACTCAATGGGTCATCCCCGGGGCTGAAAACACACCAAATAGAAATGTTTCTGCAAGTGGGTCGACCCCTGTGAACTTTCTGCAGCAGACAGCATGCTGGAAATCAGATGGGTCGACCCCCCCCATCAGATGGGTCGACCCCCCCCCCCCCGATTCGCAGATCCGCGCGGGTAATGCGTGGGCCACCGGAACCCTATCAAATGGGCTCCTTTTGGGCTGAAAATTTATCCTCATAACCTTGGGTTACTAATGAACATATTAGGGTGGTTTTGCTAGGGTTTTACAAGGTCATTGTGGTCTTTTGATCAAGCTAACTTGCTGATATATATAAGTTGTGAATTTCAGGATTTAGAGCAAGAGAGGAGGAAGCACTGGCCGTAGGAGAGAAAGGAAGAGGGTTTTGAGCTCTAATATGTTTCTCCAACTTGTAGGGACATTCTAAAGAAAAGAGTTTCAAGTTTCATCCATTCTATCAAGAGTTTACAAGTCAAGGAAGCTGAATCTAGATCGACCGGTTCGTTCGAGTTCGGATTTGCTGAAGTTTCACCCTCCCTCACCTTGGAAGCTTCAAGAAAGATTTGTCCAGGCCACTCTTACATAGAGGATACATTTCTCCAGCCTTTCTTTATATGCTTCAATGATTTACATTCTATTTATGAGCATGTATTGAATTTTTGGGCTAGTCATTGTATATCTTTCTATTTAGTCAAACTCAGAATATTATCATGTGTGAGCGGAGCTGCGTCTCCGTGTGTTTGGTTTTATTGCAGGGAAAGTTTCCCCAAACTTGGTTGTGGTAGACGGAGCTGCGTCTCCGTGTGGTTACAGTGTCCGGGGCGTGTTCCCCGATGTTGTGTATGTGTGTGTGCTGCAGTGGCAGTGTTTTGGGGAGTGTCCCCGTGTGTGTATTACTGCGGAAGCAGCGTGTGTGGTGCTGGGGCTTGGCCCCGTGTTGCTACGTTTCGTAGCGTATAGTGAAGCCTCACCAAGTTCGGTGAGGGGTGGACGTAGGGAGCCCGTCGTGGTCCCGAACCACCTAAAAGCCTTCGCGTTCTATGTGCATGCCTGTGCGATTGTTCATTTCTTCTATCTCCCTTCACAGGTCCATTATATAGATTTTTACTTCACTACACCATCGCACCCTGCTCTATCCGCTATCTATGTTAGGCATAAATTTATCTGTCATTTGCATATTTTAATTTGATTGAGATTGGAAAGCTTGAGAGAATATTTTGATCTCACGTCTGTTTAGGCTAATCAATGTACATAATTTTAATTCTGCAGTGATTAGTTTAGAAAGTTTTTAAAATCCACCATCTTAGCAAGGGGACAATTCAACCCCCCTTCTTGTCCGCCATCTAGTCTGGGCCAACAGACCGCTTAAACGAAAGCGGTTCACATTCTTCGATGATGGTGACCCAGATGACAAATGTGAAGTCCCACGATCAATGACACCCAAGAGGGGGGTGAATTGGGTGTATACAAACTTTTAACAAAATTATGCCCGATTCAAACAGGAAGGAATAAAAGCCGTAATGAATTCCAAGACTATATAGAAATAATGAGATCTAATAGAATCTATCGCACTCAATCGATCTTTGGTACTATGGTGGAGGTGAGAATCCGGAGATTCAACTCACGCAAGATGTTATCTTCCTAACAAGGTTTGCTTTGCCGATCCAAACTCACCTTTTAATATACCCAAGATCTAGTATGGAAACGATAAGTTATGCTAGATCTAACACAAATGATGCAACCAAGAAAACTACGCATATGTTGCACAGAATGGGGATAAAAGAAAAGGAACAAACCACACAAAGGATAGAGATTTTTAGGTGGTTCGGATGCAACAACAGCAACCTACGTCGACCCCTCACCATCTGTGAGGATTCCCACACTATCTTGTAAAAGATTACAAGATCAAAACACACACACACACGTGAGGAGTTCGAAACTCTCACAAAGGTGTACAAACACCGAATCACAAAGAGATGTGAAGAAAAAAGTACACACACACACACATGGATCTGCGTAGATCCACACACACACACAAGTATTCAGATATTACAAGAACACACACTTGAATCTGAAATAGAAATCGAATGGATGACACAAAGAGAAAACTTCATATTCAAGCTCCCCCTTAGTTGATGAAGAAGGTTTTGGATGCAGCTTGATCTCCACTTGGCTTGGGGTTGATCTGCTCTAGATGTGGCCTGAATCACTTGAGGATGGATAAAGAACTTCCTTCCCGGAGCACTGTTCACGGCTACAGTACCAGCACTTGAATCTCCCCTTGATAGCCTCCTTTAATTGATTAGGGTTACAAGCCCCAAAGAGATGTTTTTATAACTTTTGAATGGTCAAGAGACAAGCCAGGAACTAGATCCACAATTCATGGTAAGTCTGGTGACTTTTGAATTAAACAAATCCAACAAGAAGGGCTTCCCACGTTGAGAACACAAAGTCAAAAATGAAGGCTTTCGAGACTGGCGGTCGATCGGTAGGAGGGGGCGGTCGACCGAAATTTTACATGAATTGGGCTTTTCGTTGCTGGGAAAATCGATCGACCGGCCCTGGCTGGCGGTCGACCGCTAGCTGGAATTCCTGTAAAAAATAAAGAAGTTAGCCAATGAATCATAATACATGAACGAATCAGTTTATGGCTACATCTTGTTCCAATCAAGGTGAGTGGGTTGTGCTTAGCCTGGTCAGTTCTCGAACCAAGGTGGACTTAGGCAACTTGAATGATATGAACACTTAAACATATTGCATGAAGAAATTAGGCCTTGATTGCGTATGAAGGTCGAACTTGATTGTTAATACATAGCACGTGAGAAAATACATGACCTGGGTTTTGTTATCATCAAAATCACCTGGATATACTCAACAATCTTCCCCTTTTTGATGATGACAAAACTGAGAGGGTATTGAAATACATGAACGTGCCTTTAAGCAATGTTTAAAAATTTAGATCAAAGTTTGAAATCAAGGCATTTCACTTTCATCCCATCAAGCCAGTGAACACAAATCATTCAACACTTTATTTGTCAATTAGAAAGGAAATGAGATACAAGACCCAACCATTTGAGATCAAACACTAGTTGTATTCAATTCATCATTTCATTACAAGGTATATTAATGCGAGAGTGAATGCACGACTCTAGACACGTGTGACTAAACAAATGCATTATTATAGAACTGACTCAATGATCCTCACATGATCATACATGCAAACACACAAACACATACCGACATACTTAAATATATAGAACCTGCACTACTACTTCTCCCCCTTTGGCATCATCTAAAGGGGATAGGATAGACGAAGGGGGACCCAAGTGACACAAGACTGCAGGTTAGCAACATAGAGATAGGAGACAAAAACAAATCCTCATGCGGCATCGGCAAGAGGCTGATCCTCTGAAGGTGGAGGCTGGTATCCAAGGCGACGACGGATGTCTTCAAGAGAATGATCTTGAAGTTGAAGACTATCCGGAATACGGCCAATGGCGAGGTCACAAGCCGCATCACGGTGAGACATGCCAAGAAGAGTCATGTTCATGATGTGGAAGGCCTGGCTGGAATCAGCAACACTGTCGGTGAGACTAGTCATATGAGTGGAGAGTGCGGCCATTTGAGTGGAGATGGTATCCAAAATAGTGGAGAAGGAATCTATGCGACCTGACATGGTGTCAATCACATTGCCCATAGTGTCGACGAGATCCCCGAGAGTAGAAAGTCGATCCCCAAAAGTGTCCACACGAGTCTCTAGCCCAGTAAATCGCCTGTCAAAAGTCTCATAATCTACCCAAGAATGTTGTATGGCCCCCTGAGTGGAGGACTCTCCATGATGGAACTGTGGTGGAGGAGGCATCTCGGGATCCATATGATGCAGTGAGGGAGGAGGAGGCTGCTCCTCAGCCTGAACTGGAGGGGGGACATCCCCTTGATCCTGCTGCTGCTCTTGTTCCTGCTCTTCTTCACTATCAACTTCTTCTCCATAAGTAGGCACATCCCGGCGTAACTCACCATCGGGACCATAGTAATATCCCAGATCTGTAAAGATCTTATGCTTATTATATATATCATTCTGTCGAACATAAATGAACTGTTCATTTGCCAAATTGATCCCAGCATGTATGAATATCTCGGTCAATTGTGAAGCATACGGCAAAGATCACCGCAGATTTGTTCGGCAAGCTCCAATAAGAGTCATCATGAGGCGACCCATGTTAACTTGAATTCTATTCATAACATTGTAAAATAGGAATTTGTGCACCTCTGTCACTTCATTTCTGCTGTCACCCTTTGGATAAATGATCGAGAGAGAAAAACATATGGTGCAATACACGCTACAGTGGAGGAAAATGAATCACATTCAATTCAAATAAATTGCTGACACCACGCACGTACTCACAACTAGTCATAGCAAGAAAGGTTTCTTCAACAGCACCATGACCAAAATTCATGTCGGCTCCTCTAGCCGCATCTCCGAAACATCTCTCAAGCAGATCGGGAGTAATGTGAATCTTAACTCCTCGAACAACAGAAAATAACTCCCCATTCCTTGCAATCAAATTCCCATAGAACTACTGCACTAGATTGGGGTAATAGCGTGTATATCTAGTGACGAAATCAATCCATCCTAGCTGAATCTCAAAGACTGCACATAGTGTTGTGACCCCGGGTTTTGATGATAACAAATCATAAATCATTAGTAGATATTTGAGAAATATCTAACTTATTTTGATTTGATAAATTGACTAAACTAGTGTAGAAGAATCTCTCTAAGTGATGTCTCGACACATCCAACCCATGTCTCGACACATCCAAAAGAAATCAAGCTGAAGCCGTTCTATCTAAGCATCTGGATTCACCGATGTCTCGACACACTAAGTGACAAGTGTCGACACATTTGTGTGATAATCTCTGCACAAGGTGCTTCAGTCTCGACACCTTCCTACAACAACTCTGCACATGACTCACATGTCTCGACACCTTTTGGTGTTGTCTCAACACATCAGCCATGGATCTTCAAGACATTCACTAAATGTCCCGACACATTGGGTATAAAGTGTCGACACATCAACGTTCAACTAAAACATGTTTGAAACTGGCAGAAGCTGTCTTCAAGGCCCTTCAAAGGGATGTCTCGACACACTGGTGTAAAGTGTCGACACATCCACGTTCAACCAGAATGATTCTTCAAGGCTTTCAATGGGAAGTGTCAACACACTGCAAGGGAAGTTTCAACACACTCTTGTTCTACCAGAACGGATCTGAATCTGACAGAAGCTGTCTTCAAGATCCAGAACTTAATCCAGAAGATCTGTTTGCTCTGGTAAAAGCCGTCAAAATACTTCTGTGTCAGAAGATTGTGTTTTGGCAGAGATATCCTCTGAAGAAGATCATACTTTTGCTGCTATAGTCTCCTACCTACCCACATTCCTGCAGACTTTACAGAATAGAAGTCAACTGTGCAAATGGAGGTAGATCAAATAATGTGGATGTGACATTCTGGGTGTTGCTTGAAAAGCGGACAACGTTGGTGTCGCCCTAGGACACCAATATATGAGGAGCATGAGCTTCAGTTCGAAGGTAGGCAAGCAAGAGGAAAAATGAAAAAGGTGGAAGACTTGCTGAGGAAGCCAGCCTCCTTCCTGATGCTACTGGTATTAGCACTTGAAGAAGAAGACGATCTTCTTCCTCACACTGGGAGATCTTCTTACAAGCAGAAGGGTTTCGTGAAGCTCCATCCAGATCTCTTAAAAAGCTTGAAGCTTGATCAACCTCCTTCCTCTAGGGTGGTGGTGAAGATCCAGGAAGAAGAAGAAGAAAGCCAAGGACCTGTTGTGCCCCTTAGGCACAAGCATGTGCTATGTTGTTTTGATGATAGCAAGACAGTGAGCGCTTTTGAGTGGATTTGATATTGTATTTTGATGATTGCAATGTTATTGTGTTTTGATGATGGCATTTGCTCTTTATATATATGCATTGCATTCTGTCAGATATCATGTCTCTGCATATATCCATTGTCTGAACAGTAGTGGGTCGACCCACCCTTGCTGATGCGTCGACCCATCAGAACATTGATTGTCTGGGTAGCAGAGTCTAGACACTGGGCTTGAAGTGTATACATTGAGCATTCTCAAGGCTGCAACATCAACGCTATGAGTGTATAATCGCATTCACGTTTCACAAAGTCTATACAGTGCCTCAGGCTGAGCAAGTCCATACATTGGTCGGTGGAAAGTCTGTACTTTTAGAAGTCTGTACTTCCACCCTCTTCATCAGCGTCTCATTCATATATGAAGTCTGTACATCAGTCTTCATACTCTGAGTCTGTACAGCCATGTCATATGCTCCTAAGTCTATGCATTACTATTCATGCATCGGTCCTCTTTCAAAATCTGTACAAGCGTGAAGTCTGCACATTGGTCTTCAAGTCCATACACAGTTGTCTGATGCATATTAATTGAAGTCTGTACATTGGGTTTGTCACATCAAGTATGTACAGCCGTTCACTGTTGAAGTCCATACACTGGACTGTTAGGTCATGTCTACACTAGGTCTCAATGTACACACTTATTCATTGTGCTGCTTCACGAACAAAGTCTGAACATCCTTCAATGAACTTTGAAGTCTATACACTGGCTTATTCTTCAAGTCTGTACAGCCGTTTGCATTGTATTTCAAGTCTAGACATTGCACTGTTGCATTCTTCGTCTTCGTGTCGTTTCCTTATTGTGTCTTCGTGTTGTGTCTATGTCTTTGAGTTATTTTTGTGTTCGAGTCTTCACGTTATTTTTGTTATTCGTGTCTTCGTGTTGTTTTTCCTAGACCTCGTGTCGCTCTTGTTTTGTAACCACAATTCGTGTCGATTTTAGTTGTTCCTGTGTTTGTGTCGTCGAGTTGTTTTTATGACTTCATGTTGTATCCTTGTTGTGTCTTCGTGTCATTTCCTTATTGTGTCTTCGTGTCAATTACTGTAGTTCCTCGAGTTGTTCTTCTGCTTCCACCGTTTCATCACGTGTTGTTGAAGACGTGTCTATCTCATGTCTTCGTGTCGTGTTTTCTAGACCTCGTGTCTTTGTCACTTTGTGACCTCATCTCGTGTCATTTTTTCTCTCTGCTTGTTTAACTTCGTGTCACCTACTGTTGCTCCTCGAGTCGTTTTGTTTTAGTGTCACTGCTTCATCACGTGTCGCGATAGCCGTGTCACTCTTCTGACTTCGTGCTATTTTCTGTACCACCCCGTGTTACCCTTATGTCTTCGAGTCCTCTGTATTCGTGTCATTTATAGTTATTTGTCTTCGTGTCGTGGTCAGCCCGTGTCGCCTCATCTTCGAGTCGTTCGTTCTAGCTATTTTGTGCTCGAGTTATTTTTCTTATGTTTGAAATTGTTGTTTCACTACGTGTCTTCGTGTTGTCTTTGTATTTGTGTCTTCGTGTCTCTTTCGTATTCATGGTTTCGTGTGTCGTTTGTATTCGTGTCTTCGTGTCTCTTTCGTATTCATGTTTTCGTGTGTCTTTTGTATGCGTGTCTTCGTGTTGTCCTTGTATTCGTGTCTTTGTGTTATCTTCTTCTCACCTCGTGCCGTTCTTATCTGACCCCGTGTCACCTTCTTTGTTGTATTAGCCTTGTTACCTCGTGTCGTTTTCTTCTTACCTCGTGCTGGACTTATCTGACCTCGTGTCATCTTCCTTGTTGTGTTAGCCTTGTTCATTATATCTCGTTTCGTTCATTTCCTACCTCGTGTAGTAATCACCTTATGTTGCTATTACAGACCTCATGCAGCCTTGGCTTTAAATGAGCATACAGCGAACTCTGAATGATTAATGGTGTCAATCTCATTACAGGACCGAGGAAGAACATTCCACACACCTGGGCTGCACGTGATCCGAGACAAGAGGAACCAATCCGATAAAGACACGTGGCAGGAAGGTTCTGGATAGAGCGTGGGAGGCATACGCGTTTTGTGCCCTATCCACCTGCTGCTGCTGCTATATAAGGCAGCCTTCGTCCACAGATAAAAAAGATTGAAGCAGAAAGTCGGAGGAGTAGAAAGCCTTTCGATCCAGAAAAAGAAGAAAAGAAAGAAAAGAAGAGAGCAGAGAAGAGAGTGAGAGCAGAGAAAGAAAGAGAGAGAGAGATAGTGCTCGTGTGAAGAGAGAAGAAAGAGTGAAGAAGAAGAAGTGCAGCAGAGAGTGAAAGAGGAAGAGAGCAGAGGAGAAAGAAAGAGAGATAGAAAGAGAGAGAGAGAGTTCGTGGAGAAGAAGGACGAAGCTACTGAAGATCTGTCTACTGGACCGTGGATCAAATCCAGGCCAGTCAGCTCCGTTGAGAGCCACATCTATGTTTTCATCTTTTACAGCCTTCTGATTGCTGTGTCATTTTCGTTTATTGCTTTTCCTTCGTTTTTCTGATTATCTTTGTTCTTCCGATTGCCCTGTTGGGGATCGGGTTCCTCCTGTTGGTTCAGGAGAAGGGAGATCTGATCTCCGGGTTGCAAGTGACAGGTTGTCACTTGTGGGTTCCCTCTGGTTAGAGGAAGGGAGGCTAGTCCTCCGGTTCTGGGCTTGTGGTTGCAAGTCCAGGTGTCCCTCTTGGTCTGGAGGAAGAGAGGTCTTCGACCTCTAGTTCCCAAGTGGCTGGGAGTCACTTGGGTGTCCCTCTGGTTGGGAGGAAGAGGGAAGTCTGTTTCCCTGGTCAAGCTGTGTGGCAGCAACTGTTTGCAGACTGAGTCTACTTGGTTCTAGCGTTTGCTAGTGAAGCCTCACTCTGGTTGGGAGTGAGGGGTGGATGTAGGTCTGGAGGACCGAACCACCTAAAAATCTATTGAGTAGTGGTTTGATTTGTGTGTTTGCTTCCGCTAGATGCTTGGATAGGCACGCTCCATCTGCTTGCTCATAAGTTTAATTGAATTAGTTTTATTCTGTGATTACGTCTAGCATCTGAGTTTTTATTTGGGCATTATTCGTAACAGGATACATTCACCCCCCTCTGTATCCGGGCCTAGCACCTTAACAATTGGTATCAGAGCAAGTTGTCTGCTTAGAATGTCCAACGATCTGTTGATTCGATCCTGCTGTCTTGGTGCTTCATTGCTCCTGTTGCATTTATCTGATCAGCTTTCATGGGTGATCCACCGGTTTTCAATGGTTCTAATTTTAATGCGTGGTTTATCAGTCTACGAAATTATGTTGATGCAGTTAATCCTGATCTGTGGAAATTAATTTCACAAGGTCCTCACACATTACCAAAGAAAGTGTCCAAATGGACCAACAGCCACAGATCAAAGGATGGAGAAAATCAGAAAGCCTTCAATCTGATGAAAGCAGCCACTGACAGAGCCTTACACTCTTGTTTTTATGATTGCAGGTCTGCCAAGGACATCCTGGAGGAGCTGAAGCTAACTCACGGGTTAAATGAAGACAACTGCATGATGGCTAAAGGAAGTATTCCTAGCAGCAGCCAAAATGAAGAAGAAGATGATGAAGAGGAGGTAAACATCTTCGAGAATTTTTCTTTGGATGATTGGGAGAATGCATATGCTGAGCTGTTTGAGTCTCATGAACAATTAAGAAAATGATACAAGAACTTGAAAAAGAAATGTGATAGAATAAATCTGAAAGATTCATGTGAAAACTATCCAAATATGAAAAAGACATATGATGCTTGCATGCTAGATGTTCAGAATCTTAAGAAACAAAATGATTCTCTAAAATTTGAAAAACAAACATGGTTGGATAAAATGTCAGAAATAGAGAATCAGTTGAATGATAAGAAAAAGGAGCTTCTAAAAGGCATGCAGGAACTCACTGAAGTTAATTCTGATTTGGACAAAATAAAATTGGAGAACGAAGATCTTCAAAAGAAGAATAAAACTCTTATGGTCAGAATGAATGAAATCAATGAGGTTTCACAGTCCTCTTCTGCTAAATCAAATTGTAAAACATGCTCAGCTTTAAGAGAACGTAATGAAGATCTCTTTAGTGAGAATGAGTGGCTAAATAAACAAATTGCCTCACTTAAAGATGATCACAAAAATCTGCTCGCTGAGAAAATTAAAACAGAAGAAAGAGAAGATGAACTGATTGAAAAATTGGAGCACATGTCTGGAAGAGAGAGATGTGCTAATAATGAAATTCAGGATAAAGATCTTGAGGTAGAAAACACTGAATTAAGAGCTGAAGTTGAAAAACTAAAGTGGTTGAACACTGGCTTGTCTGAACGACTTCTCACTATAGAAAAAGGAAAAGCTGTCTATGATGAAAATTCAGAAATTTTGAACAATCTAGAACAAGAAATTGAGAAGTATAAAACTGCAAACCACGTTCTAAGCGAATGTGTTAATTGCAGTGAACAGGAAATAGCCAGTTATGAACTTCACATTGCTAGATTGGAAGATAAAATTCATAATCTGGAAAATTCAGCTATTGAGTCTGCCAAGATTAAAGGAAAAATGAAAACTGTTGGGAAGAGGAAGGATGATAACTCTGAAGGGGGAATAAATTGCTGCTCTGATGTTAAGAAAATCACTAAAAACTAGCTATATACAACTTTTGTTCAAAGCACTGATGTAGCTGGTACTTCAAGGCAATCCCAAAATAAAATGAAAATCAGAAGTCACCTTCAAAATCTGTCTTTCAGTTTAAAGCTCAGAAAATTGAAAAACAAACAAAACCTGTTGAGGATAATCAGAAATTGACAAGAAAGAGTCAAATAAAGAAGGTAAAGACTATTCCTGCTCATGAACAGAAATCTGCTAGCTCGGTTGAGTCTGATGGTGTACACACTATTCATGCTTCCTATACTCATTCACATAATCACCACCACCCCAAAAGAAACATGTCTTCTTCAAACCAACATATCATTTGTTATAATTGTAACAAACGTGGTCATAAAGCTGTTGAGTGTTGGTTTAGGCCTTCATGGGGATTTACTGGCTCAAGAGGTAAGCACCCAAGGTGCTTTGAATGTGGTAAGTATGGGCATGCAGTCAAGGACTGCTGGTATGCTCAGGGAGATCATTTTAATTCATAATTTGTTGAACTCCCTTCAAATAGAAATTCTCTTGGCAGAAACAAATCTGTTTTTAAAGGAAAGACACATGTATGCTTTGAATGTGGAAAACCTGGCCACCGAGCTTCTGAATGCTGGTGGGCAGGTAATGGTAAGTCAAAATTTCATGCATATAACAGAACATTTAATGCTTATGGTCATAGGTCTCATGCTCCTGTTGAGAAGCAACATAGGACCAGACAATCTGTTGTCTCATGTCATTATTGTGAAATTTTGGACATTCCATGTCTGATTGTTTTTTAATGGAATGTGATGATAATGCTGCAAAAAGAATGTTTAGAACACCTGGTAGGGGTAGTGTAGGACCCAAGACTGCTTGGGTCCCTACAAAATCATATTGATTGATATGTTGCAGGTGTGCCTTGGTGAGAGAAATAAAAGGGGTAATTTAGCCAAGGCACTCAAAAAGGAAGCCCCAGAACTCTACATCTCAGGTTAGTTCTGAACTTTGTTTAAATCTCATAATCTGAAAAATGCTGATTTGTCTGTTTTTAATTTCATTATCTGATTGCTCTGCACTGCATATGTCATTTGCATGACCATCATGGTATATTAAATGGAACAGTGTTGAAGGGCATATGGAGTATGTCTGGATGCTACTGCCATGTGTGAGGTGGTCCTTAGACCGAGTCCTCCGCCAAGTACCATGGGTCTAGTTTTCATATAGAGCAGTGTATTGCATATCATAAATTTCAAGAAAATAAAATTTGAAAAGAAAAGATTCAGTGCACATCATGCTTTTTGTCAGGGGGAGCTTGTTTGCTGTTGATTGATCATCATGCTCTCCTTGTTAGAACTGTTGCATACTGCATATGTAGGATAGTGCATATCATAAAATCTTGAAAAATCCAAAAAGGAAATTCATTGCACTTAGACAGGGGGAGCATTCCTATTTCATATCTTCTTCACCTCATGAACTCCCTTTGTTTAAGTAACCTGATTCATTCTCTTGACTATGCGCTATTCAACTGAATTCTCTGCTGGTATCTCTAAAATAGCTGATCAGTCTGTATTCCAGACTCAGCTACTGTCTGATGATTAAAATCTCTTCTGTTGCTATTCTCTATTGCTGATTCACTCTTGCACCAGCTTATACTCACCTGTCACATTCTTCTCAGCTAATGTGACTGATCTACTTCAACTATTGATTGTTGGTTGCTGAATTCATTGTTCTGATCTGAGGAACATAAGCTGCATATCATGAAATTCAGTCTGAGAACATTGTAGAAATTTCTATCATATAGGTTTAAGAATTATCACTGAATCAGACTGATATAAGATTAATGTATTCTCAGATTTGTAGTTAAATGAATTGAAAATATCTAAATGATAAGGTTTAATAATCTTTAACCACATGTTTCATGTAAACCTTAGACTCTCTCATCAGATATCTAAAAATTTGAATTCAGGGCTTCTTTGGCTAAGATGCATATAGTGTGTACTGTTGTTAAACATTAATTTGAAAATGTTGACTAAATGAAGAAATTGTGAATTCAGAGCAATGACTAGGTCTCTGAGAAACTGAGTTCTTTATCAATGAAATAAAGCAACTCATGTCATGAGGTGCCATAGTTATCTCTGATAAAAATTTAGTGAAACAAAACCTGACGGAGCAATAGCTTATCTGTGTTGAGTAGCTGGGGAGTCTGGCCTCTGATAAATGTGTCTTCTCATGTAAAAAGACACTCATATTGCTAACTCTGCTCTCAAAGTGAGAGGCAATGACAGTTATCACACTGAGTAACTGGCTCACTTCAACTGAGACTTGTTGTGTCTCATGTAAAAAGGTGTTGATCAACTCAAATTGCTCAGAAAAAATTATCTTGAAAAATCTGTCAACTCATGTTCTTGAAAAAGTGTTTAACTTCTGTACTAATCTGTGTATCTTTCAAAGGTGCTATTGAGATCCTATGTGGAAGATAAAAGATGATTGTTTTTGAGTGTTCTCTGACTATTTGGTTCACTTTTATTAAAACTTGGATTCAGACACGAGTATTGAGTTTAATTTGACAAATTTGGTATACATCAAAATTAAATCAGATTGGTTAAATTGCCACTTCATAACCCCTTATGATAAAAGAGTCTACATCTTTTAAGACTTATTGAAGTGATGTTTGCATTAAAATCCCTCATGATCAGATTTTCCAGATAGCCTGATCAGATTCAGTCTGATTATTCTTTGAGATATCTTGTGATATTGTTGGAATCTTCCATCTTATTCTGCAATAAGTTCTGACTCTGTGGTTGTTTCACCAGAATTCAGATTCTTTGTAATGGCAGAATTTAGCTTGATTCATTGGATAACCAGAGTTCATTCCTGTGCTTCAGGAGAAGTTATGGTTTATTTGCATCTAAGGGGGGAGTAGTCAAGCCTGCATGTTGATAGGGGGAGAATGTTCTAGAGGAATTTGCATGCATAATGCCCTTTGCACTCTTGCTTTTACTATTTTTCTCTTTTTGATCATGTCAAAGGGGGAGAAAATCTTGTATGTGACTCACTGTCACATTGTGTTGCCATCATCAAAAAGGGGGAGAATGTTGTGCCCCTTAGGCACAAGCATGTGCTATGTTGTTTTGATGATAGCAAGACAGTGAGTGCTTTTGAGTGGATTTGATATTGTATTTTGATGATTGCAATGTTATTGTGTTTTGATGATGGCATTTGCCCTTTATATATATGCATTGCATTCTGTCAGATATCATGTCTCTGCATATATCCATTGTCTGAACAGTAGTGGGTCGACCCACCCTTGCTGATGCGTCGACCCATCAGAACATTGATTGTCTGGGTAGCAGAGTCTATACACTGGGCTTGAACTATATACATTGAGCATTCTCAAGGCTGCAACATCAACGCTGTGAGTGTATAATCGCATTCACGTTTCACAAAGTCTATACAGTGCCTCAGGCTGAGCAAGTCCATACATTGGTCGGTGGAAAGTCTGTACTTTTAGAAGTCTGTACTTCCACCCTCTTCATCAGCGTCTCATTCATATATGAAGTATGTACATCAGTCTTCATACTCTGAGTCTGTACAGCCGTGTCATATGCTCCTAAGTCTATGCATTACTGTTCATGCATCGGTCCTCTTTCAAAATCTGTACAAGCGTGAAGTCTGCACATTGGTCTTCAAGTCCATACACAGTTGTCTGATGCATATTGATTGAAGTCTGTACATTGGGTTTTTCACATGAAGTATGTACAGCCGTTCACTGTTGAAGTCCATACACTGGACAGTTAGGTCATGTCTACACTAGGTCTCAATGTACACACTTATTCATTATGCTGCTTCACGAACAAAGTCTGAACATCCTTCAATGAACTTTGAAGTCTATACACTGGCTTATTCTTCAAGTCTGTACAGCCGTTTGCATTGTATTTCAAGTCTAGACATTGCACTGTTGCATTCTTCGTCTTCGTGTCGTTTCCTTATTGTGTCTTCGTGTTGTGTCTATGTCTTTGAGTTATTTTTGTGTTTGAGTCTTCACGTTATTTTTGTTATTCGTGTCTTCGTGTTGTTTTTCCTAGACCTCGTGTCGCTCTTGTTTTGTAACCACAATTCGTGTCGGTTTTAGTTGTTCCTGTGTTTGTGTCGTCGAGTTGTTTTTATGACTTCGTGTTGTATCCTTGTTGTGTCTTCGTGTCGTTTCCTTATTGTGTCTTCGTGTCAATTACTGTAGTTCCTCGAGTTGTTCTTCTGCTTCCACCGTTTCATCACGTGTTGTTGAAGATGTGTCTATCTCATATCTTCGTGTCGTGTTTTCTAGACCTCGTGTCTTTGTCACTTTCTGACCTCATCTCGTGTCATTTTTTCTCTCTGCTTGTTTAACTTCGTGTCACCTAATGTTGCTCCTCGAGTCGTTTTGTTTTAGTGTCACTGCTTCATCACGTGTCGCGATAGCCGTGTCACTCTTCTGACTTCGTGCTATTTTCTGTACCACCCCGTGTTACCCTTATGTCTTCGAGTCCTCTGTATTCGTGTCATTTATAGTTATTTGTCTTCGTGTCGTGGTCAGACCGTGTCGCCTCATCTTCGAGTCGTTCATTCGAGCTATTTTATGCTCGAGTTATTTTTCTTATGTTTGAAAGTGTTGTTTCACTACGTGTCTTTGTGTTGTCTTTGTATTCGTGTCTTCGTGTCTCTTTCGTATTCATGGTTTCGTGTGTCGTTTGTATTCGTGTCTTCGTGTCTCTTTCGTATTCATGTTTTCGTGTGTCTTTTGTATACGTGTCTTCGTGTTGTCCTTGTATTCGTGTCTTTGTGTTATCTTCTTCTCACCTCGTGCTGTTCTTACCTGACCCCGTGTCACCTTCTTTGTTGTATTAGCCTTGTTACCTCGTGTCGTTTTCTTCTTACCTCGTGCTGGACTTATCTGACCTCGTGTCATCTTCCTTGTTGTGTTAGCCTTGTTCATTGTATCTCGTTTCGTTCATTTCCTACCTCGTGTAGTAATCACCTTATGTTGCTATTACAGACCTCATGCAGCCTTGGCTTTAAATGAGCATACAGCGAACTCTGAATGATTAATGGTGCCAATCTCATTACAGGACCGAGGAAGAACATTCCACACACCTGGGCTGCACGTGATCCGAGACAAGAGGAACCAATCCGATAAAGACACGTGGCAGGAAGGTTCTGGATCGAGCGTGGGAGGCACACGCATTTTGTGCCCTATCCACCTGCTGCTGCTGCTATATAAGGCAGCCTTCGTCCACAGATAAAAAAGATCGAAGCAGAAAGCCGGAGGAGTAGAAAGCCTTTCGATCCAGAAAAAGAAGAAAAGAAAGAAAAGAAGAGAGCAGAGAAGAGAGTGAGAGTGAGAGCAGAGAAAGAAAGAGAGAGAGAGATAGTGCTCGTGTGAAGAGAGAAGAAAGAGTGAAGAAGAAGAAGTGCAGCAGAGAGTGAAAGAGGAAGAGAGCAGAGGAGAAAGAAAGAGAGATAGAAAGAGAGAGAGAGAGTTCGTGGAGAAGAAGGATGAAGCTACTGAAGATCTGTCTACTGGACCGTGGATCAAATCCCAGCCAGTCAGCTCCGTTGAGAGCCACATCTATGTTTTCATCTTTTACAGCCTTCTGATTGTTGTGCCATTTTCGTTTATTGCTTTTCCTTCATTTTTCTGATTATCTTTGTTCTTCCGATTGCCCTGTTGGGGATCGGGTTCCTCCTGTTGGTTCAGGAGAAGGGAGATCTGATCTTCGGGTTGCAAGTGACAGGTTGTCACTTGTGGGTTCCCTCTGGTTAGAGGAAGGGAGGCTAGTCCTCCGGTTCTGGGCTTGTGGTTGCAAGTCCAGGTGTCCCTCTTGGTCTAGAGGAAGAGAGGTCTTCGACCTCTAGTTCCCAAGTGGCTGGGAGTCACTTGGGTGTCCCTCCGGTTGGGAGGAAGAGGGAAGTCTGTTTCCCTGGTCAAGCTGTGTGGCAGCAACTGTTTGCAGACTGAGTCTGCTTGGTTCTAGCGTTTGCTAGTGAAGCCTCACTCCAGTTGGGAGTGAGGGGTGGATGTAGGTCTGGAGGACCGAACCACCTAAAAATCTATTGAGCAGTGGTTTGCTTTGTGTGTTTGCTTCCGCTAGATGCCTGGATAGGCGCGCTCCATCTGCTTGCTCATAAGTTTAATTGAATTAGTTTTATTCTGTGATTACGTCTAGCATCTGAGTTTTTATTTGGGCATTATTCGTAACAGGATACATTCACCCCCCTCTGTATCCGGGCCTAGCACCTTAACAGGACCCTTCAAGCTCTTTCCCAGACAGGAGACTTTCCTTTCATTGTGTTTTACTATGATACTCTGTCTGGCAGTTCCATTTTTAGTTTGCTTTTCTTCAAAGCAAACTCCATAGCAATTGATCCCTACCTGTGTGTCGGAAGACAGACGGTGTTGACACCGGTCTGTGTTTTGGGTTGTGATACCTCAAGCTGTGTGGCAGCGGAGTGTGAGAGTATTTCTCACGGTTAGAAGCTGTGAATCAGCGGAGTGTGAGAGTGTTTCTCACGGTTAGAAGCTGTGAATTAGCGGGTGTGCATTGGCACCAGTGAAGCCTCACCGTATTATGTGAGGGGTGGACATAGGTCTCTAGATTGAGACCGAACCACCTTAAAAGATCCTATCTTGTGGATTATTTCTCTCCTGTTCCAACGGTAGAAGCTTGATAGGACCGTTTCCTAATATCATGTGTGTTTCTAGCTTCTTAGCTATTAACTAATATCTGTCTCATTATCAGTTGTGTTTGATCTAATTTTTATTTCCACAAAGAAGGGCAAAAAGGGGCTGATCTATTCACCCTCCCCTCTAGATCTGCCTATCACCACTCAACACGTGGAATCAGAGCTAGTCTCTCTATATGTGATCTAACGACCTTGAGAGAACTGGTGATATGGCTATTAAAGGTCCTATGGCCGAAGGTCATTCTATAAATAGGCCTCCATTTTTCACTGGGACAAATTATCCTTACTGGAAAAACCGCATGCAGGTCTTCATTAGAGCCCAGGATCATGAAGTCTAGCGAGTGATCAGCAAGGGACCATTTGAGCTGCCTCCGGAAGAAGAAGAGACATGGACTAAAGAACAGATCAGGCAATCAACTCTGAACTGGTGTGCCAAGCACATCATACAGTGCTCTCTTCATTCAACTGAGTACTCAAGGGTGTCAACTTGCAAAACTGCAAAAGAAATGTGGGACCGCTGATGGAGTTCGACAGTCGTTGTTTAAAAATGCCGTGCCACATAAATTTTAAAATTGATAACCGCACTCACTCACTCGATTGATTTTGAAATACGAGTACAGTGGTGAATACGGGTCGATCCCACGGGGAGAGAATATTTGATTTTAGTTCAAGTTGGACATATCCTTATGTTTGGAAAATCAAATGTTGTATTTTGGAGTGCGATTATCACTAAAGAAATTGAAATTACAACTTTAAATGACAAGAGATAAGTAAAAGAAATTTAGCCAATTGATTGAAGAATGTCGTCGTTTCCACGCCGAGCCTTTGATGAAGATCGCTCCGCCTAGGAAGTCGACGCCGTGAGAGGATTTGAAGAAGACTTACCGCTTTGGGTATGATTTAATGATTGAAACACTCAAGATGACAAGGTTTGGATAGAACAAGTTTGAAAACTTAAGTTTGAAAATATAACAGAATTCAAGTGAAAATAGGGGTTGGAAGAAAAAGTATAACTTCAAATCTAGATGGAATTAGAAGAAGTGTAAAACATGAACGTTGTAGAGAACTGAAAGAGGAAGAACTTTGATGAAGAATACAGACACAGAAAATAAGAGGAAGGCAATGAAAAATCAAGATCTATCACTGCTGGTGAATAGTAACTGACAGAAAAATAGCATCTTGAAAAATTAATTCTAACTCTAAAAATACACAGAATTAGACAAAGTGGTAGAAGAATGAAATGGAGATCTCGAAGAGAGGAACAAAGTTGATGAAGAACTCAGATTGAAAAGAGGTCTAGAAAGGCTTTAAAACATAAGAAAACTTGAATGTCTCACCACGGATGAACAGTAAATACATAAAACAACACTTAAGGAAATGGACCAGAACTCTATGAAGTAGGAAGAATTTGAAGAAATGATCAACAGAGAAGTTGAAGAGCACTTGAAATCAAACAACTTTTATGAAGAACAGAAATTGAAATGAAGATCACAATCATGAGAAATAAGGCTAGGAAAAGGCTGAATTCAAAAATGAAACTTTTATTGAAAGAACATCAACTTACAACTTTGACTTCAAAAGCTTGTAAAATACAATTCTAACAATCAACAACTTCAGAAAAATAAAGAACAAACTTACATTACACATGATCCATAGGTAGCTCTCTCTCCCTACTCAACCTTCACTAACAACTCCCTCCCATTCCATTACACATGAAGCCCTTATATAGGGTTACAAACTCTTCTTGCCCATGTGAAACAATCAAGTGCACCTAATTTTGACCCAACTTGGTAGGCTGGAATGTGCTGCACCTTTGTCATTATTTTCTGATTTTTTCCAATTTTTTTTGGAATTTTTATGGCCTTCTTTCTTCTCTCTTTCTCTCTCTGCCGGCGCGTTGCGCCGACCGGTTCGGCCCGGTTAGGCCGCCGGCCGTGGGCACGCCGTGCGCCCGCCGCTCCTGTCGCCGCCACGCGTCGCACGCGGCGCACGCGCCCGCGTGCCTCCGCTCCGCCTTCGCCACGTGTCGCGGCCGGCGTGGCCCTGCCGGGAGCTGCCACGTCCCGCGCCTTCGCCCTGGCGCGGCCGCCTCCGCCCGCCACGACCCCCGCCCCCCATTTGCCCTTCTCGCCTCGTCGCCCGTGCGGGCGGCGAAGGCGGGAAGGGCGGGGGCGGGTTTTTTAAACTTGTTTTTTGTTTTATTAATATATATATATATATATAGTATATATTAGTAGAAAATTCTAAAAAATGCTCAAATAATTTTATTTTATTTTCTAATTTTTTTCTATTCTTTTTGAACAACTCCATGAGCTTTTGGCTCAGTTTAACATATAACTTTTATTTTCTTTTTTTCCTTTTTCTTAGAGCTTTCCTCGTATTACGTGCCTGCATAAATACATAAAAATTATCATTAAAATTTATTTAATTTCAAAAAATTAAACATTTGATTCAAAATCAACAGTAAGTGTGAGAAGTGTATATTTATTGTTATTTAAGCTCATAAAAATGTGTATAATGATGAATTCAGATATAAAAATACACACTTATCACACCCCCCAACTTACTCATTGCTAGTCCCTTAGCAATGCACTTAATGAAAAATTCAGGATCAACAAGAGTTAAAAATATTCATGCCTCATTTCCAGATCATCTTTCATAGAGTCAACTAAAGATCAGGAATCTGGTGTAATTATCACAGATTAGCCTTATGTCGGAAATTCAGGTACATGATCAAGAATCTAATCAAAATTCAGTAGCACTTGTGCATGTGTAATGCTAAGTCCACAGTGAAGACAATTGCATCCTCCACTTGTTATTCTGAACAAATGCCTTTCAATTCTGTACTTTTTTAATCAGAGCGTTCAGCATACTAGCTTTTTATCTGCCTTATTGCTTTGTCCCTTTATATTCTTTTTTTATTTTTTCTACTCCTTTTTTTTCTACACACATGATGCTGCACTACCCTTCACTGTTTTACACGAACCTCAACACGTCTTAGGTGAAGGAGGCCCGGTTCCACAGATCAAAGTTCTCTTTTCCTTTTGACGCGAACCTCAACACGTCTTAAGTGAAGTAGGCCCGGTTACTCAGAATCGGAGCATTTTTCATGGTGTTTTTTTTCTCATACTTTTGTATGGCAGAAAGCTTCTAACATATCTCTTCTTCCGAAAATGTAGAATATCAGACAGTATATCCAAAATAGCAGAAGGCTTGTCCTTCTTGTTTCATTAGCGTGCATCGTGATTTTATTTTTTCGAAAGTGCATATGAACTTTAAAGAGATTCTTAAATCAATTTTCCATGGCTAGAGTAAATAAATTATCTAACATCCTTTTCCCAGTTGTTTCTATTCAGAATCACTTTTCATGCGACATGAATCAAGAAATTCAACTCGGGGAAAACTGTTGTTTAACTTGACAATTCAAGAAAGTAAGAAAAATTTTTGTTGAAATTTGTAGAAATTTTTGAAATTTTTGAAATTTTTGTTTTTGAAATTTTATTTTTGACAATTTTGTTTTTGAAATTTTGAAATTTTTGACATTTATTTTGAAATTTTTGACATTTATCTCCCCCCCCCCCAACTTAAATGACATTGTCCTCAATGGCATAAACAGTAGAAAGATCAGAGGACATGTAAAGAGATAATATAGTTGGGATGGAAGGATACAGCCTGATGGGTCGGGCGAAGTGATGAGGGCTTCATTGCGTTGTGGCCTGAGAACTGTAAAAGAAACACACTAAAACAAATCATCAAATCACAAAAACTGTGGGTGGCCTCCCAAGAAGCCATTTATTTGCACACCAAACTGTGAAAACGTTGGGCTGCCTCCCAAAAAGTGCTAAATTTAACGTCTTCAGCCAGACGCACTGTAGCTCAACAACCAACAAGTTGATTTTAAAATGAGCCACCAAAGAATTTTATCCTTGCCAAAATTGTCTTTTTCATGCCCTGAAGAAAATGAATGTGGTTGGTGAATGCAAGGGCGAGACAGAGATCGAGATGAAGGCATCACAAACGGACCACCCCAATCAGAGAATAGAGGAGGAACATTGGGAAAAATCATGTCATCAATTATGAAATGTTCCTCCTTAGAGGCTATGGGATCATCATGTAGAGCAAGAGTAGACCAGTCGGTTGGAAGAACTTCAAAAGAATCACCGTGGTCAAGAATTGGCATAAGCTCTATCCTCTCCTCTAGATTGAAAGTATCATGCGATACATTCAAATCATTCAATTCCTCATTTACCCCAACTTCATTATTCAAATAAATATTCAATTCTAGATCCATCTTCACTTCTTCTTCCTTCCCATCTTCAAGGATAATTTCATCAAAGTCGTGTACCATCTCCACTTCTTCTCCATTCCCATCTTCAAAGAGAAGTTCATCATGGTTGGGAAGAGACTTGTGATGAGGCTCAATATATTCATCCTTTCCCCCTAACTGAAGATCATCAACCTCTCTTGCATTTCCCTCATGTTGACAAGCAAGCAATGGCTCCTCAAATTCCTTTGTAGAAGGGGGAATATGATCATTTATCAGTTCATCACCTTCATCTATTGCATTTCCAGTCAAGTCCGCAATCCCCTTAGAGTTCTCATGTGAATTTTGCTGACACGACCCCTCCATAATCCCGTTATCTACTAAATTAAGAGTGATAAGAGTGTGATGCTCTTGGGGAATTATAGATTGATCGTAGTCAGTGTGAAGAACTTGATGAGGATTGGGTCCAGAGGAATCAAAGAATTGCTCTCCCTCCATGGTTTTGACTTCCTCAGTAAGCCTATTGATGTGCTGTTGGAGGGATTGACTATGGAGAAGTAACTGAATGAATTGATCATCAGAGGCATTAGGTGTGGGTGGAAGAGATGAATAGTAATGATTTATCTGTTGGGCTGGGTCATAATGGTCATCAGAGGTTTTGGCCCAAATATGATTTTCATCATTCCCTTCTTCTCCCCCCGACGACTCAAGATCATCATAATCCTCTTCACAAATGGAATGGGGTTTTGGCTCCTCAGGTTGCTCTTCCGTTACGTCCTCCGCATAAGACTCTTCCATGATTCCCTCAAAATCAACAGTGATATGAGTGGTAGATTGTGGGATCATAGGTTGAGCATATAGACTTTTATCATTATAACATCCAAGAAGTTGGTCCTCAAGACTTGTGGAGTTGTTAGGTATTGGATCCACTTCCGTTTCTATGAGGTTTTCAGCAATCCTACTCACTTGGGCCTCAAAGTTTTGCAGTTGTTTCTGAAAGGCTTGTTGTTGAGTCTGGAAGAGCCGTGTCAATTTATCAAACATCTCCTCCTTATGTACATCTGTGTATAGAGGAGATATATAAGTGGGCTGAGAGTCAGATTGTGATGGATAGTAATTTGAAGGGCACTCAGTCTGAAAATCAGGAAAGTGTATTGGTTGCCCTCCATAATAGGGTTGATCATAAGAATGGACTTGATTGTAAGGATCATTGGAATATGAATCCCAATCTGCAAAGTGTGGATTTGAAGGACGTTGAATGGGGTCTTGATAGGGTGCCCAAGAGGATGATTGTTGGTTTTCCCACCTAGGATATGGATTTGTGTGAGAGAAAGAGGTGGAAGAATTCGATGACAATTGATACGGCTCTTGGGTAAAAGATGAATTGTGAACCCCATTGTGGAAGAGTGAAGGAGTTTGATGATAAGGGGCAAATGAAGGATTGGAATTCACATAGCCCGCATAATTAAACATCAAAGAATCTATTATTGGGCCTGAACAAAATTAGATATGGAAATGAAAAAGACCCAAGAAAGAGTGATGATTTTTCAATGAATTTTTTTTATGTTTTGATTTTATTATTTTTTTTTTGCAAAGATAAACAAGTTAGCACACAAATGACCCTAATGACCTAGATGTGCCCTAGACCTACAAGTAGGGTTTCACAAAGTGATTAAAGTGAAATGTAAGTTTATCCTCAATATGACCACCAGCCAGGTAAGGGGTGGGGAAGTGGGAGGTTCCCCCTACTTTCGTAGGGACCTTATTATGCCAAACCACTAACCCGCTTAAAGCGTTTGCTGTCCGACCGTCTTACCTTAGGCACCGGTTTTCATATGAGGATGAACCTAAATAACACAAGAATCACAGTGTGATCCTAGGGCCAACATTTACTGACTTTTATTTATGGCGGAGGTCATGCGAAGATGCAAGAGAAATGTGGTTTGTGGGCTAAGGAAGGGTGATGAAATCCCCACCTTATCTTATTAGGGGTGTTGCCCTTAAAGTATTTTGAAATGAAAATGCACACCACAATTTCAAACAAGGGGTTCTTTATGCAAAATGAATGCCAGAATATGGTGAGTAGAACGTACCTTGCCCCTCGCAATCTTCAATATGCAATTGACAGGAATTGAACAAAGAAAACTTCTATACTAAATGATGCATGTCCTAAAACATGATGTGTGGTTTCTAATCTTGAAATGCATTTTTTTTAGATTTTGGTGCAAGTATGTTTTTTTTTCATTTTTTTAGTTAATGAACCTATCTAACCAGCACAAAAAAATTCCTTTTGTTTTGATTGTTTTATGATTTTTATAGAGTTTTCAAGAAATTTTCAGATTTTTGTAAAGATTTTTCAGAAAGTGGAAAGATAGAACCTGTTTCTTGATTTCAGCCCTTTAGCAATGCTTCCGGGCTATTTAACGACGTTTCATATCCTTGGAATTTTAGGTTCGATCTTCCTCTTTCTTTGATTTTCAAATTTTTTTCTTTGTCCTGCACAAGTAAAAAGAGTAAAATGAATATTCACACATATACACCAAACACAAGAATATCCAACTATCATCATAATTCACTCCCCGGCAACGGCACCAAAAATTTGATGGAGCTCGACAGTCGTTGTTTAAAAATGCCGTGCCACACAAATTTCAAAGTTGATAACCGCACTCACTCACTCGATTGATTTTGAAATACGAGTACAGTGGTGAATACGGGTCGATCCCACGGGGAGAGAATATTTGATTTTAGTTCAAGTTGGACATATCCTTATGTTTGGAAAATCAAATGTTGTATTTTGGAGTGCGATTATCACTAAAGAAATTGAAATTACAACTTTAAATGACAAGAGATAAGTAAAAGAAATTTAGCCAATTGATTGAAGAATGTCGTCGTTTCCACGCCGAGCCTTTGATGAAGATCGCTCCGCCTAGGAAGTCGACGCCGTGAGAGGATTTGAAGAAGACTTACCGCTTTGGGTATGATTTAATGATTGAAACACTCAAGATGACAAGGTTTGGATAGAACAAGTTTGAAAACTTAAGTTTGAAAATATAACAGAATTCAAGTGAAAATAGGGGTTGGAAGAAAAAGTATAACTTCAAATCTAGATGGAATTAGAAGAAGTGTAAAACATGAACGTTGTAGAGAACTGAAAGAGGAAGAACTTTGATGAAGAACACAGACACAGAAAATAAGAGGAAGGCAATGAAAAATCAAGATCTATCACTGCTGGTGAATAGTAACTGACAGAAAAATAGCATCTTGAAAAATTAATTCTAACTCTAAAAATACACAGAATTAGACAAAGTGGTAGAAGAATGAAATGGAGATCTCGAAGAGAGGAACAAAGTTGATGAAGAACTCAGATTGAAAAGAGGTCTAGAAAGGCTTTAAAACATAAGAAAACTAGAATGTCTCACCACGGATGAACAGTAAATACATAAAACAGCACTTAAGAAAACGGACCAGAACTCTATGAAGTAAGAAGAATTTGAAGAAATGATCAACAGAGAAGTTGCAGAGCACTTGAAAGCAAACAAATTTTATGAAGAACAGAAATTGAAATAAAGATCACAATCATGAGAAATAAGGCTAGGAAAAGGCTGAATTCAAAAATGAAACTTTTATTGAAAGAACTTCAACTTGCAACTTTGACTTCAAAAGCTTATAAAATACAACTCTAACAATCAACAACTTCAGAAAAATAAAGAACAAACTTACATTACACATGATCCATAGCTAGCTCTCTCTCCCTACTCAACCTTCACTAACAACTCCTTCCCATTCCATTACACATGAAGCCCTTATATAGGGTTACAAACTCTTCTTGCCCATGTGAAATAATCAAGTGCACCTAATTTTGACCCAACTTGGTAGGCTGGAATGTGCTGCACCTTTGTCATTTTTTTCTAATTTTTTCCAATTTTTTTTGGAATTTTTATGGCCTTCTTTCTTCTCTCTTTCTCTCTTTCTCTCTCTGCCGGCGCGTTGCGCCGACCGGTTCGGCCCGGTTAGGCCGCCGGCAGTGGGCCCGCCGTGCGCCCGCCGCTCCTGTCGCCGCCACGCGTCGCACGCGGCGCACGCGCCCGCGTGCCTCCGCTCTGCCTTCGCCGCGTGTCGCGGCCGGCGTGGCCCTGCCGGGAGCCGCCACGTCCCCCGCCTTCGCCCTGGCGCGGCCGCCTCCGCCCGCCACGACCCCCGCCCCCCATTCGCCTTTCTCGCCTCGTCGCCCATGCGGGCGGCGAAGGCGGGAAGGGCGGGGGTGGGTTTTTTAAACTTTTTTTTTGTTTTATTAATATATATATATATATATATCTAGTATATATTAGTAGAAAATTCTAAAAAATGCTCAAATAATTTTATTTTTTTTTCTAATTTTTTTCTATTCTTTTTGAACAACTCCATGAGCTTTTGGCTCAGTTTAGCATATAACTTTTATTTTCTTTATTTTCTTTTTCTTAGAGCTTTCCTCGTATTACATGCATGCATAAATACATAAAAATTATCATTAAAATTTATTTAATTTTAAAAAATTAAACATTTGATTCAAAATCAACAGTAAGTGTGAGAAGTGTATATTTATTGTTATTTAAGCTCATAAAAATGTGTATAATGATGAATTCAGATATAAAAATACACACTTATCACACCCCCCAACTTACTCATTGCTAGTCCCTTAGCAATGCACTTAATGAAAAATTCAGGACCAACAAGAGTTAAAAATATTCATGCCTCATTTCCAGATCATCTTTCATAGAGTCAACTAAAGATAGGAATCTGGAGTAATTATCACAGATTAGCCTTATGTCGGAAATTCAGGTACATGATCAAGAATCTAATCAAAATTCAGTAGCACTTGTGCATGTGTAATGCTAAGTCCACAGTGAAGATAATTGCATCCTCCACTTGTTATTCTGAACAAATGCCTTTCAATTCTGCACTTTCTTAATCAGAGCGTTCAGCATACTAGATTTTTATCTGCCTTATTGCTTTGTCCCTTTATATTCTTTTTTTATTTTTTCTACTCCTTTTTTTTTTCTACACACATGATGCTGCACTACCCTTCACTGTTTTACACGAACCTCAACACGTCTTAGGTGAAGGAGGCCCGGTTCCACAGATCAAAGTTCCCTTTTCCTTTTGACGCGAACCTCAACACGTCTTAAGTGAAGTAGGCCCGGTTACTCAGAATCGGAGCATTTTTCATGGTGTTTTTTTTTCTCATACTTTTGTATGGCAGAAAGCTTCTAACATATCTCTTCTTCCGAAAATGCAGAATATCAGACAGTATATCTAAAATAGCAGAAGGCTTGTCCTTCTTGTTTCATTAGCGTGCATCGTGATTTTATTTTTTCGAAAGTGCATATGAACTTTAAAGAGATTCTTAAATCAATTTTCCATGGCTAGAGTAAATAAATTATCCAACATCCTTTTCCCAGTTGTTTCTATTCAGAATCACTTTTCATGCGACATGAATCAAGAAATTCAACTCGGGGAAAACTGTTGTTTAACATGACAATTCAAGAAAGTAAGAAAAATTTTTGTTGAAATTTGTAGAAATTTTTGAAAATTTTGTTTTTGAAATTTTATTTTTGACAATTTTGTTTTTGAAATTTTGAAATTTTTGACATTTATTTTGAAATTTTTGACATTTATCTCCCCCCCCCCAACTTAAATGACATTATCCTCAATGGCATAAACAGTAGAAAGATCAGAGGATATGTAAAGAGATAATATAGTTGGGATGGAAGGATACAGCCTGATGGGTCGGGCGAAGTGATGAGGGCTTCATTGCATTGTGGCCTGAGAACTGTAAAAGAAACACACTAAAATAAATCATCAAATCACAAAAACTGTGGGTGGCCTCCCAAGAAGCCATTTATTTGCACACCAAACTGTGAAAATGTTGGGCTACCTCCCAAAAAGCGCTAAATTTAACGTCTTCAGCCAGACGCACTGTAGCTCAACAACCAACAAGTTGATTTTAAAATGAGCCACCAAAGAATTTTATCCTTGCCAAAATTATCTTTTTCATGCCCTGAAGAAAATGAATGTGGTTGGTGAATGCAAGGGCGAGACAGAGATCGAGATGGAGGCATCACAAACGGACCACCCCAATCAGAGAATAGAGGAGGAACATTGGGAAAAATCATGTCATCAATTATGAAATGTTCCTCCTTAGAGGCTATGGGATCATCATGTAGAGCAAGAGTAGACCAGTCGGTTGGAAGAACTTCAAAAGAATCACCGTGGTCAAGAATTGGCATAAGCTCTATCCTCTCCTCTAGATTGAAAGTATCATGCGGTACATTCAAATCATTCAATTCCTCATTTACCCCAACTTCATTATTCAAATAAATATTCAATTCTAGATCCATCTTCACTTCTTCTTCCTTCCTATCTTCAAGGATAATTTCATCAAAGTCGTGTACCATCTCCACTTCTTCTCCATTCCCATCTTCAAAGAGAAGTTCATCATGGTTGGGAAGAGACTTGTGATGAGGCTCAATATATTCATCCTTTCCCCCTAACTGAAGATTATCAACCAATCAACAAAACTTTCCAACAACCCAAAAAGGTTCACAAATAATCCCAAACAGGTCGACACCCGTCCAATCCTCAGCCTGACATCACAAAGGAAGAAACAGTTGCAATGCTAGAACAGGTCGGGACACTCCATGGAATGGGTCGACACCCGCCTGGTCAAACGCCCAACAATAACCCAGGTTTGCACCAACAGGTCGACAGTTTCCATACAGGAGGTCGACACATCCCTTATCCAGAGACCATTATAGACGTACTGAACAGTGGACAGGTCGAGACTTTGCCTTCTATAGACCGACACCTCCATGGGTAAGGAACAAAAATGTTCCCTATGGTCATAGGTTCACTCAACCTCAACGACCTAGGCAATATGATACCTCCTATTCATCTAGACCAACCAACTGGAACAAATGGTCTAATCAACAATCCTCCTCCACCACTTCCAAAACTCACAAAGTCCAAAAGACTAAAGAGAAGAAAAATCTGAACTCCCAACAAAGCAAAGATGCTAAGAAAGTTTGGATTTCAAAATCTGTGTTATCCTGCTTTATAGAAATGAAGAGATTATTGGGACCCAACTGTCCTTGGATTCCAAACATTGTCACTTAATTCCTTGTGCAGGAGTGTCTTGCAGTCGTGCACAACCGTTGGTATCTTGACAGTGGCTGCTCAAGACACATGACTGGAGACAAAACCAAATTCTGTCTCCTGGTTGAAAAGGAAGCTGGACATGTCACTTTTGGAGGAAACAACAAAGGAAAAATCATTGGTTCAGGTAAAGTTGGTAAGAACCCCTCCAACTCAATTAATAATGTATTACTTGTTGATGGTCTGGAGTACAACTTGCTGAGCATTAGTAAACTATGTGATAAAGGTCATACTATAGTTTTTGACTCTAATGAATGTAGAATCTTGCAAACAAATTCAAAAGAAACCAAGTTTTCAGGTAAAAGAGTCAATAACATGTACATGATTGACTTAGATGACCCTACTCACATAAATCTATCTTGCTGCACCCAAATCTGAATTAGCTTGTTTGTGGTATCGCAGACTAGGACATGTTAGTTACAACACTCTTCATAAATTGGTGAAGCATTCCATTGTCAAAGGTCTACCTGAAATTAAATTCAAACTGAACACTAAGATTTGTGATGCATGTACTCAAGGAAAACAGACTAGAAAGTCATTTAAAAGTAGAACTGAAAATTCATCATCTAAACCACTTGAACTAATCCATATGGACTTGTTTGGTCTAACAAAAATAGCTAGCTTAAGTGGTAAAAGATATGGTTATGTCTTAGTAGATGATTTTACTAGATTCACTTGGGTATTCTATCTTGCACATAAGAATAATGCCTTTGATGAGTTTCAGGCACAGTATATGCAAGTGACGCAAGATGGTAAGTTTAAAATTTCCAACATTATTTCAGATCATGGTGGTGAATTCGACAATGTTGACTTTGAAAATTTGTGTAGGACTGAAGGAATCATTCACAAGTTTTCATCACCACGGACTCCTGAACAAAATGGGGTTGTTGAGAGGAAGAACAGAACTCTCATAGAGATGGCACGCACAATACTTGCTGAAAGGCATCTCCCAAGGAGATTTTGGATAGAACAAGTAAACACTGCATGCTATATCATCAACCGCTCAATGGTAAGGCCCCTCACCAAAATGACTCCATATGAGTTGCTGAAAGGTAAAAAGCCATCTCTCTTTCACATGAAAGTGTTTGGGTCAAAGTGTTTTATTCATAACAATGACAAAAGAGTTTTGATCAAGTTTGAGCCCAAGAGTGAAGAAGGGATATTTCTTGGGTACTCTGACAAGTCTAGAGCTTATAGAGTCTATAATCTTAAGACCCTTTGTGTGGAAGAATCCCCTCGCATCACTTTTGATGAGATTGATCATAACAACACTTGCAGGGAAGATGATGACGGGGAATTCCTGAACATAAGAGGAAAAGATGAACTTCCACAAGAAGAGACACAAGCAAATGAGGACCATGGAGAACCAAGTAATACTCCAGCCACCGAAGCAGATGAATGTAATGCTCAACCTGATCTAAGAGTGTTGAAAGATCATCCTTTGGAAAACATCTTAGGTAATCTGCATGACCAAACCAAAACTAGATCTCATTTCAAAATTATGGATGAAATTGAACAACTTACTCTTGTGTCTCAAATTGAACCCAAAAATATTGTAGAGGCTCTAAAAGATGAAAACTGGATCAATTCCATGCATGATGAATTAAACCAATTTGAAAGAAATAAAGTATGGCAACTTGTTCCAAGGCCTAAAAAAAAGTATGTCATAAGAACTAAATGGGTTTTCAAAAATAAACTAAGTGAAGATAGCAAGATAGTCAGAAATAAATCCAGAATCGTGGCTCAGAGGGTATAATCAAGAATTTGGCATAGATTATGAAGAATCTTTTGCTCCTGTTGCTAGACTTGAGGCCATTAGAATTTTGCTAGCATTTGCATGTTCTCATAAAATCAAACTGCAGCAAATGGATGTTAAGAGTGCTTTTCTAAATGGTCTTATTAAAGAAGAAGTCTATGTAGAGCAACCCCCTGATTTTGAATGCACATATTTCAAAGATCATGTTTATAAGTTGGACAAGGCTTTATATGGCTTGAAGCAGGCACCTAGAGCTTGGTACGACAGACTAAGCTCATACCTCACCGAAGAAGGGTATTCAAGAGGTAATGTAGATCAGACACTATTCACCAAGAAAAAAGGTAAAGATATCTTGATTGTTCATGTTTATGTGGATGACATAGTGTTTGGGTCCACTAAACCTAAAATGTGTGAGGAGTTTGCTAAACTCATGACCAATGAATTTGAAATGAGTCTAATGGGTGAGCTTCAATTCTTTCTTGGCTTGCAGATTAATCAAATCAATGAAGGCTGCTTTATCAATCAAGCCAAGTATGTGAAGGAGTTGCTGAAAAAGTTTGATCTGACCAACTGTAAACCTTTAGGAACTCCAATGGGGACTGCCACTTCACTGGATGCAGATGAACAAGGTATTCTTGTAGATGCAAAGAGATACAGAGGTATGATTGGATCATTACTCTATCTAACTGCATGTAGACCAGACATTCAGTTTAGTGCTTACCTTTGTGCTAGATTTCAGTCTAGTCCTAGAGAGTCTCACTTGACTACTGTCAAGCGTATCTTTAAATACCTTACTGGCACTCAAGAATTGGGATTATGGTATCCTGCATTTTGTGATCTTTCACTTATTTCATATTGAGATACAGATTATGCAGGATGCAAACTGGACTGCAAGAGCACTAGTGGCTATTGCCAATTTACCAGTGTGTCTTTGGTTTCTTGGGCTTCCAAGAAACAACACTCGGTTGCCCTCTCAACTGCTGAAGTAGAATATGTAGTTGCAGGGAGTTGTGGAATCCAAGTACTGTAGATCAAACACCAACTCCAAGACTATCTAATAGATCTTGGCTGTGTACCCATTCTGTGTGATAACACAAGTGCTATAAATCTTGTAAAAAATCAGTCATGCACTCTAGGACTAAACACATTGAAATCAGACATCACTTTATAAGGGATGAAGTTCTCAAAAATCACTTTAAGCTCTATTTTGTAGACTCAGAAAATCAACTTGCAGATATCTTCACAAAGCCCTTAAGCAATGACAGGTTCACAACACTAAGGAGAGAGCTTGGTCTATGCAGACCTCAGTCCACTCAGGTTTGAGCTATCAATTCACACCACTGTTCACATGAACATATGAAGTTGGTGCTAGTTCCTGTAGCACTTCATGAAGGTCGATGCACGTCATCTTATCGAACACTTTCTGTGCATGTCATGATTAGTGTGCATAGCATTTTCATCGTGCAGCTCGTGAGCATGGTGCATACTTTGCACTGGGTAGATAACATCGGTGCACTTCTTCGTCTTCTGTATCCAAGTCTGTGCATATTGTTGGGTCCCGCGAGGTGTAAACGGATCTAAAAGGGGGGGTTGAATAGATCCTATCAAAAGTTTTGGCCTATTTAAAAACTCTTAGCTAGCGGAAGCTTAAACCACTCTTATAAAGTGAATGAACCACTTAGGCACAATGCACAGCAGAAGAAATAGCCTTGTAACAAGCTATGAAACGTCCACACTTCTTTAAGCACATTTGTGATCTTGAAAGAAATAAGCGTTGTAGTGCAGGGATCATAAAGCATAACACTATAGCATGCAATAGCTTGCAACAACCGTATGTGTGTGTGTGCTATATTGATCACTCAAAGTTCATATGTGTGTGAATGCAGTGGAGATCAACCAAGATGCAATTATGAGAGCTTGAGTGTATAAAATAAGATAACCAAGTTTGAAAGCACATGAACCTGTGAATCGGGGTAGAAGAGATAGAGCAATCACACACGAAGAACAACCCACAACACAGGGATTTTTAAGGTGGTTCGGTTGCAACCCCGCAACCTATGTCCACCCCTCACCAAAACCCGGTGAGGTTTCCTTGCTGACTCACAGCTTGACTGGGGACACGCTCTAAACCACAGAACAGAGAAAATCCTCTTTTTGTCTTCCTACACACAAAGCTGGCAGGGACGACTACACCGCAGATCGGAGAACTCCCGATTGCCTTCCTACTAACCACCGGTAGGGACGATCTTCAGTTTCAATAAATTGAATGAAATGAAGAAAGAACAAGATGAAAATGCTCAAACAAGATATATAGATATGCTAGAATGAACTAGATCTTGTCTGAGATTGTTGGATCTTGAATTTGTTGAGGATTTGATCTTCCTTTGATCCTTTTGAGTTGATGGAGCAGATATAAGATGTAGCTTGATCTTTCCTTTGAATCTCCTTGAGTTAATGAAGAAGAATATTGGATGTAGCTTGATCTTTTCTTGAATCTCCTTGAGTTGATGAAGAGGTGTATGGATGTAGCTTTGATCACCTTTGAGAGCCTTGAATGCTTCTTGCTTGCTTGGAGGTTGCTTGGCTTCAGATCTGAGCTTGAATCACCTTGGAAGGATGAAGAACTCCAGCCCGAAGTACTGTTCACGCAGGTGCTACATACCCTCGAAATGACCTCCCTTGAGCTCTCTTTGATTCACTTCATCAACTACATCAACTGGGGTTTCTAACCCTCTTGTATTGGTTTTATAGACTTTGAATGGTCTATAGACAAGCCCCAGACCAGATCCACAAATCATGGGTGATTAGGTGACTCTTGGATTAAACAAATCTATGTTGAATGGCCCTTTTCGAAGTGGAAACAAAAGTCAACAATTGATGGCTCGGGGCTGGCGGTCGACCTCTACTAAGAAATACTGTACATTGGTGAGCCCTGGGATTTTCGGTCGACCGCTACTGGCTGGAGGTCAACCTACAGCTAAAACTCGTGCAAGCTGGCATCTGCTGGCTGGGGTGGTCGACCGCCCCTGTGCTGGCGGTCGACCGCCAGCTGGGCAGAACCCGGGCTTGCCCGGGTCGGTCCGTTATCCGCTTCAGCTCCGTCGTTCAACTCCATTAGCAGCTCGTTCATGTCTGTAACTTCATCCTTGTTAGTCTAGAAAGTACCAACTGAATCTTTATCTTTTGACTCTCATTTTGTGCAGTGGCCTTGGCTATTTGAATGAAGCTTGTAGTTGTTATATAGACTTTACATCAAGGCTTGGACGTGTAGACTTTGTGTGCATGTATGAACTCTGTACAGACTTTGCACCTTGAGCATGCATGAGCCTGTACAGACTTACTTCATGAACGTACAGACTTGGTAACTTGATGCACGAACACAACAGAACGCAATGTATAGACTTTGCGTGTGAAGTAGCCGGCCAATGTAGAGACTTGTGTTGCAGCCATCAACCAACGTACAGACTTGGAGTTGTGCTAGCAGCCAACGTACAGACTTTGTCTTGTGTAACGTACAGACTTTGTTTTGTGCATCCAGCCAACGTATAGACTTCATTTGTAGCAACGTACAGACTTCATCTGCCGCAACGTACAAACTTCGTGTTGTGCAACGTACAGACTTTGAGTTGTGCATGCAGCCAACGTACAAACTTCATCTGCAGCAACGTATAGACTTCATCTGCCGCAATGTATAGACTTTGAGTTGTGCAACGTACAGACTTTGAGTTGTGCATGCAGCCAACGTACAGACTTCATCTGCAGCAACGTATAGACTTCATCTGCCGTAACGTACAGACTTTGAGTTGTGCATGCAGCCAACGTACAGACTTCATCTGCAGCAACGTATAGACTTTGTGTGCAGCAACGTATAGACTTCGAGTTGTGCTAGGCAGCCAACGTACAGACTTGCTGATGTATAGACTTGCTGGCTGTATAGACTTGCTAGCTATATAGACTTTCTGATGTATAGACATGCTGCTGAAGGATGTATAGACTTGATGTGCCTGCAACAGGATGATGTATAGACTTTGAGTTGCAGGATGTATAGACTTAGTAATGAAGATGCATGGAGAATGTATAGACTTTGCATGGCAAGCTATGCAATCCAATGTATAGACTTGTTAATGGATATGCATGGAGAATGTATAGACTTTGCATGGCAAACTATGCAATCCAATGTATAGACTTTATGTGTAGCAGCATAAGAGATGCACCAACTATATGAATGAACCAATGCAAGATATGAACAATGGTATACACTGATGCATTGCTCATGCACACAACCTGTTCGATGAAATGACTAACTGTTTAAACAGATGCACAATGACGTCATATGCAAACACAATGTGACTTAGTATTTGCTATCAAAAATTATGCACTGCTCATGCACACAACATATTCGATGAAATGACTGATTGCTTAAACAGATACACAATGACATCATATGCAAGCACAGTATGACGTATAGTAGTTGCTATCATCAAACCATAACAGTAATCATGGTGCACACGTATTCAACATTCTCCCCCTTTTTGATGATGGCAACACTGTGAGTCATTATATGGCTGAAATAGCCAAGACAGTAAAGTTTATGACATATGTAACATGTGCAGCTCAAGATCCATGATAGTGAAGCATGTGAATGCAGATATGTATACATGGATATACGTATGCATGGAGAAGTAAAGTGTATGAATGCTATGCATAAACCCTCATCATAAATGAAGGTTCTCTCCCCCTTGAATTCTCCCATATCCACATTACACTCTCCCCCTTTGACAATGCTCAAAGGGCATTAGGCAACATCTCCCCCTTTCTCCCAAGTCCACAGCAAGGACTCACAACAAGACATTCTCCCCCTTTACCAACAGTAAAAAGGAGGGATACGGTACAGTGGTTGACAAAAGTCCTAGAGATCAGAGTGGAATGGTAGTGGAAGAGCAAGCCATTATATGGAAATTGGAAACATGCCGGGAGCAATATATATGGTTCAAAGCTAATAAAAACCAAGATCATCAATAGAGTTCAAAAGGTATCGATATCCATGGTTTAATAGAAATGAACCAGAAGCGCATATCATGACAGTGTTTAACCTTCCCTTGTCTTATATATCCAAATTCAAGAAATACAAAGGAAATAGCACAAAAACTAGTATTGAGGCTAAACAATCATGATTAGATCATAGAATTTTATGATCGCAGCAAATGTGATTTTCAGTATCTTTTGCATTTGAAGGCACAAGACTCATATTTTACGAGCAGTCTAGTCTAGTACATGTCTCCTAACCGTAAGAATACATGTTGTTTAGATGCCAGTATTCCTAGGTATTTGGTAAGACTGACTGTTATGCTTCAAAATAAACAGAGATAGCAAAGTCACGCCATGACATATCCAAACACATTTCTATGATGAGAAGATATATTTCTCAGTAATTATGCCATTGCTCTGCCTAGAGTCCAAATGTAATTAAGACAGAGATAACAGAGGCACATCATGACATATCATTCGTCACTTGATTTGATGACGTGACATATTTCTCCGTGCAACACTATCATTGCTCTGCAAATTGATTTTTCAAGAATTCCAGCTCATGAAGATGTTTAGAAATAATACCAAGCTCTAGAGTATCACCAAAGTTGTCAAGACGTTTGGATTTTAAGATTTCAGGATAGTTATTTAAGGCACAACATGCAATCTTTAGTTAAGGTCTATTAAAACCACAGAATATAGATGATTTCAAAAGATATATCAGAACTTCAAGGAAATCATTAAATCTGAACCATTCTCATTGAATGGACAATCATCAGTTCATATAATAGAAAGCTCTTACACAACAGTGATGTCTATCTCTTGAACTTATTATCACACTGGAGGCCATTGAGGTTCAGATGCAAAAAGGACGAATGAACCAAGAAAAATAACACGACTCCCCCTAAGAATATGCAATGAATGCACTCAAAGAGTTATGTAGGCAGTCAAATAGAATGACGAATGTCAAGGATAGGTTTACTTGAACCATGCAGGGGTTGACCTGAACAAACATGAAATGCATGAACCAACATAATGCATGATTTTACACTTATGAAATGTAACATAATGAATATGAACCATATGCATGAATGCCTCAAGAAGACAACTCCCCCTAGCTATCTGGCCTGACAGTGACGCATGATACTTGGCGGAGGTGAAACCTCAGGCATATTGAGTGCTTCGAGGCAAGCATAACCTGCCCTTCCATACATCAACATTTGATATACCATGGCCATGCAAGAATGATATGATGTAAAATGATTCAAGTTAGATTGATGTTGACTCCCCCTGAATACATGCATGGGTTGGCAATGAATTATGCAGCCTAAGACTTATGTGAATACACAATGCAATGAAGATGCTGCAAAATAATTGTGCATTTTTGTGTCTACTAAGCATGATGTGCATTAAGGTATGTGTGATCACAATATGATGCAAACACAAATCATTCACAATTGATTTTGAACTGAATGCAACATGATGATGTCAATTGCTAGACTCCTCCTTTTGAATAATGCTAACATGAATAACGAGTTGAAAATGCAGCCATGACATGCATCATCAAAACCAAAGTCCAATCATTTCATGTGGCTGATATCATGTAGCAAACAACTCATCATCACATCAACATGACATTGGGCACACGTATGATGCACTATCTACATGTCAAGACTAAACATGCAAGATGACTGATACATGTCAAGACTAAACATGCAAGATGACTGAACTTAAAGGTTTATATACATACTTGTGCCTTGAGCTTTTATTTACCTTATAATCCTTTGTTCAGCTCCAAGGCATCCTGCATCCAAAATTCTCATTTGAAATTTTTAGGTACCCAAGCTTGCTTGGATCTTTGTGGGTTAGCAACATGTTTAACATCTTGGCCCATCTTTTTTAGGGCAATCACATCATCCTCCCTCATTGTGAGGCAATCATATATCTCATGCCCATTTTTCCCACAATAGAAACAACACACAAAAGATTGATTTTTCTTTTTATGTTCATGTGCGTGTGCATGTGGACTATGCTTTTGTGGGCGAGCATAATTTTTACCTTTCATGGTATGAGGGTGATGTCTTTCTTTCAAATACTAGCATTCCTGGTCAGTGTGACCAGTCTTACCACAATGAAAGCAGCAAAGAGAGGCATTTCTATTAAAGGCCATGGGGAGTGTCGACCTGTCTGGATAGGAATGTCGACACTTCTGATTCTCCATGTGATTCTGTTGAGCAAGCCCTCTGCCAGTGTTGACCCGTTTCTTTCCTTGCCCTTTCACTTGCTGTCCTGCTCGAAGCTCATCATTTCTCAAGATAAAACAATCATGCACAGTGTGACCATTTTACCACAATAATAACAATTGACATTCATTTTGTGGAAGGCATGGTATTTAGCATTGGACATGTTGTGGTGCATGTTTGGATGAGCATGCTGAATTTTACTTTTCTTTCGAGCAGTGTGCCCTTTTTGGTGACCATAGGAAGTGGTGGCTTCCGGTGAGCCAAAATCTTAGATTTGGGCAAACATTGACAGGAAATCATTCAAACCTTGAATTTCATTTTCAAGTGAGGAAATGTGCTGTTTAGATTCAACAAGGCCCTCTTCGCATGCTGCCAATTGCTCATTGAGCATGGCATTTACTGCTTTAAGATTTTGATTTTGTTGTTCTAAAGCATGTAAAGTTTCAGAGTGATCTTCAATGACAGATTTGCCTTTTTCATGTGCAACCAATTTTTCATGCAATTCTTCTTTAGCTTGTTCAAGTTTAATTTTCTTTTCCAACAACTCTCTATTCTCTTCTTTCAGAGAATCAATCAGTTTTTGTTGCCATTCAAGATCATCATGGAGACCAACATTTATGTTTCTCAAGAATGAACATTTTTCACATACAAAATTAGCAGAGCATGAAACAAAATTTTTATTTCCTTCAATCAACTTCACATGATAGATTAGCCCATCGGCCATAGTTTGATCATTAGAGATTGACTTAGGTTGGTTTTGAAGTTTTATTACAATTTCTTCCAACCTAGTGATTTCATCATGAAGATTTTCATTTTCTTCCCTTAGACATGCAATGCTTTGTTTATGCGTATCTAGATTAACTAAGAGAGTGTTGTTAAGCTCTTTAAAAACAAAACACTTTTTACAAATCGAGCTTTCATTTTGGTTAATTTTCTTGAGATCCTTTTTCAAATTTTTGTTTTCTATTTTTTCCTTTTTGTATTGTGTGATCAATTCATCATAGGCTTCCATAAGCTCTTCAAAAGTGAATTCCTCGGAGTCAGAGTTTACCTGTGATGAGGATGTATTGCTGGACTGCTCTGCACGGTTGGGCATGAAGCATTCTTGTTCTTGTTCTTTCCCTTCATGGATTTTCACCAACTTGTCCAATACTTGCTTGGCTATGCTGCAAGAAGACATAAGATGAGTTAGTCTTAGATCAACTGCAGCTATAATTAAGTTATATGCAAGATGATTATCATTGTGTTTGGTCTCATGTTCGGCTAACCAATCAATTGAATTTGATGGCAGCTCATGAGGACCATTGTATATAAGAGTCTACAATTGTGGATCTATGGAGCTAACATAGATGAACATTCTTCCAACCCATGTAGAAAAATCTAAACCATCATAAATGGGTGGAGAAGCCATCGAAGCAAGTGTAGCATGTGAATCCATCTTAATAACAAACACCGGGATCATTCCCTGCAGATCGTTGGATCTGGCAATGACAGAGCCTCGCTCTGATACCACTTGTTGGGTCCCGCGAGGTGTAAACGGATCTAGAAGGGGGGGGGGTTGAATAGATCCTATCAAAAGTTTTGGCCTATTTAAAAACTCTTAGCTAGCGGAAGCGTAAACCACTCTTATAAAGTGAATGAACCACTTAGGCACAATGCACAGCGGAAGAAATAGCCTTGTAACAAGCTATGAAACGTCCACACTTCTTTAAGCACATTTGTGATCTTGAAAGAAATAAGCCTTGTAGTGCAGGGATCATAAAGCATAACACTAGAGCATGCAATAGCTTGCAACAACCGTACGTGTGTGTGTGCTATATTGATCACTCAAAGTTCATATGTGTGTGAATGCAGTGGTGATCAACCAAGATGCAATTATGAGAGCTTGAGTGTATAAAATAAGATAACCAAGTTTGAAAGCACACGAACCTTTGAATCGAGGTAGAAGAGATAGAGCAATCACACACGAAGAACAACCCACAACACAAGGATTTTTAAGGTGGTTCGGTTGCAACCCCGCAACCTACGTCCACCCCTCACCAAAACCCGGTGAGGCTTCCTTGCTGACTCACAGCTTGACCGGGGACACGCCCCAAATCACAGAACAGAGAAAACCCTCTTTCTATCTTCCTACACACAAAGCCGGCAGGGACGGCTACACCGCAGATCGGAGAACTCCCGATTGCCTTCCTACTAACCACCGGTAGGGACGATCTTCAGTTTCAATAGATTGAATGAAATGAAGAAAGAACAAGATGAAAATGCTCAAACAAGATATATAGATATGCTAGAATGAACTATATCTTGTCTGAGATTGTTGGATCTTGAATCTGTTGAGGATTTGATCTTCCTTTGATCCTTTTGAGTTGATGGAGCAGATATAAGATGTAGCTTGATCTTTCCTTTGAATCTCCTTGAGTTGATGAAGAAGAATATTGGATGTAGCTTGATCTTTTCTTGAATCTTCTTGAGTTGATGAAGAGGTGTATGGATGTAGCTTTGATCACCTTTGAGAGCCTTGAATGCTTCTTGCTTGCTTGGAGGTTACTTGGCTTCAGATCTGAGCTTGAATCACCTTGGAAGGATGAAGAACTCCAGCCCGAAGTACTGTTCACGCAGGTGCTATAGTACCCTCAAAATGGCCTCCCTTGAGCTCTCTTTGATTAACTTCATCAACTACATCAACTGGGGTTTCTAACCCTCTTGTATTGGTTTTATAGACTTTGAATGGTCTATAGACAAGCCCCAGACCAGATCCACAAATCATGGGTGATTAGGTGACTTTTGGATTAAACAAATCCATGTTGAATGGCCCTTTTCGAAGTGGAAACAAAAATTAACAATTGATGGCTCGGGGCTGGCGGTCGACTTGTGGTAGGTGGCGGTCGACCTCTACTGAGAAATACTGTAGATTGGTGAGCCCTGGTATTTTTGGTCGACCGCTACTGGCTGGCGGTCGACCTGCAGCTGAAACTCGTGCAAGCTGGCATCTGCTGGCTGGGGCGGTCGACCGCCCCTGTGCTGGCGGTCGACCGCCAGCTGGGCAGAACCTGGGCTTGCCCGGGTCGGTCCGTTATCTCCTTCAGCTCCGTCGTTCAACTCCATTAGCAGCCCATTCATGTCTGTAACTTCATCCTTGTTGGTCTATAAAGTACCAACTGAATCTTTGTCTTTTGACTCTCATCTTGTGCAGTGGCCTTGGCTATTTGAATGAAGCTTGTAGTTGTTGTATAGACTTTGTATCAAGGCTTGGACGTGTAGACTTTGTGTGCATGTATGAACTCTGTGCAGACTTTGCACCTTGAGCATGCATGAGCCTGTACAGACTTGCTTCATGAACGTACAGACTTGGTAACTTGATGCACGAACACAACAGAACGCAATGTATAGACTTTGCGTGTGAAGTAGCCGGCCAATGTATAGACTTGTGTTGCATCCATCAACCAACGTATAGACTTGGAGTTGTGCTAGCAGCCAACGTACAAGCTTTGTCTTATGCAACGTACAGACTTTGTCCTGTGCAACGTACAGACTTTGTTTTGTGCATGCATCCAACATATAGACTTCATCTGTAGCAACGTACAGACTTCATTTGCCGCAACGTACAGACTTCGTGTTGTGCAACGTACAGACTTTGAGTTGTGCATGCAGCCAACGTACAGACTTCATCTGCAGCAACGTATAGACTTCATCTGCCGCAACGTACAGACTTTGAGTTGTGCAAAGTACAGACTTTGAGTTGTGCATGCAGCCAACGTACAGACTTCATATGCAGCAACGTATAGACTTCATCTGCCGCAACGTACAAACTTTGAGTTGTGCATGCAGCCAAAGTACAGACTTCATCTACAGCAACGTATAGACTTTGTGTGCAGCAACATATAGACTTCGAGTTGTGCTAGGCAGCCAACGTACAGACGTGCTGATGTATAGACTTGCTGGCTGTATAGACTTGCTGATGTATAGACTTGCTGGCTGTATAGACTTTCTGATGTATAGACTTGCTGCTGAAGGATGTATAGACTTGATGTGACTGCAACAGGATGATGTATAGACTTTGAGTTGCAGGATGTATAGACTTAGTAATGAAGATGCATGGAGAATGTATAGACTTTACATGGCAAGCTATGCAATCCAATGTATAGACTTGTTAATGGATATGCATGGAGAATGTATAGACTTTGCATGGCAAGCTATGCAATCCAATGTATAGACTTTATGTGTAGCAGCATAAGAGATGCACCAACTATATGAATGAACCAATGCAAGATATGAACAATGGTATGCACTGATGCATTGCTCATGCACACAACCTGTTCGATGAAATGACTAACTGTTTAAACAGATGCACAATGACGTCATATGCAAACACAATGTGACTTAGTATTTGCTATCAAAAACCATGCACTACTCATGCACACAACATGTTCGATGAAATGACTGATTGCTTAAACAGATACACAATGACATCATATGCAAGCACAGTATGACGTATAGTAGTTGCTATCATCAAAACCATAACAGTAATCATGGTGCACACGTATTCAACACATATCCCTGTAGCAACGCTATTAGGGTCGGTGCAACTTTTGCATTCATACTAGTCTTTTGTACTTTGCATACATAGGTCCGTGCACTTTTGCACTTTGAGCATATACACGTCGGTGCATCCTTTGCCTTATTCAGGTCAGTGCACGTCTGTCAGCATACCACGTCTGTGCAAGTCACTGTAGATGGGATACATAAGTCTGTGCATGTTTCTGTGTCTAAGACATATACATACGTCCGTGCACATTACTGTGCTGCATCTGAAGGTCCGTGCAAGCCTTTCTTTGAGCATATTACTGCCATGTCTATTCTAAGGTCGGTGCATTTCTTCCCTCAGGCACATTTGAAGACGGTGCATGTTTGCGTCTCAGTGTTGTGTCTCATGTTGCGTCTCTTGCACACCTACGGTCAGTGCACGTTTGTGTTTCATATTTGCACAAAACATGCACCGAATGAATATACCATAATTGGAACTAGCATATCTGATTTGATTTAGATCTGGTCTGTTTGGTGTATGCACCTTGCTTTGAATAATGGTCACATTCAGGGGGAGCCTGCTTGTACTTTTGAATGTTTTTAATTGAACATCATCTTCTGACTGCATGGTATATCAAATGTTGAGAAGTGAAATGACAGGTTACGCCTGTCAGGAAACTCTTCTCATGCGTGAGGACAGGCCTCCACCAAGTACCATGAGTCAGAATTGCATATTGCTATCTGCATATTTGATCTCTAGTGCATAAGCATGTTTAAAGCTTTAGCATCCAATAAAGCACTTCTCAGAGGCAGCATAACGTAAAACCATTCTTGAATGATGTCTGAAAGAAGAAAGTCAAAAGCACTGGCAGTAAAAGATGGCAGGTTTCTGTCAGAAATGAAGTCTCACAGAAGCTAGCAGAGAACAGTTTGATGTACAGTCAGGTGTCGAGACACGCAGGACAAAATTTCTTGAACAGGTCGACACCCTACTAATATGTGTCGAGACATGATGAACAAATCTCCTTGAACAGGTCGACGCCCTACTGGTATGTGTCGAGACTTGCAGCATAGAACTTGTTGATCAGATCGACACCTTCAGGTCATGTGTCGAGATTGTCTCTCAGCCGCCCTTGGTTTTGAAGATCAAATGGAGAGTTTCCTTGACTCCTTCTTCACACTGCTTCTTTCATTTCCACCTCAAATCTTTTGCCTCATAACCTTCACTTTTCACCGAGCATTAAGTGAGGGGGAGTTGAGAATCTTTTCATTCATCTATACAACCCTGGGTGAGTTCATTTGTATTACTCTTGTTAAAGAAATGGTTTCTTTTTTATAATCCACATTTTCGTGAATCATTGCATTGAGTTCTACCTAACTTGCATTCATAAGAGGATTGAAACATTTCTTAAGTCCTTGAAAATGATCTTTGCCCCTATGTCTGAAAGTTCACTACAACTAGGCTCCTTGGCTTTTGAAATGATTGGCATGTATTGTCTTTAAACATGTTTCTAACTTGAAGTCTACTAGAGAATACGCCTTTAAAACCATGCTGCTATTATTTCAGAGCAATGACCTCTCTTCAGAGAAATTAGATCCTCCATCAATGAAATGAAGGTTAATCTAGTCATGATGAGGAAAGTCACCTTTGTTCAAAAGAATTCAGAAAGATAAGTTACACTGAGTAACCAGGGACTCTGGCGTCTAAACAACGTGTTTCCTTAAGTCAAAAAGTGAATGCTATATCGGACTGTTTATTTAATTTAAAAAAAAATTAGTTTGAGGTTGACTCTACAACTTGATTCAAAACAAAAAGGTTATTGTTTACTTTCAATACTTACCTATCTTTTTTTTCCAATCATGCCAAATGAATGTGATGAGTAAGTCAAATGGGCTTGGTTCCATTCTCTTAACTTTCTCAAATGTTTAAATTATATTATTTGTTGCAAAAATGGTTGTTCTCAAACTTTTATTACTCAAAAATGAGCTTATAAGCCTTAAACCGTTTTGAACTTAACATAGGGGTATATACACCATTTCTAATCTCAGGGTTGTCTTTTTCAAAAGTCAAAAATCTCAACTTCCTTTTACTCGACGATGAAAATCATTTTTCCCACCTTTCCTCTTTTCTAACCCTATTCACTCCCGCATTCACTCTCCGGCGACCCGGCACATCCTCACCTGGAGGTCAACGCCCTCGTTCCCTCTCCTTTGCCTGTGAAACCCTCTCCACTGCTAGCTCCAACTGCCCTCCGTTTCCTCACCTCCCTTTCTTCTAACCTCTCCATGGCTCCTCCGATCACCCGGGGCAAGAAGAAAGACGCGGCTTCATCCAAGAAGGCCGCAGCCTCAAAAGCACACACAGAGGGGCGGTCCAAGAGCATTGAGGACCGCCTAGCTGTAGAACCAGCTAAGAGACGAGCTGACGAGGCCCAGGGCTCAAACAGTGAAAGGGTTTCACCGCCGCAACCAAAGCCCAAGCAGCCACGGCTGTCCACCAAAGAAAAAGGGAAGGCCAAAGCTCAATCAGCTCCTCCGAAGCCCAGTGCTGCTACCTCCATCAGGGAAGAAGACAGTGACCCCACTAAGATTCTCTTCCATAGGTATGTGGATTTTGATGATCACAAGATGCTTGAGAATTTTCTTGAATTGCTCCCGATGTTTGAGTTCCAAGGATGGCGACGGTTTATGTCCGATCACAGAGTATACTACCCTTTTTTGGTTCAGCAGTTCTACAAGCACATGTTTTTTGATGAGAATAAGAAAGTCCATCGGACTGAAGTCAAGGGGATCTCCCTCAAGCTCACCACAAAACTTCTTCACAGAGCTTTACACATACCCCAGGATGGGGAAATAGAATGTGAGGTTCAGATTGATCTGTCTGTAGCTTACAGCCTCCTTACAGGAAAGCCTCGAGACCCTCAGGATGCTACTCAACTACTTTTCAAATACTTTGACACAAACTGGTTTCCCCCCTTACAGCATCTTCTGCATCACATTTTCACTAGCATGATTACCCCACAAGGGGGTGGCAGAAGTAGACTTACAGAGACCCAGAGGTTCCTGTTTTACTGCTTGTTCAATAATTATCATGTTTGTTTACCTGAGATCATGCTCCAGATCATGGAAAGTTGCACTTGCAACCAACGCAGCCTGCCTTATGCTGCACACCTCACTGGTATTTTTCAGAAGGTTGGTATCTCTCTTGAAAATGAAAAGTCCATACCAATCCCCAGAAGTAATGTCTATAGCATGAGATTCATAGAAAACTACATGCACTTCAAAAAGGAAGGTGACAAAATGGTCAGGAATCTACCTAGACATCTACCTGACCCTCCAGAATAGCCAGATCCACAGGAACAGCCTGCACAAGAACAACATGGACAAGATCAGCCGGCGCAGGACCAGCCAGCTTCAGAGGCACAGTTAGATCAGCATGAGGAAATGTTCCATGCAGATATCCACTTTGAGCAGGCCCCTCACCAGCAGCAGTTTGCCGATCCCATGGACCAGCCTGGGATGATGATGGCTTTTGGCATCCAACCACCACTGTCTCCAGACAATGAGCCTCAAGTGTTTAGTGGAAGGGATGCACCTCCTGAATTTCATACCGAGGCCTCCACCTCACAAGGTCCTGCTTTTGGTGACATTGGCAGTCTTATAGATATTCACCCTGCACTTATTCAATTCCTCACTGCTCAATTTGGGAGTATGAATTCCTCCTTTCGTGAACTCAGTCTGCAGGTGGATAGAATAGAAGCCAGACAACTCCATTTTGAGCAAGTCCAAACAAGCAGATGGGAGAAATTTGTGCACGACAAACATAAGTTAGATGAAAGAATGAAAAGCTTCATGAACTCCTTGATAAATGTGTGTGAACGAGCAGGCAAAATCATGAAAAGACTACGAGAGATCCACACTGAAACCCAGGAGAAAACTCCTGAAATGGTCATGCATGCCTATGACATCCGAGAAGATCAAGGTAATCTCAACACTAAGTGTGCCAAACTGATGGAGTCATCCAATCAGCAAGCTAAACAACTGGCTGGGGCCACTACATCCATCCGAGCACAAGCGGCTGGCGCAACTACATCCATCCGAGCACATGTGACCACAGAGATCAACAGATCTCTTGATGTCACCTCCAATCTGGAGAGAACAATCTATGCCACTACTTCTCGCTTACTGGATGCTTCCCAAACGTTGAAAGGGAAACTATATTCTGACACCAATAAGCTACTTGATGCCTCCTCCAGGCTTGTCGACACAGTTCATACTGACACCGCTAGAGCAGTCAATAGCACCACCAACGCTGAGGCTAAGATGGACGTCGTGTATAGGAAACTGGATATGGTTGGTATTGAAATCTTGGAGCTCATTCGTCTGCATAAAGCTCAACTACAACCAGCACTGCAGGACACAAGTGATGAATGGTGTCCTCCTCCTCAAACAGAAGCTACCTCTTCTCGTTTTCCACCACAAGGCTCCCAGCAGAGGGCTGAAATAGAATACATTTGTGAGATGATGTATAACTGGCTCAAGGACATCATAGAAAATGTCCAGAACTTACACCATTTTGTCAGCCAAAGGGATGAGCAGTTAAATCACAGGATTGACTCTCTAGAGACAGCCATCTCCCATCTGCAACATGAGTTTCAAGAGGCACAGATCCTTCACCTTGCTAGCACCGGCTCCATGCCTCCACCACAGCAACCTCCTCCTTCACCCCCTCCTTGCTGATGACAAAGGGGGAGAAGTACTGAAGATGGTCCTTCTGAGAAGACAAGCATCATCAAGCATCTAGCATGTAGTTAGCTTTTTCATCAAGATTTTGCATGTAGATTTGCAGTGTAACTGCTTGAACACACATCCTTGCTTGACCTGTATAAAACTTTGTCTGATTAAATGAATCAAGCCTTTTTGTTGTTGTTGCTGAAAATGCTATATGTTGAAAAATGCTAACATTCAGTGGTTGTGTGAATGGTTGAATTTTGCTTGGGTAATGGCTCCTCAAACCAAGTTGATTGTATTGCTATATGAATGCTTGGACATAATGATTCATGGTTGTCATCATCAAAAAGGGGGAGAATGTTGTGACCCCTGGTTTTGATGATAACAAATCATAAATCATTAGTAGATATTTGAGAAATATCTAACTTATTTTGGTTTGATAAATTGACTAAATGATGCGGGACGGACACGGGAGACCGACTCTATATGATGCGGACCTAGGACTCTAGATGGAGATGCGACCAGCAACACATAAATTGGAGAGACTTCGGCCCGACACTATGAGTTCCTATGGGCTATACGTCGCTAACAGAAACGCAAGCTCACTCATCGTCCCAAGCGAGGGAAACGCGGATCGTGCACGGTTGAGGAACCGGCAGAGTTCAAGGGTAGTCGACTAACTTCCGGACTCGGATCGAGCCACGGGACGGGCCACTCTCACACTCACAGCGGTGACATGGACTCACGGGCTAGTTCCTATCACGCTCGGCAGCGGCCTAAGATCATATACTAAACTAGCAAGTAAATGCCAAGAAGTTACGACCTTTACCTCCACGCACCCGGCGTGGGGAAGACAACCCCGGCCAATCACGGACCCCCGGTTAACAATTATTACAGCAATACAATAATTTGACCCACTCCACGTAGGGAGGTAAAAGGTCACATGTGGGGCCCGGGAATCATGATAATTGGGTTGACGGGCAGCATCTTGATGTCGCACGGCGGCGCCGAACACGCGTTTGTGGTGCGGTCCGGACGGCACGATCTACGGGTCCGTGGGGCCCACAGACCGCTCCAACCTCCGACTCTGGTGGGGTGGGGCCCGCTGTGATGGGGACCCCTGGTGGCGTGCTTCCCTGGATGGCGGTCAGCCGGAAGTACCGGTCGGAGGTCGATCGACTCCGATCGCCAAGTTGTGGAATTACTGTCCACGGACTGAAGCTTCTATTTTTTAGCACGCGCTCCGGCGAGATCGGACGCTGCGACCAATCCTGATGTCGGATCGAAGCACAAGAGGTACCTCTGGAAAGCTCTCTCGAAGTCCTTCAATTTAGACCTAGAGAGATGAACTGGATCTACACAGATCTGGTCTTAAATTATTTTTGAAGTTTCTGTTGCACAGTACCCGAACTCTCAGAACAGCAGAGCAATTTTCTAAGAACTACCTTTGACCATAAACCAAACCTCCAATTCAGACATCGACATCTTCATGAAGGTTATGGAGGGGAGAAAGAGGAAAACGGCAATAGGTCTTGTGAAGGGATTGGTGGAGGCCTCGATTTGATATGGATTTTACAGTGACTGGTGGTCGGATCTGGACACTGGCTGACAGAATTGTAGATTGATCAGAAGATGATTTTTAGAAAATAGGTGGAGGCCTTTAAAACTTCCACGAAAAATTGAGGATGGACAGGAAGGTGGACAGAATTGCCAGTAAATTTGGGAGCTCCAGAAAAAATCATGTATGGATGGACAGAACACCGGCAGCAACCGTGGTGGAGCGATGTCGGCACGTGGCGGCGGCGGCGATCACCGGAACTGATAGGGAGGCTTCACACCTCAAGAACACAGCCTTCCTAGCTGCCAAAGGGGGAGAGAGGAGAGAGAGGAGGGGGCGGCCCTTGCTGCTCCAAGAGATTTCTCAAAAATTGTATTCATTAATTCTAATCAAATGGAAATACAAGAGTTTTATATGAAATGCCAAAAGACTCAAACTACCCCTAGATCTAGGATTTGGGGGAATAAAAAAAGGAGTAGAACTAATTAGTTCTACACACATTTTACAAAAATTAAAATGGGTGATAGTGAGAGGGGGGCGCCCCCTTGACTAGGTGGACAAGGTTGGTGGCCAACCTTGACAATTTAAGCCACTTGTCCCCCACTTGGCCCACTCTTCTGGAAGCCCACCATTGGAAGGTTGACTGACCCCACATGGGCCCTAGGAGTGAGGTGGATCAATGGGAGGAGGGATGGGGGGCCCGTGGGACCCGGGTGGTCCCATTTTGCACATAAACCCTTATTACAATACGAATTACAAACTAAATAAAGATAAATAAAAACACATTACACACAAATAAGTCCCAGTAAATGTGATAAATGCCGAGACTCAAGGGGGAGTCTCCAGACTGTCTCCGAGCCAGATGGAAGCCGCTGTCGCTCGGGTGGTGCTCCATGTACGGTATCGGTGGCTCGGCGGCTCGTGCCGCTCGTGTACTCTGGTGTCCGCACCAATTCTCCCCGGGTGGGAGAAACTCGACCCTGTCGAGTAAGGGTCTGCATAACTGTGGTATCGCTCCAGTAGGTCTGGATCAATCCGCTGCAACTCTCCATGGGTGATCCACGTATCCTCGGTGGCGGGCCGTCCTCTCCATCGCACTAGGTAGCGCGGGTAGGATCCACTCCTGGTAACTGTCACCTGCTCATCCAGTATATGATCTATATGCTCTCGCTGCCGTGGAAAATGGGCTGGAGGTGGACACTCAGGTGTGGGATCACTCTCAATGGGAGGGGATGACTCGAAAGGCTCACTAGGGATCGCCGCTGGGTCCCTATATGCAACTAGATCCGACAAATTGAAAGTAGAGCTTATACCATATTCCTCGGGCAGGTCCACAATATACGCATTGGATCCAACGCGTTTCAATACTCTAAATGGACCGGCTCCGCGAGCTTGCAGTTTCTTAACAGTTCCAGAGGGAAACCGTTCAGGTCTTACCCTGATCATGACATATTCACCCTCTTGGAACTCTTGGTGGTGTCGATGGGCATCGGCTAGCTCCTTATACCGTGCATTGCTGGCCTCGATGTGATGACGGATGTCGTCATGCAAACTCCTAACATGCCTAGCAAACGACTCGGCAGACTCCGACACTCGAGCATGGATAGGCATGGGGACAAGATCCACTGGCTTCTTAGGCCTACGACCTATGAAAATCTCGAATGGACTCATGCCGGTAGACCTATTAACTGAATCATTATATGCAAATTCTGCCATGGGTAGAATGAGTTCCCAATCCCCTATGCGGTCCCTGACAAGACACCTCAAAAGGTCTCCCAGACTCCTATTGACCACCTCGATCTGACCATCTGTCTGGGGATGATATGCAGTGGAAAACTTGAGGTGAGTACCCATCATGTGCCATAGTGTCTTCCAGAAATAGCTAGTGAATCTAATGTCACGGTCAGACACTATAGTACGAGGCAACCCAAACTTGCACACCATGTGAGTAAGAAAAAGGTAGGCTACCCTCGAAGCATCCGAAGTCTTCGAGCAAGGGATAAAAAGGGCCATCTTCGAGAATCGGTCAACAACCACATAGACCGAATCATGCTTCCTGGAGGTACGTGGCAATCCCAAGACAAAATCCATGCTAACATCCTGCCATGGGGCATCAGGCACGGGGAGAGGCGTATAGAGGCCTGAGCTTTGCTTCTTCATCTTTGTTGTAGCACATGTACGGCACTGAGCCACGATGTGAGCAACACCGCGCTTCAAGCTAGGCCAATAAAATCTATGCTCAATTGCCTCAATAGTCTTGTTCCGACCAAAGTGGCCGGCTAGACCTCCCGCATGTAGCTCCAAGATTAAGAAGTCTCGAATCGAAGATCGGGGAACACAAAGTCTGCCTCCTCGAAAGAGGTAGCCCTCCTAAAGCACATAATCATCAAGGTCTCTCGAGGGTCCGGCCTGGAGAGTGGTATAAATCTGACCAAAGTTAGGACAGTCAACATAGGCCTCTCTCATCTTCTCTAACCCTATGACCTCGGCGCTCATGGTGGTAAGCAAACACGCTCGCCGACTCAAGACATCGGCCACCTTGTTCTCCGCTCCAGCCTTATGTTTTAACACAAATGTGAACTGCTGGAGATACTCAACCCAACGACTGTGATGCGAATTAAGCTTCTTTTGGGAATGGAGGTACCTCAAAGCCTCATGATCAGAGTATAAGACAAACTCCTGATGTAAAAGATAGTGCCTCCAATGCCTAAGAGCCTGAACAACTACGTAAAATTCCTTATCATAAGTGGAGTATCGCAGTTTCGCGTCATTCAGCTTCTCGCTGAAATATGCGACCGGGTGGGTCTCCTGACTCAACACACCTCCTATCCCCACACCTGACGCATCACAAGAGACCTCAAACACCTTCGAGAAATCAGACAATCGAAGGATAGGTGTCTGGGTCATGCGCCCCTTGATGTCCTTGAAGGCGGTAGCTGTGGCCTTCGTCCTTACAAAGGTGCCCTTTCGGATACAATCCGTGATCGGGGCGGTGACGGAGCTAAATCCGCAGATGAAGCGACGATAGAACGTCGCAAGGCCATGAAAGATGTGGACATCATGAACCGTACGCGGTCCCGGCCACTCAACAATGGCCCGGACCTTCTCCGGATCGGCGGAGACCCCAGTACTAGACACAATAAAACCCAAGAAGGTAAGCTGGGGTGTCATGAAGGCACACTTCTGTGGGTTTGCATACAACTGCTCTCGCCTAAGGAGAAGACAGACCTGCCGAAGGTGGTCTAAGTGGTCCCCCGTGGTGCGACTATAGATATGGATATCATCAAAATACACGACCACAAAGACTCCAATAAACGGTCGAAGGACCTGAGTCATGAGTCGCATGAATGTGCTAGGGGCATTGGTCAACCCAAAAGGCATGACCAGCCACTCATATAGACCATCCTTGGTCTTGAATGCGGTCTTCCACTCATCACCTGGCCTAATCCTCACCTGATGGTAGCCACTCTTAAGATCAATCTTTGAGAAGATAGTGGCACCAGCCATCATGTCTAGCATGTCATCCAGGTGGGGAATAGGGAAACTGTACTTCACGGTGATTTTGTTGATGGCACGGCTATCAATGCACATTCTCCACGTGCCATCCTTCTTCGGGGCGAGTAAAGCGGGTACAGCACATAGACTCATGCTATCCCGAACAGACCCTCTCTGCATCAACTCATCGACCTGCCGTTTCAGCTCGGCATGTTCCGTGGGACTCATGCGATAATGAGGAAGGTTGGGCAATGAAGAGCCCGGAATAAGGTCGATGGCATGCTGAATATCCCGCATAGGTGGGAGTCCCTAGGGAAGCTCCTCGGGAAAAATATCAGTAAACTCCTACAGAATAGGAATGACATCGGGTGGGAGTTCACCCTCGGAGTCTCTCTCTACCTCTCGGACCGCAATGGCAAACACGGGGCAGCCCCGACTAGCCTCCCGCTCCATTTCCTGGGAGCTAATCAACATCAATCTCCTAGTCGAGGGCTCACCTGGGCCAGAGGTAACGGTCATAGCTCGAGCTGGGGACAGGGTACTGGGCCAGGGAATGGAAGGCTCCGGAGCACTAGGGCCAGTAGGACCCCTAACTGATGGGCTCTTGGGCTGATGAGGTTGGAGAGTAATCCGTTGGCCATCATGGTCAAAGGTACAGGTGTTCGACCGGCCATGGAGTGTGGCATCCTGATCAAATAACCACGACCTACCCAGAATGATATTACCCACCTCCATGGGTAGGACATCACACCATACATCGTCACGGTAGGCATAGAACTGCAGTGGGACCAAGTACCGCAGCCTGATCGGAATGTAAGTGGAATCCACCCACGATACACGATAGGGGCTAGGGTGATCCACGGGTGTAAGACCAAGACGGGAGACAGCACCCGTGGAGATTGCATTGATGCAACTCCCGCTATCGATGATCACTTTACACACATGCTTGCCCAGCCTACAGAAGGTATGAAAAATAATGGTCTGACGCCAGTCATCACTGGCCGGTGGCTGGGTGAGAATACACCTAACGACCCCACGTGGGCATCATCGGTATGCGGGGCATCCATGTCGTCACCTTCAATCTCATAGTATTCGTCAGCTAGCTCCTGATCTGCTTCATAGGTGACTAACTCGAGGCCCGCAGGGGTGGTATCCTCGGCCTTTGTGTCCCCAATGATAAGAGATGGACGGGTGGGACACTGGTTGGCAAAATGGCCAAACCCATTGCAGCGGTAACACTGCTGCCGTGATCCACTGGGCTCCCCAATCATGGGTCCCTTCCCTTTATCCTCCCGACGGATAGGAGGTGTAGGTAGCAAAGGACGTGCAGGAGGTGCGGGTGCCGGTGGACGGGCTGTGGGTGCCGTAAGATGCTGGGGACGAGGAAGGTCCCTCGGGGGTGAAGGGTGAGGCCTAGGATCAAAGGGCTCGGGGCGAGCGGACTCCTGAGGTTGAGCCATGGGGGCCCTCGGATACGTGCCAGATGAGCCACGGGGCTCGACACTATGAAGGGGGAAGGAGCCCAACCGATGGGGTGACTCGAACTCGGCCTCGAATTGCTCCAATTCGAGAGCAACCTGATACGCCTGCTCCAAAGTGGTCGCATTGTAGCGAAAGAGTTCATATTGATAATTGGGCCGCAGACCTCTTCGAAAGCGTGATATAGTCATGGTGCTCTCTTCCGTGACTCCACGCCGTAAGTAATACTCGTCAAACTCGGCGGTGTACTCGGTCACGAATCGGTTCCCTTGGGAGATGCTTTACCATTTGTCTATGAGACGTTGGCGATATGAGGCAGGAAGGTATTTCTCTCTCAACTTGGTTTTCATATCATCCCAAATACCGATTTGGGGTTGACGTTGCTGATTGAGCAGGCTCTCCACATTGGTCCAATAAGTTTGGGTCTGCCCTTGCAGCTTCATCTTCACGTATCGGACTCTTCGGTGGTCCGTCATCTCAAACCACTCGAAGTACCGATCCATGCCGGCCTCCCAATCTAAATACACCCTAGGGTCCAAGGACCCGCTAAAAGTGGGAGGGTCCGCACGCACACCCCTAAGAATGCGGTCGTCATCATCATCATCAGGTTCCCTCATTGATTACGACGACCATTTCCACCTTGCTCATTATCAGATGCATAGTCATCCACCACATGCACCTGTTGCCTCCGAACATCCACTGCCTGAGCCTTTGGTGCAGCAGGTTGCTGAGCCGACTCTTGTTGACCATTGGTCGGTGCGGGTTGCGCCGCCGTTGGGGCCCTCTCGAGGACGGCAATCCTCCCTACAAGTCCCTGGATGGACTGGTCCGAAGATTCGGCCCGATCCTCGAGGGCTTTCATTCTCTCTGCTATATGCGTTCCTACGCCATCTAGACGCGTACTAAGGCCATCCATACGCGTATCGAGACGATCCATAATGGCTCGGAACATCTCGGCCGTTGAGGACTCATCGGAGCTACGGGCCCGGGAATCCGCCATAGGTGGTGGTGGCGAGTATTGGGTACCTCGACGGGTGGGCATGCAAAGACACATGAACTAGGAGACACAAACTGATGCAAACACCGACTAATGCACCTAGACCTAAACCAATATCCGGTACACGGCGGAGTTAATCGATCCGAAGATCACTCCCGCAAGTGTGCGGCCTTCCCGATAGGCGTAGCCTAACGTTCGGACAACACCTTTTAAGATACGAGATTATCGGGATGAAATGTAGTTTTAAAACACCCCCTTTTTTGTTTTGAAAATAATGATGATCCTAGACTCGACTTAGACTATGCAAGACTTATGCAATGACTACCCTAGACTCAACCTGCTCTGATACCAAACTGATGCGGGACGGACACGGGAGACCGACTCTATATGATGCGGACCTAGGACTCCAGATGGAGATGCGACCAGCAACACATAAATTGGAGAGACTTTGGCCCGACACTATGAGTTCCTATGGGCTATACGTCGCTAACAGAAACGCAAGCTCACTCGTCGTCCCAAGCGAGGGAAACGCGGATCGTGCACAGTTGAGGAACCGACAGAGTTCAAGGGTAGTCGACTCACTTCCGGACTCGGATCGAGCCACGGGACGGGTCACTCTCACACTCACAGTGGTGACATGGACTCACGGGCTAGTTCCTATCGCGCTCGGCAGTGGCCTAAGATCATATACTAAACTAGCAAGTAAATGCCAAGAAGTTACGACCTTTACCTCCACGCACCCGGCGTGGGGAAGACAACCCCGGCCAATCACGGACCCCCGGTTAACAATTATTACAGCAGTACAATAATTTGACACACTCCACGTAGGGAGGTAAAAGGTCACATGTGGGGCCCAGGAATCATGACAATTGGGTTGACGGGCAGCATCTTGATGTCGCCCGGCGGTGCCGAACACGCGTTTGTGGTGCCGTCCAGACGGCGCGATCTATGGGTCCGTGGGGTCCACAGACCGCTCCAACCTCTGACTCTGGTGGGGTGGGGGCCGCTGGGATGGGGACCCCTGGTGGTGCGCTTCCCTGGACGGTGATCGACCGGAAGTACCGGTCGGAGGCCTATCGGCTCCGATCGCCAAGTTGTGGAATTGTTGTCCACGGACTGAAGCTTCTATTTTTCAGCGCGCGCTCCGGCAAGATCAGATGCTGCGACCAATCCTGATGTCGGATCGAAGCACAGGAGGTACCGCTGGAAAGCTCTCTCGAAGTCCTTCAATATAGACCCAGAGAGATGAACTGGATCTGCACAGATCTGGCCTTAAATTATTTTTGAAGTTTCTGTTACATAGTACCCGAACTCTCAGAACAGTAGAGCAGTTTCCTGAGAACTTCCTTTGACCGTAAACCAAACCTTCGATTCATACGTTGACACCTTCATGAAGGTTATGGAGGGGAGAGAGAGGAAAACGCCAATAGGTCTTGTGAAGGGATTGGTGGAGGCCTCGATTTGATATGGATTTTACGGTGACTGGTGGTCGGATCTGGACACTGGCTGACAGAACTGTAGATGGATCTGAAGACGATTTTTAGAAAATAGGTGGAGGCCTTTAGAAACTCCACGAAAAATTGGGGATGGAGAGGAAGGTGGACAGAAATGCCACTAACTTTGGGAGCTCCAGCAAAAATCAAAAGGTGCATCAGAGATAGGAAACTCAGGGTGGCTATGGATCTAGACTGAAAACAGACAGATCTGGAAGAAACAGGTGGATGAAAATGTAAAAATATGAAATGGAATCTAGATGACCAACCAATTTTTGTGGAATGTGGGGAACACCTCTGGAACACACCCTAAAAATCTCAGCTCAAGAAGACGTCGGGGTGGAGAGCAGAAATTCGTGGAAGGCACTTCTATCCTGGATGGATAGAACACCGGCAGCAACCGTGGTGGAGCGATGGCGGCACGTGGCGGCGGCGGCGATCACCGGAACTAATAGGGAGGCTTCACACCTCAAGAACACAGCCTTCCCAGCTGCCAAAGGGGGAGAGAGGGGAGAGAGGAGGGGGCGGCCCTTGCTGCTCCAAGAGATTTCTCAAAAATTGTATTCATTAATTGTAATCAAATGGAAATACAAGAGTTTTATATGAAATGCCAAAAGACTCAAACTACCCCTAGATCTAGGATTTGGGGGAATAAAAAAAGGAGTAGAACTAATTAGTTCTACACACATTTTACAAAAATTAAAATGGGTGATAGTGAGAGGGGGGTGCCCCCTTGACTAGGTGGACAAGGTTGGTGGCCAACCTTGACAATTTAAGCCACTTGTCCCCCACTTGGCCCACTCTTCTAGAAGCCCACCATTGGAAGGTTGACTGACCCCACATGGGCCCTAGGAGTGAGGTGGATCAATGGGAGGCGGGATGGGGGGCCCGTGGGACCCGGGTGGTCCCATTTTGCACATAAACTCTTATTACAATATGAATTACAAACCAAATAAAGACAAATAAAAACACATTACACACAAATAAGTCCCAGTAAATGTGATAAATGCCGAGACTCAAGGGGGAGTCTCCAGACTGTCTCCGAGCCAGATGGAAGCCGCTGTCACTCGGGTGGTGCTCCGCGTACGGTATCGGTGGCTCGGCGGCTCGTGCCGCTCGTGTGCTCTGGTGTTCGCACCACTAAACTAGTGCAGAAGAATCTCTCTAAGTGATGTCTCAACACATCCAACACATGTCTCGACACATCCAGAAGAAATCAAGCTGAAGCCGTTCTGTCTAAGCATCTGGATTCACCGATGTCTCGACACACTGAGTGACAAGTGTCGACACATTCGTGTAATAATCTTTGCACAAGGCGCTTCAGTCTCGACACCTTCCTACAACAACTCTACGCAAGACTCACATGTCTCGACACCTTTTGGTGTTGTCTCGACACATCAGCCATGGATCTTCAAGACATTCACTAAAGGTCCCGACACACTGGGTGTAAAGTGTCGACACATCAACGTTCAACCAGAACGTGTTTGAAATCGGGAGAAGCTATCTTCAAGGCCCTTCAAAGAGATGTCTCGACACACTAGTGTAAAGTGTCGACACATCCACATTCAACCAGAACAATTCTTTAAGGCTTTCAATGGGATGTCTCGACACACTGCAAGGGAAGTGTCGACACACTCTTGTTCTACCAGAATGGATCTGAATCCGATGGAAGATGTCTTCAAGATCTGAAACTTAATCCAGAGGATCCGTTTGCTCTGGTAAAAGCCGTCAAAATGCTTCTGTGTTAGAAGACTGTGTTTTGGCAGAGATATCCTCGGAAGAAGATCGTACATTTGCTGCTATGGTCTCCTACCTACCCACATTCCTGTAGACTTCACAGAATAGAAGTCAACTATGCAAATGGAGGCAGATCAAATAATGTGGATGTGACATTCTGGGTATTGCTTGAAAAGCGGACAACGTTGGTGTCACCCTAGGACACCAATATATGAGGAGCATGAGCTCCAGTTCGAAGGTAGGCAAGCAAGAGGAAAAATGAAAAAGGTGGAAGACTTGCTGAGGAAGCCATCCTCCTTCCTGATGCTACTGGTATGGGCACTTGAAGAAGAAGACGATCCTCTTCCTCACAATGGGAGATCTTCTTACAAGCAGAAGGGTTTCGTGAAGCTCCATCTAGATCTCTTAAAAATCTTGAAGCTTGATCAACCTTCTTCCTCTAGGGTGGTGGTGAAGATCCAGGAAGAAGAAGAAGAAAGCCAAGGACCCTTCAAGCTCTTTCCCAGACAGGAGACTTTCCTTTCATTGTGTTTTACTATGATCTCTGTCTGGTAGTTCCATTTTTAGATTACTTTTCTTCAAAACAAACTCCATAGCACTTGATCCCTACCTGCGTGTAGGAAGACAGACGGTGTTGACATCGGTCTGTGTTTTGGGTTGTGATACCTCAAGCTGTGTGGCAGCGGAGTGTGAGAGTATTTCTCACGGTTAGAAGCTGTGAATCAGCGGAGTGTGAGAGTGTTTCTCACGGTTAGAAGCTGTGCGTTGGCACCAGTGAAGCCTCACCGTATTGTGTGAGGGGTGGACGTAGGTCTCTAGATTGAGACCGAACCACCTTAAAAGATCATATCTTGGGGATTATTTCTCTCCTGTTCCAACGGTAGAAGCTTGATAGGACCGTTTCCTAATATCATGTGTGTTTCTAGCTTCTTAGCTATTAACTAATATCTATCTCATTATCAGTTGTGTTTGATCTAATTTTTATTTCCGTAAAGAAGGGCAAAAGGGGCTGATCTATTCACCCCTACGCTCTAGATCTGCCTATCACCACCCAACACATAGGTCGGGCAAAAGCTCGTTCACCTCGTTGAAGTCGACTAGTCGAGGGTCGATAATGGGGCGAGGAGGCAGCCGAGGTGCACGACGAGGTGCAGGAGCTTGCTGTAGTGGAGGAACTGGGGCCTCTCGTCTCTGGCCACTCGCTTCCCCTTGGCAGAATGTCGAGAGCTTCGTCTAGGCAGCATCCCGAACTAGAAATCCGGTGTAAAACCCTTGAAGAGATGACCCTCGTCCCGGGGAATGAAGATAGATCAACAGACACTTTAGGGGCTTGCAAAGGCCTTCTCCACAACCTGGAACCTAGGAGGAAACTCTACAAACGCATGAACGGCTGAATGGAGTTCGTCCTGAAATTGTGACGAACACGCCGAATCTTGTGCGGGTGGAGGAATGATGAGGTTTAGGGGCTTGGGAGGTGGAGTTTTTAGGTTCTATGGTTAGGGCAAAGTGGTGGAGAGTGAATGGGAGTGATGAAATAAGGAGGGGTTTTAGGACCCCTTACAAGGTGGCTCGGATGAGACCTGGTCAGGCCGGTTCGCCGCCACCGATCGACCGGTGCGGGGGCGGCGGTCGACCGCTAGCCCCAAAAACCCTAATTTATATATTTTTTGTTCCTTTTTTATTTTTTTATTCATTTTTTTGTGCATGGGGGGGACTATCATCCGACCTTCAAATTTGAGCCAACGTCATGAAGTGGAGAGAAGGAGAGAGATGGAGAAATGGATATTAGAGGAAAGTTTCTAACTCCCCCTCAGAAGTTTCCTTAGATCTGACATCACTGAGTCCACAATTATTTAACCAAGGAATATTTGGCCTTAGAATGGTTTTTCAAGGAGGGCTATATATAAAAATACATTCAAGCATGCAGGGGTGTATGTGGACATATAAGATATTAAAAGTAAATAGAGACAATATGCATGTTTTCCTACCCTTGATGCATATGAATTTCTACAAATGCAACTCTTATCCTAAGTGCAAACCTATGCATATATGCTCTCACCCTTGCACATCCCAAGTTCTCTTCTTATCTTGTTAAATTGATCCTGGTTTAGGCGTTCGGTGAAGATGTCAGCTAGCTGATTGTCTATGTCAATGAAATTCAATTCAAAGACCCCTTTTCCTACATGATCTCTCAGAAAGTGATGATGAATATCAACATGCTTGGTCCTAGAATGTTGAACAGGGTTTTTTGACAAACTGATTACACTGGTATTATCACACAAGATTGGCACACATTTTATTTTAATATCTAAATCAAGCAATTGATTTTTGATCCAAAGTACTTGGGCTCCACGACTTCTGGCGGCTACATATTGTAGACACACCAAAATTGACATTACTTTGAGTATTTCTCATATTACCTTGTAATGCCCCATTTGACCCTCAAATTAGCTTATTTGAGTGTTTTTTCCATTTTTTATGGATTTTCTCCCCTTTCCCTTTTTTTTAAAATTAACGCCCTGGAGAGGGGCGTGTTTTTAAAACGCGGCCTGATCCAGGGCGTGTCTCCCCATTTTATCTATTTCTCCCCATTTTACCTATTTTATAAATTCGTGACCTGGTGAAGGGCGTGTTTTAAAACACGACCTGACTTGGGGCGTTTCTTGATGAAAGGATGCCCTGAGATGAGGGCGTCAATTCCCGGCATTATCCAATTTTCGAAAAAGAATAAATATTTTGAAAAATGTTAATTAACGCCCTTCTTTGGGGCGTGTTTCAATTAACGCCTCTCCCGGAGGCGTGTTTCAGATTTTCCAAATAAAAGAAATATTTATTTCCAAAATTGATCTGGGAGTTGACGCCCTTGGACAGGGCGTGTTTTGAATTAACGCCCTATGATAGGTCGTCAATTCTTGAATTGACGCCCTGACCACAGGCGTGTTTCACCTTCTGACTTCGCAGCCCTTTCCCCAGAGAGTCCTTGCTTCGTTAGACACCTGCTTTGTTTGGGCACTTTGCCCATTCCTATCCTTTCCCCCCTTGGACTCTTGCCTTCTCTTCATCCAATTCTATTTAATCGGGCCGATGGGCTCTGTTGGTGATTTCTGGATTTCTTCTTCCTCCCCCCGTTGATTCTTCTGTTTTTCTTCTTTCTTCCTCTTCTTCTTCTTTTCTTCTTCTGCCGTCTTCTTCCCCTTCTTATTCTTCTCCCCTTATTCTTCTTCTTCTGTCTCCTGTCTTCTTCTTCCTCTTCCTCTGTTCTTTCTTCTTTGGTTTTCTTTTGGTCTTCTGTTTTGTTTTTTTTTGTTTTCCTTTCTTCTCACAGGTGTTGCTGCTGGCTGAAGGAGGACCTCTACGCACAAACCCCATCCCTTGGAAGACTTCTCCCCATTGAATATCAAAGCCAAGCTCAACAGATTTTTCTTCTCTCCCCTCTATTCTCTATTGTTTTGTGTTTATTATATGCATGCATGTTCATATTTGATCATTTTTAATATCTCTCAACTACGTTGGGAATCTCCCCATAGTGCATCTATTGCACTCTTTCCCCTTACTTGCATGCATTCCTCATTCATTTTTCCCACACCCTTTTGCATAGGGGTTTAAGGGCCAACACCCACAAGGTGTGTCTTGCACATCTTTTCATGCTCATCTTTCTATATAAGAATTTGATGCTACACACCATGTTCTAATTCAATTATTTTGTGATGTTTGTTTGTTTTGCAAGGGTAATAAAAGCAAGAACTCTCTTCATCGGCCGGCCGATTTGAAGAGAAAGGAAGCACTCACATCCCCGCATCTTTTGAGGTACTTTTCGCGATCATTCCTCCCATGTTCTTATTGATTATATTTTTGAGACCTAGCGTCTCTGGCGATCACACACTCCCCTTGTGCACCTCGTGCATATATTTTCCTCCATATTGATGATTATTGCATGTCTTTTCTTTGATATTTTCCTTAAGTGGATTATTCTAAATTAGAGATCTACAAATTGGCGATCACGGTGGGACGCTTTGCGTTCTCTTTATTACCCCTTTTCCCCTTAGGCACCCGCGTGTGCCGTCTCCCCTATTGCACCCTCGGTGCGTCTCCTTTTGTGCCCCTCGGGCACCCTCCATTGGCTTGCTTTCTTCCCTAAAGTGATTTGCCATTTTGTTGTCTTTTCCTTAGAATCTCCACTTATTTAAAATTCTTGATGAGCATGCTTATCCTGTTGATTGCCTTATTTATGTGGTTGTGAGTGTGCCTGTTTAATATTTCTGGCCGTGCTTTCCTGAGGAATTAACGCCTCTGTCAGAGGCGCTTTTTCAATTTCACGCCCTAACTCAGGGCGTCTTATTCGTATTTTACGCCCACTGACAGGGCGCCTTCCAGCATATTTCCTGATATTTCTGGTTTTATTACGCTGCCTGAGAATTGACGCCCTGCCCAAGGGCGTTTCTTTGTTGATTAGCGCCCCTCAGTAAGGCGTTTCTTTTGATGTGACGCCCTCGGTCAAGGGCGTCCTTTCCTCTTATAGCGCCTCACCCTAAGGCGTGTTTTTACTGCCCCTCCTCGCTTTGAGTCACGACAATCACACTGTCGTGTCTTTTGTTAGTAGCGTCCCCTGCCAGGGCGTGTTTTTACTGTGGGTTTCCAGAACCCTTCCCGTGGGTGAGTTTTCATGATATTTCATATTGATTGATCATATTGTGTGGTTGGCCTGATTTCCCCTATTGCATTCATTCTTTGCATTGGTTTGGGAGCCCCCTCCTCTTCATTAGGATCCATACACCCTCTTGGAATCGGGACGACCCTCCATTGAGCATTCCGTCTCTTTGGACTGGAAATCCATTTTCCAAGCCTCCGTAAGTCCCCGCACCCGTGGATTCCCTCACGGACGCCGGGCAGGTTGTACCCTTTTGAAGTCCCGAATTAATTGGCCTAAACGTGGTGAGAGAGTGTTCCTAGTTGGCATTGGAGTTAAATCATATTTGAAACTAGGTTCCTCCCCTTGTGTGAATCATATCAATTTGCATAAAATCATTAATTCACCAAGATTCAAACATAAGAAATCAAGGTAACCATCACAACTTGTGTGTTTCTTTGCAAATTGTTTGCACACTAAATTGCTTGAATGGCTTACTTTGATAGACAAAATAACATGTTCAATTCAATTAATGTTCATGAGGGTGATCAACCTAGCACCTCTTATTCTCCTCAAATTGAACATGTTCATCATTCTCACCATATTTTCAAGGGACCACGTCCTCATTCTTATGGTGTTGCCCGACCCATGGGCAATGTCCATCCTTATGGTCCCCCTACTCAATCACGAGCCACTATTCCTTCGGGACCCTCTCGTCCCAATGATGAGAAGGTCTCCCAAATTTTGCATGCATTAGATCATCTCACCCCTCAACAGATACAAGCCCTTAAGGCCGCTGTTGAGGGTGCATCTCCTTCATCTCCCCCTTCCAATCCTAATCGGGTGGCCCATCACCCACCTCCCTCTTCTATTCACGACCCTCCACGGGTGGCCCATCACCCACTTCCCTCTTCCACTCATGTTCCTAATCGGGTAGCCCATTACCCATCTCCTTCTATTCACACTCCTCCTCGGGTGGTCCGACACCCGCCTCCTTCTATTCCTCCTCCATCACGGCCCCGAGGCCCATTTACTCCTTGCAATCCGGCCCGTCCGGGTTCTTTTACGGGTCATCCCGTCAACTCCCCTCCACGGCCTTTTTATACGGCCCTTCCTCCTTCAAGGCCCTGCCAACCCTCGGTTGTTCAAGTCACACCCCTCCAACAATCTCTGCTTGATAAGATTACTTTGATGGAGGAACAAATAAAGAGGGTCACGGCTCCTCCTACTCCAGTCAATCCTCTCCATACCGCTTTGGACGAGATTACAAAGATGGAGAGAGAATGGAAAGACAGGAGGGATGATTACGGCGTCGGCGGCTCAAGTGAGCAAGAGCCGGCATTCGAAGAGTCCGAGGCAGTATACGATGATGATGAAGCTCCGCATGCACCCCTTCCGAGTTTCCTTAATTTCTCGCTCCCTCCACTATCATTTGATAAACCTCCTGCTCAGGATGAAACCATCCCTGATCCAACCCCTATTTATGAGACTAATTGGTGTTACGATGATGGGTCGATACTTCAATCACCCACACCGATACATTGTAAGTCTCCTCCTATCCTTGACACCGCATACATTACACCTCCTCCAGTTACGCCATTAACCTCCGCAACACTGGCCTCCCCCAAGCCTTCCACTATTAAACCTCCACCCGTTAAGCCATCTACCTCCACACCATTAGCCTCCATCGAACCCACCATTGAACCTTCCCCAATTAACCTCCCATTACCGCCACCTCGGCCTTCTATTATCCCTTTAAAACCCACTTTGCCCATTCCACCATTTAACCCTTTACCCTTACCCATGGCTAATCCTGAGCAGGATCCACCCCTTTTTGCACCCGAGCCAATCCCAACTGCTTCCGAGCAAAGGGAGAAACTCGGCGTGTTTGAACCCCCGCTTACGCTCACCCATTTGCTAACTCTTTCCATTATACCTCCACCACTCACAAAGCCTTCCGCCTCCGCTTCACCTCCTTCTACTACTCGGAATGTGGGTGCTTCTGCAAGTATATGTGCCGAAGATGATCAAGAGCCGGGCAAGATAGATTTGGCCATGGCCGTGATGTTCAAGACCCAAGAATTTATTTGCCGGATGCCAATCCGGATCATTGTGCCAAGCATGATTGAAGAGGCCAAGTCACCACCACGCCAAGCATTGATGCTGCATAAGGGCCGGGCAGGGCACCCTTTGTTCCAATTTCCAAATCTTGAACTCCTCGGCAACATGATGCTTCCAAGCCTAACTTTCCAAGTCCCTCCCGCTATTACTTTTCACCTTCCAAGGGAGTTGTTATTTACCATTGAAGCTTCATCATGGTCTTATGCTTTGTCCATTAAGCCAGTTGGCTATACTCTTTCACTGCCGTGGAGGGGCAGTTATCTTAATGCTAAGGGGCCATCCCTTATTTGTTCCACTTTCTATTCATCCATCTCTATCACTTTTTCTTCATGGGCCATTCCCAGGGTTAGGAGGAGGATCTCATCCTCTCGCCCTTCACATTCTTCATATTCTTTGCATTTCATGCATTCATTGCATCCATCCCATTGCATGCATTTGCACCTCCTGCTTCCCGGGTTTCCAAACCCGTATCTTCCCCGCCTTCCGGCACCTCCCGATATTCCGCACTTCCTATCTTATTCATCTTCATCTTTTTATCCACTATCCCTGGGGCATCGCGTCCCTTTTCCTGCTATCTCCCTGGAACCTCCAGGAATTTTATCCCTCCTCTTTGGGCATCTCGCCCTTTCTGATTCTATCCCTCCGGAACCTCCGGACTTTCCCCTCGGACATCGCGCCCCTTTCCACTTTCCTCCTCCGGAACCTCCGGACTTTCCCCTCGGGCATCGTGCCCCTTTCCATTCTCCTCCTCCGGAACCTCCGGACCTTTCTCTCGGGCATTGCGCCCCTGTCCACCTTCCTCCTCCGGAACCTCCGGATTTTCCCCTTGGGCATCGCGCCCCTTCTCATTTGCTACCTCCGGAACCTCCGGATTTTCCTCCTGATCCTCCTTCATTCCTCTCTCTTGGGTATCGCGCCCCTTTCTATATTCTTCCTCCGGAACTTCCGGACTTTCCCCTCGGGCACGACGCCCCTTTCCATCTTCTCCTTCCTGATTTGCTTCCTCCGGAACCTCCGGGCTTTCCCCTCGGGCACGACGCCCCATTCCACCTTCTCCTTCCTGATTTCATTCCTCCGAAACCTCCGATTTTTCTCTCCTCCCTGGGCATCGCGTCCCTCGGCATTTGCTTCCTCCGGAACCTCCGGACCCTCCATCTTTCTTCCGATTCATCTTTCTAATCTTCCTGAACATCACATCCTTCATTTTTTTCTTCCTTTTCCATCATCTTTTTCCCTATTTCATCTCAGGGCATCGCGTCCCTTCTTTTGTCATCCCTCCGGAGCCTCCGGATGATTTTTCCTCTCGTGATTCTCCTCTGCCTCCGGACCCTCCGGATCCGCCTCTTTCTATCTACCAATTTCTTCTTCTAATTCCTCCTGATTCTGGGTCCGACCCAACTTCTTTCACATCCACTGCCTTGGGCATCTGCCCATTCTCCCATTGCTTTCGAGGCTTTAGTCCTCATTCCTCCTTCTAATTCTCCTCTCCCTCTGTAGACTGTTCCATGTGATCAGGGTCTCTGCGCCTTAGTGAGGGAGTTCTAGCCCTCGCCTCTTTTTCTTTTTTTTTTCTTATTCGTCTGAGTCTGATCTTGGCACCACTCCTTCTTGTTAAGCCACTTTCAATCCTTTGCTTCCAATCCTTTTGACTGCCAAAGAGGACTATCCCACGATGATCAACCTCTCGCGGTAGCTACTTTAACAAAGGTTGCAAGGTAATATATTGGCATAAGTATGCATTTATATGATATCATTACCTCATTACTTCAAGCATGATTTTCAAAATGAAGTGCTTCCTAACAAGATTAAGAGTGGTGTTTTAGATCTTTATCTTAGCCTTTTGTTAAATTGAAATCATTCTCAAAAGAGTCTTTAGACTTGCTTCTACAGCACCTTGGTTAATAAGAACCCCGCGCTGGGAATTCAACATTCTCTCCCTGCTTGTTAAGATCAACCCTCAGCTGGGCACCTCACACACTTCACGGCGTCCTTAGCCGTCTCCTTTGGTTAAACACCGTTGCTACCTTGGCCATGTCATGAGTATATCTGAAAGTCTTTTCTCTTCTTTACTCGGCCACGTGCAGGGGCAAGAGGTTGACGGATGAGATGACCAACCTTGGTAATCCCCAATACGAAAGGAGTCTCAAATAGGGGCAGTCTTGACGCAAACTAAATATGAATTTCATGATATACATCTCGCCAAAAGGGCTATTATGAAAATCAAGTCAAAATTTCGATAAAAGCAAAAGTATGAATTATGGCATGTCAAGAGTGGCAAAGTCCCCGCAGGGAAAATCCTGGTCGTATGCATGTCAAGGGTCTAAAAATCAAAGGCATAAAGCCCCGGCGCAACAGACTACCTCTTTGAGGGGAAACACCTTGGAAAGAATTCAAGTCCCGACATCTCCCATCCTGCATAAAGCTTATCTCCAATTGTTCTTCTCTTTTCCCTCTGAGACCGAATGTTTCTCAGGTATGGCCTTGGTAGAGGTACCGTTGATCAAAGACGGTCGGTTATAGGATACCACTTTCAATGCACGTCCAGCTTTGGGCAGTTTTAGCGAAAAGGGAAGGAACAAGGACCCCTAGCCAGTGGTTCAAAACAACCCTTTGATGCTGCATTAACAATGTCTAAGCCAAAATCCAAAAAAAATTGAATATTTCTCGATCAAAATCCCAACAAAAATTCAAAATATTTTCCAAAAATCTCCATAAAAATTCAAATATTTTCAAAACTCATAAAAATTTGCGTATTCCAAAACTCATAAAAATTTGCATATTTCCAAAATCTAAAAATTTGCATTGTATTTTCTGATGGTGTTTTGCAGGAACAGCTTTGCAGAGACCAAAAGCACGGGATGGGTCCTCTCTCTACTTATTGCTATCAATCTATTGATTCTTCCCAATATTCTCATGACATGCCACCCAGGGGCATCATCTCCCTATATCATTCTGATTATCATATCTCATGATTATTCATCTCCAAATCTTTCAATCAACTCCTGCTCGTTTCATCTGATTACTCCGCCGATGGGCATTATCAGATCCTAATTATTTAACTCCAAAACCTGATTAGCCAGATTGTCATCCTCATGACAAACAACAAATAATGATGCTTTGCTATGCCATGATTTGACTTATGATGTTCATGATATATGCTATGATTGGTTGCTATTCATGCCATATACATGCTATGCTTAAATGCCTTCTTCATTGTTTGTTATCTTTTATATCTTGGCTAATGAATTTTTGAGCGCAGGAAGAGGCTCTTGGTCCCGTCGGCAGGGCATCATCACTCAAAGTCCCACGGTACTTGCAGCTCATTTCTCAGTTCCCATGCTTATTGATATCACCATCTCCCTGTATGCATTCTACTATATGTTACATATGTTACTAGATTATATCAAGGACCTTGTGGCTTTGGTAAATCTGGGATTTGAGTTCCCCTTCATCAAAAATAATGATGATTCCAGAGAAGTCTTAGTCACACGGATAGGCCGTTGAGCCGTCCAAGACTGGGGACGATGGTTCCCTTTTTACGAGTTGGTGCGTGGATAAACGGGCTTCGGCTTAGTATCAGCTCGCAGAATTGGTTTCTTGACCCAGTCTGGGCAGTTTAACAATATTATCCTTGATTATATTATATTTTCATTTGTTATTTTCCCTTTAGCCCAGCATGCATTCATGTAGGACTTTGAATCAATTGCTGAAAAATCATTCTGATGAGCTGATTTTGAGGGTTGAAGTTGATCTTAATCTTTCTCGATATGAGATTTTCATTGTCGAATTGGATCCTCAGTTCGTTTTATCGCTGTTTTGGGTGATTTTCTCGAGAGCTCCTTGTTTAGATTTTTATCATCTTATTTTTAATCATTTCCCTTTGATCCACCTTGGCTGCAGCACGTCCACATTGACTGGTAACCGCTCCCCAATGGTGAAATCTACAGGTTTGTGACCTGGGGTACTTCCACCGCGCTGGAAGTTGATCATTTTATTTTATCTCCTTCGTGCATCGCGTGCACATCTCCCCTTTTATCCAAACATTGTTGATTTCATTGGATTTCCGAGATTTACTTCATCTCGAGCTTTTGATTTCATTTTTTATCAAGTGATGTTGGTTGCGTGTCTCATCACACCTTGGCATCTACTTTTCAGTTTGCTACGCTCCCTTGTAAAGCAGACGCCAAGGCGGGGCAGCTGTAGACACGCCAAAATTGACATTACTTTGAGTATTTCTCATATTACCTTGTAATGCCCCATTTGACCCTCAAATTAGCTTATTTGAGTGTTTTTTTCCATTTTTTATGGATTTTCTCCCCTTTCCCTTTTTTTTAAAATTAACGCCCTGGAGAGGGGCGTGTTTTTAAAACGCGACCTGATCCAGGGCGTGTCTCCCCATTTTATCTATTTCTCCCCATTTTACCTATTTTATAAATTCGTGACCTGGTGAAGGGCGTGTTTTAAAACACGACCTGACCTGGGGCGTTTCTTGATGAAAGGACGCCCTGAGATGAGGGCGTCAATTCCCGGCATTATCCAATTTTTGAAAAAGAATAAATGTTTTGAAAAATGTTAATTAACGCCCTTCTTTGGGGCGTGTTTCAATTAACGCCTCTCCCGGAGGCGTGTTTCAGATTTTCTAAATAAAAGAAATATTTATTTCCAAAATTGATCTGGGAGTTGACGCCCTTGGACAGGGCGTGTTTTGAATTAACGCCCTATGACAGGTCGTCAATTCTTGAATTGACGCCCTGACCAGAGGCATGTTTCACCTTCTGACTTCGTAGCCCTTTCCCCAGAGAGTCCTTGCTTCGTTAGACACCTGCTTTGTTTGGGCACTTTGCCCATTCCTATCCTTTCCCCCCTTGGACTCTTGCCTTCTCTTCATCCAATTCTATTTAATAGGGCCGATGGGCTCTGTTGGTGATTTCCGGATTTCTTCTTCCTCCCCCCGTTGATTCTTCTATTTTTCTTCTTTCTTCCTCTTCTTCTTTTCTTCTTCTGCCGTCTTCTTCCCCTTCTTATTCTTCTCCCCTTATTCTTCTTCTTCTATCTCCTGTCTTCTTCTTCCTCTTCTTTTGTTCTTTCTTCTTTGGTTTTCTTTTGGTCTTCTGTTTTGTTTTTTTTTTGTTTTCCTTTCTTCTCACAGGTGTTGCTGTTGGCTGAAGGAGGACCTCCACGCACAAACCCCATCCCTTGGAAGACTTCTCCCCATTGAATATCAAAGCCAAGCTCAACAGATTTTTCTTCTCTCCCCTCTATTCTCTATTGTTTTGTGTTTATTATATGCATGCATGTTCATATTTGATCATTTTTAATATCTCTCAACTACGTTAGGAATCTCCCCATAGTGCATCTATTGCACTCTTTCCCCTTACTTGCATGCATTCCTCATTCATTTTTCCCACACCCTTTTGCATAGGGGTTTAAGGGCCAACACCCACAAGGTGTGTCTTGCACATCTTTTCATGCCCATCTTTCTATATAAGAATTTGATGCTACACACCATGTTCTAATTCAATTATTTTGTGATGTTTGTTTGTTTTACAAGGGTAATAAAAGCAAGAACTCTCTTCATCGGCCGGCCGATTTGAAGAGAAAGGAAGCACTCACATCCCCGCATCTTTTGAGGTACTTTTCGCGATCATTCCTCCCATGTTCTTATTGATTATATTTGTGAGACCTAGCGTCTCTGGCGATCACACACTCCCCTTGTGCACCTCGTGCATATATTTTCCTCCATATTGATGATTATTGCATGTCTTTTCTTTGATATTTTCCTTAAGTGGATTATTCTAAATTAGAGATCTACACATATTCAGCCTCGGTCGTTGAGAGAGCTACTGAATGTTGTTTCTTGGAGGCCCATGAGACTAGGCACTCACCAAGAAACTGACAGTACCCACTAGTACTTTTACGATCTACAATGCTGTTGATACCCGTTTTTGCCTATGAGTTGGGTCATTCCTCTTATCACCATTTGTTGATGCCTCGAGTTGTCCATTACTCACTGGGCCATTTCCAGGCGCGCCTTTGGGCTTATTCTATGGGTACCTTCCTCCCTTGCTCGGTTTGTTTTCAAATACAGACTTATTGGGTCTTGATTTTGATTTGGGTTGAATGGGTTCATTTATCCCATTTTATTGATTTTAAATGTCCAGCCTTTACGTGGCCTTTCGATTGACCGTTCAACTAAGTACACGGTCCTTTGAGGACCGTGCCTTTGAAACTAGCATCGACCTGAGTTGTCTTTGCACTGACCTGCTTGTACTTAAAAATGGCCTATTGATTGACCGTTTAGTCTTTAAGCGGTCTGGTTGGGACCGTCTACTGAACTTGCACCGACTTGGCCTTCGCCTGCACCGACCTTGCTCTAACCTGCACTGACTTGAGTTTTCCTGCACCAACCTTATTTTCATTAAACGGTCCCAAGTGAACCGCTACTAATTGAACGGCCAATTAAAGGACCGTTTAAAAGCAGGAAAGGCTAGCGTCTTAGCTAGCGTCTCATCTTGAGTGGGACGGTCCAGTGAAGGACCGCTTTTATCATAACAGCATCTTAACTAGCGTCTCATCTTCAGTGGGACCGTCCAGTGAAGGACTGCGTTTATAATAAAAGCATCTTAACTAGCCTCTCTCCTTAATGAGGATGGTCTATTTATGGGTCGTTCCGTTATTGAGCAGCCTGATGGGAACTGTTTACATGATTTGTTGGATATTTGTTTGATTTTCTGAATTTCCATCGACAAGCTTTTACATGGTCCACATTTAGCCGTTTAATACATTGAACGGCTTGTCTGAGACCGTTCAATCTCCCGGAGTCCTAAGTCGGTTGGTTTTTCAGGTAATTATCTATTTATCCTATTTTTCTGGATTTATCACCGACATGTTTAAATGGCCAAGCATTTGACCGTGCCACTTTTGAGTGGTCTAGCAGTAGACTGTTTTATCCTCAAGAGTCCAACGCTGTGATGGCCGATCAGTTCGGTGGGTAAGTGGATAATTTCTCATTTTACTTTATTTATCACCGACAGCATTGGACGGCCTAGCAATGGACCATTTTATGTACTGGGTGGTCTATCGAGCGACTGTGTAATTGGCCGAAACTTGTGGATTGAATTGAATTTTCTCTCTCCATCCGTGGTTAATTCTCCACCTTCCTCTACCATTTTCTCTGCGGTTTCTCAACCAAATGGGGTGTCGTTTGATCCTGGTGGAAGATAAAGGTATTATCTACGTATTTTATTTTATCAACTCTGATTAATATCCATTGGAAAACCCAATTTCGAGATTGGACTTTCAAGGGCTCTATAAATAGGACCCGTAGTCCAAGCTTGAAAGGGGGGAGATCCAACGTCAACGGCGAAGCTCTGTCGGATTTATGAACGAACTGTAGCCAGGGAGGGAGGCTTTCTACGTCCTTTAAGCCTCCGGTTTCAGGGAGTAGTTGTTGTTTTGAGTCCTAGTTTTAGGCTTTTATGTGTTTTCTTCCTCCATTGCATGCTCTTTTTTTCATCATCTTCTTCCCACATTTTTGCACTTCTCACATCATTTTACACACCCTCCAATTTGATTTTGACGCCCTTTAGGGTTTAAAAACCTCCCAGGTATCGCCCCTTTCATGTCGTTATGTTTATTTTCCACTGCGTTCTATAGTTGCTACACTTCTTAGAGCTAATTTGGGTTTTATTTTTGTGTTCTACACTTTGTTTTGTAGGTCAGCATCATCGTAGCATAAGCCCCATCCCCTATGGCCGGTTGGAAGGGGTGGAGGATCAAATCCCACAACTTAGGAGTCTGGCGTTTTGGGCGGTCTTCTTCCGTTTGCAGATCAGAGCGGTTCTATTTAAGCCATTCATATCCTATAAGCGGTTGCATTCTAGCCGTTCTGGCGCCAGATCTATCTTCGTCCCGCATCCTTCCCAGTGTTATGAGCGGTCTGTCGAGGGACCGTGCCATTCAATAGGCGGTTCATCTAGGACCGCGTACTTCTGCTGCGCTACTTTCTTTAGGCGAGTGCTTTCTCCCTTTCCAAGGTACGTTGTACTCCTCGGTACTTCGTGTCTTGGTGGTGATCACGATTACACACACCCATGCACTCTATCTTTACTTCCTTTCCTTTGTTTGGCTTGTTTTAGCACTTTGATACATTTAGAAAAGGGAAGGTATGGAAGGATACAAAGAGAGAAGGAAAAACATGTCAACCCCCTAGAGCCCATCATGCTAGTGTTGTGCTGATCTACTTTTGTGCTCGGTTAGGGCTCTCATTTGAGTTGTTTCAGGTTGCTGTTCGACCCCCTTGGGTTGCTATTCTCGGACGTGTACACGGTTCTAGTAGAGCCGTTCCGTCATCTCTGCGGTCGAACGATACACCATCCTTTTCCAGTCTCAGCTTCAACGATCCTCTGCAGACCGTCCATCTTCCTCCACGGTCTTCCAAGAGACCGTCCACTTCTGCTGGCTCAGGTACGCTTCTACCTTTACACTTGTCATTTTGCTGATATTTCGCGGTCTGGTTAGGGTCGTTTTACATTTGCACGGTCGGTCGATAGACCGTCCAGTCTGCTCAGGTACGCAATTAGAATATTCATTTCAGTCATGTGTTTTGTTTTAGTCATTTACTACTCCCTGTCACTGCGCGGCCTTTCCCAGGCCGTTCATCTCCCTGAGCGGTCTACATCAGACCGTGTTTATATGCTACAGTGCACCTGAAGTTATACATTTAAGGATTATTTCATATCATCTCATATTCATTTGGTGCTGTTTTGATCTACCCTGTTTGTCATTCAATTTTGCATGAGTATTGTCGTATTTCTTATCTTTGTTGATCATTGATTGTTAGATTTAGGTTAGCTTTTGCATGCACTCCGGTGCGCATAGGTCCATGCATCTTTATCATTTATAGTTGCATTCCTACCTAGGTAGGGGAACCTCTCGTCTCTATATTCCTTGGAGCCGACTAGGCGACCTTACCCGGGACCTCCGTAAGTCCCCGTGAGCCGTGGATTCTCACATGGACGCCGGGCCGATTGTACCTTCCACCCCGTAGCTTTGCAAGTTGCATACGTCGTGAGAGAGTTAACCATAGATTAACCCAAAGTTTGGACCTTATTCCCTATAGGATGCCTATCTTGAGGGAATTGATCTTAAAGTCAAATCATTAAAAGGCAAATCAAAACTTTGGAAAAATAAAAATTAACGATTATATCATCTTGTCTGATCTTGGTTGAACTCCCTCACACCCATATTGTTTGTTTGGGCCCGTCCAAGCCCATTTGTGTTATTTCGTGTCGCATCCACCACCATCCATATAGGTTTTGTGTTAAGCCCATTTAGGCTAGTCCATTCTGTGTATCCCTTGTCTGGTCACATTGCCCTAGGCCTATTTTCTTCATTGTATTCCCCTTATTCTCATTGTAAAAGGTCTCCATTTCTCTTCCATGGAGCATCGCATCAACCCTCTGTACCATTCCTATTTGCATTCCCATTCCCACGTGGACTCCTCTTCCCACGCAGGCCCATCACCTCATTCAGCTAGCGGGCTTTATTCTCCTAATGGGCCCCCTTTCTTCAGTGGGCCCGCTTCTCTTAACAGGCCCTCCACTTCTGCCTATGTTGTTGCTATCCCGATGGGCCCTTATTCTTGTGATCAGTCCAAGCCCACGCATCCTTCCATTCTCGGAATGGGCCTCTCTTCTTCTCAGGTTGGGTCCCCTTATTCGGCCCAATACCATAAGCCTGGTCCAAATTCACATTCCCTTGCTCAAGCTAGCCCGCATCCTTCCCGATCTCTCCCCAGTGAGGAGATGATTGCCCAAGCTCAACGCCAGCTTGATGAACTACAACGTCAAATCAATCCTCAAACTTCTTTGAATGTCCCTTTCGCATTCTAGGGTCTTCAACTTCCATCGCGTTCACAGATTCCTGCATATCGCCGCTATGGTGGAGTAGGTGACCCCTATGTGCACTTGAAGGAGTTTATCTATGAGTCGGCCCACTTTCAGCATGACCAACACTTGATGGCCTATTTGTTTGGTATGTCCTTAGAGGGCCCGGCTCGGGATTGGTTCTTTACATTGCCGCAAGAGCAAGTGGTGGATTTTCGAGTTGTACGGGACAAATTTCTTCAGCAGTTTCAAGACTAGGTTGGGCCCAAGTACTCTATAGTGGATTTGGCCCATGAGAAGATGAAGCCCAACGAGGAATTCTTGACCTTCACCGACCGCTGGCGTCGCCTGGTTGCTCAAGTCCCGGGGTATATTCCGGAGGGAGCGCAAATCAAAATGATCATTTCTAATGCAACGCCTGAGTACCGTTTTGTCTTAGCCCTCAACGATGTCACTTCCTGGTAGCAATTGTGTAGCCGAGCCCACTTCATTCGCCAACAACTCCTAAGTTCCGTTGACCCCGAGTCTCCTTCACCTACTACGCCCACGTACGCCTCCTATCCATCATCCCCCATGAGTCAGCCCTCCACCTCATATCCCTCCATGAGTCGGCCTTCTGCTCCCACATACCCAGTACCTCCACATATTCTTTCATATATCAACCATCCACGAGTCAGCCTTCCACCGTTTCATATCCGCATGTGCCTTCCCCTTCGGTCAAGGAAACACCACACCCCGAGCAAGTGGATGCCATTTATATACTCCCTCATCCTGCTCCACATATGCCTCCTCCAAATCCTCCATGCGCCTCTACCTATGCAATTATCATTGCCTACGCAACCCCCACTACCATCCCCATTACCTTCCCATACCCCTCGACATCCACCTTGCCAGAAGCGGGCTCCTCACCCTCCGTTGCCGGAATCCTTTACCGATATCTTCAGGGCTTTGATGGCCACTCGCGCATTGCAACTTCCTCCGGTTATGCCTTGCCAATCCACGGTCGGAAATTTGCTCCATTTTTGTGAGTTTCATCGTCAACAGGGGCATTTGATCGATAATTGCCCCAAGTTCCATGAATTTGTTTATGGTCTGGAGAATGATAAGGATCGATTGGGTGGTTATGCATAAAATTATTTTGATTCTCCACAGCAAGCAGCAGCAGCAGCAAGCGCCGCCCACGCAGCCGTCTCCATCACTTCAAGACCAGGGGCACCCCCGTGGTTCTTTAATTAATGAAGCGCCCACTCCGTTACCCATTCCGTCACCTACCCCCTCAGCTTCACCATCTCCTACCCCATCTCCACTCCCACAAACCCAAGCCTCTGCTCAGGCCAGCACAAATTCTTCACCTTCCCCCTCCATTTCCACCACCGCTCCTACTCCCAACGCCGCTTGACGTGTTGTACCGACATGTCGGAGGTGGGCGTCATGACTTGCCACCTCTTCTACCTCACTACCACTTTCTCCACCCCCGTCTTCGCTACCTACATTTCCCACATCACCCTCATCACCATCTCCACTACCCCCACTACCATCTTCACCGCTGTCTCCTTCTCCACCATTACCTTCCTTGCCCGAACATGAGCAAGCTACACCTCTACCTTTGCCTTTACCCCTACCTACGCCTTTCGAGCCTTCACCTATGCCATCTGGGCCTATTCCCATCATCTCTCCATCTACTTCCACCCCACGGAGCGGGTGTTCGTTATCTTTGGTGCCCCTCGGGTTTGTTCCCCAGGGAGATCATGAGCCAAGGGACAGTTCAGTGCCGATTTTGCACTACAAGATTTAAGAGTTCATTTTCCGCATGCCGGTCTGAGCCCGAGTCCCTGACCATTTTGGGGATAATGAGTCTGCATTTCCTATGGAGACGGTTGCTAAGAAAAGTGTTGAGTAGTGGATAGCGGATCTAGAGGGGAGGGGTGAATAGATCTGCCCCTCTTTTCGTAGAATACCCCACTTTAAAGCTAGATAAAAAGAATTGCAGCGGAATATAACTATCTTAGCGTAGCTCACAATGATTTGCTTAGCAAGATGAATAAGTAATATAAAGATTAAACCTAAGCATGCATCTAGCACAAAGCAATCGCACAAGCAAATCACAACGCAAAGGATTTTAAGGTGGTTCGAACTGAATCCCCAGTCCTACGTCCACCCCTCACCAAACCCGGTGAGACTTCACTAGTGCAGCGCACCAAACCGCAGATCGGAAAGACCTCCGATTGCCTTCCTACTAACCACAGGTAGGGACGTCAATCACCGCAGATCGAACAACTTCCGATTGCCTTCCTACTAACCACCGGTAGGGACGATCTTCAGTTTCAAATGTTTGAATGAAATGGAAAAAGAACAAGATATACAAACACTCAAACAAGATATAGAATATGCTCAAAGAGAAAAGATCTTGTCTGAGATTACTGGAGCTTGAATCTGATGCTTCAATGGTATCTTCTTCCATGTGAAATGATCTTCCTTGGATCACCTTGAGTTGATGAAGAAGATAAAGGATGCAGATTTGATCTCCCTTGAAAACCTTATGAAATCAGCTTCCTTGGATCACCTTGATAGCCTTGCTTGCTTCTGCACTTCCTTGGAGATTTCTTGCTTTGATATGAGCTTGAAACACCTTGGAATTGATGAAGAACTTCTTCACGGAGTACTATTCACGGCTACAGTACCTCTTCTTCCAAGCCTCCTTTGATCTCCCTTGATCCCTCTTTCTTTGAATCCCCTTTGAGTTGATGGAGGAGATAATGGATGCAGCCTTGAACCTTGATTGCTTGTACACCTTCTTGGAGGTTGATGGCTTCAGAAACAAGCTTGAATCACCTTGGATGGATGAGGAACTCCAGCCCGAAGCACTGTTCACGGAGGTGCTACAGTACCCGTGAATCACCTCCTCTAGCCTTTCTTGATCTCTCTTGTTCCAATTGAAGCATTAGGGTTTCTAACCCCTCATGTGTTTGTTTTGTACCATTTGAATGGTCCTTGGACATCCCCCAGACCAGATCCACAATTCATGGCGGATTGGGTGACTTTGGGGTTAAACAAATACAAGGAAAGGGGCTCTTCTCGAAGTGGAAAATAAAGTCAACATTTGTTGGCTCGGGGCTGGCGGTCGACCTGCAGAAGCTGGCGGTCGACCGCTACTGAGAAACCCTGTAGAAATTTGATCTCTGGAATTTTTGGTCGACCGCTACCGGGCTAGCGGTCGATCGCCACTGGGCTGGCGGTCGACCGCCACTGAGAATCCCTGTAGGCAGTGAGCTGCTGGCAGGAGAGGTCGACCGCCCCTTGGCTGGCGGTCGACTGCCAGCTGGGCAGACCCCCGGGTTTCCCCGGTTCAGTTCGGTAACCCTTTAGCTCAGTCGCTTAACTCTTTTAGCATCCCGTTCTCATCTGTGGCATCAACCTTGATAGTCTTGAAGGTGTCAACTGAGTCTTTGACCTTGGGTTCTCTTGGTGATGCTTCTTTATGCATCGACTGTGGCTATGCGAAGTGTCGACTGGAATGACCTAGTCCTGCAAAGTTGAAGTGTTAGCCCAATGAAATACATCCAAATAATAATGAATTTAAGTAGATGTATATTTCATACATTTGGGGGTTGGATTTCACTTGGTTTATGCATTAGAAACATCAAGATCATCTGAGCATATTACCATGATTGGAATGAGAAACTAATGCATTTGAAGAGTGAACTTGATAGTTATCAATTCAAGTTATCATTGAAGTTTAGAAATGAGAGGTAAATGGAATACCCATGGTGAGATTGATGGGTATGACAAGGTAAGAATCTTACCAATGGTGCTTGACAGTAAATGACATATACCACATGTATTGAATGATAGAGAGGCAAGATGCTTATCCACTCGTTTGGTTTGCCATGCGACTGCCATGAGTTTGATCGTTTAATTGATCACGATTTGAAAGGATTTCCATCCATGCTTGGGCGCGATCATCAGGCTTTCACATTTGCCATCTCCACTCCATTCCTTGTCCATTCATTGGCTTATCTGTCATGAATAAAACATCACGTATGTCAGTCATATGAGAGTGGAAAACAACAATGACTTATAGTGTTTAGCCATTATCAAAATCAAGAATATCAAATAACTCAAATGACCACATGATGATGTCGAATGACTCAAATGACCACAGGGGCACAACATTCTCCCCCTTTTTAATGATGGCAACACTGTGAGTCATTATGTGACAGTAATATCCAAGATGGTAGAGTTTATAACATATGTAGCTCAAGATCCATGATGTTGAAAACATGTGAATGCGGATATCTATGCATGGATGATCAGCATGAATGATCAAAGCATGTGATAGTTTCAGGTGGTTAGTAGGAAGACAATCGAAAGTTGTCTGATCTGCGGAGGATCGGAAGCATGTCAAAATCCATCTAACATATGCCTATCCACTACTCAACAAAAAGTTCCCTTGCACTAGTGCTAGTTTCTTCACAAGCGTGGCCGGTGGCAATCTCATTGCTCGCCGGAGGATTCACTATCAATACTGTTATTTCTCCTCGCTCGATTGCTATACAGTTCACTGGCCGAGCAGGATTCTCTGCTCAGGTTGCGCTAACCCATACGGCCGCCAAGAGCCTGCTAAGATCCGTGTTCAAAGGGAAATTGGAAGTATTTTCAAGATTGACTAGGGGCATTCTGCACTTGTTATGCAATCTCCCTCGGTTTATTGGTGAATCGGCCACGTCAACGCCGCACATTACTCTCCCGCAGTTTTATCCTGCTCTTCTGGTAAGGGAGTTGTGCTTCATGCCCGATTGCCGAATGGAGATGCCGAATCTGATGTTATTAGTGCCAAGGGACAAGACTCCACGGTTTTCTGGTGTTCATCCTAAAGAGTTTCTTATTCAAGAATGTTCGCCCATGGTTAGCACCGGGTGTCTAGGGGCAGCCACCCCGGTAAAATTGCATATTCATGACCGGGCTAGGCCATCTGCTAGGCGGGCCCATTATTTGAGAAAGTATTTCAGATTGAGAAGGCCGAAGGTCCGAGTCCACGCCAGGCGGGTTCGTTATAAAATAGTTTCTGCCAAGAAAAGGTGGCGGCGTAAGTTCAAGGGCCGCCAGTTGTGCATTCGGGGGCTCACTTCACCTCCTCATTCTGTCCATTCATCATTTCTCTTGCTCAGTTCCTATCCGTGGGTGGTGTACCTTTCGCCACTCGACCATATTTCTACCATCTTCTCCTACCCTCACCATTCTAGGTCTCGGCCTATGTCCTCCTCTTCCCCTGATCCAGGGGCCTCTTCTAGTTTTCCTCCCCGAGTACGTTCGGATTCCACTTCTCGTCCTTTTACTCCGACCATGTTGGGGGTTCCTCATGCTCTGATGGGCACATCGAAGCAAGACCGCTCATATTTTGTTTGTATTTATATCCTTTTATACTTGTATGTATACCCTTGTGTTATATGGGTACACAATTGTAAGTCTTAGTGGATTTTTGTGTAAAATGTCAGTAGGACCAGCAAGGGGGCCCTCACTCCTTCCTCATTGGTCCAAGTGGCACCATTTGAGTCCATGTGGGGCTAGTCAAAGTCCTAGGTGGCATCTAGAAGTTCAATTGACACCTGGGGAGACAAGTTTTTTAAAATTTCAAAGGAGGCCACCTACCTTACATACCTTGTCCCCTTGGTCAAGGGGGCGCCCCCCCCCCCCATTTTTATTTTTGAAAAAAAATGCTATTAGAACTAATTAGTTCTATACCTTGTATACCCCTCCCAACCCTAGATCTGAGGGCATTAGTGGTCATTTTCCATTTATTATATAAGTCATGTAATTTCCATTTGTGTGAATTAATGAGAAGAAAAATTGTGCAACCATTGGAGCAAATTTGCGCCCCCCCCCCTCTGTCTCCCTGGTGTTCTTCCTCCTCCTTCAAGATTTCAGGGTGTAAACCCCTTCTATCTCAGCCCCTCTACATCTAGATTCTATCTCTGGTGCCGCCGCCGCCGTTCGTGCCGCCATCGAGCCGCCGTGAAGCCGCTTCCGAAGTTCTGTCCAAGGTTCTGTTCTGCTGGACAGAGGTTCACTCTGAGATTTTTAACTCCCAACTCCGACATCATATGGATTTGATATTTTTAGGGTTGGTTTCCCACTTGATCCCCAACCTCCAGTCAAATTATCCCATCATTTCACCTTCTTTTTGTATTTTTCTATTTTCGTGTCTTTCTGTCTTCCTGATCTGTCCATTTTCAGATCTGTGTAGCAGAAGCTTAGTTCTTCCCCCTTTCAACCCACCATTTTGATTTTTGTTTGAATCCCCAAATTTATTGAAGGTTATGTCCACCATCCCCATCCTCCATAAATTTTCGTCGAATTTCAAAAGTCCTCTACCTATTTTTAGAAATTGTGTCTTTCCCCCAAATTCAGTTCTGCTCTGCTGTCTAGATCCGATTCCAGGTCAGTATAAAATCCCTAAAAAATTGAAACTTCCACCAAACCTTTCATAAGATATATCCCCGTTTTCCTCTCTTCGGGATCTACAACTTTCATGAAGGCATCAAAAGCTGAATCGAAGGTGTACATCATGGTCAATGTCAACTCTCAGGAAAACTCTAATCTGCCCTGAGTTTTTAGATCCTGTGAGTCAGTAGCTTAAAAATTCGACAAAAACCATCAACGAGAAATTCAAGTTTATTTCTCCAGCCATAGATCGAAGGATTTCAAGTCAGCTTTCCATCGGTACTTCTTGTGCGTCGATCCGACGTCAGGAGTGACCGCAGTAGCGGATTTCGTCGGGACGCGCGGGTCTGAAACAACAGTTCAGATCCGTGGGCAGCAACTCCGACGAGTGAAGAACAGAGCCGCCCGGCCTCCGGCCGGTGAATCAGCCCCGCCGCCTTCCCAGGGAGCGCCCCTCCGGGCGTCCCCACCATAGTGGTGCCACCCTAGTCCCATGCGGCCCCACTGATCAGCACGTGGGTCCCACGGTCGTGAGTACACGTGCCGCCGAAGCTCCACAAGAAGCTACCCGTCAACCCGAACCCGCTACTCCCCGGTCCCATTGTGTCGCCCTTTACCTCCCTGCATGGAGTGGGCATTCATATTCATTGCTGTAATATTTGTGTAATAATTGTTCCGGAAGTATCAGTTCGACCGGGGTCATCTTCCCCACGCCGAGAGCGTGGAGGTATCGTGTTCGCTCCTTACTCGGCACTTTACTTAGTTCGTATATGCTTTATGTGCAGCTGCTAGAGAGCATGATAGGGTAACTTAGCTCTCTATTTATTGTTATTCACTACTGCGAGCGAGAGAGAGATACCGTCCCGTGACCCGATCCGGGCACGAAAAGAGAGCCGACCACCCTAGCTCACTACCGGTTTTTCAACCGTGCATGTCCGACGCTTCCCTCGCTAAGGGACAAACGCGAGTTTGCATAGAGTCCAAGGATCACATTTCAATTGGAGTCGAGTCGCGTGTCTGTCCCACATCAATTTGGTATCAGAGCCAGGTTGAGTCTAGTGTAGTATTTGGTCAAAAACAAAAAAAAAAGTGTCATTTACGTATAGTCATCGTCTAAGTCGGTCTAAGGTTGCACTTGCATCCCATTAATCGGTATATCAAAAGGTGTTGTCCGAATGTTAGGCTACGCCTATCGGGAAGGCCACACACTTGCGCGAGTGATCTTCGGATCGATTAACTCCGCCACGTACCGAGTATTAGTTAAGTCTAGGTGCATCATCTTTGCTTTAGTCCGTGTTTGCATTAGTCGGTGTGTCCGTGTGTCTTTGCATGCCCACTCGTAGAGGTACACAGTACTCACCCCCCCCACCACCTATGGCGGATCCCCGAGCCCATAGTCTCGATGCGTCGTCGGTGGTCGAAATGTTCCAAACCCTTATGGGGCAAATGCAAGGGTTGACTACACGTATGGATGGGTTGGGTACACGCATGGAGGCGTTGACTACACGGGTAGATCGGATGGACGGGTTGAGTACGCGGATGAATGGCTTAGGCACCCGTCTGGAAGAAAGGATGAAGGCCTTATAGGATAAGGACGTCGAGTCGGACCAGTCCGTTCAGGGTCTGGTAGGGAGAGTTGCCACATTTGAGGGAGCCCCAGCCGAGGTACCCCCGAGAGCCCCAGTTGAGGCACCCCCCCACCTACACATGGTCAACAGGAACCGGTTCAGCAACCTGCTGTCCCAAGGGTTCAAGGGATAGATGTTAGGAGGCGTCAATTCCCCAAGGTGCTAGACTATGAGTCCGAGGATGAAAATAGGGGATATGGACGTGACCGCCGTGTTCAACAACGGAATCGTGATGAGGATGAGCGGGCCCTCAGGACCGTTCGTGCCGACCCTCCCACTTTTGACGGGTCCTTAGACCCAAGGGTATATCTTGATTGGGAAGCCGGTATGGACCGATATTTTGAGTGGTTTGAGATGTCGGACCAACGGAAGGTTAAGTTTGCTAAGATGAAATTGGTAGGGCAAGGTCAAACCTTTTGGAGAAACATGGAGAACCTGCTATTTCACCGTCATGAACCCCAGGTAGAAACGTGGGAAGAGATGAGGTCCAAACTTAGGAAGAAGTACCTCCCTACCACTTACCGCCAACGTCTCATAGACAGGTGGCAGAGTCTTACCCAAGGAGATCGGTCCATCTCCAAGTACATCACCGAGTTCGATGAATACTACTTGCGATGTGACGCCACGGAGGAGGACTCCCTTACTGTCTCCCGATTTCAGCGTGGGCTACGACCGCACCTACGGTATGAGCTTCTCCGCCACAAGGTGGACAAGTTGGAGGATGCATACCAAGTTGCTCTTGAGATGGAGCAATTCGAGGGAGAGTTAGAGTCTATCCAACGGTTGGGCCCCGTCCATCTCCGTAGTGCCGAGTCATGTAGCTCCTTAGGCCCACACCCGAGGGGTCCCATGACTCGACCTCACGAGCCTGCCCGTCAGGAGCACTACGCTCCGAGACCTCGTCCTGCCCCGCCACAGGATCTACCTCCACCCCAGCCACAGGCACCCGTAGATGGCCCCCTGGCACCCATTGCCCATTCTCTGGCACCGGCTGATAGGGTGCAAGGCCTGGATACAGAGGGGGGGGGGGGTGAATGTATCCTGCTCCAAATATCGCCCAATTTAAACTCTAATGCTCAAGTATGCGGAATTAAGAGCGGTTGATGAAAAGTGCTGAAAATACTTAGAAGGAACTCAGCAAGACAACACAAATCTATTAGCCCTCACACGTTCCTAAGCAAGCTTCTAAAGAGCGCAGCAGAGAAAATAACAAATAAGGAAAAACAAACCACAAGTGAACACCAAGATTTTTTAGGTGGTTCGGTCCAAAGACCTACGTCCACCCCTCACTCCAAACCGGAGCGAGGCTTCCACTAGCTAGGCTAGAAACTGCAGACTCAGTCTGCAACAAATTGCTGCCACACAGCTTGACCAGGGGAACAACCTCCCCACTTCCTCCCAACCGGAGGGACACCCCAAGTGACTCCAAGCCACTTGGAAACCAGAGACGCAAGTCTCTCTTCCTCCAGACCAGGAGGGAACACCTAGTCTTGCAACCCACAAGACCAGAACCGGAGGACCAATCCTCCCTTCCTCCAAACCGAGGGGAACCTTGAGACCTAAGTCCCTCTTCCTCTGAAAACCCAGAGGGAAGCACAGGTGACACCAAGTCACCTGCAAACTAGAGGTCTCGGACCTCTCTTCCGCCCAACCGGAGGGAACCCGACCTCACACTAGAGAATCGGAAGAACAACTGGTGAATGGTTAAAAGGGAAAACAAAAACGCAGCAACAGAAAGCTGGAAGAATAAAATGCACAAAAGCTCTCGCAGGAGCTGGCTGGCTTGGATTTGATCCACGGTCCAGCAGGAACTGATTTTTAGTTGAGGCTTCCTTGCTCTAGCTCTCTCTTCTTCTCACTCTTCTTTTTCTTCTCTTTCGCAGGCTCTCTCTCTGTCTCTTCTTTCTTCTTCTTCTTTCTTCTTCTTCTGATCACTGCCTTTCTGCAGCTCTATCTTCTATCTCGATCACTCTCTTCCTCTTTCTTATCTGATCTTTTATCTGTCTTCTCCAGATGGAGGCGGCTGTGTATTTATAGCTGCAACAATTAGGGCGTTATCCTCGGTTCACGTGCCAGGTGCCAACCTCTGATCGCGTGCACTTCATAGGCTTTACGAACAGTACCTGTCACACAGACATAAGAAGATATCAGTTGGATGTATATACTTGGTTCAGGCTGTTAACAAAGTGTGTACAGGCAAGATGCAGCTTGAGTGTATAGACTTGAAGGTTAACTGAGTGTACAGACTTCGTGTGAAGGATAGAGTGTATAGGCTTGAACACTTAACAATCGAGTGTATAGAATTGAGGTTAACAATCGAGTGTATAGGGTTGAAGGCCTAACAATCGAGTGTATAGACTTGAAGGTTAACTGAGTGTACAGACTTCGTGTGAAGGATATGCACATGTGTTGAAGTGTGTACAGTCTTCACATAAGGATGTTCAGACTTTAACTTCTGAAGAGTATATACTCTGCAGAAGAACATTCAGTTGATGTACAAGCCACAAGCTGTATAGACTTCATACAAGACACATGCTGTATAGACTTCGATGCAAAGGCTTAACAACGAGTGTGTGGACTTGAATGCTTGGAAGGATGTATACACTTCGTCTTTGAAGGGGATGCACATATGCTGAAGTGTGTATAGACTTGCTGATCAAAGGAACAGAATGTATAGACTTGGTTGAAGACAATGTAATGTATGGACTTTGATGAACATATGCATTGTATGGACTTAACGACCCAACCGATGTATAGACTTAGAAACAGCAATGAAGCAAGTGTGTACAATGTGAGAGAGTGTATAGACTTAGCCAACTTGAGACACTGTACAGACTATGATGCACAAGCAATGCATAGACTTCGTGATGCCAACAGACAATGACTGTGCAGACTTGTTTTGAACAATGCACGCTGTATAGACTTGCAATGCAAAGGCTGATGTATAGACTTGGTAGTCTGGGGGGTCGACCCATCAAAGAAAGGGGTCGACCCATGATGCATGGATGTATGGACTTGAAGATTCGAAGCCCCACAATGTTTAGACTTTAAGATGCATACGCCAAGGTTGTACATACTTGAAGAGACGATGCACTATAGGCTACCAGACTCTGTACAGACGTGCAGCTTGAGATGCTGACAGAGACGGACCACTGTATAGACTTCAAGTCCAAGTGAGACAGTGGTTGTACAGACTTGAGAGGCTTGACACAGTGATGTATAGACATTGTGATGTATAGACTTAGGAACATTTGCCAAGGCTGTACAGGCTTCCGGCTGAACGTGTGTGCTGTGAGCAATGTATAGACTTGGTGAGCTACAAAGCACAATGTGTAGACTTGAAAAGGGAAAGGGCTGTACATACTTGAGCAATGCAAAGGCAATCGGATGTACAGACTTGAACAAGCAAAGTCTGTACAGACTTGAAGATTCACGATGTATAGACTTTGGCAAGAGACTGGCTGTACAGACTTCAACACAGCTGCGATGTACAGGCTTTGACAAAGCAGCGTTGTACAGACTTGATGAAGCTTCTGATGAATGAATGTATAGACTTCCCAAACGAATGTACAGACTTCAGAAGATGAAGACTCTGTAGAGACTTGAGTGCCTGAAACAGTGCTCTATACAGACTCGCCACCGACCAATGTATAGACTTGAAGTGCCGAAGCCGTTGTATAGACTTGGAGAATGGCTTGAGACACAGAAACGCTGCTCGCTGTACAGACTTGATCAAAGCAAAGGCAATCGGATGAATAGACTTGGGCTGTACAGACTTGGAAGGCTTGAAGGCGATGTACAGACTTGGAAACCGATGTGAAGACTTGACAATGCAGGGACTTTGAACGAGTATGCTGGCAGTGAATAGACATTGAGATATGATGCATGAACAATGTAGCGTTGTATAGACTTGCAGATCTGGGGGGTCGACCCACTAGTGTCTAGACAATGCTAGAAGGGTATAGCAGCATCACCCATTGAGCAGACTAACATCAAACAATCCAGATCAAATGCAATTATGAACTGCATTAACAATTATGAAATGCACCAATGCACACACCACACAGCCTCAGCCTGTTCGTTGGTTATGTAAATCAGATTAGATGTTCAATGAAACAAACAAATGCAACTCAAACGGATTTATAGCAGATTCAAACAGATGATGACTTATAGTGTTTGCTATCATCAAAATCACATGGACACAACAATCTCCCCCTTTTTGATGATGGCAACACTATGAGTCATATTGACTTGATCAAATATTTCTCCCCCTTTGACTTCAGCAAAAAGACATGCATTGAAGAAGGAAGAATGAGACTAAATAATATGAGTGAATTAAGAACTCCCCCTTTGACTAAGGTCCCCCTTATCAGAAACGATTTGATGGATGAAACCAAATGAGATGTCGGGAGAATATCAATAAAAGCACAGGGACACTCAAAACTGCTAACTAGATCTCCCTCTTTATGAAAAACACTCAGCATGACATGGAAACTCCCCCTGATTAGATGGAGTGAAAGAGGTGATGAGCATCTATCAGCAAAACACATGGGTATCCAAGAATTACCACAAACTCTGGTTATCCAAAGACTGCAAGTACACAGGTTAAACTGAGAGAAGTGCCTCTCATATATGACAACCAGTGTGAATCAAAACACAGTGATAAAGAGCAATAGGATGAGTATATTCAACAATTAGTGAGAGTTGAGATATTGAACACTTCAGCAAGATACCAACTTCATAGAGCATAATTTTAAGTTTTAGATGCCTCCATTATAAAAGCTTATGAAACCTTGATTGTCAGATATGGTTTAAGAATGATGTAAACCGAAATTTTTCAAGGAGAAATTGTACTCATATTTGAACCAACTCTTAATAAAAAACAATTACAAGCTCATATAAGATTCTAGTTCAACCAACCTCCATCTTACTTAGTTTACTTTCCATGACAACTTTAAGAGAAACATAAGTGAATGCACCTGAATTTTAATTGTTCTTTCATAAATTGATTTACACATATTTAAAAAAAAACTTTAATGAACAATTTTGGTTTATCAGCACCTTTTGACGTGGGGAGACACCTTGATCAGAGGCCAGAATCCCCAGTTACTCAGTGTGACAACCGTATTGCTTCTTCCATTTTAGAGAACAGAGGTAGCATTAAAAGTATCTTTGGCATGAGGATACACCTTGATCGGAGGCCAGAATCCCCAGTTACTCAATACAACTATGCCATTGATCTGCCATATTTTCACAATTATTTCCAAATATCTCTTTAAGCAGAGTTAACCATGGTACTTCATGACACAATCCTTTGGACAGGTTTCTCAGTAACCACAGTTATTGCTCTGTCCATACTTTTACTCAAAATGGATTCAGAATAAATTAGATGTTTAGGAACAACCACATACACTATATATCTCAGTCAACGTAGACATGGATATCAACTTTTCAAATTTCAGAAAGTCTTACATGAATTTACATGAAGCAGACAATTAAAGTTTATTAAGAGGTTGAAACATATATTTTCAAGTTCCTTGTGACCAAACAAGAGTACATAAGACTTAAACCAATTCCAGTTAACAAATGTTCTTAAGCATGTATAATGGAAGGTTCCTCATTAAAGATGTTTTAACTTTTATGAAGTAGTATACAGGCTGAAAGTTTACTTCATATCTTAGCTCAGTAAATCAAGTGAGAATATTCAACACACAGCATGGATTTTGAAAAAATGTAGCAAAGGAGCTGCTCTTGAGCATTGAAGTTCAAAGTTGATTGAATAGAGGTGAAGCTCTCCTTCAGCAGATTTAGGAGAGGCAGACAGATACCAATAAGGTATAAATTCAGACTATGAACAACTTCAGAAGCAGTCAAGAAATATCATTTGATACCACTTTGATGATGGAAACACTGACATTACAAATATTACTAGATGAGTCAAATAGATGGACAGGAAGAGTTCAGACAAAGACACTACTGAACGGATTAAGCATGCTATGCAATGACTCCCCCTACCTAAAAACACTGAAACATCCTATATGTCATGAAGACAATGCAGATGATGAATGACTATGCAAGAACAGATTTAACATGCTATGCAGTAAATCTAAAAACAGTTGTGTGATTTCAAGAGTATGAATAATGCTCCCCCTAAATGTATGCATTCAATCTATCTTTTTGGCATTTGCAATGTAATGAAATGCAATGCAATTAACTACATGTATGCACAAGCATGAAGCAAAATATTCACATGAAGATGCAGACATTCTCTGATATGCAAATTTGACCCTTGGTACTTGGCGTAGAACTTGGTCTAAAAGACCATCTCACACAAAGTAAGAACCTCCAGACAGATTTTCTCTGCCCTTTAGTAGCTTACCATTTGATATACCAAAGTGGTCATGCATAACAATGCAATACTAACAGTCCTATATGCATCAGTTTTTCAATGATTGTATGTCAAGTGCATGATTATGCAATACTCATATATGCACTCAGCTCAAAGTACAAACAAGAAAGCCCACAAAGCTCAATGCAAGAGTCAAACCAAATAAAAAGTATGTATGCATGAAACTATGACTTATCAACTCAACCATAAATTTCATTTGAACAGATGTGAGGAATTTACCTGAATGGGATTTTATCAACTTGGGTGCCTTGGTTTATTTCCCCCCCTTTTTTTATTCTTCAGCTTCCAAGGCACACCTGCAAGTTAGCACACTATTTTGCATGGGCAGGTACCCAAACAGTCTTGGGCCCTGCATGGTTAATAGTGACACCTTTGGCAGGTGTTCTAAACAACCTTTTAGCATGTAGGTCATCAGATCTCATCAAATAGCAATTATTCATTGAATGACCTAATGTACCACAATAATAGCAAGATGGAGCAGATTTCAGATTTGATTTATGCACATTCTTATTAGCATGAATTCTATGTGCATATGCATGAAAATTTCTGTTAACAGAATTAAAATTCTGTTTACCAAAATAAGCCAGCCAACAGTCAGTAGCTCTATGGCCTGCTTCCCACATTCAAAACATGTAAGTGTTTTCCTTTCAAACACAAATCCATTTCTACCAGAAATGTTTCTATTGACTGGGAATTTACCAGATTTATTGTCAAACTTCCTTCCCTGAGCATGCTAACATTGGGCTGCAGTGTGGCCCATCTTGCCACAGTGAAGACATGAGTTAGAATTTCTTCCACCAGCCCTCAGCCAGCATTCGGATCTCTTATGACCCAATTTTTCACAATTGAAGCATGTCATATGCTGGTTTATTGAATCAAATTTGTTCTTGTTAACAACATGACTGTTTGCATGAAATTTAGCATGATATGAATGTGATTTTTCCTTATCACTTGCAAATCAGCACTGTGCAATTGTGTGTCCTAATTTACCACAGTGGAAACATTCAATTTTCTTTTTCTAAATTGAAGGATTTCTATCATGAAGTTTCCTAGCAGTCATATCATCCTTCTCCATCAATTTATATTCATGCATCAGATGACCAAATTTATGACAATAATGGCATGACATTATCTTTTTAGATGCATGCGAATGTGTGTGAGAACGGTGATCAACATGCCCTAGTGAACCCTTTTTATTTATTTTCTGTTTTCCAATCTTTTTCTGATTTTTGTTCTGTTTTTCGGTTTTCTGAACAATGGGTTGTTTATCTTTTGAAGTGGTGGCTACATTTGAAGCTTTTACAAAAGATGTCATCAACTTGCTCTGAAATTCTTTCTTGTTAGCATTATTGTAGCCCAGCCCTTCCTTCCTAGTGTTGATTTTTACACTTAGTAGCTTGTCTAGGTTTTTCTGCCCACTTACGAATTTTGACAAAGAATTTTTCAGATCATTTATTTCAGATTGAAGAGAAGAGACCTGATGTTCATAGTTGACTATATCTTCTTCACAGCCCAGAATTTGTTGATGCATCACATCATTCAAAGTTTTAAGGGTATCAATTTCTGATTTCAGTTTGAGCTCATTTTGATTTTCATCAACATATTTTCCTTTTTCAAATGTCAGCAATCTCTCTGACATGGTGGAGTTCAACTGTTTTAGTTTCTCAATTTCCTCCTTTAGACTAGTGTTCTCCTGCTCAAGTTTATCATCATCAAACAAAACATCAATTAGGAAACTTGGATATTCTGATTTACAGTTTTCAAAGTTTTCCTGAAACTTTAAGTTCGCAACACTAATAGCCTTGAACTCTTCATTGATCAATATGTTTTCATTTTCAAGACTGATTAGTTTTTGTTAAGATTCCTGACATTATTTTCTGAGTTTAGTGTTTTCAGATTTAACATGATCAAGTTCTGATTGGATTCCATCTAGTTTCGACACTTGTCTTCTGAGTATTTCATTTTCAATTTTTAGAATTTCAGGATTTTCAAGATTTTCAGTTCCAGAAATAGGATCCCCTAGACTTGTTAACTTATTTATCAGACTTTTATTCTTCTTCCTCAATTTTTCATGGGAGTGTAACAGATTAGCATAGGCATCTTCCCAGTCATCTAAAGTGTAACTATCGAAAGGATTGATTACCTCTTCAGCATCTTCAAATTCATCTTGATCAGTGCTATGGTCGCTCTTATCAGCCATCTGGCAGCTGTCCTCATTCATCCTCTGAGCTAGCTTCAACTGATCCAGAATGTCCTTAGCGGACCTGCAGTCATAAAAACAAGAATGTAGAGCCTTGTCAGCAGCTTCTTTCATTAATTTCAAAACTTTCTGATTCTCTCCATTTCTTGATCTGTCACTTTTAGTCCATTTGGACTCTTCCTGTGGCAGTCTATGAGGACCATGTGAAATTAACTTCCACAGATCCAGATCCATTAAATTTACATAGTTATGTAGACTGCTAACCCATGAGTTAAAATTAAAGCCATTGAAAATCGGTGGAGAACCCATTGATTAAATCTGCAAGCAGATTAATGCAACAGAGAAAAAATTCAGAAATGCACCAAAGGCAACAGGATCCTCTGCAGATCGTTGGATCTGTTCAGTCAGAGACCTATGCTCTGATAGCAATTGATAGGGTGCAAGGCCTAGATACAGAGGGGGGGTGAATGTATCATGCTCCAAATATCGCCCAATTTAAACTCTAATGCTCAAGTATGCGGAATTAAGAGCAGTTGATGAAAAGTGCTGAAAATACTTAGAAGGAACTCAGCAAGACAACACAAATCTATTAGCCCTCACACGTTCCTAAGCAAGCATCTAAAGAGCGCAGCAGAGAAAATAACATATAAGGAAAAACAAACCATAAGTGAACACCAAGATTTTTTAGGTGGTTCGGTCCAAAGACCTACGTCCACCCCTCACTCCAAACCGGAGTGAGGCTTCCACTAGCTAGGCTAGAAACTACAGACTCAGTCTGCAACAAATTGCTGCCACACAGCTTGACCAGGGGAACAACCTCCCCTCTTCCTCCCAACCGGAGGGACACCCCAAGTGACTCCCAGCCACTTGGAAACCAGAGACGTAAGTCTCTCTTCCTCCAGACCAGGAGGGAACACCTAGTCTTGAAACCCACAAGACCAGAACCGGAGGACCAATCCTCCCTTCCTCCAAACCGGAGGGGAACCTAGAGACCTAAGTCTCTCTTCCTCTGAAACCCAGAGGGAAGCGCAGGTGACACCAAGTCACCTGCAAACTAGAGGTCTCGGACCTCTCTTCCTCCCAACTGGAGGGAACCTGACCTCACACTAGAGAATCGGAAGAACAACTGGTGAATGGTTAAAAGGGAAAACAAAAATGTAGCAACAGAAAGCTGGAAGAATAAAATGCACAAAAGCTCTCGCAGGAGATGGCTGGCCTGGATTTGATCCACGGTCCAGCAGGAACTGATTTTCAGTTGAGGCTTCCTTTGCTCTAGCTCTCTCTTCTTCTCACTCTTCTTTTTCTTCACTTTCACAGGCGCTCTCTCTGTCTCTTCTTTCTTCTTCTTCTTTCTTCTTCTTCTGATCACTGCCTTTCTGCAGCTCTATCTTCTATCTCGATCACTCTCTTCCTCTTTCTTATCTGATCTTTTATCTATCTTCTCCAGATGGAGGCGGCTGTGTATTTATAGCTGCAGTAATTAGGGCGTTATCTTCGGTTCACGTGCCAGGTGCCAACCTCGGATCACGTGCACTTCATAGGCTTTACGAACAGTACTTGTCACACAGACATAAGAAGATATTAGTTGGATGTATATACTTGGTTCAGGCTGTTAACAAAGTGTGTACAGGCAAGATGTAGCTTGAGTGTATAGACTTGAAGGTTAACTGAGTGTACAGACTTCGTGCGAAGGATAGAGTGTATAGGCTTGAACACTTAACAATCGAGTGTATAGACTTGAGGTTAACAATCGAGTGTATAGGGTTGAAGGCCTAACAATCGAGTGTATAGACTTGAAGGTTAACTGAGTGTACAGACTTCGTGTGAAGGATATGCACATGTGCTGAAGTGTGTATAGTCTTCACAGAAGGATGTTCAGACTTTAACCTCTGAAGAGTATATACTCTGCTGAAGAACGTTCAGTTGATGTACAAGCCACAGGCTGTATAGACTTCATACAAGACACATGCTGTATAGACTTCGATGCAAAGGCTTAACAACGAGTGTGTGGACTTGAATGCTTGGAAGGATGTATACACTTCGTCTTTGAAGGGGATGAACATATGCTGAAGTGTGTATAGACTTGCTGATCAAAGGAACAGAATGTATGGACTTGGTTGAAGACAATGCAATGTATGGACTTTGATAAACATATGCATTGTATGGACTTAACGACCCAACCGATGTATAGACTTCGAAACAGCAATGAAGCAAGTATGTACAATGTGACAGAGTGTATAGACTTAGCCAACTTGAGACACTGTACAGACTATGATGCACAAGCAATGCATAGACTTCGTGATGCCAACAGACAATGACTGTGCAGACTTGTTTTGAACAATGCACGCTGTACAGACTTGCAATGCAAAGGCTAATGTATAGACATGGTAGTCTGGGGGGTCGACCCATCAAAGAAAGGGGTCGACCCATGATGCATGGATGTATGGACTTGAAGATTCGAAGCCCCACAATGTTTAGACTTTAAGATGAATACGCCAAGGTTGTACATACTTGAAGAGACGATGCACTGTAGGCTGCCAGACTCTGTACAGACGTGCAGCTTGAGACGTTGACAGAGACGGACCACTGTATAGACTTCAAGTCCTTGTGAGATAGTGGTTGTACAGACTTGGGAGGCTTGACACAATGATGTACAGACATTGTGATGTATAGACTTAGGAACATTTGCCAAGGCTGTACAGGCTTTAGGCTAAACGTGTGTGCTGTGAGCAATGTATAGACTTGGTGAGCTACAAAGCACAATGTGTAGACTTGAAAAGGGAAAGGGCTGTAAAGACTTGAGCAATGCAAAGGCAATCGGATGTATAGACTTCATGATGAGTAGACATGCCAAAACAACTGAACCGTGTACAGACTTGAAGATTCACGATGTATAGACTTTGGCAAGAGACTGGCTGTACAGACTTCAACACAGCTGCGATGTACAGGCTTTGACAAAGCAGCGTTGTACAGACTTGATGAAGCTTTAGATGAATGAATGTATAGACTTCCCAAACGAATGTACAGACTTCAGAAGATGAAGACTCTGTATAGACTTGAGTGCCTTAAATAGTGCTCTGTACAGACTCGCCACCGACCAATGTTTAGACTTGAAGTGCCAAAGCCATTGTATAGACTTGGAGAATGGCTTGAGACACAGAAACGCTGCTCGCTGTATAGACTTGATCAAAGCAAAGGCAATCGGATGAATAGACTTGGGCTGTACAGACTTGGAAGGCTTGAAGGTGATGTATAGACTTGGAAACCGATGTGAAGACTTGACAATGCAGGGACTTTGAACGAGTATGCTGGTAGTGAATAAACATTGAGATATGATGCATGAACAATGTGGCGTTGTATAGACTTGCAGATCTGGGGGGTCGACCCATCAGGAAAGGGGGGTCGACTCACTACTGTCCAGACAATGCTGAAAGGGTATAACAGCATCACCCATTGAGCAGACTAACATCAAACAATCCAGATGAAATGCAATTATGAACTGCATCAACAACTATGAAATGCACCAATGCACACACCACACAGCCTCAGCCTGTTCGTTGGTTATGTAAATCAGATAAGATGTTCAATGAAACAAACAAATGCAACTCAAACAGATTTATAGCAGATTCAAACAGATGATGACTTATAGTGTTTGCTATCATCAAAATCACAGGGACACAACACCTGCATCCCCACCCTTGTTGCCTACGGCACCTACAGCTCCACCTCTGTTGCCTACACCCCCTGCCCGTCGGGAGGATAAGGGTAAGGGCCCTCTTATCGGGGAGACCAGTAGGTCACGGGTGCAGTGTTTCCATTGTCATGGGTTTGGCCATATCGCCAACCAATGTCCCACTCGTGCCACACTAGCCCTAGGGGTTGGAGAAGCCTCGCCTTCTGGGCTTGTACATGTCAGCTACGAGGCCAACTCGGAACTAGCTGATGAGTACGAACGTCTGGAGGAGCCTACCGACACTCAGGATGGGGCACTTGGATGATGGCCACCTGGTGGGTGATGTCATTGCATTAAGTCTATGGTAATGCATGAGTTGGTCTGTTTCTTCTTTGTGTGGTTTGTTTTGTGTGGCTTATTTGTGTGGTTTGCATATGTGTGTTAGTACATGGTGAGTCTGTATGTGTCTTGTGCAAGCTCGTTGTCGGTCTCTTATGAGTGAGAGGCGAGTGGACTCGATCGAGGAGTATGGGATCAGCTCGACATCCATGTCCCGGATCTAGTCACCTATAGGGGCCCAGTAGTGATTCCTAGTGAGTCTTCGAGCCGCCTCCTTCTCCTTGAGAGTGACCCCACCCCGGAGTGTTCCACCACAAGCCTCTTCCCATAGCAACATGCACATATCGAGTGTATATGGAATGAGCAGGTGACGATCACTTGGAGTGGAGCGTACCCGCGCTACTTGGTACGGTGACAGATCCGTCGGAGCTATTCGAGCAGTCACCCCCTTTACTCGACGGGGTCGAGTTCTTCCCACCCTGGGAGAATTGATGGGGATATCGAAGCAAGATCGCTCATATTTTGTTTGTATTTATATCCTTTTATACTTGTATGTATACCCTTGTGTTATATGGGTACACAATTGTAAGTCTTAGTGGATTTTTGTGCAAAATGTCAGTAGGACCAGCAAGGGGGCCCTCACTCATTCCTCATTGGTCCGAGTGGCACCATTTGAGTCCATGTGGGGCTAGTCAAAGTCCTAGGTGGCATCTAGAAGGTCAATTGACACCTGGGGAGACAAGTTTTTTAAAATTTCAAAGGAGGCCACCTACCTTACCTACCTTGTCCCCTTGGTCAAGGGGGCGCCCCCCCCCCCCCCCATTTTTATTTTTGAAAAAAAATACTATTAGAACTAATTAGTTCTATACCTTGTATACCCGTCCCAACCCTAGATCTGAGGGCATTAGTGGTCATTTTCCATTTATTATATAAGGCATGTAATTTCCATTTGTGTGAATTAATGAGAAGAAAAATTGTGCAAGCATTGTAGCAAATTTGCGCCCCCCCTCTGTCTCCCTGGTGTTCTTCCTCCTCCTTCAAGATTTTAGGGTGTAAACCCCTTCTATCTCAGCCCCTCTATATCTAGATTCTATCTCTGGTGCCGCCGCCACCGTTCGTGCCGCCATCGAGCCGCCGCGAAGCCGCTTCCAAAGTTTTGTCTAAGGTTCTGTTCTGCTGGATAGAGGTTCACTCCGGGATTTTTAACTCCCAACTCCAACATCATATGGAGTTGATATTTTCAGAGTTGGTTTCGCACTTGATCCTCAATCTCCAGTAAAATTATCCCATCATTTCACCTTCGTTTTATATTTTTCAATTTTCGTGCCTTTCTATCTTCCTCATCTATCCCTTTTCAGATCTGTGTAGCAGAAGCTTAGTTCTTCCCCCTTTCGACCCCCCATTTTGATTTTTGTTTGAATCCCCAAATTTATTGAAAGTTCTGTCCACCATCCCCATCCTCCACAAGTTTTCCTCGAATTTCAAAAGTCCTCTACCTATTTTTAGAAATTATGTCTTTCCCCCAAATTCAGTTCTGTCTCTGCTATCTAGATCCGATCCCAGGTCAGTATAAAATCCCCAAAAAATCAAAACTTCCACCAAACCTTTCATACGATATATCCCCATTTTCCTCTCTTCGGGATCTACAACTTTCATGAAGGCACCAAAAGCTGAATCGAAGGTCTACATCATGGTCAATGTCAACTCTCAGGAAAACTCAAATCTGCCCTGAGTTTTCAGATCCTGTGAGTCAGCAGCTTAAAAATTCGACAAAAACCATCAACGTGAAATTCAAATTTATTTATCCGGCCATAGATCGAAGGATTTCAAGTCAGCTTTCCATCGATACTTCTTGTGCATCGATCCGACGTCGGGAGTTACCGTAGCAGCGGATTTCGTCGGGACGCGCGGGTCGGAAACATCAGTTCAGATCCGTGGGCAGCAACTCCGACGAGTGAAGAACGGAGCCGCCGGGCCTCCGGCCGGTGAATCAGCCCCACCGCCTTCGCAGGGAGCGCCCCTCCGGGCGTCCCCACCACAGTGGTGCCACCCCGGTCCCATGCGGCCCCACTGATCAGCACGTGGGTCCCACGGTCGTGAGTACGCGTGCCGCCGAAGCTCCACAAGAAGCTACCCGTCAACCCGAACCCGCTACTCCCGGGTCCCATTGTGTCACCCTTTACCTCCCTGCGTGGAGTGGGCATTCATATTCATTGCTGTAATATTTGTGTAATAATTGTTCTGGAAGTATCAGTTCGGCCGGGGTCGTCTTCCCCACGCTGAGAGCGTGGAGGTATCGTGTTCGCTCCTTACTCAGCACTTTGCTTAGTTCGTATATGCTTTATGTGCAGCTGCTAGAGAGCATGATAGGGTAACTTAGCTCGCTATTTATTGTTATTCACTGCTGCGAGCGAGAGAGAGATACCATCCCGTAACCCGATCCGGGCACGAAAAGAGAGCCGACCACCCTAGCTCACTGCCGATTTTTCAACCGTACACGTTCGACGCTTCCCTCGCTAAGGGATGAACGCGAGTTTGCATAGAGGCCAAGGATCGCATTTCAATTGGAGTCGAGTCGCGTGTCCGTCCCGCATCATGCTCGTTTCCCGACCTCGTTGGGTGGTTTTTCTGATCCTTCCCCAACTTTGTCGGGCGACCGTCACTTTCCCTCCCCGACTTTGTCGGGTGGTTTCCATTCCTTTTCCCCGACCTTGTCGGGCGATCATGTCACTTCTTCTTCTTCCCCGCCTCTGGCGGATGACTCTCATTCTCCTTCTCCGACCACGTCGAACGATTATTCTCCTTTTTCCTCATCTTCATAGCAATCATCTCGTTGTCTTTCTACTTACTCCTCTTTCCCCTTTCGGGATTCTTGCCCTTTTTCTAGCTATTTTTGAGGCTTTAGCCCTCCTTGATCTTATTTAATCTCTGTTTATTCTGTATCTGGTTCTTTATTATCAGGGCCTCAGTGCCTTGACGAGAGAGTTCTAGCCCTTGTCTCTCTTCCTTTTTATCCCTTCTTCGTCCATTATGATGTCTGCCACTCCTCTATGTCGAGGAATCTAATCATTTGCTCTCCTTTCATCCTTTATCCTGACAAGCAAGGAATATCAAGCTCACGCTCCTCAAAACTCGATGATTGAAAACGCTTCAGGATGCCGATTTCCACGCCATGGATTTGCAAAGGCATCATTTATTTTGTGCAAGAAATGTGCTTTCATTTCCATTGTCTCTATTATTTCTGCACATGGTTATAATGTTAATTCCTCAACATGATTAAGTGGCTTTAGGAATCTTTGTTTAATCAGATCTTAAGTTTGTGTCAAATAAAAGAGTCCACTTTTGCAGCATTCGTAGGTTGGTGATAGCTTCGCGCTGGGAGTCTAGTTCTTTCCCCCATCGTTGAGGGTGTCCTTTTTACATTGGTTTTTCACACACTTCACGACGAGCCATAGCCGATCCCTCTGAAGCAACACCGTTGCTACTATGGCCATACTATGGGTATGCACAAAGGCCTTTTCTCTTCTTTGCTCGGCCGAGTGTAGGGACAAGAGAGGGATGGATGAAATAACCGACCTAGGCATTCCCCAATACGAGAGAGGTTTCAAATAGGGGCAGTCTTAGAAAAAATAAAAGAATGAAAAACACCATGAAAAATGCCCCTGATCCTAGTAATCGGGCCTACTTCTCCTAAGGCAAGAGATGATGATGGGGACATCTCCGACCACTCCACATTTTTTGAGTCTCGTTGCTCCCCAGCTGTGCTTCATCTTGTTCGCCACATTTTTCTTAGTCTTGACATGTAATTTTTATATTTTATTTGAGTCATAAACCATGTAATTTTCCTTTTATTTGAGTCCAGTACCTAGGTATAAGAGTTATTATCCTAAGTCAAGTGTCAATAGATTGTCTAGTTTGGTTATTGGGCCCAATTAGATGGGCTAGGCCCAGGGGCGCCCCCACTCCCTTGGTTTCTTGTTAGTAGTCCAAAAGTCAGGGACTTATGTTAAATTGTGGGAATCCTATAAATAGGACCCCACTCCCACCATTTGGAACTAATGAATTGTTGAATGAAAGTTTGAAATCCACCAAAATTGTGTGAGATTCTCTCTCTCCCTCTCTCTCTCTAAGGGGTGGATTCCCCCCTCTCTCTCTCTCTCCTTCTCTCTCTAAAGGGGCGACCCCCCTTCTCTCTCTAGGGTGCACCACCCTCTCTCTCTCCTCTCTCCTCCACCTAAGCTCCACCTCATCCAATCTCCTCTTGCCACATCACCCGGCCCCTACACCTCCCTAGAAGCAATCACTCCTCACATCAATTCCCTTCCCCTTTCTAGGTGACCTTTGACACTCCCCATACACCCTTCCCTCTCCCAAGGGAGAATCCCATCTCCCCAAGCCACCCTTCCTCTTCCCAAGCCACCCTTTCATTCTCCCAAGCACCCATTCCCCTTCCCAAGACCGAAATTAACCCCCATTAACCACCCATTCAAACCAAGAGAGAAGCCTCCACCTTCCCCCTAGGCCAACCTGCGCCCTCCACCCTCTCTCCCCCTCCACCTGCTAGCTGCGACCCAGCCTCTCCACCGTCCCATTCCACCCCCTAATCGATCCCCCTACACCTTCCATAGCCATTAGACCTCACCCCACCATAACCCCTCACCCCTTGCCACCACTAGCAACCACTTTCTCCAACCTGCTCAACCCAGTTCGCAGGCAGCAAATCAGGGTCCTGGAGACAGCGTCTTCTCCGGCCCTTCCCCGAACATTATGGTGGCAAATCATATACCTATGGAAAGGTCGTCTAGAGAGCTTTACAGGTGAGGAGGTTTCGTCATCGTTAGAGCACTGAGCTGTCCGTGAGAGCCGTCCTCCCCAGACTGCGTAACCTAACTCCTGCAGAAGACCAGAGGCCCAGTTAAAGTGCGACCACGACCGCTCCTTTGAGAGTTTGGATGTGATTCTTTGGCTGAAGTCTCCTCCTCTAAGTCCCCTAGCATTGCCAAGAAACGGAGTGCCATTTGAAGCCCGAAGCACAAAGTTCTGATTTTCCTACCCCAGGTGCGCAGGTCTGTCTTGTCAGGGCCTGACAGACACCCCTTCACTCCATGAGCTCTATCTCTCTGCTCCAACCTCCTCTGGCATTCTTTCTGGTTACTGATCAAAGAGGACCTTCCCGCGGTCGTATCGACATAAGCTAAGTCACCTTCGGAGCTCGAGAGTGTTCGTGGCGGCTTCTTCTTCCTGCTGCAGAGTTCTGGAGTCAGTCCGAGCCAGATTAGAACGGTCCAGTTCCAGATTCGGCCCTGGCCGTCGACGACATCCAGAACTCACAAGAAAATTCAGGAGCCCTCCCGGCTCAGTTAGTGAAGATTCAGCCCTTGTTTTGACGAATTCCAAGTTTGGGAGAACCCGTGGCAGTGTCAACAGCGAGTACCTGTCAGGCAGTCACAAAACCAGACAGAATCGGCTAAGGGACCAATCGGCTTCTTCCTTAGCTTTTCTCCCTATCCCGTCTGGCCGGCTGACCACCCCTCCCTACGTGGAGGTAGTTTTGATTTTAATTGGATTACCCCTACCCCTAGTCCACCCCCTCTATGAGGGCGTAGTGATTGTACTAGCAGGTCATCGGCAGAAGCGTCATCGGCGCAGCGTGCGGGTAGCCCATGCCTCCCCGCTCGCCCTCGTCTCCGGTCGGGATTGGTGTATTCACGCCGATCAGGTGAGCTTCTGGTCACTTCTCTTTGCTGGCATTCCTTGCTTAATTTGTATTGCTTCTAAGTTGCTCGTCGGTGGTGAGGCGAGTGCCCGGCCCGAATCTACCATCCAATTGAGCGACCACCGCGGAGTGAGTTGAGAGAGCAACCCTACAACCCACGCCCTTGGCGTGCTGGCCGCCCATGGAATTGGGAATCCCAGGCCCTTAAGGGTTCAGCCCAAGCTAGTCAAATCACCGGAAAGGAGAGGTCCCACTTCGGTCCCTCTCCACTATCGCCGGTCCACCTACGGACCCGGGTGTGCGCGACGCAGGTGAACCCACTTGAGTGGGTCCACCATTCGGTTCGGTTGCTTGCGAATCTAGGTCCAAGGGGTCATGTCACATCAATTGGTCATGTCACATCATTTTGGTATCTGAGCAAGTTCACAACTTGTCTCTCTACAAGTTGGTCCTAGGGTGCATTCACATTTAGAGTCATCATCGGGCCACCCAATGCATCATCATGTATACCCCTCTTTGGTTAACTCCCAACAACTCGGCCCTCCACAAGGGTTCGATTGACCCCCTCCTCTTGGAAATCATTGTAGATGGGGACCTTAGTTTTGACGGATCTAGTCCTAATGCCTACCTAAAGTGGGAGGCTACCATGGATAAAAACTATGATAGGACTATGGTCTATGGACCCGCTAGAGTCCGCATGGCCAAGGGGCAGCTTCGGGGACAAGCCAAGAAGGAGTGGGAATGCATAGTGAGCTTAAGAAGGGTTTGGAGGCAAGAACCCATAGGCTCATGGGAAGAGATAAAGAGTGAGCTTAGGAAGATCTACGCTCCCCGACCTTCCCACTCCTACCTTGAGAACCATAACCCGAGAAGCACTCCCACTCCTCCTTTCTCTCCCAGTCAACCCAAGACCTCCCTTAGGGCCCAAACTCCACCACCCCAAATAATTCCAACCCCGATCACCACCACCAACTCTTCCCAAATCCAAGGGTGACCCACTTCCATCCCTCCACAACTGGCCGATCCCAAAGGCAAAAGACCCCTAACCGACCCAGTTCCCCCCATGAGGGCCACCAAACCCCAACCCAAAGTCACTCACCCAACCCTCACCATTCAAACCCGAGTGGACCCCGAGTCCACCCATATACCTAGGTCCATGATGGCCACCACATCCCAACCTAAACCCCATTCTCCAAACCACACTACTCAAGCCCCTTTGGTCCTCACCTCCACCCCGCCATCTTCCCCCATAAGGGACACACCTCTCAAGACCAACCAACCCAATCCTCCTCAACCCACCCATCTTCCACTACCAACCCCAATCCTACCCCAACTTAGGCCTCCACTACTTCCTCTCCCAAATCCAACCCACATCCGACCTTGCTCACCTCCCTGGGTGCGCCATGCTCCGGATATTACCAAACCACCCACCATAGATCACCCTATCCCAGTAGCAGAAGTGGCCCACACACTCGGCCACGTGGGGACAAGCGCCCCTCTAGACATTTTCCCCACCATGGAGACCACCCATGTCCAAGATGAAAGAGAAGCCTCGCACAGTGGTCTTCACCCTACACAACCCTCCCTAGTTGGGGCCGAGTTTATCTTAGGAGAACCCCTGGTTGTTTGGTTAAGGGAGAGCCCGATGAGAGAGATCACGGCCCATGCTTGCCCTCCCATGGAGCAAAACCTCCCCATAGTACCCTTCTCCTCCTATCGCACCACCATCCAATCATCCTACCAAGTAGAAACTTTAGGGGACCTCCTTAAGGGCCTAGCTTGGCAAATGAAGTTGACCGGCATGTTGACCACAGTGGCCAACCAACCTAGGAGCCTTGACCTCCTACACCTTTGTGTCGGGTCTATCACCTCAATGTGCACCATAAGTTGCTACACTAGCGACCTTCTTCTATTCCTCCCCACACCCAACGAACTCGACCGTATCCTCGAATTGGAGTTCCTAATTTCGGGTAGAAAGCCAAGCCATCCCCTCATGGCCGACCCACCTACCAATAACTTCAGCCCAATTTGTCATTAGAGGAGGAAGACCCACCACCATATTGTAAGGACCTTGAGGTTGATAGGATGGATTTAGAGCTCCTTTTCCCTGGGTGCACTTTTGCTGATCCCTTTGATCCCAACCTATGGAAGCCTAGATACCCTTGTGACCCACCCACCTCACTCACCACCCACCTTTTCCCACCCTCACCCACTATGTTGGACCAAGCCCATCTCTCCCAAGAATCAGATTACACCATGGGAGCCATGACTTTGGGCAATATACACTTAGGGATCGAGGAAGTGTCCCACTTCATGATATCCACCTTCCTAGACCCCTTTGACCCATTCCAATGGAAGTCCAAAAGCCCACACATAATAGACATCTTTGGTATAAAAGTGCATAAGTCTTGGTGTACAACACCACTTGGCATGATTCTTAAGTCGGGTCCACTTGTTCATATCACCCACATGTCAAGTAGGATGCATGATTGGTTCATATTAGGGTGTATCGGCTCTCCCTCATTTAACATTGGTCATACACATGTCAAAAGCATCTACGGATGTAGGGTCCCATGATATTTATCACCACTTTGCATGATAGGTACACCTACGGGTGCCCTGGCCCACCTAGGCTGACCAAAGTCTACATGGCATCAATGCATGATAGGTCTACATATGGTTGTCCCGGTCTCCCTTTGCATACCACACACTTCCCACCCACACCGCACCGTAGCTCATGGCATACTCATTCAAGCAAGCATCTAGCAACGGGCGGTGAGGTTCACAAAGAGCGGGCAAAGACTCGCGAGCACCACTTGGAATTCCAAATAGGCAACCTATTGATGGTGACATTGGAGTGGCTCTACCCTAGAGTCACCTTCAACTTGAGGGCATGAGGACTTGGACCCTGCCAAGTTTTGAGTGACTTTGGCAACCCGGCTTACGGGTTGGACTTACTAATGGGTTTTGGGATACACCCTACTTGCGGCATGGCGGATCTGGCACCCTATATGGGCACCGCGGTGGAACCCAGTGAGCACCTTGAGCCTACCCCCACCTTTGTGAGTGATACCCTCGGAGAGTCTCCATATATCAGCCTGAGAGTCCGACGTGTGCACACGGAGGCAATACTAGGCAAGTAGGGTACCATCGCCAGCAAGAGGGTGTGCCTAGGCCACCTTGAGAGGATGAAGAGCCGTCCCCTGGCTGAGAACGTGAGGTTGAGTTTGGGGGTCATGGCTCGCCCTGAGCTGCAATAGAGGACCTCTTCCCCGGCAGACCCATACTCGACGGAGTCGAGTTCTTCGCACCCCGGGGGTATGATGGGGACATCTCTGACCACTTCACATTTTTCGAGTCCCGTTGCTCGCCAGTAGTGCTTCATCTTGTTCGCCACATTTTTCTTAGTCCTGGCATGTAATTTTTATATTTTATTTAAGTCATAAACCATGTAATTTTCCTTTTATTTGAGTCCAGTACCTAGGTATAAGAGTTATTACCCTAAGTCAAGTGTCAATAGATTGTCTAGTTTGGTTATTGGGCCCAATTAGATGGGCTAGCCCCAGGGGCGCCCCCACCCCCTTGGTTTCTTGTTAGTAGTCCAAAAGTTAGGGACTTATGTTAAATTGTGGGAATCTTATAAATAGGACCCCACTCCCACCATTTAGAACTAATGAATTGTTAAATGAAAGTTTGAAATCCACCAAAATTGTGTGAGATTCTCTCTCTCCCTCTCTCTCTCTAAGGGGTGGATTCCCCTCTCTCTCTCTCCTTCTCTCTCTAAAGGGGCGACCCCCCATCTCTCTCTTGGGCGCACCAACCTCTCTCTCTCCTCTCTCCTCCACCTAAGCTCCACCTCATCCAATCTCCTCTTGCCACATCACCCTGCCCCTACACCTCCCTAGAAGCAATAACTCCTCCCATCAATTCCCTTCCCCTTTCTAGTTGACCTCTGACACTCCCCATACACCCTTCCCTCTCCCAAGGGAGAATCCCATCTCCCCAAGCCACCCTTCCTCTTCCCAAGCCACTCTTTCATTCTCCCAAACACCCCTTTCCCTTCCCAAGACCAAAATTAACCCCCATTAACCACCCATTCAAACAAAGAGAGAAGCCTCCACCTTCCCCCTAGGCCAACCTGCGCCCTCCACCCTCTCTCCCCCTCCACCTGCTAGCTGCGACCCAGCCCTCTCCCCAGCCTCTCCACCGTCCCATTCCACCCCCTAATCGATCCCTCTACACCTTCCACAGCCATTAGACCTCACCCCATCACAACCCCTCACCTCTTGCCACCACTAGCAACCACTTTCTCCAACCTGCTCAACCCAGTTCACAGGCAATAAATCAGGGTCCTGGAAGCAGCTTCCCCGAACATTCTGGTGGCAAATCATATACCTATGGAAAATTCATCGAGAGGGCTTTCCAGGCGAGGTGGTTTCATCATCGTTCGAGCACCGAGCTACCCGTGAGAGCCGTTCTCCCTAGACTACGTAACCCGACTCCTGCAGAAGACTAGAGGCCCAGTTAAAGTGTGACCACGGCCGCTCCTATGGGAGTTTGGACGTGACTCATTGGCTGAAGTCTCTTCCTACAAGTCCCCTAGCATCGCCAAGAAACAGAGCGCCATTTGAAGCCCGAAGCATAAAGTTCTAATTTTCCTACCCCAGGTGCGCAGGTCTGTCTTGTCAGGGCCTGATAGACACCCCTTCACTCCACGGGCTCTATCTCTCTGCTCCGACCACCTCTGGCATTCTTTCTGGTTGTTGCTCAAAGAGGACCCTCCCGCGATCGTATCTACATATACTAAGTCACCTTCGGAGCTCGGGAGTGTTCTTGCTGCAGAGTTCTGGAGTCAGTCCGAGCCAGAACAGAATGGTCCAGTTCCAGATTCGGCCCCGGCTCAGTCAGTGAAGATTCAGCGCTGGTTTTGACGAATTCCAAGTTCAGGAGAACCCGTGGCAGTGTCAACAGCGAGTACCTGTCAGGCAGTCACAGAAGCAGATAGAACCGGCTAAGGGACCAATCGGCTTCTTCCTTAGCTTTCCTCCCTATCCCGTCAAGCCAGCTGACCGCCCCTCCCTGCGTGAAGGTAGTTTTGATTGTAATTGGATTACCCCTACTCCTAGTCCACCCCCTCTGTGAGGGCGTAGTGATTGTACTAGCAGGTCATCAACTGAAGCATCATCGGCGCGGTGTGCGGGTAGCCCACGCCTCCCCGCTCGCCCTCGTCTCCTATCAGGATCGGTGTATTCACGCCGATCAGGTGAGCTTCTGGTCACTTCTCTTTGCTGACATTCCTTGCTTAATTTGTATTGCTTCTAAGTTGCTCGTCGGCGGTGAGGCGAGTGCCCGGCCCGAATCTACCATCCAATTGAGCGACCACCGCGGAGTGAGTTAAGAGAGCAACCCTACAACCCACGCCCTTGGCGTGCTGGCCGCCCACGAAATTGGGCATCCCAGGCCCTTAAGGGTTCAGCCCAAGCTAGTCAAATCCCCGGAAAGGCAAGGTTCCACTTCGGACCCTCTCCACTATCGCCGGTCCACCTACAGACTCGGGTGTGCGCGACGCGGGTGTACCCACTTGAGTGGGTCCGCCGTTCGATCCGGTTGCTTGCGAATCTAGGTCCGAGGGGTCGTGTCACATCAATTGATCGTGTCACATTAGATGAGGTTCATGTAAAACGGTGAAGGGTAGTGCATCATCATTAGTGTATCAAAATCAAAAGTGAGTTTTATTTCAATATCTGGCCAATAAGGGCTATGTCAAAATTATATATGAAAATCAATGCAAAATTATGATTAAAGACTCAAAGCCCCAGCGCAACAGACCTACTCTTTGAGGGGTGGTGCCTTGGAAGGAAGTCGAGTCCTTACATCTCCTATCCTGCACAAAGCTTGTCTCCCGATTTTCTTCTATTCCTCCCACTTAGGCTGGAATGAATCCCGAGTATGGCCTTAGTAGGGGCACCGTTCTTTGGAAGCGGTTGGTTATGGTGAGACACTCTCAAATGCACGCCCTGCTCAAGGGAAGTCTTTAATGAGAGGGGGCGGGAAGACGACCCCTTGGCCAGTAGTTTGATCCTGTCCTTGGTTGCTGCAGATAGCTTTACTTTCCAAATCCAAAACAAAAAAAAAACAGAAACAAAAAAAATCAAACAAAAAAAATAAATATGTCAAAATGTCAAAAAAATCAAATATGTCAAAAATCTCAAAAAAAGTCAAACATTCAAAAACACCAAAAAAGTCAAAAAGTCAAAAAAAAAAAAATCTAAAATTCAAAAATATTTGTTCTTTGTTTCATTGTCTTGAGGACAGATACGTAATCTGTTTGCTAAGTATGCAGGTTGCAAGCTACAGGTTCAAGCTTTCTTTGCTCTATCTTTCGCTCTGCCTCCTGCTCATATCCTTAATCTGTTCTCATCTCTTCAATCCTATCTCTGGATCCGTTCTGAAGCTCATGTCCTACTCAACTCAACTTCGCTTCGCCACATCATGTCTCCATCAGAGGGCATTGCCTCACGATTATGAACATGGCGATTCTGCTTCTTCTGATCTTGGGCTTTGATTGAAGAGTGTATCTGTCATGTCTTTGACCCACCATGTGTGTGGTCCTCTGCATCTTTTGTCCCTCTGTGTCCTTGTCACATATATCTATGTTCCTCCGTGCTGTCACCCGTGTTGTCCCACACATGTCTTTATCCCTCCATGTCATCCCACGTGTCTTTGTCCCACGCATGTTATTTTTCCCCTCACCGCGTGTTGTTAGTTGTCTTGCATATGTTGTTAGTCGCCCCTTTATGTCCCGTGTTTTGTCCCAACCGTGTGGTCATCCCTCATGTTCTTGTCCCAACCGTGTGTTGTCCCACCGCGTTGTTGTCTTGTCACACCATGTTCATGCATGCATGTTGTTTGTTCATGCCATTGCATATGTGCTCGTTTGCCTTTGTTATGTTATGTTGCATTGTCTCTCATGTCATTTGATCGTTATGTTATGTCATGTTTGTAGATATATTTTTCGCCTCTACTAAAGATCAATGCCTTGTGAATAGACAAATATGCAATGAACAAATGAAAATCGATCAGAGGAGAATAGAAAACAAATGACCGTGATCGCCACCAGGGTTCCGTACATGATGAGCACGCCGTACCTTGGAAAGGGAGGGGGTACTCGCCTAAGTTGCAGCGCTGGGGAGATGAACGGTTCTTGAAGAACCGCCTACAGGTTGCACGGTCTTACGATAGACCGCCTGAGTACGCTGCAGAAGGTGCAGGAGGAACTACTGCTGGATGACGAACGGCTTCCTGTTGACCGCACTAACAGGCCGAACGGTCCTATCCGACCCGCACGTACGGTTGAACGGCTTCAATTAAATCGCACAAGTCTACCACGCAGTAAGTTGCAAGGGGTCCAACCTCCACCCTCTCCGGCCGGACAGAGGGGATGGGCCTCGTGCTGATGATTGCTGACCTGCAAAACAACGTAAGAAACACAAAAAGAAAACCTAAATTAGAACTGGACAATGTAATAAATGTCAAAATAGCAAAAGGTGAACATTAACAAATGGAAAGGAGGATACTTGGGGGGTTTTAAACCCCTAGGGTGACAAAAACGTGGGTGGAGGTGTGCATGGTAATGAGAAAGAAAGGGGGGGATATAAGGAGGAAGTGATGCATGCAATGAAAAGCAAGTGTTGAAAGGTATGAAATGAAAAGACTCAAAAATCGAACTACTCCCTGAACCGGAGGCTTGTATGGACGTAGAAAGCCTCCCTCCTTGGTGCCAGGTCACTCAAGAATGCGGCAGGGCTTCACCATCGACCAAAATCTCCTCCCTTTTCAAGTTCGGCCATTAGGGTCTATTTATAGAGCCTAGAAAATCAGCCCCGAAATCAGGGTTTAGAGCCATTTTCAGGATGAGATTATTAAAGATAAATCGTAGATAATATCATTATCTCTCGTCCAGTCGAAACGACAACTAAAATGGTTAATTATCCACGGAGATATTGACAAAAGAAGTTGGGGATAAAACCATGGATAAAAGGATTAAAATCTGTTGAAATTCAGCAACCGATGGGATGGCCGGTCTTACGATAGACCGCTCAACAAATGAGCGGTTCACTTTTGACCGTCCAAGCCCGTCGGTGGAAATTCAGATAATCAGAAAATCAACCCAATTATCGCTCGAACTGACCGAAACGTCCACCGTTAGACCCTCACAGATGAACGGTTCTTAGGAGACCGTTCCACAGTAGATCGGCCATTGATCAACCATTCCAGACCTGTCGGTGATAATTGGATAGTTGGATAATTATCTGAACAAACCTCCAAGCGCAGGACTCTGAGAGATGAGCGGTCAGATTCCGTCCGTTCATTGGGTTTGAACGGCCATATCAAGACCGTATAAATGCCTGTCGGTGATAATTCATAAAATCACCCAAAATACCCCAAAATATATGGACGGTCCTTATTAAACTGCACATCGCACATTAGTAGTGCGGCCACGAATGAACCGTGCATGCATGTGGATGTTGAAACTCAATGAAAAAGCCCAAAACCATGGCCCAATAAGCCTTGAATCGACCTGGACTTAACCAAGGAGGGAGGCAACCCATAAATTGGCCCAAAACATGCCTGAAATAGCCCCAACGAGCGACGGGCAACTCGAGGCATCAGCAAAAGGGAGTAAGAGAAACGACTCAACTTATCGGCATAAAACGGGTGTCAATAGATGCCCCTCCTTAACGTCCTCTTTGCAGGGGAGCGAGCGGAGGTGACATGGAACATGGAGGTGGAGCGGAAATGCAGCGGAGTCGACCGAAAAAGCGGGCATTAAGGTAAAACGACACCTGTTTCTATCAATAAGCGATGAGAACCTTCCGAAAAACTCTGAATCAAACATAAGGAACGATTAAACCAAAAGTGACGCCGCTCTGGAGGAACTAAACTAAATAAAATGGATCGACAAGACCAACCTCAAGGGGGACACAATCCCGCGGTCTAATGAGGGGGCCACAAAAGAAAACAGGCTAAAGCTCCAAACAGGGACCTTTCAATCAACCGAACCAGGCGAATCGACCAAAGAAAACCTTCCAATTCGGAGTGGAATTAACTCTCTCTTACTCAATCACTGAACGCATAATTAACCATCATAGGCGAGGCATTATTCAGACAAATTCAATGGGTCATGGATGCTCAAAAGATGCGTATGATGCATGCTGGGCTAAAATAAAAGAAATTGTGAAAATGAATGCAAAGAAAGATTAAAATATAAAATACTCGAGAATAATATTGTTAAGTTGGGAAAATCATAGTCAAGATACCATCCGCAACCACAGCATGCAGGATAGAACCATCCTCCCCGTGACATCCCAACCTAACGGCCTGTCCGAAGATTAAGTACGTGAACCTGGATCATCATCATTTTTGGTGAAGGGGAACTTCAGATCCTGAAACTCGTAGATAACCAACTGGTTCTCGAGATAATCTAATATAATACCATATAGTAATGCAATAAAGGAGATAGGGATAGAAAGCCATACCTGACTTACCCGTGCAGGTGAAACGGCAAGTGAAAGTTTGACTACTGCACATGAAATTGTTAGCAAGATTTGCAATAATATCAAAATTCATTAACTGAAGTGCAACCAATATTCAAGAATGAACGGTTGGTTATCAGCCGTCCAACAAAGAATGGTCATGTTACAACCGTATATACCAGGGAATTTGAACCGGCTTAAGAAACTTACCGTTAAGGATAAACGGCTAGAGACCAACCGCACAAACAAAGGACGGTCTATCGCTAGATCGTACAACCTCTGCAACCTCGAAAAGCCAAAAACCCTTCGTCTCCCTCCACCGTAACCGACGGTGGGAGGGATAACGAAGACAAACCCTTATTCTCACCCTCTCTCCACCTCTCATCCTCCCTCTCGCCCTCTCAATGCGCCAAAAGCACCAAGCGAGGCGTCCAGGGATGGCCGAAGAGGGGACCTCCGTACCACCGCCGTCGACGACCGCCGCGGCAGCGAGCACCGAAGAACCACCGCCCGTGGCGGTGCCGTCGTCGTCCACAGCCGAGGAGGACGCGCCCCCACCACCGTCCACCACCGAGGAGGAACCGGGAACAGAGGCGGCCGAGGAAGAACTCACCGTCGTCGGGGAAGAAACACCGGCGGAGAGACCGGCCAAAAAACCACGGGACCTCGAGGTAGGAGCCCTAAAACCCTCCCCATTTCCATTTTTATTCCATTTTTAAGCCATGCATGTTAGTTTAGGGGGGTTTTAGAGGACTTAGGGGGCTGGTTTGGGGGCTATGGCAGCCTCTTTGCCGGCCGGGGAACGTCCACCATCATCGGGGAATATGACGGTGGGGTGGTTTAGCAGAAACCGTACAAACCAAGACACGCGGCCCACATAGGACCGCTCAAACCCATACGGCCTTGGAAGGACCGTTCAACATCACATAGCAAACGAACCACACCAATAAAGGATGGTGAGGGGGTCACCGCACACATAATAAACGGGCCACATTGGTCCGTTCACCATCCAAACAATGCAAAACAAAACGGTTCCCATAGGACCGTCCATGATTCACGCGGCCGAGGAGTGGCCATTCTACCCTAGGAAGATGAAAAGACGGACGGCTCATGATGGCCCGTTCACGTTAAAGACGGTCAAAGGCAGACCGGTCAAACACAGAACTTGAAGAATAAGAACGGTGGACATGGGACCGTTCCATCGATGAGCATCCCGTGGAAAACCGCTCTTCAAACAGAGAGTTAAACCCTGATGATTTTATTCAAATGAGACAAAATGCAAAACTACCTTACTAAAATGTATCTAAAACGGATGAAATGAATGCAGGGGAAGCGCAGGACCCGCACCTCATGGCTGCAGGTCCGCGTAGTGTACTTAGCACTGCCGGACTTTCAGAGGGAGCGGTTGGCTGCCATGGGGTTCACCCCATTCTTGAGCATTGAGGTGTGTCGCTTCGACGCAGCTCTGCTCTACGCCCTGCACGACCGCTGGGACCCAGTGAGTCGGACGTTCCTTTTCCCGTGGGGGCATATGGTCCCCACGCTAGAGGACGTGGCCAGGCTCACTGGCCTTCGCGTGCACGGGTCACCGGTTAGCGGGACTACCTTTCCTGACTACCGAGTGATGGCTCGGGAGTTGCTGGGCTTACAGCTACGGCGCCCCGAGAGGCAGTCGACCCTCCTACCCCGGGCTAGTCTCTAGGACAGCCTGGGATTACGACGAGCGGGAGTTGGAGTCGGCGAGCAGCCGGAGGAGCATCTGGAGCGGTTGATAGGGCTAGCGCGACGGAGAGTTGCAGCAGGACCGGGAGCGCAGGCAGATCGAGTGCTGAGGCGGTTCTTGATGCTGATGTTCGGGCGACTCCTCTTCTCCTCGCGAGCGGACGTGATGAGCTGCCGGGTCCTCCCCTTCTTCCAGGAGCTTGAGCACGTTGGTGACTACGCTTGGGGAGCAGCGGTCCTCGCCTTCCTCTTCGACACCCTGAGTTTGACGGCCCGTCGGATGATGCTCGGGGGCTTCCCCCCCTTACTCCAGGTACGACGCTTACCCTAGACTTAATTATGAGACCCTATATGTTTCCTAAATGTTGACACAATGCTATAATGCAGGTGTGTGCCTCCGTATACCTACGTGGGCTGGGCAGAGGCGAGGAGACCCGTCCTGGGCTCCTGCCGATTGCACGGAGGTGGATAGCACCTCGGAAGATGGCAGCCCTGAGACAACAGGTCCAGGAGTTGCAGGATGACCTAGACTCTCTACCGTATGCCTCGGTACGCATCTAAACCTGGACTTTTTAATTAAATGCAATTCTTATATGATGATGATGATGCTGATGCAAGTTCTTACGGTGCAGGTACAGTGGACACCTTACCCGGGGGAGGGCCAGGAGGGCCAGCCGTGGGTGGCTGAGGCTCTTGCCTTTTCCAGGCGAGACGTGTGGCTTCACTGCATGAATGTGGTGGAGCAACTGCACTTCAGGTTGGTGGTGAGGACCATCGGGGTCTATCAGCCCGCGGTGGAGTTCCCTGCGCCTGAGAAGGCGGGGGAGCGAGTGACGAGGATGACACGAGGACTTCGCGAGGCGTTTGACTGGACAGCGAGGAACGCCACTCAGATCGCCGACTGGGCTGCACGAGGGAAAGTAGTGACCGCCTGAGCTGAGAGCGATAGCACGTACTACACCGCGTATGCACGGCACTACCGGGACCAGGTTTTTTGGGGTGCCCACCGACCGGTTCGACTTCTAAACTTAAACCCTTTCTATTATGCTTATGAGTCCTATATGATGATGTACTGACACATGGACTTCTAAATGCAGATCGACCCTGCGGGACGACTGGCAGAGTTGCAGGGACTTCTGCACTCCACCATCAGGGAGAGAGACGAGGCCCGGCAGGCCCTGGCCTTACTGGTGAGTCTTCTAAACCTTACACTCTTTAAATTATGCAATTCTATATGATTATGCTTATGCATGTGACTGACCTGGAGTATTTGGATGCAGCGTGCCGAGGGAGTTCAGAGGGCGGGACCGGACGCTCCTTCGTCCTCCACGACCCGGACTCCAGCCGACCGGGCTAAGAGAGACGCAGACTTTGCCAGGATGGTGACGCGGGCCAAGGCGGCCGAGGTAGCGCTCACCGAGAGGGTACGCAACTCTAACTTCCTCCTGCTTATTATGCTTATGAATGAAATGTTTATGCAACTGACTAACAATGATATGTGGATGCAGACGTCTGAGCTGTCCCACCTCCAGGCAGAGCTGGAGTAGAGCCGGGTATCGGCTAGGGAGGAGGTGGCCCGGGTGCGCCAGGAGGCTGCGCGGAGCCGACCGGCGGACACGTTGGAGATGGCACTTCTCCGGGCCGAGCTAGAGCGACTCCGGGCCGGTGCGGCCGAGGCGGATCACCAGCGGGCCGAGGCAGGGCGGTGCCGGACTGAGGCGGCTGAGTTACGCGGGGAGGTGCGAGCGTATAAGGACATTAGCCGACGCTCACGCAGCGGGACCCCGAGTGTCAGCCACGGTACGCATGGTTCCGTTAGGAGCTACTTTACGGGTTCCTCCGGTCAGTGGAGGAACGAGGAGGATGAGCTGCGCCGGCGACGTCAGTGTGATGAGGCGACATCAGCGATGCCTCCCCCGAAGAGGCATGAGGGTGGTGGAGACAGCGACGGGGGCCAGGGAGAGGGAGAGGCTTGACTTGTACCGGGCCCGTCTTTTGTACATGATGTGATATGATATGATAGTGATATGCATGTTTTTTTCTTGTTTTGATTTTTGTTTTGTGGATGAATGTATGAATGAATGGATGTATGAATGAATGAATGGATGAATGTGACACGAGTGCGTGAGTGAGGGATGACGACTACGGGCGAGACACGACTACGAGTGTGAGTGAGACGGAGGGACACCGACTGAGTGAGATGAGGGATGCCAAATGAGTGAAGTGAGAGACGCCAAATAAGTGAGGTGAGAGACGCCAGATGAGTGAAGTGAGAGACGCTAAATGAGTGAAGCGAGGGACGCCAAATGAGTGAAGTGAGAGACGCCAAATGAGTGAAGTGAGAGACGCCAAATGAGTAAAGTGAGAGACGCCAAATGAGTGAAGTAAGAGAGAGGATATGATTTTTTAGTTTGGTAGGTTGACAAAAGGGGGCGGATCAGATAGGCGGTTCTCAGAGAGCCAGGCAAAGCCACAAACGGTTCATAATAAACCGCTCCAAGGGATTTGAACGGTGGGATTCTAACCGTACTGCGTGGTGAACAGCTTAATATAAACCGCGTGAAAGGAAGAACGGTCTATATTAGGCCGCACAAGTAGTTGGACTCGGGTTCTCTGGAATAAGTTGAACGGTCAGGTAGAGACCGTACAACAAAATGGGCGGTCTATCGTAAGACCGTCCAAGTGGATACCTTGCAAGCTAAAAGGGGACTCTCTGGAGAGTCCTCAACCCGAGGGTAAAGTGATTTGAACCTATCTAAACCTCATCTTAACCCATCCTAGACTTATCCAACCCCAATCTCAAGAGGCCTAGACTTCCTAACAAGCCCTATAAGTGGGAGGGGAATCTAAATTTGCAGCTCACACATCTTCTTCCTTCCAAGCCTTGAAACCTTTGATTCTCACCACCAAATCATCATGAAGAGGGCTCTAGAGGGTAGTTCTATGGAGGGAGGGTCTTTTGAAGGGCCAAGAGCGGCAAAGAAGGAGCGGGAAGTGCTCCAACGGCTAAGTTTAATTCCTCGCCATCTCAGCGCAACTCTGATGAGAGAAGTGAGTTCATCATGAGTTCATTCAATTTCTTTCCCTCAACTTTACTTATACATCCTCTCTTACGCTATCTCTTTTTATCTTCTCAGCTCCTTCCGGGCCCGAGGCGCTATTCTGGTTTGAAATGGGTGGCTCCCATGATCCGTGCATTGCCCCTAGGGGTGACTTACCTTCTCAAATCTTGGCACCTACATTCCCTTCTAGTTTTAGGCCAGAACTACCCGAAGCTTTCCGTAGATTGGCACATCATCTCAGCTTTGATAGAAACATGGCATCCTCATACCCATACCTTCTTCTTCCCATCCTTCGAGGCCACTATCCTATTAGAGGAGGTAGAGACCTACTTCGGGTTCCCTAGGTCCAAGGTAGGGGAGGAAGACTTGATATGCCATACCGTTGCCCCTATAGACCCAAAACTCATCCTAGGAGGGTTCATACCAGATAGCAGAGACGTTCATACCTTTGTAGGCTCTCGTCATATTCACCTCCTTCCTCTTAGTCAGTGGGTAGTGGAGCATTGCAAGAATAAGTGTGGGTGGACCGAGGCCATAGCCAAAGCTGCATCCATCTGCCTGTGCGGGGCCATCTTTTTCCCTTCGGCTGACCATGTCTTAGAGATCCCCTTGCTTAGCACCATTAGTGGCCTATGGCAGGGACTTTCCATCTCCCAGGCTGTCTTAGCCTACTTGTATGAGGGTCTTAGCTCTGCGGCCCTAGGAGGTCCTCTTTTTGGCTCTATGATTCTATTGGAGTGTTGGATGGGAGTCAGGATGAAGTTCATTTAGAGGGAGGATACTACTTCTGTTAGCAGGATCTTCGGGAGCCACCCCCTTTACTTCATAGGAGGCGCCTTCAGGTTCTCTCCACGGGTTGAGTGCAGGACGGCCGAGATGAAGACCATGGACGAGTGGCGCCCGTACATCAACAGGCTGCCCCTGGATAGATTTGTGATGCGTCTGGACTTCCTTTACGACACCACCCTCAGGCTACCTAGGAGGGCAGGCTTGGACTTGAGGCTCGTGAGCGACACTGTCTTGGCGACGTACAACCCACACCAGTGCTACCTACAGGTTGGACTACCCCAGACCGTGCTACAGACGCTAACCCACCTTCCCGTGCTACAGGCGAGGAGGATTGGGATAGAGGAGGACTAGCAGGCGGTCAGGAGCGCGCTGATTACGTGGGAGGTGAGCAGGGTGCACACCCTACCGGCAGAGGTCGAGGAGGCTACAGAGACACGGCGGGCTTACCTTAGGGAGCTGAGAGAGATACGTCCCCGCGGGGATGCCCAGCGGCGGACTGAGTGATTTTTTTATCTTTTCATGATGATAATGATGTTGAATAGGACTTGTGCTTAGAAAGCTTGATATATGAGATGAATAAAGTTGATGAATTTGATTTGAATTTGGGCTTTGTGGTTTGATTATGATGTGATTGCATAGATTGAGATAGGACTCGAACATTCACACGGTCACGAGCCAACTGCACTTTCAACCTGCCCCTGCACACACACAGATACAGAAAACAGATTAAATCTATTTTAGGCTTAGCCCCTTGCCTACAGCAAGTTAGGGAATGACCAGTTCTTGATTTTTGGTCAAGGGGATAAGCCTTATTAAATAGGTAAATAACAAATGTTGAAACAAATGCAATGGATGCTATGAATGCAAGAATGAAGAAAACCTTTTTTTTAGTTTTGAAAATATCTGATTTTTGTGGGTTTTTGAATATCTGATTTTTTTGAGTTTTTGAATATCTGATTTTTTTGAGTTTTTGAATATCTGATTTTTTGATTTTTTTTTTGAATATCTACTTTTTTTGAGTTTTTGAATTTTGGATCTGATTTTTTTAAGTTTTTAAATATCTGATTTTTTTGAGTTTTTGAATATCTGATTTTTTGAGTTTTTAAATTTTGGATTTTTTTTGAGTTTTTGAATATCTGATTTTTTTGAGTTTTTAAATTTTGGAAACCAGCTTAGACTTGACGACGGGGATCCTCCCCATCTCATCAGGGGCTTCCCGGGCTCAACGTGCAATATGAAGGACCGCTCGCGGCCGGTGCTAATCTTGCTTTAACGGTGCTTCTATCGAGGCCATACCCGGGGTAGGATCTGGTCCTTGGAAAATAAAACAGATTTAACAGAAAAGCTGGCAGTAGGTATAATGGTTTTTAGGGCTTGAGTTCTTCTCATGACACTCCCCCCTTTTCAAAGAATCCGGTCTGTTGCGCCGGGGGTCTGTGACCGTCATCGAACCTACTTCCGCTCTAGGCACGCATACGACCAGGCTCATAACATCACGCGGGGAAACTGTACTGCCACTCTTGCCATGCCTGGTTTTATTATTTGGGGACTTTCAGAAAATTTTTGAGAGCTGCGAGCTTTGGGTGAGCTTTTAGCCTCAATTTCTGCCCCTTTTCATTCATTCCTTTCTTTCTCTTCTTTCTCGTTCTTTCGCGGAATAAGGTCATAACGGACTGCCCCTATTTGAGACCTCTTTTATTGGGGGGTCTAGATCAGTTCTCGCCCCCTTATTCACCTTGTACCCCTATTTTCAGCCGAGAGAGAAGGAAAAACAAGGACTTTCACCTCTCTCAAGCATGGCCAAGGCAGAAACGGTGTTTATGCAAAGGAAAGCAACCGACCCACAAGGGGTTGTGTAGTGTGTGAAATGTTGAACCGGGGATTTCCTATCGTGATCAAGCGAAGGCGCACCCGCCACCGAGTCAGTGCTGGTTTGGTTTTATGGATAAAGGCGTTTTAAATATAGCCCATTCCACGGGTTTGGCAACTCCTCACCCTCCGCGTTGTTTAGACGATACGCGTTACCCGGATAAGCTTCCTTGACTACAAATGGCCCTTCCCAGTTGGGTTGCAGCTTAGACCTAGGACCTGCCGATCTGATGAATTTGCGTTTCAAAACAATATTACCCACTTGAAATTTTCTTTCAATGACCTTCTTTTGAAAATATCGTGAGACATGCTTTTGATATACCGAAACATGATTGGCCGCGTTAAGCCTCTTCTCGTCTAAGAGTTCCAGTTAGACTAGCAACGCCTCTCGACGCTCGTCGAGATTAAGTTCTTTGTCCAGCTGCACTCTTAGGGAAGGGATCAAGATCTCATACGGGAGTACCACCTCCATCCCATAGGTGAGAGCAAAAGGAGTTTGTCCCGTAGGGGTGCGTACGGAGGTGCGATAAGCCCATAGAGCTTCTACCAGTTTGTCGGCCCAATCAGCAAATTTATGTGACTCGCATGTTTTCTTGATAATTTTAAGAAGGGTTTTATTCGTGGCCTCAGCCTGGCCATTTCCTTGAGGGTAGTATGGTGATGAATGATGCAAAGCTATATTAAATTTCTTACAGAGGTCCCGGAGTTCTTGTGACACAAATTGAGGCGCGTTGTCGGTGACGATGTCGCTTGGCACTCCAAACCGCGAGATAATGTTCTTCAAAACAAAGCGACATACTGTGGTGGCTTTGATCTCTGCATAAGCTTCAGCTTCCGCCCACTTGGTGAAGTACTCCGTAGCCGTCAAAATGAAGGATTTCTGCTTGACTGTGGAATTCGGGTCACCGAGGGGTCCGATGATATCAAAGGCCCACATGGAGAACAGCCAAGGAGCAGAAAGAGGATGAAGAGAAGAAGCCGGAGCATGGATTTTGTCGGCATGAAGTTGACACTGAAGACACCTACGGACATAGGTGGAGCAATCTTCTTCTAGGGTCGGCCAGTAATAGCCCTACCTAAGAATCTTCTTCGCCAACGCCTGCCCATTTACATGCTCTCCACATTCGCTGGAGTGAGCTACTTCTACCACCTTCCAAGCTTCTTCGTCATCTAGGCACCTCATTAGAACTCCGTTCAGAGCCCGCCTGTATAATTCACTAGCGATGATCGTGTATCTTGCAGCGACTCTTCTAATGGCCTTTCTCTGTTCAGCATTCGCAGCCTCCGAAAATGTACCATCCCTGCAGTACTGCTCAATTTCATAGAACCACGGCAACTCTTCTTCTTCGATGATTTCCTCAAGCTCAGTGCATGATACTTCTTTCACCTCCTCCCTTTCTGTCTTCCTTTCTACAGACTTCCTAAGGTTGTCGAACCAGGGATCCTGAAGAGAAGGAACATCTAGCCGCTGGACCACAATGGTCTCAGTGGCGCGACTGAGGGGGAACAATAGGGAAGAAGCGAGTGATGTAAGTGCGTCAGCCAAGATGTTCTGAGAACGAGGAGTATGAATATAGATAAGTTTCCGGAATTGCCTAGCCAGGAGCGTGACCAGATCTTGATAGGGTTTAAGCTTAGGGTCACAGGTGCGGTAAGTTGACAGAACTTGGCACAGCACCAATTGAGAGTCTCCTATGATGTTAAGGCATCGCGCGCCCATGAGGTAGGCGTGCTTCAGACCGGCAAGGAGAGCCTCATACTCGGCTACATTATTGGTGGCAGGAAATGAGAGCTGATAAGCAACAGGGATGGTTACTCCTTCCGGAGTGAGGAGAACGGCGCCGATTCCGCTGCCCTGGGAATTGAGAGCACCGTCGAAATGGAGAGACCAAAAAGAAAGATGAGCGATTACCGCCAAATGTTCATCAGGGAACTCGTCCTGGATCGAATCAGTACGAGGGATAGGAGAATGAGCGAGGTGCTCAGCAATAGCATATCCCTTAATTACTTTCTGAACGATGAAGGTGATGTCGAATTGGGAAAGAAAGCTCTGCCAGCGAGCTAGTCGGCTAGAAAGGACAGGCTTTTCTAAGAGATAACGAATGGGGTCCATTCTAGAGATCAGCCTAACCTCGTGAGCAAGGAAATAGTGTTTAAGCTTCTGAGCTACCCACACTAGCGCTGCACAGGTTTATTCCATGGCAGTATACTTGGATTCAGCGGGATTGAATAACCTCGAGAGGTAGTATGCCGCCCTTTCCCTTCCTTCATCATCTACCTGTGCCAAGACAGCTCCTAGGGAGTCCTCAATCACAGAAATGTACAAGATCAGGGGTTTCCCAGGGACGGGTGGTTGTAGAACCGGGGGATTAGAAAGGTAAACCTTAAGCTCCTCATAGGCCTTCTGGCATTGTTCATTCCATTCAAATTTCGCGCCAGCCTTTAGCAATTCATAAAATGGGCGGCATCTTTGCGAGTGCTGAGATATGAATCTCCTAAAAAATTGCAAACGCCCAATCAATCCTCGAAGTTCAGTGATGTTCTTTGGTGGCGGCATTTCCATGACGGCCTTTGCTTTATTCGGGTCGATCTGAATCCCCCGTTTACTAACTATGAACCCGAGCAATTTCCCTGATGCAACTCTGAATACACATTTCTTTGGATTCATTTTTAACTTATACTCTCTAGCCCTTTGCAATACCTTGGCTAGAATGGCGGGGTGTTCTTCTTGAGACCTCGATTTGACCAAGATATCATCCACATAAGCTTCCAAGTAGACGTGCATCATATCGTGGAAGATAGCCATCATCGCTCTTTGATAGGTGGCACCTGCATTTTTCAATTAAAACGGCATAACGACATAGCAGTACGTGCCCCAAGGTGTGGTAAACTAGGTCTTCTCTTGATCCTCCGGAGCTAGACGGATTTGGTTATATCCAAAATAACCATCCATGAAAGAGAGGGCTTCATACCCAGCTATGTTTTCAACTAAGACGTCGATGTGAGGAAGTGGAAAATCGTCCTTCGGACATGCCTTATTCAAGTCCCTGAAGTCAATACAGATCTGAATTTTACCATCTTTCTTCATCACCGGGACTATGTTTGCCACCCATTGTGGATACAGTACAACCCTAATAAACCTGGCCTTATGCAATTTATCAACCTCTTCCTTAATTCTCAAGGACATCTGTGGGTGGAATCTTCTTGCTTTCTGCTTAACGGGTGTTGCCCCTGGTTTCAGAATCAACCGATGTTCAACCAGCGTGGGGTCAAGACCCGGGATGTCCTCATAGGACCAGGCAAAAGAATCGCTGTACTCCCTCAAGACCTTGATAAGCTCCTCTTCGACCTGAGGAGGGAGGTTGGCGGAAACAAGTATGGGCCTGGGATCCTCTTCTGTTCCAAGATTGATTTCCTTAGTGGGTTCATCCACTGCCGAGGAAGGTTCATCAAATTTCTTCAAGCCTTGCGCGTACAAGTCGGTAGTATCATCCACCTCACCTTCCTCATCATCGGCTGGATCCTTCTCATTCACAACTTCATACACCCCTAATCCATCATTGCTCCATACCCCTCCTATATCCTCATCATCTTCTAAGACAATCGCAGTCTCTACAAACTCAGGGCACCTCAGAAGGGCGTGGCATCTTTCAGCCAGATCCTGCAGAAACCTATCGGGAATGGTTTTAGGGTGACGCATCACAGGGTGCGTCGCAGACGTGGATAGACTGACTAGACTTGAACTAGATTCTACTCCGACTGACTCTACTAACCTAGGAGACTCTACACACTGTACATCTACCCTAGGAGAGAGGAAATCTACTGGAAGAGAAACAGGGGTCTCGTGCCCCTGGGAATCTGAGCAGAGCACAGTGTAATCTTCCACCAAGACCTCCGTTTTGAAATTGGCATTTTTTTTTGGGGGGGGGGGCTGGAGGTGATCACGCAGCAGGAGGAGGAAGAAGACGGAGGAGCAGGCAGCTGCATGGGGAACAATTCAAGAAATATGCAGTCAAAGAAAGGATCGGAAGAGGAAAACCACATTTCATGGAGCTGAGCTCCGGGGGGAGGAGGAGTAAATAGTGTTGACAGATCAATAGGCGTGCAGTGCCCGCAAGCACAAGGAACGAATAAAATTTCGGGTCTCTCCGTGAAGCACGGGTCGACCAAGATTGGAGGGGAACGGGGAATAGCCCCCAATTGCTGAAACCAAGAGGCGAGACGGGAAGGGGACATAGAATAGGTAATGACAGAGCTCCCCATTTCCCGCGGCCCCTGGCGGACCAATGGCATCGGAGGACGCTTTACCAGCTGCGTCTCCTTCTTCTTCGGCTTGCTTTCTCTCTCCTTAAATAACTTCACAAAGCAACCAGACAAATCTTCTAGATCACCAACCAGCCCTTGCAGCGGTGGTGGTGGATCAGCAACAACACAGGCCTCATCTACCTTTTCTTCAAGACTGGACGGCGATTTCTTCAAGGTACCAGGCTGTAACGGGCCTTTTACAAAATGTTGCCGGTAGTCCCATGTTAATGGCCCAGAGTCTCCAAGTACTGACATTGAGGATTCACGGTAGCCGAGGCCTCGGCGGCCCATCTTCCTTCCTTTGGGAATGGGGTTGGTCCGGCCCTGTAACTGTGTGTCGAGACCCAGGCCCGGCTGGTAGCCCAGTTTTAGAATCATGTGCCACCCTTCGGAGTCTCTCATCTTGGACTTGACTTTCAGATTGACTGGTGCAGTGGCGGGCTTGCGTGACGCATATGCCCATGAATAATTCAAGTCCATTACTGACAGAATTGGCCTATTACTTGGCCACAACGTAGGCAGAATCTTGGCTGCTATCGCATCAACGTTCTGGAGTGTAGAAATACTTTTTACCTTGACCACCCGCCCTTGGAAGGGGAACTTCAAACATTGGTGGGCGATTGAGGGGACGGCATTTAAACTGTTCAGCCATGGACGACCCAGAATAGCTTTGAACATCGGGTCTATGTCTAGCACATAAAATTCCACGTCCATAACTAAGGGCCCTAGCTCGGCCTGTACAGTCACGACCCCGTGACAAACACGTCTGGAATTATCATAGGCTGCTATTGTGGTCGGTGTTGGCTTGAGCATGTCTTCTGAGATGTTGCAGGCACGGAGGGTACTTAATGGACACACATTTATTGACGCTCCCGTGTCCACAAGTGCAGATTCTACGGCCATTTTGTTCAGAGAAATGGTAATGCATAATGGCATCTGCCGTGCCTCCGGGGGTGCTAGTTTTGATTCAGAAAATGAAATGGAAGGCCCCTTGGTAATTGTTGCCAAAACCGACGGCAAGCTATCCACTGCCACGTCCTCACTCACCATGACCTTCTGCAGAAAAGTCTTCAAGGCGTCCTGGTGTAGTGGCGACCTTTTGATCAATTCCAAGATTGAGATCTTGGCCGGCATCCGGTCCAAATGCTGCAATAAATCATATTTCGTGCCCGGCACGGGGTCTACTTCTTATGTCTCAACTGTGGTGGAAGGAACTTGTAGGTTGGGTGCAGACGCACCGGAGGGAGGAAACATTCTTTGGAAAGGACGCCCGCTCCGAAGGGCGTAGTTTGGTGCCGACACGGCCTGAGATGGATCCCCGCTTGGCCCGGTGGGGTAGGTGAAAGGTGTAGAGATGGGGGTGAGGATGGCGGAAGTGGGTCTAATTGGCCCTGGTGGAGGGGAGATAGGCGAGGGGTTAAACAGAGGGGTGACGACGGAGGGTATGGGGGGTGGTGGTGCAAGGACCGGTGGCGTGGAGGGGAATGTGACGGGCCTGATGGGTGATGCGGAGGGAATAACGAGTGGGGTAGTGGTCAGAATGGTGGGCCTGAGGATGGAGGGGATAGTAGGTGCGGGGGAATGGTTGTGGTGGAAGGCCAAAAGGTGTGCGGGGGTTTCATCATCAAAAGTCCACCCAGCGTTGGGGGCTGGGTGTTGGACAATGTTCACTTGTGCTGGTGCCGGTGCCAGCGGCTGTTGTTGCTGCTGAGGAGCGGGTTGATGCATTGGCATGGGATTCTGATGGATCCCAAGGTCTTGTTGTTGTTGCTGGGGTTGCTGTTGTTGCTGGGGTTGCTGCTGCTGCTGCTGAGGTGCCGCCTGCTGCGGCCTGGCTTGTCTCTGCCTCTGCTTAATATCTTCAATCAGCTGGTGCATCTGGGCCCAATCAATCCTCTGGCCCTCATGTAGATCATACACCAGGTCTCTGAACTGGTAGCACCGCTCTATAGTGTGCCCGGGTTGCCAATGGAATATGCAGTATCGAGATTGATCGGCGGCCGGATTCCAATTTGGGCGCTCAGGAGGCAACTGAAGATCACCAGTATACATCAAAGTAGAGAAGATATCGGGCAAGGTTTTAGGAAGAGGAGGGTAGTGGGCCCTCTTTGGACTCGGTCGAGCAGATCCATAAGCGGCGGGTGGAGGAACATTGTTGTATTGAGGCGGCCGCTGAGGTTGTTGGGGTGGTGGTGGTGCTTGTTGCGGGTATTGTGGGACCTGGTAGGCGGGCTGGGGGACTTGTGGGGTGGCGAACTAGGGGTTGCGCGGAGGCTGAGGGAAGCGAGGTGGAGCGGCTTGGTGGGGGAACTGAACAGCCTGAACCTGCTCATTAATCTGTACTCCCTCAGTGACGGGGCCCTGGGATTTTCTGGCGGCTTTGGGTTTCTGGGCCTCAAATAGAGAATGAATGGGGGAGTCTTTGAACTGGGTTTGTATGAATCGAGCTCTGCTATACAACTGGTGCATGTTTGTAATGTCATTCATTGCCAAGATATTCCTGAATGTTGGCATAGCATTGGAGATTAACAATTTTACTTTCTCTTCTTCCGGGATTTGCCCAGGCACACGTGAGGCCATCTGCCTCCATCGGTCTACGTAGCTCGCAAAGTCTTCCTCTGGCTTCATCTTCTCAGCTACCAGATCAGTGAAGGAATATTCGGGCCCGACCCGATCTTGAAATCTCTGAATAAACCTCTCTTTGACAGTTTTGAAATTCTCGGCCTCCTCCATGGACAAGGTATAGAACCACTCCAGGGCGACCCCTTCCAATGATCGTCGAAATAAATAAGCCAACAGATGATCGTCCTGTTGGAACTGCGCCGACTCGTATAAGAACTCCCGAACATGGATAAACGGGGTGCCATTCCCATCATATTTGTGGTACACGGGGAGCTCGGACTGAGAAGGAAAACGAATGTCCCTGAAGGCAAAAAAAATGCATCCAACCTGCAAATCACTCCAGGAAGAAAACTTGCACAACGAAAGGGGGTCAGCAACTCAAAAGCACGATGGGCATTAGGGGTCCCACCGTGATCGCCACAAAAGAGGGGTGTAGATATATTTTTCTCCTCTACTAAAGATCAATGCCTTGTGAATAGACCAATATGCAATGAAAAAATGAAAAACGATCAGAGGAGAACAGAAAACAAATGACCGTGATCGCCACCAGGGTGCCGTATGTGATGAACACGCCGTACCTTGGAAAGGGAGGGGGTACTCGCCTAAGTTGCAGCGCTGGGGAGATGAACGGTTCTTGAAGAACCGCCTACAAGTTGCACTGTCTTACGATAGACCGCCTGAGTACACTACAGAAGGTGCGGGAGGAACTACTGCTGGATGACGAATGGCTTCCCGTTGACCGCACTAACAGGACAAACGGTCCTATCCGAACCGCACGTACGGTTGAACGGCTTCAATTAAACCGCACAAGTCTACCACGCAGTAAGTTGCAAGGGGTCCTACCTCCACCCTCTCCGGCCGGCCAGAGGGTATGGGCCTCGTGCTGATGATTGCTGACCTGCAAAACAACGTGAGAAACACACAAAGAAAACCTAAATTAGAACTGGACAATGTAGTAAATGTCAAAATAGCAAAAGGTGAACATTAACAAATGGAAAGGAGGATACCTGGGGGGTTTTAAACCCCTAGGGTGACAAAAACGTGGGTGGAGGTGTGCATGGTAATGAGAAAGAAAGGGGGGATATAAGGAGGAAGTGATGCATGCAATGAAAAGCAAGTGTTGAAAGCTATGAAACGAAAAGACTCAAAAATTGAACTACTCCCTGAACCGGAGGCTTGTATGGACATAGAAAGCCTCCCTCCTTGGTGCTAGGTCGCTCAAGAATGCGGCAGGGCTTCACCGTCGACCAAAATCTCCCCCCTTTTCAAGTCCGGCCATTAGGGTCTATTTATAGAGCCTAGAAAACCAGCCCCGAAATCAGGGTTTAGAGCCATTTTCGGGACGAGATTATTACAGATAAATCGTAGATAATATCATTATCTCTCGTCCAGTCAAAACGGCAACTAAAATGTTTAATTATCCACGGAGATATTGACAAAAGAAGTTGGGGATAAAACCATGGATAAAAGGATTAAAATCTGTTGAAATTCAGCAACCGATGGGATGAACGGTCTTACGATAGACCGCTCAACAAATGAGCGGTTCACTTTTGACCGTCCAAGCCCGTCGGTGGAAATTCAGATAATCAGAAAATCAACCCAATTATCGCTCGAACTGACCGAAACATCCGCCGTTAGACCCTCACAGATGAACGGTTCCTAGGAAACCGTTCCACAGTAGAGCGGCCATTGATCAACCGTTCCAGACCTGTCGGTGATAATTGGATAATTATCTGAACAAACCTCCAAGCACAGGACTCTGAGAGATGAGCGGTCAGATTCCGTCCGTTCATTGGGTTTGAACGGCCATATCAGGACCGTATAAATGCCTGTCGGTGGTAATTCAGAAAATCACCCAAAATACCCCAAAATATATGGACGGTCCTTATTAAACCGCACATTAGTAGTGCGGCCAGGAATGAACCGTGCATGCATGTGGATGTTGAAACTCAATGAAAAAGCCCAAAACCACGGCCCAATAAGCCCTGAATCGACCTGGACTTAACCAAGGAGGGAGGCAACCCATAAATTGGCCCAAAACATGCCTGAAACAGCCCCAACGAGCGACGGGCAACTCGAGGCATCAACAAAAGGGAGTAAGAGAAACGACTCAACTTATTGGCATAAAACAGGTGTCAACAATGTTGTTTGTCATTCAGTTGATCGTTATGTTATCTTCGCCATGTTTATACTTGCTTGATTGTCATATTTGTCTTATACATGAAAATCCATAAAAATTAGAAAATCAAAATCAAAAAATGATGTTTCGCCTACACAGGTAAGTCAGGTCTGGCCTTCTATCCCTACATTCCTATTGCATTACTATATGGTATCTACGCTATATTATCTCGAGAACCAGCTGGTTATCTGCGTGTTCCAGGATCTGACGTTCCCCTATAACAAAAATGATGATGATCCAGGTTCACTCGTTTAATCATCGGATATGACGTTAGGTTGGGAAAATTAGGGGACGACGGTTCTATCTCGCACGCCATGGTTACAGATAGTGTCTTGACCCTAATTGCCCCAGTCTAGCAATATTATTCTCGAGTATTTTCTATTTTTTGGTTTTCTTTGCATTTATTTTAATGATTTCTTTTATTTTTGCCCAGCATGCATCATACGCATCTTTTGAGCATTCATGACCCCTGGTTTGTCTGAAAGTGTCTCATTTGGAATGGATGATTATGCGTTCATGGTTTTATGTGCGAGAAACTATTCCATTCAGAGTTGGAAGGTTTTCTCTGGTTTGCTCACTTGGTTTGATTGACTGAAGGTCCCTGTTTGGAGGTTTAGTCCGTTTCTTTACTTCTTGCTGCTTATTCCGGTCTCCTCATTGGTCCGAGGGATTGTGTCCCCCATGAGGTTGAGCGTGTGTTTTTCTTTTGTTTGGTTAGTTTCTCCAGACTGGCGTCACTTTTAGTCTGACTATTCCTTGTGAGTGGTTCAGGGTTTTTCGAAGATTCTTATCGCTCGTTGGCGAGAAAACGAGTGTCTTTTACCTGAACGCCCTCTTTTCAATCCGCTCCGCTTCATTTCCGCTTCATTTTCGCTTCATCTCCATATTCCATTTCGCTTTTCGCTTCACCTCCGCTCGCTCCCCTGCAAAGAGGACGTTAAGGAGAGGCATCTGTTGACACCCGTTTTTACCTATGAGTTGGGTCATTCCTCTTATCACCATTTGTTGATGCCTCGAGTTGTCCATTACTCACTGGGCCATTTTCAGGCACACCTTTGGGCTTATTCTATGGGTACCTTCCTCCCTGGCTCGGTTTGTTTTCAAATACAGGCTTATTGGGTCTTGATTTCGATTTGGGTTGAATGGGTTCATTTATCCCATTTTATTGATTTTAAATGTCCAGCCTTTACGTGGCCTTTCGATTGACCGTTCAACTAAGTACACGGTCCTTTGAGGACCGTGCCTTTGAAACTAGCATCGACCTGAGTTATCTTTGCACCGACCTGCTTTTACTTAAAAACGGCCTATCGATTGACCATTTAGTCTTTAAGCGGTCTGGTTGGGACCGTCTACTGAACCTACACCGACCTGGCCTTCGCCTGCATTGACCTTACTCTGACCTGCACTGACTTGAGTTTTCCTGCACCGACCTTATTTCCATTAAACGGTCCCAAGTGAACCGCTAGTAATTGAACGGCCTATTAAAGAACGGTTTAAAGGCAGGAAAGGCTAGCATCTTAGCTAGCGTCTCATCTTGAGTGGGACGGTCTAGTGAAGGACTGCTTTTATCATAACAGCATCTTAACTAGCGTCTCATCTTGAGTGGGATGGTCCAGTGAAGGACCGCGTTTATAATAACAACGTCTTAACTAGCGTCTCTCCTTAATGAGGACGGTCTATTTATGGGACGTTCCGTTATTGAGCGGCCTGATGGGAACCATTTACATGATTTGTTGGATATTTGTTTGATTTTCTATATTTTCACCGACAAACTTTTACATGGTCCACGTTCAGCCGTTTAATACATTGAACGGCTTATCAGAGACCGTTCAATCTCCCAGAGTCCTAAGTCAGTTGGTTTTTCAAGTAATTATCTATTTATCCTATTTTTTTGGATTTATCACCGACATGTTTAAACGGCCAAGCATTTGACCGTGCCACTTCTGAGTGGTCTAGCAGTAGACCATTTTATCCTCAAGAGTCCAACGCTGTGATGGCCGATCAGTTCGGTGGATAAGTGGATAATTTCTCATTTTACTTTATTTATCACCGACAGCATTGGACGGCCTAGCAATGGACCGTTTTATGTACTGGGCAGTCTATCGAGCGACCGTGTAATAGGCCGAAACTTGTGGATTGAATGGATTTTGTCTCTCCATCCGTGGTTAATTCTCCACCTTCCTCCACCATTTTCTCCGCGGTTTCTCAACCAAATCGGGTGCCGTTTGATGCTAGTGGAAGATAAAGGTATTATCTATGGATTTTCTTTTATCAACTCAGATTAATATCTATTGGGAAACCCAATTTCGAGATTAGACTTTCAAGGGCTCTATAAATAGGACCCGTAGTCCAAGCATGAAAGGGGGGAGATCCAACGTCGACGGCGAAGCTCTATCGGATTTCTGAATGAACTGTGGCCAGGGAGGAGGGCTTTCTACGTTCTTTAAGCCTCCGGTTTCAGGGAGTAGTTGTTGTTTTGAGTCCTAGTTTTAGGCTTTTTGGTGTTTTATTCCTCCATTGCATGCTCTTTTTTCATCATCTTCTTCCCATGTTTTTGCACTTCTCACATCATTTTACACCCCCTCCTATTCACTTTTAGCGCCCTTTAGGGGTTTAAAAACCTCCCAGGTATCGCCCCTTTCATGTCGTTATGTTTATTTTCCACTGCGTTCTGTAGTTGCTACACTTCTTAGAGTTGATTTGGGTTTTATTTTTGTGTTCTACTTTGTTTTGCAGGTCAGCATCATCGTAGCACGAGGCCCATCCCCTCTTGCTGGCAGGAAGGGGTGGAGGATCAAATCCCACAACTTAGGAGTCTGGCGTTCTGGGCAGTCTTCTTCCATCCGTTTGCAGATCAGAGCGCTTCTATTCAAGCCGTTCATATCCTCTAAGCGGTTGCCTTCTAGCCGTTCTGTCGCCAGATCTATCTTCGTCCCGCATCCTTCCCAGTGATGTGAGCTGTCTGTCGAGGGACCGTGCCATTCAATAGGCGGTTCATCCAGGACCGCGTACTTCTACAGCACTGCTTTCTTTGGGCGAGTGCTTTCTCCCTTTCCAAGGTACGTTTTACTCCTCAGTACTTCGTGTCTTGGTGGCGATCACGATCACACACACCCCTGCACTCTGTCTTTACTTCCTTTCCTTTGTTTGGCTTGTTTTTGCATTTTGATACATTTAGAAAAGGGAAGGTAAGGAAGGATACAAAGAGAGAAGGAAAAACATGTCAACAAATGCATCTGGCATAATCCACATCGATGTATGCAATCAAATCAAAAGAACTACCGATGGAAAACCACAAGCCAAAATCTATTGTGCCAAGTAAGTATCTAAAAATACGTTTAACAACCGATAAATGAGATTCTTTTGAGGCATGACTGAAAACGGGCACAAAGACACACTGAATTGAATGTCAGGGTGGCATGCTGTAAGATACAGTAGTGATCCGATCATACCTCGAAGCAGTGTAGGATCTACTGTTTTATCATTTTCATCTTTGTCTAACTTCGAAGTTGTGGCCATTGGAGTTGACAAAGGTTTTGCTTCAGCCTTCTCATATTTCTTCAACAGCTCCATTGTGTACTTGGCTTGACTTATGAAAATGCCCTCAGATGTTTACTTCACCTGCAGTCCAAGAAAGAATGTTAGTTCACCCATTAAGCTCATCTCAAATTCTCCTTACATAATTTCTGTAAATTCGTCACACAACACATTATTAGTAGCTCCAAAAATTATGTCATCCACATACACTTGAACTGCTAATATGTCTTTACCTGATTTGCTTGTGAAAAGTGTTTGATCAACCTTACCTCTCTTGAAACTATTTTTAATCAAAAATGAGGTGAGCCGTTCATACCATGCCCTTGGTGCTTGCTTCAGTCCGTAGAAGGCCTTTTGGAGCTTGTACAGATGTTGTGGATGTTTGGGGTCTTCAAAACCTATAGGTTATTCTACAAAGACATCCTCTTTGATATACCCATTTAGAAATGCAGATTTAACATCCATTTGAAATAATTTGAAGTTAGATGAGCAAGCATAAGACAATAGAATCCGGACTGCTTCTAGACGAGCAACCAGTGCAAATGACTCATCAAAATCAATACCCATCTCCTGGCTATACCCTTTGGCCACAAGCTGGGCTTTGTTCCTAACAACCAATCCCGTATCATTTAACTTATTTCTGAAAACCCATCGGGTTTCGATTATGGATTGATTCTTAGGTCGCGGCACAACAGTCTACACTTGGTTTCTTTCGAACTGGTGCAACTCTTCATGCATAGCCTGGATCGAGGATTCATTTTGAATAGCTTCATGGATATCCTTAGGATCTTCCTGTGAGATTAGGGCTATCAAATCATCTTCTTCTACTTGCCTTAGAGATGCTCTAGTTCTTACCCCATCTTGAGGATTATCGATTATTTTTCAGCTGGATGATCATGTGGAGGTGCTTGGCAAGTCGGGGTGCTGCACTTGCTGCTCTTTCAGTGTTTCAATTGAAGGATCTTCATCTTCTTCACTCTTGCTGGGTATTCCTTCCTTTGGTTCATCCTTGGCTTTAGATGTTCCAGCATTAGTTGAATTTTTGGGGGCTTCTCCTGCATCCACAATTTGAGTAGTAAGTTTTAGTTCAGATTCATCAAAAATCACATGAGGACTTTCTTCAACAACCAAAGTCCGTTTATTAAACACTCGATAAGCTCTAGAGTTAAGTGCATAGACTAGGAAAGTTCCCTTGTCACTTTTCTCATCAAACTTACCTAGATTGGGCTTACCATTGTTCAGGATGAAACATGAACATCCAAAGGGTTTAAGATGGGAAATATTCGGTTTCATACCCTTGTAGAGATCATAGGGAGTCTTCTTCAAAATGGGCTTTACCATTGCCCTGTTGATGATGTAACACGCTGTACTTATCGCCTCAACCCAAAAGTATTTTGGTAGAGAATTTTCACTTAACATGGTCCGTGCCATGTCTATCAATGTTCTATTTTTCCTCTCTACCACTCCATTTTGTTGGGGCATCCTTGGTGATAAAAAATTATGCATGTACCCTTGCTCTTCACAAAAATTGTTGAATTCATGATTTTTAAATTCTCCACCATGATCACTTTGAATGGTGGTGATAAGGTAGCCCCTATCATTTTGAATTTTCTTGCAAAACATTTGAAACTCCATCAATGCATCATTTTTATTGGATAGAAATAACACCCACGTAAATCTAGAACAATCATCAACAATCACAAAACCATAGGATTTCCCTCCTAGGCTGGATGTCCTAGTTGGGCCAAACAAATCAAGATGCAGCAATTCCAAAGGCCGGGAGGTAGAAATAATGTTATTATTTTTGAAAGATATGCGTGTTTGCTTGCCTTTTGTGCAAACCTCACATATTTTATCACTTTCAAATTTTAATTTTGGCAAACTATTTACTAAGTCATGTTTAGATAACTTGGAGATTGCTCCAAAACTAGCATGACCAAGTCTTCGGTGCCATAGCCATGCATTATCATGATTGTTTGCTACCAAGCACACATCATCACGGGAAACATCATCTAGATCAATAGTATAGACATTGTTGCTTCTCTTGTCGATGAATTTGATTTCATTAGAGGTTTTATTTATGAAAAGGTAGTGGGTTTCATCAAAAATAATTTTAAAGCCCTTGTCACACAACTGGCTTATGCTTAAGAGATTGTGATTTAAGCCTTTCACCAAAAGGACATTCTCGATAAGAATGTCAGAATTCTTACTTATATTACCGATTCCAATGATTTTACCTTTGTCCTTGCCTCCAAACGCAACTGAACCTCCATCCTTGTCTTACAGTGTAGATAACACTTTCCTGTCCCCTGTCATATGCCTTCAGCCGCCGCTATCCAAGTATAATTTGCTCCTCCTGGCTTCAAGACATATCTGCAAGAAACAACATTCTCATGCAAATGATTTTGGTACCCAAGCTAGTTTGGGTCCGTAACAGTTAGTCCATTTCTGTGCATATCTTTTCTTGATCCAAAAAGTATAATTTCTGGGTGAATTTTCTTTGAACCAGCAATTTGCAACAACATGACCAAATCTACCACAATGATAACAATTAACAGGTGCAAATTTTTTTTGAAATTATCGTGGTTTGGGTTGGACATGTTTTGGCTTAGAGTTGGAACATGAAGCATGGTTGTTTTCTTTTTCATGAACATAGGATGCAGTGATTTTATGCTCAAAGGGTTTTTTATTTTGGGGAGTATATCCCAATCCTTCCTTCTAGAAATTGACTCTAACTCCCAACAAGTTATCTAGATTTTATTTGCCCTTGACAAACCTTGACAAGGTGAACTGAAGTTCATCCACTTCTTTACCCAAACTCTCAGTTTTATTTTCAAGTTCTGAATTTGTGGATTTCAGAATTTTTTATTTAGTTTTCATTTTTTCACACACTTTCTCCATTCCATTTCAGACATTTTGCAAGATAGCTCCTCTTTGGCTTTTTCAAGATCTGAAATTGTTTGAAGCATGGTTTCTTTTTCCTCTATCAACTCAAACCATTCTTGTTCCAGTTTCTCAAATTTAACAAAAATATCCTCATGTGATGAATCATCAATTTTCATTTTGAGAGTTTTGTTTTTAGATCTGATTTTCTTGTATTTTGTATACAATTTTTCATATTCTGACTCCCATTGTTCATTTAAAATAAAATCAGGGTCAGAATTTACCTCGGTCGAATCATCTTCATGTGCCATGAGGCACGGGCTTTCCATGAGCTCTCCGAGCTCTTCTTCGGACAACTCTTCCTCTTCGTCGCTCCATGTAGTGACCATTGCTTTTGGCTTCCTGAATTTATCCTTCTTGAACTTCTTCTTCAGATCTGGACACTCTCCTCTCATGTGTCCAGGCTTCTTACATTCATAGCAAATGATGTTGTTGGGTTTACTTGACTCGTCCTTGGTTTGAATGGGATTCCTTTCCCCCTTTTTGAAATTGCCTTGGAAGTTCCTCTTCTTTCTAAAAAATCTCCTCACTTGGTGAGTTATCATGGCCAAGTCTTCTTCTTCATTGCTTCCGTCACTGGATTCTTCTTCTTGAAAGTCTTCATCAGATTGATGAGGTTTCAATCCAATAACTTTCTTCTTCTTCGCATCTTCCTCGGCTGTTCTCTTCATATTTATCTCATAGGTCATGAGTGACCCTATGAGCTCGTCCAAGGAAAGTGTGGACAGATTTTTTGAATCTTCAATTACTGTGGCTTTTGTGTGCCACGCCGACGGAAGTGATCTCGGGACTTTCCTCACAAGATCGGAGTTTGTGTACTCCTTCCCGAGGCTTTTGAGACCATTTGTGATCTCCGTTAATCTTGCGAACATCTCTGAGATGGTTTCTTCAGGCTTCATTTTGAACAACTCATAATCTCTTACAAGGAGATTTGCCTTGGGCTCCTTAACCTTGGAAGTTCCCTCATATATGAGCCGCAACTTGTCCCACATCTCCTTTGCTGAACTGCACATGGATACACGAGAGAATTCATTATGATGTATAGCACATTGCATAATATTCATAGCATTAAAGTTGACAGTGCATTTCTTAATTTTCTCGGGTGTCCATTTCTCTTCATCGTCAGAGAGTTTGTAAGGACCCTTGTCCACAACTCTCCAGATCTCATACTCCTGGGCTCTCAAAAAAACATGCATTCTATTTTTCCAACAGGAGTAATTTGAGCCATCGAAGTATGGAGAACAATGAATGGAGTGACCCTCAGGCATCATACCCTTGTTTGCCATTGATCTGGATCTTACTCTAGATCGTTAGATCTGAAAGAAATAGAGCCTTAGCTCTGATACCAATTGAAGTCCCGCGATCAATGACACCCAAGAGGGGGGGTGAATTGGGTGTATATAAACTTTTAACAAAATTATGCCCGATTCAAACAGGAAGGAATAAAAGCCGTAATGAATTCCAAGACTATATGAAAACAATGAGATCTAATAGAATCTATCGCACTCAACCGATCTTCGGTACTATGGCGGAGGTGAGAATCCGGAGATTCAACTCACGCAAGATGTTATCTTTCTGAGAAGGTTTGCCTTGCCGATCCGAACCCACCTTTTAATATACCCAAGATCTAGTATGGAAATGATAAGTTATGCTAGATCTAACACAAACGATGCAACCAAGAAAACTACGCATATGTTGCACAAAATGGGGATAGAAGAAAAGGAAAAAACCACACAAAGGACATAGATTTTTAGGTGGTTCAGATGCAACAACAGAAACCTATGTCCACCCCTCACGATCTGTGAGGATTCCCACACTATCTTGTAAAAGATTACAAGATCAAAACACACACACACACACACACACACACACACACGTGAGGAGTTCAGAACTCTCACAAAGGTGTACAAACACTGAATCACAAAGAGATGTGAAGAAAAATGCACACACAGACACACACACGGATCTGTGTAGATCCACACACACACACTTGAATCTGAAATAGAAATCGAATGGAAGACACAAAGAGAAAACTTCATATTCAAGCTCCCCTTTAGTTCATGAAGAAGGTTTTGGATGTAGCTTGATCTCCACTTGGCTTGGGGTTGATCTGCTCCAGATGTGGCTTGAATCACTTGAGGATGGATGAAGAACTTCCTTCCCAGAGCACTGTTCATGGCTACAGTACCAGCACTTGAATCTCCCCTCGATAGCCTCCTTTAATTGATTAGGGTTACAAACCCCAAAGAGATGTTTTTATAACTCTTGAATGGTCAAGAGACAAGCCAGGAACCAGATCCACAATTCATGGTAAGTCTGGTGACTTTTGGATTAAACAAATCCAACAAGAAGGGCTTCCTACGTTGAGAACACAAAGTTAAAAATGAAGGCTTTCGAGACTGGCGGTCGACCGGTAGGAGGGGGCGCTCGACTGGAATTTTACAAGAATGGGGCTTTTCGTTGTTGGGAAAACCGGTCGACCGGCCCTGGCTGGCGGTCGACCGCTGGCTGGAATTCCTGCAAAAAATAAAGAAGTTAGCCAACGAATCATAATACATGAACGAATCAGTTTATGGCTACATCTTGTTCCAATCAAGGTGAGTGGGTTGTGCTTAGCCTGGTCAGTTCTCAAACCAAGGTGGACTTAGGCAACTTGAAGGATATGAACACTTAAACATATTGCATGAAGAAATTAAGCATTGATTGCGTATGAAGGTCAAACTTGATTGTTAATACATAGCACGTGAGAAAACACATGACCTGGGTTTTGTTATCATCAAAATCACCTGGATATACTCAACAAAACGGTCCAGGGAGGACCGCCAAGGAGTCTGTAACGGTCTATCGAACGACCACAAGGACCTGGGGGAATTCAAAAACCAGAATGGGCGTTCTCCCTCTCACTCTTTCCCATCTCAAACAACCCTCAAACCCATACCACCGGCGACTGACGAGCTCCGACAGCCATCACCCTTCTCAAGCCTACACCCACTCACACTCCAAGATGGTGAAGAGGAGGGCCGTTCGACGCTTCCAACGGCGAATGGCGGAGGAAGAGACGCCTCCGGTGGCGGCGGACCAACCGGAAAGGGAAGAGATGCCACCGGCCCAAACGGCGGTGGAAGGTGTTGATTTGTTTTTTAATTAGATTAGATTCCTATCCGGCCCCCTTTTTAAATACATACATGCATAAATATGTGAATCAAAGACAAGGGGGATGAAAGGATGGAAATACTAACCGTGATCGCCACCAAGGATTAACAACGCCGCAAGGATGAAGAAAGGAGTGCAACGGCGCCGTGTACCTTAGAACTTAAAGACTTGATCGCGCTCGAAACAGGGTGCGGGGAACTTGTGGATTCAAACCTCCTCTCCTTCCAGCCGGCTAGAGGAAGAGGGCCTCACATTGTATTCATGCTCTCCTACAAAACAAAGATGAAACACAAAGGTAAAAACCCATTAGAACATGCATGTGTAGTATCAATCCCGCAGTGATAAAATAGGGGTAGAAATTGAGGGCAAATTCACCGGGGGAGGGTTTTTAACCCCTGTGGAAGGGTGGAAATAATAGGTGGGTGTGTTGTGCATGCATGAGATTTGAAATCACGAGATTTGATTGAGAGAGTAGAGAGAAATCAATGATGCAAAACGGAGAAAAACGCATGTGTAGCAGAAAGTGCAGGAAACTGTGATGATTTGTGATTTTGAGAGGAAGAGAACTAAGAGTGGAGATCATGAAATCAAGCCCAGAAGGATGGAATTGAAAGTTAATACTTCCCTCTTCAAGATGGGGTCGAAGGATTGACTCCGCAGTGCAGCATGGCTTCACCCCACGTCCGAAAAGAGCCCCCCATCGCGACTGCGAACTGGGCAGTTTTTATAGAGTTTTACAAGAAAATCTCATCTTCTTATCACGATTCCCGGAGATAGAGTCCAAGATAAATCGAGTTCTTTGGATCAAACTCGAGATAATACTAAGGACAAGAGATAGGAACAAACGGGGATCAATTTGGAGGAGGATTCTAGAAGATATGTCTTTTGGAAGGTAGCCCCGGAGCCTTATCTGCAGAGTTTGAGTTGAACTAGGAAACATAAATCCTGATCTTGCGACCCAGATCCCAAGAGATATTGCCAATAAAAATTTGATTCCTATGAACCAAATTCAAGATAATACCAAGGGCTAGAAGTAGGAAAAAATGGGGATCAATTTGGATAAGAATTCAAGAAGTTATGGACTCTTCAAGAGAGCCACGGCGCACAAAAACGGAGCAGAGTCCAACACGAATTGGACTCTCTAGTGCATGTAACGGTCTATCGTAGGACCGCCACATGATGTAACGGACTAGGGTAGGTCCGTCACACTCTGGAGGTCGAACGGGACGATTTCGGGCAAGTTTGGATGTAACGGTCTACTGTAGGACCGTCACATGTAAAGTAACGCATCTATGTAGGGCCGTCACATTGAAGTAACGCATCTACAGTAGACCTTCACATTGATGAAGGCAGATTCCGGGCAGACTGCGTGTGACTTTAGAAATTGAAGCGTATCTCTCAAACGGGGCAGAACTAGACAAAGTGGTAAACATAGAAGTTGTAGATAACTGAGAGGGGAACAACTTTCATGAAGAAAGAAATTTGAGAAAATGATTGAAAGATGGAGAAAATGGGGCTGGAAGAGAGAAGAAAATTCTGGAATGTAGGTGAACAGCACAGCCTGCTGGAAAAACGTGAATAACTCACAATCGGGGCAGAACCGGCCAACGATGTAGAAGAAGAAATTGTAGATCTTTGAAAGAGGAACAACTTTGATGAAGACAACTCTTTGAAAAGAGGACAAGAATAGGGTGAAAAAGAATCACTTTTTGGACTGCGCAATGAGAGAGAGCCGATTACTTGAGGGAAGCCGGCCTAAATGGGCCGAAAGTTGACTTGGAAGCCAGAATTTGACAAGATAAGCTCCGGGGCTATAAGAAATCATGATCTTCAAGACTCAAAGGATATGAAATGGTAAAAATGGACTTGAAATCCATCCGAGAAAGCTCCAAAACAATGGCTAATTCGGGACATCAAAAATGATGAATAAGAGAAATGACACAACTTGTGGGCTAAAATGGGTGTCAACAGATGCCCCTCCTTGATGTTCGCTTTGCAAGGGAACGAGCGAAAGTGGCGCGGAGATGAAATGGAAAGGAGATGGAGCGAAAGTGATAGCGACGTGAAATGGAGATGAAGCGGAGATGAAGCGGAGAGAACTGATAAGCGGGCATCAAGGTAAAAAGACACCCTTCACAACCAACAAGCAACAGGAAATCTCCCGAAAACACCGAACTAACCACAAGGAATGATTGACAAGGATGCGACATGTCTGGAGAACTAAACTAAGGAAGGAAAAGGAAACACAACCAACCTCATCGGGGACACAATCCACGGACAATGAGTGGGTCGGAAAGAACACAGCATAAGAGCTGGAAAGGAGAATAAGACTGAGATAAAATCCAGATAGGAATCACACTGGCCAACCAGACCAAGCAGCCAGATCAGAGAAATCGTTCAAATTCAGAGTGGAATGAGGAATCTCTTACCCAAGAGAGCTTAAGTGCAATCAACCATTGCTGAGGAGAAATCATTGAATAGATCACGAGGCATGAATGCTCAAAATGACATGATGCATGCTGGGTTAAAATAAAGAAATCATTAAAACGAATGTAAACAAAGATAAAAATAGAAAGTACTCAAGGATAATATTGCTAGATTGAGCCAAGACGGGGTCAAGAGTCTTCCTGCAACCATGGCGTGCGAGATAGAGTCTATCGTCCCCCACCCGACTCAACCGAGCGGCCTATCCAACGATTAACCGTATGCTCCTAGATCATCATCATTTTTGTTAAAGGGGAACATCAGATCCCAGAACACACTGGCAACCAGCCGGTCCTTGAGAGGCTATAATAACGTAGATACCATATAGTAATGCAACAATGAGAAGGGATAGAGAGCCATACCTGACTTACCTGTGCAGCGAAATGGCACCTTTTTAGATTTTTCAGATTTTTACTTTTTATGGATTTTCAAATAAGACAACAACCACATGACATGACATGATGTGAACCTGAACGAATATGAACATGACATGAACATAACATAATAAGAGAAATATGAATGAAACATGGCACAACAAAACATAACGAAGATGGATGAAACATAACAAATGAACAAATGGCAAGCATACATGCGACTAAAGGCACGGTGGGATAAGATAATACGCACACGGTGGGACAACACACGCGGTGAGATAAGGACATGGTAGGACAAAGACACGTGGGATGATAATACCATGGAGGACAAAGACACGTGTGATGAATGACACGACGGGACAAAAGACATGGAGGACCATAGACATGATAAAGATAACAAACACATTCTTCAATCAAAGCCCAAGATCAGATGAAGCGGAACCGCCAGGTTCAAGATCATGAGATATTGCCCACTCATGGAGACATGATTAAGCAGATAAGCGAAAGCTGGGAAGGCCATGAGCTTCAGAAGAGATATTGAAGAGATGAGAACAGATCGAAGAATGTGAGCAGGAGATAGAGCGAATGATAGAGTAAGGAAAGCTTGAACCTGCAACTTGCAGCCTGCACACTTAGCAAACAGATTACGTATATGTCTTCAAGATAAAAATAAAATGATTAGAAGAGAAGTATTTTTAGATTTTTGTATTTCTGATTTTTTTTTTGCCATATTCAAATTTTTGTTATTTTTTTGACATATTCAATTTTTTTGGAATTTTGACAATATTTCTTTTTTTTTTCTTTTCAGAATTTTGACATATTTCATTTTTTTGGATTTATTGAACTATATTTCATTTTTTTTTCTTTTCGGAATTTTGACATATTTGAATTTTTTTGGATTTTGAACTATATTTTATTTTTTTTTCTTTTCAGAATTTTGACATATTTGAATTTTTTGGATTTTGAACTATATTTCATTTTTTTGGATTTTGACAATATCAATCTGCAGCACCCAAAGACAGGCTCGAATTACTGGCCAGGGATCGTCGCTCCTCCCCTCTCATTAAAGGCTTCCCTTAAGCAGGGCGTGCATGTGAGAGTGGCTTACCGTAACCAACCGCCTCTAAAGAACGGTGCCCCTACTAAGGCCATACCCGGGATACAACCCAGCCTAAGAGGGAGAAATAGAAGAAAAATTAGAGACAAACTTTATGCAGGATGGGAGACATCAGGACTTGAATTCCTTTCAGGGCACTACCCCTCAAAGAGATAGGTCTGTTGCGTCGGGGCTTTGTGTCTTTGATTTTGAGACCCATATTTATCAAGCACGCATACGACCGGGCTCTTGATGTCCCGCGGGGCTTCACCACTCTTGCCATGCCTTTGATTTCATAATCTTCTTTTTGATTCATCATTGATTTTTGACAGCCTTTGTTGACTAGATATTGCATGAAAGCTCACTTTCGAGGGTCAAGACTACCCCTATTTGAGACCTCTCTCGTATTGGAGAGCACCTAGGTTGGTCATCTTATCTATCAATCTCTTGCCCCTTGCACTTGGCCGAGCAGAGAAGAGAGAAAGACCTTCGTGCATACCCAAAGTATGGCCAAAGCAGCAACGGTGTGCCTCAGAGAGATCGGCTATGGCTTGTCGTGTGGTGTGTGAAAAACCCATGCTCAAAGGTCACCGTCAACGATCGGGGAATGAACTGGACTTCCAGTGCGGAGCTATCACCAGCCTAAGGATGCTGCAGAAGCGAACTCATTTTAAATGAACTAAGCAAATTTCTAAAAGCCACTTAACCATGTCGAGGAACCAATGTTATAAGCATGTGCAGGAGTAATAAGAGTAATAGCAATGATAATATATTCTTGCACAAAATGATGATACCTTGCAAATCCATAGAGTGGAAGTAGCGTCCTGACGCGATCTTGATCATCGAGCTTCGCGCAACATGAGCTTCATATTCCTTGCTTGACAGGACGAAAGGGAGAGGATAGCAAAGGGATTGAAAGATTCCTTGAGATGGAGGAGCAATAGACGCCAAACTAGACGAAGAAGGATAAAAAGGAAGAGAGACGAGGGCTAGAACTCCCTCGTTAAGGCGTCGAGACCTTGATAACAAGGGACCAGATACAGAAGAAACCAGATTAGCTTAGATCAAGGCGGACTAAAGCCTCGAAAACAACAAGAGAAAGGGCGAAGACCCCGAAAGGGTAAAGAGGAAAGAGTAGAAAGATGATAAGAAGAATCATCCGACGTGGTCGGAGAAGAGGGACGAGAATCATCCGACAGTGCCAGAGAAGGAGAATGGGAGACACCCGCCAAGGTCGGGGAATAAGAAGAACCCGGAGATACCGGAGGGGAAGAATTAGAGGCAACACCTGGAAGTCTCGGGGAAGAATAATCAGGTGATGTCCCGAGATTAGGATGGAATGATGACATATGCCAGGGCCTAGAATCGTGAGAGGAGGGAAAATCTGGAGGATCCGGGGAAAAAAGAGAGGAATGGGGACGCATGGACCTATGGAAGGAGGAGAAAATGATGGAGATAGGATCAGATGGAGGAAGATACACCACCCAAGGGTGGGAACTGAGTAGAAGGAAGGATGAATGAAAAGAAAAGGAGGAAGAGGTGGACCCCTGAATGCACAACCGATAGCCATTGAGTTTACGTCGCCGCCTCTTCTTGGCAGAAATTTCTTGAAAATGGACCCACCTGGTGCGAGCTTGGACCTTCGGGCTTCTTAATCTGTAATACCTTCTCAAATAATGGGCCCACCTAGCAGATGACCTGGCCCGACTGTGAACATGCAACTTCATCAGTGCGGTTGCCCCTAGACACCCGGTGCTAGCAATATGCGAACACTCTTGAGCGAGTAACCCTTCAGAGTGATGAATATCACAAACCCACGGGGTTTTGTCTCTCGGCACTAGAAGCATGAGATTCGGTAACTCCACTCGGAACTCAGTCTTGAAGCATAACTCCCTTGATAGAAGAGATGGGTGAAGCTGAGGGAGAGTAATACACGGCGTTGACATGGCCGGTTTGCTAATAAACCGAGGAAGATTACATAACAGGTGCAGAATATCCTTGGAAAGTGTGGAAGATACGGCCAATTGCCCCTTGAACATAGAACCCATAATCTGCTTGGTGGCCATATGTGTTAGCACAACGCGGGTAGAGAACCCTTCTTGGCCTATCATCTGAACAGCAATAGAGCGAGGAGAAATAATAGCATCAATGGTGAACTCTCCGGCGAGCAAGGAGATTGCCACTGGCCTCGCTCGGGAAGAAACTGGCATCAACTCAAGGGAACTCTTCTTAGCAACTGTCATCTTTGAAAGTAGAGGCGCATCATCCCCAAAATAACCAGGGACGAGGACACGAACCGACATCCGACAGATAAAATCTTGAATCTTGAAATGCACGGTCGGCACTGAATCATCCTGACTTGACTTATTGTCTCCCTGGAGATTAGACCCGAGGGGCACCAAAGGAAGCGCACACCCGCTCCGTGGGGTGGTAGTGGTTGGAGAAGTAAAGGGAATATGTTTCGGTGGAACATGTGAAGGTTTGGAAGGCATGGAGGCTCCAACGGGAGTGGTGATGGAAAGTGAAGGCGCAGGCGATGTGCCGATGATAGGCTCGGGTGGCGATAAAGGTGACGGTGAAAGCATGGCTAAGGGTAAAGGTAAAGGTAAATGTGTGGCTTGCTCAGGCTCGGGCAAAGGTGATGGCGGAGATGGAGGCAAGGGTGGAGATGGAGGTGGTGATGGAAGCACTGGTGGTGGAGACGGAGATGATGGTGATGGCAATGGAGATGGTGAGGATAGTGATGAAGGCGATGGGGGTAGTGGACATGGAGGTAGAGAGGGTGAAGAGGGAGGTTGTGGTGTCCACCGCCGACGTGTCGACACAACGCGTCGAGAGGTGTTAGGGATAGAAGTAGTGGTAGTGGCGGCAGGGGAAGAAGGGGAGGCACTAGCCTGAGCAGAGGCTTGGGTTTGTGGCGGCGATGGAGCCGGGGTAAGAGATGGTGGAGGTAACGGAGTAGGTGATAGAGCGAGTGCAGCACTAGACGAGGAATAATAGGGGTGCCCCTGACCTTGAAGTAACAGAGACGGCTGCCCGGGTGGCACTTCTTGCTGCTGTTGTTGGTTGTGAAGATGTAAAATAACTTTATGCATGGCGGCCCAATCAATCATTTTCTTAGCTTCCAGATCATAAACATAATCTCGGAACTCGTGGCAATCCTCAACCAAATGCCCCTGCTGACGGTGGAAATCACAGAACTGAAGCATATCCCCGACCGCGGGTCGGTAAGGCACAACCGGAGAGAACGGCAACGCGTGAGTGGCCATCAAAGCCCGAAATATATCGGTGAAACACTCCGGCAAAGGAAGATGAGGAGCCTGCTTCGGGCAAGGTGGATGTCGAGGGATATGTAATGGTGGAGAAGGTTGTGGAGACGGAAGTGGAGGTTGCGTAGGCAGGAGTGCGTGGCTAGTGGTGGAGGGCTTTGGTGAAGGCATGTGTGGAACAGGATGAGGGGGTATGTAGACGGCATCTACTTGCTCGGGATGTGGTGTTCCCTTGACCGGAAGTGGAGATGGAGACGGGTATGTGGATGCGGGAGGCTGACTCATGGAAGGTTGATATGCGGAGGCGTATGGGTACGTAGAGGCGGGAGGTTGGTGGAGACTCGAGGAGGGATATGTGGCAGAAGGCTGACTCATGGCCGGCTGACTCATGGGAGTGTAGGGTTGGCACATGGAGGGTGAAGGTTGATATGTGGAGGTGGATGGTGGAGACTCAAGGTCAATGGAATCTTGCATTTGTTGGCGAATGAAGCGGGCTCGGTTGTATAATTGTTGCCAGGAGGTGATGTTGTTGAGGGCTAAGATGAACCGATACTCGGGCGTGGCATTAGATATCAGCATCTTGATTTGCTCTCTTTCTGGAATGTGCCCCGGGACTTGCGCGACAAGGCGACGCCAACGGTCAGCAAAGGTGCAGAACTCCTCGTCGGGCTTCATCATCTCATGGGCCAGATCTACCATAGAATACTTGGGCCCAACCTGGTCTTGATACTGCTGAATAAACTTTTCTTGAACAGCTTGAAAACTCACAACTTGCTCTTGCGGAAGAGAGAAGAACCAATCCCGAGCCGGGCCTTCCAATGACAGACAAAACAGATAAGCCATCAAGTGTTGGTCATGTCGAAACTGGGCCGACTCATAAACAAACTCCTTCAAGTGCACATACGGGTCACCGACTCCACTATAACGATGATATGTGGGAATTAGTGATGGAGACGGAAGCCAAAGACCTTGAAATGCGAACGGAACACTTAAGGAGGATTTGGGATCGATCCGGCGTTGAAGCTCATCAAGTTGGCGTTGGGTTTGAGCAATCATCTCCTGGGTAGGGAGAGATCGAGAAGGATATGGGCCAACTTGAGCAAGAGGGTGTGAATTAGGACCAGGAGATTGATATTTGGCCGAATAAGAGGATCCGGGCTGAGAATAAGAAGGGCCCATTCCGGGAATGGAATGATATGTGGGCCTGGAAGAAGCATGAGCATAAGGACCCATTGGGCTGGCAGCAACATGGGCAGAAGGATGAGGCCCATTAGGAGAATAAGTCCCATTAGTAATTGGGCCAGCAACATATGAAGGAGAAGGAGGAGGCCCATGAATAGAAGATGGCCCATTATGAGAAGAAGGCCCATGAAGATGAGATGCAATAAGACGTTGGGCCTGGGCCGGGTCCATTTGGTGAATAAGGCTTGAAAGATGGGCCATGAGATTAGCCTGTTCCTTAGATGGATCAGAAGGGCCACGGGAAGATGGGCCCGTGTGGGAAGAGTATTCCACGCGGGAATAAGAAGAAGATTGGGAAAAAGAATGATACAAGGGGTTAGAATACTGCTCCATGAGGGCAAATGGAGACTTAATACATGGAGATCAAGGACAATACAAATGGGGAAGCAATGGCTTAATGGGCTTGAGAACAAGGGGGGGCCGACCCACTAATGCAAAGATGAATGGACAATGGACCACGGGACAATGGACTAGACAATGGACACACAAAATGGGCTAAGCTAAATGGGCCTAACAACAACAAAATATGTGGATGATGAAAGAATGCAACACAAAAATCACTAATGAGCTTCGACAAGCCCAATCAACACGAACAATGCAATGTGAGAGTCTTCACCCAAGTCAAATAAGTTAATATGATGGGAAATCTTTTAGGGGTTTCAATAGACCTTTTAATGATTTGAATTAATAACAATTCCCTCAAGATAGGAATCCCATGGGAATAAGGTCCAAACTTTGGGTTGACTAAGGCTAACTCCCTCACACTTATGCAAATGCAAGCCTAAAGGGGTGGAAAGGTACAACCGGCCCGGCGTCCGTGTGGGAATCCACGGCTCACGAGGACTTATGGAGGTCCTTGATGTGTTTTCCTGGTCGGCTCCAAGGAATATGGAGACGAGAGGTCCACGCACCAAGGTAGGAAATGCAACTATGATATGCAATGTATGGCCCTATGTGCACCGGAGTGCATGCAAATTCTAGCTTAAAACTATAAAATCAAGACTAGATTAAACTATGCAAACATGATCCAACAAAAATAAATAGTATATGGATGGAAAGACAATACAAAGGTCTGCACAACGGGCCCAAGAACAGATCAATCTGACCCCGGGAGGTCAATCAAATCACTGAGCAAAGATGCCCCCGTGAACCTATGCGCAGACCACATGCAGATTTTATGGACAAAATGCTAAAATGATGACAATTCTTAACTAAGCAAATGAGACCCAAATGATGCAAATAAGCTATGGATGGAAAGACAATACAAAGAACTATCCAATGGAACAAAAACCAGTGCAATCAGACACCGGGAAGGCAGTCAAATCACTGAGTAAAGATGTACCTGTGAACCTGTCCCAGAGCTTGCCTGTAGAACTTATGCATAAAACTCAAAAAGTTGGACAATATTAGAATATGTAAATGTTAACTAAATGATACAAATGATATATGGATGGAAAGACAATACAAAGGGCTATCCAACGCAACAAGAATCAGCTCAATCGGACTCCGGGATCAAAAGTTATGCCCCGACGAACACGGCCCTGTGAGCATGCGCACAAGACTGCCAGAAGCTGTGTAACGGTCTACCAAAGGACCGTTACATGGATATGACGGTCTACCATAAGACCGTCACACAACCAAAGCCCGTAAAACCCCCCAAATAGTGGAAGAATGCATAAAATATCACCCAAACATGCACATGCACTCACCCAAGTCACAAAAGAGCATGAAAACAAACGTGATGGGCATTGGTGTCCCACCGTGATCGCCAAAAAACTGTTGATTTGGTTTTTAATTAGATTAGATTCCTATCCCGCCCCCTTTTTAAATACATACATGCATAAATATGTGAATCAAAGACAAGGGGGATGAAAGAATGGAAATACTAACCGTGATCGCCACCAAGGATTAACAACGCCGCAAGGATGAAGAAAGGAGTGCAACGGCGCCGTGTACCTTGGAACTTAAAGACTTGATCACGCTCGAAACGGGGTGCGGGGAACTTGTGGATTCAAACCTCCTCTCCTTCCAGCCGGCTAGAGGAAGAGGGTCTCACATTGTATTCATGCTCTCCTGCAAAACAAAGATGAAACACAAAGGCAAAAACCCATTAGAACATGCATGTGTAGTATCAATCCCGCAGTGATAAAATAGGGGTAGAAATTGAGGGCAAACTCACCGGGGGAGGGTTTTTAACCCCTGTGGAAGGGTGGAAATAATAGGTGGGTGTGTTGTGCATGCATGAGATTTGAAATCACGAGATTTGATTGAGAGAGTAGAGAGAAATCAATGATGTAAAACGGAGAAAAACGCATGTGTAGCAGAAAGTGCAGGAAACTGTGATGATTTGTGATTTTGAGAGGAAGAGAACTAAGAGTGGAGATCATGAAATCAAGCCCAGAAGGATGAAATTGAAAGTTAATACTTCCCTCTTCAAGATGGGGTCGAAGGATTGAGTCGGCGGTGCAGCATGGCTTCGCCCCACGTCCGAAAAGAGCCCCCCCGTCGCGACTACGAACTGGGCAATTTTTATAGAGTTTTACAAAAAAACCTCATCTTCTTATCACGATTCCCGGAGATAGAGTCCAAGATAAATCGAGTTCTTTGGATCAAACTCGAGATAATACTAAGGACAAGAGATAGGAACAAACGGGGATCAATTTAGAGGAGGATTCTAGAAGATATGTCTTTTGGAAGGTAGCCCCGGAGCCTTATCTGCAGAGTTTGAGTTGAACTAGGAAACATAAATCCTGATCTTGCGACCCAGATCCCAAGAGATATTGCCAATAAAAATTTGATTCCTATGAACCAAATTCAAGATAATACCAAGGGCTAGAAGTAGGAAAAAACGGGGATCAATTTGGATAAGAATTCAAGAAGTTATGGACTCTTCAAGAGGGCCACGGCGCACAAAAACGGAGCAGAGTCTAGCACGAATTGGACTCTCTGGTGCATGTAACGGTCTATCGTAGGACCGCCACATGATGTAACGGACTAGGGTAGGTCCGTCACACTCTGGAGGTTGAACGGGACGATTTCGGGCAAGTTTAGATGTAATGGTCTACTGTAGGACCGTCACATGTGAAGTAACGCATCTATGTAGGGCCGTCACATTGAAGTAACGCATCTACAGTAGACCTTCAAATTGATGAAGGCAGATTCCGAGCAGACTGCGCGCGACTTTAGAAATGGAAGCGTATCTCTCAAACGGGGTAGAACTAGACAAAGTGGTAAACATAGAAGTTGTAGATAACTGAGAGAGGAACAACTTTCATGAAGAAAGAAATTTGAGAAAATGATTGAAAGATGGAGAAAATGGGGCTGGAAGAGAGAATAAAATTTTGGAATGTAGGTGAACAGCACAGCCTGCTGGAAAAACGTGAATAACTCACAATCGGGGCAGAACCGGCCAACGGTGTAGAAGAAGAAATTGTAGATCTTTGAAAGAGGAACAACTTTGATGAAGACAACTCTTTGAAAAGAGGACAAGAATAGGATGAAAAAGAATCACTTTTAGGACTGCACAATGAGAGAGAGCCGATTACTTGAGGGAAGCCGGCCTAAATGGGCCGAAAGTCGACTTGGAAGCCGGAATTTGACAAGATAAGCTCCGGGGCTATAAGAAATCATGATCTCCAAGACTCAAAGGATATGAAATGGTAAAAATGGGCTTGAAATCCATCCGAGAAAGCTCCCAAACAATGGCTAATTCGGGACATCAAAAATGATGAATAAGAGAAATGACACAACTTGTGGGCTAAAATGGGTGTCAACAGAAGGGCCTCCCACTGCGGCCGAAGGACCTGAGGATGCTCCTGGCGATGAGGAGATGGAGCACACGGCAGAGGAAGCCACCGAAACAGCGACCAGACGGCGAACATCGGAGGTAGGCCGAGAAACTCAATAACCCAATTTTTATCGTTTTAAGCGAATGCATGTGGGTAGACTAGGATGGGAATGGGTTAGGGGACCCATAGAATGATTGTAACTACCTTTAAGGCTATTTCCCATACTTGGAAAAATGGGGAAAAAACTGCCCCTTTGGTGGTAGCCTAGCGGTCCTTCCAGCGACTGCTAGGAGGGCAAACAGTCCAGGGATGACCGTTAGGAAAAGAAAACGGTCAAGTGATGATCGTTAGGGAACGAGAGTGATGATTTTATTATTATTATTATTATTGATGCAATGCATGATTATAAACTATATGAATGATTGACTTTGACCATTTAAATGTATGCAGGGAAAGAGACAGACCAGGATATCCTGGCTGCAAGTCCGGGCAGTGTACCTGGCACTATCTCACTTCCAGAGAGAGAGGCTGGCTACGATGGGGTTCGCAGAACTCCTCAGGATAGAGGTTATGAGGATAGACATCGCATTGCTATACGCGCTGCACTACAGGTGGGACCCTGTCAGCGGGGCCTTCCTGTTCCCATGGGGGCACATGATCCCCACGTTGGAGAACATGGCACGGATCACTGGACTTCAGGTGCACGGAGCACCAGTGACGGGGATGACATACGCCGACTACCGGGAGTTGGCGCGAGAGTTACTGGACTTAGAGCTAACACGACCGGGACACCACTCGTCGATGCTGACGAGAGCGACACTCCAGGAGAGCCTGGGACTGAGAGGAGCGGCGATAGCCGTGGGAGAGCTACCTGAAGAGCACCTGGGACGTCTGACAGACAGAGCCAGGGAGAGAGTAGCTGCGGGACCAGGACTGGGACCAGGACCGAAGGGAGACATCATCCTTCGTCACTTCTTGATGCTGATGTTCGGGAAGCTGCTCCTCACGACGAGGGCGGATGGAGTGAGCTGCAAGCTCCTCCCACTACTGCGGGACATAGACGGAGTGGGATGCTACGCCTAGGGCACCGCAGCATTGGCGTTCCTCTTCGACTCCCTCATCACCACCGATCGGCAAACGATGCTGGGCGGGTTCTCGCCTCTTCTTTCAGTAAAATGAGTTATTTTAAAATGCTTATGCTTATGATTATAATTGCTATATGCTGACATTTGGCTAATGTAGGTATGGAGCTACCTGTACCTCCTTGGCCTAGGGCGGGGAAAGGAGGTACATCTGGACCGGGTACCCATCCCGAGATGATGGATGGCGGTTCGGGACACAGGGTCACTGTGACGCTTAGCGCGGGCGATCCAAGACGACATGGACACATTTCCTTATGCATCGGTAAGCTTCCAGACTTGAGCTTCTAAATGCACTAAAATGCTCTTATAAATGCTGACACTCGACTCAATTGCCCTTTTCAGGTACGCTGCACACCATACCGTGATGAGGGTCATGAGGGACAACCCTGGGTGGAGGCGGCCCAGGCTTATGCGGGACGGGAGGTAGGGCTACATTGCATGAGCATCATCGAGCCTCTCCATCACCGCCTGATCATGATGACTAGGGGCGTCCACCAGGCAGAGGTGGAGTTCCCGGCAAGGGACGATGAGTGCGTAGGATGGTCCTTGAAGGGACTGAGTGGCGAGATCGACTGGGTCACCCGAGCGATCGACCAGGTGCGCGACTGGACGCGTAGAGCTCGGGTGGTACGAGCCCAGGCTACCAGCAATGAGGCCTACCTGAGGGCCTATGCTAGGATATATGGAGACCAGGTCTTCTACGACGCTCGACGACCGGTATGACTTTATAAACTTATGCTTCTTCATTACTTCTAATGCACTGACACTTGGACTTGTTATATGCAGCTAGACCCCCAGGGATGGATAGCGGAGCTTCAGGGTCTCCTCCACTCTACCGTTCAGCAGAGGGATGAGTTCCAGCGTGCGCTGGAGCTTTTGGTGAGTTTTAAACCTTAGATTTAATATGCAGATGCTTATGCACTTGACTGACTTGATTTCTAAAATGCAGCGAGCCGAGGGAGCACAGCGGCAGGGACCGGACGCTCCATCCTCTTCCTCCCAGCCAGCAGACCAGGTGGAGCGAGATGCCGACTTTGCTCGGGCGGTTGCTCGGGACGAGGAGGCCGAGGCCACTCTCGCAGAGAGGTAAATGCTTTGATAATGCAAATGACTGACATGATGAATGTTTATGCAAGTGAGGGAGCTGACCACAGCACTTAGCAAAGCAGAGCGTGCTCGAGTGGAGGTAGAGTGACTCCGAGCAGAGCTAGAGCAGTCACGAGCTAAGGCGGAGCGACTCCGAGCAGAGGCGGAGCGACTCCATACAGGAGCAGCGGACCTAGAGCGCTACCGGACTGAGGCAAGGGAGGCTCGGCGCCAGGTCTATGACTTGAGGATCGAGCTGCGAGCCGTAGAGCGACAGTGTGAATGATGGGGTGAGGACTTGAGCGAAGCACGTCATAGAGCGGAGCACAGAGCAGTGCGTTCCCCGACTTTCTTACCAACTCCTCCAGCCTACGGGGGAATGAGGAGGCAGAGAGGAGACAACGACGAGAGGAGGGTAGCACAGCCATGTGCCCGCCAGAGAAGCGGCACGAGGGCACCGGCGACAGTGGGGGTCCAGGAGAGGGACCTGTTGGAGAGTGACTCTGTACTTTTCTTTTCTTTATGTATACTCATGTACATGACTCTTTATTTTAGTGCATATGTGATCTTTCTTTTTGTTCTCTTGTTAAATGCAAATGTGTGGATGTGAATGCTGACTTACTAACAACGACCTCTAGGACTGACAAAGAGAGCAAGAGAGCAAGAGAGAGTGATGCGGGATGAGACACGGACACGACAAGCTCGCGATCGTCCCTTAACGAGGGAAGCGTGCGTCGATTCCCATCAGAGAGTTGGGAGAGAACTGATGATTAAAGTGAAAAAAGATAATCAAAACAGGAAAAAATGTGAAAACGGTCTTCTAGAAGACCGCAAGGAGGAACAAACGGTCGAATCATGACCATTAGACAAGCGGGAGAGAAGGCGGCGAAGGAGAAGAAGATACGGTCACCTGACGACTACTTGAGGAAACCTAGCGGTCGCTCGATAGACCGCAAGGGTGAAGACTCAGTTAAATCCGAGCGGGACTCTCCGTGAGAGTCCCAACCCATGGCTAGAAGCACATAATCTGCATTAAGATTTATCCTAACTTAAATTGAGTCCTCCTAGCCTCAATCCTAATGCACTAGGACCAGAATTAGAGGCCTATAACTAGGAATAGACCCAGGATTCGCAGCTCACAGAAATATCTGCTTTAGGCTTTGAAAACATCATAAAAAAACACTCAAATCACCATGAAGAGGAGCTTTGAAGCTAGCACCATGGGGGAGGTTGTCTACACTGGACCAAAGCTGGCTAGGAAGAAGCATGGGGAGCTACAGCGGCCGACTTCCATCCCCAAGCACTTGAGCACAAGCTCTTCAAGAGAGTTGAGCTCAAATTCATCCCAAAAATTTCATGAATTTCCTTAAGTTTCTTCTCATGGCATTCCTCTTCTTCTTCTTTTCTTCCTCTTTCTAGCTCCTTCCTGGCCCAAGATGCTACTCTAGCTTGAAGTGGGTGGCTCCCATGATAAAAGAACTCCCTTTAGAGGTCCTCTCAATCTTAAGGGCATGGTACCTTCACCCTTTAGTAGTTCTAGCCAAGAATTTCCAAAAATTCATTAGATTGGCCTAGCATTGCGACTCTAGTGGAGTTATGGCACCTTCGAACACACACCTTCATGTTCCCAACCTTTGAAGCTACTGTCCTTATAGAAGAGGTAGAGACCTACCTAGCCCTTCCTAAGACTAAGGTGGGGGATGAAGACTTGGTGTGTCATACAGTTGAACCTATAGATCTGTCACTCATCTTATGGGATTTCATACACAATCCAAAGGATGTGAAAACCATGATTAGCTCCCGCCATATCCATTTGATACCCATAGCCCAATGGGTCACTTCACATTGCAAAAATAAGTGGGGGAGATATGAAGCCATAGCCAAAGATACTTCCATTTGCTTGTGTGGGGTCTTGCTTTTTTCCACCACCGACTACCTCTTAGACATCCAAAACCTCAGCATTATTAGTGGGTTATCATGGGGTTTATCCATCTCCCAGGCCGGCCTTTCTTACCTCTATGAAGGCCTTAGTTCAGCTTCTTTAGGGGGACCCCTCTTCGGATCAATGATCATCCTTGAGTGTTGGATGGGAATTAGACTCAAATTTCTACCCAAGGAGGACATGCCATCAGCTAGCCGCATATTCGGGAGCCGCCCACTCTTCTTTATAGGAGGTGCTTCAGGGTTCTCTTCACAGGTTGAATGCCGAACTGCGGATAAGAAGACAAGGGACGAATGGCGCCTCTTCCTCAACACCTTGCCAATTAACAAGTTCGTGATGCGACCCCGAGTTCTTCAAGGCACTACCCTTAGACTACCCCGGCGATTGGGCCTAGACCTGCAGCTAGTGGGGAACACTACCTTGGCGATCTACAACCCGCACCGGTGCTACTTACAAATTGGGCTTCCCCGTACCATGGTTCCACTGCTATCACACTACCCTCCCCTTCAAACTAGGAAAAATGGGACCGAGGAGGATGAGCGGGCGATCCAGAGCAGATCAGCCACGTCCGTGCCTTGCAAGAAGAAGTGACAGAAGATGAAGGGAATTACCGAGTTTATGTGAAAGAATTACGCAAGATCCGGCCCTACACGGATGGAAAATTGAATGTAATTTGAGCTTGCATGATCATGCATTTGAATTTTATTGAAAGAATGATATATTATGAACCTTGGATGAATGAAATAAACGATTGGTTTGAAAGATGTGCAGTGAGATTACGCCTTTAGCTTGATGGTTCGGCTAGAACAAGATCTTCTGTTTCGAAAACGGTCCAGCAAACGACCGCCAGGCGCTCTAACAGTCTGGCGATAGACCGCAAGGGGAAAGAACATAGAAAAAACTATATGTTTCTGGCTCTCAGGTGTGGCATGCGGTCACCATTTGACCGCATGAAAGATCTTAATGGTCTACCAAACGACCATAAAGGATGAGAAGCAGAGAAACCTGAGAGTTTTGATTCTCAGGTGAGAAAATGGCCCCCAGGCGACTGCTAGGGGAGATGAAGCGGCCTAACAAAAGACCACAAAGGGGACCAGAGATAGAGAAACCTGAGAGTCTTAAATCCTGGGGCAATGGAACCTGTGCCTACACACACTTAATCAAGCAAACAAATCAGATCCGTTCTTAGGCTCAACCCCTTGCCTGCAGCAAGTTAGAAAATGACCGATCCTTGATATTTGGTCAAGGAGTGGAGCCTTCATTAAATAGGCAAGATGTAATGAAATGTATAAATGTAATGCATGTTATGCAAAGGATGATGGTTTTGTTGAATTTTTGAAAACATCTGATTTTTGTTGGGTTTTAAAATTATCTGATTTTTTTAGATTTTGAAATATTTGATTGTTTTGGATTATGAAATATCTGATTTTTTTGATTTTTAAATATTTGATTTTTTTGGGTTTTGAAATACTTATTTTTTTTTGTTTTAAAATATTTGATTTTTTTGGTTATTAAAATATTTGATTTTTTGATTTTTGAAGCTAGTTTCGTCCCGGCGACGAGACTCCTACTTGTCCCACTAGGAATCTCCTGTGGTTGGCGTGCTTTTAAGGTGGCAATCCCTTCCGATGGCCAATCTGTACGATGGTGCTTCTACCGAGGCCAAACCCAGGGTACGGTCTAGTCCTAAATAAAAAAAGGAATTCGAGAGGTAAGCCTAGGCCAGGTATAGAGGCTTTTAAGGCTTGAATCCTTCTTGTGGCAACCCCTTCAGAGATTTAGTCTGTTGCGTCGGGGCTTTGTGTCTGTCATCGAACCTTTATCCATTTTAGGCACGCACACGACCGGGCTCATAACGTCCCGCAGAGAAACTGTACTGCCACTCTTGCCATGCCTAGTTTCATATTTTTGAGTATTTGGGCTTTTGAGCTTTGAGCTTGAGCTTTTGGCTTTGATTTTTGCCCATCTTCTTTTCTTTTTGTTCCTTTGTTGTTGCTTTTCCTTATTGAATCATGTCATAATAGACTACCCCTATTTAAGACCTCCTTTCATTGGGGTGCCTAGATCAGTCATCGCCCCTTTTATTCGCCTCTTGCCCCTAGATTCAGTCGAAGAGAGAAATGGACAGGGACTTTCACTTCCCCCAAGAATGGCCAGAGGAGAAACGGTGTTACACAAAAATGGGGAAACCCGACCAGGGATGCCGTGTAGTGTGTGTGCCAAGCTCGGAATCTTCCTTCGCGATTGAGAAAAGGGACACCTCGTTATCGGGTCTTTATTAGCCTGACCCTAAGGGAAAAAATGCTTGAGATACAACCCATTCCAGACGTGAGACAGCTCCTCACCTTCCATGTTAACTAGACGATATGCGTTCCCTGGATAAGCTTCTCTAACGACGAACGGCTCTTCCCAGTTAGGCTGCAACTTAGACCTAGGACCTCCAGACCTAATGAATTTACATTTCAAAACCATATCACCTATTTGAAATTTACGCTCAATTACCTTCTTTTGAAAATAACATGAAACTCTCTTTTGATAAACAGACACGTGATCGGCCGCATTTAGCCTCTTCTCATCCAAGAGTTCCAACTGGACGAGTAACGCCTCTCGACGTTCACCGAGATTAAGTTCCTTATCGAGCTGTACCATTAGGGAAGGGATCAAGATCTCATATAGGAGCATCGCCTCAATCCCGTAAGTGAGAGCATAGGGGGTTTGCCCCGTAGGAGTACGGATGGAGGTACTGTAAGCTCATAGAGCTTCCACCAATCATTCAGGCCAATCTAAAAATTTGTGAGATTCACACGTTTTCTTTATGATTTTGAGAAGGGTTTTATTAGTGGCCTTGACTTGACTGTTGCCTTGAGGGTAATATGGAGATGAATGATGCAATACAATATTGAACTTCTTACAGAGGTCCTCAAGCTCTTGTGAGACGAACTGGGGTCTATTGTCGGTGACGATGCTACTTTATACTCCGAACCGCGAGATGATGTTCTTTATGATGAAGCGGCACACCGTGGTTGCTTTGATCTCTGCGTACACTTCCGCTTCAGCCCATTTGGTAAAGTACTCAGTGGCAGTAAGGATAAAAGATTTTTGCTTAGTCTGAGAGTTGGGATCACCTAGCGGGCCGACAATGTCGAAAGCCCACATAGAGAATGGCTAAGGAGTAGAGCGGAGATGAAGAGACGAAGTAGGATCATGAATTTTATCGGCATGGAGTTGGCATTGAAGACATCTCCGGACATAGAGGGAGCAATCTTCCTCTAGAGTGGGTCAATAGTAACCCTGCCTAAGGGTTTTCTTTGCTAGAGCCTGGCCATTGACATGACCTCCACACTCACTTGAATGGGCTGCTTCGGTCACTTTCCAAGCTTCATTATCATCTAGACATCTCATGAGCATTCCATTAAGAGCGTGCATGTACAATTCTCCAGCAATGATAGTGTACCTTGACGCGGTTCTTCTAATAGCCTTATGCTGTTCGGCACTTGCCCCTTCTTGGAACGATCCATCCCTGCAATACAGCTCGATTTCATGGTACCATGGCAACTATTCTTCTTCTTCTTTTTTTTTAACTAAAAACACCTCCCCACAGAGGCTTTTTTTGGATTTATAGAAAATTGTTACAGCATCACCGGGACATGACCCTACATGAACCAGCACAAAATATATGACTCTTGGCTACAAAATCCGCAAGGAGACAAGGCCCATCTGATCAAGGACAAGCAGCCCGATACCGACCCTTGGAAGTTCGGAGGGAGATAGGGCAACAAAATCGAGCTTATTTGAGCATGCAAAAGATGCTAAAGCATCTGGAACTCGGTTGGCTTCGCGGTAGACGTGGTGGACGCACACACCCGAACAGAGAAGATGATGATGGATTTCACGCCACCAACGCAGCAAAGCCCAAGCAGTAGCAACCCCAGACTGCAAAGACTATGCCAAGACCGCACTATCAGTATGAATCGCTGACAAGAGAAAACCATGTTCGCTGGCGAGACGGATTCCGTCACACATAGCTCGAGTTTCGACCACAAAACTACTGCCTTCACCATAAAAATGAGAGAAGGCTAGGAGTAAATTCCCAGAGTGGTCCTAAATGCAGCCACCTCCACCACAAGGGCCTGGATTCCCTTTACTTGCACCATCAATGTTCAAGACTAGGTCCTGATCAGGCGGTATCCACCGGACAAGCTTAACAATACGCGTGGAGAGCCTAAACTTGAAACCGAGAGCCAAAAGGAGCTGGAGCTTAGGTGCAACAGGATGATGTTTGAAACTCATCTCTGCTAAAGAACTTTGCTAGCATGTCAGGTTTGGTTCTTAATTTGGATAAGAGTAAAGCTTATCTAGGAGGTTGTGTGTAGAATCAATCCATGGTTATTAAACAACTTGGGGTGAAAGAAGGTGAGCTTCCTGTGCCATACCTTGGACTTCCACTTCTCTCCAAGTCTATTAAAAAGGCAAACTGTTACCTTATCATTGAGAAGATTAAGAGAAGATTTGATTCTTGGAAGAACATATTGCTATCAAGATCAGGAAGACTGGAGCTGATAAGGTCTGTGCTTTCATCCTATTCTTCATATTGGGCAGCCGCTTTTATTCTACCTGCAGGGCTAATTGATGAAATAGAAAGGCTCTTGAGAAATTTCTACTGGAATGGACTTTCTTCCAATTCAGCAATACATATGATTTCTTGGAACAAGATTTGCAAACCTAAATCTGAAGGAGGGCTAAGGATCAAAAATCAGAGAGAGTGGAATAAATCTTGCATGTGCAAATTACTTTGGGATATTCTCCAAAAAACAAATTCCTTATGGATTGCCTGGGTCAAGAGTAAGTACTTGGCAAATAGGAATATGTGGGACTTCAAAATAAAATCTTATTACTCATCAGCTTGGAAAGGAATCTTACAAGCCAGAGAATAGATTCGTAGCTTCATCATATCACCTATACAATTTCAAATGGCAAGGACACAAACCTGTGGTCTGATCTGTGGTTGAATGGACTCAGTATTAACAACTTGTTTGGAGATCAGATCAGGCAGGATTTGGAGCTTGACAAATGTTCAACAGTGGAAGTCTTTATCTCTGAAGGGCAGTGGGTTCTCCCTACTGCACTGTCCATGGAAATGGCTGAATTATGGAACATTGTTCAGCAAGTCCAAATCCAGAATGCAGATTCAGATGTCATTAAATGGAAAAATAATGCACAAATTAGCAATGCTACTTCCATCCCGGAAGAGATTTGGCAGAAAGGGCACTTCTTTGACTAGCAAGAGTGGTTATGGGCTAATCCAACTTCGCTAATTGCATCCCACTACATGTGGCAAGCTGTCCTCAACAAGCTACCCACAGCAGAAAATTTACAGAAGAAAGGATTCTTCCTACCTAGCATGTGTTCTCTATGCAAGCAAGGTAGAGATGCCCAAGACCATCTAGTCTTCGGATGCTCCTTTTCAGGCTGGGTTTGGAAGCAGATTTTAATAAGATTTGATCTTCATAGATAGCCGAGCATTGGGCTGTGCCATGAAATTCAGTTGCTACAAAATCAATTCCAAAAATCTAAACAGCTACTTAAACTTGCAAGAATTCTGTCTCGGATGACTATTTGGAAGCTCTGGAAAGAAAGATGTGTAACAATCTTTGAAGATTCACCTACCTCCAAAACAAAAATTCTCATTCAAATTCTTGAAGATGCAAGAAGCTGCATGGAGTTCTTTGGCCACAAGAGGCTTAATAGAAGGGAAGCATACATTTTTAATAGATTCTTTTTATCCTCTTAATAAACTCTGAGTCCACAACCTGTGTGGTCTTGAGTTTTGTAGCTCTGCTTGGCAGACTTATGATGTACAGTTCTCTTCTTTTTTAATACATACACCCTATCCTTACTTACCAAAAAAGCATTTATCTGAAATTGTATATGGTGGATGAGGTGCACTAGAGAGGAGTAGAAACCCTCAAAACGCGCCTTACACCTCGCCTTCCAGGTTTCCCATACGATGAGGATGGATGCATAGATAGCTATATATGAAGCCATATAAATGGTGGGGGTTGCACTGTGTGATAATATCCCATAGGTGATGGGTAATATGAGAGCTGGCTCTATGAGAAACATGTAAGAAAGAAGCCGCCCAATTCCACAAGGAGGAAGCCAAATCACTGCTAAGAGAAAGGTGATCAAGGTCTTCCACGTTCGAGAATTTGCAACAACAGCAGTGGGAAACCAAGGTAATGTCACATTCAGCTACTCGCGAATCAACTGAGATCGCTCTGTGAAGAACCCTCCAGGTGAACAAAGAAGCACGCCGTTGAAAATGATGGTTCCAAAGATGGGTTAAAGGCGTACGCCGGATGCCTCTCGGCCGTAGATAATCATATGCCGATTTAAGAGTAAATGCCCCATAAGGAGAAAGTGTCCAGATGCAAGCATCCTCAAACTCCGACAGGGAAATCCCTTCAAGAAATTGAGCATCAGGGAGTAAGCAGCGGATAGGGTGCTCTCTATCAGATAAAACCTCTCGCACAGTCGGATTCGGACCCTGGTAAGAGATACCCAAGGATTGTCGAAATGAGGTTTCACCAATCCAAATATCATCCAAGAAACTCACTCTACTACCATTGCCAACAATCCACCTGGTGTTAGAGAGAACCATGTTAAATGCAGCACTGAAAGTAGCATTAGGGACACCATGTAGGTGGGGCGCCACGGGTGCATGATCACCCTCCAGATGAAACCGATGTCGGGCATAGACAGCCCAAAGAGAAGAACCATATAAAATTGACCAAGCCTGCTTCACCGCCATAGAAGCCTGAACATGCCAGAGGCTACGTACTCTCAAACCACCCTTAGCCACAGGCTTCTGGACATCGCCCTAGTGGACCCAATGACGACGGGAACCCTTGTCAGTGCCACCTCAGAAGAAACTCGCACACAGGCGGTTAATGTAATTTATAATGGTTTTGGGGACAGAGACTGCAGCCACCAAGTATAGAAGAATAGATGACAACACAGAGTTAATAAGGGTTACCTGCCCAGCTTGTGACAATAGATGAGATTTCCAAGAGGAAATACGCGAGCTCACCTTGTCAATAAGGGGCTTGAAATCCGCCACTATTGTTCGACCCTGTCGGATAGGAACGCCCAGATAAGTCAGAGCACCGCATTGGTGATGGAAGTCAGTAATAGCAAAAATGCTAGAGATCAGCCTCGCAGGCGCACTGCTAGCAGTGAGGAAATAACTCTTCGATGCATTAATCTTCTGTCCCGAGGAAAGCTCATAAGCATGCAAGAAATCCATGACTCGGCGGATGTTATTGGCATGGCCATTGAGGAATAAAAGAGTATCATCCGCATATAAAAGGTGGGTGATGGCGGGCATCCTCTGGGTCCCGAAAATGGCACAAGGAGCCCATCATCACACATCTTCGTCAGACCCCTACTTAAAGCTTCCTCCATGATGATGAAGAGGGCTGGGGCTAAAGGATCTCCCTGTCTAAGGCCACGAGTGGAGCGGAAATAGCCCGCTAAAGTGCCACTGAACAACATTGAAAACTGGCAATTAGAGATCGACATAGAAATAAAGGAAATGAATCTATTACAGAATCCAAACCTTCGTAGGACCTTTAATAGGAAGTCCCATTCCACCCTATCATATGCCTTGGTCATATCCAACTTAAGAATGACGTTGCGACCTCGAACCTTCCTCCCAAAGATCAGCAAGCAGCTGCCGAGACAAAGCCAAATTATCTATAATATGTCTTCCCTTCATAAAAGCTCCTTGCTCAGCAGATATGATTCTCGGCATAATAGAGCCCAATCTGACTGTAAGAATGTGGGAGATGACTTTATAGCTAAAATTGCACAAACTGATAGGTCGAAATTCCCCAAAGTGAGTCGGGCAATCAACCTTAGGAATTAAGGCAATAATACTAGAAGTAATTCCCTTCGGTAAAGGGAAACCCTGAAAGAAACCTTGAACAGCAGCAACGACATCATCTCTAATAATATCCCAGCAATGAGAGTAGAAAAGGCCGGAGAAACCATCGGGGCCCGGGGCACTATTCCAGTTCATCCTCCAGATAGCTTCCTTGATTTCATTGGCAGAGGGAATTAAGATCAAACCATGGTTCTATTGTTCAGTGACTAGATTGGGTATTACTTGCAGCAAAGCATCATCTATGTTGTGGTCCTCAGCTGTAAGGAGCTGCGAGAAGTGACGCACTGCCTCACACCGTAGAGCTTCCTTATCGTAACCAATGAATGAAATTCTTCCTGCATTTACCCTGAACAATGGCATGGTAGAAAGCAGTGTTCTTATCTCCATCCTCAAGCCAAACCATTCTCACTTTCTGGCACCAAAAAACCTCCTACCGATGAAGCATCCGCCGCATCACCGCACTAGCCTCAAAAAGGGCTGATCTGCTATCGTCGGTGGGTAACATGTCAAACTCCAGCTGCCTTATACGAACCAACTCCTCAGCACATTTTAGGTTAACATCAACGCGACCAAAGACATCTTTATTCCACACCTGTAAAGCTTTTTTAGTAGCCTTTAGTTTTAATTGCATATTTAGTAATGGGTTGAAAGAAACTCCATCCTCTCCAGACCAAGCTTCCTGGACACATTGCATAAAGGACCCATGGTCCAACCACATCTTCTGAAAGGTGCACCGAGACGGCGAAGAACAAACAACGCCACATTTGATAATCAGTGGGGCATGATCAGATGGACCACGAGGAAGGTGTTGGACAGAACATCCAGGATAAGAAGCTTGGCAAGTCAAGTTGATAAGCACTCGATCTAGTCTGGCTTTAATAGCAGCACCTCCCACTCTATTATTAGACCAAGTGTATCTAGGTCCCCGGAAACCAGCATCTAACAGGCCAAAAGCAGATAAGAAGGCATTGAAATCCAACATTGAGGAAGCATTGTGCATTTGACCACCCAGCTTCTCAGAAAAATCAGCAATACAATTGAAATCTCCCCCTACAATCCACAACAAGCCATCAGTAGGGATCACAGAAAGCAAATCATCATACAGTGATTGATGAACTTGAGCATCACAGACCGCATAGACGGTAGTAACCCTGCAAATGGCAACACTACCATTCATAACCACACCAGTCACCTGCTGAGGAGATTTGGAGATCAAAGAAAATTTGAGAGGATTATTCCAGAATAACCAGATTTTAGTATCCATATCAAGACCCTCCTCTAAATGATCCATCCCTAGATAGCGTCGAGCAGCAATAGCCTTAGACAAAGGCATCTTTGGTTCCAGAATGGCAAGAAAATCAATATGATGGGACCTGAGCAAAAACTTCAGATGTGTCTTAGAGGCCAAATTTGCAAGACCTCTAATATTCCAAAATAATGGAGAGCAAATCATGACAATGCATATCCAGAAGTATCAGCGGCGACCTTGGCTTGGGATCTAGTGCGAACCCCCACCCTTCGTATGAAACCTCCTACCATATCATGTTTTGGAGGCATCATGAAAACATTTTCAGCAAGGGCCTTAGACGAGGCATTCAAAGAAGGAGTATCCTTAAAAGAAGCAGGAGGAAACCCCCCTTCCTTAGGAGACAAGGGTAAATCCTGATAGGATATCCTATCCCTTAATAGCTCATCAGCTTGATGTCCGGTCGCCGGAGCCTCCGCCACCGGCAACGCCGCCGACCTGCACCTCAAAAGTCATAGCACTAGGCACTAAAGATTGCTGAGCAAATGACACTCGTAAAGGAATATCCCGACCTAGCGCTGGAACAGCCGCAAGCAAATCCTCATGCACAGTCTCACCAATTATCACCTGACCATCACTATCAAGACCAACAGTTTCTTGAGGAGGTAGTACTAAGGAAGCATCATGAGACCCCGACACCTCTAACTGACTCTTCTTCTTCCAGGATCTTGGCTTGTGCTTGATTTCTGTTCTGTGCATTGCTTCTCTGCTGATATGTTCATGCATTGTCTTAGGCTAAGTCTGTACAGCCTACGTCTCTTGCAGCGTCAACGCTGTGAGCATTCTCAAGTCTGCAGCGTCAACGCTGTGAGTATGCACTTTGTTTCAGATTCTTCTAGTCTATACAGACTTTAGCGTCTCAGTTAGCGTCTAAGGCAAAGTCTACACATTGGCTAAGTGTGTACATCACTTACATTTCTTGAGACCAAGTCCATACATCGTGAAAGTCTATACACTCCTCTTGGCCTTAGCATCTGTTTTGAAGTCCATACATTGGTCTTCAGTTCAAGTCTGTACAGCGTTACGTTCTCTTTGGAAAGTTTGTACAGCGTCAAGTCTGCACATTGGGGTTTCACGAGAAGTCTACACATTGGTCTCCACCTGAAGTCTATACATTGGCTAAGGGTCTTCAAGTCCATACACTGTTGTCTGATGCATATTGTTTGAAGTCTGTACAACATGCCTTGTTGTTCACAACTTTCTTGTTTGTGACTTCCCTAGTGTTTTGATGATGAGCATCACTATGTTAAGTATTCTCATTTTAATCAGATATCTTGCGTAATGTTATGCATTTGAAATTTTCATGATTAACAGAAAAACGGCTATGAGGTAGTACCTTGTATGTCCGTACTATTCCTTTCATACTTCGTGTTATTTGTGTTTACTACACTTCGTGTTGTCCTTTTGTACGTCATGTTGTTCCAACTATGTTTGTTGATTGTCTTCGTGTTGTTTACTGAAGCAGCTCGAATTGTTCTGATGAACTTCGAGTCATTTTCCTGTGAACCTCGTGTCGTTTCTTCAGTATTTAGTTGCTCATCTCGAGTCATCCATTTTATTTTTGCTCTTGTGTTTTCGTGTCATTTACTGTAGTTACTCGAGTCATTTTTCTGGCTTTCACTGCTTTATCACGTGTCGTTGTAGCTGCTCCTATTTTTCTATCTTCGTGTTTTTTTTCCTAGACCCCGTGTCCTTTTTGCTTTGTGACCACACTGCTTGTCGGTTTCTATTTTCATCTTCGAGTTGGTTTTAGTCCGTGTCGTCCTCGTCTTCGAGTCGTTTGTAAGTTCGAGCGATTTTGTATTCGTGTTGTTTTTGTGTCTTCATGTTGCTTTTTGTGTCTTCGTGTTGCTTCTTTCTATCTTCGTCCAAGGTTCCTTTGATCGCGTGTTTCTATCATTTTTACTCCGTGTTATTTCCTTCTCCGTCCCTCGTGTCGTTCTCAGTATAGTGCACCTATTGTTGTTCCTACACACCTCGTGCAGTTTTAGTTTTTGTGGCCCTGAGTTTTAATCGTTTTAATTCTTTGCAGGAGAAGAAGAAAAACAAAAAGAAGAAGGTGGTCCGAGGAAGAATATTCCTCAGTGACTGGGAGGCACGTGATCCGAGGCTGGAAGGGCAGACAGGATTGTGACACGTGTGCTGAAGCTGGCTGAGAGATTGACACGTGGCCACAAGTTCTGGGCGGGAAATGAGGAAGCCACACGCGCCCAGTGCTGCCCTCCTGCTGGCTGCTGCTTATAAAAGGAAGCCTTCATCCAACAGATGAAGACTGATCGAAGAAGAAGCCTGGAGAGCAGAAAGTCCTTCGATCCAGAAAAAGAAAAGAGGAAGAAAAAGAGAAGAAGAGAGAATAGCAGAGAGCGTGAGCCGAAGAGAATAGAGGAAAAGAGATCGAGAGAGTGAAAGAGCAGAAGAAGAAAAGAGCTGCAGTAGAAAGCAGAAGAAGAAGAGAAGAGAAGAGATAGAGAGAGCCTGCGAAAGAAGAAGAAAAGAAAGAGAAGAAGAGCAGAAGGAAAAGAAGAGAAAGAGAGAGTCAGAGAGCTCGTGAGGGTTAAGAGAAAAAGAAATTGAGAGAGAAGAGAAGAGGAAGAGAAGCTTACCTGAAGATCTGTCTACTGGACCGTGGATCAAATCCAGGCCAGTCAGCTCCATGCGAGCCACATCTGTGTTATCTTTCTTTACAGCTTTCTGATCGCTGTGTATTTTCCCCTTCTTATTTTTCCTTTTTCATTTGGTTAGCTTTGTACTTCCGATCCTCTGGATTGAGGCCGGGTCCCTCCTGGTCTGGAGGAAGAGAGGTCTGCGACCTCTAGTTTGCAAGTGACTGGAAGTCACTTGTGTGTTTCCCTCCGGTTTGGAGGAAGGGAGATCTGATCTCCGGTTCTGGGCTTGTGAATTGCAAGTCCAAGTGTCCCTCCTGGTCTGGAGGAAGAGAGGTCTTCGACCTCTGGTTTGCTGGTGACTGGGAGTCACTGGTGTGTTCCCTCCGGTTTGGAGGAAGAGAGACTTTGCGTCTCTGGTTTCCAAGTGACTGGGAGTCACTTGGGGTGTCCCTCCGGTTGGGAGGAAGAGGGGAGTTTGTTCCCCTGGTCAAGCTGTGTGTCAGCACCTGTTGCAGACTGAGTCTGCTTGGTTCTAGCATTGGCTAGTGAAGCCTCACTCCGGTTGGGAATGAGGGGTGGATGTAGGTCTGGAGGACCGAACCACCTAAAAATATATTGAGTAATGGTTTGCTTTGTGTGCTTGCTTCCGCTAGATGCTTGGATAGGTGCGCTCTATGTGTTTGCTCATAAGTTTAATTGAATTTGTTTCATTCTGTGATTGCCTCTAGCATCTGAGTTTCTTTAATTGGCCATTATTCATAGAAGGATACATTCACCCCCCTCTGTATCCGGGCCTAGAACCCTAACAATTGGTATCAGAGCGGTGTCTGCATACAAGGTCCAGTGACCTGCAGATTCGATCTTGCAGTCTTAGGTGCTAATTTGTTTTTAGTGCATCAATACTCCTGTTGCATCAATCTGATTTGTTTTCAATGGCTCATCCACCGATTTTCAGTGGTACGCATGTTAATGCATGGTTCGCTAGTCTGAAGAACTATGTTAAATCTGTGAATCCAGACCTGTGGAAAGTAATTTCACACGGTCCTCATGAACTACCAAAGAAAAAGTCCAAATGGACTGACAGTCACAAGTCTAAGCATGAAGAAAATCAGATAGCTATAAATCTGATGAAGGCAGCTACTGATAGAGCTTTCCATTCATGTTTCTTTGATTGCAGTTCGGCTAAAGATATTTTGGATACACTGAAGCGAATTCAGGAGATAGATGTGGACAGCTGCATGATGGTCAACAGAAGCAATCAAAGTGGCAGCAATCAAAATGAAGAAGATGATGATGATGAGGTAAATATCTTCGAGAATTTTTCTCTAGAAGATTGGGAGAATGCATATGCTGAATTATTTGAATCTCATGAACTGTTAAGAAAATAATACAAAAAATTGAAGAAAAGTAGTAGGTCAGACAATTTAAATGTTGATTGTAGAAATTATGTTGAATTGAAAAATGCTCTTGATGCTAATATGTCAGATACTCAAATGCTGAAAGAAGTTGAATGTGTTAAATCTGATCTAAACAAGCTGAAATCAGAAAATGATTCTCTTAGAGGGTTCTCCAAAGAAAATGAAGAAAAATCAGAGAAACTTAAACAGGAGAACAAATTACTGATTGAAAAACTTAATGCCATAAAGTCTGTAAACATAGAATTACATAAAGATCTTGATAAACAGCAAAAAGATATGAAGAAAATTGAAAATGGAAGAAAGTATGAAGTCAATTCAGAAGATCAGCTTCTAATAAATGAATTGGTTCAAAATGATAAGCTTAAAGAAGAAATTGAAAAATTGAAGCTGTTAAACAGTGGCATGTCTGAAAGACTTCTTACTTTGGAAAGAGGAAAAACTATTTGCATTGAAGATTCTGATAAACTGAGCAATCTGGAAAATGAAATTGAAAAATATAAAACTGCTAACAAGGTGTTAACTGAATGTATGAATTGCAGTGAACAAGAGATTGCCAGTTATGAGCTACATATTTCCTCTTTGGAAGATGAAATTCAGGATTTAAAAGTCTCTTTGTCTAAATTTGTTGATGGGCAGAAAAACCTAGACAAGCTACTAGGTATAAAAATCAACTCTAGGAAGGAAGGGCTGGGCTACAATAAGATAAACAAGAAGGAACTTCAGAACAAAGTTATGACATCTTTTGTAAGTGGTTCAGATGTAGCCACCACCTCTAAAGACAAACAGCCCATTGCTCAGAAAATGTTGGGAGTAAAGGATAATTTTAAGAAAGAGGGACTGGGCTATAGTCCAGTCATGAGGAAGGTCGATGGATCCAATTTGAAAACTGTTTTTGTTAAATCTTTTGAACAGGAAAAGCTTTCTACTTCATCTTCACCTCATTATAAGGCTAAGAAAACAGAAAAACATGATAAAAATCAAAAAATGATTGGAAAACAGAAAATAAATAAAAAGGGTCCATCAGTGTTTGCTGATCACAGTCCTCACACACACTCACATACATCTAAAAAAAAGATTATCTGTCATTATTGTCATAAAGTTGGACATCTGATGCATGAGTGTAAGTTGATGGAGAAGGATGATAAGAATGCTAGGAGATCTCATGATAAAAATCCTTCACCTCAGAAAAGGAGTATCACATGTTCTAATTGTGACAAATTAGGACACTCAATTGCTCATTGCTGGTTTGCTAGTGGTAAGAAAACTTCTTATTCATATCATGCTAAATTCCCTGCAAACCAACATATTTTTAATAAAAACAAATCTGTTTCAATGAACCAGTATATCATCTGTTTTAACTGCAACAAAATGGGTCACAGGGCCTCTGAATGCTGGTCAGGCTCTTTTAAAAGAAATTCTATTTCATGCTTTGAATGTGGAAAGGATGGCCACAGGGCCATTGATTGTTGGCATGCCCAAGGAGGCTATGGCAATAATGAACTCAATTTTAAAAAGAATGCATCTTATTGCTCTCACTGTAGAAAGCATGGCCATACAGTCAAGGACTGTTGACATATTCAGGGTAGAAATGTGAATCTCAAACATGCTAAATTCCCTATAAGACAATTTGCAAAACCTTCATGTTATAACTGTGGAAAGCCAGGCCACAGAGCTGAAAATTGTTGGCATGTTCAAAATAACCCTGCTAAACTCCATGTTGCGAAATTTACATGTCATCATTGTGGGAAGCCAGGTCACAGGGCTGCAACCTGTTGGCTGGCAGGATATCAAAACCAAACTGGTTTTGGTAAACAGAATTTTTATTCTGTGAACAGAAAATCTCATGCATATACACATGGATTTCATGCTAACAAGAATGTGCATAGATTAAATCTGAAATCTGGTGCATCTTACTATCATTATAGTAAACAGAACTCTCTCTCTGCCAATAAACTTCATGACAACAGTAATGTGCATAAGAAGAATTTGAAATCTGATAATTCATGTCATTACTGTGGTCAAATTGGTCATTCAATGAATAATTGCTACTTGACGAAATCTGATGACCATGTTGCTAGAAATGTGCTGAGAAAACCTGCTAGAAATAATATTATCATGTCAGGACCCAAGATTTCTTGGGTGCCTGTTTGTGCAAAATAAACTTTGCCTTGCAGGTGTGCCTTGGAATGGAATAAAAAGGGGTATTAATCCAAGGCACTCAAGAATGAAAAAAACCCCTTCTGAACTGTTCAGGTAAATTCTCTGAATGTTCCATTTTGAAACTCATTGCATATCTGGTTTGATGCATTCTTGCATATCATGTTCTTAGTTTCATCTAGTGCATGCATATTAAATCTGTTCTTGCATATTCATTCATCATCTGCCAGTTGCATTATGTTCTAATCATGCACTCTGAAATTTCTGAAAATCTGAACTGAATGTGAATATTGTTTGAAATTTGTGTGTTGCAATAGCTCACTGAACATTTTGAATTGGATATAGGACTGCATGTTGAATTATCATGCATGACCTCATCAGTGTCTCATGACAAACATTGTATGTTGTCAGGGGGAGTCAATGCATTGCATATAGGTTGTCAAATGCATACTCATGTGAAAATTCATTGCATATCCTTTCATTGATTCTCTTTGACCAAACCTTGAGCATATTTTTGAAATCATTAAGCTTCAAAATCTCTCCTATCAATTGATAACAATTGGTATCATTTGGTATCAGAATTTCTATCAGTCATTCATGAAGATTTCAATGGGACTATCTCGATCATAAATCTGAAAATTCTTGAACTAGAAATCTTCTATTATACATTTTTATGAATGTCTGAAATAACTCATATGGTTTAAGCTTAATGTACTCATGGAGTTTAACTTTAAAATCTCTTAACATATCTGAAGCATGTTTAATAAACCTTAACCATCTGGTTCATGTTTAGTCTTGTGAAAACTTCTGAAATCTGCACTCTTGAATACATGACTTCAACTGATTAAGTACATGAAATTATTATTGACTTGAAGCAATGAATTTTTTTGAAAAGTCTAAAGGGTAATATCTGTCAGAGCAATGACCTTGGTCACTGAGAAACACATGTCCAAAGGACTGTGTCATGAGGTACCATAGTTAACTCTGATTAAGAATTCATTGAAATTCAGGCAGAGCAATGGCATGCACACTGAGAAATACAATTCACTCATCAAGAAATGATTTGCAGTGTGTCATGATGTGTATATGCTATCTCTGTTCATATAAAGCATGACAGTTAGTCACACTAAGTGCTTAGGGATATTGGCCTCTGATCAAGGTATATCCTCTAGTTACAAGGTGTGCACTGAACTAGAGTGCTCGTAAAATTTGTAGCATGAAAATTGTTGAACGAATTGAAATATCTGAATATTGATGCAAAAATCAAATTGCTACAACCCTAGACAAAATCATATGACTTCATAATTGCTTGATTTCAATACTGATGCATGTAATTCTGAAAGAAGTCAATAAATTTGATTGTGTAAGACAAAGGGAGGATAATCAAGATAAATATGAGGGCTTGGTTCATTTTTATTAAAACATAGTTTTAGATATCAATATAGAATTTTATTGATAAAATCTGCATACATCATGTTTAAACCATGTTGTTCAAAAAGCTCATTCATAAGCCCCTATAATGGAAGACTTTGAAAACTTATGTTTTGGATTTATGAGAATGACATTTCCTTAAAAATCTGACTAAAATTCTTGTAGTTGAAGCCTCTTTAGAAATCTGCTAATTGAACCTATTCTTGGCTCATTGACCTGAACTTCTCCTTGTTTGCCCCTGTGGTCTCCTCTCATCTATCTCATAAGATTCCACTTATTGAGGGGGAGCTTCCATGTCATGCATCACTTGCATATCAATTGGCATCTATTCAGGGGGAGCATTCCTTGTCATACTGAATCATGTTCATATCATTTGTGACCTTGCATTCAAATCCCTCATGATCAGATTTATGCATGATCAACAAAAACGGTATAGTCAACTCCTTTCTTATCAGTTGACTGATTCCATCTGCATTTTTCTGACCATACAAATGTGAGGTGCCACTCCCATTATTACCTTGTTCACTTGCAGCCTTCTGAACCTCAGAATCTTTATGATGGTGGATTTCAGATTGATTCCTGAGATGTATTTCTCTCCACACTGTTGGAATCTTCCATCTTGTTCTGCAATAAGTTCTGATTCTGTGGTATCTTCACCAGAATTCAGATTCTTTGTAATGGCTGATTTCAGATTGATTTATTAGATAACCAGAGTCCATTCCTGTGCTTCAGGGGGAGTTATGGTTTATTATCATCTAAGGGGAGAGTAGTCAATCATGCATGTTGATAGGGGGAGAACTGTTTCATTGTCATAAGGGAGATCTTCATTTTAAAGAACCTTGACTCATTCTCTGCATTGTTGTGCTGCATTTGACTATCAAACCATTTCCCTTCTTTTTGATTATGTCAAAGGGGGAGAATAGTTTGATGAGTCAGTGTGACTCATTATGTTGCCATCATCAAAAAGGGGGAGATTGTTGTGCCCCTTGTGCTTTGTTGATGATGTGGTGTTTTAATGATAGCAACATGAATGAGTCATCACATTGTCTTGAATATGTCTGACCTTTTCTGTCGGAGATTGCATAAGTGTGCCATGTCTGAATTGTGAAGAATGCATGTGTATGCTTGAGTCATGCTGTGATATATTGGCTTGTGCTTGATTTTTGTTCTGTGCATTGCTTCTCTACTGATATGTTCATGCATTATCTTAGGCTAAGTCTGTACAGCCTACGTCTCTTGCAGCGTCAACGCTGTGAGCATTCTCAAGTCTACAGCGTCAACGCTATGAGTATGCACTTTATTTCAGGTTCTTCAAGTCTATACAGACTTTAGCGTCTCAGTTAGCGTCTAAGGCAAAGTCTACACATTGGCTAAGTGTGTACATCGCTTACATTTCTTGAGACCAAGTCCATACATCGTGAAAGTCTATACACTCCTCTTGGCCTTAGCATCTGTTTTGAAGTCTATACATTGGTCTTCAGTTCAAGTCTATACAGCGTTACGTTCTCTTTGGAAAGTCTGTATAGCGTCAAGTCTGCACATTGGGGTTTCACGAGAAGTCTACACATTGGTCTCCACCTAAAGTCTATACATTGGCTAAGGATCTTCAAGTCCATACACTGTTGTCTGATGCATATTGTTTGAAGTCTGTACAACATGCCTTGTTGTTCACAACTTTCTTGTTTGTGACTTCCCTAGTGTTTTGATGATGAGCATCACTATGTTAAGTATTCTCATTTTAATCAGATATCTTGCGTAATGTTATGCATTTGAAATTTTCATGATTAACAGGAAAACTGCTATGAGATAGTACCTTGTATGTCCGTACTATTCCTTTCATACTTCGTGTTGTTTGTGTTTACTACACTTCGTGTTGTCCTTTTGTACGTCGTGTTGTTCCAACTATGTTTGTTGATTGTCTTCGTGTTGTTTACTGAAGCAGCTCGAATTGTTCTGATGAACTTCGAGTCATTTTCCTGTGAACCTCGTGTCGTTTCTTCAGTATTTAGTTGCTCATCTCGAGTCATCCGTTTTATTTTTACTATTATGTTTTCGTGTCATTTACTGTAGATACTCGAGACATTTTTCCGGCTTTCACTACTTTATCACGTGTCGTTGTAGTTGTTCCTGTTTTTCTATCTTCGTGTTGTTTTTCCTAGACCCCGTGTCCTTTTTGCTTTGTGACCACACTTCGTGTCGGTTTCTGTTTTCGTCTTCGAGTTTGTTTTAGTCCGTGTCGTCCTCATCTTCGAGTCGTTTGTAAGTTCGAGCGATTTTGTATTCGTGTTGTTTTTATGTCTTCATGTTGCTTTTTGTGTCTTCGTGTTGCTTCTTTCTATCTTCGTCCAAGGTTCCTTTGATCGCGTGTTTCTATCGTTTTTACTCCGAGTTATTTCCTTCTCCGTACCTCGTGTCGTTCTCAGTATAGTGCACCTATTGTTGTTCCTACACACCTCGTGCAGTTTTAGTTTTTGTGGCCCTGAGTTTTAATCGTTTTAATTCTTTGCAGGAGAAGAAGAAAAATAAAAAGAAGAAGGTGGTCCGAGGAAGAATATTCCTCAGTGACTGGGAGGCACGTGATCTGAGGCTGGAAGGGCAGACAGGATTGTGACACATGTGCTGAAGCTGGCTGAGAGACTGACACGTGGCCACAAGTTCTGGGCGGGAAATGAGGAAGCCACATGCGCCCAGTGCTGCCCTCCTGCTGGCTGCTGCTTATAAAAGGAAGCCTTCATCCAACAGATGAAGACTGATCGAAGAAGAAGCCTGGAGAGCAGAAAGTCCTTCGATCCAGAAAAAGAAAAGAGGAAGAAAAAGAGAAGAAGAGAAAATAGCAGAGAGCGTGAGCTGAAGAGAATAGAGGAAAAGAGATCGAGAGAGTGAAAGAGCAGAAGAAGAAAAGAGCTGCAGTAGAAAGCAGAAGAAGAAGAGAAGAGAAGAGACAGAGAGAGCCTGCGAAAGAAGAAGAAAAGAAAGAGAAGAAGAGCAGAAGGAAATGAAGAGAAAGAGAGAGTTAGAGAGCTCGTGAGGGTTAAGAGAAAAAGAAAGTGAGAGAGAAGAGAAGAGGAAGAGAAGCTTACTTGAAGATCTGTCTACTGGACCGTGGATCAAATCCAGGCCAGTCAGCTCCATGCGAGCCACATCTGTGTTATCTTTCTTTACAGCTTTCTGATCGCTGTGTATTTTCCCCTTCTTATTTTTCCTTTTTCATTTGGTTAGCTTTGTACTTCTGATCCTCTGGATTGAGGTCGGGTCCCTCCTGGTCTGGAGGAAGAGAGGTCTGCGACCTCTAGTTTGCAAGTGATTGGAAGTCACTTGTGTGTTTCCCTCCGGTTTGCAGGAAGGGAGATCTGATCTCCGGTTCTGGGCCTATGGATTGCAAGTCCAAGTGTCCCTCCTGGTCTGGAGGAAGAGAGGTCTTCGACCTCTGGTTTGCTGGTGACTGGGAGTCACTGGTGTGTTCCCTCCGGTTTGGAGGAAGAGAGACTTTGCGTCTCTAGTTTCCAAGTGACTGGGAGTCACTTGGGGTGTCCCTCTGGTTGGGAGGAAGAGGGGAGTTTGTTCCCCTGGTCAAGCTGTGTGTCAGCACCTGTTACAGACTGAGTCTGCTTGGTTCTAGCATTGGCTAGTGAAGTCTCACTCCGGTTGAGAATGAGGGGTGGATGTAGGTCTGGAGGACCGAACCACTTAAAAATCTATTGAGCAATGGTTTGCTTTGTGTGCTTGCTTCCGCTAGATGCTTGGATAGGCGCGCTCTATGTGTTTGCTCATAAGTTTAATTGAATTTGTTTCATTCTGTGATTGCGTCTAGCATCTGAGTTTCTTTAATTGGCCATTATTCATAGAAGGATACATTCACCCCCCTCTGTATCCGGGCCTAGCACCCTAACACATTCTTTAGATCAAATGGCATGACCATATAGCAATAAGTGTCCCAGGGCGTGGTGAATGAGGTTTTCTCTTGATCTTCCGGAGCTAGACGGATTTGGTTGTACCCTGAATAACCATCCATGAACGACAAAGCTTCGTACCCGACTGTGTTGTCTACCAATACATCTATATGAGGCAGCGGGAAATCATCCTTGGGGCATGCTTTGTTCAGATCCCTGAAATCAATGCAAATATGCACCTTTCCGTCCTTCTTGATAACAGGGACTATATTTGCCACCCACTGGGGATATAAGACAACTTAATAAACCTGGCTTTATGTAATTTGTCGACCTCTTCTTTCATCCTCAAGGCCATGTGGGGGTGAAATCTTCTCAGATTTTGCTTTACGGGTGTTGCCCCTGGCTTAAGCACTAATCGGTATTCCGCCAAGGAGGGGTCAAGACCCGGCATGTCCTCGTAAGACCAGGCAAAAGAATTGCTATACTCCCTTAGGACTTTGATCAACTCCTCTTCAACTTTAGGAGGGAGATTAGAGGCAATAATAATGGGCCTGGGGTCCTCATTAGTTCCCAAATTAACTTCTTTTGTAGGTTCATCCACTGCGGACGATGGCTCGTCGAATCTCTTTAAGCCTTGCGCATACAAGTCAGTAGTGTCATCTACATCGTTGTCCTCACAATCGATCGGGTCCTTCTCATCTATGACTTCATAGACTCCCAGTCCGTCGTCGCTCTACACCCCGTCTTGCTCCTCGTCTTCCTCGATCACAATCGCCGTAGCTATGAACTCTGGGCATTTAAGAAGAGCACAGCATCGCTGTGCTAGATCTTGCAAGAACCTATCAGGAATGGATTTTGAAAGTCACGCCAGCGGGTGCGGCTCAGGCAAGGATGGGTTGGATGACCTAGAACAAGATCCTACTTCTCTAGACCTAACAGACTCTACTTCCCTAGACTCGACGGACCCTACGTCTAACCTAGGAGAGAGAAAATCTAGTGGGAGGGAGGCAGTAGGGGCCTCATGCCCCTGGGAGGAGGATGGAGAGAAGATAGCGTAATCTTCCACTGAGACCTCCGTTTCAAATTTGGCATTTTTTTTTGAGATCAGTGGAGATCATGCAACAAGATGGAGATGAAGGCGGAGGAGGGAGCCTAAGGGGATACATGGACAGATAGAAGGGATCAGAGGAGGAGAAGAAAGAAGTAGATAGATCAACCGGAGGATAGCAACTGCATGTTCTAATGATGAGGAAATTAGTAGGGATCTTAAATAGAAATAGATTAATCAAGAGAGAAGGTGATCGGGGTGTAAATTCTAGCTTTTGAGGGAGAGACGTCAAACGGGAAGGAGACCAAGTGAAAATGACGGGTGAGCTCCCCTTTTCCTGCGCACGGACGGCTGGCTTCTTCTGCTCATAATGCACAAGCCGCACCTCCTGGCTCCTTTGGCAACTATTTTCTTCATGAAATAATCTTACAAATGTTTGACTAAAATCGAGCATATCATCATCAGGCCCCTTTGGCATCAATGGTGGGCTGACAACGGTATAAGATGTATCTTCTTTCTTGGGCTGACTTGGCGATGCCTTCAATGTACCTGGCTGGAGAGGACCTTTGACAAAATGTTGGCGATAGTCCCAGGTTAATGACCCTGAGTCGCCCAAAATTAAGAGTGAGGATTCTCAATAACCGAGGCCTCTCCTGTTCCTTTTCCTTCCCATGGGGACCAGCTTGGTCCGCCCCTATAATTGTGGGCCGAGACCTCTCCCCGGCTGATACCCCAGCTTCAATATAATGGACCAGCCTTTTGAATCTCTAATCTTGGGCTTTTCTCTGATGTTGACCGGCATGGTGGCAGGCTTGCGTGGTGTATAGGCCCATGGAAAATCTAGATCTAATACTGAAACGACAGGCCGATTACTTGGCCATACTGTTTGCAAAATCTTTTCTGAGACAGCTTTGATGGATTGGAACGTGGATATACTTTTTACCTTGACCACCCTCCCTTGAAAAGGGAATTTGAGACACTGATGAGCTGTGGATGGTACAATATTAAGATTGTCAATCCATGGGTGACCCGAGATGGCCTTGAACGTAAGATCGATATCCAGCACATAAAACTCAATTGGCATTGCAAGAGGCCCAAGCTTAGCTTGAATGGTGACTACCCCGTGACATGCCCTTCTGGAATTGTCATATGCTGCAATGGTGATCGGGGTTGGCCTTAGTAAATCTTCTGACAGGTTGCAGGCCCTTAGAGTGCTGAGAGGACAGACATTAATAGAGGCCCCTGTGTCTACCAATGCCGCGTCTATGCTTACTTTATTTGGAATAATAGAAATGCATAGTGGCATTTGGCGAGTCTCGGGAGGTGCTAGTTTAGCCTCGAAAAATGTGATTACTGGCCCTTTGGAGACGGTAGCCTGGACTGTCGGTAAGCTGTCTACAGCCATGTCCTTGTTTACTATAACTTTCTGAAGGAAATTCCGGAGTGCATCTTGGTGAAGTGTGGACCTCTTGATCAGCTCTAACATAGAAGTTTTAGCGGGCACCCTGTAAAGATGATGTAGCAAATCATATTGGGTACATGGCAGTGGGTCTGCCTCCTCTTGATCAAGAGCCTGTTGCAAGGATTGGGGATTGGGTGTGGATGCACCAGTGGAAAGATAGTTTCTATGGAACAAACGCCCGCTCCATAGGGTAAGGTTCTGGGCCGGCACGCCATCAAATGGGCTCGAGATTAGCCACTTAATAGGCCCGACGGGATGAATGGATGGAATGGTGGAGATGATGGGGGTGACGGGAGTAGTGGTGGAGATAATGGGGGTGACGGGAGTAATGGTGAAGATAATGGGTCATGGAGGGAGATTGACGGGTAGAGGGTTAGGAGGAGGCGAGGAAATAGTAGGGGTAGGCATTGGCGGTGGAGTGGAGATGGGAGGAACAATAGGGGAAGCGGGTGGTAGGATGAGGGGTTTGGCGAACGCGGAGGGTGGAGGGGTTTGATGGTTAAGCGGGAGGGTGATGAGGGTAGAAGGTGAAGAAGGGTTGTAGTAGTTGTGGTGGAGGGCCATGAGCCGCTATACTAAAGTTTCATCATCGTTGGATCACCTGGCGTCGGGAGCCGAGGGTTGAACAAGATTAACCTGAGCCGGTGCTGGTGGCTGAGGTTGCGAAGTGGGCGGATGATTTGGCATGGGGTTTTGGTGGATCCCCAAGTCCTAAACAGACTGTTGCTGCTGCGGTGGCTACGGCTATGGTGCTTGTTGCTGCACTTGCTACCTCGGTGCTTGTCTTCTCTTCTCTTTTATTTCAACAATGGCCTTATGCATCTCGGCCCAGTCAATGCGCTGCCCTTCATGTAAATCATACACCAGATCTCGGAACTGAAAACAACCTTCAATGGTGTGCCTGAGCTGCCGGTGGAACATGCAGTACTTGGATTGGTCAACGACCGGGTTCCAGTTGGGCCGTTCTGGAGGGAGATGAATTGCATTTATCGACATGAGAGCGTAGAAGATGTCTGTAAGGGGCTCGGGCAAAGGATGGCATTGCGTTCTTTTTGGAGTCGGGTGCTTATTGGTATAGCCATTGGGTAGAGGGACGTTGTGGTATTGCGGGGGTTGTTGAGGATGTTGTGGAATGGGAAAGACATTTTGTGGAGCAGGGAAGGTAGGCTGGGCATTTTATGGAGCGGGAAAAATGGGTTGAGGATTTTGAGCAGTGGAGACTTGGGGATTGCGCGGAGTTTGTGGAAAGCGGAGTGGAGTGGACTGGTTAGGGAAGGGGAATGTCATTGGTTTGGACTCCCTCGGTGACAGGCCCCTGAGGTTTTCTATTGTATTCGGGCTTTTGGGCCTTAAAGAAAGAGTGGATAGGGGAGTCCTTGAACTCGGTCTAAATAAATCTCGCCCGGCTATACAGTTGGTGCATGTTGGCAATATCATTCATGGCCCATATGTTGTGGAAAGTGGGTGTAGCATTGGATATGAGCAACTTGACCTTCTCCTCCTCCGGAATATGACCCAGCACACGGGCGGCCATCTGCCTCCATCTATCAGTGTATGTAGCAAAGTCCTCGTCGGCTTTCATCTTTTCGGCCACAAGATCTGTAAACGAGTATTCCGGGCCGACACGATCCTAGAACCTTTGAATAAATTTCTCCTTCACAACCTTGAAGCTTTCGGCATCTTCTAATGGCAGGGCATAAAACCACTCCAGTGCAACTCCATCTAGCAATCGGCGGAATAGATATGCCATAAGGCAATCATCATATTGGAACTGCGCCGACTCATACATGAAATCCCTCACATGAATAAAAGGGTTTTTGTTCCCGTCATACTTGCGGTATGTGGGGAGCTCAGATTGAGGAGAGAATCGAATGTTGTGGAAGCTGGGAACTAGAACGTCTGCCAAGGATTGTGGGCCAACCCGCTTTTGAAGAAAGTCGAGTTGTTGTTGCATGGCGACCCATTTATCGAGGAGTTCCTGCTCCCGAGATGGAGTAGGTGGAGTGAAAGGAGTAAGCTCAAGGTGAGGAACCGAAGGGTAGATGGAAGGAGGGGGAGGCCCATAAGAATGATATTGGGCCAAAGGATGACCCAAATTGGAGTGGACATGGGCTACCCCTTGCTGAGGGCGAGGGAAATCAGTCGGGCCAATAAGGACTTGTGGCACCGATGGAATGGACCTATAAGAATCATTCTGGGTGGATGAGGGAAGAATCGTCTTCCCTTTATCAAGGATTTGAGGGGCTGAGCCAGAGGACTGGCCCGCCTCCAGACTGGAGAATCGAAGGATCTTGGGCTAGACCGGGGTAAGATCCATAGGAATGGGCGAAACCCTGGGCCCATCAACCCAAGACTAAGAGACGGAGGTGGTGGACAGACCCTATGTGATCGTGGGAGATGGGGCGCTGGACCCCTGCAAGGTCTGGCAAAGGGCTTGGAGTTCGGCCGGATCCAACTAGGCCATCATTTGCAAGATGTGACTGGTGGGATTATTGGTGGAAAGGGAGGGTTGAGCGCCCTCCATGGAGACAAAGGAAAATAGGAGGGACAGACCCTTCTCCAGATTGAAGTTGGATGACCCTGGGCAGGTCCACTAAGAGACCTTGGGGAAGAGATTCCTCGTGGGAACGGGGAAGATCGTAGGGTGACATGTTGGATTCGAACAAAGGATTGGAGTAAGAAGTGTACGAGGAATTGCCCCTAGGAGAAGAACCTATAAATTGGAAGCAACTTCACATGCAATGTGACACCTTGGAAAGAAAAAAGATGCAAACAACACAAACAACCTTAAATGAGTAACTAGTCAAAATGACTTCAAACTTATGTAAATAATAAAGGGATGAAAGGCAACCAAAGTCAACCAAGTTATAATGATGCACACATTTTATTTATCTCTTCCTTTAGAACCTTAATGATTTCAATTAAAATGTTCTCTCCAACAATAGGTTCTTAATGGGAAGGATATTGGGAACTTGGGTAACTCTAGGTGTAAACTCTCCCTTGCTTATGCAACCTAGACACGGGGTGGCAAAGATACAACCGGCCCGACGTCCGTGTGGGAATCCACGGCTCACGGGGACTTATGGAGGTCCTTGATGCGGTCTCCTAGTCGACCCCAAGGAATATGGAGGCGAGAGGATCACAAATCAAGGTGGGAATGCAACTATGATATGAAAGATGAATGATCCTATGTGCACTGGAGTGCATGCAACTTCTAGCCTATGAACTAGCAAATAATATGCAAATAATGATATGAGTGTAGACGCCTAATTTCGGACATCCCGCGGATCCCCAATGGACCTTCGTGTGAATGACGTGAATTGTGGTACTTGGTTTACCGATGTTTGAATTTAAAGCCCAGCCCGTAGCCTTTTAGCTATTGGGCCTCGTCCACTTAGACGCCCAAGAATCATGGTCTGGGCGGCCAAAGGCTTGGCCGCCCCCCAATCCTGGGCGACCAGAGTGATGGCCGCCCTGGTCTGCTGGGTGGCCAGAGTCCTGGCCGCCTTCCCCCTCAATGTGGCCAAAGGTTTGGCCGCCTTCCTCTGTTTACCCGGTCAGAGAATGTGGTCCGGCTCATGGGCACGTCCTTTCCCCCGTTCTGCACGATCTCTCCCCACAACTTGTAACTCCTAGCTCGTTGAAAAAAATGGAGGATCTCCAGTGTGAGTGGGGAGATTTGGAGGGGATTCCATTCGGGGAGTTCTTGGGTTGGAGAGGAGGATCGAAGGAGCGGAGCTCCGGCGGAGGTGTCTTGCAGAACTTCCTCCCGGAGGTTGAGCAAAACCGATCACCTTCCTCCTACTTCCCATAGTCCTGGTTTGAACTCCACAGCTCTTACTCCCTACTTTCATCACGGCTTCCAGGTAAGTACGTAGCATTGCATGTAGTGTCCCTTAGCCCCTAAACTTAAGAGGTTTCTTCCCAAAAACAAAGGGAAGGTGGGTGGTCAAAAGTCTCGGCCATCCCTCCTTCCCACCACCCCCGGGTAAACTTGCCACCATCATTCCTATTTTTGTTCATTCCATTAGAGTAGATTATTACACTCATTTCTTTACTAATGGCTTGATGTTTCCTTTTCTTTTGAGCTACATTGCAAGACTTCAGCACAAGGGACAAGCAGGGTGATGTGATACCCCCTAGGACTTAGACAAGCAAGCACATTCACAATCAAAAGGGCCAATTTGGGCCACCGCTCTCCCGTCGCTCACCCAAGTCCCGGGGTAACTTGGCAATGCCTAGGTGAGGTTGAGGGGTTGGACCCTTGCTGGTAGAGGGCCAGCAAGGCCAAGATTTGATTCCCAATGGATGTGGATGCCCAATTCAATGGGGCCGACAAAGTGCCAATGGCACCGGTTACTCTCTTCCCACGGTGATCACTCAAGACAACGGGGCTTGAGGATCAAGCTCTCACTCTCACAGCCAGTGGAACTAAGAACTAATATTGAAAGACAAGCACTAAAGGGAGTGAGGTTTGAGCACTTACTCGACCGGTTTGAAGAAACCGGTCCCGCTCGGAGACGAGGGCGAGCGGGGAGGCGAGTGGATCCCCACACGTCGCGGCGGTGTAGCTTGACCTGCTCAATCCAATTACAACACTACTCCTCTCGCAGGAGGGGGACCTTGGGGTGGGGGTTAATGGATATTACAGCCAAAACAACCTCCACGCAGGGAGGGGCCTTCAGCCGGCCAAGCGGGGAGGGGAATTTGAGAAAGGAACACCGAAGATGGGAGGTTGCCGATTCTGCCTGGTTCTGTGGGTGCTGATAGGTGACTGAAGAGTTGACTACTGAAGCTTCTACCGAATTTTGTTGGGGGCGAAACCACCTGGGAAATCTTCGTAGGAGGCAGGGGAAGTCGTCCAAATTTTGTTAATTTCTTTCGTCATTGATGCCGGTCTGGGTGGAGGCCCAAACAGGGAGGCAGACTCTCAGACTGGCAGCTCCTGATTTCCAACAGCAGGTTGAAGAGGATGTCCCGATAGCTCCGGAACTCAGAATCATGCACCGTCAGAGTCGTTGGAACCGTGGACGAGCCCTCTTCGCCAAAAAACTGATGGCGAAGCCAAATGATGCCGGAGAAGACCAGGGGACTCTGAACACTGCTGACAGGTTGGTGCAGACTATGGGTAGTAGAACTATGTAGCTGAGGGAGAAAATGGATAACTCCTGCTACAGGATGCTGAACGGAGTTCTGCTTCTTGATTCTGAAAGTAGACAGGGAGAGGAAGAACTTTGCAGAAGAGCTCTTGAGCTGATTCTTCCGAGGTTAGTCGTGGTGAAGCTTCTACTCTGGTTCTGGTACTCAGCAGGGGCAGCTCTGCGCAGTTGTGGGAGAACGGAGCTCCCGGGCAGCACACAGCTCGGATGAAGATGAAACCACCTACGTTGCGAAGAAGACCGGTAGACGCTTCCGTGAATACCTCTTGGGTCTTCAGATTTTCTGAGATGTGGTCGGGGTCTCCTCTGCAATCTGATACTCTTCTGCTGCCTACGATCTGAAAACTGGAGGTTGAAGATGATGGGGGGAAATGGGGTATATGGGAGGGGAAATGGAGGTGGATGAGTGTGGGGAGAACCCTGACTGTGAGGGGGTCTAGGAGGGGGTGTTCCAAGGTGTGGGGGGGGGGAAGAATAGGGTCTGGAAGGGGGTCTAACAGGTGGTGGGAGGAGGAGCTATGAATTTAGGCTTGGAGGGAGAAGGGGGAAGGTGAGGGGGGCACAAGTGGGTGGAGGGAATGTGAGTTTGAATTTCCTTTAATGTGGGGTGATCAATGGTGGTCTTGGGGATGGGAAGAGGTGCCTTGGGAAGGTGGAACTTGGGGAAGGGGATGGGTAGTTGGGGGTTGGAGGGTGGGGTGTGGATTGGTGGAGGGTCTATTGGGACTAGGGGGAAGTAATGATGGCTTGTGGGAAGTTGTAGAGGAGTTAATGGAGGTAGGTGGGAGGGTGGAGGTGGTTGGGAGGGGAGGAGAGAGAAAAATTTTGAAATTGGGTGTGGAGGAGAGAGAAAGGAGAGTTGACGCGGGACGGGGACCGACACGGACTAAGACTCACAAAAGACTCTAACTCAGGCCAGCAGTAGCACGCTCAAGGGTCGCCAAGTGGCTGACCACCGTGATATCCCACAGAATGAGGGACGTCTCTCAACAGAAACTCCGACCTCGGCCGTCCCAAGGAGGGAAGCGCACGTGTCTAGGCGTATAGTCGACCTCCAAAGACAAGGGGAGTCGAGTCCTAGCTCGGTGCTCGACTAGTGCTAGGGATGGATGCTCTCACTCACGATCCGCGGTGATGGCAATAAGTGGCTAGGCACCTACCCTCTCTCACGCGGCATAATCAATCACATACTAAAAGAGCAAGCAAAAGGAGGGGAGTCGGAGCGCGTACCTCCACGCCTAGGCGTGGGGAAGGAACCCCGGCCGTGAACCAACAACCCCGATACACCAGAGGTCAATAAAATACAACCCAATAACGGCCCACTCCTCGCAGGGAGGTAAAAGGCTACAACCAATACGTTCGGGGCTGCCGGACACGGGTTGACGGGCTGCACTCGGTGACGGGTCGGCCACGAGGAGGTTCGGGTGCAACGCTGCAGAAACCGGTGTCGCGCGCGCCTGGGTGGAGGGGGGGTCTCACGGGCTGATACGACGCCCGTTTGAAGCACCGTCAGAGAGGACGCGTCGCTGACTGATGGAGGAACGCTCCGGCCAAAGGGGGCGCGCTGGATCCGCCGGTGGTGACCGTGGGCGCTGCTGAAAGTCAGATCAGGTTCTGTGGACACAGAACTGCGCACGCCGTCGGTAAAATCTGGAAATCGGCCTTCTGGTGCCCGAACAAGTCCGGGCCGGTTGGTGGTGACAGCTGATTGGCAGAGGTCGCCCTCGGCCAAATGGCGCTGGCAGACGACGCCGGTGCGAGCCGCAGGAGTCGTTGAAAGTCAGGACTGGTTCGCTGGGCGGACTGGGCAGACACGCTGGCGCAACCCCACGAGATCGACCGCCACGGACGGTGACGATGTCGAAACGCAACGCCGTCGGCGGCGTTGGAAAGTTAACTCGGAGATCCACGAACCCTGAAGAAACCAGCGCAAAATACGCAGCGTGGAGGCCTGGGGAAAATTCGCAATCAGGGCCTCCCCGCTGGGCGAGCAGAGAAAGTGGTGCTGGCGCAGGTCGGCGGAGAAAATCGGTACGGGCAGTGCCTATCCCCGATTGATGCAAAACCGGAGCCGACGCGAAGCTGATCCGCAGACGTATCTCCAGAAAATAGATCGTGGCAAAACTCGTCCAAGAAGGGGGCGCGAGCTCTGCTACAAGTCGGGGCAGAAATCTGGAATCACGCACACGAACCGTTGAGGAAGAAGATGAGGATAAGAGGGAACCCCGGAGTCCACCGAGGGCTGAGGCGTCACACCCCGCCGGTCTCCCGTCGCAGGAGCAGAAAGAGAGAGAGAGAGAAGGGCGCAAAAAGCTTTGCACAATACTCACTTGTATTCAAATTCATGTGTAAACTGTAATCGGTACAATGTGAGAACTACTTATAGGGGATGGGAAAACCCTAATCTAACTAGAAGGGGAGGGGTGCGCCCAGCTCCAAGGAGAGAAAGGCGGCCCATAATTCAGCAAGCTTAGAAAATAGGAAAGGATTCTAAGTGGGATAAGGAAGGGGTGGAGTTGGGGAAAGGAGGAGAGGGGGAAAGGGGAAGGGAGAGGGGAGCGCCCCCCACCTTCCCTAGTAGAACTAGGAAGGGGGGGGGGCTGCCTCCTCCTCCTCTAGCTGGGGAGGGGGCCGCCCCCTAACCCTAATGGGCCCTTTTTTAGTGGGCTTCAAACCCCAATAAGCCCCTGACCCCATAACACGATCCATTACCCCACAAAGCAACCCAATTGGCCACTATATGGCCCAATAAGTGCCTAAACAAGAAGATGTCCACGCAGGGACCAAAAGACAAGGCCCACAAGGCCTGAGCAAGTCCAGACTGAGGCCCAACATGGCCTAAACATGATGAAAAGATAACTAGAAGGTGCCGCCGTCGCCGAGCCACAAGGAGGTAGCGGTGTGCCGGGTGCTCCGTCGAGGATAGCGCCGTGTGTCCTCACCAATTCTCCCCGGGTGGGAAGAACTCGACCCCGTCGAGTAAGGGTCACGGTCGCTGAGGTACCGCTCCAGCAGGTCCGGATCGATCCGCTCCAGCTCTCCACGTGTAATCCAGGTGTTGTCCGACTCGGGGCGCCCTCTCCAATGCACTAAGAAGCGTTGGTAGGCTCCGCTCCTGGTAGTAGTCACCTGCTCATCCAGTATGCAATCTATATGCTCGCGTTTTTGTAATGGGGCTGGAGGAGGTGGACTCTCAGTAGGTGTATCACTCACAACAGGAGGGTCAGGCCCAAATAACTCACTGGGTATCACCGCGGGATCCCGATAAGCTACCAGATCAGAGACATTGAACGTCGAACTGATCCCGTAGTCGTCTGGTAGCTCGATCTCATACGCGTTCGACCCAATACGCCTCAACACTCTGAATGGTCCTGCACCGCGGTCTTGGAGCTTCTTTACGGCTCCCGAAGGAAACCGTTCCGGTCTAACCCGGACCATGACGTACTCTCCCTCGCGGAACTCACGTGTGCGTCTGTGCGCGTCAGCTAACTCCTTGTAACGTGCGTTGCTGGCCTCAAGGTGGTGATGATGCAGACTCCGAACTAGCTGTGTTGACTCATACCTATGTGAATGCAGTGGGGGTCCTGGACATCCGAACATGGATCTAACATGCCTATGATGTCTACCTGACTTGACAACATGGGGAGGGCCTGGACAACCAAAGTAGAACCTAGCATGCACATGTGTCCTATGACATATGGTAGACTCAGAAGGATGAATAATCCCAAGCTTACTCATGACATCTCCCCTATATGACGATGGACATGGTGAAACATGGGGAAGAGACATGTGTCCCTGGCCTCCTAAGCTCGGGCATCTGGATGCCTGTATGGTGAGGTGTTGACTAGAAGGCCTAGGTGGTGTATGATAGTGGACCTCCTCGACAAGGTGGGGAAAATAATCTGGGTCGAGAGGCTCACTAGGGAGGGGATCGAAAGGGTCAAAGAAATGATGACCCCTCCCGACAGGTCCCTTCACTATACTTGCCCATGTGCGACATTCGCCTAGGTGCAGATAATCACCTTCAGGCACTCTCATGTATGGGGCAAGAGGCTCATGAGGAAGGCAAGGAAGGCTAGGTTCCTCCCTCGGGACCGTGAAACCATAAGCGGGGACAAAATCAACCTCCACGGGTATGGGAAATAATAAAAGGACCTCGGATGTGATATGTCCTATGGTGTAGACCGAGGTAATAGACCCCAAAACAGGGAGTGTAAAGCTATGACTATAGGGTTGGTCAGACCCTAAGGTCAACATATAAGTCAACTCCCATTGATAATCTAAACTCCTAAGGAAGTCCTTCACATTTTCAAGAAAGCAGAAGGACCGAAAAGTGGTGTGAAAGGAGTTAAGGGATATTATTGGGAGGGCTGGTCCCATGGGTGTATAGCAAGGAATGGAGACATCTAGAAGTGGACCCTCCCTTAGCCAGCTAGCTAAAGACTCACCAATGACCAGTTCACCCTCGGAAGGTAAGAATGTCTCTATATGAGGGTCTAAGGGTGAAGCCTCTCTCTCGGGAGGGGAAACGGAGTCCTCTATGATGTGGAGGGGATCACTCCCTAACTCCTCAACCTCAGTTAGGTACTCCTCAATCAACTCCTGTTCAGCCTCGTAACTCACTGGAACAAACCCAGGTGATGACATGGAGGTGGTCGGCGTAACGCCGTCATGGAAGACAAACTCACCGGGAAGGTGAGATGGGTGTAAGGTGCAGGTCCTCCTATCCAGGTCGATGGTCGCACTTCTTTCCCCCAACCAAGTTCGCCCTAAAATGATGCATGGACCAGCAAGTGTGCTGATCTTGCACCAAGCGCCATCGAAATATTTAACGGGGCCAAACCACCGTTGAAACTCGATAAAAGCTAAACCATCACGGAGAACAATCTCCCCAGTCTTAGAGAGAGACTCAACAATGTCCTGTGAGACACAATTATATGAAACCTTACTGATGAAGTCGATCTCCGTATGCAACCCATTAGGTAGGATGGCCACGGACATGACAGGGCGCTGAAACGACTCGGTCATCGGTATAGGGATCGGGTATCCCGACGACTGAGTGGTAGGGCCGACACCCACGGGTCGTGCCATAAGAGCGTCGAATCGGGCCAACAGGGATGACCAATCTGACACGTGGGCACGAGGAACCACCATGGGGCTGGCGGGGAGCTGGACATGCAAGACTCAACGAGACAAGGATAAAAACTCTAACTAGAAACAAGCCTAAAATGACAATGCAATGGTTGGTTACCTAGATGAACTAAGAGACTCAATGCACCCTAGACAACCTAAAGACTCAAAAGACCTAAGACCCCAATTTGTTAGAACAAACTGGTTCCCTAGGCTCTGATACCAAATTTGACGCGGGACGGGGACCGACACGGACTAAGACTCACAAAAGACTCTAACTCAGGCCAGCAGTAGCACGCTCAAGGGTCGCCAAGTGGCTGACCACCGTGATATCCCACAGAATGAGGGACGTCTCTCAACAGAAACTCCGACCTCGGCCGTCCCAAGGAGGGAAGCGCACGTGTCTAGGCGTATAGTCGACCTCCAAAGACAAGGGGAGTCGAGTCCTAGCTCGGTGCTCGACTAGTGCTAGGGATGGATGCTCTCACTCACGATCCGCGGTGATGGCAATAAGTGGCTAGGCACCTACCCTCTCTCACGCGGCATAATCAATCACATACTAAAAGAGCAAGCAAAAGGAGGGGAGTCGGAGCGCGTACCTCCACGCCTAGGCGTGGGGAAGGAACCCTGGCCGTGAACCAACAACCCCGATACACCAGAGGTCAATAAAATACAACCCAATAACGGCCCACTCCTCGCAGGGAGGTAAAAGGCTACAACCAATACGTTCGGGGCTGCCGGACACGGGTTGACGGGCTGCACTCGGTGACGGGTCGGCCACGAGGAGGTTCGGGTGCAACGCTGCAGAAACCGGTGTCGCGCGCGCCTGGGCGGAGGGGGGGTCTCACGGGCTGATACGACGCCCGTTTGAAGCACCGTCAGAGAGGACGCGTCGCTGACTGATGGAGGAACGCTCCGGCCAAAGGGGGCGCGCTGGATCCGCCGGTGGTGACCGTGGGCGCTGCTGAAAGTCAGATCAGGTTCTGTGGACACAGAACTGCGCACGCCGTCGGTAAAATCTGGGAATCGGCCTTCTGGTGCCCGAACAAGTCCGGGCCGGTTGGTGGTGACAGCTGATTGGCAGAGGTCGCCCTCGGCCAAATGGCGCTGGCAGACGACGCCGGTGCGAGCCGCAGGAGTCGTTGAAAGTCAGGACTGGTTCGCTGGGCGGACTGGGCAGACACGCTGGCGCAACCCCACGAGATCGACCGCCACGGACGGTGACGATGTCGAAACGCAACGCCGTCGGCGGCGTTGGAAAGTTAACTCGGAGATCCACGAACCCTGAAGAAACCAGCGCAAAAGACGCAGCGTGGAGGCCTGGGGAAAATTCGCAATCAGGGCCTCCCCGCTGGGCGAGCAGAGAAAGTGGTGCTGGCGCAGGTCGGCGGAGAAAATCGGTACGGGCAGTGCCTATCCCCGATTGATGCAAAACCGGCGCCGACGCGAAGCTGATCCGCAGACGTATCTCCAGAAAATAGATCGTGGCAAAACTCGTCCAAGAAGGGGGCGCGAGCTCTGCTACAAGTCGGGGCAGAAATCTGGAATCACGCACACGAACCGTTGAGGAAGAAGATGAGGATAAGAGGGAACCCCGGAGTCCACCGAGGGCTGAGGCGTCACACCCCGCCGGTCTCCCGTCGCAGGAGCAGAAAGAGAGAGAGAGAGAAGGGCGCAAAAAGCTTTGCACAATACTCACTTGTATTCAAATTCATGTGTAAACTGTAATCGGTACAATGTGAGAACTACTTATAGGGGATGGGAAAACCCTAATCTAACTAGAAGGGGAGGGGTGCGCCCAGCTCCAAGGAGAGAAAGGCGGCCCATAATTCAGCAAGCTTAGAAAATAGGAAAGGATTCTAAGTGGGATAAGGAAGGGGTGGAGTTGGGGAAAGGAGGAGAGGGGGAAAGGGGAAGGGAGAGGGGAGCGCCCCCCACCTTCCCTAGTAGAACTAGGAAGGGGGGGGGCTGCCTCCTCCTCCTCTAGCTGGGGAGGGGGCCGCCCCCTAACCCTAATGGGCCCTTTTTTAGTGGGCTTCAAACCCCAATAAGCCCCTGACCCCATAACACGATCCATTACCCCACAAAGCAACCCAATTGGCCACTATATGGCCCAAGAAGTGCCTAAACAAGAAGATGTCCACGCAGGGACCAAAAGACAAGGCCCACAAGGCCTGAGCAAGTCCAGACTGAGGCCCAACATGGCCTAAATATGATGAAAAGATAACTAGAAGGTGCCGCCGTCGTCGAGCCACAAGGAGGTAGCGGTGTGCCGGGTGCTCCGTCGAGGATAGCGCCGTGTGTCCTCACCAAGAGTGAAAGAGAGAAATTAAGAGAGGGATGGGTGGGGAATCTCTCCCCTAGGGTCTCTCACCCAAATAATGGAATCTCTCCACTAGATAAGAAGTTTGAACTCTCAAAATGGCAAGTTTTTCATTCATTGATTCATTAGTTCCAAATCAAGGGAATGTAGCCCTATATATAGGCAACCCACATTTTACAATAAGACCCTGACAAAAGACTCAATGACAAATAACCGAGGGGGTAGGGGGGGCTCTTGGGCCAAGCCCAATGAAATGGGCCCAATAGCTAACTAAACAACATAATGACACTTAAACTTAGGAAAATAAACACAAGACCTAGGGACATGACTCAAGAAAATGAAAATTACATCAAATGACTCGAATAGAAAGCACAAAAAGGATAATTGGGCCTTTATGGAGAGAGGCCCGAACTCAAATGGTGCCGGAGTGTGAGGAAGACCCGAGCCAAAGGGAGTCACGGGTGATGCCTCCATCAAATCCCCTGGCCTGCGAAGAGCTCGACTCCGTCGAGTAGGGGTCCATCCGGCTGTGGTACTGCTCGAGAAGGTCGGGATCCCACTACTGGAGATCCTCCCGACTCACCCATGAATCCTCCGAAGGAGGCCGATCCTTCCACCTGACGAGATAGCGCTCGTATACCTTGCTCCGAGTGGTAGTGACTTGTTCATCCAATATTTGTTCTAGGCGTTCACGCTGGGCTCTCTTGGCTGGTGGTCTCTCCTCACAGGTGGGTGCTCTCTCAAGGGAAGGAATAGGCTCAATCTTCTCACTGGGTACCACCGTGGGTCCCTTATATGGCACTAAGTCGGCGACATTGAATGTGGGACTTACCCTATATTCCTCGGGGAGATCTAACTCATAGGCATTTGCACCAATGCGCCTCGGGACCTGGAAGGGACCAGCCCCACGTGGCCTCAATTTGGAGGTGGCTCCCAGGGAGAGCCTCTCCATCCTTACCATCACAAAGTCACCCTCATGGAATTCTTGGTGACGCCGATGAGAGTCGGCCCGCCTCTTATAAGCCTCATTCTTTTTGCTTATGTGCTTGCAAAGGCTTTCATGTAATTTTGTGAATGTTGACATTCTAGGGGTGATGGGTGGACCTGGGCAACCAAAAGTAGACCAATCATGCTTTGATGCCAAGAAGACTTTGATGGAATGGGGAGGACCGGGGCATCCATAGGTGATCCGGTCATGCATGGGGGTGACAAATGCTGGGGTACCCGGACATCCATGAATACTCCTATCATGCCTACGACTCTTGATGAGTGAAGGTGGACCACTACATCCGAATTTGGACCACTCATGCTTTCTACTTGACATGTGGGTGATATGAATGAATGGACCCAACATAGTGTTCATGCCAAGTGGTGTGATAATCCTAGACACATACATGCTTTTCCCAAAGGTCACTTCCATGTGTATAGGTGTGGGACAACCTTTGAACTCCCATTGGAAAGGATCGAATGGATCTAAGAAGGTGATCATCATGGGGTGGGGAACAACCACATTACATAGGGATATGTGGCCTAAGGTCATGGCTCCCAAGGTGTAACCCGGGTCATGGATGAGGTGGGTTTGGCCCAATATGGTGGGTGAGGGTAGGAAAGGGTGGGTGGTGGGTAAGATGGTTGGGCCACATGGGTATAGGAAGGGGTCAAAGGGATCGTGGAAATGGTTACCAAGAGAGAGGAACTCCACATCCTCAAAGCCCCAAAAATATGGGTCATCCTCCTCCAAGATAATTGGGCCATGGTCGTTAGTGGGTTGGCCGACCAAAGCACTTGGGATCTCAATGGTAGGGGAGTGGACCAAGATGGGTTCTTCCACCATAGGGAGAAGGAAAAGAAGGTCGCTAGTGTAGCAACCAATGGTACAAATCAAGGTGATAGACCCAATGCATAGGTGTAGGAGGCCAAGGCTCCTAGGTTGTTCGGCCATAGGGGTCAACATGCTAGTGAACTCAATTTGCCATGCTAAGCCCCTAAGAAAATCCTCTAAGGTCTCCACTTGATAGGATGCTTGGATTGTGGTGTGATAGGAGAAGAAGGGCACTAGGGGAAAATTTTGTTCTATGGGAGGGCAAACATGGGCCGAGATCTCTCTAATTAGGCTCTCCCTTAGCCACCTAACAAGGGACTCTTCTAAGATGATTTTGGCTTTATCTAGAGGGGGTGGTGTAGGGTGAAGATCCTCGTGCGAGGCTTCCTCTTCAATTGGGACATGGGTACTCTCCATGGAGGGGATAGGTTCCCGAGGGGTATTTGTCTTCATGTGGCAAAGCGGGTGGACTACTTCTTCCAAAGTTAATGGAGTGGGAATGTTCTTTGATGGTGGGGTGATGATGGCCGGAGTATGGTGCACCCGGGGTGGTGAACAAGGGGGGGATTCCCGCAGGTGGGAGAATACAAGGTTGTTGAATTTAAAGGTTCCCGAAAGGTGTGGCGGATGCACTAGGCAAGTCCGACGTGTTGGGTCGATGTCGGCATTCCCTTCATCTAATCATTTCTTACCTAGGATTATACATAGACCTGCCAATGTTCCCTTTTGACACCAAGTCCCATCCAAATACTTAGTCTTCCCGAACCATTTATGGAATTCAATAAAGACTTGGTCTCCATTGTGAACAATTTGTCAGGTCCTACAAAGAGAGGTAATGATATCGGGGGACACCCAATTTTTAGATTCTAGGTCAATGAAATCAATTTCTACGGGCTCTCCATTAGGTAAGCATGCATGGGATATGATTGGGAGAGGGGCCATGTGACCCAAGACTCAATGTTAACAATGATGGTTTGACAATGCACGGTTCGGACAAGAACTCAAACATGCCCTAGGACTTGACTTGATAGAGACAAGTCAATGACTTGCTCTGATACCAATTTGATGTGATACCCCCTAGGACTTAGACAAGCAAGCACATTCACAATCAAAAGGGCCAATTTGGGCCACCGCTCTCCCGTCGCTCACCCAAGTCCCGGGGTAACTTGGCAATGCCTAGGTGAGGTTGAGGGGTTGGACCCTTGTTGGTAGAGGGCCAGCAAGGCCAAGATTTGATTCCCAATGGATGTGGATGCACAATTCAATGGGGCCGACAAAGTGCCAATGGCACCGGTTACTCTCTTCCCACGGTGATCACTCAAGACAACGGGGCTTGAGGATCAAGCTCTCACTCTCACGGCCAGCGGAACTAAGAACTAATATTGAAAGACAAGCACTAAAGGGAGTGAGATTTGAGCACTTACTCGACCGGTTTGAAGAAACCGATCCCGCTCGGAGACGAGGGCGAGCGGGGAGGCGAGTGGATCCCCACACGCTGCGGCGGTGTAGCTTGACCTGCTCAATCCAATTACAACACTACTCCTCTCACAGGAGGGGGACCTTGGGGTGGGGGTTAATGGATATTACAGCCAAAACTACCTCCACGCAGGGAGGGGCCTTCAGCCGGCCAAGCGGGGAGGGGAATTGGAGAAAGGAACACCGAAGACGGGAGGTTGCCGATTCTGCCCGATTCTGTGGGTGTTGACAGGTGACTGAAGAGTTGACTGCTGCAGCTGCTACCGAATTTTGTTGGGGGCAAAACCACCTGGTAAATCTTCGTAGGAGGCAGGGGAAGTCGTCCAAATTTTTTTAAATTCTTCTGTCATCGATGCCGGTCTAGGTGGAGGCCCGAACAGGGAGGCAGACTCTCGGACTGGCAGCTCCTGATTTCCAACAGCAGGTTGCAGAGGATGTCCCGACAGCTCCGGAACTCGGAATCAAGCACCGTCAGAGTCGTTGGAACCTTGGACGAGCCCTCTTCACCAAAAGACTGACGAGGAAGCCAAAAGATGCCGGAGAAAGCCAGTGGACTCTGAACACTGCTGACAGGTCGGTGCAGACTGTGGGTAGCAGAACTACGTAGCTGAGGGAGAAAATGGATAACTCCTGCTACAGGATGCCGAACGGAGTTCTGCTTCTTGATTCTGAAAGTAGACAGGAAGAGGAAGAACATTTCAGAAGAGCTCTTGAGCTGATTCTTCCGAGGTTCGTCGTGGTGAAGCTTCTACTCCGGTTCTGGTACTCAGCAGGGGCAGCTCTGCGCAGTTGTGGGAGAACAGAGCGCTCGGGCATCACACAGCTCGGATGAAGATGAAACCACCGCCGTTGCGAAGAAGACCGGTAGACGCTTCCGTGGATACCTCTTGGGTCTTCAGATTCGTTGGGATGTGGCCGGGGTTGCCTATGCAATCTGCTACTCTTCTGCTGCCTGCGAACTGAAAACTGGAGGTTGAAGATGATGGGGGGAAATGGGGTATATGGGAGGGGAAATGGAGGTGGATGAGTGTGGGGAGAACCCTGGCTATGAGGGAGTCTTGGAGGGGGTGTTCTAAGGTGTGGGGGGGGAAGAATAGGGTCTGGAAGGGGGTCTAACAGGTGGTGGGAGGAGGAGCTACGAATTTGGGCTTGGAGGGAGAAGGGGGAAGGTGAGGGGGGCACAAGTGGGTGGAGGGGATGTGAGTTTGAATTTCCTTTAATGGGGGGTGATCAATGGTGGTCTTGGGGATGGGAAGAGGTGCCTTGGGAAGGTGGAGGGCTGCTTGGGGAAGGGGATGGGTAGTTGGGGGTTGGAGGGTGGGGTGTGGATTGGTGGAGGGTCTATTGGGACTAGGGGGAAGTAATGATGGCTTGTGGGAAGTTGTAGAGGAGTTAATGGAGGTAGGTGGGAGGGTAGAGGTGGTTGGGAGGGGAGGAGAGAGAAAATTTTTGAAATTGGGTGTGGAGGAGAGAGAAAGGAGAGTGAAAGAGAGAAATTAAGAGAGAGATGGGTGGGGAATCTCTCCCCTAGGGTCTCTCACCCAAATAATGGAATCTCTCCACTAGATAAGAAGTTTGAACTCTCAAAATGGCAAGTTTTTTATTCATTGATTCATTAGTTCCAAATGAAGGGAATGGGGCCCTATATATAGGCAACCCACATTTTACAATAAGACCCTGACAAAAGACTCAATGACAAATAACCGAGGGGGTGGGGGGGGCTCTTGGGCCAAGCCTAATGAAATGGGCCCAATAGCTAACTAAACAATATAATGACACTCAAACTTAGGAAAATAAACACAAGACCTAGGGACATGACTCAAGAAAATGAAAATTACATCAAATGACTCAAATAGAAAGCACAAAAAGGATAATTGGGCCTTTATGGAGAGAGGCCCGAACTCAAATGGTGCCGGAGTGTGAGGAAGACCCGAGCCAAAGGGAGTCACGGGTGATGCCTCCATCACAGGGCTCCTTGCCCTTGGCCGGCCGAGGATGAGGAAGAGGGAACCCATCATCTCCCCATCTGGATCATCTCCCTATGATAATCACCCCTGTGAGGTTCAGGTAAACACCTCTGGCGATCACGTTCTAACTTTTTTTCTTGTTCCTCTGTAGGTACTCAGGAGATGCTCTCCATTGACACTACATCCATCCATACATTCCACCAACACCACACGCCGATCCTGGGCACCTATAGGCGAAGTGGCGATCACGGTGGGACACTCTACTGCCTACTATAAGTCCATAATGCTTAAAGTTAAGAATTAACGAAACCATGCCTTTACATTAGTTCAATTTCCGTAGCTCTGTTTTTCTTTTTCTAAAAGTTGGAGAGAAGGAGGCCAGACTCCTAGCCGCCTAGGCCCTTGGGCGACCAACCCAGTGGCCGCCTAGGCCATCTCCTGGGCGACCAGTACCCTCGCCGCCTTGGGCCCCAGGTGACCATCGACATGGCCGCCCTTCCCCCCTTGTTAGAAGGCCACTACTCTGGCCGCCTTCCCTTCTGGGCGACCTTCGACCAGGCCACCCAGGTTTGTGGATGACCAGCACCTTGGCCGCCCTCTGTCCTATTCCTATATTCTCCCATAACAGTGTTCTATCTTGGTTAAACATTGTTCCTCTTTGTTAGTTTGTGTGCTTGTGTATTGTGTGGCTAATTTCTACAGGTTAAAGCTACGTGGTTGAGCTTAGGAAGAGCCAGCATCACCCCTTATAGGAAACTCTCCCGTTGGAATTAGACCCTTCACCTGAGGATTCCCACTCGGGTGCAATTGGTTTAGTCCATTCGGGAACCTCCGTGAGTCCTCGCGAACCGTGGATTCCCACACGGTCGCCAGGCAGGTTGTACCCTCGGAAGTCCCATTAGATCACCCTGGGTTTTTTGAGTGAGGTTTCCGCTAGGCTCCCGAAGCTCATCCCATGCCCTTAGTTCCCTTCTCTCCTCCGAGTGAACAAAGAAAAGCAAAACAAAAGGTGGAAAAAGAAAAAAAATTGGACGTTGCTTGTGCTTACACTTGGTTGTGTTTGGAAACATTCACCACCCCACTAAACCTTTTATTTTCTTTATTCTAAACCAATTGATAATTGGTTTAGGATGGAGAAAGTTTATTCAAATCCGGGTTATAAGGAGGAATTTCCTCCCCAATTTGACTCCGGAATTAGGGGCAATCCTCTATTTCAAATAGAGGATAATGGTTTGGATGCCTTCATAGGCATGTTTTCGGCCACACCAAATGAGGCCATCCACGCCGATTCAGCTTCTTCTTCCCCGAGTGACCATGGCCGTGGTAGCCCGCGGGCTCCAACATTCTCTCCGCACGAAGATCAAGAATTGGTTAGCGTGCTATCCCTTTATTCTACCGCGGACTTAGCCATGATGGCTTCTCGTGGGAAGGCTCCGGCCGTCCCATACATGTCTCCACATGTCACACCACCCCGTGCTCAAATTCCCTTCCAAGGGTCCACGAGCCGACCCATTCCCGAGCCCAATCCAATTCAACTATCCAACACCTCCACAAATGGTTCCTTCACCCCCAACTCCACCAACCATGGGTGCCCCTTTGAAAGGGATGGACCCGTCACTCCGGCAGGAGATTCAAAGCTACATTCAGCAGGCGATGGCCGAGAGTATGCCAAACTCACGTCCCCACTCGCTAGCCCAATATTGTAAGCTCCCTAATGCTTATTTCCCACCCGGATTCAAGGCTCCAAAGTACAAGAGGTATGATGGTACCACCGACCCTCACCATCACCTTTCGGGTTTCCTTATGGATTCCCATTAATGGCTCCACGATAATGTTTTATTGGTCCATCTATTTCAAAAATCGCTTGAGGGCGAGGCCCTACGTTGGTTTGCATCCTTGCCAGCTATCGATCTCATTAATTTTGATATAGTCTCCGAGTGATTCCTCGCTCACTTTGGTCACCTGTCATCCATTTCCCCCACATTGTTTGACCTAGTCACAGAGAAAATGAAGCCCGACGAGGACTTGAATAGATTTACAAACCAATGGAGGATTATGGCTGCTAGGATGGAGGTTCCTATTCCCGAATCCTAGGCTATCACCATGCTGGTGAACAACGCCACTCCACAGCTTAGGGCCATCCTAATGCTTAGTGAACTCCACACCTTTCACCAACTCTACAACCGAGCTCGGATAGTTCAAGCCCAGGTAAGGGACTCTACCTTGCCTCCTTTCTTCGAGCCTCACACCAAGGGTAGAAAGGCCCCAGCTGTCCCCACCATCGAGGGTGTCATAGTAAATTAGCAGGTCAATGCAGTTGGCCAGTCCTTCAAGACCAACAATCGCCAGGCCTCCCATCCCACTCAAGCTATAGCTAGCCAGGGGCAAGGTAATTCCAAGCCTTATTCCAATGTCCCTCCACCTCAAAGCTACGGCCCCCCTAGACCAAAAAGGGCTACTTATCCTCCGTTTCCTGATACTTTATGTTACATTTTCTTTGCCCTTATGTCCTCAGAATCTATTCAGCTTCCCCCTCAACGAGATCGGGTCCATCCCAATGCCGACACCTCCCGATATTGCCCATATCACCGGACTCCCGGCCATGATATCTTTAACTACTTTCAATTCCGGGATTGGGTATATGACATGAATGATGAGGGGAGAATTAATTGGGCGGATGTGAAGCAAGCTATCGCCAACCTCAAGAAGCCCAACCGGGACCTCGGTATAGTACATAACCCACTGCCAACTCATCAACCAACCAAAGGTCCATCTACCCCAAGGCAGCATGAGCAGGTGAACACTGTGATTGGAATGGAACCACGGCTGCTCAAAAGGACCCAGATGTGGGGCATCGAAGGATTCCCAGGTTGGTACGGGAAAATAGAAGTAGAAGCTCATGAACCCTGGGCGGACGTCAACATGTTCACCCAATCTCAAAATATGATCTCACCACCATCCAGCCAGTCTCCGAGTGCCACCCAAAAGCCACTTACCTTGATCAACCCTCCTCAAATGCCGTGCCAAGAACCCTACATCTTTCCAAAAGCTCAGTCAGTACAGGAGCGCCCCTTGGTCCTCCTTAAGCCACCTCAACCAAAAACAGTCCCTTCTCCTTCTCCGGTTGACTCTGGAGACGATTTAGCCTCTCTCTCATACATCTTTGGATCTTCAACTCCTTTACAGCTCATTCGCCCAAAACCTTTGGAACAGAATGACCCGAAAGAAGCTTCGGTCAATGTCACTCTCCGGAACCGCATCATTCCCCCATCCCAAAGGCCATCCCAACTGGAGGAAGGGGTCAATTCTCAAGGCCCTCCCGTGGAGTATGACATTCTCCAGCATCTAGACAGGACCCCTGCTAAGGTTTCCATCTTGGAGCTCCTTAAGAAATCTCCGTCGCACCAAGCCATTTCATTCTATCATGGCCCTTACATGCGGATCATCCATTTCATTCTCTGATAAGGACCTTGCTTTGCCAGAAAGTAGGTCACTCCCGTTGTGCCTCACAATATCTCTAAACAGAGTCAAGGTTGACTCTGCCCTCATTGACACGGGAGCTTCAATTAATGTTTGTCCCATGAAGACCATCAAGAAAATTGGCCTCCAGGAAGAGAACTTAGAGGAGGTATGCACCACCATCTCAACCTATGATAATTCAAAAAGGTTTGTAAAAGGGAAGGCAACCCTACAACTCGGCCTAGGTCCAATGGTTATGACATCGGACTTCTTGGTCCTAGATGTCGACCCTGCATATAAGGCCATCTTGGGATGGCCTTAGATTGAGCAAACCCTTGGGATTCCATCAATAGCCCACCAGTGCTTTAAATTTCCTTACAATGGTAGGGTGATCAAGATCAAGAGTATCCCGCTAGTGGAAACTCTCAATGCCATCACTTCCGAACAGATCCCCTTCATGACCATTCCAGATAAGGGAAGAAGCCCGTCCTCTCCATAGAGGGCGCGGTGGGACCTTCCGCTTTAGGTCCACCCGATTCCCCTTTCCTTCCTTGGCCAATCACACATTCCAACATCCCTCCTGGTAAAGGATGGGAGATCATGGCCAGGATGGGCTTCACCATGGGTAAAGGTCTAGATCAGCTTGAATAAAGGCCCACGCATAGAAGAAAACTCCGGGTTGCTAAAGGGCGTGCTGGTTTGGGTTACTCTCCAGAAGAGCCATCTAAGGCCACTCAGGGTAGAGATTTGGTGTATGGTCGCTTTGTCATAGGACCAATTCAGCCAGGAACTCGGCAGGAGCCGAGTGAAAAATTTGAAATTGTCCAAAGAAAAGAAATCCCACCCAATTCACCACTCGAGGAAGACTTCGGTCTCCTCTCCCTCTTCCATCTGGATAAACCCCCCGACAAGGTTTCCTCCTCTGGTATCTTCCTCGCTTTGAACAAGCCCGCTCATGTTCTCTTTATCCCATTCCTATTCCATCCACCATTTCCTCCACTCCTCACTTATCCGGTCGTAGGGCAACCCACCCATCGGGTGTGTACCTTCACCCATGACCAAAAAAAAATGCCAATTCTCAAACGTGGGCGTGCGAGTTCACTATTGATGACACGGCCTCCTTGGAAGATGGTTCCCTCGACCAAGGGCCGACTCTTTCCACCTTGAACTCCCTTCCACAAGCTTGTCTTGCACATATTCCATCGAAAAAGGAAGGGAACAACCCAGCAAACAAAAGATCTGGAGTTTGTCATTAATACTCTGTAAAAGGAGCCCAAGACATGCCCTCGGGGTGACAAAATCCATACACTCCAGATACCAAAAACAAGAAAGGAGAGTGATACAATCAAATCTCAGGCTCGGTCCCCTCCAGCGCCACAAGGTGAGAGTCCGCAGCCGCAAGCTCCGCCTCCAAGGTAGACAAGAGCTGAGCGCTAGCTCCGGCTGTGGTCTCGGCCACCTGCCACTCAGCTCAGACGTGACGAAGATTGCCTGCTGCTCCTCCCAGGCCTTCCTCAAGGCCTCAGCCCGGCTCTCCACCTCCCTCAGCTGTGCGGCGCACTCCTGAGATGCCAACGTAGTCACCTCGGCGTGACTCCTCTGCTCAGCTACGGGTGACACAAGCTGAGCCCGCTGCTCCTGCGCCTCTCAGATCGCCACTAGCCTCCAAGCCCTCTGCTCCTGAGCCTCGCAGAGTCGTAGGTACTTTGCCCAGATCCCAGCTAACCCGGACATCCAGAGCTCGCGTGGGAAGCCAAGCGCGTGGTAGCCCTGGGTGCACTCTCGTAGCCGCTGCCTCAGATCCTCTGGAGAAGGAAGAGGGTCGCTCTGCGAGTAGCCTCACGCCCACTGGAGCAGGGTTGCACCTACACTGGCCTCCAACAATGGCTCTGGCGGAGAAGCAGATGTAGGCCACTCGATCCCTAAACCCAGGGAGAGGTCACCGGACGCGGTTAGCACTCCCGTGGAACCTGCATAGTCTCGACAAACACCAAAGGGAGTGAGCAATACATGCAAGACTTCCTTCGACAGATAAGGTGAAAAACCTGAGAAAATAGACAAGTCTTGGCTCCTTACCTGGAGCAAGTCCGGCTATCCCTGTGGCATCATCTGTCAGGGTCGGGGAAGGCAACCGCTCCTCTACCTCGACAGCATCACCCGCTGGGGTTGGAGAGGGAAATGACTCCTCCACCGTCCGGTCATCCCCAACAAGCACAGGTGGGACAGGGGCCTCCTCCTGCCCGCCCTCACCAGGAGCCGACGCATGCTCCTCTCCAGACTCTGACGCTGCGCTCAACTTAAGAACGTTAGCACTCTGCTATGTAGAGCAAACAAACACCAAATGAGGATGGGAAGAACCACCATATACCTCCAAAAGTGGTCCCCGTTGGAACCTCCGTACTAGCAGAGACCCCGGAGGATGAAGAGCCCGAGCTCGAACTCTCCTCTATTTCCATCTCCAAGCTGCCGTCATTTGGAGAGCCCAACAAAGCCTCTGACGAACTCCCAGAGGTGGCTGAACCAGAAGCTCCTGCTACCCAACAAAGCAAACAAGGTCATTACACGACCCAGCATCATACAAGGATGGCTCTCCAGCTAAGAGTTGCGAATAGGAGACTCACCGGCCGGAACGCTCCCCTCCGACACCTTCTCAATGTTGATGATCTGCTCGTCGCCCACAGTCGGAGCAACTCCCGTAGGTCCCTCTTCCACCACCTCAGCCCTATCGCGGGGTTGCTCGCCCTCTTCTAGAGGCAAAGAAGTACCTATAAACAATGCCAACAGAACCTCAGCACTAGAAGATAATCAACACAAATGGCTTACCAGAAATGGTTAAGTCCCCAGGTACATACCTGAGGGTCCCATGCTCGAAGACCCAACCAGTCCCATAGTGCAGGCTGACACTACAGCTGGCAGGGAAACACGGCCCATCCCCGCCAATAGTTGCGGTAACAGACTGGACGCTTCCCTAGCCGTGGGCGGCACTGAAGCACTCCTCGCTCCAGGCTCCCCCTCGAAGGAGGGAAGGGACACCAGTGGGCCAGTATGGACTAGCTCCTGAATCATCTCTAGAGTGGCGGCTGGATCCTTACCTGTCAAGCAACAGCATAAACCCAGTCAATGTCTACGGCCCAGTAATTGTGCAACAGAAGGGCAATCCCCTCCGTAGCAATTCAATACTTACCCGAGCCATCCTGGGTCGCTGCTGGCTCCTGCCCGTCAACCGATAGGGGCACCTCGCCCCGCATCTCAGAGGGAGCTGTGGTCTCTGATGCCTCGGCCACCTCTACACGACACCAACAACTATGTCAACTCCCAGAATCAAGTACAGCCATAAACATAACATGCTCGGTCTCAGAATTATTTACCTGGCTGGGCATCCTTTGAAACCTTCCATGACTCTAAATCGGGAAAGGTCCCAATATTGGGAGGAGCCTCGTCCATCAGATGAAGGAACCCCTCCATATCTATCTCGCAATCGACCCCGTCGTCAGGTAGTGGGTCGATCTCCTGAGGTGGCGAGAAGGCCACGTCGGCCCCGGTCTCCAGCGGCGCTGTGAAAAGCAAATCCAATAGCACAAGGCTAGTCGATCATAAAGGCTGAATCAATATGAAGCAAGCAGGCGGATATAGCGCTTACTCAGAGCCGGTTCTGCCTCAATGTGTTCCCCAGCAGCGGGTCCCCTAGAGGACTCGCCGGCCTCCTTGGCTTCGGTCTCTACCCGCGGGCACTTCCGCCGAGGCTCGAGGGCCCCGTCACCATCCCCAGAAGACGTCCCCGTGGAGGGGTGATCCCTGTCCGCCGCAGAGCCTACCAATAAACATAACCACATAAAATGCCTTAGTCATGTACCCCAGAAAACAACAAAGCGGGGGCAACAGGCTAACAAAGAGGTCTCACCTGAAGCCACAAAAGGGGTCAACGATAGATGAACCAACTGCTCTAGCTTTAAGCCCATGACCCGTGCAGCCTTTGCGACTGCCTCCTTCACGTCCCTCAGGGTGTAGGCGCACTCGATGAGGGACACGAGCTCAATGGGTCCAGACCCGATCGCATGGGTGATATGACACCTCCAGTCATCTATCTCCGTGTCTGTAAAGCTCCCCTCAGGAAGCACTCGGTCCAGTGGGCCCTTCTTCTCGAACCCGCAGTCAGCTAGGAACTGGGTCCACTAGGTCCTCGACGCCCCCGATCGAGGCGCCCCAGCACCAGTACCTCCAGGCGCCGGCCGCGCCTGCCTGAGGTGCTTCAGTGCCCCATTGCTGCTCCGTCCCGCAAACAGTGAGCCCCGGCTGCCCTGGGGCGCCTGCTGTACCAGTCGCTCTACCTCCCGGCGGATCCGGGAGAAGCGAGTCCGTAGGTACTCGTCGTCTGGCGCAATGGGAGGTAGATCCTCTCTTAAGAGATGGGTCTCTTCAGCTTTTCGGATCGCCAAGGCCTTTTGTCGGTACAGGTGACTGTGCTCGAACCATCCACCTGGCATAATGGACGTCGAACCGTCCCCTGCGTCCCGGCCCAGGCGTCGGCAATCGCTCTGGCTCCCGACGACAGTAGAAGTCCCACCACGCCGCAGCTAGCAAGTGCGTATCCCGGCCTCTGTACTGTCGACCCTCTGGAGGGAACTCCTGGTTTGACGGAATCCCCTGGATGTACCCGAAGTTCCGAGCGAGCCTGTGCAGGTAATATGGCTCCAGGAAGCTCCTCACAGACCGGTGTAGAGGCAGCACCGCCGGTCGGGTACTCATCACCCACTCTGTGTATAATACTGCATCCGGCTCCGACTGATAAGGAAGGGCGCAAGCTGCCCCACCACTCGAAGGCACCAGAATCAGGTGGGAGTCTCTGGTGGTGCCATCAAAGGGAAGCCCCTCCTCGCCCTTACCGGGCAGGTAGCATAGAACTCTCCTGGCTCCCTCCAATTGTGCGACGGCGTCTCCGTCCGGCTGCCCAGTGAAGCTGAATAGTAGTGGTGATGCCTGGTTCCCCACGGACCCGCGAGACACCAACCCCGAAAATGGCAGACCAGCCCACACGCTGAGGTAGTGGGTCGACAGAAGCAGACTCCGCTCACGAGGCGCTGGGTGCGCCGCCAGCACCCCTAGTCCTTGGTAAACATTAGCCAGAGCCGTCGGAGCCAAGGCCAGCCTTCGTCCCTCCGCCAGTAGGCACGCAAGCCATAGCAACTCCACTCTCAGTAGGCCGTCCTCCCCGTGCGGGACCACAAACTTCGCCAACCAGTACGCTAAGTACGCGGCTAGGTGGGTCAAGTCCGGCAATCTGTGGGGATTCCACCCCTCCTGATGGGGACATCAGAGCAAGAGCACTAACATTTTATTTTTACATTTGTGTCCTTTAGTTTATTTTTATATCCTTGGGAAAGTATGTTTACAATTGTAAGGCTTTGTAAGCCAATGTGTCATTCCCTAGGATTCTTTGGGTTTTTGTGCAAAATATCAGTAGGTCCAGCAAGGGGGCCCTCACTCCTTTCCCATTGGTCCACCTAAGCCATAGGGGTCCATGTGGGGCTGGTCAACTATCCTAGGTGGCTTCTAGATGGTTGGACCATTCAAAAAAGACAATTGGACCAAAATGTCCAAGATGTCTCCCCTTAAGTCAAGGGGGTGCCCCCCCATTAAAATGATATTTTGTATTTTATATTTTTAGGCCAATTGACCACATGGGGGAAGAAGATGCTACCCCTCCCCTCTCTCCCACGAATTCCAACCCCCTCCCCCTTCCTCCCCTTCTATAGAAACTCATGTATAGTGTTTTGTAAGGATTAATGAAGAAGAAAAATGTTGAATGCCTTGGAGCTTGGTGCGCACCCTCCTCTCTCCCACTGGTTCCTCCTTCTTCCCTCTGCATTTCAGGGTTGAGAACCCCTTCTACCTGAGCCCCTCTATCTCTTGATTCATCTCTGGTGCCACCGCCGCCGTTCGTGCCGCCATCGAGCCACCGCGAAGCCGCTTCCAAAGTGCTGTCCAAGGTTCTGTTCTGTTGGAGAGAGGTTCACTTCGGGATTTTTAACTCTCAACTCCGACATTATCTGGAGCTGACATTTTCAGGGTTGGTTCCCCACTTGATCCCCAACCTCCAGTAAAATTATCCGTCATTTCACCTTCTTTTTATATTTTTCTATTTTTGTGTCTTTCCATCTTCTTGATCTGTCCCTTTTCAGATCTGTGTAGCAGAATCTTAGTTATTCCCCCTTTCGACCGCCTTCTTGATTTTTTTTTGAATCCCCAAATTTATTGGAGGATCTGTCCACCATCCCCATCCTCCATAAATTTTCGTCGAATTTCAAAAGCCCTCTACCTATTTTTAGAAATTTAGTCTTTCCCCCAACTTCAGTTCTATTTCTATTGTCCAGATCCGACCCCGAGTCAGTATAAAATCCCCACAAAATCGAAACTTTCACCAAACCTTTCATACATTATATCCCCATTTTTTTATTTTTGGCCTCTATAACTTTCATGAAGGACTCAAAAGCTGAATCGAAGTTCTACATCGCGGTCAATCCCAACTCTCAGGAAAACTCAAATCTGCCCTGAGTTTTCTGATCCTGTGAACCAGCAACTTTAAAATTCGACAAAGACCATCAACAAGAAATTCAAATTTCTTTATTTGGTCATAGATCTAAGGATTTCAAGTCAGCTTTCCATCGGTACCTCTTGTGCATCGATCCGACATTGGGAGTGAACGCAGCAGCAGATCTCGCCGGGTCGCGCGCTGCAAAATAGAACTGCAGATCCGTGGCCAGCAACTCCGGCGAGTGGAGATCAGAGCCGCCCGGCCTCCGGCCGGCGAACCAGCACATCGCCATCCCAGGGAGCACCCTTCCAGGCTTCCCCATCGTAGTGGTGCCACCCCAGTCCCACACGGCCCCTCGGACCAGCATGTGGGTCCCACGGTCGTGAGTATGCATGCCGCCGAAGCTCCACAAGAAGCTGCCCGTCAACCCGAACCCGCTACTCCCGGGTCCCATTGTGTCACCCTTTACCTTCCTGCGTGGAGTGGGCACTCATATTCATTGCTGTAATATTTTTGTAATAATTATTCCGGGAGTATCAGTTCGACCGGGGTCATCTTCCCCACGCTGAGAGCGTGGAGGTATCGTGTTCCCTCCTTACTCGGTACTTTACTTAGTTCGTATATGCTTTATATGCCGCTGCTAGAGAGCATGATAGGGTAACTTAGCTCCCTATTTATTGTTATTCACTGCTGCGAGCGAGAGAGAGATACCGTCCCGTGACCTGATCCGGGCACGAAAAGAGAGCCGACCACCCTAGCTCACTGCTGGTTTTTCAACCGTGCACGTCCAACGCTTCCCTCGCTAAGGGACGATCGTGAGTTTGCATAGAGTCCAAGGATTGCATTTCAATTGGAGTCGAGTAGCGTGTCCGTCCCGCATCAGTTTTGTATCAGAGCGCAAGTTGAGTCTAGGGTAGTCATTTTTAAAACTCCAAAAAAAAAGAGTCGTTTAAGTCGAGTCTAAGTCTAAGTCGGTCTAATTGTCACATTTGCATACCATTAATCGGTATATCAAAAGGTGTTGTCCGAACGTTAGGCTACGCCTACCGGGAAGGCCGCACACTTGTACGAGTGATCTTCAAATCGATTAGCTCTGCCACGTACCGAGTCTTGGTTGTGTCTAGGTGTGTAGTCGAGTCTCATTTCAACTTTGCATTTGCATCACATTCTAAGTCATGTCTAGGTGCTTGCATTAGTTGGCATAACATTTTGCTTATAAAACAAAAATAAAAAAAAATGGCCTTGCATATCCATTCCTTGGGATCCATTCCCATCTTTTTGGCACCTATGGCCAACCCATGCCGACCCGTCCAAGGTGATAGGTCTGTGTCCGAGTACATTCGGGACTATGATAAGTACCGGGTGGAATATGGAGTTGGAGAGGAGAGCACCATGATTACCTTTCAGTTCCGGAGAGGTTTGTGGCTTCACTTCCAAATTGAATGTCTTATCCGCGACGCATTCTCTCTGGCGCAGTCCTATAAGGTCACTCTAGAGGTCGAACCATTTGAGTCCCGATTTTCTCGGTTTAAAGGTGCCCTTCGGCAAGCATTTACCTCCCAGCCGAGTCCCAATCCGGTCGGACCGCCTACACCACTCCCCACCTCAGTCGGGGAACCCCTTCCCTAGAGCTCCATTACCATCTACTTCCGATCTTTATTCGGAACCATCTCATTTGGAGCCACTTCATCCCGAGCCACCCGTGTTTCTAACGGGTACGCTTTTCATAGCCGAGCCACTTCTTAGTTGGCTCAAGGATGGCTTGGTCTAACCTCCGTATCCATCCATGGACCCCACCTTACCGCTAGTGCCCGTCAACTCCTTCCACACTACATTCCGGTCTAGTCACCATGTTGATACATTGGATGACCTTATTTTGGGTTTAGGTTGGCCATGGAAGTTGACGCACTTATTGACCCGAGGCTTCGACCAACCCACTAGTCTTAGCTTCACTCATCCGGCCTTAGGGTCCATTACCTCCGTGTAGACCGTGGGTCAAGTCACCACGGAGATTCTTCTATTTCTCCCTATGCCGGCCGAGCCCGACTTCATTCCCTTTTGCCCAAGGGAGGAATCTTAGTTTCTACACATGACCGTCGTCCCACCGATCACAATGTATGACGGTGACTATGACTTTCAAACGTGGGACCGTGTCATGGGGGAACCCATATCGAGGGAACACACATTCTTCGATCCCTTCGACCCCTTCCTTAGAGAATCCCTTGACCCACCACATCTCCTCCACTTCTTCGAGGGAGATCACTATCACCCCCTTTCCCCACGGGCCGGGTCATCTACAGCCACCAAGCCCAATCTCGATACACCCACACTCGGCTCTCCTAGCCCTCTCAAGTCACCCAAATCCAAAGGGCCGTCCATGCAAGACTGGGTCATACTTGGGCGTCTAGGTGTTACCCATGCCACCAACCTCCGGGTACATAACATGCATGCATGGCACACATTCGGGTGTCCTGGTCCGCCGTCACCCATGTACGGGTTGGACTAACATTAAGTGTGTCTAGGGTCTTGTGTGTCTGTGCATACGTCGAGTCGAGTCGGTTTGTATGCTCGCGATGTTAGTTCCTTTCGAGTACGAGAGTTGTCAAACTTTGGGATCGGTTCTACTTCATATAGGATCAAGTCACATACAGGACAAGTGGTGATTCCTAGTGAGCCTTTGAGCCGCCTCCCTTCATTTGAGAGTGACCCCCACCCCGGAGTGTCCACCTCTAGCCTCCTCCCAGCAGTGTATGCATATCGAATCTATACGGGATGAGCAGGTGTCTATTACTTGGAGTGGAGCGTACTCCGCGCTTCCAGGTTCGGTGACGCATCCGCCGGAGCTACTCGAGCAGCCGCACCCCTTACTTGACGGGGTCGAGTTCTTCCCACCCGAGGAGAATTGATGGGGACATCAGAGCAAGAGCACTAACATTTTATTTTTGTATTTGTGTCATTTAGTTTATTTTTATATCCTTGGGAAAGTATGTTTACAATTGTAAGGCTTTGTAAGTCAATGTGTCATTCCCTAGGATTCTTTGAGTTTTTGTGTAAAATATCAGTAGGTTCAGCAAGGGAGCCCTCACTCCTTTCCCATTGGTCCACCAAAGCCATAGGGGTCCATGTGGGGCTGGTCAACTATCCTAGGTGGCTTCTAGATGGTTGGACCATTCAAAGGAGACAATTGGACCAAAATGTCCAAGATGCCTCCCCTTAAGTCAAGGGGGTGCCCCCCATTAAAATAACATTTTGTATTTTATATTTTTAGGCCAATTGACCACATGGGGGAAGAAGATGCTACCCCTCCCCTCTCTCCCACGAATTCCAACCCCCTCCCCCTTCCTCCCCTTCTATGTAAAACCCATGTATAGTGTTTTGTAAGGATTAATGAAGAAGAAAATTGTTGAATGCCTTGGAGCTTGGTGCGCCCCCTCCTCTCTCCCTCTGGTTCCTCCTTCTTCCAGCTACATTTCAAGGTTGAGAACCCCTTCTACCTGAGCCCCTCTATCTCTAGATTCATCTCTGGTGCCACCACCACCGTTCGTGCCGCCGCAGAGCCGCTTCCGAAGTGCTGTCCAAGGTTTTGTTCTGCTGGATAGAGTTTCACTCTGAGATTTTTAACTCCCAAGTCCTAAATCATCTGGAGCGGAGATTTTCAAGGTTGGTTCCCCACTTGATCCCCAACCTCAAGTAAAATTATCCCGTCATTTCACCTTCTTTTTATATTTTTCTATATTTGTGTCTTTATGTCTTCTTGATATGTCCCTTTTCAGATCTGTGTAGCAGAATCTTAGTTATTCCCCCTTTCGACCCCCTTCTTGATTTTTTTTGAATCCCCAAATTTATTGGAGGATCTGTCCACCATCCCCATCCTCCACAAATTTTCGTCGAATTTCAAAAGCCCTCTACCTATTTTTAGAAATTTAGTCTTTTCCCCAACTTCAGTTCTATTTCTATTGTCCAGATCCGACCCCGAGTCAGTATAAAATCCCCACAAAATCGAAACTTTCACCAAACCTTTCATACATTATATCCCCGTTTTTTTTATTTTTGGCCTCTACAACTTTCATGAAGGACTCAAAAGCTGAATCGAAGTTCTACATCGCGGTCAATCCCAACTCTCAGGAAAACTCAAATCTATCCTGAGTTTTCTGATCCTTTGAACTAACAACTTTAAAATTCCACAAAGACCATCAACAAGAAATTCAAATTTCTTTATCTGGTCATAGATCGAAGGATTTCAAGTCAGCTTTCCATCGGTACCTCTTGTGCATCGATCCGACATTGGGAGTGACCGCAGCAGCAGATCTCGCCGGGTCGCGCGCTGCAAAATAGAACTACAGATCTGTGGCCAGCAACTCCGGCGAGTGGAGATCGGAGCCGCCCGGCCTCCGGCCGGTGAACCAGCACACCGCCATCCCAGGGAGCACCCTCCCAGGCTTCCCCACCGTAGTGGTGCCACCCCGGTCCCACACGGCCCCTCGGACCAGCACGTGGGTCCCACGGTCGTGAGTACGCGTGCTGCCGAAGCTCCATAAGAAGCTGCCCATCAGCCCGAACCCGCTACTCCCGGGTCCCATTGTGTCGCCCTTTACCTCCCTGCGTGGAGTGGGCACTCATATGCATTGCTGTAATATTTGTGTAATAATTGTTCCGGGAGTATCAGTTCGGCCGGGGTCGTCTTCCCCACGCCGAGAGCGTGGAGGTATCGTGTTCCCTCCTTACTCGGCACTTTGCTTAGTTCGTATATGCTTTATATGCCGCTGCTAGAGAGCACGATAGGGTAACTTAGCTCGCTATTTATTGTTATTCACTGCCACGAGCGAGAGAGAGATACAGTCCCGTGACCCGATCCGGGCACGAAAAGAGAGCCGACCACCCTAGCTCACTGCCGATTTTTCAACCGTGCACGTCCAATGCTTCCCTCGCTAAGGGACGATCGCGAGTTTGCATAGAGTCCAAGGATCACATTTCAATTGGAGTCGAGTCGCATGTCCATCCCGCATCACCTCCTGTGGTGCATAAATGTACCGGGTGTACGTCCGAAACCGCAGCTTCACCTCGGTGTACTCCTACGGAATCTGGTCTCTCACAATCTTCTGATAAAAGCATAAGGGGATGTTATAGAAGTGGTGGACCCACGCGTTCAGCGGCACCCTGGGAGTCTGCGCTGCTCTCTCTCTCCAGCCAGAGCTAAATCCCTCCATGTCTTCAGCAAATATCGGTAACTGTAAGGAACCCGATATCTCCCATGCCCGTCTATGTGACTGCGATGGAGGTCATCCAACACTACCTCCTCGTACCCCTCGCAGCTGATCGGCAACCCTGAAATCCTAAATAGAGACCACAAGTCTAGCGAAGTCTCTCCCTCGGCCGTCGCCACGGTGTTCCACCTGCGGTTGAAGCGCTTTGTCAACGCCTGTAGAATCCCCGTGTAGCATGGGTGTAGCAACCTGTATAAAATTAAAAGAAATAAATTTATAATAAACTAAAAGATTAAGCAAACAAATGAAAACGGTTAAAACAAGAAGAACAAAGCCCTGATGAAATTAACGCCTTGGAGCAAGGCGCTACTTGACAAGAAACGCCCTCACCTAAGGCGTGTTTTTAGAAGGGACGCCCACATGTCAAGGCGTCAAATCTTAAACAACCAAAATTACATAAAAAGGCAAGTATTTGAAACGCCCTTTGCTTGGACGCGTTTCCACAAGAAACGACGCATGCCAAGGCGTCAATTTAAAATTCGACGCCCTAGAATAAGGCGTTAATTCCATTCCAGTTTCGTTCGAACCGGGAACTTATCCAGGGTAAGTTGATAACTATGAGAAAGAGTTCGAATGTAGTAATAACTCTATCATGGAAGTGTTCTTCCAATCAAACACTAACCTTATTAGGATTTCCAGAATCCTATAAAAACCCTTGACTATCAAACCCTAAAGCTATTTGGTCGATCTGCTGCTGCTACGGTACGTAAAGAACAGCAGTTCTTCTTATCTCTTTTTATCATTACTTTCGGTTGCATGAAGAATTAATGATTCTTCATCTCTCCTTACAGGTTAAGAAGCCCTGATGTTCTGAAGAACAAGAGTTCTTCATCCGGGTAAAGTTATTCTCTTTACCTTTAGTTCTGGATGTGTAAGGTGAAGAAACTAATATCAGTTTCTTTTTTTTTTCTGTAGGACTTACAGCAAGTTGATCAGTGAAGAACAAGGATTCTTCAATCAAACGATCTCTTCATCTGCATCATCTTTGCTTGGTGCTGCTGTTAAGTTCGTAGAGGTTCAGAACCCGTCACGTTCATCTTCAGATTATTATTATTAAGGTAGGTTTTCTCAAGCACTGTAGCCCAAATCACCATAATAACTATGTTAAACCATATATATTAGTTCATGTATATAGTTTTCGCGAGTTTTAAATGTTTCTATTATTGGAAAGAAACGCCCTTTCCAAGGGCGCTACGTTAATACGCGACCCAGACAAGGGCGCTACTTTGAAAGAAACGACCATGACCAGGTCGTCAATTCCAGATTCGACGCCGTGTACACGGACGTCAATTTTCTCAATTGTTAATTACCCATGTTAATTATCCAATATTCACTTAAACATGATTCTAAATCAGTGCACGATCATATTTACTTGAATCCTGATATTTTTCCTGTCATGACCATGTCTCTTGTTTCTAGAAATTATAATACTTGAAATCTGAAAATTCTTTAATTCACGACCCTGTAGAGGTCGTCTCTCACTTGACTAATGCCCCTGTTCAGGGCGTGAATTGAACAGTAACGCCCCTGTCCAGGGCGTGTTTTTGATAAATTTCTGAATATATATATACTGCAAAAATAGAAGTAAAGAATGGACGACCACTGTATACGCCGTCAACTTGTAAAGAAACGCCCCTCACCAGGGCGCGTTTTTGGTAAAATACTGAAATATTGAAATTTTGCAAAAATGGAAAATAGATAAACGCCCTTACTGAAGGCGTTAATTATGTGATTAAGGACTTAGTTAAAGTCGTTATTTTCTATAAAAATTGTTTTTACCCTGTTTCTGTAACCGAGGGTTTTATTATATACATATACATATTATATTGGCACTATATTCCAATCCGTGAGTATAGTCCCACGTTTCATGATGTTTTATCGATCACCCTCAATTCTCATTAACATACAAGCTCTCCATTGGACATTCCGTTCCTTTGGACTAGCAAGTTAGTCAAAGAGACCTCCGTAAGACTCCTCGAGCCTTGGATTCCCTCAAGGCCGACTGAGCTGGTTGTACCTTAAAAACCCATTACACTAATGATTTCCATGTCACTCTAAAGAAACATGAGATACCGGCCCTTATGTTATACCAAGTGTATATCATAAGAATTTCCTAATGGGATGAGATTCTCATGCCATTAAATGATGTTCTTGTAAAATATCGATTCTATGATAAGAATGAGGGTATCTTATCTTTGATATACTGTTCATGTGGACCTCAATTCTATATAAAGAATGTCCATACTTGTCATGGTACCCGAGTTAAGGGAACCTAATTCCACCTAGTTTCATCGTTCATCGTGATTGTACCGTTGTTATCCCCTATCTATGTCCAATGTCATATTTTTGGACTCCATTCTATCAAAGTTATCCTACGTGTCTACAAGCTTGATCATTGAAATTCCTCATTGGCTATATATATACAAGAGTGGATGTCAAAATACATGATAAATGCCTGCGCATATAGGGCCCGATCTGGTCCTGGGGGGAGCACCCGAAAGTACTTGTGCCCATGGGAGTTGAATGATAAGGTATCTGGCATTATACCGAGTGCATGACTAGCTTGATTGGACATTCCACACAAATCTTGTACTTGACTCGTACTTGAGACGACATGAATTGCGTGACCCGAGAAAGGGTAATTACTTGCTTGCTTGAAACATGATAGCCAAATTCTTGACATGACTTGTTAAAAGTTCTTGCTTGAATATCTTGTTAGCTTTTCTTGAAAGTTCATGGCTTGTTCAAATTGCTATCTTATTGATATACTCTCTTTCTACCTTGTCGTTTTATACAAGCATGCATAGCTATAGTACATACATGAAAGATGTAATTATTTAAACCCCTTGCTAGCGCTTGAGATATAATTTCCTACTGAGCGTTCGCTCACTCCGTGTTTGTCCCTTACTTTTCAGGTAAGTCCGACGAAGGAGGTCAAACTGATGGGGAAAGTCAAGAGTGAAAGAGCTAGAGCTTTTCCAAGTGTCATCTAGTCTTTTTCCTATTTTCTTGAGTCAACTATGTACTTTTCCTTTTTAATTGAATAGAGTATTGGATTTGTAATAGTCTATCCATTATGAAATAAAGGATTGGGTTATCTTTCTATTTTGCGCATCTCTGTTTTGGTGTCGAATACACTACTACTCTGATTGACATGATTGATATAAACTCGTCGCGCATATCCGAGTATCTTCCACGCTCGGGGCGTGACAGTTTTTGTGGTATCAGAGCCTAGGGTATTCGATTCCTAGGAAAACCCAAGTCCAATGATATGTTCAAACCTTTAACTAGTGAGATTGGGTAGAACCAAGGGTTGAGTTAATATAAAAGCTTAAAAGCCCTTAACGCGAGTATATACTAATATAGTTATGGTAATTGTAGGATAATGGTTGCCGAACGAGCTCAATGGCGCAACATGCAGCGTACACTGCAAGACATGACTCAAGTGCTGCAACAAGTAACACAAGGAGGTGGACAACGAGCAGGAAGTCTCCACCAGACCTTCAAGAACATGAACCCGCCCAAGTTCACGGGTTCTACTGATCCAGATGACACTGAACACTGGATTAGGGAAACGGAACGTATATTCCGTGTCATGCAATGCACGGATCAGGATAAAGTTTTATTAGCTACTTCTCAGTTAGAAAGGGATGCTAGATGCTGGTGGGAATCAATAGAGACTACTATAAAGCAAGATCAGGTTACGTGGGAGGAATTCGTTGAATACTTCAACGCAAAATATTTCTCGGACCGAGTTCAGGAAAAGAAGGCTGCAGAATTTGCTGCATTAAATCAACGATCTTTGTCAGTGGCCGAGTATGAGGCCCAATTCTCTAGATTATCTCGGTATGCTAAGCATCTAGTTAGCACCGAGAAAATGAAAGCTAGGAGGTTTCTTAATGGGCTCAGGCCCCAAGCTATTACTCAACTGGCACCGATGGACATTCAAGTCTACTCGGAGATAGTACGCCGAGCTCAACTATTAGAAGATGCCACGGAACTGTCTGATAGGATTCGTGGTAAGGATAAGAAGGAACAAGTTACATGATCGGGTTCCTTTAAACCCAACTTCAAGAAGAGGCCTAGCAATGGAGGTATTTCCTCGCAAGAGCAAAAGTTCAAGAAGACCAAGCCCTTCTCTATCACCACTACCTCTCCAAATACAGTGTGCAAACATTGTGATAAAGCGGGTCATAGAGCAGAAGAATGCTGGAGGAAACTAGGAGCATGTCTCCGTTGTGGGAGTCGTGAGCATCGAATTCCCGATTGCCCATTACTTAACGATCAAGCCGATGTCGGGAAACGCCCAGTAACCAAGAATGCTCGTCTTCATGCAATCAAGGAGACCGAGCAAGAAGAAGAAGGCGGCTTAGTGGAAGGTACATTGAAAGTTTGTTCCAGGAATGCATATGTCTTAATTGATACTGGTGCATCGCATTCTATTATTTCTAAGAAGTTTGCTGACCCATTACCCCTAGAACCGGAATGGATAAAGTTAGTTTTGTCTACTCCTCTGGGTGATGAGACTGATATTACACATCATTACCAAGACTGCGAAGTATCGGTTCAGGGTAGAAATCTCCCTATTGATCTCATATGTTTAGATCTGAAAGAGCATGATGTTATACTAGGAGCAGATTGGTTATCCAAGTATCAGGCAACGGTTGATTGTCGCAATAGTAAGGTTACATTCAAGGAATTTCTAGAACTAATCTTGACTAGCCCTAAGAGTCGGAGCAAATCCCCTATTATTTCAGCTCTCCGAGCTAGCAAGCTCATCAGGAAAGGATGTGTATCTTTCCTTGCATTTGTCACAGTTAAAGAAGCTAAGGAAGCTAAGCTAGAAGACATTCCAGTGGTACAAGAATTTCGGACGTATTTCCGAAAGATTTGCCGGGATTACCCCCGCAAAGAGAAGTGGCCTTCACCATTGACTTAGTCCCTGGTGCTGGTCTGATTTCAAAGGCACCTTATAGGATGTCACCTGCTGAACTCAAGGAGTTAAAGGAGCAATTGAGGGAACTCATTAAGAAAGGATTCATTAGACCAAATACTTCCCCGTGGGGAGCGCCTGTATTATTTGTAAAGAAGAAAGACGGATCCGTGAGGTTATGCATCGACTATCGACAGTTGAATCACCTCACTATCAAGAACAAGTATCCACTGTCGAGAATCGATGAATTGTTTGATCAAATTTAATGATCCATGTACTTTTCCAAAATTGATCTTAGGCCAGGATATCACCAACTAAGAATCAAGGACGAGGATATTCATAAAACCGCATTCAGAAGCAGGTATGGCCATTATGAATTTATTGTTATGCCTTTCGGACTAACGAATGCCCCTGCTGCCTTTATGCAGTTAATGAATAGTATATTCAGGCCTTATTTAGATCAATTCGTGGTGGTCTTTATTGATGATATATTGATTTATTCCAAGACCAATGAAGAGCATGAGGAACATTTGAGGATTGTATTACAAATATTGAGGACAAACCAATTATATGCAAAACTTAGCAAGTGTGAATTCTGGCTTGAAGAAGTGACTTTTCTCGGACATGTTATATCAAAGGATGGCTTGTCTGTAGACCCATCAAAGGTTGAAGCTGTAAGGAACTGGGAAAGACCGACCAATGCTAGCGAGATCCGAAGTTTCTTAGGTCTTGCCGGCTATTACAGGCGATTCATCAAGGATTTCTCTAAAATCGCCGTGCCACTTACGAGGTTAACTCGCAAGGAGATCCGTTATGAATGGGATGAGGAATGTGAAAGAAGCTTCCAAACACTCAAGGATCATCTTACTACAGCTCCTATCTTAGCATTGCCAATTGAAGGAGAAAAGTTCGAGGTATACACTGATGCTTCTGGCATTGGCCTCGGGTGTGTTCTAATACAACAAGGGAAGGTTATAGCCTACTCTTCTCGTCAATTAAAGAAGCATGAAGAAAACTACCCCGTCCATGACCTAGAATTGGCTGCGGTAGTATTTGCACTGAAGATATGGAGACATTATCTATATGGAGTGCGGTTTACTGTATACTCCGACCACAAGAGTCTCAAATATCTCTTTTCACAGAAGGAACTAAATATGAGGCAAAGACGATGGCTAGAATATCTCAAGGACTTCGACTTCAATATACAATATCATCCCGGAAAGGGTAATCATGTAGCAGATGCCCTTAGTCGAAAGCCGAGAGCACTGTTAGCCAATTGTATGATTCAAGAATGGAAGTTGTTGGAACAATTCTCTGAACTCAATATAAGCATGGACACGGACCCTAGATGTGTCACATTATCTCATGTAAGCATACAGTCAGATTTATTGTCTGAAATACAAGCACTTCAGAATGATGATCCTACATTAGTAGAAATCAAGGGCAGATTAGAAGGACAATCGGATTTCTAATTAGCTTCTGATGGAAGATTAATGTTCAAGAATAGAACTTATATACCGGACTACCCAGAATTGAAGAAGAAGGTCTTAGATGAAGCTCACAGATCAAGATATACAATTCATCCTGGATCTACCAAAATGTACCAAGATGTAAAAAGAAATTTTTGGTGGCCCAACATGAAAAGAGAAATAGCAGACTACGTATCACGTTGTCTCACGTGCCAACAAGTCAAGGCGAAACACCAAAAGCCTGCTGGAAAACTACATCCTCTAGATATCCCTAAATGGAAGTGGGAGGATATTGGTATGGATTTCATCATGGGTTTATCTAAATCAAAAAGAGGACATGATGGAATATGGGTTATCATTGACCGATTGACTAAATCAGCGCATTTCTTGCCAATCAAGAGTCGATGGTCAGTTGATGTCTTAGCTGCACTATACATCAAGGAAATAGTCAGATTACATGGTATTCCTGTTTCAATCGTGTCTGACAGAGATCCCCGTTTTACTTCTCATTTTTGGAAAGGACTACAACATTCGCTGGGAACGAGACTTAACTTTAGCACAGCCTTTCATCCTCAAATGGATGGTCAGACCGAGAGAACCAATCAAGTAGTCGAAGATATGCTAAGAGCATGCATTACTGATTTTGATGGAAACTAGCATGATCACTTGCCTCTGGTTGAATTTGCATACAATAATAGCTACCAGGCAAGTATACAACTGGCACCTTTTGAAGCCTTATACGGAAGGAGTTGTCGATCACCCTTATGCTGGGACGAAGTTGGAGAGAAACAACTGTTAAGTCCAGACATGGTAAGGGATACTACTGAGAAGATACAATTAATCAGAGAAAGACTGTAAGTTGCTCAGTCTAGACAAAAGGCTTATGCTGACACAAGAAGAAGAGATCTTGAATTCCAAGTTGGAGATTATGTATTTCTCAAGATATCGCCTGGACGTGGAATACGAAGATTTGGTGTTAAGGACAAGCTTACACCAAGATTTATTGGACCTTTTGAGATACTAGAAAGAGTTGGCGAGGTTGCTTATCGCATCGCATTGCCACCTCAACTGTCCGAAGTACATGATGTGTTCCACATATCTATGTTGAAGAAGTATGTGCATGATCCATCCCATATTATTGAGCATGGAAATCTAGTAATCCGGAAAGATCTCACATACGGGCAGAAGCCCATAAGAATACTAGATCGAGAAGTACGAACCCTAAGGAATAAGGTTATTCCCATGCTAAAAGTACAATGGAATAAGAATTCAGAACATGAAGCTACATGAGAGACCGAGGAATCTATGAGGAAGCGATTTCCAGAGTTATTTTAGAAGGTATGAACTCTACACTCTCCATATGTAAATATATGCTATGAATTTGGGGACCAAATTCTTTTAAGTGGGGGAGGGTGTAGCAACCCGTATAAAATTAAAAGAAATAAATTTATAATAAACTAAAAGATTAAGCGAACAAATGAAAAAGGTTAAAACAAGAAGAACAAAGCCCTGATGAAATTAACGCCTTGGAGCAAGGCGCTACTTGACAAGAAACGCCCTCACCTAAGGCGTGTTTTTAGAAGGGACGCCCACATGTCAAGGCGTCAAATCTTAAACAACCAAAATTACATAAAAAGGCAAGTATTTGAAACGCCCTTTGCTTGGACGCGTTTCCACAAGAAACGACGCATGCCAAGGCGTCAATTTAAAATTCGACGCCCTAGAATAAGGCGTTAATTCCATTCCAGTTTCGTTCGAACCGGGAACTTATCCAGGGTAAGTTGATAACTATGAGAAAGAGTTCGAATGTAGTAATAACTCTATCATGGAAGTGTTACTTCCAATCAAACACTAACCTTATTAAGATTTCCAGAATCCTATAAAAACCCTTGACTATCAAACCCTAAAGCTATTTGGTCGATCTACTGCTGCTACGGTACGTAAAGAACAGCAGTTCTTCTTATCTCTTTTTATCATTACTTTCGGTTGCATGAAGAATTAATGATTCTTCATCTCTCCTTACAGGTTAAGAAGCCCTGATGTTCTGAAGAACAAGAGTTCTTCATCCGGGTAAAGTTATTCTCTTTACCTTTAGTTCTGGATGTGTAAGGTGAAGAAACAAATATCAGTTTCTTTTTTTTTTCTGTAGGACTTACAGCAAGTTGATCAGTGAAGAACAAGGATTCTTCAATCAAACGATCTCTTCATCTGCATCATCTTTGCTTGGTGCTGCTGTTAAGTTCGTAGAGGTTCAGAACCCGTCACGTTCATCTTCATATTATTATTATTAAGGTAGGTTTTCTCAAGCACTGTAGCCCAAATCACCATAATAACTATGTTAAACCATATATATTAGTTCATGCATATAATTTTCGCGAGTTTTAAATGTTTCTATTATTGGAAAGAAACGCCCTTTCCAAGGGCGCTACGTTAATACGCGACCCAGACAAGGGCGCTACTTTGAAAGAAACGACCATGACCAGGTCGTCAATTCCAGATTCGACGCCCTGTACACGGACGTCAATTTTCTCAATTGTTAATTACCCATGTTAATTATCCAATATTCACTTAAACATGATTCTAAATCAGTGCACGATCATATTTACTTGAATCCCGATATTTTTCCTGTCATGACCATGTCTCTTGTTTCTGGAAATTATAATACTTGAAATCTGAAAATTCTTTAATTCACGACCCTGTAGAGGTCGTCTCTCACTTGACTAACGCCCCTGTTCAGGGCGTGAATTGAACAGTAACGCCCCTGTCCAGGGCGTGTTTTTGATAAATTTCTGAATATATATATACTGCAAAAATAGAAGTAAAGAATGGACGACCACTGTATACGCCGTCAACTTGTAAAGAAACGCCCCTCACCAGGGCGCGTTTTTGGTAAAATACTGAAATATTAAAATTTTGCAAAAATGGAAAATAGATAAACGCCCTTACTGAAGGCGTTAATTATGTGATTAATGACTTAGTTAAAGTCGTTATTTCTATAAAAACTGTTTTTACCCTGTTTCTGTAACCGAGGGTTTTATTATATACATATACATATTATATTGGCACTATATTCCAATCCGTGAGTATAGTCCCACGTTTCATGATGTTTTATCGATCACCCTCAATTCTCATTGACATACAAGCTCTCCATTAGACATTCCGTTCCTTTGGACTAGCAAGTTAGTCAAAGAGACCTCCGTAAGACTCCTCGAGCCTTGGATTCCCTCAAGGCCGACTGAGCTGGTTGTACCTTAAAAACCCATTACACTAATGATTTCCATGTCACTCTAAAGAAACATGGGATACCGGCCCTTATGTTATACCAAGTGTATATCATAAGAATTTCTTAATGGGATGAGATTATCATGCCATTAAATGATGTTCTTGTAAAACCTCGATTCTATGATAAGAATGAGGGTATCTTATCTTTGATATACTGTTCATGTGGACCTCAATTCTATATAAAGAATGTCCATACTTGTCATGGTACCCGAGTTAAGGGAACCTAATTCCACCTAGTTTCATCGTTCATCGTGATTGTACCGTTGTTATCCCCTATCTATGTCCAATGTCATATTTTTGGACTCCATTCTATCAAAGTTATCCTACGTGTCTACAAGCTTGATCATTGAAATTCCTCATTGGCTATATATATACAAGAGTGGATGTCAAAATACATGATAAATGCCTGCGCATATAGGGCCCGATCTGGTCCTGGGGGGAGCACCCGAAAGTACTTGTGCCCATGGGAGTTGAATGATAAGGTATCTGGCATTATACCGAGTGCATGACTAGCTTGATTGGACATTCCACACAAATCTTGTACTTGACTCGTACTTGAGACGACATGAATTGCGTGACCCGAGAAAGGGTAATTACTTGCTTGCTTGAAACATGATAGCCAAATTCTTGACATGACTTGTTAAAAGTTCTTGCTTGAATATCTTGTTAGCTTTTCTTGAAAGTTCATGGCTTGTTCAAATTGCTATCTTATTGATATACTCTCTTTCTACCTTGTCGTTTTATACAAGCATGCATAGCTATAGTACATACATGAAAGATGTAATTATTTAAACCCCTTGCTAGCGCTTGAGATATAATTTCCTACTGAGCGTTCGCTCACTCCGTGTTTGTCCCTTACTTTTCAGGTAAGTCCGACGAAGAAGGTCAAACTGATGGGGAAAGTCAAGAGTGAAAGAGCTAGAGCTTTTCCAAGTGTCATCTAGTCTTTTTCCTATTTTCTTGAGTCAACTATGTACTTTTCCTTTTTAATTGAATAGAGTATTGGATTTGTAATAGTCTATCCATTATGAAATAAAGGATTGGGTTATCTTTCTATTTTACGCATCTCTGTTTTGGTGTCGAATACACTACTACTCTGATTGACATGATTGATATAAACTCGTCGCGCATATCCGAGTATCTTTCACGCTCGGGGCGTGACAATGGGTAACCGTACAAAGCCATGGATACCTCATATCTGATGTCAGCCCGGTCCAACAATACCCGGTAGTAGTGTACTATGCCCATCAGCCAGTCGGTAGCTCCCTGGCGATATTTGTGCGAAGAAATCACCGCCCAGCGGCCATACCAGCTAACAGCACTCTATCGCAGAATCCCGGACATAAGGCTATGCTCGTCATAGCCCTCCCTGGCATACTCCAGCCCTGATGGCTCCAACGCTAACCCTGGACTGCCCTCTATCTCTGCCCGGTGGTGTCCGTGCAAATCCTAGGAAGCGAGACCCATCACTCCAACGCGGACTCCGAACTGGTCCACTCTGCTGAAGAAGCCCATGCACTCAGCACTGGGGAACTGACACTGTCTCCAGTAGTCCCCGAGGAAACTCAGAAAGCCATAGAGAATAAGTATGTGCAAACTTTCTCTGCCCACCAAGATCGCCCGCTCTAGTCGATGACGGGCTCCAGCAACCCGAGAGTCACCCTCCTCCATGCCTGGTGGGACGAAGCGCCTAATGAACTCGAATAAGTGACAGTCCAGAGGGAACTCCACTGGGTAGCCGCCGCTTCGATCATAGGTGTAAAGCCTACCCGCCTCCGATGCTCGGGCCAACTCCACAGCCCCAACTCCGCTGCCGCGCTCGCCAACGGGGCCCTCTGCCACAGTCGTGTGCCCCAAGTCAAGCTGCTCCACACTAGCTACAGTGATGACTGGCGGGCCCAAGGGGGCATGGGCCGATCGGTCCTCCTCACCCAGTGGTCCTCCTCCCGGACCACACGCCTCGGGGCTCTCTCGTCTCTACCGAATCGTGCCATAACTGCAAGACAGAACACCAAAAATGGTCAGCACGACCGAAATTCAACATATGCAATGCAATAAAGAAAAAGCACATGAAGCGTCAAAATATAACTATAAAAACTCAGAAGGAGAGGTATAGGGGCCGTACGCCCTCGTCTCCGCCTCCGAAGCACGACCATGGGGGGCATTTGTTGTACCCGGACAATTTCCTCAGTAAAATACCAAGAAATAAGGGTTCATGAATTTTCCCGAACACCTTTAAGGCATGAGCTACTCGGTCATCCTTACAACTCCCGGGACCTCACTAGGGGCCCTAACCAATTTTTCGTGACAGACGGATACACCGATGACTAACAGGGACCAATCCCGGCTACCCAACTACGGGCTTTGTCTGCACTCCACATGGCCCCCCGGGCCAACCCGGGGGCACTCTGACTTCGAGCCATGCCACGTGGCACCCAGTGACAGGGCCAAGGGCCCACTCCGAGACACTTACTTCTAACCCTTCAAGGTCAAAGGGAGACCTAACTAGGCCAACCACAAGCTTTGGAGACCCGCCGCATGCATATACGGCTCACATGTGTGTATTCGGCATTTTTTCGAACACCTTGTGGGCGCGTATATCCCAGCCCTTCTACACCAAACCACGAGCTGCCCCGTGGTTCCAACACACTAATTGGGTTCTACAACGACCCCCCAGCAAGTCGGGGCCACCCCCGACCCTCAAACACGTGGCAATGAGCCACTTAACCTTAGCACTCGGGCCAACCCGAGGCAACCCCGATAACCAGCCGTGCAACATGGCATGCAGCCCGAGGCATAGCCCACGAGCTCAAAGTGCCTCTCCTTAGCTCCCATGAGCTCTCATCCTCAGTCCAAGGCCCGTCCCGAGGCCCCGCAGCCAGTTACCTAAGCCGTTCGACAACCCGGGGTGTGTCGGGCATTTACCCGAACACCTTGCAAGCGGCTACTATGATTCTACAACAGCGGCCCCCATGGGCCATCCCAGTATCCCAAAGCCCAGTGTCCCTCAAATGACACTCCCAGACGATAAAAGAAGACCCCCAGGGGCCATCCCTCGGGGTTGCGATGCGCCCGGGGCCAGTTCGCCCTGGGGCGCGGCCGCGTGCCCCTAGGAAGGGTGAACTCCCTAGGGGCCGTGCCCTCTCTCCAGCCCGGTGGCCCCACGGCCTCGCTCAGTCCCAGTTCGTTTGATTATCAGTCTCGTTCGTCCGAATCCCTAATCCGGGGCGAAGGGCTCGCACCGTTCGTCCGTACCAGTTCATGGGAGCAACACGCGGAAGCACGAAGCAACAGCACGGGAGAGCGGTCCTCGATAGTCAACGCGCTCACAAGTCTCCACGTATCCTCCCAGCACTTGTCCTTTTCTTCTTAGTTTAATTTAGGAAGGGAAATAACAAAAAATCCATTTTTATAGAGATGGAGCCGCCCCCCTCTCTCACACTCCATCCAGTCTGCCTAAACCCCGCAGGGGGGGTTTAGGCGGACCAGCCTGACCCCTCAGGCTGGTCCGCCTAAACCCCATTACAAAAAAAAAACTTTTTTTAAATTAAAAAAGGTGCCCAAGCCCGTCCGCCGAACCCCCCCCAGGGGGGGTTTAGGCGGACTAGCCTGAAGGGTCAGGCTGGTCTGCCTAAACCCCATCCAAAACTAAAAAAAAGAGAAATTTTTTTAAAACAAAAAAACCCCTCCAAAGAGGGGTTTAGGCAGACCAGACCAGCCCATGGGTTTGGTCCACCTAAACCCCCCCTGGAGGAGGGGTTTAGGCGGACCAGACCAGCCCCTTGGGCTAGTCCTCCTAAACCCTATCTCCCCCACTCCGTCGCACACAGAAAAAATAAACAAAAAAATATTTTTTTGAGGGGTTTACCCGGACCAAGTTGAACCCTCAACTTGGTTAGCCTAAACCCCACCCCCCACTCCTTCAACTTCCTATAAATTCCCCCCTTAGAAGCTCAAGGGGCACAATGCATGCATACAGGCACGAGAAGACTCACAGGCGGAAGGACAAGCACACCCGACCTAATTGTCGCACCCTCGGACTCCCGAGGCTTTCGGCAAGGGTCGAGAACGCGAGAAGATAAGTGCGCGCGCAGTTGGCTTGCTAGTCGGCTCACACACGCCGAGGGTATGTCACATGTACTTCCCTCACATGGTGTTTAGCCGTCTCACACAAGTCCATCCTCGTCGCATGTAAGGTGACTATGTCAACGGCGAATACGCCTACATCCCGAGTCAGCCCGTGTACGCCAACTTACGGTGACGAAATGCACTCTATGATGCCGCGCCTAATTCTGACACAGAATCACGTGCCTACGGCTCACCCCCCCAGCCGACCGTTGGCCACTCGGATTATCAACTCGAGTCTAGTCGGACCTCTGGCCTGGGAATCATAGTCCCGGGGCCGACCTCGACTCCCCAGCATGACGACACTCGCCGTCCGAGATCCGGACCCGACCGCTCACCTCGAGTCGTGTCCGACCTCCACCAGGTGCTAGTCCACATCCACCCCGGCCATTAAGGCAGTCGGGCTCGCATCGATCCCTTTATAAAGAGCTTATGTAAAACATGCGGATATCCGCTTTCTTACGCAATGACCCGGGGACTGACCCATATGTCGAAGTTGTCCCGCGGCTTGCGCCAGTTGTACTTTAGCCCCCTCGGCCTACTTGTATAGCCCATGTGGCCCTAATACAGCATAAAATAAGTGGAATACAAGCACCCGCATTCAGGCCCCCAGTTTTCTACCTACACCTCTCGACATACGTGCTTAACATCCTAACTCCAGTAAACAACCCTCAGTCGAAAGTGCACCCACAACTGTGGAATGCTCCTGGCCCTCTACCCACGGCTTCAGATATATATACAGGCTTCTCTTCAGCATGGAATGAAGGTGTTCGGAGTCAATCCGATGTAAATAAACACCGGTTGCTTGTGGCCGATGGCGAAAGACGTCCAGTACACGATTCCCACAATCGCCTATGCACTCGCACCCGTGGAACCTCTTTTCTCCACGTGTCGCCCGATCGCTCGAGCCACGTGCCACGTCCTAGTGACGCTTCCCCGGTCAACCCTTGGTTCCATGAGTGATTGTCGAGAAATCAACTGGCACGCCCGCACCCTATCCGGTTAACCCATACCCTTACATTTCCGTGCCATTCGACCCCTTTTCGACTTTTCGTAAGAGGAGAGTGCCCAATACCGCCGCGAGAGGCATGCAACCATAAGGAGGATACCCAAGATATATCAAACTCCTGTATTTTCCATCACCCACTGTATCCCTTCCTTCACCCAGTCATCGGCATAAAAACCCGCGCAATAATCGTGCACCGGGTAGTTCTCTTCATGCTTCTTTAGTTGCCGGGAAGAGTAAGCAATGACTCTCCCTTGTTGCATTAATACACATCCGAGGCCAATGCCAGATGCATTGGTATATACCTCGAATTTCTCTCCTTCAACTGGTAATGCTAAGACTAGGGCAATCGTCAAATGGTCCTTCAAGGCTTAAAAGCTTCTCTTGCAATCTTCGTTTCACTCATAAGGAATCTCCTTGCGTATCAGTCTAGTAAGATGAACAGCAATCTTGGAGAAGTCCTTTATAAATCGCCGGTAATAACCAACTAGACCCAAGAAGCTACGGATCTCGATAGCATTGGTAGGTCTTTCCTAATTCTTCACAGCCTCAACTTTTGATGGATCAACTGAAATTCCATTCTTCGAAATCACTTGCCCTAGGAAAGATACCTCCTCGAGTCAGAAATCACATTTACTAAGCTTGGCATAAAGTTGATTCTTTCTTAATACTTGTAATGCAGTCCTCAAATGCTCTTCATGATCTTCTTCAGACTTTGAATATATCAATATATCATCAATGAAAACCACAACAAATTAGTCTAGATGAGACCTGAATATGTTGTTCATCAACTGCATAAAGGCTACATGGGCATTTGTTAGTCTAAAAGGTATAACCGTAAATTCATGATGCTCATACCTGCTTCGAAATATCATTTTGTGAATATCCTCATCCTTGATCCTTAATTAGTGATATCCCGACCTGAGATCAATCTTCGAGAAATATTTAGCTCCAGCTATTTGATCAAATAATTCATCGATCCTCGACAGTGGATACTTGTTCTTGATAGTAAGATGGTTCAACTGCCGATAATCGATGCAAAGTCTCATCGATCCATCCTTCTTCTTGACGAATAACACGGGCGCTCCCCACGTGGAAGTACTTAGTCTAATAAATCCCTTTTTCAACAACTCCATCAATTGTTCCTTCAATTCTTTTAGCTCGGGGGGGACATTCTATAAGGTGCCTTAGAGACAGGGCCAGCACTAGGGACAAGGTCGATGGTGAAAGCCACTTCTCTCTCCTGGGGTAAGCCAGGTAAATCCTCCAGAAATATGTCGGGAAACTCCTTGACTACATGGATGTCTTCTAGCTTGGACTCCTTAATTTTCGTGGCGGTCACAAATGCTATGAAAGCCACACACCCCTTTCTTAAGAGCTTACTAGCTCGAAGAGCCAAAATAAGGGGTGACTTGTTTCAACTCCGAGGACTAGTGTAAACTAGCTCCGGATAATCATCAAAAGTTACCTTGCCTTTCTGACAATCTATAGCTATCTTGTGTGTGGATAGCCAATCGGCTCCTAGGATGACATCATAACCTTTCATGTCTAGGCATATCAAATTGGCAGGTAGATTTTGCCCGTTAACCATAACTTCGCTATTCGGGTAATGGTGTGTAATCTCGGATTCGCTTCCAAGAGGAGTAGATATAACTAAGTCTAACCATATAGGTTTCATAGAGAATGAAGTAGCGAATCTTTTGGAAACAAAAGAATGAGTCGCGCCAGTATCAAATAAGACGTAAGCAGTCTTAGAAAAAATTCTTAGCGTACCTTCCACGATACCTCCTTCGCTCTGTTCTGCCTCTTGAAGAGCTTGGAGACGAGCTTGCTTTTTTGCTGGGCGCTTTTCCCCATTATTGGCTTGGTCATTCAAAAATGGAGAATCAGGAATCTGGTGGTCACGACTCTCGCATCGGAGCCAAGCTCCCAGCCTCCTCTAGCACTCCTTGGCCTTATGACCGGCCTTGTCACAATGCTTACACACCTCTTTGGAAGGTGTGGTAGTAATAGAAAAGGGCTTGTTACCCTTCTTAAGCTTTTTATCCTTGGAGGACTCACCTCCGTCATTAGTCCTCTTTTTGTTGAAGGAAGGTTTGAATGTCCAAGAGCTTGTAACATTCTCCTTCTTGTCTCTCCCACGGATTCTATCAGACAGTTCCGTGGCATCTTCGAGTAGTTGTGCTCTTCTTACTATCTCCGAATAGACTTGTATGTCCATCGGCGCCAGTTGTGTGATGTATTGTGGTCGAAGCCCATTAAGAAATCTTCGAACCTTCATCTTTTACATACTTACCAGATGTGGCGCATATTGGGAAAGTCTAAAAAATTGGGCCTCATACTTGGCCACTGATAAACTCCTTTGCTTTAATGCGGCAAATTTCGCGCCTTCTTCTCTTGTATCCTATGCGAAAAGTATTTGTTGTTATAGTATTCCACGAACTCGCCCCATGTGATGTGATCATGTGGCAAGGTCGCTTCTACAGATTCCCACTAAAATCGGGCATCCCTCTCAAGTTGGAAAGTTGCTAACAACACTTTCTCTTCATCCGTGCATTGCATGACATGGAATATGCATTCTATCTCTTTCATCCAATTCTCGGCATCGTCAGGGTCAGACGAGCCGACGAACTTTGGTGGGTTCATATTCCTAAAACTTTGGTGGAGATCTCTGACTCCACGGTTCATACCGCCTTGCGCTACTTGTTGAAGCGCATGGGTAAGACCTTGGACAGTGTGTTGCATATCGCGCCACTGGGCTCGTTCGGCAGCTAGGATCCTACAAGGGAATTAAACTTAATTAATATTTGGCTAACTATAAAGTGTAACGCCTTATTTTGACTTAACCCATGGTTCTCCCCATCTCACTGGGTAAAAGGTATAAACCTATCCTTGGACTTGCTTTCCTAGGAATTTGAATATCCTAGGCTCTCATACCACAAAAACTATCACGCCCCGAGCGCAGAAAGAACCCGGTACGGGTGACGAGTTTATATCGATCATGTCAATCGGAGCATAAGGAAATTCAACACATAAAACAGAGTGCGCCAAGCAAGATAATATCAAATCCAATTTATTCATTATTACCATCCAATAACTTCATTACATAATCCTTCAAATGAAAAGAGTACTAAATGACATTCTAGACTCAATAAAAAGGAAAATTATAATAATAGACTCAAAAAAGATGAAAAAGACTCGGCTTGATGATAACATAAGATATCTAGGTGCAACTCTACTCTCGGCTCTCATGGTCATCCCCATCCGAATGATCCTCGTCATCAGAGTTACCTGAAAAATAGGGGAAAACACTAGGTGAGTGAACGCTCAGTAGGGATTATATCTCAAGATCAAGCTTGATTTAAGTAAATTACATGTTACATGAATGTAAGTATAGCTATGCATGAACACAAGATAATGTCAATAGTGAAATAACGAGAATTATCAAGGATGAACTAGTATGTTTCAAGAGGAATCATGTAATGTATCAAGAAATATCAAGTAAGTAATTATCAAGTCATGTCATGAGAATCGGCTATTTAATGTAGCAAGTAAATATCCATTCTAGGCCACGCATGTCACGTCATGTAAAGTCAAGTACGTGAACGTGGTGTAGTGCCCTAAAATTTATATAAGTAATTTCTGGGTTATTTAATAATTTTTTGGAATTTATAAAGGCCTAAATAAATTAATAAATGGATTATTGGATTAATGAGTTATTATAAGGCCCAATTGTGTTAAATAATTAGCCTAGCATATTCAAGTAAGACTCAAAAGGTTTAAGGACCAAGCCCATTAAGTTTGGCCCATGTTCTAGAAGGTTATTTAGCTTATTCACAGATTTTAAGGGATAAATATCCCTTAATTAGATAATTATATAGATAAAACAAATAAAAGAGTTTTATTAATTTGAAATTCTGCACACGTTGGCTGTAACGGTCTATCGGGCGACCGCCACATGCATGTAATGCATCAGGACTAGACCGTCACACCCTGTTAATTCGGTGAGTTGAAGAACTTGCAAAAAAATGGGATCTTTGGGATCCTATCTGCAAGAGACCTAATTAGGAGAACCTGTAGGGTTACTAGGGACTCTTAAGGATCATGTTTTGGCCAACTAAGGACTCTAGAATCGATCTAATCCTCAAACCCTAGCCGAATCCCTATAAATAAGACCCAATTCTGAACTAAGCGGCCCTTACTTTTGGTTCGTGAAGAATCAAGGTAAGGAGATAGAATTTCGGGTAAGTTTTTTAGAAGGTTTTGTTTATAATACTTTAGACTAATAGCTCTCCAAATTTCGAGCTACGAGATCAACCAACCAAGGATATTGAAGCTTCCAAAGTTGCTGGTACGACCTTAGCAATCCAAGAATCTGAACGAAAGTCCTCTGAAGATCATGAAAATAGAGGAGCTAAACGAGGTAATTAGAGCTTAATGTTTTAGAACTTTTTGTTCCCCGTAGTTTCATCTTCTTACCCTCAAATTTTCACGTCCTTAGGTCAAGAGGCTGAGGAGCTAGAGCAGCGTGAAGTCGCTAGAAATTCACTGGAAAGGGAGAACTAGGGCACGTCTTTCAGACTCAAATTAGAAGTTTAAAGCCCAGTTAAGTGGTAGGTCATCTCATGATTGGCAAAAATATCTTGTTAGGGATAAAAGCCCTCTGATTTGACTTGATTTCATGCACTATAGATCATGGATTTCATGTTTTAGTAGAGTCATGCATACATGTGTATTCTTAGCCCTAACTAAGTTAAAAGGAACTTTCTTGTCAAATTCACAGACAACCCATGCATGCTATTAGTTTAGCCTTCATTTTATCATGTGGAAGTTTATACATGATTTTCAGACATGATGTAAGTTGAAACCTTAGATCTTTTTATCTATTATTTTCAGCAGAAGCTCTGACGGATTAAGGTAGGGCCGTCACAACACTGTAACGGTCTTACGATAAGCCGTCACACCCTCTGTTGTATTCAAAGCTCTCTGTGGACTCTGACGCACCATAACTAGAGCGTTATATAACTCTGACGGTCCCATGATAAACCGTTACATCGGTGTAACGCGCTTAGACTAGACCGTCAGAATGCTTTGTTCAGGCAATTCGAGACAGAAATTGAAGAAGAATCACATTAACTTATAAATATGCCTAGTTATCTAAGTTTTGACCTGTTAGAATGACTTTAAGTTTATCTACTGATTCATAATAGGAATTGCATGATCTTGAGTTATTTTAAAGCATATGTTAATTTTATTGACTAACTTTATAGTTTTGTATTTAAATCATGATTTTTCCAATGTTGTATTGACGGAGTTTTATCTTGATTTCACATTGCTACACATTCTCTCTCTATCAATAGAGTCATTTTCTTTAAGTACATGGCGCATATTCCGGTATGTTATCTATTAGTTCACACTTTACACTATAGGAACATTTTTCTTGGACATGAGGATCTCTATATTGGATATTCCTTCCAATGGACTAAGAAATCTTGTTTCAAGACCTCCATAATTCTCCGCGAGCCTGGGATTCTCACTAGGATGCCTAGTTGGTTGTACCATGAAAGCCCAATTATTAGAAAACACCATCGAAGTTTTCTGGTTTTGATATGTAACGGATCCAGATTGGACCGTCAGGCTCATCTAACGGCCCAATAAACGACCGTCACATGTATTGAGTCCATCTTTATTTCTTTCGGATTCAGACCATTGTAACGGCCCAATACTGGAGCGTCACGTTATGTAACGGCCCAGTACAAGATCGTCATAGTTCTATATTTTGTTAACCCGAGGTTTGACCAAGGGGTTGATATTCTAAAGTTTCTAGGTGGATCATTGATGTTCTAGGACTTGTCACAATGATCAAGATACTTAATTTTAAAGGATGAAAAGTTAAGAAATGAGTAGTTATGCTACCGAATTATTTCCATGAGCATAACATAGTATAAGTCATTCTTGATCTTTTATATTCTAAATTGAAGCGTTCATTCATTGATTATTATTACCATGAGCGTATTGAACTTATTACATTCTTGGCCATACTTTATTGTTATATGCGTGAAAATAGTTTGATTTATACTTGAAGATGCGATCGAGCACTGATTGTGTTCAAGGGCTCTATGCTAGTCCCCTCGGCTGATTGTCGGAAACATACTATTATAAACCATAGGGTATGATGCTACTGGCGTCACATTGCGATGTGAGTACTTTCTTTATAAATAAGTGAAAATCTACGGCACGACATGACATTCTTGTATATGAATTTCTTGCTTGATATTCCACAGAAATTCATGAAGTACTTGCTCATAAGCAAAAGATACTATAGTGATGATTATGTGGCTTGCCAATACATTCTCGATACATTCTTGTTTATGAAGGGCCAATATCATGTTCTTGTTACGTTCTTGCTAGTTCATTCTTGCTCTCATTCTATCTTACATGATCGTTTTGTTACTTTGGTTACTCGCATGATTGATCGTATTTCGCATGATTTTTCCTAAATTCTTTAGAGTTAAAATGTTAAGTACTTTAATAGTGCTAATCATGCTGGTGCGAAGATACCTACTGGGCAAGTGTGCTCATTACCTGTTTCCAATCTTTTTCAGGAGATGGAAGTGATACGAATTCGGATTCGGGTTATCCAAGTAGCGGGTCCGAGAGCGAATGAAAATCATATCAAATTGAGAGTGAAGACTTAGGAAGTCTACAATGTTTAGATCGAGTCTTTGTAATTTCTTATTTCTTGAGTATAGTGGAATGGAAAAAGTATGAAAAGGTTATTGTACCTGAATACTCGATTACCAATGAAATAAAGTTGGAGTTTTATTAATTATTATGCGATTGCATTCTTATGTGTGATTGTCTTGCTCTCTGATCATTCTTGCTTGCAAGAGGCTTACCATGCCGGCTGTTTACGTTCCTCGAGCGAGTCTTTCGCTATAATAAAGGCTCGGGGCGTGACACGTGGAATGTCAAATCTAGCAAGTCATGCACTCCGATGCAATGGCACACCGTGATCAATATAGCTCCCATGGGCACAAGTACTTTCGGGTGCTCCTCCCAGGACCAGATCGGGCCCCATTAATGCCAAGCATTGAGTCATGTAAATATTTAGACATTCACTATAGTTATAGCCAATAGAATTCCATAGGAATAAGCCATTGTAGGAATATAAGGTAGATTCATGGAACAATGAGTTTAAGGACAGAACTTTATGTAAGGATGACTTTGCGATAAACCTTGAGAATCTGAAAAATCTGGGTAATTGGCATCCACTCAGACCGCCACCAATTTATAATTGGCGCCCACTAGGGTGGCCACTAATTTTGGGATAACAACACAGGCACGAAGAAATAACGACCACTCAAACGGTCGCTAATTCAATTAGCGTCCACTATCTGGTCGCCTATTCCAGAGAGAGACAGACTCTCATAGAACACTAGAAACAACGCTCCGTGATGGCTAAGGCATCATGTTTCTTCAGAGTGACATGACAAATAGAGGTTCCGAAATTTTTAGGGTACAACCAACTAGGCTGACTTGAGGGAATCCAAGGCTAGCGGAGATTTACGGAGGTCTCAATGAAGAAAGTACCAGTCTGAAGGAAGGAATATCCAGTGGAGGGTCCAATCATCACCAAGAGTTGAGGTGTAAGCATTAAAAAATGTGAAACATGGACCCTATCTTCAGATGTGAGATGAGAGTGCCAAAAGGCCCGCGATATGGGTCAAAACCCTGATAAAACACGTGAGAGCAGGAAATAGCGTCCATTCAGACAGGTGCTATATCATAAATCAGTGTTTGTTCATAATGTCGCCAAATATATATTTTACAAAAGTTTTAAAATTATCACAAAAATTAGCATTTGTTTACAAAGTCGCTAAATCAATAATTTAACAAATTTTAATAATTTCACAATAAATGGGCAACCTTCCAAGAAGGCGCCAAATATTTAAAGAGCATCCAAGTGATGGACGTAAATTCTTATTTTTCTGAATTATTTCAATTTTTAACAAAATAAAAGGAATCAGTGTCTCTGTGCAGAGGCGATATTTCTATAGTTAGTGGTTATCTGAACAGTCGCCCATTCTTTACTGTGTACAGGTTATAAAGCATCAGGCAGGTACGTTCCTAGATAGAAGACTCTATTCATTTCTTTCAATTGAACATGAACAGTAGCATACTGATGTTTATAGGGGATTTTAAGAAACTAAAGACATGATCAAGTAGAGAAAAATTTGGGGAATCTAGAAATATGCATAACATGATTTTCAGGTACATGGTTCCATAGTTATTAAGTTTTCAAACATGGGTTATTTATTAATTACACTAAAAGAAATAGCGGCAGGGGTATGGTCGCTCATTAATTTGTGACCAGAAGACTGTCGCCAATTCAAGAATTTGCGACCTTCTACTCAGTTGTTCATTAATAAGCGGCCACTGCCCTGGTTGCTATTTTCATATGAAACGGCAAGTGACAGATCTACGTAAAAACTCTAATAGGGTTCATGGAAAATGAAATTATTATGCAGGATATCATGGTTTATATGCATGAAACACTTATTATTATACTCTTATGCTATAGTTTTTAAGAAAACCTACCTTTACGTGTGTTAGGACGCAGCGGATAGAAGGAAGAAAATGAAGAAGAAGTAGCTATAGCAGCAACTGCAGCAGGTACAACAGGAAGAAGAAGATAGCCACAGCCTGCGCTCGAAATAGCAAAGGAAGAAGAGGATGCAGAAGCTCCCTCTCGTCCTTACGTACTAGCTGATAGGATCGGTGCGATGGATTCAGAGGGGGGGTGAATGAATCCCACCCTTAAAAACTTTTCGCTCAATAAAAAAAAATCTAGAACGCTAACAAGGCAAGATAGACAAACTGAATATCTAATCAAATTCTCTTTTAAACCAAAGAACAAATATGTATCGCGCGCCTAAACAATCAACTAGCGGAAGCAGAAGAAAGCAATCAACCCACTGCATAGATAGAAATAAGAATGCTCAAGGCAACCTGTGAAGGAGGTAGAAGACAAGGAGCAAACACACAAACCCAACCACACTGCACAGAAGATTTTTTAGGTGGTTCGGTCACCAAGACCTACGTCCACCCCTCACTCCAAACCGGAGTGAGGCTTCCACTAGCTAACGCTAGAACCGTAGACTCAGTCTGCAACAGGTGTTGCCAAACAGCTTAACCAGGGGAACAACCTCCCCTCTTCCTCCAAACCGGAGGGAACCACTAGTGACACCCAGTCACTAGCAAACCAGAGACCGAAGTCTCTCTTCCTCCAGACCAGGAGGGAACACCTGAACTTGCAACCCACAAGACCAGAACCGGAGACGAATCTTTCTTCCTCCAAACCGGAGGGGAACCCACAAGTGACACCCAGCCACTTGCAAACCAGAGGTCACGGACCTCTCTTCCTCCACACCAGAGGGAACCCCGATCTCAAACCAGAGAATCAGAAAACATTGTGACCAAATGAAAAGGAAAAATAAGAAATGAAAAATACATAGCGATCAGAAAGCTGTAAAGGATAATAACATAGATGTGACTCCCATGGAGCTGACTACCCTGGATTTGATCCACGGTCTAGTAGACAGATCTTCAATAGAGTCTTCTTTCTTCTTCTCCATGAACTCTCTCTCTTTCTCTTTTTCTTCTTCTGCTTTCACACTCTGCCTCTCTGCCCCTCCTCTCTTTTCTTCTCACTCTGTTCTCTCTTTTCTTCTTCTACTGGATCTCTTTCTTCTTCTTCTCTCTGCCTCTCTGCTGCTCTCACCTTCTTCTATCACAGTCTCGATCAATCTTCTCAAGGTTGAGAAGGCTTCTATTTATAGCAGCAGAAGATGTAGGGCGTGTGCAGGGCTTGTGCCTTCTCTATCCAGATAACCTAGGATCACGTGCCAGGTGCCAACCTCGGATCACGTGCCCATTCATCAGCCTGTACAATTACAGAGTTACTTCAGTCGATCAACAAAGAATGTATAGACTTAATGAAATAATGCATGAACAAACTTGTATGAAGAACAGACTGTACAGACTTCAGACTCAGCTGCGAACTGAGCTAAAGAGTGTATAGACTTGAATGCTTGGAAAGGATTGTATAGACTTCATCTTGAAGGAGATGCACAAATGCACAATGAACATGGATTGAAAGACTAAGCCACGAGCAGAGCATGTATGGACTTGCTAAACAGCAGCATAACCATATCAGCAGTAAATGTGCAGACTTTGTATTGAAGGATGCACAATAGAATGAAAGTATCCACATTGAATGCATGAGATGCTCAGACAAGCTGTCACCGAATGTACAGACTTTGTCTTAGTGTTTATACATGAGTCTGTCAACGAATATACATACTTTCTATGCTGCATGCACAAGACGCTAAGAGAGACGTTGTATAGACTTGACAATGCATGGACTATGCACATAGACGCAGAAAGACTCTGTGAGCGCCAAGCCGATGTACAGACTTTGCGAGCGCCAGGACCATGTACAGACTTAGAATGAACGAAGCACACGATGTATAGACTTGATCAATTATCACTTAATGGATATATAGACTTAGGAAAACGCTGTACAGAAGGAGACGATGCATGCTGTACAGACTTAACATGAAACACTGCATTCTAGCAAAAACGCTGTACAGACTTTGGATGCTTGTGTATGCACGAGGGCAATGCATTGTATAGACTTAGCGATGCAATGGATAGCAATGTATAGACTTTGTGATGCACCACCATATCCAATGTATAGACTTCAATGCAAAGGCTGGAGTGTAACGGATGTATAGACTTCACCTAAGCAAGGGTTGTACAGACATTGGAATGTACAGACTTTGCCAAAGTAAAGACTTGCACGAGCAGGTGACAATGTATAGACTTTGATGCGGCTTCAAAGCAACCATGTGCAGACTTTACCGATGTACAGACTTAGTGTTCTGAACGTAGGTAAAGCTAAGGAATGTATAGACTTTGGAAGATGCAGACTGGGCAATGTACAGACTTTACTTCGTGCAAGCTACAGGACAATGCAGGCTGTACAGACTTTGAGAGACAATGCAATGTGTAGACTTAGCGTGTGCTGTGAACAATGTATAGACTTTGCGTGGGTGACCAGACAATGTATAGACTTGCACATATGCATGAACAAGTGGCGATGTACAGACTTGGCCAATGTGTAGACTTGAAGCAAGGAGACGATGTGTAGACTTGGTCAATGTACAGACTTGAATTTGAGGAATGTATAGACTTGCCACTAAGGAATGTGTAGACTTGATAATGCAATGTATAGACTTAAAGTTGATGCACAAACACAACTGCAAGGAATGTATAGACTTTGTGTAATGTGCAGACTTTGCATGCATGTGAATGTATAGACTTTACAGACTTGCATGTTGTGCGATGTACAGACTTAGTGTTGCAAACACAGGCTGTACAGACTTGCTGTGTGTAATGCATGCAAATGTATAGACTTGTATGAGACAACATGAGACGCTCAGACATGAAGCACTATGAGACACACAGAGAGACGATGGAGTGTATAGACTTTATGTGTAATGCAGAAGCTATACTGACTTCGTGTGTATTCTAAGACAGTGTATGGACTTGATAAATGATGTGTACACAAGGAGAGACGATGCATGCGACGATGCATGCACAAGGGGTGTACAGGCTTGGTCTTACAATGTGTAGACTTAGTATCAAGGAATGCACTAGCTGTACACACTTGAAGTAATGCAAAGGCTGTACAGACTTCAATGTAAAGACTTTGAACGTGTGTGCTGACAATGTATAGACTTCAAATACCATTTGATGAATAGAATGCTTCAAGACATTTTCAAGAGCAATCACCAACAGAAATGTTCATTTGATTAAACACAACAGCAAGTCATTAATGCCATTATCAAAGAATGACTTATGAATATTGACATCATCAAAACCATAGAGACACAACAATCTCCCCCTTTTTGATAATGGCAATATTATGAGTCATTGCATTAATACAATTGTGAGTCTCAAGAAAACAAAGTACCCCATATGCTCGAATGCACAAATTTTTCAAACTCCTCCCCCAATGACTCAGAAAAAACTTCTCCCCCTTTGCCAACAGCAAAAAGGAGGTTGAGTAGGAAAGCATTCATGGAGAGGTATGAATGCAGAGATGCAGATGCAACAAGATCTACAAGAACTCCCCCTAAATGTATGAATGCAAGCACAACAATTTTCCCTTTTAACAACAGCAAGAAGAAAGAGACATGAGGAATGCTGACAAGATCTCCCCCTTAAGAATTACAATGCAGCATGATTCATATGACAAGGAAGCTCCCCCTGAATAAATGGAGTCTTATAAGATGGATGAGAAGGAGACCACAGTGGCAATCAAGGATAAGTTCTGGTCATGATGAATCAAGGACAGTGAGGAAAAGAATTTCAACTAAGCTCCAAACACAAGGAATTCAGCAAGATTTTCAAGGAGATACCAATCTCATAAATCCAAAACATAATTTTTCAAAGTCTTCCATTATAAGGGCTTATGAATGAATTTTATTGATCAGCACGGTTTAAACATGATGTGTGCTAAGTTTGTCAATAAAATTCTGTATTTATATCTAAAATCACGGTTTAATAAAAATGAACCAAGCCCTCATATTTATATCTTGATTATCCTCCCTTTGTCTTACACAATCAAATTTATTGACTTCTTTTGGAATTACATGCACTAGTATTGAGATCAAGCAATTATGAAGTCATATGATTTTGTCTAAGGTTGTAGCAAATTGATTTTAGCATCAATATTCAAATATTGCAATTTGTTCAACAAATTTTCATGCTAGAAATTTTACGAGCACTCTAGTTCAGTACACACCTTGTAACTAGAGGATATACATTGATCAGACGCCAATATCCCTAAACACTTAGTGTACCTAACAGTCATGCTTTATATGAACAGAGATAGCATTTACACATCATGACACACTACAAATCATTTCTTTGATGAGTGAGATGTATTTCTCAGTGTGCATGCCAGTGCTCTACCTGATTAACAATCATTCTTAAGCAGAGTTAACTATGGCACCTCATGACACAGTCCTTTGGACATGTGTTTCTCAGTGACCAAAGTCATTGCTCTGACAGAATTTACCCTTTAGACATTTCTGAAAACTCATTTGCTTCAAAACAATACTAATTTCATGTACTTAACCAAATAAAGCCATGTATTAAATAGTGCAGATTTCAGAAGTTTTTACAAGACACAGCATGAAACAGTTGGTTAAAGTTTATTAAACATGATTCAGATATTTTTAAGAGATTTTAAAGTCAAACTCAATGAATACATTAAACTTAAACCACCTGAGTTATTTCAGACATTCATAACAACGTATAATAGAAGATTCCTAGTTCAAGTGTTTTCAGATTTATGATCTAGACATGTCCCATTGAAATCTTCATGAATGACTGATAGAAGAAATCCAGCAAAGATAAGTGATTTTGAAGCCCAAAGTTTTCTGATATGATCAAAGTTTATCAATAGAATCAATAAAGAGGATATGCACACTAAGCAAGATAACTGGAGGTCTGGCAAGTTTAGGATTTTCAAGGATAACATGCAATGAATTCTGACAAGTGTATGCATTTGACAAAAATCTGCATGCAATGCATTGACTCCCCCTGACAAAATGCATTCAATCAATCTTTTTAGCATTTTCAATGAAATGAAATGCAATGTAATTAACTACATGTATGCAAAGACATGCAAAGTTTGCCATGAAGACTGAACATATGATTTTGTGACTCATGCTCATTCAGACTACTAAGCAATATGACCCATGGTACTAGACGGAGAACTTTGTCTAAAAGATCATCTCACACATAGTAAGAACCTCTAGGCAGAGTTCACCTGCCTTTTGGTACTTTACCATTTGATATACCATAGTGGTCATGCATGATATCACATACAGGCTTCAAATTCAGTCTATTCAGATTTTCAGAAATGCAAGTTCATCCTCATTCTAATATCTAAATAGACAATTCAGTATGAGTATTGAGAGACATGAATACTCATAGTGTGAAAAAGATGACAAATATGTATGAACACATGAAACAAGATAAGCAATGATTTTCAAAAGTAGGAAATGCAGAGAGTTTACCTGAAAAGTTCAGAAAGGGCTTTTCTTTTGAGTGCCTTGGCTTATTTACCCCTTTTATTCCTCAGCTTCTAAGGCACACCTACAAGTTAGCACACTATTTTGCATGGGCAGGTACCCAAACAGTCTTGGGTCCTGACATGACAGTGATCCCTTTGAATGGCACTCTTAACTTTTTCTGGGCAACTAGATCATCAATTTTCATTACCGAGCAATTATTCATAGAATGTCCAAAGCCACCACAATAACGACATGAAACAGCATATTTTGTGTTCTTGATGTGCACATTAGCATGATCATGAAATCTATGTGTATGAGAATTAAAGTTTCTGTTGTTTGCATGAAAGTTCTGTCCTTTGTTATCATTCGGCCAGCAATTTATAGCTTTGTAGCCAGACTTTTCATATTCAAAATGAGAAGAGTGATTTCTTCTCTTAATAGGTGACCAGCACTCTCTAGCCAGATGGCCTGGCTTCCAACAGTTAGAGTATGCAAGAGACTTTCTGTTAAAGACAAATTCAGGTTTATCAAAAAACTTTCTATTTGTAGGGAATCTACCAGATTTATAGTTAGACTTCCTTCCCTGAGCATGCCAACATTGGGTTGCAATGTGGCCCATCTTGCCACAGTGAAAGCATGAATTAGAATTTCTCCCACCAGCACTCAGCCATCATTCAAATCTCTTATGACCCAATTTTCCACAATTAAAGTATGTCATATGCTGGTCTATTGAATCAAACTTGTTCTTGTTAACAGCATGACTGTTTGCATGAAATTTAGCATGATATGAATGTGATTTTTTCTTATTATTAACAAACCAGCATTGTTTAATCTTGTGTCCTAATTTACCACAATGAAAACATTCAATTTTCTTTTTCTGAGATGAAAGATTTTTATCATGAAATTTCTTAGCATTCATATCATCCTTCTCCATCAATTTACACTCATGCATCAAATGACCGAATATATGACATTAATGACAGCTCATTTTCTTTTTAGATGCATGTGAGAGTGTGTGAGGACTGTGATCAACATGCACTGATGAACTTTTTTTATTTATTTTCTGTTCTCCAGTCTTTTTCTGATTTTTATCCTGTTTTTCTATTTTCTTAGCCTTGTACTGAGGTGGAGATGAGGTAGAAGGCTTTTCTTGTTCTGAAGATTTAACAAAAATAGTTTTCAGGTTGGATCCATCAACCTTTCTCATGACTGGATTGTAACCCAGTCCCTCTTTCTTAAAATTAACCTTTGTTCCCAGTAATTTATTCAGATTATTTTGCCCACTAATAAATTTAGACAGAGAACTCTTCAAATTTTGAATTTCATTTTCGAGAGATGCAACGTTTATTTCATAACTTGCAATCTCTTGCTCACTGCAATTGACAGCTTCGTTCAAAACTTTGTTAACTGTTTTGTGTTTTTCAATTTCCTTTCTCAGCTCATCTACTTCTTCAGTTTCGTTCGTACAGATGACTTTCCCTTTCTCCAAAGTAAGAAGTCTTTCAGATATTGAAGAGTTCAGCAGTTTTAACTTCTCATTCTCTTCCTTAAGCTTATCATTTTGAATTAACTCATTTATTAGAGTCTGATCTTCTGAGTTAACCTTGCTTTCTCTCCCAGCTTCAAACTCTTTCAATTCTTTTTGCTGTTTTTCAAGATCTTTCTACAATTCCATATTTACAGATCTTATGGCATTAAATTTTTTAGCAAACAAGTTCTTCTCTTGCTCAAGTTTCCCAAATTTTTCTTCATTTTCTTTAACAGATTTTCTAAGAGAGTCATTTTCAGATTTTAGCCTACTTACTTCAGAGCAGACACATTCAAGTTCCTTCTTCAATTTTTCATTCTGATTTTTATGCACATGGATATCAGACAAACATGCATCATGAGATTGCTTGATATTTGAACAATTTTCACATAGAGAACTTGAACTATCTAACCCAGTACCCTTTTTCAATTTTTTATACTATTTTCTTAACCTCTCATGTGACTCTAAAAATTCAGCATATGCATTCTCCCAATTATCTAAAGTATAGTTCTCAAAAGGGTTTACCTCCTCATCATTATCGTCTTCATCCTGATTGCTGCCTTCATCGCTGCCACTTTGATTACATCTGTTAGCCATCATGCAGCTGTCCTCATTTAACCTGTGAGCTAGCTTCAGCTTATCCAGGATGTCTTTAGCAGACCTGCAATCATGAAAGCAAGAATGCAAGGCTTTGTCAGTAGCTGCTTTCATCAGATTCCAAGCTATCTGATTTTCTCCATCCTTTGATCTGTGACTGTCGGTCCATTTAGACACTTTCTTTGGTAGTCTGTGAGGACCTTGTGAAATTAACTTCCACATATCAGGATTAACTAACATAACATATTTGCACAGACTGACAAACCACACATTAAAATTAAAGCCGTTGAAAACCGGTGGATCACCCATGGAAACAGATCAAATTAAAGCAACAGGAATAAAGATGCACCAAAAGCAAGATAGCACCGAAGACTGCAGGATCGGATCTACAGGTCGCTGGACCTTCTATGCAGACACCGCTCTGATACCAAATGATAGGATCGGTGCGATGGATTCAGAGGGGGGGTGAATGAATCCCACCATTAAAAACTTTTCACTCACATAAAAAAAAATCTAGAACGCTAACAAGGTAAGATAGACAAACTGAATATCTAATCAAATTCTCTTTTGAACCAAAGAACAAATATGTATCGCGCACCTAAACAATCAACTAGCAGAAGCAGAAGAAAGCAATCAACCCACTGCACAGATAGAAACAAGAATGCTCAAGGCAACCTGTGAAGGAGGTAGAAGACAAGGAGCAAACGCACAAACCCAACCATACTGCACAGAAGATTTTTTAGGTGGTTCAGTCACCAAGACCTACGTCCACCCCTCACTCCAAACTAGAGTGAGGCTTCCACTAGCTAACGTTAGAACCGCAGACTCAGTCTGCAACAGGTGCTGCCAAACAGCTTAACCAGGGGAACAACCTCCCCTCTTCCTCCAAACCGGAGGGAACCACTAGTGACACCCAGTCACTAGCAAACCAGAGACCGAAGTCTCTCTTCCTCCAGACCAGGAGGGAACACCTGGACTTGTAACCCACAAGACCAGAACAGGAGACGAATCTCCCTTCCTCCAAACCGGAGGGGAACCCACAAGTGACACCCAGCCACTTACAAACCAGAGGTCACAGACCTCTCTTCCTCCACACCAGAGGGAACCCCGATCTCAAACCAGAGAATCGGAAAACATAGTGACCAAATGAAAAGGAAAAACAAGAAATGAAAAATACACAGCGATCAAAAAGCTGTAAAGGATAATAACATAGATGTGGCTCCCATGGAGCTGACTGGCCTGGATTTGATCCACGGTCCAGTAGACAGATCTTGAATAGAGCCTTCTTTCTTCTTCTCCACGAACTCTCTCTCTTTCTCTTTTTCTTCTTCTGCTTTCACACTCTGCCTCTCTGCCCCTCCTCTCTTTTCTTCTCACTCTGTTCTCTCCTTTCTTCTTCTGCTGGATCTCTTTCTTCTTCTTCTCTCTGCCTCTCTGCTGCTCTCACCTTCTTCTATCACAGTCTCGATCAATCTTCTCCAGGTGGAGAAGGCTTCTATTTATAGCAGCAGTAGATGTAGGGCGTATGCAGGGCTTGTGCCCTCTCTGTCCAGATAACCTAGGATCATGTGCCAGGTGCCAACCTCGGATCACGTGCCCATTCATCAGCCTGTACAATTACAGAGTTACTTCAGTCGATCAACAAAGAATGTATAGACTTAATGAAATAATGCATGAACAAACTTGTATGAAGAACAGACTGTACAGACTTCAGACTCAGCTGCGAACTGAGCTAAAGAGTGTATAGACTTGAATGCTTGGAAAGGATTGTATAGACTTCATCTTGAAGGAGATGCACATATGCACAATGAACATGGATTGAAAGACTAAGCCATGAGCAGAGCATGTATAGACTTGCTGAACAGCAGCATAACCATATCAGCAGTAAATGTGCAGACTTTGTATTGAAGGATGCACAATAGAATGAAAGTATGCACATTGAATGCATGAGATGCTCAGACAAGCTGTCACCAAATGTACAGACTTTGTCTTAGTGGTTATGCATGAGTCTGTCAACGAATGTACAGACTTTCTATGCTGCATGCACAAGACGCTAAGAGAGACGCTATATAGACTTGACAATGCATGGACTATGCACATAGACGCAGCAAGACTCTGTGAGCGCCAAGCCGATGTACAGACTTTGCGAGCGCCAGGACCATGTACAGACTTAGAATGAACGAAGCACACGATGTATAGACTTGATCAATTATCACTTAATGGATGTATAGACTTAGGCAAATGCTGTACAGAAGGAGACGATGCATGTTGTACAGACTTAACATGAAACGCTGCATTCTAGCCAAAACTCTGTACAGACTTTGGATGCTTTTGTATGCATGAGGGTAATGCATTGTATAGACTTAGCGATGCAATGGACAGCAATGTATAGACTTTGTGATGCACAACCATATCCAATGTATAGACTTCAATGCAAAGGCTGGAGTGTGACGGATGTATAGACTTCACCTAAGCAAGGGCTATACAGACATTGGAATGTACAGACTTTGCCAAAGTAAAGACTTGCACGAGCAGGTGACAATTTATAGACTTTGATGCGGCTTCCAAGCAACCATGTGCAGACTTTACCGATGTACAGACTTAGTGTTCTGAACGTAGGTAAAGCTAAGGAATGTATAGACTTTGGAAGATGCAGACTGGGCAATGTACAGACTTTACTTCGTGCAAGCTACAGGACAATGCAGGCTGTACAGACTTTGAGAGACAATGCAATGTGTAGACTTAGCGTGTGCTGTGAACAATGTATAGACTTTGCGTGGGTGACCAGATAATGTATAGACTTGCACATATGCATGAACAAGTGGCGATGTACAGACTTTGCCAATGTGCAGACTTGAAGCAAGGAGACGATGTGCAGACTTGGTCAATGTACAGACTTGAATTCGAGGAATGTATAGACTTGCCACTAAGGAATGTGCAGACTTGATAATGCAATGTATAGACTTAAAGTTGATGCACAAACACAACTGCAAGGAATGTATAGACTTTGTGCAATATGCAGACTTTGCATGCATGTGAATGTATAGACTTTGCAGACTTGCATGCTGTGCGATGTACAGACTTAGTGTTGCAAACACAGGCTGTACAGACTTGTTGTGTGTAATGCATGCGAATGTATAGACTTGTATGAGACAACATGAGACGCTCAGACATGAAGCACTATGAGACGCACAGAGAGACGATGGAGTGTATAGACTTTATGTGCAATGCAGAGGCTGTACTGACTTTGTATGTGTGCTAAGATAGTGTATGGACTTGATAAATGATGTGTGCACAAGGAGAGACGATGCATGAGACGATGCATGAGACGATGCATGCACAAGGGGTGTACAGGCTTGGTCTTACAATGTGTGGACTTGGTATCAAGGAATGCACTGGCTGTACACACTTGAAGTAATGCAAAGGCTGTACAGACTTCAATATAAAGACTTTGAACGTGTGTGCTGGCAATGTATAGACTTCAAATACCATTTGATGAACAGAATGCTTCAAGACATTTTCAAGAGCAATCACCAACAAAAATGTTCATTTGATTAAACACAACAGCAAGTCATTAATGCCATAATCAAAGAATGACTTATGAATATTGACATCATCAAAACCATAGAGACACAACACTAGCAGCAACAGCAAGGCTCCCTTCACGAACGCAGCAGCAATAGGGTTTTGCTTGTTCGATGGGGGATTATTTATAGGGAGAGAATCCTACTTTGGTAGTAGAATCCTAATGGCTTTTATGTTTCCCACGTAAGAATCCTAGTGAGTCTAAAGTTTCCCATGCAACTAGTCCTTTCCAAAACCTCAGCCGCCTTCTTGGTTGGGTTCAAACCCTAAGGCCATGCACGTTGTTTTGTGTAAAGCCCTTAAGTATGTATGCATTTATGTTTATACCCTCAAACCTTTTGACAACCGTAAGGCCCATTGGCCTTAGGCTAAATCTATATACGTGAGGCCCAAATAGATAAGGGTTGGGCTTTAGATGCTAATTGGTTATTGGGTTTCTCAAGGGAGAGGGTTTATCATATCTTTTTTAGTTGGGGCCTTTGAATTTATTATGTTTAATTTATTTAGGAAATTTTATTCCCTATAATTTTATCCGGGGTGCTACGGTAGGCTTTGACCTTCTCCGACGAAGATCCAGAAGGGGTTATCACCCTGCACGATGATGCCCTTGTAATTTTAGCAAAAATCAACCATTGTAATGTAGATAGAGTCCTCGTGGATAATGGTAGCATCCCAGATATTCTGTCTTATGACTATATCTTGAAGATGGGTGAAAACCCATTGAAATTGCATCTAGTTGGAACCCCCATGTGTAGGTTCAATGGCCAAGCTATCTATTCCGAAAGAGCAGTAAGCATATTGGTTACTCTGGGGACGCCCCCCAAAGTTGTCACCTTTATGGCGAACTTAATTATGGTAGGGGGGATGATGGCCTATAATACCATCTTCGGCCGAGGCACTCTCACCCGAATAAGGGCAGTGCCCTCCACCTACCATCAAAAAATGAAGTTTCTCACAGAAGGTGGGGTGGGGGAGGTCCGAGGTAAACAGGTAGTGGCTAGAAGATGCTATGTAATCTCTATCAAGGTTACAAAGCCAGTGGTTGAAAGTAGAGGGAAGGAGGTCATAGAAGAGAAGGTAGCGACAAGCAAACTCTGAGGGCAGCTATTGCCTATCTTTTTGCGTGATGACCCTACCCTTGAAGTAAAAATCAAGACTGATTTGTCACTAGAAGTTCAAAGTCAATACAAGAAGTTTCTTTCAGAGTATATTCATATCTTTGCATGGTCTGATGATGATCTCCCTGGGATTCTTGAGGATAAAGTGGTGCACCAGGTCAACTTAGATCCTTCCGTCAAGCCGACCCAGTAGAGGAAAAGGAGGGATGCTCTATCCAAACAAGTGATAATCAAGGAACAAATCACTAAAGAAAGGGAAATCGGGCTATTTCGCCCTGTCCTCTACCCAACCTGGCTGGCCAATGTCGTCCTGGTACCCAAAGCTTCTAGCAAATGGCAGATGTGCGTTGACTTTAGTAACCTAAACAAAGCTACTCTGAAGGATTGATGCCCGCTCCCTAGCATTGACCAACTAGTTGATTCAACGTCATGTAATGAGCCACTCAACTTCCTCGATGCTTATTCTGGATACCACCAGATCCGAATGCATCCCAAGAACGTAAAAAAGATAGCTTTTGCCTCGCACTTCGGCGTGTATTGCTACACTCGGATGCCTTTTGGGCTCAAGAACGTCGGAGTGGCATACCAGAGGCTGGTGAATCGGATGTTCGATGACCAGATTGGTGGAAACGTGGAAGTCCACATCGACGACATGCTGGTAAAATTTCTGAAGGTTGAAGACCACTTTGTCGATTTGACGGAGACCTTTGAGGCCCTCTAGAGGTATAACATTAAGCTCAATCCCATCAAGTGTGCCTTCGGTGTCAGGTCGGGAAAATTTCTGGGCTTCCTCGTTACCAACCGAGGCATCGAGGTGAACCCTGATAAGATCCAAGACATCTTGGATATACAGCGGTAGCATAGCATCAAAGACGTGTAGCGTCTAATAGGGCACGTGGTCGCACTCAATTGCCTCATGTCTCGGGCCATAGAGTGGTGCTTACCATTCTTCAAGTTATTGAGAGAGCCCAATGGGGCCACCCCGACCTTCTCTTGGGATGAGGAGTGTGAGAAAGCCTTCATCGAGCTAAAGGAATTCTTAATGAAACCACCCATACTCTCAAAGCCCGTCCCAGGAGAGACCCTCTATCTCTACCTCTCAGCAACGCCCTCCACAATTCGCTCGGTGTTAGTTCGAGAGGACTAGGAGGCCCATAGACCGGTCTACTACGTTAGCAAAGTGCTCCCGGATGACGTGAAAAGGTACCTTGCAACCGAAAAACTGGTGCTAGCACTGGTCACCTCGGCCGAACGGCTCCAACGATACTTTCAGGGGCGTAGCATCGTAGTTCTTACTAACAAGTCCCTGAAGGGGATTTTGGCAAACCCCAAGGTTTTTGATCGCCTCATGAAATGGGAAGTCATGCTAGGAGCATTCGATATCTCCTACCACCCACATGCTGTCATCAAAGGTTAGGCACTCGCCGACCTCATTGCAAAATATACGGCCCCTCCCGAGGATCCTTTGTCAATTCCTGAGGGTCCTACTTGGGAGCTTTACGTTGACGGGTCCTCGTGTTCGGCTGGTAGTGGCGTGGGAGTTATCTTAAGCTCCCTTGAAGGAGTAGAACTACAGTACGCCCTCAAGTTCAAGTTTGCGGCGTCCAACAATGTCGCTGAGTATGAGGCCCTAATCTTATGGGCCCGCATGGCCAAGCACCTAGGAGCAGAAAGGGTCAAGATCTTCATCAACTCGCAACTGGTTTCTAGCTAGTTTCAAAGGGGACTATGAAGCCCAGGAACCACAGATGGTCAAATATCTCTAGCTAGCAAAGGAGATGGCTCGGCGATTTGAGAGCTTCCAAATAATCTGAATTGCTCGAGAATTGAACTCTCAAGCGGACACGCTCTCTCGCCTGATCTCCTCCTTCGGCCCATCTGGTTCCCGATCCTTCCTCCTGGAGGAATTAGAGCACCCTAGCATCGATTCCAAGCATGTCGGCACAATCAAAGAATTGCCCGACGATTGGAGAGCACCCTAATAGCACTATATATCCATTGATTACACGCTCTCTCACCTAGTCTCTGAGCTATATCCCTTTGCTCAGTGAGGGATACATATCTTGGGTTCCTTCCCTATAGCCCAAGCACAGAAGAAGTTTATCATTGTGGCAATTGATTATTTTACGAAGTGGATCAAGGTAGAAGCAACTACCAGGATAACTGAGAATGTAATACGGTGTTTCATATGGCAGATGATTATATGTCGTTTCGGCAATCCTCGGGTGATAGTGTTGTCCCTAGATGCACGCGAGGACAAGAAGGGGGGTTGAATTGACCCCACCAAACGTAATGGTAGTTTTTAAAATTTACACAGCAGAATAAAAATAACTACCAGCATGAAATATGATATAATGAGAGCTAAGCTCTACACGAACCAGTTCTCTCAAACTCTTCATTCTCACACGATCAGGATTAATAGAAAGATCAAGCAAACCACAAACACATAGTGCGAGATAGATTTTTTAGGTGGTTCGGGACCATGACGGGCTCCCTACGTCTACCCCTCACCGAATCGGTGAGGATCCACTCGCTTCGAACTGAAGTGCATGGAGCTTACGCTCCAAACACACGGAGACATCATCTCCTACACGATCAAACAACGGATCAAAACAAACACACACGAGCTGTAACACCGCAGAACAATAAACCCACAACCGTACGCAGACGGTTCAACACACATAGATTTAGAGTTCAGAAAATCAAGAAAATATTCAATACATGCTCAAAAACTGAGTAGAAATCATCAGAATATGTTTAAGGAGGTTGCATAAATATATCCTTCTATGTAAATGGCCTGGAGATGATCTTCCTTGAAGCTTCTAAGGAGAGGAGGTCAAACTTCAACAGATCCAAAGCCGCAAGAACAAGTCGCTACAGATTAGCTTCTTTGGCACATAGAATCTTGATGGAAATGGATGTAGCTTTGATTTCTTCACTTCAGAACGTCCCTGCAAGATGAAACAAGAGTGAAGCACTTCAAAAAAACCTCTCCCTCTCCTACCTACGACCAAGCCTCTATTCCTCCTTCTACCATAGATGAAAATCGCAGCTCATATATAAGCCCTCTACAAGATGTATGAAATAACTACAAACCCCATGCCTAACCCTAGCAAATCATGTCCTAGTATGAGTATAAAAACTCTAGGAGCAAGGGGGTCAAATATGAACCCAAATGGATGATGATAAGTGGGTTTCGAACTCAGCTAAATAGGCTCGTTCGCCGTAAACGGTCGATCGAATTTTGGGCGTTGGTCAACCGAACTGTGACAGGTTCTGGGCTGCCAACGCTGGCAATTTCGGTCGACCAAATGCTCGCGACCGGTCGACCGAATTCTGAGATTTTTCAAACTGGCCAATTCTGGCTGGATTGGTCAACCGAAGGCAATCTTTAGGTCGACCAAAATCCTGAAAAATGCAGAAATGAAGGGAAAATATGTGAGATTTAAGCTCAAATGCCCTAAGTGAAAAATGCATGAAGTATGATCATGAAAGCAATTAGCAAGGACACTTTGAACACTTAAACATTCATAACTAAAGATCAAGATCACAATCCTATTTTTTTTTTTGGAAAACCCTGCCTAGGGGTGAATGGGAGAGTGCACCCCTTACAAGAGGCAAGGGGAATAATCACTCCACCATCTAGGAAGTGATCACATTCCTATTCATTTGTGCAATTTGAGAGCAACATGAACAAAAATACCATACGGTGTGAGAGAATGATTCATTTGATTTCTGTCAAAGTTTGAATGAAAAGATCAACCAAATTGCTAGCCCAAAAACCCCAAGTAGAATAACCATGAACCACATTCGAAATATTAAGAGCTCATGAATTATCTGCATGAAAAACCCATTCATGACACTTAAGAACTAATGAAAATATATCCATGAAAACCCATGTATGAAGTCCAATAAACAATGAAGGGTCGATGCAATACAAGAATGCGTCGATGCTATCAAAATGAGAATGTATGACTTCGCCTGGTGGAAACATGAAGAGGTCGACGCCATGCTAGGTGAGGTCGACTCTGCTGAAGATATGAGCACATTGGTTAGCAATTTTCTTCATTGACCAGCTCAATAACACAAGCACACGAGATTTGTCATCATTGAAACTTAACCACCAAAATCAACTAGGGGATCCAACAGATAGTAAGCAATAATGGTCGGTAGTTTAATTATTCTTATTTTAAGAGCAAGTGTGTCGACCTAAGAATCCACAATCACTTCACCTAGATAGACCACCCGCAAGCCAATGGTTTGGTCGAAAATTCAAACAAGACCCTCCTCAAGGGATTGAAGACCAGACTTCAGAAGGCAAAGGGCAATTGGCTCAAGGAATTGCCGAGCGTACTTTGGTCCTATCAGACAACTCCCAGGGCTGCCACATGCAAAACTCCATTCCAGTTGGCCTACGGTACCAAGGCGGTCATCCCCCTCGAAAATGGATGCCCCTCTCTCCGAGTCGTCCACTTTTAGCCAGAGCTTAATGACCAAAGGCTCCTGGAGAATCTAGACTTGGCGAACGAAGCGCGAGAAGCTGCAAGAATCCACATGGCAGAATATCAAAGGCATATGGCTCAATATTGTAACGCTCGAGTTAAGGGCCGACAATTCCTCCCCGGGGACTTGTTCTTGAGGAAGGCCAAAGTCTCTTGGCCACTCGAGGCGGTGGGGAAGTTGGCACCCAATTGGGAAGGCCCATATCAAGTAGTCGAGGTCTTCAGAAAAGAAGCATATGGATTGGCAACCCTTAGAGGTGAACCCATCCCGCGTACGTCGAATGCCGAATCTTTGAGGAAGTTTTATCATTAAAGTGAATTCATGTAAATTTCTGTGCAAGAGAATATATTTGCATGCATTTTATAACTTTCTCGTATATTCCTCGACAACTCATACAACCTTTTGAATATGCAGAAACTACAAATTGATAAAAAGTGGCGGGTAGCTCGGCTCACGCAAGATCAATGATCTCTCACCAAGGCACTGATCCCACTTGAGTGGAAACTGGCTCGATCGCTGAGTTTGCAAATCTTACAAAGAGTCGAGCTAACTAGCCTACTACAAGAAGGAAACACATGCCTAACCAGGAGGGTGAAGGGTATAAATCGCAGTCAAAAAGGAAAAAAAAAAGTTGAATCCCCTTTCCTGCTCTATTCCGAAGAAGTGGGGTGGAAAGAGAGGAAAAATAATGAGGAAAGAGCAATCCCTCCCCAACGGGAAGTGGGGAGAGAGGAGGAAGGATGATGGAGGGCATAGGAGAGGGAATGTGGGGTAGGACCATAGGGGAGGGATGGTGCTATGCCTCTCCACCGCCTCGCCTTGTCATCGTGGACTCGCTCCATCCCCATCGTACCCTTCCCTCTCCGGGGGCCCGACATAATGACTTGAGAAAGATGCCCTCCGTCTTCTATCTCCCATTCCATTATGCCACCCCATTTTCTATCTCCCATTCCGCCATGCTGGTGTGGGCGTTGGGGTCCAGGTAACATTTGTTTCCTCGTCCTCATCGATAGGCTCCATCTTCTCGCCAGTAGCAAAGGGGAAGGTGAGAGGTGCTCAGCACCCAAAGGGAAGTAGGATGGAGGTGGTGGGAGAATGAGTGTTTCACTCAAGCACCCCCAACGACCTATTTGTAGGCAGAAAGGGAGATGAAGCAACGCCCATCTAAAGTGCCCACCATTAAACCTCCCTTGTGTCCCGAAGGGATGTGCGTGACTTTTGGAGGAGCATGTGAACCCTGCACTCATGCGACTTTAGAGGGACTGCGTAGGTGAAACCATCATCTGACAACACGCAAAATCTCTGCCCTCACTGAGCGGATCATACAGTGAGATCATGACAAGACATGCACACATGTATGTAAAGGCACAACAAAAATTCTAGAAGGAAGAATATTTTCATAAAAGGTGTAGCATACCAAGCAATGGCTTACAAAAAGAAAATGGAAGGAAAAGAGAAAGGGTGAAATAAATGAGCGACTCAGTCCACGAAGATCGGAGAAGAGGCCTTGGGAGGTAGTTGTTCCATCCTAGCAGCAGGTGGTGCGGACCCTTCGGTGGCTGGATGAGCTCCCCCACTGGTAGGCTGTTGAGGCTCGGTCCCTGAAGGCGCTTCCTGGACCGGCACTGACCCCACTAGTATGGGAACTACCGAGGCCACGGGATCACTTGCAAGGACTGAGGCAAGAGAGCCTGTCCCAGTGGAAGACGCTTCTACCTCGGCCTCCTTAACCGAAGCTGAAGGTGCCGTAAGGTCAAGAGAGTCGGGAGACACCAGGGGAGTCACTGTTTCCTCCTCCGAGTTGAATCGTTGCCCCGACTTGAACACCAGCTCCTCCCTGACCTGCTATTGGGCCAAGCGAGCGGCTCAGTCGAAGGCCTGGGCAAAGCCTTTCCTTAGCCCATGTCAGAATCTTGGCCTGTAATTGGTGCAAGTAGTCTTCGTCAGGGACTCCTTGTCCTCTTCCGACTCGAGGAACCTCTCCACTTGCTTCGCCAAAGACTCCTTGTACTCTTCTGACACAAGGAACCTCTCCACTGCTCGGGCCTCAGCCACCGCCAGCTCCAGCTCAGTCAACTAAAGGTGCCCTTGGAGCGCCTCCTTTTAGGCCATCCACATTTGCAAGCTAGCTTCATGAACTTGATGCTCACTCTCCTAGGCCCTGGACTTCATGTTGGCTTTAGAATTTGCCTTATCAAGCTGCTCGATCAAAGAACAAATTTTCTCCTGGTCCTCCTTGGATCGGTCCCGGAGAGATTTGACGTTAGTATGGAGGGTCTCGACCTCAAAGGAGAGTTGGGCACATTTTCTATCTAAGTCAGACTGCTCCTTGGACATAGTTGCCTCGGTCTTCTCCCACCGTTTCAGATGCTTTGTTACCTCGGACTCCATCTGGGCCAGCCTGAGCGTCCCCTCCATGACCTTCTCCATCAGCTCTCGGTCTCATAGGTGCTGAAACTCTTCTTGGCTCGAAGAGGTCATCAACGCTTTGCAGCAGTCGTAGGCATAACTCCTAAGGTTGGGTTGACCCTCCCGAACTAATGGACGGACCCCCTGCAGAGGAGATGGAAGAGGTCGTTCGACCAAGGGAATAGGGCCGGTGGGCCCAACTCCTATCGAGGTAGGCATGTCAGCGTCGGGGCTCACTCTTGTCTTGGCCGTTGGTGCTGATAAAGAATCCCTGGTAGGGTGGGCTGCCAGCTCATCTTGAGGGGCTGAGGGGGGGAGAGATTCTGGCCACCGGACCGCAAGAACAGGATCTACATGTGTTGGTGAGACGACGGCGTCTTTCACAGGTGAGATTGTCACTTTCAGCATCTTCTTATTCTTCTAACGACTCTCCATGGCAGCCATAGTTGTTAAGGAGTCCAGCAGGAGCACTCGATCATGGCCTTTCCACTTGGAGCGCCTCCGTTCTTCAGCCTCTCCGATCGCCACACATTTGCCCTTGCCACGCTCATCAATGCCGGTGATTGAGGGTCCCCCTACCTCTCATTCCTTAGGAAATTAAAGCCTCTAGCCTCTTGCGCTTCATGAGGGCTCCCTCGCGCCTCCTCATCTGGGGGCCCCAATGGGCCCTCTCGCACCCAAGGAGAAACATCTGCGGCTACAAGCGTGGCTAAAATTTAGAGGGGATTGAATTAAGGGCTATTGTGAGATGAGCGCCCGCTTAACCTTACCTGGAGGATCCCAAGGAGTGCGGGCGTACTACTGAAGGTTGGACTCATCGAGGAGGTCGACTATGGACTGTTTGTTACCCTAGAGAGCCTTCACCTCATCCTCGAGCTCCTTGGTGAGAATTGGGACCTTTGAAGAAATTCTGGGTGAGAAGTTGGGGATGATTGGGAAAAATCAGGAAATAGCACCCTTCGTGCAAGACACCCAGAAATGTTGGATCTTCCACCCCTTGTAGGAAGAGTCCCAAGGAGCAAGGGTAGTGTAGCTTTTACCCCTTCGGGCTTGGAGAAAATAAAAGCCCTTCGTGGGCTATGCGTGCTCCTTGAGCTCGTAGAAAGCGTTGAAGAGCTCGACCGTGGGCGTGACCTTGCTCTTCCCGCAGAGAATGATGAAGGAGTAGATGAAGGCATAAGATTTAGAAACCAACTGGACTGGAGCCAACTTGTAACAGTTTAGCAGATTTACGATGAAGAAATGGACAGGAACACGAAAGCCTGACATCCAGGCCAGGGCATAAGTGTAGAAGCTGTCAGATCGAGTGTCTAAGTTGGACTCGCCTGTTCTCACTGGGGAGAAACCATACCACCATGGAATATTATACCAAAAAAGGAGCTCCTCAACCTCCTTGACTGTAAGCTCATTGAACGATTGATGGCAAGAAGGGGATGCATAGCTTTCAGTCCTCTGCTCAACCTCGTTGCTATGAGAAGATACCTCTTGGCTGGCCATGGGGGCAGAAGTCGAAGAGGGGAGAGGCAAACTGGAAGTGGAAGCCAGTGAAGGAAGCAAGCAGACGGCCTCAGCTGTAACTACAGCAAGGTCCACAAAAGCGGTGGTAGCCCGAGCTCCCTTCTACATTCCTCCTGTGACATAAGGGGGAACTTGCCGAGAAGGCCGAAGACATAAGCTGCACCAAGAGAGCAAGGGGTCTAGAGGCAAAGAGCTTGGAGACGAAGATAGGGAGGGATTCCAATGGCCTCAAATGTGGTATTTATAACCACAAGCGGCCGATGGAGCTCGCTTGAGTGCCCCATGCCTCCTTGGAAGTTGAAACGTGTCGGGTGGTGGTGTGAATTGACGTCGGCTCTGGTGCAAAGGGCGTAATCATCACTCTCGCCGCCTAATAGTGCCTAGGCAAATGCAACTGAGCCCAATGGATGCGTCAGGGGGTCCCGCAATGGACAAAATACACAACATTAATAGCCAGTTATCAAAAAGTGTGCGATACCAAGGTACCCACCCTTGCTAATTACCTGACTAAACCTTACTCACAGAGCCATGTGTTGAGCTCAAGAGTAGGGGAGCAAGTGGAGAGGGGGGAAATCACAGCCCATTAATTCTTCTGATCGATGACCCATTGTCACGCCCCGAGCGCGGAAGATACCCGGAGATGCGTGACGTGTCTATATCAATCATGTCAATCAGAGTGGTCGTGTATTCGACACGAAGACAGAGATGCGCAAAATAGCAAGATAACCCAATCCTTATTTCATAATGGATAGACTATTACAAATCCAATACTCTGTTTAAGAAAAAGGAAAAGAATACATATTTGACTCAAGAAACTATAGAAAAGACTAGACGACACTTGTAGAAGCTCTATCACTTTCACTCTTGATCATTCCCATCCGATTGACTTCCATCGTCGTCGGACTTACCTGAAAAGTACAAAGGGACAAACGGAATGAGCGAACGCTCAGTAGGAAATTATATCTCAAGTACTAGCGAGGGGTTTAAGTAATTACATTTTTATGAATGCAATAAAGCGATGCATGCTCGCATAACACGACAGGATAGATAGAATGTAGTATCAAGGAAATAAGATGAACTTATCATGAACTTTCAACAAGATAACAAGTTTATTCGAGATATTCAAGCAAGTACATTTAACAAATCATGTCAAGAACTTTGGCTATCATGTATCAAGCAAGCAAGTAAATTACCCTTTTTCGGGCCACGCATTTCATTTCATGTCAAGTACGAGTCAAGTACAAGATGTGTGTGGAATGTCCAATCAAGCAAGTCAAGTACTCGGTATAATGCCAGATACCTTATCATTTTAACTCCCATGGGCACAAGTACTTTCGGGTGCTCCTCCCAGGACCAGATCGGGCCCTATATGCGCAGGCATTTATCATGTGTTTTGACATCCACTCTTGTTTATATAGCCAATATAGAATTTCAATAATCAAGCTTGTAGATACGTATGACAACATTGATAGAATAGAGTCCAAAAATATGACAAAGGCCGTAGAATGGCGATAATAACGGTATAATCACGAGTTCGATAAAACTAGGTAGAATATGGTTCCCTTAACTTAGGTACCATGATAAATCGATATGGACATTCTTTATATAGAATTGAGGTCCACATGAACATAAGATCAAGCAAGATACCCTCATTCTTATCATAGAATTGGGGTTGACATGATATGGCATGATATCATCATCCCATTAAGAATTTCTTATGATATACTCTTTGTATAATCATAAGGGCCGGTATACCATGTTTCTTTAGATTGACATGGCAAGGATCGTGTAATGGGTTTTTAGGGTACAACCAGCTCAGTCGGCCTTGAGGGAATCCAAGGCTACGAGGAGTCTTACGGAGGTCTCTATGACTAACTCGCTAGTCCAAAGGAACGGAATGTCCAATGGAGAGCTTGTATGTCAATGAGAGTTGAGTGTGATCGATAAATCAACGTAAAAAGTGGGACTATACTCACGGAATGGAGAATAGTGCCGATATATATATATATATGTATAATATGAAACCATCGGTAATAGAATCAAGACGAAATCAGGTTACAGTAAAATAACGACTTGAGTAAAGTCGTGTATTGAATAATTAACGCCTAACATGAGGGCATTTACATATATTGCCAATTTGCAGAATTTTCATTATTTCATTAATTTATCAAAAACACGCCTTGCCTGAGGGCGTTTATTCAAAGTTGAGATCAAAAACGCGCCCTTGGAAGGGGCGTTACTTTCTAATTCCATTTTACAGAATATGTAAATTTCAGGATTTTAACAGATACACGCCTTAGGAAGGGGCGTTACTTTTCAGATTCACGCCTTGTTCTGGGGCGTTAAAATATGGAAAACGACTTTGTCCAAGTCGTGAATTTCAAGAATTTTACGATATTACAGGAAATAAAATTTCAAGGGACATGAGACATGTCGTTGCAGTATAACAGGAATTCACAGGTAGGGGTATGCAAGATATTAGAATCTATATTTCATAATTTATTGAATTTTAAACAGGATCATTTATCAATTTTCAGGTGAGTCTTATGAAATTAACGCCTGCGTACATGGCGTCAAATATTAAATTGACGACCACTGCATGGTCGTGTATTTTAAATTAGCGCCCTGATCAAGGACGTTTCTTTCAAAATATTGCAGAGAATGTAATAAAACCTTATAAACAGTATGCATGCCATGCTTATGTATAGATATCTTGCATTAATTCTTATTTGGGCTACAATAACTTGAGAAAATCCTACCTTGAGACTTGAAGATGAACTCTGAAGGATTTGGTGAGAAGCCTAATACTCTGAAGCTTCAACTGCAACTCAATAACAGCCGTAGCAACAGCAAGAAGAAGAACAATCGTTCTTCAGAAATCTTCACTCTACCGTCAACCTGTAGAGGGAGAGAAAAGGAAGGAAGATGAAGATATTTAAATAATCTTCACAGATATAACCGAAGTTTTTAGGGAAAAGATAGAAGAACAGTACCTTGTTCTTCACGTTCGACAAGCAGACTTCCTACAAATAAGAGAAGATCAATTAATGTTCTTCACACGATCGTATAACAGAGAAAACGATGAGGAATAACCTTTGGTTCTATACATACCGTAGCAGCAGTCGACCAAATAGATTCTAGGGTTCGAGCAGAAGATTATTTATAGGGATTTAGGGGGTCTAATTAGGGTTAGAGTTCTAGTGGAAGTAATGTTTCTAAGATAGAGTTATTGCCACGTTATAACTCTTTCTAATACTTATCACTTACTCTGGATGAGCTCTGGGACGAACGGTTCCCGAATGGAATTAACGACTTTGGTCAGGGCATGTATTCTTTAATTAACGCCTTGCATAAGGGCGTTTCTTAAAAAACGCCTTGAAAAAGGGCGTTTCGTGTTTTAAAACACGCCCAAGATAGGGGCGTTTCTTTTACTTACCCATTTGGTCGCGTGAGAACTGACGACCGTAGGTGTGGGCGTCCTTTCTTTATTCACGCCATGGATAGAGGCGTTTCTTTATAAATTAGCGCCTTAATAAGAGGCGTTATTTTTAATTTGTTTTATTTCGTCCAATTAACCCTATTCCTTTTATATATATTACTTCTGTAATATATATGTTTTAATTCATTTCAATTATTCATTTATTAGGGTTGCTACACCCATAAAGCTTATCTGGCTCAGAAGGTGATGGCCCACTAACACACTCGGGGCCCATCTACCAAAAGTCCATATGCAAGGGCTCAAAAAGCGTTGCCTAGCCCCGGAGCGGGCACCCATGCAGAGGACTCCCTAAGCTTAGGAGGAGGCTCCACTGCACCATAATCCTGAGCGATTGGAAAGTAGCCTAGGGAGCTCTCTCGGGAAAGCACTGGGATATGTGCCACCACTCGGTAATCTCTACTCTCTGAAGGGGCCATCCTTATCTAGAGGGGAATATCCCACGCTCGGGATCCCCTCTAGGCCCCTAAAGGAGACCTATCTAGACCGGACTCCTGTCCGCTATAACCGTTGGCGAACTTCCCATGAGAAGATTAGACCAAAAGACGCAGAGAGATAAAGATAAGGAGACGAGTCCCACACCGGCAAGAGTCCTTACCTAAGGAATACCTCCTCTCCCTCTGTCCTCTGCGAAAGCAGAAAGGGAGTTCGTGACTATTTAGTCCCAGGGACCTCTCTCCTCGAAGATCATCACGTATTATCTACCTCTAACCCTCGATTGGTAAAGAGCGATTCTATATTCTCAAACCTCTCTCTCTCTCTCTCTCTCTCTCTCTCTCTCTTGTTCTTTAGCTCTTGTCGTCACTGACTTAAATATCGGAGGATTTTCTCTGGGATTCTCATCTTAAGCCCCCTGATTTTTTCTCTTCCTTACAGACCCGCTCTTCGGGAGTCTTCGGCGTGATCCCATTGTCAACTTTCCCATACATATGATGGTCTACGACTGGGTATGAATTCTAGCCTCTTCAATCATTAACCATCATGCATTTTATACATGCTTAACTCCCTTTAGATTGTAGTAATTTTTTCTTCGTTCAATAGTTTGATAAATATATCAATCAATTGGTGATTAGTATCAACAAACTCAAGGGTAAAATCCTCTTTTGTTATATGATGTCTTTTGTTCAAATATGTACATTTATATATTCTCAATTTATGAAACAATATGTTTCCTTCCTAATAAATTGTCATATAATATGCTAATATAATTTACTTTAAAATGTAAATTCTATATATTATCACAAATATAATTCAAGTTTCAAAGTATGAGTCTAGCTCATGAAATTTTTGGAACGGGGTCCAATTTAGAATGTGGGGTCAATGTTTGTGGGTTGGACTCAGTTTAAACTAGGTTTAGCCAGCCATGAGAGAGAGAGAAAGAGAGAGTAGTGGTTGCGAAAGAGTAACATTTGCCATTTGCCAGGGTTCTCCGTTAAGGGGAGAGAGAGAGAAGTTTAATCCGTTTGAAAAAAAAGGAAAAACCATGTCGGACATTTCGGTAGAGTCGTAACTGAAGAGAGAGAACGAGAGGGATTACGTGTTTTTTAACAAAGAGAAATGGGTACGTGCGCGTGTGTGTGCGCGGCATGGGACAGAAAGAGAAGGAAATGGTTAAATAAATAGATAACCACAAAAAAAGAACAAAAAAATCTTGAAGTGGTAAAGCCCAAGGTTCGGCCTTCTCCTTCCCCTAAGTAGGGTTTATCAATTCGTTCGTATCAATCATATCGATCTTTTATTGGTACGATGTGATATAGATCGATATCGTTATATATTGAGATAAAAAATACATTATATATATATGTTATAAAAAAAGTCACTCAAACGATCTTATATCTCGATTGATTAGTTAATTCGTGGTTTAAATAGATATCATCGATTTGAATCTCGCATCTGTCAACGTGTTTCGAACACAGGATCTCATCGCCGATTTAAATCTCACATCTGCCATCATCTTTCAAACACTGGATCTCACGTTTACGTGAGATCTTCAATCGATTAATTTTGAAAAAAATGTTATAAAAAATAATTAATAATTTAAATAATATATATAATATACCGATTATATATCACGTAATGATCGTATTGATTACCGTATATGGATCGTATTATATTAATTTGTCAAATTTTACCCCCCAAACAGTCAACACCGCGATTCTGCGTCGATGGTTTTGGGACACACGTACGTGTTGGCCCGAGAGTAGCAATTAATTCCCGCCCGTCACCGTGGTCGCTGTTGTGACACTTGCCGCGTTGTCATTGGGATGTAGGGGATCCACGCTTTCGCTCACTTCCATCGTTAATTAGGATGCCGTTGTAAGAATAAAGATAAGAAAAGATAAATTAAGATATATATATATATATATATATATATATATATATATATATATATATATATAGCGTAGAAGATTTCACTATACTCTTGTTTTCTATGGGCTTACGTTAATTAAGATGGGAAGGCCACTGCCAATTAAGAAGGCAGAGGAGACTGCATGGCCCGTTACTGTAGACTGTAGCAGGATATGTATGGCCTCTACTCGTTGGCATCACCCCTTCCAGCCCCTTACCACCGTCCGGTTGTAGCAGCAGCTAGCTAGCTAGCTAGCTAGCTATCTAGCAGAAGAAGAAAGTAGCTAGCTATCTAGCAGAAGAAGAAAGCAGTACGTACTGTGTTTTGGGGGTGGGCGTGGCGGTTCAGAGCACCTGCACTAATGTTTGGCTGTCTGCCTGCGGTTCAGAGAACTTGGTTTTGTTTAGGTGTCTGAGTAAGTCTGCAGACTACACATACAGTAGCAGCAGTCGATCGATAAGCTTCGCTAGCTGTATACTATTAACAACTAGTAGCAACAGCTAGCTAGCAGCAACAGGAAGCTGTGAAGATGTATCCTTTATAGGTCATTTGATAATGTGTGTGTGTGTGTGTGTGTGTGTGTGTGTGAGAGAGAGAGAGAGAGAGAGAGAGCGACCCCATCCAACCGGGTGGTCGCAGCAGATGTGTGCAGGTCCATCCGCCAATCCAACCGGGTGCCAGCTGCTAAGTATTTGATCCGCTGGTTTGTTGTTCCGTCTGATAGGTGCCCAAATTAATCATTGTCAAAATTGAAATGACAAATTATCATTTAAGAAATACATGAACATCTGTATCATTATTTTTGACAAAATTTTACAAAAATATCATCGCTGGAACCTTCCATTACCAGTTGTGAACTTTACCTCTAGTTAACTTTAACTATGCATAGAAAAAGACGATAATACATCTATTTAAAAAAATGTAGCCCATCTCCCTCCCAACCCCATCTCGCACTCACCCTCAACTCCTATTCCTGGGAAACCCTAATCTGCTAGGGAGCAGAGATTGGCAGTGTAGCTAGGAGTGGAGGTGTGACCTTTGCCCCAGTCGGTCATGTTGTCGTCATCTGTCTGTAGCCTCAACTAGTCCGTCGCCATCCCCGGCAGCCACTGCCAGCAAGATAGGTGTCCTCCCCTGCTGGTCGCACCATCTACCAACCCTGCCGCCCATCGTTGCGGGAGGGGAGGAAGAAGCTTCGATCGGTGAGTACCTCAAGAAGGGGAGGCGGCAGCCGGCAAGGGGTCGTGGGGTGGCATGTGTCGGTGAGGAGAGCAACAACTCAGATAGTTCGAGGTCATCTATGTCGTTTTCCATCTCAAGGTAGAGAACGTTGAGGAAGAGCTAGGATGCCTCGAGCAGGATCAAGTATCGGGTCACCCTCTCTCTCTCTCCCTCTCTCTTTCTCTATATTATTTCTCTATTATAAGGGTGGAGAATTTTGGATTGTGAGAAGGACATTTTGGTCATTCAACGACAAAAATAACGCGATTGTTCAAATCTTCTTGAAATATTCATCTTTCTTTCGGCCAAAGTTAACAATTATGCCATTTTTGTAAGGGTCACAAATAACGAACAATGGTGACAAATAACGAATAAGAGTGAAAAATATGTTTTCGACGATGAAATTGGAGTCCGTCAGAAAGTTGAAAATGGAGTGTATCACCGACGGAACATTTTTCTGTCGGAAAATTTTAAGGGTGACAAATAACGAACAATGGTGACAAATAACGAACAAAGGTGAAAAATAGGTTTATGATGGTTTTTCCGATGGAAATTTAATCCGTCGGAAAGTTCAGGGACAACTATTTAGTATCGACGACTTTTCCGACGGCACATTTATCCGTCGGAAAGTTGGAAGGGTGACAAATAACGAACAATGGTGACAAATAACGAACAAGGGTGAAAAATATGTTTTTGACGGTGTTTCCGACGGAATTTTTATCCGTCGGAAAGTTGAAAAGGAAAAAATAGCAAAAAATAGTTTACGGGGCTGACAAATTGGATTTGCGATGGAAGTGTTTCTGTCGGAAATGTGGTCGAAAGTTCCGACGGTATTTTTATCCGTCGATAAATTCAGACGTAAATGTTTTGACGAAAAGTTTCCATCTAAGTACTCTTCGGCAATTCTGACAGATTTTCCGACATACTTTTCTGTTGGAAATATTGATGTAATTTCCGGCGGGATTTAATCCGTTGAAAATTACAACTCTTATTCCGACGGAAATAAATCTGTCGGAAATTTTCGTCTCTAATATCACTTTTTCTTGTAATGATACGAGTGCTAATGCATTTCTAAATATAATATTTTTGTCATTCAACTTTAACAATGATTTGTAAAAAACTGAATAATTATCAAATGGGTGTTTTTTAGTGCCATACTTTGTCATTTTTTCTACTATTCTCATCTTGATCATTTGATCCTGAAATTGGACGATCAAAGTGAATAATTTAAGTTTAATATTTTTAGAAGTACTCAAAGAATATCAAAATTATTTGAAAAGGTGTGAGAAAAAGTGTAGCACAAAATGTTACGACATAACATTTATTATATGTATTGTAAATATCAAATTTCAGTTTTTTTACTATATTCATTCAAATTTATTTGATCATTTAATTGAAACAATTCTCTTCATGCACACACTTGCGCATTTTTCATCAACTCGTACATTTCCTAAGAGTGAGTATATGATATTATCTTTGAAGTGATATGTAGCAACCCAAGATTCGGATATCGGGAAGAGCCCGATGGCATTCGAATCCGGACCTACCACCGACGAGCCGAGAGGTTCGGAAAGGTTATTTTGGTGTTGAGGAGGTACATTGAAAATTAAAATAATGTAAGAATTATATTACGGTGCTAATTAATTAAATAGCCGAAATTAAATTTATATTTTTAATTAAATAAATCTAACTCACAGTCTCGTCCACAAGGTACAGTCTACAGGAAAGAAAATATACTCAATCGTCGGTATAGTTCGGCGCTGGCAAGCTGACAACTACGAACTGTTGCACCACTCCTACTGTGACGACCCAGGGTCCGGATACCGAGTAAACCCTATAACACTTGGATCTTGCGAGGCCTCCCAAGAGCGATAAAGCTCCGAAGGAAAAAAAGGAGTGTGTGTGGTATTTTGAAGTCCCAGATAAAGCAGTAAGTAATTAATATTTCAATGATCAGGTTTGCTAAAGTAGCAGAAATAAAATTACTTTTTCAATTAACAATTTAAATTAACAGAGTTCAGTCCAAATTAAAGACAAGTACGATCCAACAGAAAAGAAAACGTACACTGAAGTCGGGGGAAGCCCGACGCAGGTAACGCTACCAACGCTGGCAACTACGACTGACGCACCGCACCATGAACCACGAGGAACAAGAAGACCACACATGAAAAGTAGGGGTTAGCCTCGTGTCACTAGCTCAGTAGGGGTCACGTAGATCCCTACTGGAAACAACGTAGTAACACGCTAAACAGTAAAGCAGAAAGAATAGAAGGAACAGTAGTACTAACTACAACAGTAAAGCTGTAAAAGTAGGAGTAAGAACAACTAAAGGAAAGAGTAAAGCTGTACTAACCAGAAACACGGCCGCCGATCAAATCACGGCTCTCTAAGCTACTCCAAACAACAACAGAAGGACGAACCCCGATCTCACAAAGTCGGGCGTTACCGATCCGTCAACCAAGCACAAGCTCCAAAGCTAAAGCCTACTAAAATAGGCAAAAGCCCTATAAAAGACCTACTGATGCGGGACGAGACCACGGACACGACAAGCTCGTGAATGTCCCTTAACGAGGGAAGCGTCGGACGTGCGCGGTTGAGAAACCGACAGTGAGCTAGGGTGGTCGGCTCTCACTTATGCCCGGATCAGGTCACGGGACGGTCACGCTCTCTCTCGCAGCCGCGGTGATATGAAAAATATGGCGAGCTAGATCCTAAAACATGCTCTCTAGCAGCGGCATAAACAAATATATATGAAAATAAGCAAATGCCGACTGTAGGGAGCGAGAACGATACATCCACGTGCTCGGCGTGGGGAAGACGGGCCCGGCCGAAACTCGTACTCCCGGAACAATAATACACAGTATTACAACAATACAACTCGCTGCCCACTCCACGCAGGGAGGTAAAGGGATACACAATGGGGCCCAGGAGGATCGAATTCGGGTTGACGGGCGGCTTCTAGCGTTGATTCGGCAACACCCGAACTAGTGACGGTGGCACCGCTGTAGTGGGGACACTTAGGGAAGCGCTCCCCGGGCTGGCGGCACGCTGGTTCGCCCGCCGGAGGCCGGGCGGCTCCGTTCGGCGTCGGTCGGAATAACCGGCCACGGATCTGCAGCATCTAGTTTTCAGCGCGCGCTCCGGCGAGAATGGACGCTGTGATCAGCCCCGATGTCAGATCGACACGAAACTGGCGCCGTTGGAAAGCTCTCTTCAAATACTTCAACATAGGCCTAGAGATCAGACCTGGATCTGCACGGATCTTGGCTTTAATGAATTTTTGAGTTGCTGTTGTACAGTGACCGGACTCTCAGATCTGTAGAGAACTTGTCTGAGAACCGCCTTTGACCAATATGTGAACGTCCGAATCTGAAGTGGTGGTCTTCAGCAAAGTTGTAGGAAATCAAGCTAGAAAATGGGAACTATTTTTTATTAAGGATTAGGAGGTGGCTGTGATTTGTTCTAATTTTTGAACTGGAAGGTGATCGGATCTGGGAATTAGCTGAAAACACTGTAGCATAGATAGAACACGAATTTTGAAAAATGGATAGAGGGAGGATCAAAAATCAATAAAAATGGTGGATGTAGGGGATGATGGAGAGAACTCTCAGTAAAATTGGTAGCCCTAAAAAAAATAAAAAAGAAGGTCGGAGATGGGAAACTCAGAGCTGCTGTCACGGTAGACAGAGACAGGACAGATCTGGGAGTGATTGAAGACCGAAATTGTAAAAATATCAAACGAAGGATTTTCGACCTGAATGTTTTTTGGATGATTTGATGGAATATAGGAACACACCATAAAAATTACAAACTATGAAGAGGCCGTGGCTGGTATCAGGAATTTCGGGAAGACACCTCTGTCCAGCAGGACAGAAAACCGAAGACGGATTCGCGGCGGCTCGAAGGCGGCACGAACGGCGGCGGCGGTGGCACAGATGATCACCGGAGATAGAGGGGAGGGGATAGAAGGTAGAAACCACTCTAGAATTGGAGGTTGGAGGAGATGAACACCAGGGGAGAGGGGAGGGGCTCAAGAATCACTCTTGATTTTCCAACAATTTTCTCTTCATTAATACTAACAAATGGAAAATACAACCTTTTATATGCCATGTATCAAACCCATTCTACACCCTTGGATCTAGGGATAAGGATTGGATGGCTGGGATTAAGTGTGATTAACACACCAAAAAAAGTAAAATAATAGGGGAGAGGGGCGCGCCCTTGACCAAGGTTAATGGGGTTGGAAAATTAGGTGGCCTACCTTGGATAAATTGAACCACTTGTCTCCCATGTGGTCAATTGGCATTCCAACCTTCTAGATGGCCACCTAGGATGGTTGACCAGCCCCACATAGTCTAGGTGGACCAATGGGAAAGGGGTGAGGGCCCCCTAGCTGGACCTACTACACAATTGCACAAAAACCCACACAATCCATGGGAATGACTCATTGGCTTATAAAGCCTTACATTTGCGTACATACTTTCCCAAGGATATAAACGCAAACTAAAAGGACATAAATGCAAAAGAAAAAGTACATGCTCGGTGTCGATTCCCATCAACTCTCCCCGGGTGGGAGGAACTCGACCCCGTCGAGTAGGGGTAGGGATGCTCGAGTATTCCGGCGGATCCGTCACCGTGCCAAGTAACGCGGGTACGCTCCACTCCAAGTGATCGTCACCTGCTCATTCCATATATACTCGATATGCGCTAACTGCTATGGGCTAGAGGTGGACACTCCGGGTGGGGCACTCTCAAAAGGGAAGGGAGCAGGCTCGAAGACTCACTAGGAATCACCGCTGAGTCCCTATAGGTGACTGATCCGAGTATAGATGTGGAACCGATCCCATACTCATCGAATGAGTCCACTCGCCTCTTACGCATAAGAGAACGACAACGAGCTTGCACAAGACACATGCAGACTCACCAAACACTAACACACATATGCAAACAACACAAATAAGAAACGGACTCATGCATGACTCTAGACAAACTAGTGTTAGTCAGACCCGTACATGGATGATGGCGGACCAGGACACCCGAATATGTGCCATACATGCATTTGACGTAACCGGAGATGGGTGGCATGGGGTACACCTAAATGTCCAAGTATGACCCAGTCATGCATGGACGGCCCTTTAGATTTAGGAGACTTGAGTGGGATAGGAAAGCTGGGTGTGGAAGAGCCGGGTGTAGGTGTATCGTGGACGGGCTTGGTGGGTATGGAGGACCCGACCCGTAGGAAAGGGGTATGAAGGTGGACTTCCCCGAAGAAGTGAAGGGAATACGAAGGGTCTAGGGATCCACTAGGGAAGGGGTCAAAGGGATCAAAGAAGGTATGACCCCTTATGGTGGGTTCCAACATGACATGGTCCCAATCGTGAAATTCTTGAAGGTGCAGGTGGTCACCTTCCTCCATCATGGTAGATGGGACCGTGTATAGGAAATATGACTCCTCCCTCGGAAGCAAAGACATGAAGTCGGGCTCATCCGGTAGCGGGAGAAGTAGAAGAACCTCCGTGGTGATACAACCCATGGTGCACTCGGAGGTAATGGACCCGAAGGCCGGATGGGTGAAGCTACGACTCGTGGGTTGGTCGAAGTCTCGGGCCAACATATGTGTCAACTTCCATTGCGTGTCTAGTCCCATAACAAGATCGTCCAACGTGTCAACATGGTGCCTAGATCGAAACATGGTATGGAAGGAGTTGACCGGCACTAGAGGTAGGATGGGGTCCATGGATGAGAAGGGAGGTGGGACCAAGCCATCCTTGAGCCAACTAAGAAGCGGCTCGGCTATGTATAGTGTACCCGTTAAAAACATGGGTGGCTCGGGCTTTGGTGGTTCCAAATGAGAGGATTCCGAATCGAATTCGGAAATAGAGGGGGATGACATTGGAACTCTCTCGAGTGGCGAAGGCCATGGTGTAGGCGGCTGGGAGGTAGATGCTTGTCTAAAGCCACCATACCGAGAAAAGTGTGACTCAAATGGTTCGACCACTAGAGCGACAGTATAGGATTCCGCTAGAGAGAATGCATTGCGGATAAGACATTCTAACTGGAAGTGAAGGCGCAAACCTCTCAGGAACTGAAATGCGGCCGTGTTACTCTCCTCTCCCAAGTCATGTTCCAACCAATACGTATGATATGCCCGAATGTACTCTGACACAGACCTATCGCCTTGGACGGGTCGGCATGGGTTGGCCATAGTTGCCAAAATACGGGAATGGATCCCTAGGAATGGATATGAAAGGCCATTTGGACAAGACACTAGACACGACCCTGAATAATGCAAAGTTGGAATGCATGCACACTAATGCAAACGATGCACCTAGACCTAACCAAGACTCGGTACGTGGCGGAGATAAGAGATCCGAAGATCACTCGCGCAAGTGTGCGGCCTTCCCGATAGGCGTAACCTAACGTTCGGACAACACCTTTTGATATACCGAGTAAAGGGATGCAAATGTAAAAAGACACTTTTTTATTATTTTAAAACAATGATGACCATAAACACGACTTAGACAATGACTAATGACTAAATGACACTCTTTGTTTTTTTTTGACACCCTAGACTCAACCTCGCTCTGATACCAAATTGATGCGGGACGAGACCACGGACACGACAAGCTCGTGAATGTCCCTTAACGAGAGAAGCGTCGGACGTGCGCGGTTGAGAAATCGATAGTGAGCTAGGGTGGTCGGCTCTCACTTGTGCCCGGATCGGGTCACCGGACGGTCACGCTCTCTCTCGCAGCAGCGGTGATATGAAAAATATAGCGAGCTAGATCCTAATACATGCTCTCTAGCAGTGGCATAAACAAATATATATGAAAATAAGCAAATGCCGAGTGTAGGGAGCGAGAACGATACATCCACGCACTCGGCGTGGGGAAGACGGGCCCGGCCGAAACTCGTACTCCCGGAACAATAATACACAGTATTACAGCAATACAACTCGCTGCCCACTCCACGCAGGGAGGTAAAGGGCTACACAATGGGGCTCGGGAGGACCGAATTCGGGTTGACGGGCGGCTTCTCGCGTTGATTCGGCAACACCCGAACTAGTGACGGTGGGGCCCACGTGCTGTCCGGAGGGGCCGTGTGGGACCCGGTGGCACCGCTGTAGTGGGGACACTTAGGGAAGCGCTCCCCGGGCTGGCGGCACGCTGGTTCACCGGCCGGAGGCCGGGCGGCTCCGTTCGGCACCGGTCGGAATAACCGGCCACGGATCTGCAGCTTCTGGTTTTCAGCGCGCGCTCCGGCGAGAATGGACGCTGCGATCAGCCCCGATGTCGGATCGACACGAAACTGGCGCCGTTGGAAATCTCTCTTCAAATACTTCAACCTAGGCTTGGAGATCAGACCTGGATCTGCACGGATCTTGGCTTTAATGAATTTTTGAGTTGCTGTTGTACAGTGACCGGATTCTCAGATCTGCAGAGAACTTGTCTGAGAACTGCCTTTGACCGATACGTGAACGTCCGAATCTGAAGTGGTGGTCTTCAGAAAAGTTGTAGGAAATCAAGCTAGGAAACCGGAACTATTTTGTATGAAGGATTTGGAGGTGGTTGTGATTTGTTTTGATTTTTGAACTGGAAGGTGGTCGGATCTGGGAATTAGCTGAAAACACTGTAGGAGAGATAGAACACGAATTTTGAAAAATAAATAGAGGGTGGATCAAAAATCAAGAAAAATGGTGGATGTAGGGGATGATGGAGAGAACTCCCAGTAAAATTTGTAGCCCTAACAAAAATAAAAAAGAAGATCGGAGATGGGAAACACAGAGCTGATGTTACTATAGATAGAGACAGGACAGATCTGGGAGTGATTGAAGACCGAAATTGCAAAAATATCAAACGAAGGATTTTTGGCCTGAATTTTTTTTTGGATGATGGGATGGAAGATAGGAACACACCATAAAAATTAAAAACCACGAAGAGGCCATGGCGGGTATCAGGAATTTAGGGAAGACACCTCTATCCAACAGGATAGAAAACCAAAGACGGATTCGCGGCGGCTCGAAGGTGGCACGAACGGCGGCGGCGGCGGCACAGATGATCACCGGAGATAGAGGGGAGGGGATAGGAGGTAGAAACCACTCTAGAAATGGAGGTTGGATGAGATGAACATTAGGGGAGAGGGGAGGGGCTCAAGAATCACTCTTGATTTTCCAACAATTTTCTCTTCATTAATGCTAACAAATGGAAAATACAACCTTTTATATGCCATGTATCAAACCCATTCTACACCATTGGATCTAGGGATGGGGATTGGATGGCTGGGATTAAGTGTGATTAACACACCAAAAATAATAAAATAATAGGGGGGAGGGGCACCCCCTTGACCAAGGTTAATGGGGTTGGAAAATTAGGTGGCCTACCTTGGACAAATTGAACCACTTGTCTCCCATGTGGTCAATTGACATTCCAACCTTCTAGATGGCCACCTAGGATGGTTGACCAGCCCCACATGGTCTAGGTGGACCAATGGAAAAGGGGTGAGGGCCCCCTAGCTGGACCTACTACACAATTGCATAAAAACTCACACAATCCATGGGAATGACTCATTGGCTTATAAAGCCTTACATTTGCGTACATACTTTCCCAAGGATATAAACACAAACTAAAAGGACATAAATGTAAAAGAAAAAGTACATGCTCGGTGTCAATTCCCATCACCTACACAGTCGAAGGCACACGCATACACAACTAGATCGTCGTGTACGCTACACAAGACTAGACCGCAGGTGAAGCCAACACGGACTACCCGGCGAGTCACGTCAATCATGATGGAAACCTAGTCGCGAAACACAAGATTTTGCGTCAAGTAACAGGAGCATCTCCTCACTAGACGAACAGCTAGATGCGTCCAATGACGACTAACACTGCGCCACAAGTATCTCCCACACACCGGAAACGGTGGTAACTGAGACACTCATGAAACCAAGTATGAGGAAAAACCGTACCAAGTACTATGAGCAACGGTACCATAGAACTAGGAACAACGGTACCACAGTAACGAGTGACTAGTCAGGGTCACGCCCATCGGCGCTCGTCCAAACGCCCCTGACCACGTGTGCACACACAAGCTCAATGCCTTGAGCCAGGCCTCTAGCTAACTTTCTCCCCCAGTAGGACGCGACCGCAAGGCAAGGGAGCCCACAAAAACTAGCTTACAAACCGTATATCGGGAACATGCCCCGCCACCACTCCTAGGTGGGCTGACACACAGGAAAGTGTCGTCCGGCTATGACTAGTGGAGGTTCACTAGACACAATGACTCCAAAACACCAGTGTTGAAGTACGGATAGGCTAAGCACACACTGTCGCACGTACTACAAAGCACAAGTGCAAGACACGATTTAGCATACCAGACTGCCACCAGACTCAGGACAGACGACCAGATCTATTGACACAACGATCCTTGAGTCTCACGACTCGGGTCAAGATCATCGTACAAAGCGGTAACAAGCCGCCAATCAGTTTAATCCCTAAGTCAAAGCACTATAAAACACCAATAAAGGAAACGACACAGAATAGTCAGATCCACATATCTGCATAACACGAATCACAGAGATCGGAGGGATCACCAAGACCCTCAAAGCACATGGACACATAAATCGAGGCAAGACAACACCTCAAGGCGTCCAAAACCCATGTCTCAATCCATACAGGATAAACGAGACACTCACAAGGTTACATGTCAACCACTGGATCACACCGGGTTGACCAGAAACAAATCATGACTCTGAAGCAGCACGGAACACTACTCGACATAATGGCACTCCCAGCCACCCCACAACATGGTCACAGCCCTCACAGGATATCCAAGACATCCACAGGACTACGGGCAAACCACAAGGTAAGGCCAAGAAAACTGGAGGCCAATATCGGGAAAACAAGACTCTGGGAAGGAAACGGTCACAAGCCAGGTTGCTAGGTAAGCCAAGCAGTCAGCCAAAGAACCGCTACCCTCACACAGAGAATACCGACACTGGACGGTCAAGAAAGGGCCGCACCAAGTAATAGATGGTCAATACATAGGCCGTCTCACTGAGCTAAGCGGTCTAGGACATGGCCACTGCACTGAGAACACCCGATGAACAAAACTATGAAAGCATAGGGGGCATGCGGTCTATCGATGGGCCGCATGGAGACGGTAGCGGTCGTCGACCTGACCGCTAGACCTAGTCAACCCCGAACCGACTTAAACCAGTCAACGAGCCTGACAGTCTCCCAAAGGGCCGTTCAGGGCTAGGACCGCTATCCCGAATCGACTTAAAATCTTGTGAACCGACATAACGAAGCCTAGCGGTCATCCACTAAACTGCCAGGGCTAGCCTTGCGGTCTATCGCGTGACCGCTTGGCCGAGCCGACATACACTCACAATCCAAATAGTCTCCAATAGACCGTTTCACATGGCTTAGCGGTCCTCCAATGGGCTGCTAGCCAATCCAAATGGTCTATTGCACGACCGCTTAGACCCAAACTGACAGAAACTGACATAAAGCCAAACGGTCACCCCTGGACCGTTTAAAGCACCCAAACGGTCTCTGGTACGACCGCTAAGGCATCACGGCGGGTAAAACAGGGGAATGGCCGATCCCAGCCGTTCCACGCCCCGTTCACTTCTAAACGAAGGGGAAGCAACCCTAATCCCCATACACGCCTTCCACAGACTAGAAGGGATCCAAACGATGCCAAAAACACAAGGAACGGGCGATTCTACCGAATCGACCCAAAATGAGTCACATGGGTTCCCGGGCTCATATCGGTCCCAAATGACAACCAATCTCAACGAAACCAGCGGGAATAGGATGCAGACATGTCAGGGATTGAAATAAAACTAATTAGGCAAGAAACCGTCACCGGGAAAGGCGGACACGTCTCACACCCCCCAAAGCATGCTTCACCCAAAATAAGACAGAACCCGCTCGTTCTGGCACCATTTAGCTCAGAATCACGGGGGAATGCAGAACAGAAGAAGGGCATCCATCTCCCTACCTCCACCGAAGTTCTAGCGCACCGAAGCAACTAAATCGCGTCGAAAACCATCCCACGAATGAAACCATGCCGGCTTTGAATCCACCGAGGGTTCGCGCCAACGCCACACTCAATCCTTCATGCCAGCACGCTCCAGATCAACTCCACGGCATCTCTACAGCATCCCCGGGCCTCCTCCGTCTGCAGCCGGAGCAGAGGGGGAAAGAGGAGAGAGAACGAGAGAGAGGAAGTGTGCGTGAGAATGAAAGAGAGGAGAGAGGGTAAAGAGATTAAAAGGAAAATGAAATTAGGAAATTTAGAAATTTCCGTAAAATCTGATTTTCAGCCCGAAAATGCGCTGATTCAGAAAAATACAGAAAAATAGTCTAAACGATCCTCGGAAAGAATGCAACGGAATTGTAGCGTCCTCGAGTTGATGAACTCAATAATAAACTCTCCACTGGGTTCCGTAACTTGTACGAGAGAAAAATCCACGCGGATTGTAAAACACAACTCAGGACCTACAAAAGCGATCCGAAAGCTCACCGATAAGGATGCGAAAGACTCAGGGCATTACAGTCTCCCCTCCTTACAGGAATTTCATCCTCGAAATTAAAGGAGCTAATAAGAAGAAGCGGGGAAGAACAACTGAAATGCTGGCTACGCTCTCCAAGCATCAACCAACCCTTAAAACACAAAACACGAGAACACGAATCTAGAAAAACATAATTTAGAGGAACACTGTCAGACCACAATCATGGGCACACTCTCTGGATCTTAAGACAAATCGATCTATAGATCGAGAACGGCACCCAAGTGAACACAAGTCCGACACCTCCGAAATAAGGCAACGTCGCTTCCATCCCACAGGGAAAGGAGACACGACTCATGCCACGGACACATCTATCGATAAAACATGGCAGAGACAACAAGCATCAGCTTAAACAAGGAAATATAGTCCTCTCAGCTGACAACTCCAACACATCATCGGCCTCCGATCCAAGAATAACAACGAAACTGGCACACAGAACGTCAATGACAGCACTGGACCACGAGCACAATCAAGTCAGTCCTCACTCAGACATTACATCCGATTCGAGTCGCATGCCAACTCTACCATACCAAAAGAGTATAGCAAAACCAACTGACAAGACCTCGATCCACACAATGCCAAATCAGACTCACAGGGAACTCCTCCCAAGCTAAGCACAACCATCAACGAGCAACAACGACAACAACAACAGCACTTGCAGAATCTCGGCTCCGTACTGAACACAGAACCACGGGACACAACTGTAAGCTGGGTCATATCAAGGAATAATTATAGCTGAACACACGGCTAACATACACAAGCCACGCTACGAACAGCTCACCAATAAGGACCCATAACAATAGCAACAATAATCTCGGAGAACGCATCTCAAGAACCACAATTACGTCCCAAGAACACAACTCCCAGAAAAAGTCACAGAGGAAAGAAAGGGTACTCAACCAGTAAATATGCCGACAGATTTCCCTAATCCTCACAACATGTCGGTGCCAACAACCATAATGCCTCCAGCAACGGCACGGCAACCAACAGCATCAAGGCACACATAGCCAAGATGACGATATACCAAGGGAACAGACTTCTCAGCCGGTCAGAATCTTCCAACCAAACGATCCTCGACCAGTGGGTTATCAGCCCACACGCTTCCGCTGCACGGTCAACACACGCACACAGGCATCAAGGACAACTCGGCATCCGCATCTCAGCACACACTCGGCGTCATCGCAATTCACAAACTGCAATATACCACGCCTCGAGTACCGATCCTACTAACAGCCGATCACAAGTCACCATAGTGCAAACCAGGAAGAGCACCAGCTTCAGCACAAGCATAAACAACACATGTCTCAGCTTATCCTTACGTCCTGAAATGATTACTGAACCTTCATAGCACAACAGCCGCCAAACACGGCATATCGAACATGGTGCACAACGGCCCCCAAACACAAAATCTGGGTCCAAAGCCAAGTAACCGTCGAACAAAGGCAAACTCAGGTTCAGAATTAGCACAGTCCACCCTTAAGTAGACACAGGACAAAGGCTTCACCAAGATAGCATTTCTAAGGCTTACCTCGAAAAGACGCCACCAAGCAAGGTGAGAAGAATCAAGCTCGACTACCAAAAGCTCACAAGGAAGGAAAATCCTAGGTTCGCCTGAGCATTCTCTCAACCAAGGCATCCATTCGACCACCTCAACAACACATTAACACCACAGGGGATGAACAAATCTCCGACTAGGATGACCAAAGCAACATAGGAATGTGCACGGCCATCACACCAACGAGAAAGCCACCAAAAAAAAATCTTGAACACCGCACCCCAGATTCATGCCTACCGGCAAAATCTGTCAAGTACAGCATAACCAAGACAAATACCACAACAAAAGAAAAGCACTCCGTCTGACGAGAGCAAAACCATCTCGCACAGTGCCAACACAGCACGCACAAGACCACACGCGGAAACAAAGCGATAAACAATCGTAAAACCATTGCCAGCTGCCGACTGTACTGGACCTTAAAGACTCTGAATACTACAATATTTTGAATTCCCATGTACTTTCACACAACACAGCTCTGATACCACCTGTGACGACCCAGGGTCCGGATACCGAGTAAACCCGATAACACTTGGATCCTGTGAGGCCTCCCAAGAGCGGTAAAACTCCAAAGGGATACAAGGAGTGTGTGTGGTACATTGAAGTCCCAGATAAAGCAATAAATAATTAATATTTCAATGATCAGGTTTGCTAAAGTAGTATAAACAAAATTACTTTTTAATTAACAATTTAAATTAACAGAGTCCAGTCCAAATTAAAGACAAGTATAGTCCAATAGAAAAGAAAACGTACACTGAAGTCGGGGGAAGCCCGCGCAGGTAACGCTGGCAACGCTGGTAACTATGGCTGACGCACCGTGCCACAAATCACGAGGAAGAAGAAGACCACACCTGAAAAGCAGGGGTGAGCCTCGTGTCACTAGCTCAGTAGGGGTCACGCAGATCCCCACTGGAAACAATGCAATAATACGCTAAACAGCGCTAAATAGTGAAGCAGGAAGAACAGAAGGAACAACAGTACTAACTACAACAGTAAAGCTATAAAAGCAGGAGTAAGAACAACTAAAGGAAAGAGTAAAGCCGTACTAACCAGAAACACGGCCGCCGACCAAACCACGGCTCTCTAAGCTACTCCAAACAACAACAAAAGAGCGAACCCCGATCTCACAAAGTCAGGCGTTACCGATCCGTTGACCAAGCACAAGCTCTAAAGCTAAAGCCTACTAAAATAGGCAAAAGCCCACTCTAGATCCGATCTAATCCCCAAACCCTAGGTAAACTCTATAAATAGGGTTAAAACTTGACTTGCGCGAACCCTTACTTTGGTTCGCGAAGTTCGATGGTAAGGATGGGGTATCTCAGGTTGGTTCTTTAGAAGATTTTGTTCTCCTTAGTTTTATCTAACTCCCCTCCAATTTTCGTGCTAGAAGACCCAACCGTTGAAGAATTAGGGCATCTGCAAGTCGCTGGTTCGCTATAGGCTATATAGGAACCAATGCACCGGTCCAGTGAAGATTAGGAGATTAGAAGCCCTAAACGAGGTTAGTTCACATTATGTCTTTAGAACTTTTTATTCCCCTTTCGATCTTCTACCGACCCTCCTATTTTCACAAATTTAGGTCAAGTGAATCAGAAGATAGCGGTGTAGATCTATTTAAAATCCACTTAGATTAATAAGAAAGAAATACTAAGCTAAGAAGAATGAACAAGCTAATAATGGGAAAAGGAGAAAAGGCGAGCATACGTGGATGCTAGGATGGAGGGTGATCACCAGAGACTACGGGTCTCAAATGATATAACAATGAAAAGGAGGATCGTGGAATACCTTTGAAGCGTGGGAGATGTGAGTGACTTCCTTCTTTTCCTATCGGCCGGCTGATGGAGAGAGTCTCTTTAGATTACCCTTGCAAAAGACAACAACGAAAAGAAGAAATAGGATTAGAAAACTATGTGTAGTATCAAATCCACATGAATAAATATGTATAAACGTGGAATCATGAAATATAACACACGTGGCAGGCGTCAGCCCTTTAACCCCTATGCAAAGGGCGGGATGTAATGTGATGAATGATAATGTAAGAGGGTGCGTGCAAGTGTTGCACTGTTGGAGGCTCTCAACGTGGTTGAGAAAGGTATAAAAGAATGATGCATGCATGCTGTTAACTAACGCAGTAAAAAAAGATGCAGAAAATGGAGATAGCAAAGCTGGGATTGTTTCTCATGCGATGGCTATTGATGAACTTTCGGGAGGAAGCCTCCGAATGGGTTGAACAATGGACGCAAGGAGATTCCTCCTCAGCCAGCAGTCGGGCAGCACCTCCCCGTCTTTTATGAAGTCCCCCCTTTTAGCAAGAGCCGCATGGCCCTATTTATAAGGAGATCGATTGAAGTTTAATTCCCAAAAATAATAGGATAATCATCCGCGGAAGTATGATAAACAAGGGAAGAGTCCTCCCTAATTTAGAAAGCCATCTGGAGCCTTACACAGTTGAAACAGACACCAAAACGAGGAAGGGAGAAGCCACAGTCGAACTTGAAACATTTAAAAGAAATAGCGTCAGAGCTTATGGTCGCCCATTAAATGGGCGTCCATTACCTTGGATGTTCATTGACGTTAAAATATGGAAAGTTTAAAATCTTTCAAAATTGAAAAAGAATTGGCGTCCAGGGTTCTAGACGCTCATTACAGAAGAATTCGCGTCATGTGTCCCGGACGCCCATTTAAGAATGGACATTGTCTAGGGGCGACACCATTTAAAAATCACACAAAATCATCAATTAAAAATATAAAAATGAATTGGCGTCATATCAGGCGGACGCCAATTAAATTTACCTAATTAAAAAATAAAAAAAATAAAATAATTAATAAAAAATAATAAAAAGAATTGGCATCACTCTGGGCTGACACCAATTAAATTTATCTAATTAAAAATTAATAAAAATTAATAAAAATTAATTAATAATAAATCATAAATCATAAATCATAATAATAATAATTGACGTCACTCTAGGTAGACACTAATTTGAACAATCTAAAATTTTAAAAAATAGAAAAAAAGGGGAAAAAGAATTGGCGTCACTCTGGGTAGACACTAATTTGAAAAAAATGAAAAATTAGAAAAATCTCAAAAAAATCTAGAAAAATTCAAAAAAATCTAAAAAAATAGGAAAAGGGTAAAAATCTAAAAAAATGGTCAAAGTCACTTAAATAAGCCGATTTGAGAGTCAAATTGGGATATTATAAAGTAAAATAAAATATACTCATGATGATGTCAATTTTGACGTGTCTACAGGTACCCCGCTTTGGCGTCTGCTTTGCAAGGGAATGGAGTGAACTGAAAAGTAGGTGCCAATGCGTGATGAGACACGCAATCAATACCACCTGATGCGAATTGATTCAAAATGATCGAGATGAAGCAATCTCGGGAGGTTCGATGAACTCAACAATGTTTGGATAAAGGAGGGAGTGAATGTGCACGCGGGCACGAAAAAGATAAAAGGATGATCAACTTCTAGGGCGGTGGAAGTACCCCAAGTCACAAACCTGTAGCTTTCACTATTGGAGAGCGGTTACCAGCCAATGTGGACGTGCTGTAGCCAAGGTGGATCTAAGGAAAAAGAAGAATAAATAAGAGATATAAAATCAAACAAAGGAGTTTTCGAGAAAACAGCCCAAAATGGCGACAAGACGAACTAAGGACTCAATTCGGCAATGAATATCTCATATCTTGAAAAATTAGGGTTAATTGACTCTCGAAATCAAGTTATCAGAATTATTTTCCAAAGTTAATTCAAATTCCTACATGAATGCATATTGGGTTTAAAGGAAAAATTAAAAATGAATTAAAATATAAGATAATCAAGGATAATATTGTTAAGCTGTTAAAATTAAGTCAAGAAACTGATTTTGTGAGCTGATACTAAGTCAAAGTCCGTTTATCCGCGCACCAATTCATAAAAAGGGAACCATCATCCGTAGTCTTGAACGGCTCAACGGCCTATCCGTGTGACTAAGATTTCTCTCGAATCATCATTATTTTTAATGAAGGGGAATTCAAATTCCAGATTTACCAAAGTCACAAGGTCCTTGATATAATCTAGTAGCGTAAGTAACATATAGTAGGAATGCATATAGGGAGAGATGGTGATAGCAATAAGCGTGAGGGAACTGAGGAATGAGATGCAAACACTGGGGGACTTGGATGATGATGCCCAATCGGTGGAACCAAGAACTTCTTCATGCGCTCAAAAATTCATTAGCCAAGATATCGTGGAGCATAAAGCAATTGAAATATAGCAGCCATAACATGAATAGCATGACTTAAACCATCATTAAGCATGTGAATCATCAAAGCATGGCATAGTAAAACATCAAAGCAATGGCTATTATAGCGTGAAAGCATAGCACCAAAGCATGCAAGGCATGTATGTCATCAAAGCTTTAGCATTGTTTCTTTTTAAGCCATGAGTAGGACCAACTTGGCTAATCAGTTGACAGATGTGGATTGGAATGATCAAAAATGCCCAGATAAAAATTGGCAAGAATGCCGTGTAGGAGAACGGTGCGCGGGGCGACCAGAGTAATCAGGATATTTGTTAGTGAATTGCTTAGGATGACAGGATTAATCAGACTCGACATGAATCAACAAGAATCACTCTAAATGATAGAGAGATGATAATCGAGAATGCCCAGAATGGCAAAACATGGAGATCAATGTGAGTCATCAATGATGTGGGTGAGAAGAGGACTCATCCCAAATTCTTGATCCTTACAAAAGAAGTGTCCCTACAAAATAACACCATCAAAAAATACAATGCATTTTTTCTTCAGAATATGCATTTTTTATGGATTTTAGAAATATAATATTTTTTGGGGATTTTGGAAAATATTTGAATTTTTATGGAATTTTGAAGGCACTTGATTTTTTTTGGAAATTTGAAGGTATTTGATTTTTTTTGGAATTTTGAAGGTATTTGATTTTTTTTAGAATTTTGGTTTAGACATTGCTAATGCAGCATCAAAGAATGTTTAAACCATTGGCTAGGGGTCCTCGTTCCTTTCCTTTCACTAAAGACTGCCCGAAGCAAGGCGTGCATTAAGGTGGCGCCCTATAGCTGACTACCCATGGTTAACGGTGCCCCTACCAAGGCCATACCCGAGAAACACTCGGCCTTGGAGAGAGAAGAGAAGAGAAATTGGAGATAAGTCTTATGCAGGATGGGAGATATCGGGACTCGAATTCCTTCCAAGGTACAACCCCTCAAAGAGGTAGTCTATTGCACCGGGGCTTTGTGCCTTTACTTTTTAAACCCTTGACATGCATACGACCAGGGTTTTCCCTACGGAGACTTTGCCTCTCTTGACATGCCTTTATTTCATAATTTTACATTTATTGAATTTTGACTTTGATAATAGCCCTTTTGGCTAGATATATCATGAAAACTCATTTTGATTTGCGTCAAGATTGCCCCTATTTGAGCATTCTCCCATATTGGGGAGTACCTAGGTTGGTCATCTTACTCGTCAACCTCTTGCCCCTGCACTCGGCCGAGCAAAGAAGAGAAAAGACTTTTGATGCATACCCATGGCATGGCCAAAGCAACAACAATGTTTCACCAAAGGAGGCCGGCTAAGGACGCCGTGAAGTGTGTTGAGTGCCCAACTAAGGGTTACCCTTAACAAGCGGGGAGAGAATGTCGAACTCCCAGCACGGGGTTCTTATAGTTAAAGTGCTGCATAGCAAGTCTAAAGACTCTTTTTTTTAAAGATTAAATTGAAGACCTAGGATAAAGGCCTTGACTACCACTCTTAATCATGTTAAGAAGCACTTCATTTTGAAAATCATGCGTGAAAGATGTTGGATGCAAATCTTATGCAACAAATGTTACCTTGCAACCTTATGAAACAAAAGCTGTCGGAGGCGATCTTGATCATCATGGGATTTGTCCTCAAGTGACAAATAAAAGGATTGGAAGTCAAGGTTTGAAGTGGCTTAGCAAGAAGGAGTGGTACCAAGACCAGACTCAGACGAATAAGGATAAAAAGAAAAGAGGCGAGGGCTAGAACTCCCTCACTAAGGTGCTGAGACCCTGATCACAAGAAAGGCCTACATAAGAAACGGAAAATCAAGAGGAGGAGTGAGGACAAAAGTCTCAGAAGTAGTGGGAGAACAGGCAGATGCCTAGAGCGGTGTATGTGGAAGAAGTCGGGTCGGACCCGGGATCGGGAGGGATTAAGAGGAGAAATTCGTAGGTGGAAAGTGGGGAATCCGGAGGGTCCGGAGGCGAAGGAGGAGAATAATCATGATAGAGAGAATCCATAGGTTCTGGAGGGATAGAGTACCACAGGACGCGATGCCCCGAGAGATTGGAGGGAGAATCCATAAGTTTCGGAGGGAGAAGATGCAGAGGGACGCGATGCCCTGGGAAGAGGTATGGAAAAAGATGGTTTAAAAGGAAGAAGAGAACAAATGACACAATGTCCCGGAGGAGTAGAAAGATAAATCAGAGGAAAGGGAGGAGGTCCAGAGGTTCCGGAGGGAGAAGATAGAAAGGGGAGTGATGTCCGGGGAGATTGGAGGGAAAATAAGATGGAGAATCTTGAGGTTCCGAAGGAATGGGATGAGAAGGGACGCAATGCCCTTGAAGAAGGGATAAGGGGTGAGATAGAGAATCCGGAGGTTCCAGAGGAATAGAATCAGAAGGGGCATGATGTCCGAAAAGAAGATAGAGATGGTAAGATGGAAAATTGGGAGGTTCCGGAGGAGGATAGAAAGGGGCATGATGCCCTGAGAGGAAGTCTGGAGGTTCCGGAGGAATAGAATCAGAAGGGGAGCGGTGCCCTAGGAGGAAGTCCGGAGGTTCCAGAGGAATAGAGTGGGAAGGGGCGCGATGCCCTGGGAGGAAGTCCGGAGGTTCCGGAGGAATAGAGTGGGAAGGGGCGCGATGCCCTGGGAGGAAATCGGGGTTCCGGAGGAATGGGATGAGAAGGGACGTGATGCCCTAGAACAAGGGATAAATTCGAAGGATCCGGATATGGAAGTGTGGAGGGGCGCGATGCTCGAAAAGGGAGGTCCAGAGGTTTCGGAGGAGGAAGATGTAAAGGGGCGTGATGTCCTGAGAGATCCGGAGGTTCTGGAGGAAGGAGATAGAAAGGGGCGTGATGCCTGGAAAAGATGTCCGGAGGTTCCGGAGAGGAAGGTGTAAAGGGGCGCGAAGCCCTGAGAGATCCGGAGGTTCCGGAGGATGGAAATAGAAAGGGGTGTGATGCTCGAAAAGGACGTCCGGAGGTTCCGGAGGTTCCGGAGGAATAGAATCAGAAGGGGCATGATGCCCAGGGAGAATCAGTGAGAAGCCCGGAGGACCCAGACATGAGGGTTTATAGGGGCGCGATACCCAATGAGAGAGGTCCGGAGGTTCCGGAGGAATAATACACTATGGGGCGCGATGCCTCGGGAGGACGAGAGAGAAATCCGGAGGGTCAGGATGCAAGAGTTGGGAGTAGGCGTGATGCCCTGAGAGAAATCTGGAGGGGGCGCGGTGCCCGTCAAGCAGAGAAGAATTCGGAGGATCTGGAGATAAGAGGTGGGAAGGGGCGCGATGCTCTGGAAGTGTAAGGGGACCCGGAGATCCCTAGGATAGATATTAATGAAATGGGGAATGCGGAGGATCCATAGGCTCCGAAAGGTAGGGAAGATACGGGTCTGGAAACCCGAGAAAGGATAAATGCAAATGAATGTGATGCAATGGATGTAGACGATGCATGGAATGCATGAAATACATGAAATGCAAAGAATGCATGGAATGAGAAGATGAGATCCTCCACTTCACCCATGGAGTGGCCCAATCAGAAGTTGAATATAAGGTGGATAGGGTAGCAGAAGGCCCCTTAGCACCAGGATAACCACCCCTCCATAGCAGTGAAAGTGTGCAGCCCATCAGCCGAAGGGATAAAATCAAAGCCCATGATGAAGCTTCAACAATAAATGACAACTCTCTTGGAGGGCGAAGAGCAATAATGTGAGGGAGTTGACAAGTTAGAATGGGAAGCATCGTGTTACCCACGGATTGTGGCGTATAAAGAGTGTTGAACAAAATGGGCATTTGCCCCTTGTATGGAAGAATGGATTTGGCATTGGAGGGTTGGAACAAGGGGTGCACATCCCGACCCTTGGGCGTGGACTTATATGGCATCAAAGCTTGACTTTTCCTTTTGGTGAGCAGTGGCGGGGGCTTGGCCTCTTCAACCATGCTCTGCACAAAAACGCGGATCGACATCTGGCAAATAAAGTCTTGCATCTTGAACAACATAGAGGTGGCCAAATCCTTCTTGCCTAGCTCTCGATCATCTTCGGCACAAGTACTTGAAGAAGGACACCCATTCCGAGTGGTAACAGAAGGTGAGGTTGAGGCGGAAGGGTCCATGGATGATGGAGACGTAATGGAAGGTGTTGGAAGGGACACGTCGAGCTTCTCCCCTCGCTCAGAAGCGGACGGGGTTGGCTCGAGTGTAAAAAGGAGTGGACCCTGCTCAGGATCTGTCACGGTTTTGGGTAAAGGGATAGATGGAGGTGGGATAGGCATAATTGGTTTTGGGGTTATGGAAATAGTGGAGGGATGAGGTGCCGGCAATGGGAGGTTAATTGGGAAGGTGTAGTGGTAGGCTCAACGGAGGCCGGTTGAGTGGAGGTTACTGGCATGGGGTTTAAAGGAGGTATAATAAGAGGTGTAAAAGAAGGAGGTTTGGAACGGAGCAAGCACCGGATGGGGCGAGAGGTGTTAGGGGTAGGAGACTGGTCTTGATGCGCCGCCGTGGGTGATTGGAGTATCGACCCATCGTTGTAACACCAATAAGTCTCAAAAATGGGGGTTGGTTCGGGGACGGTGGCATCATCCTGAAGAGGGGGTTCATCTGGTTGTAGTGGAGGGAGAGGAAAATGAAGGAAACTCGGGAGGGGTGCTTGCGGAGCTTCATCATCACGTGCCGTTTTCAATTGTTCGCATGCCGGCTCTTCATTATCGGGTTCAAGTGGACGCCGTGATGGAGGCGTATTGATGGGTGGTGAAATGTAATGTCGAGAATTCTGTGTATATGGAGGCGGAGGGCCACATGAATGAGTGGTGTGGTTAGGTGGAGGGCGGACGGCGTCCACTTGATCATTGAGTTCTGCCGGCTCTTGCTCACATATGTTGATGCCGTAGTCGTCTCTTCTCTCCTTCCATTCTTTCTCCATCTTAGTGATTTTGCTCAGGCAGGCGTGAAGATGATTGACTGGAGAAGGAGGAGGAGGAGTGGGCTGCGGGCTCGTAACTCCTTATAAATTGTTCCTTCAACGACGCGACTTTATCAACGAGAACCTGTTGGAGGGGCATAACATGAGAAGCAGAGGGTTGGCATGGTGGCCTTGAAGGAGGGGCCGCATAAGATAGCCGTGGAGGGAGATTAACGGGCTGACCCAGAAAAGGACCCGGTCGAACCGGGTTGCAAAGAATAGATGGGCCTTGGGGCCGTGAAAGAGGAGGAATAGAAGGAGTCGGGTGACGGGCCACCCGAAGAGGAGTTTGTGTAGAAGGAAGCGGGTGATGGGCCACCCGAAGGGGAATGTGAGTAGCAGAGGGAGGCGGGTAATGGGCCACCCGTATGGGAATGGAAGGAGGATGAGAAGAATGAGATGCACCCTCAACAACGGCCTTAAGGGCTTGGATTTGTTGAGGGGTGAAATGATCTATTGCATGCAAGATCAGGGCGACCTTCTCGTCATCGGGAGGAGACAGTCCCGTGGGAATAGTGGCATGCAACTGAGGCGAGGGACCATGAGATTGAAAATTACCCATGCGTTGGGCAAAACCATAGGAATGAGGACGTGGTCCCTTGAAAGAGTTGTGGTGAGAATTATAAAATCGTGGATCATAGGATGTGCTCGGTTGATCATCCTCATGACTGTGAAAATCATTAGACATGCTATCCAAGCCAAACATTATGCAAAAATCAACCAAAATGCAGTCAAAGCACAATTGCAAGAATGTCAAGCAAGTGGATGTTTATGTTTGATTTTTTTATGTTGAACCTTTATAAATTTTGATATGATCCACTCAAGGTGATGAACCTAGTTTCAATGAGTTTTTTTTCTTCAATGCCAACTAGGTGGATTCGCACCATGCATAGGCCAACTAAACCCGGGGACTTCAAAAGGTACAACCTGCCCAGCGTCCGTGAGAGAATCTACGGGTGCGGGGACTTATGGAGGCCTTGGTTTAGGAATTCCCGGTCCAAAGAGATGGAGTGCTCAATAGAGGGTCCTTCCTTAACCAAGAGAGGGGTAAGGCTCCTAGAAAGTGTAGGGAGAGGAGGTCTCCCAAACCGATATGCCCTGTGTGTAGGTACTAATGCAACAGGTAAGGAAAATCACACAGAGTGATGCATATGTAAATGATGGATGTACACAAGAACAAATAAAAAAGCTAATTCCTATGAATAGTGAGGCAGATGAAATGGTGGATAAAAGTTAGAACAAATGCACAAGTGAATTGACGTGAACAGTGGCAATGCAACAAATAACGAATGCTGTGAAGAACAAATAGACACAGCAATTCGATATGAACAGTAACACACAATTCAGATAATGCAAACTATTCACAGAATAATGGAATGCAACATAATTGAATTGTGAATATATGCAATGGCAGTGCAACAAAGATCACAGAATGCAACAGAGACGTGAATGTGCAATGCATGCAACAGAGAATGCTCGAGATATGACTATGCAACAGAGTGAGAAATGTATCCAATATGCAACAGTTGAGCGCCGGGATATCCCAGCGAATTAGGGATGCAATAGAGGAATGAGCGTCTGCTACTGTGGGCACAAACTTTTTTTTTTCAAAATGGGCGTCCAAGGGTCTAGACGCAAATTTTTTTCTTTTTTTTTCAGGGAATGGGGGTCCAAGGGCCTGGACGCAATTTATTTATTTTTCAAGGAAAAACAATAACGCGTCGGGGACTCCAGACGCGGTTTTTTTTATTTTTTTTATTTTTTTAACATGAAAACAAGAACGCGTCTATGAAACTAGACGCAAGTTTTTTTTTAGCAAAGACAGAAAAAGGGGGAGAGGAATGGGCATCTGAGATAGTGGCCGCCCATTCAATTGGCGTCCAATGCACTGGACGCCAATGTTATCAGAACCGGACTGGTGCCTTAACCGGACAATGAGCTGGTTCGGTTTGAACCGGTTTGACAGTTGGTTCGAATCGGTTTGAACAGTGATGTCATTATAATATTGATATATGGTCCGACCCTCATTCTATAACCTAATACAATAAGAAATAACTTAAATAAGATATAATGATCAAAATAAATAAACATACATGTATATAGAGAATAACTTGTAACGACTTGTTGGAAATAGAGCCTTTATGTTGATTCAAATATCTTCTTTTATATGTTGGAAATAGAGCCTTTATATTTAGTCCCATATTAAAAGTTAGAAAGACTTACTTGACTTTATATGTTGGAGAGCTCACCCTTGGGTCAGGACCCAAGAGGCATAAGATGTGGGCTTGAGTTGTGTGTCGAATTAAATGATTTGATCAAATATAAGTAAATAATATATTTTTTTATTTATTTATGTCGTACCGCGTCGGGCCGGATTGGGTTGGCGGGGGCGGGTACCGAACCATTTTTTATTTATTTATTTTTGGCGGGGGAATAGGATCGAACCGGCCCGAACCGGTTCAACGGTCGAACCGCGGTTCGGGCGGTTCGGACGGTTTTTTGCCATTTGACCGGACCGGGCCTAATTGGACCGGTTCCTGGACTGGTTCACTGTCGAACCGGTCCGACCGGTAGGTCCGGTCCAGTTCTGATAACACTGCTGGACGCTGATTTTTTTATTTTTTTATATAGGATAACAAGAGTGGAATCTTAATAGAAACTACCAAATTAATTAATCACTGTGGGGTATGTGCACGTGGTGCACAAATAATAGAAATGAAGGGGAAAAAGTGCTACGTGGAGCACTTAAAGGGGATGCACCGTGGGTGTAAAATAGGAGATGGCACACGTGGGTGTCCAATGGGGAAGGGTAATCAAAGAAAAACTAAAGGAGGTCCCACCATGATCACCAATCTATAGATCTATTTAAAATCCACTTAGATTAATAAGAAAGAAATACTAAGCTAAGAAGAATGAACAAGCTAATAATGGGAAAAGGAGAAAAGGCGAGCATGCATGGATGCTAGGATGGAGGGTGATCGCCAGAGACCGCTAGTCTCAAATGATATAACAATGATAAGGAGGATCACGGAATACCTTTGAAGCATGAGAGATGTGAGTGACTTCCTTCTCTTCCTATCGGCCGGCCGATGGAGAGAGTCTCTTTAGATTACCCTTGCAAAAGATAACAACCAACAGAAGAAATAGGATTAGAAAATTATGTGTAGTATCAAATCCACATGAATAAATATGTATAAACGTTGAATCATGAAATATAACACACCTGTCGGGCATCATCCCTTTAACCCCTATGCAAAGGGCAGGATGTAATGTGATGAATGATAATGTGAGAGGGTGCGTGCAAGTGTTGCACTGTTGGAGGCTCTCAACGTGGTTAAGAAAGGTATAAAAGAATGATGCATGCATGCAGTTAACTAACGCAGTAAAAAAAGAAGCAGAAAAGGGAGATATGAAAGCTGGGATTGTTTCTCCTGTGATGGTTGTTGATGAACGTTCGAGAGGAAGCCTCCGAATGGGTTGAGAAATGGACGCAAGGTACTTCCTCCTTCAGCCAGCAGTCGGGCAGCACCTCCCCGTCTTTGATGATGTCCCCCCCTTTTAGCGAGAGCCACATGGCCCTATTTATATTGAGATCGATTGAAGTTTAATTCCCATAAATAATAGGATAATCATCTGCGGAAGTAGGATAAACAAGGGAAGAGTCCTCCCTAATTCGGAAAGCCATCTAGAGCCTTACCTAGTTGAAACAGACCCCAAAACGAGGAAGGGAGAAGCCACGGTCGAAGACGAAACATTTAAAAGAAATAGCGCCAGACCTTATGGTCGCCTATTAAATGGGCGTCCATTACCTTAGACGTTCATTGGCGTTAAAATATGGAAATTTTAAAATCTTCCAAAATTGAAAAAGAATTGGCGTCCAGGGTTCTAGACGCTCATTACAGAATGAGCGACCTGACCAAAAGAATTCGAGTCATGTGTCCCGGACGCCCATTTAGGAATGGACGTCGTCTAGGGGCGACGCCCTTTAAAAAGCACCCAAAATCATCAATTAAAAATATAAAAATGAATTGGCGTCATATTAGGCAGACGTCAATTAAATTTACCTAATTAAAAATTAAAATATAATTAATAAAAATAATAAAATAATAATAAAAAGAATTGACATCATTCTGGGCAGACACTGATTAAATTTATCTAATTAAAAATTAAAAAAAATAAAATAATTAATTAATAATAAAAATAATAAAATAATAAAAAGAATTGACATCACTTTTGGCAGACATCAATTTGAAAAATCTAAAATTTAAAAAAAAAGAGGAAAATAGAATTGTCGTCACTCTAGGTAGACACCAATTTGAAAAAAATTAAAAAATTAGCAAAATTGTAGAAAAATATAGAAAAATCTCAGAAAAGTCTGGAAAAATCGAGAAAAATCCAAAAAAATAGGAAAATGACAAAAAACTTAAAAAAGGGGCAAAATCACTTTAAAAAGTCAATTTGAGAGTCAAATTGGGGCATTATAAAGTAATATGAAATATACTCATGATGATATCAATTTTGGCGTGTCTACAAGAGGGGCGAGAAGTTGCTGGTTTGGCACAGGAGGTGTAGGAACCTGAGTGATCTTCCAGTTAGAAATTCAAAGTCTAAAGCTTGTCATAGAAGTAAGCTATCTCGTGGATGACTAGAATAATATGCCAGGAGTAAAAGTCCTCTGTTTTCTCCTATTTTCATTGAGTATACATGGAGTATTTTACGTTTTTCTATCACTGCGCAATTAGGGATTTCAAAGCATGCATGTCCCCACACATTAAAGGAAAAAGATGTTAATCTTTGCTTAAATCATACTACCCATGATCCATCATGACATATCATGTTATTTTTAATGTTTAGCATGCTTTTCACACATTATGTACCCTAGAATAGGTCTCAAATAGTCTTAAACACCTTCTGCTCGTAGCAGGCAGAAGGTGGTCTTTCCAAGACCGCTAAAGTACAATACCGATCCCAGCAAGACCGCTACTACCAAAAATGGTCCTCTCGAGACCGCGTTAGTTTCTTATGTTCTGTATTATGTTAACCTGAAATAGATTGCAGAACAACCCTATTAACCATACATTAAGCCTAGATAATTAAGTTTTATTCTGGGTTATGATACTGCATTCATAAACTTGGTTATGTTAACTATTTATCTTGATTGATTTCATGTTCCTTATGCGCTTTGAACCAATTTTTAGCTTATGCTAATTTCATGCAAAAAACATATATTCTTGTACTAATGATCAAATTTTTTACATGTTTCACGGACTTGTTTAAGTGATGTTTTGATCGCTATTTTACCACGATCCTTTCTCATCTATAGTCTTTTCTTAAGTACATGGTGCGTACCCCGGTGTGTGGCCATTAGATATACTTTTACACTTATAAGCACATCTCTTGGACTTGTGATCCACTCCGTTGGATATTCCTTCCCCCGGACTAGGTGATCTTGTTTCAAGGCCTCCCTAAGTCTCCGTGAGCTTGGGATTCCCAATAGGACGTCAAGCTGGTTGTACCCTAAAAAATCCAATTGTCTAGAAAGCACTTACACTACCGGTGTTTTTCTGAGTCTTGGATAGAAGCGGCCCTCAAGAGACCGCTACTTTCTAGTAGCGAGAAAGTAGTGGCCAGCCCATGACCGCGTCTGTCCTGAGTTTTCTTATGTCGAGCCTTTCCTTATTCTGGCATCGACATAGTCTAGAAATGGTCCTTCCATGACCGCTACTTTCTAGAAACGGTCCTTCCATGACCGCTACTATCTAGAAACGGTCCTGCCATGACAGTGTATACCAAAAATGGTCCGGAATTGACTTTCTCATGTCTAAACTATGTTTAACCCGAGGTTTGACCCAAGGGTTGCTTTTCCTAAGTTCCTAGATGGTCTATTGATTATCTAGAACCTAACACCTTATTCAAAAGATATCTAATAAATTATGGAAGTTAAAGAATATGTCATTATGCTGCCTGATTCCTTCCGTGGCATAGCCTTGTCTTAAGTCATCTATGGAATTCTTATGATCTCTTATTGTGCGTTCTCTACCTTGGTTACGTTATCGTGGAAACTATTGTTGAATTGAACATTATTGGCCGAAACTTTACAATATTCTCATGGAAGTAGCTTGATCTGTAACTTGAAGATGCAAGAGCGGGCACGGACAGTGTCCAAGGGCTCCACACTAGCCCCCTCGGCAGATAGTCGGAAATGTGCTGAAAACTATGGGGTACGATGAATACTAGCATCGCATTACGCCGGGAGTACTTTTTTTATAGACTGGTGAAAATCATGAGGCAAACTTGTGATAACTTACATGCTTGCTAGTACATTCTTGTTCATGACTTTCTAGTGCATAGCCTTTATGGTTATGAAGTACATTCTTGTTAATGAAAGGCCACTTTACCTTATAAATCTTACTTGATCATGCTCTATTGTCCATTCATATTCTTCATATCTCTATAATTCCTATCTTGTTACTTGGATTTCGTTCGTGTGTTTTATCACATCTTATTTTACCTTATTCACTAGAGCGAAAATGTAATTACTTAAAGCATGTCTCCATGTTGATGCGAAAATACCTACTGGGCAAGTGTGCTCATTACCCTACTTTTCCAATCTTTTCAGGAAGTGCAAGTGAGTCGGATTTGGATTATTCTAGCAATGGGTCCGAGAGTGATGATTGATGGTCGAGAGAAGACTTAGAATGTCAAGAGTTTTCAAGTAGTCTAGAGTCATGATGTAATTTTCACTTGATTGAGTCTTACTATGTAATTTTTATTTTTTCTTGAGTCTAGTAGATCAAGAGTCAACCTTATGTAATAATGAATCTTTATTGTCAATAAAAGTTAGAATTTTGGTCAAATATTGTGTACTCCATCTTTATGTAGATGTTTATTGCGCTCTGGTTTTATTGCTAGCTCGAGGTGCATTGCCGACTGCTCACGTTCCCTGATATTACTTCCGTTGTACATATGTCTCGGGGCGTGATAGCTTACCAGTGCCGGGGGTGTGCCCCGCCGCAGAGTGTGTTTTCTTTTCGTTGACTTTACTTGTGGACTAGACTCTGTAGAATTATTAATTATTATAAAGTGTTAATTTTATTTCTGTCAGTTAAATATTAAATTTTGTAGTTTATTTCCTACTCGTTTAGAATTTCAATGCATGACCACATGATCCTTTTAAGCCTTCCAAGCTTCCCAGCTCGTGGATGGCTGATGAATGTTCATTCTTTCATGATAATTTATGTCAAACACACCATTTCATATGCACATGATTAGATAATTTCTGCATATTTTATAGCTAAACTCAACTTCACATAAATTGTGCCTTTCAAGCAAATTAACTTAATTTGTGGATAATTTTTCAATAAAAAGGAGTTGAGGGACATGAGCATTAATTTCTCATTGCATAATTGTAAGCCTTTAAGGTTTGTATGCTTAATGCAATAATTTTTGTTGATTAAAACCAAATTTTGCATCTGCAGAACACTTGTGGCAATTACTAGAAGGAGCAGGGGTAAAACTGTCAACAAACTAGGGCAAGGGATGCCCTAGGGCGCAGCTCTCTTTCCCCCTCCACCTTTGAACAACTCATGGCAGCCACCATCCTTTTTTATGGGAGAAAAAGATAAGGAAAGGGTTTTTTTATTGAATTATCTTGGAGAGAAAATAGGGGGAGAATACTCCCCCCATTAGGCAACCTAGAAGGGGGCGCCCTTTACTTTCCCTAAAACAAAACCTAACCCTAGGTGGGGAGCGGCCCTACCTCTCTCATCCCTCTCTTCTCTCCCCATCCAACCCTAATCTCCTCCAATCATAGCCCCCCATCTTCCTTTAACTCCATCTCCACCCTCCATTAAATTCTTTTTCTCTATAAATACCCCTTGTCAAGAGGGAGAAAAGGGAGTCTTCTTCTTTTTCTTGTTAGCGTAGAATTTATTTTTTCTCCATGCTAGTTTAGGCCGCCCCTTCTTCTTCCCTTAGCCTAGGTGCGCCCCCCTCCTCTCTCTTCTTCCTCTCTCCCTCTTGCATCCTAATCTCTCTATCTCCCTTCTTCTTCTTCCTTATTCACATAGATTGGTAGCCTCTTTCTTATTATTTTTCTTGCTTTTCATCATTAATTTCAGAACATCCCTCTCCCTATTTCTTTCCTAGATCTCTCTACAATTTCCCCTTTCACGGCGGCGTGCACACCAAGGCGGGGCGGCGATCAAAGGCTCAGCGAGGCGTGGATGACGATGGCTTCTTCCTCTACCTCTTCCCACGACGTTCTCTTTCAAGGCGGGGTGATATTCCAAGGCTCGTCAAGGAGGAGACGGCGGCGTGCTTCATGATCTCTTGACTCTAGTTCTTATCCTTTTCTTCTTAGTTCATCATTAGTTGTAATTTTCCTTTTCATAGACGTTGTAATTTCAATTCCTAGTAATAGAAATTTCATTTATGCAAGTTGTCTTCCTCTTTACCTCTCTACCTCTCTACCTCTTCCAATTTCCTTTTCTTTTACCCTCCAATATTCTTTAGATAGATTTAATTTCATGCACTTTTAATTTTAATTTTCAACAACTCACTCAAACATTCATTTCAAAATAAAAGAGTTTTCAACCTAATAAAAGATCTTCCTCCTCGTGGGATCGACTTGTATTCATCACTCTATTTTAATTTAAAATCTTTTTAGTGAGTGAGTGCGGTTAAATATTTTGAAATTCAGCACGACATTATTTTTCAACGACTAGTGTTTGTCTGCATCAATTTTTGGCGCCATTGTCGGGGAGGATATATTTCTTTTCAAGTTAGAATTTATTGTGTTTCATGTGTATATGTGAATATTAATTCCTTTTCTTTTTATTTTATAGAAAAAAGAGCAGAAATTCAGACCTGAAAAACTAAGAAAATTAAGTGTTGCAGAAAGCGTCGCTGAAAGGGCTGCAATCTGTCACCAAAAGGAGCAGAAATCAGAAAATTCAGAAAAAAGATCTGTCAGAAAATCTGTCACAGAAGGCAGAAACGTAGGTGTAGAGGAGCATAAATCTGATAATCAAGAAAATCTAGAGAAAAAGAAGCGTCGCTACAGGTTCAGATCTGAAGGTAAAAGTTCTGCTCTAAAAACTCAAAAAGATCAAAAAAATTTTAAAAAAATTCTTAAAAAATCAAAAAATTAAAAATCCTAAAAAATAGTTTAGGCCTTGTTTTCTACTTAGAATTGCATGGTACTTAAGCATTTTTGTGGCTAGTTTCTTTGTTTCAAGAGCATTCATATTCATCTTTCTTTGCATAAAAAAAATTTCACCATCATGATATCATGCTTTCACGTTAATTGCATCTCTTACATGCATTGTTGCATTTAGTTAATTTTCTTTTCATTTACTTGCATTATTTGAAGACAAACAAAAAAATCATTTTCTTCTTCTCTTTCTCCCTTCTTAAGGGCAATTAGGCACACCCCTCTTAGAATTGAAAGGACCCTCCAATTAAGCACTCTGTCTCATTGGATCGGAATCTCCTTTTCTAAGACCTCAATAAGTCTCCACATCCGTGGATTCCCTCACGGACGTCGAGCAGGTTATACCAAGAAGATCCAAGGAGGTAGTTTGCCCTTAGAAGGTAAAAAAAAAAAAAGAGTTTTGGGACCTATTGTTATTTTGGAAAACCGTTGTCTAGGAAAGAGGTCCAACGGTAAACGCCTTAAGCGGGTTTGTGGTTATTTAATTAGGTCTCTACGAAAATAGGAGGAGCCTCCCACAACCCCACCTCTTACCTAGCCGGTGGACCAACTTGGTAGTGGGTGCCGATTCCTCCTTTGTTAAAAAAAATCATCATGTTGCATGTATTATTCATATAGTTGTTGATTGTATTATTTTGAAGAAAAAAAAATAAATTTAAAAAAAAATCAACTAAAAATTTTAAAAAGATTGGGTGAGAAATTTCTATTTTTGAGTTGGGCTTGCATATTCAACAAGGCATACCTTTTGGCCCATTTTTCTTGATCCAATTCTTGGGATATGAATCCAAATTCTTTCATGTCACCTTTTTCTTACATATGGGCCAAGCCGGCCCATTATGTTAATAATGGTCCTACTCAACCTTTATCATTCACCCAACCTAGCCTGACCCACTACAAAAGCCCATACTCTTGGTCGGCCTACAATGAAAGCCAATCACTCATGGGGGCCCAGCTTCATTCCTTTCATCAAGATCATATCCAATCCACTCAATTCTTTCATGGGCCCTTTGATTCATCTCGCACCCAAGAACAAGCTCAAATTGCTCAAGGACTCTCCACCCCTTCTTATGATTCTTGTTGGGGAGGATAACATAATATTTCTTGGGATTCTTATCAAGGCCCGGCCTAAAGTCCTCCGGATCAATTCTTTCAAAATTGGGCTCCATCTTCAAATATTTTTTTTGATCCAACCCACTATGGAGGACAACCCACATCCACCCCATTATCTCACTATCAATCCAATCATTATTCAACTTCTTATCCTTTGAACTCTGCTTCTCAACCTACAAATCTATCTCCTCCATGCCCAACTCTCAAAAAGGAGGAGAGCTTTGCTCTATTTCATCAATTCATCATGGCTCAAAATCAATCCATCCAAGCCCGACTAGATCAACTTGCTGAAAACATCAAGGGCATGGAAGTGGATCAATTACCTAGCTACACCAATGCAAATTCTGATTACCAACTTCTAAGATTTGACCATAATGAAAGCTTTTGTGATCAACCCATGATTTCTCATGAACACATTACTCAAATCACTCTCGATTTATATCATGTGGGGCATATGGAGGAGTCTTATCAGGAAGTTTTAGAGGGAGTTATCTATAACTGTGATGGTGATAAAAAAGATGAGCTTGAGGAGCTAGAGTTTAATTGCCCTTATGCAGAGAGTTCTAAAGAAGTTGATGATCTCAAGTTGGGGGAGAAGAAGAGGAAGATGATGTGCTTCTTAATGATCAAATTTAATTAATTACCCTTCTTGAATTTGAAGAGATTTTGTTCCAAGAGCAGGACGAAGAGGATGTGCGAGTGGAGAATGAATTGAGTGAGGTTATAAATGATCTCTCTTGGGTAAAGGAGGAGGCTGGTACCCTACATGACTTTTATCTCATTTGGGTATCTTCTGACCAAGGGGAGGATATTGATTTGCTATCTATTCCTGACATCGGCAACTCTCACTTTGTGGTGGACACTTTCATGTTGGTCGATTTGTCTGATTCTATTGAGCCATCCAAGCTTTATGGTGTTGAGGAGAATGGTTCTTTCACTTTTGATTTTCCTTATCTCTTTGACACTGACCCTTTGATTAAAACTCATCTCCCTTCGATCTATTCTCACCTCACAAATATTCATGTAAATCTTAAAATTGAGGTGGTAGAAAAATTGTTGAAAGATAATAAGGTCCGCACTCATGTTTTCAAAACTTATAAAGACCTTAAGTTTGAAGAGGAATATTTTATAATTGATGACATGATGATTCCTCTTTCATTTTCTGATTGGGGTGGTCCATTTGGCCTATTAAAATCACTATGGTATGCAATGAAGGCCAAACCAACAATAATGAATGTTGATTTTTACATGACTCTCACAGAAGAAAATATGTTAGCGTTCGCATTGCACAAAAAAATCAATCATGGTAACAACCAACCTACTTCTAGTCCACATACGTTCTTTCATGATCTTATCTTTGCATGGCACAAACAATGGAACTTGAAAGAAGATGAGATCACGTGGTGGCTCATTCTCAAATCCACATGTTGGTTATGGAGCTTTCATGCGTCAGGTTGAAGATAAAAAACTTAGCACTTCTGGGAGGTAACCCAATGTTTTTGCTTTATTTTAGTTTATTTTTCTTTCGTCAAGTAAGAGCCGAGGAGATGACGTTGTCGCCATTATCATAGAGGAGAAACTCGCCCCGAATATCAGGTTGTATCCTTCCTCCTAAGTAATATTTATTGTTACATTGTTCGGTTATTTCTCTTGCTCACATATGCGATTGAGGACAATGTCATTTAAGTTGGAGGGGGAGAAAAAAATTTCATGATACATATAGTACAACCTGATAGGAGTGCTTACATAATGTCCTACATATCATTCTATCTTGCAATCTGCATAAAAGTGGAAAGATGAAATCCCCGACTAAGTTTTCTTGATTCATGCTTAAATTGAAAGTGATTCTAGAATAGAAAAGACTAGGGAGAAGGATGACGGAAAATTTATTCGATCTAGCCATGGAAAATTTATTTAAGAATATCTCAAAAGTCCTTTAGCACTTTAAAAGAAGAAGAAGAAAAATCACTCTGCACACTAATGAAACAAGCGTGACAAGCCTTCTGTTATTTTGGAGTAGTGTCAGATACTCTACACTTCTTGAGGAAGAGATATTTTTGGAAAAACTTTCTGCCAAGTTCTATCAATCAAATAAGTGCAAAAACATAATGAAAAAAAAATACCATGAAAAATACCCCTGATCCTAGTAACCGGACCTGCTTCTCCTAAGGCATGAGTTGAGATTCGCGTCAAACAGTGAAGGGTTGTGTAGCATCATGTCTGTGAAAAAAATATTGTGAAAAAAAAGGAGAAAAAAAAGTAGACAAAAATTACTGTACTCAATGCTCGGACCTAGGAGGTGTAGAGATTGAAGGATACCTATCTAGAATAACAAATGAGGGATGCAATTGTCTATGCTGTGGACTTAGTATCACACTTGCACAAGTGCTCTTAAACTTTGGTTTGTATTCTTAATCATGTACCTAAAATTTCAATCTAAGGTTGTTATGCATTAATAATTCCGGATTCTTAATCTTTGGTTAATTTTATGAAGGAGGATCTAGATATGAAAGTATGAACCTTGTAAACTCTTGTTGGTTCTAAATTTTAATCTAATTACATTGCTAAGGGACTAGCAATGAGTAAGTTAGGGGGTGTGATGAATGTTCATTCTTTCATGATAATTTATGTCAAACACACCATTTCATATGCACATGATTGAATAATTTATGCATATTTTACAGCTAAACTCAACTTCACATAAATTGTGCCTTTCACGCAAATTAACTTAATTTGTGGATAATTATTCAATAAAAAGGAGTTGAGGGATATGAGCATTAATTTTTCATTGCATAATTGTAAGCATTTAAGGTTTGTATGCTTAATGCAATAATTTTTTGTGGATTAAAATCAAATTTTGCATCTGCAGGACACTTATGGCAATTACTAGAAGGAGCAGGGGTAAAACTGTCAATAAACTAGGGCAAGGGATGCCCTAGGGCGTAGCCCTCTTTCCCCATCCTTCTTTGACCAAGTCAAGGCAGCCACCATCCTTTTTTATGGGAGAAAAAGATAAGGAAAGGGTTTTTTAATTGAATTATCTTAGAGAGAAAATAGGGGGAGAATCGTCCCCCCATTAGGCAACCTAGAAGGGGGCGCCCTTTCCTTTCCCCAAACCAAATCCTAACCCTAGGTGGGAGGTGGCCCTCCCTCTCTCATCCCTCTCTTCTCTCCCCGTCCAACCCTAATCTCCTCCAATCCTAGCCCTCCATCTTCCTTTAACTCCATCTCCACCCTCCATTAAATTCTTTTTCTCTATAAATACCCCTTGTCAAGAGGGAGAAAAGGGAGTCTTCTTCTTTTCCTTTTTCATGTTAGCTTAGAATTTATTTTTTCGACTTGTTAGCTTAGGCTGCCCCTTCTTCTTCCTCTAGCCTAGGTGCGCCCCCCTCCTCTCTCTTCTTCCTCTCTCCCTCTTGCACCTTAATCTCTCTCTTTATCTCCCTTCTTTTTCTTTCTTATTCACATAGATAGGTAGCCCCTTTCTTATTAATTTTCTTGCTTTTCACCATTACTTTATGCACATCCCTCTCCCTATTTCTCTCCTAGATCTTTCTACAATTTCCCTTTTCATGGCGGCGTGCACACCAAGGCGGGGCGGCGATCAAAGGCTCGGCGTGGCGTGGATGATGATGACTTCTTCCTCTACCTCTTCCCATGGCGTTCTCCTTCAAGGCGGGGTGACATTCCAAGGCTCGACAAGGAGGAGATGACAATGTGCTTCATGATCTCTTGACTCTAGTTCTTCTCTTTTTGTTATTAGTTCATCATTAGTTGTAATTTTCCTTTTCATAGACGTAATTTCAATTCCTAGCAATAGAAATTTCATTTATGCAAGTTGTCTTTGTCTTTCCCTCTCTACCTCTTCCAATTTTCTCTTCTTTAACCCTCCAATATTCTTTAGATAGATTAAATTTTAGACACTTTTAATTTTAATTTTCAACAACTCACTCAAACATTGATTTCAAAATACAAGAGTTTTGAACCTAATAAACGATCTTCCTCCTCGTGGGATCGACCCGTATTTATCACTCTACTTTAATTTAAAATATTTTTAGTGAGTGAGTGCAGTTAAATATTTTAAAATTGAGCACGGCATTATTTTTCAACGACTAGTGTTTGTGTGCATCAGTGGCGGCATAGGATCCGAATGGTATCGAGTTTGACTCGATATCCGGATCTTGGGTCATTACAGATGGTATCAGAGCGTGGTTGTGGAAATGCATGGGAATTCAAAATGATTGCAGTGCTTAAGAGTCTAGAGAGTCTAGTACAGTCGGCAGCTGGCATAGGGCGTTTTATTTTGTTCACCCCACCTTGTTTTCTGTGTTGTGTTAAGGATTTGATGGCACTGAGGAGGCAGACCGGATCGTTGCCTGAGGTACCGATGGGGGCCCAAGAAGAGCTGAGTAGAGAGGAACCAGGCAGAGAGTTGTCTCCCCCAGTGGTAGCGGCCCCGGGTGAGCCGGGTCAGGCTAAGTTTTATGCTGGTATGTATCGGTTTTTTTCCCATCAATTGAGTCCGCAGCGTTATGGTCAGGAGGCTAGCGAGGGCAGTTCGTTGCATGGTGGTCGTGGGCATGTTTTGCGGGAGTTTTTGTAGTTTCACCCACCGACATTTGAAGGCCAATCGGATCCTGATGCCGCGAGATCGTGGATTGATGCCATGGAACGCGTGTTCCGATCGATGGAATGTGTGAATGGTGAGAAGGTTCTACTGGCGAGTTATCAGTTGCAAGGATCAGCTCTGTCATGGTGGACTACAGAGTAGGAATTGGCATTCAATTTCATCCTCTATGGAAGATTCCATGGCTAGAGTTTCTTACCGCATTCGAGCGAGTTTTCAGCCCGGAGCACGTTAGGACGAGAAGGATGTTTGAGTTCATGGAGTTGTCACAGGGAGATATGATGGTGATGTAGTATCGATCCAGATTTGTGGAGTTGGGTCGCTATGCTCCCCATATCATGGCCAATGAGAGGCTGAGGACTCGGTAGTTTGTCAGAGGTTTTAGGACAGAGCTTAGGCACCTGGTGATTGCGACTCATGTGGCAGACATGGAATCAGCTTATCAAGCTGCGGCAGATGTAGAGGAAGATTGGTTAAGGACCCAGGAGCGGGCCCGTGTAGGGCTGTCCCAATTGAGCCAGGGTCAACAGAGGACCCTTCAGTAGAAACATGTTCCCCAACAATCTTGGAGGTAGATAGAATCGACATCTTTTCCACCTCCTGGCACAAGTTCTTCCCCTACAAGATCGACTCTTTATCGGGTATCGAGGTTGTTCAGAAGAAGCAAATCAGGAAGGAGGCACCAGGAGCAGGAGGAGTAGGTTTTGGCAGTGTTAGATCAACGATTGGAGGTCCGACCATTGCGGCATGGTATGAATGAGCAGCCAGGATAGTGTCCGAGATGTGGCGGGTTTCACGAGGGCAGGCCGTGCTCTGTGGTTGAGGTATAGTTGGAGTGCTTCAGGTGTGGTCAGATGGGTCATATTGCTCGTGAGTTCCAGTGGCGACCAGCCTAGTCCAAGCCATCTCTACAGCGTTCCACTAGCCTGGCGAGCCATGGATCCTGGCGTGCGTGAGGCACTTGACCGGGCGGAGTTGTCGTGCCCATCTCTTGGGAGGTCCGCATGAACTTTCAATTATCGTATGTTGTGCTTGTGTTTAATTTTGCTATTTCTTTGTTATAAATGTGCTTTATTGTGCTTGTGTTTTTCTTGTGTGTGTTCGGAAGTCCCCGAAAGCATCCGTGTGGGGGCAGTGGTGCTGCCCGTAAAGGTTATGTGCTCATCCCTCCTCGTGTCGTGGTGTGCAAGTGTTGTCGAGGTCGTGCTGAATCAGGTATGTTGAGTTACCAGTCGAGATGGTGTGTCGTGTAGTAGGGCTGGTGTTGCACTCTCTCGCTGTGCCTTGATGTTCCGACCTACGCGTGTAGGTGGTTTGCCCAATGAGGAAGGGAGTTTGTGTTCCAGAATCGAGGAGTGTGGGTCCCTTCACCTCCATTTATGGATTCGATTAGTTTGGATGGAGGCTGTGTCATGGAGGATGCCAATTTTTCCTCTATCTTTGTGGTGTTATTGGTGCAGAGTGCGTAGCGGAAGCGTGGTGGGCCATAACCCACAGGCTCCAGGATCAGATTGGTAGCAGCGTATAGCATGCATTTCCATGTGAGCGTGCGTCCTGGAGGCTCTGTAGTCGGTTGTGGAGAATTGCTCTCGGGTAAAGAGCTGTATTGGCCGTATGAGTGGCCTTGGTTGCTATGCGTTGGCAGTGGTATCGTGCTGAATGGCACTAGCAGAATTGAGAATTGGGGAGCTCAGTGGTGAGAATGATCAGATGAGGATGAGTATTGCGCTAGTTTATCCCGTGTATTGTGTCGCGTGGCTCAGGATGGAGTCACTTAGCAATTGGTATTCAGACAGGTCGTGACCATTTGGGCCAATAGTTGGCGCAAGTGTGCGGTGCTCGGAGTTGAGATTGTGTGTTGACCGACCTTGGTCGGTGTAGTTGTTTCAGGGGTGGATCCGAGGAATGAGAGGTGTTGGTGTTGGAAATGAGATCCTGTGAATGCCATGTTGAGTAGTCGAGAAGTTGCTGGAACTGTCAAGCGCCCTGATGATATGTGGTTTCGCATGTAGGTGGTCCGGCGGGTGTGCTATCCGAGATTGGTTGAGTGACGTGATGGTTATGGATGGAGTGCTTGTCTCTGACAAGAATCAAGAGAGTTTACAGCTTGGTGCACCTAGTGGTGCCATTGTCCGGATGATGGTGTTCCCTTGGCTTGGAGGGAGCTGTGTAAGGGGACTTGGTATGTGGGTGCTGGACATTGGTTTCTTTGGAGTAACCGTCCAGGTCGAACTGTAGTGTTGGTTGTGTAATTGGATGGTTGTAATATGGAATGGTTGTCTTCTCGACGAAAGAATCCCCCGAAGTGTGAATGCGAGTCGGGAGACCTCCTTTGGAAAGGAGATTGGGACGTCGTGCCCGGAATTATTATGGTTGAGGAGTTTGAGGCTTGCGAGGGTGACCTCATTGTTCTTTCTCCTCTCGAGAAGTTGGATTGGCCAGATGGGCAGGGAGGACCTAGATGGTGCTGGAGGATCGATTTGGTAGCCCTGCTAAGGAGCAGGAGAGGTTGTAGCCAGGGACTTTTGGTCATTGTGTGACCGACAGTTGGCAGAGGGCATTCTGTAGCCGGTGTCGGATCGATGGGATGGTCAGTTTGTGCTATGAGTTTTGGATTGTGAAGTCCCATGCGATTGTTTGTGAGGTGTCCCACGGGTTTTGGCGGTGACCGGTGAGACCTTGGTTTTGGACCGATGTGGCTAGCGAGCCTTGAGGTGTTCGTCTCTGGATCGCACGTCGTTGTGAGGAGGAGTTGGTTGTGTGTTGTTTGTGAGATTTTTCCGTTGGGTTTTATTATGAATAGCAAGGCAGATCTAGAAAGGGGGGTTGAATAGATCAGCCCCTCTAGTAGACCAATTTAAAAAATTAAGACTCACAAAATACTCTAGCAGACAGAAATGTTTCATAGCTTGAAGAACAGGCTAATAATAGACAGATAGAAACAACTGTCAAACACTTGAAGTGCAAGATAAGGTGATGCTGAACTAAGGTGCTTCTAATACAGCATGCAGATATCGTTAATAGCAGGTGAAGAGATTTACTCAGGGCATCTAAATCCAAACTCAAGGGTACTAGGCAGAGGGTTGGCACGAAAACCTCCTCTCGCAAAGTGTGGCTTTCTAGATAGGTCTAACACATCGTTCCAGCAGCACCTTTTTATATACCAAACGAGCTGTTGGGAAATGGAGGTAGAAGATAAGGATTTCAAACCACAATTGGACAGAAGTTTTTAGGTGGTTCGGATGCTATCCAACAACCTACGTCCACCCCTCCTGATCAGGGTGAGTATCCCTTGCACAAGAAACTGCAGAGAACACTCTGCTACAAAATGCTGATTGCATAGCTTAGGTATGGAGGAACACACTCCTCCCTTAATCTAAACAGATCAGACTGAAAAATGTACAACACTAAGCTGTACACCACCCTAATCTTGCTACCAGCAAGATTTGAATGAGGAAACTTTCCACACACTTTGGTTCACAGAGAAAATTATAATCAGTTCGAACTGATCACACCTCTGACCAGTGCAACAATGCATGATAAGAAAGACAACTAGATTGATATCAAAAGAATAGAAAAATAAGAAAGAAAATCAAAACAAAGCAGAAATGTAGAATGTAGCTCTGAATGAGATTCGAGAGCTTTTACAAGAAACCAAACAACGATCTGCTTCTTCTGAACTCTGCTACACTCAGATTTTTTTCTTTTTCTTCTCCTCTCTGCAAAGTGGCTTTTCTTTCTTTACAGATAAACTCTCACTTCTTTGAAGGCTTCTGCTCTCCTTATTCGCTAGAGAATTGGGCGAGCTCTTATAGCAGAGCTTCCGGATGAAATTCAAAAATTAGTTGAGGAAATTGCTTGAATCCTGTTGGTCCACGTGTTAGATGAGGATATTCCCTCCTAGGAATCTTCCAGACTTCGTGGTTCATGTATTGGATCCAATGCCAATGATTGGACTGATCACGTGACCAGTTTTTCATAGCGCCTCCTTGCGAGATTTAATTTCTACGTTTTCGTTGCATAAATTCTTCAATAGATGCATCGACTCCATGGTAGGCTGGCGTCAACTCATCATCCTTTATAGCCAAGAAGCTTGATCTAGTCCTCATGATTGTATCGATTCCATACTGATGTAGCGTCTGCGCAGTGTTGTACTTGGCTTGAATTCAGACTAAAGCAGCTTGATTGAGTCGACTCCATAAGGCATTTGCGTCGACTCCATCATCTAAGCGCTTGAGACTTTAGCTGAAGGATTCTTGTTTTGGCGTCGACTCAATCCATTTGATGCGTCGACTCCATGACCACACCTGAGGTCAGACAGAACTCCTGAAAACAGGAGTCGACTCTAAGTGTCGACCCTTTGTTGAACTTGAGCGAGATTTTGCTGAAGTGTAGTTGCCATGTCGACTCTGCTTCGTTGTTGCATCGACTCAGTGTCTTGGATTTCTCTCTGAATTCTGTCAGACTTCATATGCTGCATCAACGCATTAGAATATAGTGTCGACTCCATCTTGGAATTTAGATAATTTTCCTTCTACAACGTTGACTCAAAACTTCCATTGCGTTGACTCATCAACCCTGATTTCTTAATCATCATCTAACTGACTTGCCTGATAACATAGAAACATATTTAACATTAGAAATCTTAATAATATCTCAACAAGATTTGAAAGTCACTAAAGCTTATTCATAGTTGACCATTATCAAAACAGGGATACAACAGGTTTTTCCTTCCCCATGAGTTCCGTGCACGTCCTGAATTTCGAGGATGAAATTTCTATAAGGGGGGAGGACTGTAATACCCTGGATTTTTGGATCACATTTCCGTGGATTGTGGATCGTGTCCGAGTGAGTTTCAGACTTTATATCAGATTAACGGACCCTCAAGTGATGCATATGTGGATTATTTTGGGTCCGTGGCGCCATGCGAAGTGGCCCAGCATTTTTCTAGAATTTTTTGGACTCAGAATGTATTTTTGGGGTTTTTCAGAATTACTAGAATTTTTCAAAAAAAAAGAAATAAAAATTCCTATTTAACCCCCTCCCCTAACCTTTCTCTCCCCCACCCTCGCAACGCACTCTCCCTCCCTCTCTCCTGTTGTCCCCCTCTCACTCTCATGTCTCTCCCTCTCTCCCTCTTCTTCTCCGGCAGTTGACGGGGAGGACCTACGGCGAGGCGGAGGGCAGTGCGAGCGACGAGTGGCGAGGACCGGAGCTCGGAGCGAGAGACGGTGGCGTGGCGAGGCGGCTTTCACATTTTTAGGAAGAACCGGCCGTGGAACGAGGCGTTTCGAGCGTGGATCATCGTCCCCTCTTTGCGATTTCTTCGTAAGAGGTAAGGAGATGGATCCTTACCTTCCTTGCGTTAATTCCTAGCATTTTCATGTCAATCAGTGTGAGATTGAGCAGGTTTCCTTTTGTTGGGGTTTAAATGCTTATTTTGGGATGAGTGACGATTTCATCGTTTTGGGTGACGATTCTTAGTGGTTTGGAAGATTGGATGTTGGGGAAGGTTTCCCCATTGATTTTTCTACCTTTTCTTATGGTCTCGGGCCGTGGTGAGGCCGAGAGCAGGTTTTGCTCTTGTTTTGGGGAAGTTTGAGCATGATTCGGGGTGAGCGTCAAATTTGTGGTTTCGATCATCGATTTGCGACCCATTGGGTCTCAATGAGTGTGTTGGAGGTCAGAGATTGATTCCCCAAGCTTCCCGCTCACTGTGAGGGTGAGTCGGGCGTGGAAGGGGGGGCCTAAGGGTCTCGCCATTGGTCGGTCGCTGGAATTGGTCGACCAATCGCATGGATTGGTTGATCGGTTCTGGCAACATTAAGGGGGCGGTCTGCTGATGGATTCGGTCGACCGAACCCCTGGTTTCGGTCGACCAATCCAGGGTAGGTCAACCTACCTAGAAGGGGCAGGTCGACCGAGTTTAGGGGTTTTCACCCCTGGGAGTTTCGGTCGACCGACCAGCCCTGGCTGGTTGACTGAAACTCCCCTAGCCCCTGGTTTTAAATGGCCTTTTCGGCTCCGAACATGTGGTTTTCGCCTCGAATCCAAAACTTAATGTTTTACTCACCTAAACCCATGGAAATTGGGCCATTTCGACCTTGTGAGGGCGACGATCACCCGAGGATAAATTCACGTAGTTCGAGGGTTCCCCATGGTGGTTTTTAGATTATGCAATTGTAGCATAGTCTTCACGTGGCTTGTGCACCCGTGGCGGGTTATTTATCGCGTGAGTTCAGTGACCATGGAGAGTCATATCCGCGTGAGTTCCATGATCATGGTGGGGTGGTTTTTGTGTGAGTTTGTGGGTCGGTGTCCACTAGTTTTGGTATCCGTTTGGCGGAGTTTCCTTAGCACCCGTTAGTGTCATTAAGTGGTTCACGGTGGGTTGCGTGCATGTGTACGCCATTCTCGAGGGTTCCGTGAGACCGTGACCGATCATGTTTTGTGGTAGATTCTAGCGAGATCGCGGATGATAGAGTTCGGCAGGACTCCGCGAGACTGTGGAATATCCCAATGGCCGATCATGTTGCATCGGGCGAGGCCACCTAGTGTGTACTACGCTCTTTGTTCTGAGCGAGACCGCCTGAGCGTATGTACCTTGGTTGGGATAAGGGTATACTGCTAATGGACACAGTGGCGCGTACCCCGTGTCGTGTAGCTGGACATGGCCGTGCTGATGGACACAGAGGTGTGGATCCCGGCCAGTCCCAGGGTGTTGTGTGTGTGTGTGTCTCCTCTACTCCTCCTAAGACCGAGTGTGAGTAGTGTGTGCGCATATGAGGCTTTGGCATAGTATAAGATGTCAGTCGACGCATCTGGCCATGTTGTGTTGTGGACACAAAAAATATGATGGAACTGATAGCCAAGCAAAGACTGCTCAACAAAAGAGGGAAGAAAAGCTCTTGAACAATAGGATGCGTCAACGCAGCCCCCAGCCTGCGTCAACGTGCCTGAAGAACAAGATAGAATGAGTCGTGCTGGCTCATTGGCTTACACGCTGGATGAAAGGATTTGTCGACGCATGATGGTCACTAGCATCGACGCACCTAAAGAGACAGAGCGAAAAGGAGGCCCCTGGCAATAGGCTGCGTCGACACCCTGTGACAGAGGAATCGACGCGTCTACAGACAGAAGCCCAAGAAGCTACAGATGTTAGAAGTTGCATCGACGCAGCTCGCACCCAGCTTCGACGCACCTACGAGCACGAAAGAAAAAAAAAGAAAAGTGGGACGCGACGCGTGATCCGAAGAGGGCGTTCTACAAGGCCGTATAGGCCGTACAAGAACGTGGATCGAGTGCCCCAATGATTTGGAGAATATCCCCTATCTGCCCTTGCCTTGGGACAAAAGGAAAGGCCCCCCTACAGCTATAAAAGGAGGGGCTCGCCGAGAAGAACGATCCCTCCGGCGGCTCTGCTCCCCCCCGCTAGTGCTGTTCAAGAGTGATCCCCAAAAAGCTTTGTTCTTCTTCCTGCTGTGCTCCTGTGCATGAGGAAGAGGGAACAAGAGAAGGAGAGAAGGTGTTGTCCATGGGGAGGGAGAGTAGTCAATGCTCTTCCCTCCCCCTTCTTTCTTTCTTGTCTCTGCTATGTTCATCACTTTCTTCTTTCTGTTTCTGCTTGTTTGCTTCCCAGACGAACTAGTCATGGGTTGATGTATCTCTCTTTGTACAAACAATGAATGAAATGAAGATTGCATGTTGAGCAGAATTTATGCGACTGTTTCTCCATTCTTCAACCACAATGTTGTGATTTCCATTTACTTCTTATTTTCTGTCAAAGAGCACCTCGATTGAGGGTCTGCCCAATCGCAATGGGTGGATTTCTGAGTCTAGGCATCTATTTGATCATATAGACTCCCCAATTGGACTTCAGTCTGATGTTTGGAGTGCAAAACATGTTTAGTGTGATACTCCAATTTTCATGCTTGATATACGCCCCCCTTGGGCAATATTAATCGTACGAGTCCCTTCCCCCCGATATCTCAGATGGACCATGACTATTTGTGGTGATTCAGATTACTTCTGTGCGCCTGATTAACATGTTGTCTTACCTTTCGATATGCATGTGTTCCCACTGCCTGGTGCATGGGACTTTAAGGGAGATAGCCATCTGCCTCTTCACCCACGGCTATGGGTTGTAGAGACGCCGGCGTAGGGCCAAATCCACCAGAGTCTGTTTTCTTTCTACTTTCCTCCCGTTCAACCTCAGCCCATCGAGAGGCTGCTATTCATTCTGTGCCAACCGCACACCAATATTGTACTGTTTGCATGAATGACTGGTAGAGTGTTGCATAAAGATCCCCGCATACATGGCTTCATTATCTCATTGTTATGTGAGAAGTTCAGCAAGTTCCTTTCACGCTCCCTCCGTCGCATATGCATTTCTGTTCCTGATCCAGCTATGCATTCCATAGTTTGCATCATGATGGTGTTCTGAACACCAATGTTTTGCGCCTCCATTTGGGCCACAGACTCGCTCGGAAATCGTAAGCGTAGCTTGTGACCTCACATCCTGGAGCAACACATCGATTTTCTGGTTCCACAGAAGCTTTCTCTTGCAAGTATGGATCTGTCTTTGGAGAAGGGACACATTATGGTTTCATATCGATCTGAATTCCATTTAACCGCCCTCAAACCCCAGGGGTTTGCTGCCTTATAGCATGATCTCTGGTGAATGTTTCATCTAAAGGGCTGGATATCAATGGCCTTAAAGTCAGCAATAATTCACTACACAAAAATGCATGATGCAATTGGAAACAAAGTTATCCCTGGGTCAGCAGGGATCCCTTTGTAGGCTAGTCCTCGGGGTGCTCTCTCTACCCAACTATGGGACATGGAGTAGCCGTCCTTGGCTCACTCTAAAATTTAGGGGCCTTCTCCAGATTTCCTGTGGATGAGTTTCCAATTTTTCACCCCTAAAACTCGGGTCCGAGGGAGGTGTTGTGCCCTTGTGGTCATTTGAGTCATCTTGTGGTCACTTGGGTCATTCGACATCATCCTGTGGTCATTTGAGTTATTTGATAATTGGTTTTGATAATGGCTAAACAATATAAGTCATTGATGTTTTACCACTCTTATATGACTAAACTACTTGAATGTTCTTTCATGACAGATATGTCGAGGACTGGAGTGGAGATGGTAAAAGTGAAAGCTCATTGATCGCGCCCAAGCAAGGATGCAAATCTCTTTTACAAGCAAAAGTCGACATTTCACATTCGGCACTTCACATAGCCAAGGTCGATGCACAAAGAAGCATAGCCAAGAGAGCCCAAGGTCAAAGACCCAGTTGACACCTTAAAGACTGTCAAGGTTGATGCCACAGATGAGAACGGGCTGCTAAAGGAGTTAAGCGAATGAGCTAAACGATTAACGGACTGAACCGGGGAAACCCGGGATGTCCCCAGCTGGCGGTCGACCGCCAGCCTAGGGGCGATCGACCGCCCCTGCCAGCAGCTCCCAGTCTACACGAGTCTCAGTGACGGTTGACCACCAGCCCAGCAGCGGTCGACCGGAAATACCAGGGACTAAAAATCTACAGCGTTTCTTAGTAGAGGTCGACCGGCAGCTTCTACAGGTCGACCGCCAGCCCCGAGCCAACAAATGTTGACTTTATTTTCCACTTTGAGAAGGGCCATTCTCCATGGATTTTTTAATCTAAAGTCACCCAATCACCCACAAAATGTGGATCTGGTCTGGGGGGTTTCTATGGACCATTCAAAGGTTATAAAACACACATAAGAAGGGTTGGAAACCCTAAGGCTAAGAGGGGAGATCAAAGGAGGCTGCAAGGGTGTGTTCAAGGGAGAGGAGTTCGAGTACTGTAGCTGTGAACAGTACTCCGGGAAGAAGTTCTTCATCAAATCCTTAAGTGATTCAAGCTACATCAAGAGGAGATCAACCCCAAGCTAAGTGAAGATAAAGCTGCAACCATCATCTTCTTCATCATCTCAAGGTGATCCAAAGAAGCCCATTCTCAAGGGAGATCAAATCTGCATCTTTCATCTTCTTCATCATCTCAAGGTGATCCAAAGAAGCCCATTGTCAAGGGAGATCAAATCTGCATCCTTCATCTTCTTCATCAGCTCAAAGAGATCCAAGCAAGATCTCTTCACAAGGAAGAAGATACCATTAAAGCATCCGACTCAAGCTCCAGCAATCTTAGATAAGATCTTTTCTCTTTGAGCATATTCTATATCTTATTTGAGTGTTTTCATATTTTTTCTCTTTCCACTTCATTCAAACATTTGAAACTGAAGATCGTCCCTACCGGTGGTTAGTAGGAAGGCAATCAGAGGTCTTTCCGATTTGCGATTCAGTTCGTGACACTAGTGGATCCTCACCGGATTTGGTGAGGGGTGGACGTAGGACTGTGGATTCAGTCCGAACCACCTTAAAATCCTTTGTGTTGTGATTTGTTTATGTGATTGCTTCGTTCTAGATGCATGCTTAGGTTCAAATCGATATATTAGTTGCTCACTTGCCAAGCGAATCATAGTGTTCTTCGATAAGCTAGTTACACTCCGCTGTAATTTATTTTATCTAGCTATATAGAGGGTTGCATTGCGAAAAGAGGGGCAGATCTATTCACCTCTCCCCTCTAGATCCGCTGTCCACTACTCAACAAGTGATATCAGAGCCTAATCTCTCATTATGGGGTCCAACGACCTTGAGGGAATTGGTGGATCAGCGTCCAAAGGTTTTTTATCTGAAGGACATTCTGTGAATAGGCCTCCTTACTTTACTGGAATTAATTATCCTTATTGGAAACATCGCATGCAGGTGTTCATTCGCGCCCAAGACTACGAACTTTGGCAAGTGATCAGCAAAGGTCCGTATGAGCTTACGGATAATGAGGACTTGTGGACCAAAGAACAAATAAGACAATCCACTGTCAATTGGAGTGCTAAACACATCATGCAATGCTCACTCCATCCAGTAGAATTCTCAAGAGTGGCTACCTGCGCAACTGTAAAACAAATATGGGACAAGTTAGAGGTAATTTACGAAGGAACCTCTCAGGTACGAGAAACAAAAGCCAACATTTTAGTTTCTGAATATGAAATGTTCCGCATGAAGCCTGATGAGTCAATTCAAAATATGTATGCTCGGTTAGCTGTGCTTACTAATAGTCTGACTGATTTGGGAAAGAAATACTCAGAACAGGAAATTGTGAGAAAGATTCTCAGATCATTGACTCCCGCATGACACACAAAAGCTGCCGTGGTTGAAGAATCGAGAGATCTTGCAACTACCAAGGTAGATGAACTCATTGGGTCATTGATGACCTATGAGATCAACCTTAAGAACAAAGAGACTGAGGTGCCTAAGAAAAAGCCCCCAGCTCTTAAAGCAGGACCCAACGGTCAAGACACTTCTGATGAAGGTGAGGATTCGACAAGTGAGCGAGATGAGGATGACGTAGCCATGCTCACACGTAAGTTCAGAAAATTTCTGAGAAAGGAAGGTAATAGCTTCATGAGAGGAAGGTCAAAGGTAAGAAATGGTTTCAAATCTAATTCGGAAAACTTTAAGAAATCTGACAAAATCATTTGTTATTCTTGCAACAAACCAGGGCATTTCAAGTCTGATTGTCCTGGCACTCTTCTTTTCACCGCAGAGCCTCCATCTTTGGTTGGCGACTTCTTCACCGAGCTGTATCTGTGAATGAGTGCATTGCAAATTGTGGGATCAGTCAGGCTTCCAGGTGTTCTTTCTGTACATCCCCCTACACTGAAGAACTCAAACACCTCTTTATCTTCGGAGAGCTGGCCTCCCAGCTTTGGGGCAGGATAATGCCTTTTGTTGGAAATCGCACTGTGCTCCATGTGCAGATTACTACTAGGCTTTGGTCCTTCATTGCAACCTGTAACACCCAGTTACCATATGGCTTTATCTCGCTGTATAGTTGCCTGCTGTTGCTTTGGGAGATCTGGAAGGCCAGATGTAGCATGCGTCATCAATCGACCGGGGTGCCAGCCAGGAGGATCATTTCCAATATACAATCCTCCATCCAATTCACTTTGAGCAATACTACTTTCAAGCTCGTCCCTTCTGATCAAGAACTCTCTGCTATGTCTTCCTTCGGCTATCACCCTACTATTAAGAAGAAAATGCTCAAGCTTGTGCGGTGGATTCCTCCTCTCGAAGGCAATTGCCTTAACGTAGATGGCGCCAGCAAGGGCAACCCAGGTGCGTGCGGAGGGGGAGGCTGCATCAGAGACGCTGCTGGGAACCTTGTTGTTGCCTTTGCTCATTCTTACAGCACGGGCAACAGCTTGATTGCTGAAGTGCGGGCTCTGTGCGATGGGCTCCATCTGGCGGCGAATAATGGTTACACCCTGGACAGCATACAGTCAGACTCTACTTTACTGGTGCAATCCATCCGCAGCAACACTCCACCTTCTTGGAATACTATCCGGTGGTGGCGGGTGGTGGCCGACCTCCTGAAATCCCACACTGCCCTAGTTACGCATGTCTATAGAGAAGCTAACCGGTTAGCCGACAGCTTAGCATCATATGCCTGCTTTTCCTCTACTAATGCTATTTTTCTATCCGTCGCTAGCATGCCTCGCGCCTGCAGGGGTAATTTCACCCTTGACAAAGCCCGGTTGTCTAGTGTTCGACTTGTCCAGCTTCCCTAATGTTGCCTCCTGTCAGGGTATGCCCCGCTTGCCTCTCTTGTATATCTACTTTTGATTGTGAATATAAGCTTGGTGATAGTTGGTCGCCTGGGGGAGTGGCTTTCCCTCCTCTGCTGGAGGTGGGTGCACTCGACGGGTACTGACCCTATCATCTTTTGATTAAAAAAAAAGACCGATTGTCCTGACAGATTCTAAAAGGCTGACAAATGGAAGGGCAAGAAGAAGAACAAGGCCATGGTGTCCACCTGGAGTGACGAGGAAGAAAGTGATGGTGGAACTAGCTCCTCGGATAAGGAAAAAGAAGATCTTTATCTCTTGGCCAGAGGTGATGAAGAAACTGAGGTAAACTCTCCATTTGAAAATTACACACTTGATTGGGAGGAAGCATATATACAACTCATGGAAAAATATGACATGTACAAAAAGGAGAATAAATCATTGAAAAAGAAAATTAATTACTTTGTGTATGATCATGATATGAATGATAAGAATGCTCTACTTGAAACAGAAATTGAAGATCTTAAGAAAATGATTGAGAACTTGGAGGAAGGAAGAAAAGAAATGGCTGACTTGGAAACTGAAAATGAAGATTTGAGAAATGAGATTGACAACATGAAGCTCAAAATGTAAACTTATGAAAAGGATAGCAAATTAAGCAATGAAAAGTATGAAGCTGTCAAACAAGTCAACATTCAACTCCTGTAAAACATTGAAAACCTACAAAAAGAGTTGAAGGACAAACAACAATCTTTAGAAAAATTTGTGGATGGAAAAGAAAACCTAGATGCATTGCTAGGTACTAGAATGAACTTCAACAAGGAATGGTTAGGTTTTGAACCTACAAACAAAAGGCCAATTGGGCTAAAAACTATCACATTCGTTTCATCTTCTGAAGGTTTCACCTCAAACACAACTCCCACACAAAATCAGCAAAAACAAAAGGAGAAAGGGAAAGAAAAGATTGAAGAGGCAGTCACTGAAATTTCCAAAAAGTCTATCCAAAAGCCTAAGAAAGCTCGACCTTCCCCGCAGCATAGGTCAACACTTCCTTGGCCATTGCCTGCTCAATCTTCCAGATATCACCATAACTGGATTGCATATTCACATAGGCCAACACCACCCTACTTTTGGAGAAATTGTGATTCATGTGTTCACCAATCTTATAAGTCTCAATCCCCTAGGTGGCAAAATAATCTTTTTCAACTCAAAACCAACCAGTGGCCACAATGGGTTAAGAAGCAAACTTCCTCAAACTTCCACAAATTCCAACAAAGAGCCTCCAAATCGAAAATGAATGTCAAGATTGAAAAGAAAAATCAAATCCGTGCTCTAAGCAAACAAAACATGAATGTTAGGAAAGTTTGGATTCCAAAAGAAATGGTTTCATGTTTTGAAAATCTAAAGAGTTTGATGGGACCCAAATTTGGTTAGGGTACAAACACCATTGCTTAATTACTTGTGTAGGAATGTCTTGCAGCGTTGCATAACAGGTGGTACCTTGATAGTGGCTGTTCAAGACACATCACTGGAGACAAATCAAAATTTTATCTCTTGGAGAAAAAGGAAGGAGGATACGTCACATTTGGAGGGAACAACAAGAGAAAAATCATTGGAACAGGTAATGTAGGTAAGGACCTCTCCAACTCCATTTGTAACGTGCTTCTAGTTGAAGGTTTGAAATACAACCTGCTTAGTATAAGTCAATTGTGTGATAAAGGTCACAAAGTGCTGTTTGACTCTCATGAATGTAGAATCCTTGAACCAAAATCTGACAAGGTAAAATTTTCTGGTAAGAGAGTCAACAATGTTTACATGATTGACTTAGATGATCCTGCTCACATAAATCTTTGTCTTGTTGCACCAAAATCTGAACTTGCATGGTTATGGCATCGTAGACTAGGTCATGCTAGCTACAATGTCTTACATAAACTATTAAAGCATTCAATGGTGAATGGGTTGCCTGAACTTTCTTTTTAACAAGAAAATAAATTGTGTGATGCATGTGCCCTAGGTAAACAAACAAGAAAATCCTTCAAGGCTAGATCTGCAAAGATATCATCTAAACCAATTGAGCTGATTCATATGGATTTGTTTGGTCCAACCAGAACTGCTAGTTTAAGTGGTAGAAAATATGAATATGTCTTGGTGGATGATTACTCTAGGTTCACATGGGTTTTTTTTCTCACACATAAAAATGATGCTTTTGATGAGTTTCAGGCACTCTATATGAAGATAAAGCAAGACAGTGAGTTCAAAATCTCCAACATTCAATCTGATCATGGTGGTGAATTTGAAAATACTGACTTCTATAATCTTTGCAGGGCTGAAGGCATTTCAACCAGTTTTCTTCACCAAGAACCCCAGAGTAAAACGGTGTAGTTGAAAGAAGAAACCGAACACTCATAGAGATGACAAGAACAATGCTTGCCGAACGGCAACTCCCATGGAAATTTTGGGCTGAAGCGGTAAACTCAGCATGTTATATTATCAACTGCTCTATGATAAGGCCACACACCAAAAAGACTCCTTATGAGTTGCTGAAAGGTAAAAAACCTTCTCTTACACACATGAAAGTATTTGGATCTAAATGCTTCATCCACAATAATGACAGAAGAGATTTAGATAAATTCGAGCCCAAGAGCGATGAAGGTATATTCCTTGGATATTCTGATAGATTTAGGGCTTATAGAATTTATAACATTAAGAGTCAAGCTGTGGAAGAATCACCCAATGATTCTTTTGATGAATATCATGATGATTCTAACAGTGATAACTCTTGCAGGAAAAATGATGAAGACGGGGAATTCCTAAGCATGAAGGAAAAGAGTGAGTCTCCACAAGAAGAAATAAAAGAAGATGGTGACCTTGTGAATCAAGCAATGTAAGAAATCAAGCTCCAGGAGAAGGTAATGATTCTACAAACTTTAGAATTCTTAAGGATCATCCTTTGGAAAATGTCATTGGTAGCTTGAATGACCCATCTAAAATAAAGTCACATTTTAGAATTGTGGAAGAATTAGATCAACTTGCTCTTGTCTCTCAGATTGAACCCAAGAATATTGATGAAGCATTAAAAGATGAAAACTGGATAAATTCAATGCAAGATGAGTTAAACTTGTTTGAAAGAAATAAAGTTTGCATCTTGTTCCTAGACCTTCATCATAATCTGTCATAGGCACTAAGTGCGTTTTTAGGAAAAAATTAAGTGAGGATGGCAAGATAATAAGAAACAAGGCTAGATTTGTGGCTCAAGGGTATAATCAAGAGTTTGGGGTAGACTTTGAGGAATCTTATGCCCCAGTTGCTAGACTCGAAGCCATCATATTTTTACTTGTCTTTGCATGCTCCCTTAGAATAAAGCTGTACCAAATGGATGTAAAAAGTGCTTTCTTGAATGTATTGATCAAAGAAGAAGTCTATGTTGAGCAGCCCCTGGCTTTGAAAACTTTAACCATGCAGATTTTGTATACAAGCTAGACAGGGCGCTTTATGGGCTGAAGCAAGTACCAAGAGCTTGGTATGAGAGACTAAGCTCGTTCCTTATTGAGAAAGGGTGCACACGAGGTAAGATAGATCAAACACTTTTCACCAAGAAGCAAGGTAAGAACATCTTGATTGTTCAAATTTATGTTGATGATATTATGTTTGGTTCTACTATATCTGAAATGTGTGAGGAATTTGCTCACCTCAAGACTAGCGAATTCGAGATGAGCCTAATGGGAAAACTCTAATTTTTTCTCGGTTTGCAGGCCAACCAAGGAGAAGATGGGTGCTTCATAAGTCAAGCCAAATACATCAAGGAGCTGTTGAAAAGATTTGACATGACAAACAGTAAAATAATTATAACTCCGATGAGCACCACAACATCACTGGATTCGGATGAAAATGGTAAATTAGTGGATGCAAAGATCTATAGAGGTATGATCGGCTCTTTGCTTTATTTGACTGCATCCCGACCAGATATCCAGTTTAGTGTATGCCTCTGTGTTAGATTTCAAGCTAGTCCTAGAGAATCCCACTTGACTGCCGTCAAACGTATCCTTAGATATCTCACCGGCACTCAAGATTTGGGATTGTGGTATCCGTCATCATGTGATTTATCTCTTATATCTTATTCTGATGCGAACTATGCTGGTTGCAAGCTGGATCGCAAGAATACTAGTGGCTACTGCCAGTTTCTGGGCGGGTGTTTAGTTTCTTAGGCCTCCAAGAAATAACACTAGGTTGCCCTCTCAACTGCAGAAGCAGAATATGTTGCTGCGGGGAGCTGTGGCACCCAAGTGTTGTGGATTAAACACCAACTCTAAGACTACTTAGTGGATCTTGGTTGTGTCCCGATTCTGTGTGATAACACTAGTGCTATCAACCTTGCAAAAAATCCAGCCCAACACTCTAGGACTAAGCATATTGAGATTAGGCATCACTTCATTAGAGATGAGGTCGTTAAGAAAAACTTTGAGCTGTATTTTGTTGATACTCTAAATCAAATTGCTGATATTTTCACCAAGCCCTTGTGTAATGACATGTTTTCTACACTCAAAAGGGACCTTGGTCTTTACCGACCTCAGGCCATTAAAAATTGAAATGATGATCTTGTTCAATTTAGTGTGTGTTTTTGAAGATTGGTGTTCCATGCATTGTTTATATGTAATTATGTCATTTTGCATATGGTGTAGCACTGCATGTAGTCATAATGCATAATAAAGTTGAATTCATGTTCACGATGCATTGCATGGTTTGTGTAGCATCATACTTGCATGGCTATGGTATATTAAATGTTGATGTATGGAAAGACAGGCTATGCTTGTCTAGAAGCACTCAATATGTGTGAGGTTTCACCTCCGCCAAGTACCATGCGTCACTGTCCCATATAGGCCATATAGTAAGGGGGAGTTGTCTATTTGCAACATTCATACATTTGTTTCATCTTCATTCAGTTGCATTTAATAAGTGTACAACCATGTGCTGGGTCATACATTTCATGTCTGCCAACTTTGTGTTCGATCAGGTCAACCCATGCTTGGTTCAAGTCAACCTCTCCTTGACATTTGTCATTGCATTTCCCTCAAACATAACTTCTTGAGTGCATTCATTGCATATCCTTAGGGGGAGTCTTGCTGCATTTCTTAATCTCTTGCAATCTAAACTTCACTGGCTTCTAGTTTGAAAATGAGATCATGAGACAGACAGAACAATTGATGGGGCATCTCTCGCCCTTCATATTTTCAAAACTGCGGTTGCTCGCCAGCATGATTCCATTGTCTCCGTCACATTTTTCTTAGTCAATTCATGTAATTTTCATATTTTCTTTGAGTCATAATTATTTAATTTTCCTTTTATTTGAGTCTTGTACCTAGGTTAATGAGTCATTTTCCTAGGTTAAGTGCCATTAGGATGATTAAGTTGCATATTGGGCCCAATTCTGTGGGCTAGGCCTAGGTGCGCCCCTACCCCCCTTGGTTATCTGTCATTATGTCAAGAGTCAGGGACTTTTTGTAAAATGTGGGTTGCTTATATATAGGACCCCATTTCCCCTATTTCAAGTTAATGAACAGTTTGCCATTTGAGAGTTCAAATTTCAGTTTTCTTGTGGAGTGATTCCTTTAGTTGGGTGAGAAGCCCTAGGGGAGAGAATCCCCACCCATCTCTCTCTCTCTCTCTCTCTCTCCCCCTCTCTCTCTCCCTCCAAGAGAAGGGCGCCCCCTTCTCTCTCTCCTCACCCTCTCACCTAATTCTTCTCTCTCCTCCCCTCATTCAAGAGCCCCACAACTTCCCACATTCCCCATTACTCCACCCCTAGTCCCAAGGTTGCATGCACCACTCCCCACCCCACCCTCCAACCCCCAACTACCCATTTCCCTTCCCCAAGCACCACTCCACCTTCCCATGGCTGAAGAGACTCCACCCTAGGCCCAAAATTTGAATTGCCCTTCCATTCTCTCCCTTCCCCTGCTCCCTTGGTCGCCCAAATCATCCCCCATCCCCATCTCCTTGCTAAACATTCATCACCCCTCAATCCATATCCCATTCAACTCTTGACCAAGCCCTGGGTCGCAGGCAGCAGCGGCCACGGCGTCATTGTGTGGCTTCATGAGGCATACCATATACCGTCGGAATCTTCGTCAAAGCAGATGGCAACGATGGTGGTTTCATCCCCGTCTGAGTTCGTGACTGCCAGGGAGAGCCGTTCTTCTCTGACTGCGTAGGATAGGTCCGGTCAGTGACCTGAAGCAACTTCCAGAGACTGCCACGGCCACCCTCTTGAGGATTTGGAGGCGGGACTTGTCTGAGATCTTCTACGACAAGCCTACTTCCCGGAACAAGATGCGGAACCCCGTTCGGCATTTGGAGCCAAGATTTATCAATTTTATCCTCCAGGTGTGTAGTTCTGTCCCCTCTGGGACTGAACCGACCCCTGTCCACTGTTTGGGTTCTCCCAAGCTTCTCCGACATCATCTGGTGTTCCTGTGGGTCATGTTTCAAATAAGACTCGACAATGGTTCCATCGACTCCAGCCACACTCGATTCAGAGTTCGGGAGAGCTCGTGGCGACCTCTTCTTCCTACTGCTAAGGTGCTTCTGCTGCCAGAGTCAGAACTCAGGGGCACTGTTTGTAGTCTGACCCCGACCGGCACCGGCGACCAAAGAAATCAAAAAAATTTCGGCGTCATCCTAATCCAGCTACGACAATTTTTCAACTGGTCTCATCATCGGAAAAATTCAGGAGTGGTCGCAGAAGTGTCATCTTCAACTGTCTATTTTCTGTTCCAGAGAGCAGGCGAAACCGGCGTTGTCCATCCGTTCGGCTTCCAAGTCAGTTTTTCCCCTCCCCGCCTGGCCGACTTAAAGCCCCTCCCTGTGGGAGGTAGTGTTTGAGTGTATGAATGACTCCCCCTCCCCTTGTTCCACCCCCTTGCATGGGGAGTAGTGTTGTAAAATTTTAAAACAGGGTCAAGCTACTCCGGCGCAGCGTGTGGAGAACCACGCTTCCCCGCTCGCCCACGTCTCCGAGCGGGACCAGTTTCTTCAAACCGGTCGAGTAAGTGTTCTAACCTTGCTTCTCTTAGGGCTTGTCCTTTCAATATTTTCTCTTAGCTCTGCTGGCCGTGAGAGTGAGTGCTCGGTCCCTCAAGCTCCGTTGCTTCGAGTGACCACCGTGTGTAGACACACCAAAAATGACGCTATGTTGATCAAATCTCATGTCACTATAATGACGCCCCAAAGTGAACTTCAATATATTCATAATATGAAGTTTTTCTATTTTCTTGTGTGTGGTTTTGATTTATTTTTTATTTTTGTGATTCGCGACCTGAAGAGGGGCGTTATTTAAATAGCGACCTGGTCTAGGGCGTTTTCTCAAGAAAGGACGACTAAATGTTAGGGCGTCAATTCCTGGTATTATCCAGTTTTAAAGTAAATGCAAAATCAATTTAATTATTGGTTAACGTCCTTCCTCAGGGCGTGTTTTAATTTAACGCCTCGATCTTAGGCGTGTTCTCCTGATTTTCAAACAAGGAAGGTTTTATTGCCAAAATTAAATCCAGGGAGAAACGCCCTGGCTTGGGTCGTGTTTTATGAAACACCGTATGGGTAGGTCGTCAAATCAAGAATTGAGGCCCGTCGCAAGGTCGTGTTTCACCTTTCGGAGTCCTACCTTTTTCCATCTTTCCCTCACGGTTCCCTGCCTTGTTTCAACCTCTTGCTCGATGTTAATCCTTTCCTTGGATACTCCTTGCCCGTTCTTATCTTCCCTTGTTTGATCACATCCGATTGGAATCTTATATAAGAAAGCCTGGATCGATCGTCACAAGGTTAGGAACACCCACATATACAGAGAAAAAGATTGCAGGTTCTGTACGAGCAGAGCTTTCTTCTTCCTGTGCGGTCGTTCCTCTGCATCCTTTTCATAGGAGTTCATTCGTTTCCACTGCTTCCTCTTCTTCCCATCAACATATTCTTCACACGGTTTCCCTTTACTGTCATCAGGGACAGCAGGGTCTTTTATTTCGCTTATTTTGTTTATGAGCATATCATCCTTCGTCTCACTATCAGTCTTTCTTATTGCATTAAGTCCTATCATCATCATTATCATATCATATCTCCTTCCCTAGCTCTTCTCTAGGGGTTTTAAAAAAAAAAACAAAAAGAGGTGCGCATGTTGATTTCATTTTTCAACATCATATTCTTTATTTGGGATTGATACTACTTGCATTGGCTGATCCCTTTTCGTTTTGCTTTGTTTCATTGTCTTTTTTGCAAGGTAATCAAAAGGAGAACCCTTCTCATCGGCCGGCCGATTGAAGAAGGAGGAAGGAACTTCACATCATCCCGCGTTCCAATCTTCACCAGGTATTCGCGATCTCTTTTTTATTATTATTGCGGTAACCCCTCTGGCGATCACATCTCCATTTTGGCACCACGTGCAAGCTTTTTCTTCCCCTTATTTATGCATTAATCATTATTCTCCCATCTTCTTGTTTTTTTTTAACATCATTTATTCTCTTGTGATTTTGTGTGGGATTTATGCCCATCCACACCGTGGAGAAGAGTGTAACCGGTGCCCTCGGCACAACGTCGGCTCCATTGAATTGAGCCTCCATACCCTTGGGAACAAACCTTGGCCTTGTTGGCCCTCTACCAGCAAGGGCCCAGCCCTCACATCCTCCACAAGGCATTGCTAAGTTACCCCGGGTTTGGGTGAGTGTCGGGTGAGCGGCTGCCGATTTCGGTCCGTTATCATTGCTAATTGTGCTTGTTTGTTAGAGTCCAAGGGCGTGTCACATTAACTATGGTGTAAGAGCTTTCTATTATATGAACAGATGATTTCCTATCCAATGAAAATGGTTCAGATTTAATGATTTCTTGAAGTTCTGATATATCTTTCGAAATCATCTATGTTCTGTGGTTTTAATAGACCTTAACTAGAGATTGCATATTGTGCTTTGAATGACTATCCTGATATCTAAAAATTCAAAATTCATGACCTTCTTGGTGATACACTCGAGCTAAGTATTGTTTTTAAACATCTTGATGAGCTGGAATTCGTGAAAATTAATTTGACAGAGTAATGATATTATTGCACGGAGAAATATGTCACGTCCTCAAAATAACTGACAAATGATATGTCATGATGTGCCCCTGTTATCTCTGTCTTAATTTTATTTAAACTCTAGATAGAGCACTGACATAATTGCTGAGAAATATATCTTCTCATCAAAGAAATGAGATTGGATATGTCATGACGTGACGTTGCTATCTCTGTTCATTCTGAAGCATAACAGTCAGTCGTACCAAATACCTAGGAATACTGGCGTCTAAACAACGTGTATTTTTACGGCTAGGAGACATGTACTCGACTCGATTGCTCGTAAAATATGAGTCATGTGCATAAAACTACAAAAGATCATGCAAAACAGTGTTGAAATCATACCATTCCATGCTTTAGGCATGATTGTTTAGCCTCAATACTAGTTTTTGTGTTATTCCCTTTGTAGTTATTGAATATGGATATATAAGACAAGGGAAGGCTAAACACTGCCATGCCATGCGCTTTTGGTTCATTTTTATTAAAACATGGATGTAGATGCTTTTCGAACTCTGTTGATGATCTCAGATTTCATTAACTTTGAACCATATATGTTGCTCACGGTCTGGTTCAGGTTTGAATATAATGGCTTGCTCTCAACTCCTTTCAGCTCTGGTCTCATAGACATCTGTCACCTTCTCTACCTTATCCCTCTTTTTCGCTGCTGTCAAAGGGGGAGAAAATGTCTTGTTGTGAGTCCTTTATGAGCTAATACCTTTGTCCGTCCTTTGTGCGGCCTTTGTGAGTTGTTAAAGGGGGAGAGTGAATTGTGGACGGGGGAGAGTCCACGGGGGAGAGAACCTTGTGAGCTTTGAGTCTTCATATGTGATGGGGGATTATGCATAGCATTCACATGCTTTGATCATCCATGCATACATATCTGCATTCACATGCTTTCACTATCATGGATCTTGAGCTGCACATGTCGCATATGTCATAAATTTTGCCATCTTGGATATTACTACCACATAATGACTCACGATGTTGCCATCATCAAAAAGGGGGAGAATGTTGTGCCACTGTGGTCATTTGAGTCATCTTGTGGTCACTTGGGTCATTCGACATTATCCTGTGGTCATTTGAGTTATTTGATATTCTTGGTTTTGATAATGGCTAAACAATATAAGTCATTGATATTTTACCACTCTTATATGACTAAACTACTTGAATGTTCTTTCATGACAGATATGTCGAGGACTGGTGTGGAGATGGCAAAAGTGAAAGCTCATTGATCGCGCCCAAGCAAGGATGCAAATCTCTTTTACAAGTAAAAGTCGACATTTCACATTCGACACTTCACATAGCCAAGGTCGATGCATAAAGAAGCATAGCCAAGAGAGCCCAAAGTCAAAGACCCAGTTGACACCTTCAAGACTGTCAAGGTTGATGCCACAGATGAGAATGGGATGCTAAAGGAGTTAAGTGAATGAGCTAAACGGTTAACAGACTGAACCGGGGAAACCCGGGATGTCCCCAGCTGGCGGTCGACAGCCAGCCCAGGGGCGGTCGACCGCCCCTGCTAGTAGCTCCCAGTCTGCACGAGTCTCAATGGTGGTTGACCGCCAGCCCAGTAGCGATCGACCAAAAATACCAGGGACTAAAAATCTATAGCGTTTCTCAGTAGCGGTCGACCGCCAGCTTCTGCAGGTCGACCGCCAGTCCCGAGCCAACAAATGTTGACTTTGTTTTCCAGTTCGAGAAGGGCCATTCTCCATGGATTTCTTTAATCCTAAAGTCATACAATTATCCACAAAATGTGGATCTGGTCTAGGGGGTTTCTATGGACCATTCAAAGGTTATCAAACACACATAAGAAGGGTTGGAAACCTTAAGGCTAAGAGGGGAGATCAAAGGAGGCTGCAAGGGTGTGTTCAAGGGAGAGGAGTTCGAGTACTGTAGCTGTGAACAGTACTCTGGGAAGAAGTTCTTCATCAAATCCTCAAGTGATTCAAGCTACATCAAGAGGAGATCAACCCCAAGCCAAGTGAAGATAAAGCTGCAACCATCATCCTCTTCATCATCTCAAGGTGATCCAAAGAAGCCCATTCTCAAGGGAGATCAAATCTGCATCCCTCATCTTCTTCATCATCTCAAGGTGATCCAGAGAAGCCCATTCTCAAGGGAGATCAAATCTGCATCCTTCATCTTCTTCATCAACTCAAAGCGATCCAAGTAGATCTCTTCACAAGGAAGAAGATACCATTGAAGCATCTGACTCAAGCTCCAGCAATCTCAGACAAGATCTTTTCTCTTTGAGCATATTCTATATCTTGTTTGAGTGTTTTCATATTTGTTCTCTTTCCATTTCATTCAAACATTTGAAACTGAAGATCGTCCCTACCGGTGGTTAGTAGGAAGGCAATCGGAAGTTGTCAGATCTGCGGTGTTGACGTCCCTACCGGTGGTTAGTAGGAAGGCAATCGGAAGTTGCCAGATCTGCGGTGTTGACGTCCCTACCGGTGGTTAGTAGGAAGGTAATTGAAGGTCTTTCCGATTTACGGTTCAGTTCGTGACAGTAGTGGATCCTCACCGGATTTTGTGAGGGGTGGACATAGGACTGGGGATTCAGTCCGAACCACCTTAAAATCCTTTGTGTTGTGGTTTGTTTATGTGATTGCTTCGTTCTAGATGCATGCTTAGGTTCAAATCGATATATTAGTTGCTCATCTTGCCAAGCGAATCATAGTGTTCTTTGATAAGCTAGTTACACTCCGCTGTAATTCATTTTATCTAGCTATATAGTGGGTTGCATTGCGAAAAGAGGGGCAGATCTATTCACCCCTCCCCTCTAGATCCGCTGTCCACTACTCAACAGGAGGTGCTACCCAATTTTTGTCAGAATTATGGACTAAACAAAATCTGAACTAACGCTCAAACGAGGACTGAACAATTGATATAATGCTAAAGTAATAACATCAAACACCAAAGAAGTAAGGGACAATGCTGATTTAATAAGAAGGCTGAAGATAATGCACTCATGTTGAGCACATGATCAAAGGAGTTGCAAATACTCTTGCACAACAATGTGTTTAAACTGGTCAAGAACAAACTTGAACAACATTACAATGCTAAAATGAAGATGATTAAACAAAATGTCATGCTCGCAATAATAAAAGAAAAGGCACTCATCCAAAGAAATGATATGAACACGTGGCACAGATAAAAAAAAAAATCAACTAGTGCTCATTCATGAACACACACATTCATGCATTTGTTGAGCACAGGATGGCCTGAAACCTGCTATAGCAGGGGTCGACCCTCTCCCTCTGATCTGCCCATCGCTCCCACTGCGTTGACCTCACCTGATCTCAATTAAACCCTGCGTCGACCTCACTGCATTCCAGTTGACCTTGAGTGGATTCCTATTGAGTTCATTCGATGTCCAATTACCAGCTCTGCTATAAGACAACCCATCCGCCTTGCATTAACATTCATTCAAACCCCATGAGCATAACCCAAATCACTCACTCGCGCATTCCCTCAGCATCAAACAGTTCATTAACATTCACACTTGCATCATCTATAGCAATTAAGCTATATGCATAGACCTCCTGTGCATGTTTGCAACTCTTGGTCAGTTAGCCAATTTTGGTCGACCAAACCTTCAGTGTGTCAACGCATGAGATAAGTTAGGTCGACGCATCCCTTGGCAGCTCACTAAACTACCTCTTGGTGACTTTCTCTTGATCACCCAGGGTCAACCCCCCCCCCCCCCTTAGGCGTGGCTTTTGCTTAATAACCAGCCTTATTGAAGTGAGCTATATGTCTCAAATGCATCACGAATTCATGTTAGCATTTGCTTAGTTTTCATGAGCATAACTAAATTAATACTCCATGCATCTTCTAGCATTGAGCAACACATCGACATCCATCATACATGTTTCACGCGCATGAAATAAACCCCATGCATCTCCATATGCATGCTTGAACGCCACGACTCGGGACTTGTGATGTATCAAATGGTGGATTGATGAAGGCTGGGTTACACCCATCCGGACCCTCCCACTATACGCGAATATATAACTCCATCTCGTACCACAATCCTACTGCATAAACGCATCGCATGCACATATAGGTGCTTGCAAAGAATCATCTCCTACATAAATAATACATGCATTGATGCATGCCATACACCTAATGACGAAACAAAAAATAAATAAAGCAAGAAAAAGAAAGAAAACTAAAAGAATGGAACAAGAAGACCGAAGTTTAACACTTCTTAAAAGCTCCAGGATTAATCCACTACAGGAGTGAACAAATGAGAGAAGAATAAGACAATTTCCTGCTCACTGGCATGGGGTGCGTCGACGCAGCCTGGCTCTGCGTCAGCGCAGCAGTTCACGCCAGCTTCTCGGATGAGGTAGGTGCGTCGATGCGGCCTAGGCCCTGCATCAACGCACTGGCCCTTGGCCCTTTTGGTCTATTGAAAGAGATGAAACAAAAGGAGAGGGGAAAGAAGTGACAATAAAACACAAAGATAAAATAAACAACAAAGGATAAAACAAAATCTTAAATCAATAATTTTAATGGCATAAACCATTGATAAAAAATATGATAATGCATGAAGAACAAAAGGAAATAAATAGGCCTACAACAAAATAAAAGAGGATATGATGTAGCTCTCACCTCCTTTGGACCCTATGCATGGGGACATTGACAAGGCCTCCACAGGTCATGCTTGAACCTTGGGATCATCCCATCATGGTCATAGCCTAACTCCGCTCTGGGCCAATAGTACGATGTGTTTTAACCAAACTTCTATCGGGATCTACTCCCGAATATCAAAGTCGCCATATCTCTGGCAGATATATTTATAAATTTGGACTCTTGTCTAGATATGAATGGGTCAATTAATGGCCGGCTTTGTCCATCTATTTACCCTTCAATAGGGGTTGTTTTATTGACGTTTAGAATTCGCATTCCTTTCTTTACTTAATATTGATTTAAGGCCTGCCGGCCCCTTTTCCTGTGGTTTAATGAAAGGTTTTCCCCTCTCCGGGGGGATGTAATTAACGCCGTGACCTTCATGGCACGGCGGGTTCTTAGTTTCGACCCGATACCCACAATCGTCTGGTTTGTCAGACGGAGCGCACCCGTGGCTTCAGACCACTCTAGTCTTGAAGCCCGAATAAACTGTCATCTCGGTGACTGGCATGTCCCCGCACTTAATAAAATGCTAAAAGTAAAACAAAAGCTACAACCAAGATTGAACGAATGAAAAGACCGGAATTTTGAGTGCGTCCACAAGTTGGCATGCCCGGTGGTACTGGGTCTCGTTTCATCTTCTCGCTAGGATTAGGGGCCCGACGGCCTCCTATTAAAATACTAACTCTCTTTAAATATAAAATTGCATGTCGCACCCTCATTAACACGATGGCTGTTTCCTTCGGACCGCTCGTGGTTGCTGATCACGCCAAGTATGGCTACCTGGCAGTCCCAACAAAGTTCGGCGACTTCCCGCCGATAGTGGCCTTCCCTAACTTCTTGAGGGTAGCCTTCGTCGAGCTCATGGATGTCCAGGAGATGGACCTGGTCACTGCTGCAAAGGCGACCACAACTGATGTTGCTGTGGTGGGCTGCTATGTCCACCACATTCACTTCCGTGCCTCCAACAACAAGAAGCGCTTGTCAGCTACCAAGAGGGCAGCTAAAAAGAATGCTGGCATACTGTAAGGTTGGTTGTCGATGTCGGGCAAGTCCATTCTAATAGGAGGAGTCTACATGTTTCTGAACGGCCGGCAGGTCGGGATCTCACCTAACCGGGTGATCGCAGTTGTACCAGTGTGGAACTCATTCCAAGCACTGGCTCAAGACAAGCCAGACCGTGTCAAGTTCAAAGCAAGGGGAGGTCTGGCCCCGGAGTCGACCAAGTTTAAACAGATCTGGGTGCCCAAACAAGGGCGGGCCCCTGCTGCTGTTCAGCCTGAACTTATTCAAATTGTTGGGTTCGATAGGAAAGACGAAGAAAAGGAAGAAGAAATCGAGGTGCTAGCTGTGACATCTGGTAGACCAGTCTTCCGGGCCTATGGTCGGCAGGAGAATATGTATGCTCATAGCAAGAGATGCAGCTCAATGGCCGAACAACGGTAGCTTGTTTACCGGATGCCGGCTCAACCCAAGATATCACCACCAACACTTTGCCCCATAGATGGGCATGATGATATCACCCAGGCTGTCCGGGGATATTTTCGGGGTCTCAAAAACACCCATCAAGGTGCACAACGTCTCTTAGAAGCTGTGAGCGTTGCAGAAGATGAGGACCGGGGAGAACAAATCAACCCGGAAGAAATTACTGATGATGGGTCCGGCTGCTATGGACCATCTTTCCATGAACGTGCTACACCGAGGGTTTCTATGTTCGACAGATTAGCCTTCCTTGGATAGCCAGCCAGGAGAGTGATACGAAGGAAGAAGCACCTCCAGCTATTCAGTTGCAATATGGCTGGAGTGACCAGCCGCTATGGGTCCCTACCCGATGAACCTGAAGTGATGACTGGACTCCCCGAGAGGCCCGGTCCTATCACTAGAAGGAAGAAGGCTGTGGCTGACACAGTACAAGCCCTTGTTAGGAGAACAAGCGCGGATGTAGTCACCATGACTGCAAACGTGACCACTACTGAAGACGAGGGCGAGAGGCCAGCCCTCGCTTCAGATGCTCCATTGGAGGGAGGAGGCCCAACACCTAACCCTTCCACCCCTGACCCGACGGTGATGATGTTACTCCTGAAGTATCAACAGGAGGTTGAGATACTAAAGAAGCAATTAAGCGAGCTGAGCATGAAACATTAGCCTCAAAGCAGGCAGAAACTCCTCCTAAAACATCACGGCGTGGCACCGATGGACTCGAGGGTTTGCCCCCAGTGACGGATTCTCAGCCTTTACACAATTATGCTGGGGGCATGGCCCCGATACCACCTCAGGGAACCCCCGCTGCTATGCCTCAAGCTATGGTGTTGGCAACACCTCAAATGCAGCAAGCGCACTGCTATCCAAACCCGGTGGGCCCTGCAATGGTGAGCAAGCTGATGGTGGAACAAATAATAGATATGAAGTTGGCAGATCGAGGCAGTGATGAGTATGCCTTGTTCGATATATACAAGGTGCCATATCTGGATCACCATGCTGCTAAAAGATTTCCTCTTGGCGTCAATAAGCCGCCAAAGTTTGACAAGTTCAACGGGTAAGGGTCGCCGAAGGAGCAGATAGCCTATTACAAGAACGTGATGGGTGATTTGGTAATAGATGAAGCCTACCTATTAAAGTTCTTTGGGTCCTCACTGACGGGACTCACTTTCGAGTGGTACTCGAATCTACTAGCCGGGTCCATTAGCGATTGGCCAGATATGCAGCGGAAGTTCCGGGAGCAGTTCCATGTTGCTGAGCGAGAGGTCAGAGTGGCCAAATTGTATGCTTCCAGGCAGAAAAATGATGAAACCGCCTTGGAATATATCAAAAGGTGGTGGAATCTCAGTATGAGATGCAGGTGGCCACAACATCAAGAAGATGCCGTCCAGATATGCAAGCAAAATATGAGGCAGGAAGTCCTTGAGAAGATGATAGGAATTGAAATCAGGTCTTTCGACCGACTAAATAATGTCGTGGCAGAGATCGAGGCCCTCTTCTCTAATCGCCCTTCCACTCCTACTGCTGTAAGCCATAAGGCTAGATCGGCCGATAAACGGCCTGCGCCTCCAGAGGTTGATACAGTAGACTTCAAGGTGTTTGAACAACAAAAAGATAGAGATAAAGGGGTTGTCCGCCCTCCTCCCGCTAAGCCGGTTGCTCAACAAGAAGGCTCCTCCTTGTGAGCCAGAATGAGCAAGCTCTTTTACTTTCCTAAGGAGAAGACTCGGGTCTTGTTCGAATGGGCCACCCAATACAACAAAATCACCCTTCCGGAGCCGAAGAGACCCGATGATGCCAAAAGAAAGGACAACCCCCGCTTCTGCCCATATCATCAGGAGCTAGGGCATCCTATTGAAAATTGTTATGTATTTGAAGATGTTATTGAAGGGCTGATCAAGAAGGGGGAGCCCATATGGATGAATATAAGGTGGACCCTCCTCGCTCGCATGAATTTCCCGAGCTAAAAAGAACAGTCAATATGATATCTCTATGCTGACAATTGCCTCGAGATGTATCAAAAGTTTGTAGAGCACATGCTGATAAATACATCGCATAGGAACATTTCAAATCCCTGCAGATGATACAAGAAGAAGAAAAGAAATCAAGAGGGCCGCGTGCGCTAGATGAGGGCAAATGCCAACCATCAAAGGGAAGAGGAAGAAGAAGCCAAAGAATATAAGGAGGGACATCCTTCTCTCTTGCAATATGCTGTCAACCCTGCCCAGCAAAAGCCAAATCGCTAAAGAAGAGGGCGAAGAAATATGCTTCGCACCGAAAAGGGCAGGGCAGGATAAAGCTGTTGCCTCCCGCTATGACAATAAGTCTCGTAAGAAATGTGGCCACCTTTCATTTCCAGATGAAGAAGCATGCCATCACACTCCCCCTCCATGTGGGGGCACAGGGGCAAAGATGTCAATTTCCAAGGGCCTACATGCGTCCGACGCCTGTAATGGAACGCCTCTGGCCCCACCTAAAATCAAGACGGAGGGCAATACTCCTAGATCCCATCAACATGGCTTTGCTATGATGGCAGAACTACATCAAAAATTGCAAGAAGTTGAAATGCTGCAAAGCGAACTGAGCAAAATGGGTTTGCATTGTTGGCACTCAAAATGTGATGAACGGCGATCGAGCCGCAAAGATGGATGACACGGCCTACTGAAGCACAGAAGCCGATGAAGAACAACCCACTGAAGACTTCTCGAGCTACCAGAGCCTCGAGTCACCTGGAATGAGCATCGGGGACTTCGCCTCGGAAGAGTCAAGATGAATCCACAACAAGCCGGCAGTGCGACCAAGCCTACCTAATGATCCGGCATCGACTCCGTCGTGTCGCTACCCTACACCCGTCGCCCGACCAAGGACGACGGTCTTCCCGGTGTCTCGCCACCTGAATGAAGACTCTCCTGAGAAGGAAGAATGCCATTGGCCCTTCATAACAAGGGACCAAAGGCTCTGGCAGCAGGAGGTCCCGATCACCCGACACGGGTTCGACTTCTCGCTATATTGGGTCTGTTAATGGCCGAATGATCGCCAGTCAAGGCGGAATTGTTCCGGATGTCATACCATCCTGCAAGGAAGATCCAGGCACGAGTCAAGCTGAGTCGGAAGCACAAATCACAATGCCGAAGGCTGTATCAACAGAAAACCCGCGTGCTCGAGCCGAACACACACGAAGTTCCGATTAAGGCCATTCATCGTGCCGAGAGCCTTGTCAACGCCCACCAAGGTTTTCCAAGGACCGTGGCGAGAGGAAGAGTTGATGGGAGCTTTCGGAATCATCCCCGGACCCCATCGGCTAGCCTGCGTCGAGCGAACAAGCTAAAACGGCGCACAAAGGGTCACCGGCACCCCTTAATCCGACGCCATCAAATCCGGCGTGCCAAAAGCAATTGGGGGACATTTCTCCCGGCGCCATTGAATCCGGCGCGCCCTCCGTGGCGCCGGATTAGCTGGTTGCTATAAAGGCAACCCTCGTTCGACCAATTAAAAGAGAGAAGAGAACATTCAGAAAGAAAAGAAGGCAGTCGGAGAGAAGAATAATCCAGAGGAAAGGCCTGAGGGTTTTTGGTGTGGAAAACAAAACCTCCCATCTGAGCGTCTCCACGGCCGCCACCTCTCTCCGCACGAACCTCCCGGTGCCGGAGAAGAAGATCGTCTGCTTCTTTGTCTATTTAGGTGGGTCGTTGTGATTTCCCCATCGATCCCCCTCTGCTCGAGTTTCTCCTCCGATACAATGTAAGTGAGAAGGGGGGAGGAAGGCGATGATACGAGCCTTGTTTCCTCTCCCTTTTCTCACCATATTTGTGATTCTCCACCTCTCCCTCTGTAATTTCTTTCATCTTTATTAATGAAAACGGTGACCGCGCGACAACGCCGGCACCGGAATGATAATCTGTACATTTTCTTTTCTTTCGTTCATGGAATGAATGGATATGTCAACGAGCTGAGGGGCCTAATGTTCTTATGCTTCCTCTGTATCGTTCTTTTTTTTATTGTGTTTTCTCTTTACGGTCGGTGAAACGGCACCTCACAATAGTGTCGGTGCCGGGGAGGATGATGTGCACATGGGCACATTTCTCCAGTGACCTGTGCACAGAACAAATGGACGTGAGTGTGCCCGGTGCCGTGGTGACCTCTCCCGTCTGCTTCCTCTTCTTTCTGTATGTGCGTCCACCGGATTTGCTTCCCCGGCGCCAATTATGCCCTGCTACACCATGGGCTACAGCAACTACTCCCCTCCCCCGGGGTCTCTCTTCCGTTTGAAAGCCAAAGGTTTTCACTGTCGGAGGCGCATACATATGTGCGTTTCTCTGATCGATCTTGGGCTATCTTCTCACCTTCCCTCCTGCTCTCGATCATGAACAGGAGGGGATGAGGCCGTCCCCATACTCCTCCTCTTTGCCTTCTAAGATCCTCCGGGTGAATGCTTTGTTGACCTGTTAACATTTACATGCGCAGATATAATGCATACCTACAGACATTAACATTAGTCCGCTAACTGTATAAGTTTTCTTACCGCGCTGTCTTACCATCTCGTTAGTGAGGTTCGGTGACCCGGGGAGGGGGACATTCCCCAACTTCTCATCCTAATCACTCGGTCTACAGGAGTTCGTTCGCCAATAATGAATCTCCGAAGACCAATGAGTGCGAAGTAATTGGGTTAATCCCAACATTTCAAATCCACAGCCCCTAGCGGGCCTTGTGGTGGCCGTGAGACGGGTGCCCCTCGTAGACTGGCCCTCGGGGTTTTCCCCTCTCTGTCGGTCGTACCGACTTAGACGTGGTACCAACTCGGGTCGCATGCCCCTCATAGGCTTGCCCTCGGGGTCTTCGTTCCCGTTATGAGTCACGCTATCCGTCTACTTTCCACCCACGGACTCGGTGCCCCTAGTAGGCTAGCCCTCAGGGTTCTCCTATCCGTTCGGGTTTGCAGGCCGCCGTTGTGCCACCTAGCCCATAGGGGTTTACTCCGCCACGTGAGTACTCCCCGCTTCTCCCCTACGATCCTCCAGGATGGGGAGATTCTGCCGAAATTTTGGCTCGAACGAGTTTGACTCGGATCAATTGCCGCGCTCGAGTACGAACCTCGCGCGAGCCTGTGACTTGACTTCCGGACGGTCCGGGACCGATCCGATGAATGACTGATTCAATAAAATCCAAAAATCCTCCAAAACATGTTAATAAGTCCAAAAATAAATCAATAAAACCTCGTTTTCCATGAAACAGGGCTAAATCAGTGCCATTGACACTCGGCGGGCCTTAATACGGCGCACCTTGAAACGGCGCGCCCTATTCCAGCGCGCCAAAAGGGGGGCGCGCCATTTTCCGGCCAACCCTTATACCTAGGGCTGGTGGCGCCGTTTTAAGCCTTTACCGACGCTTCCCGAACCGTTTTAAGCTCTATGCTTACGCGTACCGTGTCGGTTTTGTTCTGAATCGCGTCGTCGTGTCGTTTCAACCCTCTCCTCGCCTTCGGGGCGATTTCTAATGCTAATAATAGAATTAAATAAACCATGTAATCAATAAATTGAATAAATTGGTTTGTCTGAACCTGAATTAGCTAACTTCATAGTTTCATCATCATGTTTTAGTCTAAGCATTCATGCCACATCAATGTATGCTTGAGTGCGCGAGCCCTTTGTATATCAAATGACATTAGCCGAAAGCCAGGCTACGCCCGGCAGGAAGCTCTTGCCATGCGTGATGGTGGTCTCCAGACCCATGTCCTCCGCCACGTATCGAGGGTTCCGCCTTAATAAACTGTGCATGGTAGACTATAATATCTTGCATGATCATCTGCATCCTTTGAATTCTTTATTCCGGTCTCGACAGCCCTCTATCTTGGCAATTAATCAAACGTTTTCCCTCCTCGCGGGAGATGTAATTAACGCCATAGCCTTTATGGTATGGCGGACTACTGGTCCCGACCGAATCTCACTCTCGCCCGACATGGGTCAGAATGAGCGCACAATAAACTCATCACTTACGTGACTGGCACGCCTGCGCCGTCAATCAGTCAGTTAATTACCGGTTAATTAATTGGTTGATCGACACATAAAATAAACCAAATAAACCCACCAAATAATAAAACCAAACCAAATCAAAAGAAGGAGAAATCCCATCGTCCGAAGCAGTCTTGGCACGCCCGGGGGGACATGTATAATAAAATACCTCGGGTAAAATAAACCACGAAACATGCATCCACCTGGTTTGCGCCCGAGCCCGCCAGCTCTGGCGATGATGAATAAGCCAAATATGGAACCGATGATGGAAATGAAGCCAGCCGAGGAAGAAATTACCAAGGCAAAATTATATGAGATTAAACAAAAGGATGGTGAATCTTCTCTGGACTATATCCGTCGATGGAGGGACCTCAGCGCCAGATGTCGGCACCCGTCGAACCATGAAGAGGCTGTCCGGATATGCAAGTGCAATCTGAAGATAGAGATCTTAACAAGGATGATTGGCATTGAAGTCAAATCCTTCGATCTCTTGAATGCTATTGTGGCTGATATTGAGGCCTTTTTGGCAAAATATTGCCCGGCCACAACCACCCCAAATTAGAAGAACAAGTATACCGGCGAACAACCGATGCAGAATGAAATTCATACTACTGATTTTCAAGCCTTCGAGAAGCAAAGAAAGAAGGCGAAGGAGGCATCTAAACCTTCCACAACTAAGCCTGCCAAGCAGGAACCCTCGCTAAAGGATAAGATGATGAAGCCCTACTCCTTCCCCAAGGAGAAGACTCGGGTCCTATTCGAATGGACTACCCACTACAACAAGATTACACTCCTGGACCCAAAGAAGCCCGGTGATGCTGCAAGAGAAAATGATCCTTGATTCTGCCCATATCATCAGATGCTTGGGCACCCCATTGAAGACTGTTATGTCTCCAAAAATGTCATTCAAAGACTGATTCAGAAGGGCGAACTGCAAATAGGGGAATATAGGGTGGACCCACCACGCCCCCACCAAATTCCCGACTTTAAGAAGACATCTAATATAGCCTCACCACATCGGCGAAAGAGCAATCTGCTCCAGAGGACATCTCAAGTCCCTTGAGCTGCGGTAGGAAGCTGGAGAAAAATGATGGAATATATAGATGGTACCTGTTCTGGGGGCAGATGTACATAAAAAAAAATGCTGGAACATATAGATGGTACCCCATTCTAGGGGTAGATATATATCAACAAAAATGCCGGAAGGTACAGATGGTACCCAATTCTAGGGGCAGATGTATGAAATATCAATAATGGTGTACATGAGTACTGCCGAATGTGTTCCCCCTACTAGGGGCAATGGTCACTTATAGTAGTGCTGAATGAAATGGTAATATAGGCTTTTCAAGGGCCATTTTGTTGCAGATTCCTGCACTGTACATTTGCTACTGATGACAAGGGCTATCCACATGGTGGAGTCCCAGATAGCAATAAAGGTAAAGAAAATGAATGATGAATGATGAATGAAAGAAAAATGATAGAAGCGCATCCAATCACCTATGTTCAAGCCGGTAGATGCTCAATAACATTTGAATGAATATACAAGATCAATGTGTCGGTATTTAAGTCGGTGGATGTGTAATAATACTCAAAGAAGAGAATGATGAAGGCATTGGTGTCTGGGGCTCAAGCCGATAGATGTTCAGCCAATCGGGGCTTAAACTGATAGATGTTCAGCCAATCGGGGCTCAAGCCGAGAGATGTTCAGTCAACTAGGGCTCAAATTGATAGGTGTTCAGCCAATCGGGGCTCAAACCGATAGATGTTCAGCCAATCGGGACTCAAATCGATAGATGTTTAGCTAATCGATGCTTAAGCCGATAGATGTTCAGCCAATTAGGGCTCAAATCGATAGATGTTTAGCTAACCGGGGCTCAAACCGATAGATGTTCAGCCGATCGTGCTCAAGCCGATAGATGTTCAGCCGATCGAGGCTCAAACCGATAGATGTTCAACCATTGGCAATCAAACTGATAGATGTTCAATCATCAGCGTCAAAACCGACAAATGTTCGATGTTCAAGCCATCGGCGCTCAGGCCGATAGATCACGAGCCATCGGCGACCAAGCCGACAGATGTCCAGATGTCCAGTTATTGGTGATCAAGCCAACAGATAATCGACCATCAGAGTCAATACCGACAGATGTTCAAATGTCCAAGCCATTGGCGATCAAGCCAACAGATGTCCAAATCATTAGCACTAAAGCCAAAAAATGCCAAGCCATCGGTACTTAAGTCGACAGATGTCAAGCTATCGGCACTCAAGCCGATAGATGTCCAGATGTCCTGCGATTGACGATCAAGCCAACAGATGATCGACCATCGGCGTTAAGCCGACAGATGTTCGATGCCAAGCCATCGGTGCTCAAACCGATAGATACTAAACTAGCAGCCTGGACGTTTTGCCTAAGCCAATGATTGTCCCACCTTTGGCTCAGACCTTTCGTCCGAGCCAATGAATTAAATGACTCTCCTTTGGTTAACACCAATCCCTTTTGTCCCGCCGAACTCACCTCAATACATCAAGGTCCTCCTTTCCTTGCCTCAGCATTGATTTCATGCTTACAAATAATCAATAAATAGATATTTCCATCAAGCCTTTAGCAAAATAATAATGATCCGGAAGATTCCTTATTCGCTAGAGAATCGGGCGAGCTCTTATAGCATAGCTTCCGGATGAAATTCAAAAATTAGTTGAGGAAATTGCTTGAATCCTGTTGGTCCACGTGTTAGATGAGGATATTCTCTCCTAGGAATCTTCCAGACTTCGTGGTTCATGTATTGGATCCAATGCCAATGATTGGACTGATCACGTGACCAGTTTTTCATAGCGCCTCCTTGCGAGATTTAAATTCTACTTTTTCGTTACAGAAATTCTTCAATAGATGCGTCGACACCATGGTAGGCTGGCGTCAACTCATCATCCCTTATAGCCAAGAAGCTTGATCTGGTCCTCATGATTGCATCGATTCCATACTAATGTAGCGTCTACGTAGTGTTGTACTTGGCTTGAATTTAGACTAAAGCAGCTTGATTGAGTCGACCCCGTAAGGCATTTGCGTTGACTCCATCATCTAAGCACTTGAGACTTTAGCTTAAGGATTCATGTTTCGGCGTCGACTCAATCCATTTGATGCGTTGACTCCATGACCACACCTGAGGTCAGACAGAACTCCTGAAAGTAGGAGTTGACTCTAAGTGTCGACCCTTTGTTGAACTTGAGCGAGATTTTACAGAAGTGCAGTTGCCATGTCGACTCTGCTTCGTTGTTGCATCGACTCAGTGTCTTGGATTTCTCTCTGAATTCTGTCAGACTTCATATGCTGCATTAACGCATTAGAATATAGTGTCGACTCCATCTTGGAATTTAGACAATTTTCCTTCTGCAACGTTGACTCAACACTTCCATTGCGTTGACTCATCAACCCTGTATTCTTAATCATCATCTAACTGACTTGCCTGATAACATAGAAACATATTTAACATTAGAAATCTCAATAATATCTCAACAAGATTTGAAAGTCACTAAAGCTTATTCATAGTTGACCATTATCAAAACAGGGATACAACAGGTTTGTCCTTCCCCGTGAGTTCCGTGAACATCCTGAATTTCGAGGATGAAATTTCTATAAGTGGGGAGGACTGTAATACCTTGGATTTTTGGATCGCATTTCTGTGGATTGTGGATCATGTCCGAGTAAGTTTCGGACTTTATATCAGATTAACGGACCCTCAAGTGGTGCATATGTTGATTATTTTGGGTCCGTGGCGCCATGCGAAGTGGCCCAGCATTTTTCTAGAATTTTTTGGACTCAGAATGTATTTTTGGGGTTTTTTAGAATTACTGGAATTTTTCAAAAAAAAGAAATAAAAATTCCTATTTAACTCCCTCCCCTCACCTTTCTCTCCCTCACCCTCGCAACACACTCTCCCTCCCTCTCTCCCGTTGTCCCCCTCTCACTCTCATGTCTCTCCCTCTCTCCCTCTTCTTCTCCGGCAGTTGACGGGGAGGACCTACAGCGAGGCGGAGAGCGGCGCGAGCGACGAGTGGCGCGAGCGATGAGGGACGAGGCGGAGGCGGCTTTCACATTTTTAGGAAGAACCGGCCGTGGAACGAGGCGTTTCGAGAGTGGATCATCGTCCCCTCTTTGCGGTTTCTTCGTAAGAGGTAGGGAGATGGATCCTTACCTTTCTTGCGTTAATGCCTAGCATTTTCATGTCAATCGGTGTGAGATTGAGCAGGTTTCCTTTTGTTGGGATTTAAATGCTTATTTCGGGACGAGTGACGATTTCGTCATTTCGGGTGACGATTCTTAGTGGTTTGGAAGATTGGATGTTGGGGAAGGTTTCCCCATTGCTTTTTCTACCTTTTCTTATGGTCTCGGGCCGTGGTGAGGCCGAGAGCAGGTTTTGCTCTTGTTTTGGGGAAGTTTGAGCATGATTCGGGGTGAGCGTCGAATTTATGGTTTCGATCGTCGATTTGCGACCCATTGGGTCTCAATGAGTGTGTTGGAGGTCAGGGATTGATTCCCCAAGCTTCCCACTCACTGTGAGGGCGAGTCGGTCGTGGAAGGCGGGGCCTAAGGGGTCTCGCCATTAGTCGGTCGCCGGAATTGGTCGACCAATCGCATGGATTGGTCGATCGGTTCTGGCAACATTAAGGGGGCGGTCTGCTGATGGATTCGGTCGACCGAACCCCTGGTTTCGGTCAACCAACCCAGGGTAGGTCAACCTACATAGAAGGGGCAGGTCGACCGAGTTTAGGGGTTTTCACCCCTGGGAGTTTCGGTCGACCGACCAGCCCTGGGTGGTTGACTGAAACTCCCCTAGCCCCTGGTTTTAAATGGCCTTTTCAGCTCCGAACATGTGGTTTTTGCCTCAAATCCAAAACTTAATGTTTTACTCACCTAAACCCATGGAAATTGGGCCATTTTGACCTTGTGAGGGCGACGATCGCCCAAGGATAAATTCACGTAGTTCGAGGGTTCCCCATGGTGGTTTTTAGATTATGCAATTGTAGAATAGTCTCAACGTGGCTTGTGCACCCGTGGCGGGTTATTTATCGCGTGAGTTCAGTGACCGTGGAGGGTCATATCTGCGTGAGTTCCATGATCACGGAGGGGTGGTTTTTGTGTGAGTTTGTGGGTCGGTGTCCACTAGTTTTGCTATCCATTTGGGGGAGTTTCCTTAGCACCTGTTAGTGTCATTAAGTGGTTCATGGTGGGTTGCGTGCATGTGTACGCCTTTCTCGAGGGTTCCGTGAGACCGTGACCAACCGTGTTTTGTGGTAGATTCTAGCGAGACCGTGGATGATAGAGTTCGGCAGGACTCCGCAAGACTGTGGAATATATCAATGGCCGATCATGTTGCATCGGGCAAGGCCGCCTAGTGTGTACTACGCTCCTTGTTCTGAAGCGAGACCGCCTGAGCGTATGTACCTTGGTTGGGATAAGAGTACACTACTAATGGACACAGTGGCGCGTACCCCATGTCGTGTAGCTGGACATGGCCGTGCTGATGGACACAGAGGTGCGGATCCCGGCCAGTCTCAGGGTGTGGTGTGTGTGTCTCCTCTACTCCTCCTGAGACCAGGTGTGAGTAGTGTACGCGCATATGAGGCTTTGGCGTAGTATAAGACGTCAGTCGACGCATCGGACCATGTTGTGTCGTGGACACTAAAAATATGATGGAACTGATAGCCAAGCAAAGACCGCTCAACAAAAGAGGGAAGAAAAGCTCTTGAACAATAGGATGCGTCAACACAGCCCCCAGCCTATGTCAACGTGCCTGAAGAACAAGATAGAATGAGTCGTGCTGGCTCATTGGCCGCATCGACGTGCAACAACAGTTGCATCGACGCGGGCTTCAGAAGCTTGCTACTGTACACGCTGGATGAAAGGATCTGTCGACGCATGATGTTCACTAGCGTCGACGCACCTGAAGAGACAGAGCGAAAAGGAGGCCCCTGGCAACATGCTGCATTGACACCCTGTGACAGAGGCATCGACGCGTCAGCAGACAGAAGCCCAAGAAGCTACAGATGTTAGAAGTTGCATCGACGCAGCTCGCACCCAGCTTCGACGCACCTTCGAGCATGAAAGAAAAAAAAAGAAAAGTGGGACGCGACGCGTGATACGAAGTGGGCCTTCTACAAGGCCGTACGGGCCGTACAAGCACGTAGATCGAGTGCCCCAATGATTGGGAGAATATCCCCTATTTGCCCTTGCCTTGGGACAAAAGGAAATCCCCCCCTACGGCTATAAAAGGAGGGGCTCGTCGAGAAGAACGATCCCTCCGGCAGCTCTGCTCCCCCCCGCTAGTGCTGTTCAAGAGTGATCCCCAAAAGCTTTCTTCTTCTTCCTGCTGTGCTCCTGTGCATGAGGAAGAGGGAACAAGAGAAGGAGAGAAGGTGCTGCCCATGGGGAGGGAGAGTAGTCAATGCTCTGCCCTCCCCCTTCTTTCTTTCTTGTCTCAGCTATGTTCAATCACTTTCTTCTTTCTATTTCTGCTTGTTTGCTTCTCAGACGAACTAGTCATGGGTTGATGTATCTCTCTTTGTACAAACAATGAATGAAATGATGATTGCATGTTGAGAAAAATTTATGCGACTGTTTCTCCATTCTTCCACCACAATGTTGTGATTTCCATTTACTTCTTATTTTCTGTCAAAGAGCACCTCGATCCAGGGTCTGCCCAATCGTAATGGGTGGATTCCTGAGTCTAGGCATCTATTTGATCATATAAGACTCCGAATTGGACTTCAGTCTGATGGTTGGAGTATAGAACGTGTTTAGTGTGATACTCCTATTTTCATGCTTGATATATGCCCCCCTTGGGCAATATTAATCTTACGAGTCCCATCCCCCCGATATCTCAGATGGACCATGACTATTTATGGTGATTCAGATTACTTCTGTGCGCCTGATTTGCATCATGTCTCACCTTTTGATATGCATGTGTTCCCACTGCCTGGTGCATGGGACTTTAAGGGAGATAGCCATCTGCCTCTTCACCCATGGCTATGGGTTGTAGAGACGTCGGCGTAGTGCCAAATCGACCAGAGTCTGTTTTCTTTCTGCTTTCCTCCCGTTCAGCCTCAGCCCATCGAGAGGCTGTTGTTCATTCTGTGCCAACCGCACAACAATATTGTACTGTTTGCATGAATGACTCGCAGAGTGTTGCATAAAGATCCTCGCATACATGGCTTCATTTTCTCATTGTTATGTGAGAAGGTCAGCAAGTTCCTTTCACGCTCCCTCCGTTGCATATGCATTTCTGTTCCTGATCCAGCTATGCATTCCATAGTTTGCATCATGATGGTGTTCTGAACACCAATGTTTTGCGCCTCCATTTGGGCCACAGACTCGTTCGTATCGTAAGCGTAGCTTGTGACCTCACATCCTGGAGCAACACATCAATTTTCTGGTTCCACAGAAGCTTTCTCTTGCAAGTATGGATCTATCTTTGGGGAAGGGACACATTATGGTTTCATATCGATCTGAATTCCATTTAACCACCCTCAATCCCCAGGGGTTTGCTGCCTTATAGCATGATCTCTGGTGGATGTTTCATCGAAAGGGCTGGATATCAATGGCCTTAGAGTCAGCAATAATTCACTGCACAAAAATGCATGATGCGATTGGAAACAAAGTTATCCCTGGGTCAGTAGGGATCCCTTTCTAGGCTAGTCCTCGGGGTGCTCTCTCTACCCAACTATGGGACATGGAGTAGCCGTCCTTGCCTCACTCTAAAATTTAGGGGCCTTCTCCGGATTTCCTGTGGATGAGTTTCCAATTTTTCACCCCCAAAACTCGGGTCCGGGGGAGGTGTTGTGCCCCTGTGGTCATTTGAGTCATCTTGTGGTCACTTGGGTCATTCGAAATCATCCTATCGTCATTTGAGTTATTTGATATTCTTGGTTTTGATAATGGCTAAACAATATAAGTCAGTGATATTTTACCACTCTTATATGACTAAACTACTTGAATGTTCTTTCATGACAGATATGTCGAGGACTGGAGTGGAGATGGCAAAAGTGAAAGCTCATTGATCGCGCCCAAGTAAGGATGCAAATCTCTTTTACAAGCAAAAGTCAACATTTCACATTCGACACTTCACATAGCCAAGGTCTATGCACAAAGAAGCATAGCGAAGAGAGCCCAAGGTCAAAGACCCAGTTGACAACTTCAAGACTGTCAAGGTTGATGCCATAGATGAGAACGGGCTGCTAAAGGAGTTAAGCGAATGAGCTAAACGGTTAACGGACTGAACCGGGGAAACCCGGGATGTCCCCAGCTAGCGATCGACCTCCAGCCCAGGGGCGGTCGACCGCCCCTGCCAGTAGCTCCCAGTCTGCACGAGTCTCAGTGGCGGTCGATCGCCAGCCCAGTAGCGGTCGACTGGAAATACCAGGGACTAAAAATCTACAGCGTTTCTCAGTAGCGGTCGACCGCCAGCTTCTGCAGGTCGACCGCTAGCCCCGAGCCAACAAATGTTGACTTTGTTTTCCACTTTGAGAAGGGCCATTCTCCATGGATTTCTTTAATCCTAAAGTCACCCAATCATCACACAATGTGGATCTGGTCTGGGGGGTTTCTATGGACCATTCAAAGGTTATAAAACACACATAAGAAGGGTTGGAAACCCTAAGGCTAAGAGGGGAGATCAAAGGAGGCTGCAAGGGTGTGTTCAAGGGAGAGGAGTTCGAGTACTGTAGCTGTGAACAATACTCCGGGAAGAAGTTCTTCATCAAATCCTCAAGTGATTCAAGCTACATCAAGAGGAGATCAACTCCAAGCCAAGTGAAGATAAAGCTGCAACCATCATCCTCTTCATCATCTCAAGGTGATCCAAAGAAGCCCATTCTCAAGGGAGATCAAATCTGCATCCTTCATCTTCTTCATCATCTCAAGGTGATCCGAAGAATCCCATTCTCAAGGGAGATCAAATCTGCATCCTTCATCTTCTTCATCAACTCAAAGCGATCCAAGCAAGATCTCTTCACAAGGAAGAAGATACCATTGAAGCATCCGACTCAAGCTCCAGCAATCTCAGACAAGATCTTTTCTCTTTGAGCATATTCTATATCTTGTTTGAGTGTTTTCATATTTGTTCTCTTTCCACTTCATTCAAACATTTGAAACTGAAGATCGTCCCTACCGGTGGTTAGTAGGAAGGCAATCAGAAGTTGTCCGATCTGCGGTGTTGATGTCCCTACCGGTGGTTAGTAGGAAGGTAATCAGAGGTCTTTCCTATTTACGGTTCAGTTCGTGACGCTAGTGGATCCTCACCGGATTTGGTGAAGGGTGGACGTAGGACTGGAGATTCAGTCCGAACCACCTTAAAATCCTTTGTGTTGTGGTTTGTTTATGTGATTGCTTCGTTCTAGATGCATGCTTAGGTTCAAATCGATATATTAGTTGCTCATCTTGCCAAGCGAATCATAGTGTTCTTCGATAAGCTAGTTACACTCCGCTGTAATTTATTTTATCTAGCTATATAGAGGGTTGCATTGCGAAAAGAGGGGCAGATCTATTCACCCCTCCCCTCTAGATCCGCTATCCACTACTCAACAAGTGGTATCAGATCCTAATCTCTCATTATGGGGTCCAACGATCTTGAGGGAATTGGAGGATCAGCGTCCAAAGGTTTTTTATCTGAAGGACATTCTGTGAATAGGCCTCCTTACTTTACTGGAACTAATTATCCTTATTGGAAACATCGCATGCAGGTGTTCATTCACGCCCAAGACTACGAATTTTGGCGAGTGGTCAGCAAAGGTCCGTATGAGCTTACGGATAATGAGGACTTGTGGACCAAAGAACAAATAAGACAATCCACTGTCAACTGGAGTGCTAAACACATTATGCAATGCTCACTCCATCTAGTAGAATTCTCAAGAGTGGCTACCTGCGCAACTGTAAAATAAATGTGGGACAAGTTAGAGGTAATTTACGAAGGAACCTCTCAGGTACGAGAAACAAAAGCCAACATTTTAGTTTCTGAATATGAAATGTTCCGCATGAAGCTTGATGAGTCAATTCAAAAGATGTATGCTCGGTTAACTGTGTTTACTAATAGTCTGACTGATTTGGGAAAGAAATACTCAGAACAGGAAATTGTGAGAAAGATTCTCAGATCATTGACTCCCGCATGGCACACAAAGGCTACTATGGTTGAAGAATCGAGAGATCTCGCAACTACCAAGGTAGATGAACTCATTGGGTCATTGATGACCAATGAGATCAACCTTAAGAACAAAGAGAGTGAGGTGCCTAAGAAAAAGCCCCTAGCTCATAAAGTAGGACCTAGCGGTCAAGACACTTCTGATGAAGGTGAGGATTCGGCAAGTGAGCGAGGTGAGGATGACGTAGCCATGCTCACACGTAAGTTCAGAAAATTTCTGAGAAAGGAAGGCAAGAGCTTCATGAGAGGAAGGTCAAAGGTAAGAAATGATTTCAAATCTAATTCTGAAAACTTTAAGAAATCTGATAAAATCATTTGTTATTGTTGCAATAAACTAGGGCATTTCAAGACTGATTGTCCTGACAGATTCCAAAAGGCTGACAAATGGAAGGGCAAGAAGAAGAACAAGGCCATGGTGTCCACCTGGAGTGACGAGGAAGAAAGTGATGGTGAAACTAGCTCCTCGGACAAGGAAAAAGAAGATCTTTGTCTCATGGCCAGAGGTGATAAAGAAACTGCTGTAAACTCTCCATTTGAAAATTACACACTTGATGATTGGTAGGAAGCATATATACAACTCATGGAAAAATATGACATGTACAAAAAAGAGAATAAATCATTGAAAAATAATATTAAATTCTTTGTGCATGATCATCATATGAATGATAAGAATGCTCTACTTGAAACTGAAATTGAAGATCTTAAGAAAATGATTGAGAACTTGGAGGAAGGAAGAAAAGAAATGGCTGACTTGGAAGCTGAAAATGAAGATTTGAGAAAGGAGATTGACAACATGAAGCTCAAAATGCAAACTTATGAAAAGGATAGCAAATTAAGCAATGAGAAGTATGAAACTGTCAAACAAGTCAACATTCAACTCCTACAAAATATTGAAAACCTACAAAAAGAGTTGAAGGACAAACAATAATCTTTAGAAAAATTTGTGGATAGAAAAGAAAACCTAGATGCATTGCTAGGTACTAGATTGAACTTCAACAAGGAAGGGTTAGGTTTTGAACCTACAAACAAAAGGCCAATTGGGCTAAAAACTATCACATTCGTTTCATCTTCTGAAGGTTCCACCTCAAACACAACTCCCACACAAAACCAGCAAAAATAAAAGGAGAAAGGGAAAGAAACGATTGAAGAGGCAGTCACTGAAATTCCCAAAAAGTCTATCCAAAAGCCTAAGAAAGGTCGACCTTCCCCGCAGCATAGGTCAACACTTCCTTGGCCATTGCCTGCTCAATCTTCCAGATATCACCATAACTGGATTGCACATTCACATAGGCCAACACCACCCTACTTTTGGAGAAATTATGATTCATGTGTTCACCAATCTTATAAGTATCAATCCCCTAGGTGGCAAAATAATCTTTTTCAACCCAAAACCAACCAGTGGCCACAATGGGTTAAGGAGCAAACATCCTCAAACTTCCACAAATTCTAACAAAGAGCCTCCAAACCGAAAATGAATGTCAAGATTGAAAAGAAAAAGTAAATCCCTGCTCTAAGCAAACAAAACATGAATGTTAGGAAGGTTTGGATTCCAAAAGAAATGGTTTCATGTTTTGAAAATCTGAAGAGTTTGATGGGACCCAAATTTGGTTGGGATCCAAACACCATTGCTTAATTGCTTGTACAGGAATGTCTTGCAGCCATGCATGACATGTGGTATCTTGATAGTGGCTGTTCAAGACACATGACTGGAGACAAATCAAAATTTTGTCTCTTGGAGGAAAAGGAAGGAGGATACGTCACATTTGGAGAGAACAACAAGAGAAAAATCATTGGAACAGGTAATGTAGGTAAGGACCTCTCCAACTCCATTTGTAACGTGCTGCTAGTTAAAGGTTTGAAATACAACCTGCTTAGTATAAGTCAATTGTGTGATAAAGGTCACAAAGTGCTGTTTGACTCTCATGAATGTAGAATCCTTGAACCAAAATCTGACAAGGTAAAATTTTCTGGTAAGAGAGTCAACAATGTTTACATGATTGACTTAGATGATCCTGCTCACATAAATCTTTGTCTTGCTACACCAAAATCTGAACTTGCATAGTTATGGCATCGTAGACTAGGTCATGCTAGCTACAATGCCTTACATAAACTGTTAAAGCATTCAATGGTGAATGGGTTGCCTGAACTTTCTTTTTAACAAGAAAATAAATTGTGTGATGCATGTGTCCTAGGTAAACAAACAAGAAAATCCTTCAAGGCTAGATCTGCAAAGATGTCATCTAAACCAATTGAGCTGATTCATATGGATTTGTTTGGTCTAACCAGAACTGCTAGTTTAAGTGGTAGAAAATATGGATATGTCTTGGTGGATGATTACTCTAGGTTCACATGGGTTTTCTTTCTCACACATAAAAATGATGCTTTTAATGAGTTTCAGTCACTCTATATGAAGATAAAACAAGATGGTGAGTTCAAAATCTTCAACATTCAATCTGATCATGGTGGTGAATTTGAAAATACTGACTTCTATAATCTTTACAGGGCTGAAGGCATTTCACAACGATTTTCTTCACCAAGAACCCAAAGCAAAATGGTGTAGTTGAAAGAAGAAACCGAACACTCATAGAGATGGCAAGAACAATGCTTGTCGAACGGTAACTCCCAAGAAAATTTTGGGCTGAAGCGGTAAACTCAGCATGTTATATTATCAACCGCTCTATGGTAAGGCCACACACCAAAAAGACTCCTTATGAGTTGCTGAAAGGTAAAAAGCCTTCTCTTACACACATGAAAGTATTTGGATCTAAATGCTTCATCCACAATAATGACAAAAGAGATTTAGATAAATTCGAGCCCAAGAGCGATGAAGGTATATTCCTTGGATATTCTGATAGATCTAGGGCTTATAGAATTTATAACATTAAGAGTCAAACTGTGGAAGAATCACCCCATGTTTCTTTTGATGAATATCATGATGATTCTAACAGTGATAACTCTTGCAGGAAAAATGATGAAGACGGGGAATTCCTAAGCATGAAGGAAAAGAGTGAGTCTCCACAAGAAGAAATAAAAGAAGATGGTGACCTAGCTGAATCAAGTAATGCAAGAAATGAAGCTCCAAGAGAAGGTAATAATTCTACAAACATTAGAATTCTTAAGGATCATACTTTAGAAAATATCATTGGTAACTTGAATGACCCACCTAGAACAAGGTCACATTTTAGAATTGTGGAAGAATTAGATCAACTTGCTCTTGTCTCTCAGATTGAACCCAAGAATATTGATGAAGCATTAAAAGATGAAACTGGATAAATTCAATGCAAGACGAGTTAAACCAGTTTGAAAGAAATAAAGTTTGGCATCTTGTTCCTAGACCTTCATCACAATCTGTCATAGACACTAAGTGGGTTTTTGGGAACAAACTAAGTGAGGATGGTAAGATAATAAGAAACAAGGCTAGATTGGTGGCTCAAGGGTATAATCAAGAGTTTGGGGTAGAGTTTGAGGAATCTTATGCCCCAGTTGCTAGACTCGAAGCTATTAGAATTTTACTTACCTTCGCATGCTCCCTTAGAATAAAGCTGTACCAAATAGATGTAAAAAGTGCTTTATTGAATGGATTGATCAAAGAAGAAGTCTATGTTGAGCAGCCCCTTGACTTTGAAAACTCTAACCATGGAGATTTTGTATACAAACTAGACAGGGCGCTTTATGGACTGAAGCAAGCACCAAGAGCTTGGTATGAGAGACTAAGCTCGTTCCTTATTGAGAAGGGGTACATACGAGGTAAGGTAGATCAAAAACTTTTCACCAAGAAGTAAGGTAAGAACATCTTGATTGTTCAAATTTATGTTGATGATATTGTGTTTGGTTCTACTAAATCTGAAATGTGTGAGGAATTTGCTAACCTCGTGACTAGCGAATTCGAGATGAGACTAATGGGAGAACTCCAATTTTTTCTCGGTTTGAAGGTCAACCAAGGAGAAGATGGGTGCTTCATAAGTCAAGCCAAATACATCAAGGAGATGCTGAAAAGATTTGACATGACAAACAGTAAAATAATTACAACTCCGATGAGCACCACAACATCACTGGATTCGGATGAAAATGGTAAATTAGTGGATGCAAAGATCTATAGAGGTATGATCGGCTCTTTGCTTTATTTGACTGCATCCCGACCAGATATCCAGTTTAGTGTTTACCTATGTGCTAGATTTCAAGCTAGTCCTAGAGAATCCCACTTGACTGTCGTCAAACGTATCCTTAGATATCTTGTCGGCACTTAAGATTTGGGATTGTGGTATCCGTCATCATGTGATTTATCTCTTATATCTTATTTTGATGCGGACTACGCTTGTTGCAAGCTGGATTGTAAGAGTACTAGTGACTACTGCCAGTTTCTGGGAGGGTGTTTAGTTTCTTGGGCCTCCAAGAAACAACACTCGGTTACCCTCTCAACTGCAGAAGCAGAATATGTTGCTGCGGGGAGCTATAGCACCCAAGTGTTGTGGATTAAACACCAACTCCAAGACTACTTAGTGGATCTTGGTTGTGTCCCGATTCTGTGTGATAAAACTAGTGCTATCAACCTTGTAAAAAATCCAGTCCAGCACTCTAGGACTAAGCATATTGAGATTAGGCATCACTTCATTAGAGATGAGGTTGTTAAGAAAAACTTTGAGCTGCATTTTGTTGATACTCTAAATCAAATTACTGATATTTTCACCAAGCACTTATATAATGATAGGTTTTCTACACTCAGAAGGGAGCTTGGTCTTTGCCGACCTCAGGCCAATAAAAATTGAAATGATGATCTTGTTCAAGTTAGTGTGTGTTTTTACAGATTGGTGTTCCATGTATTGTTTATATGTAATTCTGTCATTTTGCATATGGTGTAGCACTGCATGTAGTCATAATGCATAATAAAGTTGAATTCATGTTCACGATGCATTGCATGGTTTGTGTAGCATCATACTTGTATGGCCATGGTATATTAAATGTTGATGTATGGAAAGACATGCTATGCTTGTCTAGAAGCACTCAATATGCGTGAGGTTTCACCTCCGCCAAGTACCATGCATCACTGTCGCATATAGGCCATATAGTAAGGGGGAGTTGTCTATTTACAGCATTGATGCATTTGTTTCATCTTCATTCAGTTACATTTAATAAGTGTACAACCTTGTGCTGGGTCATGCATTTCATGTCCGGCAACTTCATGTTCGATCAGGTCAACCCATGCTTGGTTCAAGTCAACCTCTCCTTGACATTTGTCATTGCATTTGCCTCAAACATAACTTCTTGAGTGCATTCATTGCATATCCTTAGGGGGAGTCTTGCTGCCTTTCTTAATCTCTTGCAATCTGAACTTCACTGGCTTCCAGTTTGAAAATGAGATCATGAGACAGACAGAACTATGGTGTAAGAGCTTTCTATTATATGAACTGATGATTGTCTATCCAATGAAAATGGTTCAGATTTAATGATTTCTTGAAGTTCTGATATATCTTTCGAAATCATCTATGTTCTGTGATTTTAATTGACCTTAACTAGAGATTGCATATTGTGCCTTGAATGGCTATCCTGATATCTGAAAATTTAAAATTCATGACGATCTTGGTGATACACTCGAGCTAAGTATTATTTTTTAAACATCTTCATGAGCTAGAATTCGTGAAAATCAATTTGACAGAGTAATGATATTATTGCATGGAGAAATATGTCACGTCCTCAAAATAAGTGACGAATGATATGTCATGATGGTCCCCTATTATCTTTATCTTAATTTTATTTGAACTCTAGGCAAAGCACTGGCATAATTGTTGAGAAATATATCTTCCCATCAAAGAAATGAGATTGTATATGTCATGACGTGACATTGCTATCTCTGTTCATTCTGAAGCATAACAGCCAGTCTTACCAAATACCTAGGAATATTAGCGTCTAAACAACGTGTATTCTTACGGCTAGGAGGCATGTACTCGACTCGATTACTCGTAAAATATGAGTCATGTGCATAAAATAACAAAAGATCATGAAAAATAGTGTTGAAATCATACCATTCCATGCTTTAGTCATGATTGTTTAGCCTCAATACTAGTTTTTGTGTTATTTCATTTGTAGTTATTGAACATGGATATATAAGACAAGGGAAGGTTAAACACTGCCTTGCCATGCGCTTTTGGTTCATTTCTATTAAAACATGGATGTAGATGCTTTTCAAACTCTGTTGATGATCTCGGATTTCATTAGCTTTGAACCATATATGTTGCTCACGGTCTGGTTCAGGTTTGCATATAATGACTTGCTCTCAACTCCTTTCAGCTCTGGTCTCATAGACATCTGTCACCTTCTCTACCTTATCCCTCCTTTTTGCTGTTGTCAAAGGGGGAGAAAATGTCTTGTTGTGAGTCCTTTATGAGCTAATACCTTTGTCCGTCCTTTGTGCGGCCTTTGTGAGTTGTTAAAGGGGGAGAGTGAATTGTGGACGGGGGAGAGAACCTTGTGAGCTTTGAGTCTTCATATGTGATGGGGGATTATGCATAGCATTCACATGCTTTGATCATCCATGCATACATATCTGCATTCACATGCTTTCACTATCATGGATCTTGAGCTGCACATGTCGCATATGTCATAAATTTTACCATCTTGGATATTACTACCACATAATGACTCACGATGTTGCCATCATCAAAAAGGGGGAGAATGTTGTGCCACTGTGGTCATTTGAGTCATCTTGTGGTCACTTGGGTCATTCGACATTATCCTGTGGTCATTTGAGTTATTTGATATTCTTGGTTTTGATAATGGCTAAACAATATAAGTCAGTGATGTTTTACCACTCTTATATGACTAAACTACTTGAATGTTCTTTCATGACAGATATGTCGAGGACTGGTGTGGAGATGGCAAAAGTGAAAGCTCATTGATCGCGCCCAAGCAAGGATGCAAATCTCTTTTACAAGCAAAAGTCGACATTTCACATTCGGCACTTCACATAGCCAAGGTCGATGCACAAAGAAGCATAGCCAAGAGAGCCCAAAGTCAAAGACCCAGTTGACACCTTCAAGACTGTGAAGGTTGATGCCACAGATGAGAACGGGCTGCTAAAGGAGTTAAGTGAATGAGCTAAACGGTTAACGGACTGAACCGGGGAAACTCGGGATGTCCCCAGCTGGCGGTCGACCGCCAGCCCAGGGGCGGTCGACCGCCCCTACCAACAGCTCCCAGTCTACACGAGTCTCAGTGGCGGTCGACCGCCAGCCCTGTAGCGGTTGATCGAAAATACCAGGGACTAAAAATCTATAGCGTTTCTCAGTAGCGGTCGACCGCCAGCTTCTGCAGGTCAACCGCCAGTCCTGAGCCAACAAATGTTGACTTTGTTTTCCACTTCAAGAAGGGCCATTCTCCATGGATTTCTTTAATCCTAAAGTTACCCAATCACCGACAAAATGTGGATCTGGTCTGGGGGGTTTCTATGGACCATTCAAAGGTTATAAAATACACATAAGAAGGGTTGGAAACCCTAAGGCTAAGAGGGGAGATCAAAGGAGGCTGCAAGGGTGTGTTCAAGGGAGAGGAGTTCGAGCACTGTAGCTGTGAACAGCACTCCGGGAAGAAGTTCTTCATCAAATCCTCAAGTGATTCAAGCTACATCAAGAGGAGATCAACCCCAAGCCAAGTGAAGATAAAGCTACAACCATCATCCTCTTCATCATCTCAAGGTGATCCAAAGAAGCTCATTCTCAAGGGAGATCAAATCTGCATCCTTCATCTTCTTCATCATCTCAAGGTGATCCAAAGAAGCCCATTCTCAAGGGAGATCAAATCTGCATCCTTCATCTTCTTCATCAACTCAAAGCGATCCAAGCAAGATCTCTTTACAAGGAAGAAGATACCATTGAAGCATCCGACTCAAGCTCCAGCAATCTCAGACAAGATCTTTTCTCTTTGAGCATATTCTATATCTTGTTTGAGTGTTTTCATATTTGTTCTCTTTCCACTTCATTCAAACATTTGAAACTGAAGATCGTCCCTATCTGTGGTTAGTAGGAAGGCAATCAGTAGTTGTCCGATCTGCGGTATTGACGTCCCTACCGGTGGTTAGTAGGAAGGCAATCCGAGGTCTTTCCGATTTACAGTTCAGTTCGTGACAATAGTGGATCCTCACCGGATTTGGTGAGGGGTGGACGTAGGACTGGAGATTAAGTCCGAACCACCTTAAAATCCTTTGTGTTGTGGTTTGTTTATGTGATTGCTTCGTTCTAGATGCATGCTTAGGTTCAAATCGATATATTTGTTGCTCATCTTGCCAAGCGAATCATAGTGTTCTTCGATAAGCTAGTTACACTTTGCTGTAATTTATTTTATCTAGCTATATAGAGGGTTGCATTACGAAAAGAGGGGCAGATCTATTCACCCCTCCCCTCTAGATCCCCTGTCCACTACTCAACAGGAGGTGCTACCCAATTTTTGTCAGAATTGTGGACTAAACAAAATTGAACTAACGCTCAAACGAGGACTGAACAATTGATATAATGCTAAAGTAATAACATCAAACACCAAAGAAGTAAGGGATAATGCTGATTTAATAAGAAGGCTGAAGATAATGCACTCATGTTGAGCACATGATCAAACGAGTTGCAAATACTCCTGCACAACAATGTGATTAAACTGGTCAAGAACAAACTTGAACAACATTACAATGCTAATATGAAGATGATTAAACAAAATGTCATGCTCGCAACAATAAAAGAAAAGGCACTCATCCAAAGAAATGATATGAACACGTGGAATAGATAAAAAAAATCAACTAGTGCTCATTCATGAACACACACATTCATGCATTTGTTGAGCACAGGATGGCCTGAAACCTGCTGCAGTAGGGGTCGACCCTCTCCCTCTGATCTACCCATTGCTCCCACTGCGTTGACCTCACCTGATCTCAATTAAACCCTACGTCGACCTCGCTGCATTCCAGCTAACCTTGAGTGGATTCCTATTGAGTTCATTCGATGTCCAATTACCAGCTCTGCTATAATACAACCCATCCGCCTTGCATTAACATTCATTCAAACCCCATGAGCATGACCCAAATCACTCACTCGCGCATTCCCTCAGCATCAAACAGTTTATTGACATTCATACTTGCATCATCTACAGGAATTAAGCTATATGCATAGACCTCCTGTGCATGTTTGCAACTCTTGGTCAGTTAGCCAATTTCGGTCGACCAAACCTTTAGTGTGTCAACGCATGAGATAAGTTAGGTCGACGCATCCCTTGGCAGCTCACTAAACTACCTCTTGGTGACTTTCTCTTGATCACCCAGGGTCAACCCCCCCCCCCCTTGGGCGTGGCTTTTGCTTAATAGCCAGCCCTATTGAAGTGAGCTATATGTCTCAAATGCATCATGAATTCATGTTAGCATTTGCTTAGTTTTCATGAGCATAACTAAATTAATACTCCATGCATCTTCTAGCATTGAGCAACACATCAACATCCATCATACATGTTTCACGCGCATGAAATAAACCCCATGCATCTCCATATGCATGCTTGAACGCCACGACTCGGGACTTGTGATGTATCAAATGGTGGACTGATGAAGGCTGGGTTACACCCATCCGGACCCTCCCACTATACGCGAATATATAACTCCATCTCGTACCACAATCCTACTGCATAAACGCATCACATGCACATATATGTGCTTGCAAAGAATCATCCCCTACATAAACAATACATGCATTGATGCATGCCATACACCTAATGACGAAACAAAAAATAAATAAAGGAAGAAAAAGAAAGAAAACTAAAAGAATGGAACAAGAAGACCGAAGTTTAACACTTCTTAAAAGCTCCAGGATTAATCCACTACAGGAGTGAACAAATGAGAGAAGAATAAGACAATTTCCTGCTCACTGGCATGGGGTGCGTCGACGCAGCCTGGCTCTGCGTCAGCGCAGCAGTTCACGCCAGCTTCTTGGATGAGGCAGGTGCGTCGACGCGGCCTAGGCCCTGCGTCAACGCACTGGCCGTTGGCCCTTTTGGTCTATTGAAAGAGATGAAACAAAAGGAGAGGGGAAAGAAGTGACAATAAAACACAAAGATAAAATAAACAACAAAGGTTAAAACAAAATCTTAAATCAATAAATTTAATGGCATAAACCATTGATAAAAAATATGATAATGCATAAAGAACAAAAGGAAATAAATAGGCCTACAACAAAATAAAAGAGGATATGATGTAGCTCTCACCTCCTTTGGGCCCTATGCAGGGGGACATTGACAAGGCCTCCACGGGTCATGCTTGAACCTTGGGATCATCCCATCATGGTCATAGCCTAACTCTGCTCTGGGCCAACAGTCCGCTGTGTTTTAACCAAACTTCTATCGGGATCTACTCCCGTATATCAAAGTCGCCATATCTCTGGCAGATATATTTATAAATTTGGACTCTTGTCTAGATATGAATGGGTCAATTAATGGCCGGCATTGTCCAACTGTTTACCCTTCAATAGGGGTTGTTTTATTGAAGTTTGGAATTCTCATTCCTTTCTTTACTTAATATTGATTTATGGCCCGCCGGCCCCTTTTCCTGTGGTTTAATTAAAGGTTTTCCCCTCTCCGAGGGGATGTAATTAACGCCGTGACCTTCATGGCACGGCGGGTTCTTAGTTTCAACCCGATACCCACAATCGTCTGGTTTGTCAATCGGAGCGCACCCGTGGCTTCAGACCACCCTAGTCTTGAAGCTCGAATAAATTGTCATCTCGGTGACTGGCATGCCCACGCACTTAATAAAACTCTAAAAGTAAAACAAAAGCCAGAACCAAGATTGAACGAATGAAAAGACCCGAATATCGAGTGCGTCCACAAGTTGGCACGCTGATACGGGACGGACACGGGAGACGACACTATTAGGTGCCACCCTCGGACTCTAGATGAAGACGCGACCAGCAGCACACACCAGGGAGACACTAAGCCCGACACTACGAGCTCCTAGTGGTAAAACGTCGCTAACAGAAGTGAAGCTCACTCGTCGTCCCAAGCGAGGGAAAGCGCGGACCGTGCGCGGTTAAGGAACCGGCGGAGGTCAAGGGTAATCCGACTCAACTTTCGGACTCGGATCGAGTCACGGGACGGGTCACTCTCACTCTCACAGTGGTGACATGGACACATGGGCTAGTACCTACACTCTCGGCAGCGGCCTAAGACCGTATACTAGCTAAGCAATGTAACGCCAAGAAGTTCGGACTATTACCTCCACGCACCCGACGTGGCGAAGACAACCCCGGCCAATCACGGACCCTCGGTTAACACAATTTTACAGCAGTACAATAATTTGACTCACTCCACGTAGGGAGGTAAAAGGTCACATGCGGGGCCCGGGAATCACGCGAATTGGGTTGACGGGCAGCATCTTGATGTCGCCCGGCGGTGCCGAACTCCGCATTTTCGTGCTTTCCGAACGGCGGGTTCTGCGGGCCCGCGGGGCCCACGGATTGCGCTGTCCTCCGGATCTGTGGGGGTGGGACCCACTATGATGGTGACCCCTGGTGGCGCGCCTCCACGGATGGCGGTTGGCCGGGAACACCAATCGGGGGTCGATCGGTCCCGATCTACAAGCTTTGAAGTTGCTGTCCACGAGCTGAGGTTGCTGTTTAGCAGCGCGCGCTCCGGCACAAACGGCCGCTGCGATCAGCCCCGTCGTCGGAATGCGATGAAACCAGCGCCGTTGGAAAGAGGATTCAAAATCCTTCAACCTAGGGCCAGTGAATCTTTTGAACCTCTGTGTACCTAGGCTTTAACTATTTTTCAATCCTCTATTGCACAACTCCCGAAATATCAGATCAGCATATGAGTTTCCTGTAAATGGCCATTGACCGCCTGCTTTCCTTTGGAAACAGGCTTCGATCTCTTCTTCAAAGTTGTAGGAAATCAAACCATGAATTTGGGAAAATTTTTGGAATTGGATTTGGAGGTGGTGGCGATTTGATATGATTTTTGGAAAGACTGGTGGTCGGATCTGGGAACAGGTGGACAGAACTGTAGATGGGACTGAGAACGATTTTAAGAAAATAGGAAATGGACGAACCAGAAATTTAGAAAAATTGAGGATGAAGGGGTGGATGGAAGGAAACTCCAGTAAAATTTATGGGACTAACAGAAATCAAAAGGCGGACCTAAGATATAAAACACAGGGCGGATATGAATTTGACAGAACTCTAGCATAACTGAAATGAAAGGGTGGACGAAAATCAAAAATTATGAAACGGGATCTGAATGACAAACCAAAATTTATGGGATATTCTTAACACCTCTGGAACCTCCAGTAAAATGCACAGATCGATCTGAGCTCGTGGCTGAGACAAAAATTTTGTGGAAGTTGCTATGGTACTGCGCGGGCAGAACTCCGATGAAGACGATGGCGGTGCGGTGGCGGCTCGTGGCGGCGGCGGCGGCGACCGGAACTGATAGGGTGGAGTCTCACCACTAGAAGGAAGCCTTCACAGCTTCAAGGGGAGAGGGAGGGGCGGCCTAAGCCTTGCTCAAGGGATTTTCTTCCAATTCAAATGCATTAATTCTACTAAAATGGAAAATACAAGCTTAAATAGGTTACATCTCACATCCATCCACAACCATTGGATCTAGGGGATGGGAATGGAGGGTTGGGATGGAGTGTGACACACACACATAAAATAATATTAAAAAACAAAGGGGGGGGGGGGCGGCCCTTGGACCAAGGAGAGAGGGTGGACTAGTTGGTGGGGGTAGGTGGCCTCCCATGTGGACTTTTCTAGTCCATTGTCCCCCATGTGTCCAATTCCCATTCAAACTTCTAGATGCTCCCATGTGGCATGTTGACTGACCCCACGTGGGACCCTAGGCTGAGGTGGTCCAATGGGGTGGGGTCTGGGGGGGCCCGTGGGGCCCACGGGATCTGAATTGCACATAAGCCCCTATTACAATCAAAATGTCAAACCGAATGCAACGAAATAAACACAAATTAAACACACATAAAGTCTAACTAAATATAATAAGTGGGGAGGCTCAAGGCGGAGTCTCCAGGCTGTCTCCGAGCCAGATGGACGCTGAGATGGCTCGTGTCATGCTCCGTGTGCGGTACCGGTGGCTCGGCGTATCGTGCCGATCAACTGCTCGGGTGTCCGCACCAATTCTCCCCGAGTGGGAGAAACTCGACCCTGTCGAGTAAGGGTCTGCATCGCTCCTGTATCGCTCCAAAAGGTCTGGATCAATCCGCTGCAACTCGCCATGTGTGATCCATGTGTCCTCAGTAGCGGGCCGTCCTCTCCATCGCACTAGGTAGCGCGGGTAAGATCCACTCCTGGTAACTGTCACTTGCTCGTCCAGTATACGATCTATATGCTCACGCTGCCGTGAAAAAGGGGCTAGAGGTGGAAGTGGACACTCAGGTGTGGGATCACTCTCAAGGGGAGGAGATGGCTCAAAAGGCTCACTAGGGATCACCGCTGGGTCCCTATATGCAACAAGATCCGATACATTGAAGGTAGAGCTTATACCATATTCCTCGGGCAGGTCCACAACATACGCATTAGATCCAACGCGTTTCAACACTCTAAAGGGACCGGCTCCGCGAGCTTGCAACTTCTTAACGGTTCCAGAGGGAAACCGTTCAGGTCTTACCCTGATCATGACATATTCACTCTCTTGGAACTCTCGGTGGTGTCGATGGACATCGGCTAACTCCTTGTACCGTGCATTGCTGGCCTCAACTGTGACGACGGACATCGTCATGCAGACTCCTAACATGTTCAGCAAAAGAAAAGAAACACAGGATGCAAACACGACCTAACATGCTTACCAAAAGAAAAGAAACACACGGATGCATACACGACCCTAAACAACCCTACAGTTAGTAAAACCCAATCATATGCAAGGTGCTCCAGGACATCCGAATGTGTGCTATGCATGCATTTGACATAACCGGAGGTTAATGTCATGGTGGACTCCTAGACATCCTACGATGCACCAACCATGGACATGGGGTTTGGATGTGGGAAGTCCGGGAGGTTTGGGTGGTTGAGGTGGCCCGGGGAAACCAAAGTCCTCATTACCCCCAAATGACGGTTCGGACCTATTGCCATGTAAATGTTGCCAGGCCCGAGTAGGAGAGGTGTGATAGTGGACTTCCTTAAAGAGGTGGAATAGAGGTTGTGGGCCAAAGGGCCCATGAAGAAAGGGATCGAAGGGATCAAAGAATGTGTGACCCCTCGATATGGATTCCCTCATTTCAAGGTCCCATGTGTGGAATTCTAGAAGGTGTTGATGGTCACCTTCATCCGTGAAGGGAGATGAGACGGTGGGGGTATGATGGTGGACTCTTGAGAAAAGGTGGTGTAAATATGGTGGGTCACGGAGTCCATAAGAGAATGGGTCGAAGGGATCAAAGAAGGTATGACCCCTCAGACTAGGCTTCCACAAATCACTGTCCCACATTTGGAAATCTTGGAGGTGTAAATGATCACCTTCATTCATTGCGAGAGATGGGACGACAGTCATAGGTAGAAAGTAAGATTCCTCCATTGGGCAAAGGGGAATGAAGTTGGACTCGGCCGGCAAAGGGAGGAGTAGAAGAACCTCCGTGGTAACATGACCCACAGTGTACACGGAGGTGAGGGACCCTAGGGATGGATGTGTGAAGCTACGACCTGAAGGTCGGTCGAGCGTGGGGCCAACAAGTGCGTAAATGTCAACTGCCGGTCTAATCCTTTAAGAAGATCATCTAATGTATCCACATGGTGACTAGACCGGAAGGTGGTATGGAATGAGTTGACCGGCACTAATGGTAAGGTAGGGTCCATGGATGGGAGGAGAGATGGGGCCAAGCCGTTCTTGAGCCATCTAAGAAGTGGTTCGGCTATGAAAAGTGTACCCGTTAGAAACACGAGTGGCTCGGGCTTTGGCGGCTCCAAATGAGAGGGCTCCGAAATAAGATCGGAAGGTGAGGTTTCTCCAACCCCTTTATCCCCTAGGGCTAGAGATGTCCGAGTGGGACACTGTCCGGCAAAGTGGCCAAACCCCTGGCAGCCATAACACTGTTGTCGTGATCCTCTACGCTCCTTGATAAGTGGGTCCCTACCCTTATCCTCCTGACGGACAGGGGGTGTAGGCAATGGGGCTCTCGTGGGTGGGGGAAGAGGATCCACCAAGATGGGGAGAGGACCTCGAGATGGCACTCTAGATGACACTGGATTGGGACTACCGGTTGCTACCTCCTTAGGGTCATGCTTGGTTCTATCTCGGCTAGAAGGTAGGCAAGGGGGAAGCAGGGACTCAATATAATCACACTTCCTATCCACCTTATCCAAAATGATTTGGAAGAGTTCGGCAATGGTGGGGTTTGGAGTAGGAGCGATGTGATGGACTCCCCCATATGAAGTCGGCCTAGTCGTGGACCTAGGCTCTTCTACATGCGCGGCGCGTTGCCTCCGATTATGGCCCACTTGGGTGGATGTGATTGGGTGGGGTCGGTTGGAGGTGACCGGGCCGGGTAGGTAGACCTTCCTAAGTTCGTCCTTCATCTCATGCCATGACTCGATGGGCCTTTGCCTCCTAACCTCTCTCATGCGCTCAATGCTCTCCCATTTCTAGGCGGCTTTGTGGACAAGCCTCTCTCGGGAAAAACTAACTTGCATGGCATCGGACATAGTATAACAATCAAAGTATGTGTCCATGGCGGCTTCCCACTTGAGGTAGTCGCCTGGGTCATTGGAGCCATAAAAGTCCGAGGCTTCGGGCCTACGGAAGTGGAGGGGATGGTTGCCAAGCCCATGGGTGGACCAACGGCCATATTGCCCGGGTGATGAGGAATCCATGGGAAATTGGAGACTATACGATGGACATGCCGACACAAAGGGACAAGACAAACCGACTAATGCAAACACACACTAGATGATGCACTTAGACCTAACCAATATCCGGTACGTGGCGGAGATAAGCGACCCGAAGATCACTCGCGCAAGTACGCTACCTTCCCGATAGGCATAACCTAATGTTCGGGCAACGCCTTTTAATATACCGGGCTATTGGGTGAAATGCAATTTGAAACACTCTTTTTTTGTTGTTTTAAAATGATGATCCTAGACTCGACTTATACCATGATGCATGTAAGACATATGCAATGACTACCCTAGACTCAACTCGCTCTGATACCAAACTGATGCGGGACGGACACGGGAGACGACACTATTAGGTGCCACCCTCGGACTCTAGATGAAGACGCGACCAGCAGCACACACCAGGGAGACACTAAGCCCGACACTATGAGCTCCTAGTGGCAAAACGTCGCTAACAGAAGTGAAGCTCACTCGTCGTCCCAAGCGAGGGAAAGCGCGGACCGTGCGCAGTTAAGGAACTGGCGGAGGTCAAGGGTAGTCCGACTCAACTTCCGGACTCGGATCGAGTCACGGGATGGGTCACTCTCACTCTCACAGCGGTGACATGGACACACGGGCTAGTACCTACACTCTTGGCAGCGGCCTAAGACCGTATACTAGCTAAGCAATGTAACGCCAAGAAGTTCGGACTATTACCTCCACGCACCCGGCGTGGCGAAGACAACCCCGGCCAATCACGGACCCCCGGTTAACACAATTTTACAGTAGTACAATAATTTGACCCACTCCACGTAGGGAGGTAAAAGGTCACATGCGGGGCCCGGGAATCACGCGAATTGGGTTGACGGGCAGCATCTTGATGTCGCCCGGCGGTGCCAAACTCTGCGTTTTCGTGCTTTCCGAACGGCGGGTTCTACGGGCCCGCGGGGCCCACGGATGGCGCTGTCCTTCGGATCTATGGGGGTGGGACCCACTATGATGGTGACCCCTGGTGGCGCGCCTCCACGGACGGCGGTCGGCCGGGAACACCAATCGGGGGTCGATCGGTCCCGATCTCCAAGCTTTGAAGTTGCTGTCCACGAGCTGAGGTTGCTATTTTAGCAGCGCGCGCTCCGGCAAAAACGGCCGCTGCGATCAGCCCCGTCGTAAGAATGTGATGAAACCAGCGCCGTTGGAAAGAGGATTCAAAATCCTTCAACCAAGGGCCAGTGGAATCTTCTGAACCTCTGCGTACCTGGGCTTGAACGATTTTTCAATCCTTTGTTGCATAGCTCCCGAAATATCAGATCAGCATATGAGTTTCCTGTAAATGTCCATTGACCGCCTGCTTGCCGTTGGAATCAGGCTTCGAGCTCTTCTTCAAAGTTGTAGGGAATCAAACCACAAAACTGGGAGAATTTTTGGAATTGGATTTGGAGGTAGTGGCGAGTTGATATGATTTTTGGAGTGACTAGTGGTCGGATCTAGGAACAGGTGGACAGAACTGTAGATGGGACTGAGAACGATTTTAAGAAAATAGGAAATGGGCGAACCAGAAATTTAGAAAAATTTTGGATGAAGGGGTGGATAGAAGGAAACTCCAGTAAAATTTATGGGACTAACAGAAATCAAAAGACTGACCTAAGACATAAAACACAGGGCGGATATGAATCTGGACAAAACTCTGGCAGAACTGAAATGAAAGGGTGGACGAAAATCAAAAATTATGAAACGGGATCTGAATGACAAACCAAAATTTATGGGATATCCTTGATACCTCTGGAACCTCCAGTAACATTCACAGATCGATCTGAGCTCATGGTGGAGACACAAATTTTGTGGAAGTTGCTGTGGTACTGCACGGGCAGAACTCCGATGAAGACGATGGCGGTGCAGTGGCGGCTCGTGGCGGCGGCGACCGGAACTGATAGGGTGGAGTCTCACCACCAGAAGGAAGCCTTCACAGCTTCAAGGGGAGAGGGAGGGGCGGCCTAAGCCTTGCTCAAGGGATTTTCTTCCAATTCAAATGCATTAATTCTACTAAAATGGAAAATACAAGCTTAAATATGTTACATCTCACATCCATCCACAACCATTGGATCTAGGGGATGGGAATGGAGGGTTGGGATGGAGTGTGACACACACACATAAAATAATATAAAAAAACAAAGGGGGGGGTGGCCCTTGGACCAAGGAGAGAGGGTGGACTAGTTGGTGGGGGTATGTGGCCTCCCATGTGGACTTTTCTAGTCCATTGTCCCCCATGTGTCCAATTCCCATTCAAACTTCTAGATGCTCCCATGTGGCATGTTGACTGACCCCACGTGGGACCCTAGGCTGAGGTGGCCCAATGGGGTGGGGCCTGGGGGGCCCATGGGGCCCACGGGGTCCGAATTGCACATAAGCCCCTATTACAATCAAAATGTCAAACCGAATGCAACGAAATAAACACAAATTAAACACACATAAAGTCTAACTAAATATAATAAGTGGGGAGGCTCAAGGCGGAGTCTCCAGGCTGTCTCCGAGCCAGATGGATGCTGAGGTGGCTCGTGTCATGCTCCGTGTGCGGTACCGGTGGCTCGGCGTATCGTGCCGATCAACTGCTCGGGTGTCCGCACCACACGCCCGGTGGGACTGGGCCTCGTTTCATCTTCTCGCCAGGATTAGGGGCCCGACGGCCTCATATTAAAATACTAACTTTCTTTAAATCTAAAATTACAGGTTGCACCCTCATTAACACGATGGCTATTTCCATCGGACCGCTCGTGGTTGCTGATCACGCCAGGTACGGCTACCTGGCAGTCCCAACAAAGTTCGGTGACTTCCCGCCGGTAGTGGGCTTCCCCAACTTCTTGAGGGTAGCCTTCATCGAGCTCCTGGATGTCCAAGAGATGGACCCAGTCGCTCCTGCAAATGTGACCACAACTGATGTTACTGTGGTGGGCTGCTATGTCCACCACATTCACTTCCGTGCCTCCAACAACAAGAAGCGCTTGTCAGTTGCCAAGAGGGAGGCTAAAAAGAATGCCGGCATATTGTAAGGTTGGCTGTCGATGTCGGGCAAGTCCGTTCTAATTGGAGGAGTCTACAAGTTTCTGAACGGCCGGCAGGCCAGGATCTCTCCTAACCAGGTGATCGCAGTCGTACCAGCGCGGAACTCATTCCAAGCACTGGCTCAAGATAAGCCAGACCGTGTCAAGTTCGAGGAAAGGGGAGGTCTGGCCTCGGAGCCGACCAAGTTTAAACAAATCTGGGTGCCCAAACAAGGGCGGGCCCCTGCTGCTGTTCAGCCTGAACCTATTCGAATTGTTGGGTTCGATAGGGAAGAAGAAGAAAAGGAAGAAGAAATCGAGGTGCCAGCTGTGACATCTGGCAGACCAGTCTTCTGGGCCTATGGTCGGCAGGTGAATATGTATGCTTATAGCAAGAGATGCAGCTCAATGGCTGAACAACGGTAGCTTGTTTACCGGATGCCGGCTCAACCCAAGATATCACCACCAACACTTTGCCCCATGGATGGGCATGATGATATCACCCAGGCTGTCCGGGGATATTTTCGGGGTCTCAGGAACACCCATCAAGGTGCACAACGTCTCTTAGAAGCTGTGAGCGCTGCAGAAGATGAGGACCGGGGAGAACAAATCCACCCGGAAGAAATTGCTGATGATGGGTCCGGCTGCTATGGACCAATTTTTCATGAACGTGCTACACCGAGGGTTTCTATGTTCGACAGCTTAGCCTTCCTTGGACAGCTAGCCAGGAGAGTGATACGAAGGAAGAAGCACCTCCAGTTATTCAGTTGCAATATGGCTGGAGTGACCAGCTGCTATGGGTCCCTACCCGATGAACCTGAAGAGATGACTGGACTCGTCGAGAGGCCCGGTCCTATCACTAGAAGAAAGAAGGCTGTGGCTGACGCAGTACAAGCCCTTGTTAGGGGAACAAGCGCGGATGTAGTCACCCTGACTGCAAACGTGACCACTACTGAAAACGAGGGCGAGAGGCCATCACTCGCTTTAGATGCTCCATTGGAGGGAGGAGGCCCAGCACCTAACCCTTCCACCCCTGACCCGACGGTGATGATGTTACTCCTGAAGTATCAACAGGAGGTTGAGATACTAAAGAAGCAATTAAGCGAGCTGAGCATGCAAACATCAGCCTCAAAGCAGGCAGAAACTCCTCCTAAAACATCACGGCGTGGCGCCGACAGACTCGAGGGTTTGCCCCCAATGACGGATTCTCAGCCTTTACACAATTATGCCGGGGGCATGGCCCCGATACCACATCAGGGAAACCCCGCTGCTATGCCTCAAGCTACGGTGTTGGCAACACCTCAAATGCAGCAAGCGCACTGCTATCCAGACCCGGTGGGCCCTGCAATGGTGAGCTAGCTGATGGTGGAACAAATAATAGATATGAAGCTGGCAGATCGAGGTAGTGATGATTATGCCTTGTTCGATATATACAAGGTACCATATCTGGATCACCATGCTGCTAAAAGATTTCCTCTTGGCGTCAATAAGCCGCCGAAGTTTGACAAGCTCAACGGGCAAGGGTCGCCGAAGGAGCAGATAGCCTATTACATGAACGTGATGGGCGATTTGGCAATAGATGAAGCCTACCTATTAAAGTTCTTTGGGTCCTCACAGACGGGACTCACTTTCGAGTGGTACTCGAATCTACTGGCCGGGTCCATTAGCGACTGGCCAGATATGCAGCGGAAGTTCCGGGGGCACAGGGGTAAAGATGTCAATTTCCAAGGGCCTAGATGCGTCCGACGTCGGTAATGGAATGCCTCTGGCCCCACCTAAAATCAAGACGGAGGGCAATACTCCTGGATCCCATCAACATGGCTTTGCTATGATGGCAGAATTACATCAAAAATTGTAAGAATTTGAAATGTTGCAAAGCGAACTGAGCAAAATGGGTTTGCAATGTTGGCACTCAAAATGTGATGAACGGTGATCGAGCCGCAAAGACAAATGACACAGCCTACTGAAGCACAGAAGCCGATGAAGAACAAACTGCTAAAGACTTCTCGAGCTACCAGAGCCTCGAGTCACCTGGAATGAGCACCGGGGACTTTGCCTCGGAGAGTCAAGATGAATCCACAACCAGCCGGTAGTGCGACCAAGCCTGCCTAATGATCCGGCATCGACTCCGTTGTGTCGCTACCCTACACCCGTCGCCCGACCAACAACGGCGGTCTACCCGGTGGCTCGCCACCTAAATGAACACTCTCCTGAGAAGGAAGAACGCCATCAGCCCTTCATAACAAGGGACCAAAGGCTCTGGCAGCAAGAGGTCCCGATCACCCGACATGGGTTCGACTTCTCGCTATATTTGGTCCGTTAATGGCCGAATGATCGTCAGTCAAGGTGGAATTGTTCCGGATGTCGTACCATCCCGTAAGGAAGCTCCAGGCACGAGTCAAGCCGAGTCGGAAGCACAAATCACAATGCCGAAGGTCGTATCAGCGAAAAACCCGCGTGCTCGAGCCGAACACACACGAAGTTCCGATTAAGGCCATTCATCGTGCCGAGTGCCTCGTCAATGCCCGCCAAGGTTTTCCAAGGACCGTGGCGAGAGGAAGAGTCGATGGGAGCTTCTGGAATCATCCCCGGACCCCATCGGCTAGCCTGCGTCGAGCGAACAAGCTAAAACGACGCACAAAGGGTCACCGACACCCCTTAATCCGGCGCCATCAAATCCGGCGTGCCAAAAGCAATTGGGGGACATTTCTCCCGACGCCATTGAATCCGGAGCACCCTCCGTGGTGCCGGATTAGCTGGTTGCTATAAAGGCAACCCTCGTTCGACCAATTAAAAGAGAGAAGAGAACATTCAGAAAGAAAAGAAGGCAGTCGGAGAGAAGAATAATCCAGAGGAAAGGCCTGAGGGTTTTTGGTGTGAAAAAAAAAACCTCCCGTCGGAGCGTCTCCACGGCCGCCACCTCTCTCCGCACGAACCTCCCGGTGCCGAAGAAGAAGATCGTCTGCTTCTTTGTCTATTTAGGTGGGTCATTGTGATTTCCCCATCGATCCCCCTCTGCTCGGGTTTCTCCTCCGATACAATGTAAGTGAGAAGGGGGGGGGGAGGAAGGCGATGATACGAGCCTTGTTTCCTCTCTCTTTTCTCACCATATTTGTGATTCTCCACCTCTCCCTCTGTAATTTCTTTCATCTTTATTAATGAAAACGGTGACCGCGCGACAATGCCGGCACCAGAATGATAATCTGTACATTTTCTTTTCTTTCGTTCATGGAATGAATGGATATGTCAACGAGCCGAGGGGCCTAATGTTCTTATCCTTACTCTATATCGTTCTTTTTTTTATTACGTTTTCTCTTTACGGTCGGTGAAATGGCACCGCACAATAGTGCCGGCGCCGGGGAGGATGATGTACACATGGGCACATTTCTCCAGTGACCTATGCACAGAACGAATGGACGTGAGCGTGCCCGACACCGTGGTGACCTCTCCCGTCTGCTTCCTCTTCTTTCTGTATGTGCGTCCACCGGATTTGCTTCCCCGGCGCCGATTAAGCCCTGCTACACCATGGGCTACAGCAACTACTCTCCTCCCCTGAGGTCTCTCTTCCGTTCGAACGCCAAAGGTTTTCACTGCCGAAGGCACATACATATGTGCATTTCTCGATCGATCTTGGGCTGTCTTCTCACCTTCCCTCCTGCTCTCGATCATGAACAGGAGGGGATGAGGCCGTCCCCATACTCCTCCTCTTCGCCTTCTAAGATCCTCCGGGTGAATGCTTCGTTGACCTGTTAACATTTACATGCGCAGATATAATGCATACCTACAGACATTAACATTAGTCCGCTAACTGTATAAGTTTTCTCACCGCACTGTCTTACCGTCTCGTTAGTGAGGTTCGGTGACCCGAGGAGGGGGACATTCCCCACCTTCTCATCCTAATCACTCGGTCTACAGGAGTTCATTTGCCAATAATGAATCTTCGAAGACCAATGAGTGCGCAGTAATTGGGTTAATCCCAACATTTCAAATCCACAGCCCCTAGCGGGCCTTGTGGTGGCCGTGAGACGGGTGCCCCTCGTAGGCTGGCCCTCAGGGTTTTCCCCTCTCTGTTGGTCGTCCCGACTTAGACGTGGTACCGACTCGGGTCGCATGCCCCTCGTAGGCTAGCCCTCGGGGTCTTCGTTCCCGTTATGAGTCGCGCTATCCGTCTACTTTCCACGCACGGACTCGGTGCCCCTAGTAGGCTAGCCCTCGGGGTTCTACTATCCGTTCGGGTTTGCGGGCCGCCGTTGTGCCACCCAGCCCATAGGTGTTTACTCCGCCATGTGAGTACTCCCCGCTTCTCCCCTACGATCCTCTAGGATGGGGAGATCATGCTGAAATTTTGGCTCGAACGAGTTTGACTCGGATCGATCATCGCGCTCGAGTACGAACCCCACGCGAGCCTGTGACTTGACTTCTGGACGGCCCGGGACCAATCCGATGAATGACTGATTCAATAAACTCCCAAAAATCCTCCAAAATGTGTTAATAAGTCCAAAAATAAATCAATAAAACTTCAGTTTCTGTGAAACAGGGCTAAATCGGCGCCATTGACACTCGGCGCGCCTTAATTCGGGGCGCCTTGAAACGGCGCGCCCTATTCCAGCGGGCTAGAAGGGGAGCGCGCCATTTTCAGGCCAACCCATATACCTACGACTGGTGGTGTCATTTTTTCCTTTACCCATGCTTCCGGCACCGTTTTAAGCTCTATGCTTACGCGTACCGCGTCAGTTTCGTTCTGAATCGCGTCGTCGTGTCGTTTCAACCCTCTCCTCGCCTCCGGGGCAATTTCCAATGCTAATAATAGAATTAAATAAACCCTGTAATCAATAAATTGAATAAATTGGTTTGTCTGAACCTGAATTAGCTAACTTCATAGTTTCATCATCATGTTTTAGTCTAAGCATTCATGACGCATCAATGTATGCTTGAGTGCGCGAGCCCTTGGTATATCGAATGACATTAGCCGAAAGCCAGGCTACGCCCGACAGGAAGCTCTTGCCATGCGTGATGGTGGTCTCCAGACCCATGTCCTCCGCCACGTATCGAGAGTTCCGCCTTAATAAACTGTACATGGTAGACTATAATATCTTGCATGACCATCTGCATCCTTTGCATTATTTATTCCGGCCTCGACAGCCCTCTATCTCGGTAATTAATCAAAGGTTTTCCCTCCTCACGGGGGATGTAATTAATGCCATAGCCTTTATGGTATGGCAGACTGCTGGTCCCGACCGAATCTCACTCTCGCCCGACATGGGTCAGAATGAACGCACAATAAACTCGCCACTTACGTGACTGGCACGCCTGCGCCGTCAATCAGTCAGTTAATTACCGGTTAATTAATTGGTTGATCGACGCGTAAAATAAACAAAATAAACCCACCAAATAATAAAACCAAACCAAATCAAAAGAAGGAGAAATCCCATCGTGCGAAGCAGTCTTGGCACGCCTGGTGGGACATGTATAATAAAATACCTCTGGTAAAATAAACCACAAAACATGCATCCACCTGGTTTGCGCCCGAGCCCGCCAGCTCTGGCGATGATGAATAAGCCAAATATGGAACCGATGATGGAAATGAAGCCATCCGAGGAAGAAATTACCAAGGCAAAATTATATGAGATTAAACAAAAGGATGGTGAATCCTCTCTAGACTATATCCGTCGATGGAGGGACCTCAGCGCCAGATGTCGGCACCCGTCGAACCATGAAGAGGCTGTCCGGATTTGCAAGTGCAATCTGAAGACAGAGATCTTAACAAGAACGATTGGCATTGAAGTCAAATCTTTCGATCTCTTGAATGCTATTGTGGCTGATATTGAGGCCTTTTTGGTGAAATATTGCCCGGCCACAGCCACCCCAAATTAGAAGAACAAGTATACCGACGAACAACCGATGCAGAATGAAATTCATACTACTGATTTTCAAGCCTTCGAGAAGCAAAGAAAGAAGGCGAAGGAGGCATCTAAACCTTCCATAGCTAAGCCTGCCAAGTAGGAACCCTCGCTAAAGGATAAGATGATGAAGCCCTACTCCTTCCCTAAGGAGAAGACTCGGGTCCTATTCGAATGGACTACCCACTATAACAAGATTACACTCCCGGACCCAAAGAAGCCCGGTGATGTTGCAAGGGAAAATGATCCTTACTTCTGCCCATATCATCAGATGCTTGGGCACCCCATAGAAGACTGTTATGTCTCCAAAAATGTCATTCAAAGCTTGATTCAGAAGGGCGAACTGTAAATAGGGGAATATAGGGTGGACCCACCACGCCCCCACCAAATGCCCGGCTTTAAAAGGACGTCTAATATAGCCTCACCACATCGGCGAAAGAGCAATATGCTCCAGAGGACATCTCAAGTCCCTTGAGCTGCAGTAGGAAGCTGGTGAAAAAATGATGGAATATATAGATGGTACCTGTTCTGGGGGCAGATGTACATAGAAAAAAATGCTGGAACATATAGATGGTACCCCATTCTAGGGGTAGATATATATCAACAAAAATTTCGGAAGGTACAGATGGTACCCCATTCTAGGGGCAGATGTATGAAATATCAACAATAGTGTACATGAGTACTGCCGAATGCGTTCCCCCTACTAGGGGCAGTGGTCACTTATAGCAGTGCTGAATGAAATGGTAATATAGGCTATTCAAGGGCCATTTTGTTGCAGATTCCTGCACTGTACATTTGCTGCTGATGACAAGGGCTATCCACATGGTGGAGTCCCAGATAGCAATAAAGGTAAAGAAAATGAATGATGAATGATGAATGAAAGAAAAATGATAGAAGCGCATCCAATCACCTATGTTCAAGCCGGTAGATGCTCAATAACATTTGAATGAATATACAAGATCAATGTGTCGGTATTTAAGCTTGTGGATGAGCAATAATACTCAAAGAAGAGAATGATGAAGGCATCGGCGTCTGGGGCTCAAGCCGATAGATGTTCAGCCAATCGGGGCTCAAACTGATAGATGTTCAGCCAATCGGGGCTCAAGCCGATAGATGTTCAGCCAACTGGGGCTCAAACCGATAGGTGTTCTGCCAATCGGGGCTCAAACCGATAGATGTCCAGCCAATCGGGGCTCAAATCGATAGATGTTCAGCTAATCGGGGCTTAAGCCGATATATGTTCAGCCAATTAGGGCTCAAATCGATAGATGTTCAGCTAATCGGGGATCAAACCGATAGATGTTCAGCCGATCGGGCTCAAGCCGATAGATGTTCAGCCGATCGGGGCTCAAACCGATAGATGTTCAACCATTGGCAATCAAACCGATAGATGTTCAATCATCAGCGTCAAAATCGACAAATGTTCGATGTTCAAGCCATCGGCGCTCAGGCCGACAGATCACGAGCCATCGGCGACCTAGCCGACAGATGTCCAGATGTCTAGTTATTGGTGATCAAGCCAACAGATAATCGACCATCAGAGTCAATACCGACAGATGTTCAAATGTCCAAGCCGTTGGCGATCGAGCCAATAGATGTCCAAATCATTAGCACTGAAGCCAACAGATGCTAAGCCATCGGTACTTAAGTCGACAGATGTCAAGCCATCAATGCTCAAGCCGATAGATGTCCAGATGTCCTGCGATTGACGATCAAGCCAACAGATGATCAACCATCAGCGTTAAGCCGACAGATGTTCGATGCCAAGCCATCGGTGCTCAAACCGATAGATACTCAACTAGCAGTCTGGACGTTTTGTCTAAGCCAATGATTGTCCCACCTTTGGCCCGGACCTTTCGTCCGAGCCAATGAACTAAATGACTCTCCTTTGGTTAACACCAATCCCTTTCGTCCCGCCGAACTCACCTCAATACATCAAGGCCCTCCTTTCCTTGACTCAGCAATAATTTCATGCTTACAAATAATCAATAAACAGATATTTCCATCAAGCCTTTAGCAAAATAATAATGATACGATAAGAACAAAAAAAATATAATAAATAAATATATATATATATATATAAACAAAGAAAACAAAAAAGGACAACAACAATGACAATAATAATGGAATTAACCAAAAAAAACCCCTCCATTTTACATGTTTTTGAATGCTTGTTCGCCCTGTTTACGTGCTTACCTATACAATAATTTAATACACTATCTTTGAAGTTTCTAGGACCATATCTACTTGCTAAATAATGCTGCCCTGATCCAAAGATATGTGCGCGTCATAGCACACGCTAAGGGATGAAACACCGAGGAGCTTCAGGCGTTCGATGTAGCACCCGTGGACCTCGTCGTCCCTGGTGCATCCTCTGTGGAGCTGGCCCCTCCACCTGTTGTGGAAGGTTTGGCTTCCTGCTACCTGCATGGCCCGCATGCTACTGGTCTCGCCATAGGTGCATCTGGAGATTCTCTCCTGGTGAACCTCCCGCATGAGGGGACTTGCCAACCGCCCGCAGCACATACGCCGCCCTCTGCTGCCTCCCCTCAGCCGGCCTTATGCTCCTTGCCCCCTGTCTCCCTCCCGTTGGAGTCCACACCGCAGCCGGTCACGGTTCGCGTAGAGGGTCTGCGGGCCGCAGGCGCCCAGTCACCTCCTACCTCATCTCGCCTCTTGGTCAACGTGGCAGCTCACTCCCATTTCTTGGGAGCTGACTCAACTCCTGCAGCCCCTCACCCGAGCATGGGACCTGCTATGGATGTCTCTCAACGGCCTACTCTGGAGCTGTTGCCTGCGGTCTCCTCCTTCCAGGCTGAAGGCTCCACCCCGATGGACAGTCTCCCCCCTTTTGTCTGCACCTCGCATGCTGCCTCCAAGGTGTCTATGGCCTCTCCTCTTCCTGGGACTAAGCCTCCCACTTCTGCTCTAGGCTCAGTCTCCACTGCTGCTCCTTCTCCGGTGGAAGTCCGCCACTGCACCGACCCTGTGGATGCGCCTCTCCAAGCTGTGCCTGCGGAGGCTTCTCTCGGTTCTCCCCAGGCCGTACGGGTCCTTGCGGAGGGTGCTCCTCACCCATGCCCAACTTCATCCGAGGCTGTCTCTCTGCCCGTTGCTCGGATGTCTTCTCCGCTGGCCCTTGGGCTCCCGGCCCCGGATGCTCACCCTCTTGGAGGCCCTCCTGCTGGTCTCAATGCCGCTGCGGCCGCTTGGGCTCCTGGCCTGCCGCCCTCCTCCCAGCCGGCTGCCGTTCTTAGTTCTTTGCCTTCTTCCACTACTTCTAAGGCTGCCCCACGCCTCTCTTTCGCCCAAGCTCTAAAGAAGAAAATTAACCGGGACCCGCCCGGGCCAATCGTCGACTCCGCCCCACCTCCTGCACCGGTGCATCCCGTGGGTGCTGTGCCCCCCTCGGATCTTGGCATGCCTCTCCAGTTCCCTAAGCTCGTCCAGGCTCTCCATATCCCTGGGCTTGAGCCTGCTTCGGGGTTCCGAGACCTTACGGCGGCTCATACGGCTTTTGTGGGCACCTCTTGCCAGGGCCGCTCTCGGACGCCCTCGAGGATGGATGGTGGAGCTCCTCGGCGTTCCTTCCGGCGGTCCAACTCCACTTCCTCCTCGCGTGATCGACAGTGCATGTTTGAGGACGCTGCTCTCCCCCCCCGTCATTCTCTTCGGATCCAATCTTCTTCGATGGCGCCCCCGCCGCTGGCCGACTCTTCCTACACGGAGGTGCTCGATCACGACGGTTCGGAGGTTGATCCTCTTGATTGGCCTTGCTCTCCGAGTCGTCAGCGCGGTGTCTGCTCTGTGTTCTCCTCTGACTCTGAAGGGGTCTTCGACGAAGATTCATATTTGTAGGGGCTATGTTACTTCTGTGGGTTCTAGGGCTTTGTTTCAGGCCACGCCTGGGTCTTCTTGGTCTTTTTATGCTTTCTTGGGCCTTTGGCCTTGTACGCCTCTTGCCCCTCTTTGGGCGCTTCCCCTCCCCCCCATGTACCCCTTTCTTATTTTCTGCTTTCATATATGAAAATCGCTTGCCTGGTGGCCGGGATAGTGTTTTCATCTTCTTCCGTAATGAAGAGGTGAACCCCCTCTCCCGCCCCCCCCTTGCAAGTATCAACTTCAGTTAAAAAAAAAGGGGGATGAAACACCGATATGATCTGCGGTAAGTGCATGCGTCTAGGAAAAGAGTCATAGTTGTGTTGCTAGCATAACTCATGAACTACACACAAGACAAAACTCCCACACTCTGCACACTATGTGAGTAGTGATCCTTAACCGTAGGGATGCCAGAAATTATACCTAGCACTCTATGGATGCTCGAATGCCTATACTTACACAGAAAGGCAATCGTAAGGAAAAAATTACCTACCCCCCCCCCTTTTATAAGAAAATATGATGATGAAATGAAAAGATGATGAACAATAGGGGAATGTGAATCCAAGAAGCCAGGAATCCCCACTAAAACAAATGAGAAAATTCACGTAAAAATGGTGAATCAAACTCCGTGATAAAATTATAATAAGAGAATATGAATCCAGGAAGCCCGGAATCCCCACTAAAATAAATGAGAAAACTCGTGCGAAATGGTGAAGCAAACTCTGTAATGAAGTCACGATAAAGGATGAATCTTAGTAGCTGGGAATCCCCATTGAGACACATGAGGCCTCGCGTCGAACGGTGAAATCCAAAATTAAGAATAAATAAAGGGGACTGTGCGAAACTACCAAAAGTCGAAAGCCTCGAAGATATGGGTAGGCACTAGTGTAATCCTCTAGTGTTGCTTAGAATAGCTGAATATCCCTATGTCTAGGGCTCACTACTCATATACCTGCACTCTCACGCCACAGAGAAGTCATCTTGGGTGTGGATTCTGAATTAAACTACGCACATATGCTATGCGATATCTCCTTTACGAATGCGCGTCTCCTTTGGTGGTGCGTCGTGGATCGCCCTCTATCCGCGATCATGGGCGCTGTTCTTATCCTACTTTGATAGAAGGGAGATATAAGATATATTTATTTTATGCTTGCTACCGATGAATGCCTGTATGCTTGGATGGAAAATGAACGATGATAAATAATGATGAGATAAAATGAAAATGATGACAAGATGGAATAAAAACAAATGATGAATGAAATAAATGATGATAAAAAAATGGAATAAAAATTTGAAATGAATGATATGATAAAAAAGGAATAAAAATGATGATGGAAATGAAAATAATGAAATGAAATGAAAATGATGATAAAAAATGATGAAATGAGATGAAAATGATGATAATAAGAAATGGATGAATGAAATAAACGATGATGAAATAAAAGAAATGATGATGAGATATAAAAAAATGAATGATGAATGAATGAAATGACGATGATATCCAACGCATCGGCAACCAAGCCGATTGATGTCAAATGTTTAAGCATCGACGACCAAGCCGATAGATGTCAGATATTCAAGCATCGGCAACCAAGCTGATAGATGTCAGATATTCAAGCATCGGCAACCAAGCCGATAGATGTCAAATGTTCAACCATCGGCAACCAAGCCGATAGATGTTAGATATTCAATCATCGGCGATCCAAGCCGACCGATGTCAGATGCTCACCCATTGGTGGTTAAGCCGACAGATGTCGAATGTTCACCCATCGGCGGTCAAGCTGACAGATGTTAGATATGCCACCATCGGCGACCGAGCCGACAGATGTCAAATATTCAACTATCAACGATGAAGCCGACAAATGCCAGATGTCAAACCATCGGCGACCAAGCGGACAGATGTAAGATGCTCAACCATCGGCAGTCAAACCGACAGATGTAAGATGTTCACCTATCGGCGTCCAAGCCGATAGACGTTAGATGTTCAAATGTCGGCACCAATGCTAACAATATCGCCATCAGTCTCACCGAATTTCACTTCAGTAAGACAAGGACGAAATCTAAACCCGTGTGCCCCGCACACTCGTCCCTCGTCTGCACCATCCACGGGTGGGGGGCATTTGTGGACACTAAAAATATGATGGAACTGATAGACAAGCAAAGACCGCTCATCAAAAGAGGGAAGAAAAGCTCTTGAACAATAGGATGCGTCAACGCGGCCCCCAGCCTCCATCAACGCGCCTGAAGAACAAGATAGAATGAGCCATGCTGGCTCACTGGCCGCGTCGACGCGCAGCAACAATGGCGTTGATGTGGGCTTCAGAAGCTTGCTGCTGTACGCGCTGGATGAAAGGATACGTCGACGCATGATGGTCACTAGCGTCGACGCACCTGAAGAGACATAGCGAAAAGGAGGCCCCTGGCAACGGGCTGCGTCAACGACCTGGGACAGTGGCGTCGACGCATCTAAAGACAAAAGCCCAAGAAGTTGTAGGAGTTAGAAGCTGCATCGATGCAGCTCGCACCTTGCGTCGATGCACCTTCGAGCACGAAAGAAAAAAAGTGGGACATGACACGTGATCCGAAGAGTGCCTTCTAGAAGGATGTGCGGGCCATACAAGCACGTGGATCGAGGGCCCCAATGATTGGGAGAATATTCCCTATCTACCCTTGCCTTGGGAAAGAAGGAAAGGCCCCCCTGCGGCTATAAAAGGAGGGGCTCACCCAGAAGAACGATCCCTCCGACGGCTCTGCTTCCCCCCCTCCCCCGCCCCCCATTGGTGCTGTTCAAGAGTGATCCCCAAAAGCTTTCTTCTTCTTCCTGCTGTGCTCCTGTGCATGAGGAAGAGGGAATAAGAGAAGGAGAGAAGGTGCTGCCCATGGGGAGGGAGGGGAGTCAATGCTCTGCCCTCCCCCTTCTTTCTTTCTTGTCTCTACTATGTTCGTCGCTTTCTTCTTTCTTTTTCTGCTTGTTTGCTTCCCAGATGAACTAGTCATGGGTTGATGTATCTCTGTTTGTACAAACAATGAATGAAATGATGATTGTGTGTTGGGCGAAATTTATGCGACTATTTCTCCATTCTTCCGCCACAATGCTGTGATTTCCATTTACTTCTTGTTTTTTGTCAAAGAGCACCTCGATCCAGGGTCTACCCAATCGCAATGGGTGGATTCCTGAGTCTAGGCATCTATTTGATCATATAAGACTCCCCAATTGGACTTCAGTCTGATGTTTGGAGTGCAGAACGGGTTTAGTGTGATACTCCAATTTTCATGCTTGATATATCCCCCCCTTGGGCAATATTAATCTTACGAGTCCCTTCCCCCCGATATCTCAAATAGACCATGACTATTTGTGGTGATTCATATTAGTTCTGTGTGCCTGATTTGCATGTTGTGTCACCTTTCGATATGGGTGTGTTCCCACTACCTCGTGCATGGGACTTTAAGGGAGATAGCCATCCGCCTCTTCACCCACGGCTATGGGTTGTAGAGACGCCGGCGTAGTCCCAAATCCACCAGAGTCTATTTTCTTTCTACATTCCTCCCATTCAGCCCCAACCCATTGAGAGGCTACTGTTCATTCTGTGCCAACCGCACCCTAATGTTGTTCTGTTTGCATGAATGCCCAGCAGAGTGTTGCATAAAGATCCCCACATACATGGTTGCATTATCTCATTGATGTGTGAGAAGGTCAGCAAGTTCCTTTCATGCTCCCTCCATCGCATATGCATTTCTGTTCCTGATCCAGATATGAATTCCATAGTTTGCATCATGATGGTGTTCTAAACACCAATGTTTTGCGCCTCCATTTGGGCCACAGACTCGCTCGGATCCTAAGTGTAGCTTGTGAGCTCACATCTTGGAGCAACACATCGATTTTCTGGTTCAACAGAAGCTTTCTCTTGCAAGTATGGGTCCGTCTTTGGGGAAGGTACACGTTATGGTTTCATATCGATCTGAATTCCATTTAAGCACCCTCAATCCCTAGGGGTTTGCTGCCTTATAGCATGATCTCTGGTGGATGTTTCATCGAAAGGGTTAGATATCAATGGCCTTAGCGTCAGTGATATTTCACTGCACAAAAATGCATGATGCGGCTGGAAACAAAGTTATCCCTGGGTCAGTAGAGATCCCTTTGTAGGCTAGTCCTCGGGGTACTCTCTCTACCCAACTATGGGACATGGACTAGCCATCCTTGGCTCACTCTAAAATTTAAGGGCCATCTCAGGATTTCCTGTGGATAAGTTTCCAATTTTTCACCCCCAAAATCCGAGGCCGGGGGTGGTGTTACCCAATTTTTGTCAGAATTGTGGACTTAACAAAATCTGAACTAAGACTCAAATGAGGACTGAACAATTGATATAATTCTAAAGTAATAACATCAAACACCAAAGAAGTAAGGGACAATGCTGAATTAACAAGAAGGCTGAAGATAATGCACTCATGTTGAGCACATGATCAAATGAGCTGTAATTTTTTTTAACTCAAAGGCAATACTTGCAAGGTGGGGCAAGGTTTCCCGTTCACCCCTTCATTGGGGAAGGGGATGGACGCTCCACCCTGGCCATCAAGCAAGCAATTTTCATACATAAAAGCAGGAAAGGGAACAGTAGCACAGGAATAGGGGGGAGGGAAAGAAGTGCCCAGACAACAAAGGTGAAATGCTACAGGCACCAGAAGGGAGAAGTAAGAAATACAACATTGGGATGAACCCAAAACCAAGAGGCCCAAAAACCAGAAGACCCTAAGACATCCCAAGGGAGGAGACAAAGAGCTAAGGCCGGTGACTCCAAAACTACTAGTCCGCGCGGCCCGACCGACGAGACCTTCGTCTCCTCTTGTGGGCAGGCTAGAAACCAAGATCATCAAACTCTAGGGCCTGTTCGTGAACCGAGCCATCAAGCAAGCCCAGGGCAGAGGACACCGAGCCCACCACCTCACCGGAACCTCCAAAGTCACCGAGAGATGGAAGGGGGGAGCCCCCCTTTTGAAGATGACCCGAAGGCTAGACAACCGGTTGCAGCACAGCCTCAGGTGATGCTCCCTGGGAGAGTGCTTGGCTGGAGGAGTTAGGAGCAGAACCACCCTCAGCCAGAGAAGAGGCGCCCAGAGGCGAAGGGGCAATGTCGAATACTCCGACACAACAATGTGATTAAACTGGTCAAGAACAAACTTGAACAATAGAACAATGCTAAAATGAAGAAGATGATTAAACAAAATGTCATGCTGGCAATAATAAAAGAAAAGGCACTCATTCAAAGAAATGATAAGAACACGTGGAACAGATAAAAAAAAATCAACTAGTGCAAATTCATGAACACACGCATTCATGCATTTACTGAGAACATGATGGCCTAAAACTTGCTGCAACAGGGGTCAATGGGTCGACCCTCTCCCTCTGATCTGCCCATTGCTCCCACTGCGTTGACCTCACCTAATCTCACTTAAACCCTGCGTCGACCTCACTGCATTCCAGCTGACCTTGAGTGGATTCCTGTTGAGTTCATTCGCTGTCCGATTACCAGGTCTGCTATAAAACAAGCCATCCACCTTGCATTAACATTCATTCAAACCCCATGAGCATAACCCAAATCACTCACTCGCACATTCCCTCAACATCAAACAGTTCATTGACATTCACACTTGCATCATCTACAGGAATTAAGCTATATGCATAGACCTCTTGTGCATGTTTACAACTCTTGGTCAGTTAGCCAATTTCGGTCGACCAAACCTTCAGTGCGTCAACGCACGAGATAAGTTAGGTCGACGCATCCCTTGGCATCTCGCTAAATTGCATCTTGGTGACTTTCTCCTGATCACCCAGGGTCAACCCCCCCCTTGGGCGTGGCTTTTGCTTAATAGCCAGCCCTGTTGAAGTAAGCTATATGTCTCAAATGCATCATGCATTTTTGTTAGCATTTGCTTAGTTTTCATGAGCATAACTAAATCAATACTCCATGAATCTTCTAGCATTGAGCAACACATCAACATCTATCATACATGTTTCACACGCATGAAATAAACCCCGTGCATCTCCATATGCATGCTTGAATGCCACGACTCGGGACTTGTGATATATCAAATGGTGGACTGATCAAGGCTGGGTTATGCCCATCTGGACCCTCCCACTATGCGCAAGTATATAACTCCGCCTCGTACCATAATCCTACTGCATAAATGATAAGTGTGCATTTCTATGATTTAATTTATGATATTCACACTTTTTAAGAGTTTTAATGTTAATAATTATGCACTTATCACACTTAATATAAATTTTTGATCAAAATACGTAGTTTGATGAAATTATTATAATTTGAGTAATAAATACATTATTTTGCAGGCACTCGTCAAGAACTCCACAAGTCTGCTGAAAAAATGAACCAAAACCCATGGCCGACCAAGCCCAATCTTAATTCAAAAAGAAAAAGAAAAAAACTATAAATAGATATATACTTATATATATTCTATGTTTGAATAATAATAATAATATATATATATATATATCTATAGATATATCTCTATCTATCTATTTATATATATATCATACTAAATATATATCTATAATTCAAATAACGAAAAGAAAAAGAAATAAAAAGAAATAAAAAAATAAAAATCAAAACATAAACATCTATATATAGATATTATTATGATATATTCATATTCTTAATATATATATAACATATTTATATAATATATATATATATATATATATATTCCTCATATCTATATATACATAATATATCTATATACATCATCTATTATATATATATATAATAATACATTCATTATATATATATCCTCATAATATACATCCTATATCTCTATATAAAATATATAACCACCTCCTTCATAATATATGTCTACCCATTATATATATATATATCATATATAATATGAATACTAAGCAATCCACGTGATTGACTATGGCAAAGTGCTTTGGCATAAAGGTTGGCAGCCATATGTATATAATATATTTATATATATAGCCAAGGTGCTTTAGCCTCCACGTGAATGCTAGCCACATGCTGCAAAAGCTTCTCCACCGTGGGCCATGCATGCAGAGGCTCCACTTCATGGTGGCCTTCACACATAGGCAACCTTCAAAGCCTCAGGTGGGCTTCAACGCACATGCAGTCTTCACTTCTCGCGAAAGGGGCCAACAGAGATCTTCATGTGGTTAACAAGGGACATGTCGGCTGGTCTTCAACACAACAAGATGTGGTTGGTCTTCACACGGCCAAACAAAGAGTGCAACACAGCTTAACACGCGGAGCAGCCAACCTGACCAAACAAAGCGGCAGGTGTTCTTACGCAGAGAAGAGGCACACAGACAGAGAGAGCAATATAGAGAAACAGAGGTCTTGTTTAAAGTCTATAAAAGGGGGGTTGGGGAATGGTTTAAAGGAAGCCTTGTAATACCATTTTTAGTTCTTTTGCTGTTATTAATTTTTGTGAGAGAGCTTGTGAATTTTTGGTGTTTTTGAAGAAACAAGGAGAGAGAGGGCAGGAGGCCGTTCAGGTTTCAATTTCATTCACTATTACTATATATTTTTGAGTATTTTAGTCTTGTTTAGTCATTTACATGCTTTTATGATTTTCATTTAAATTTATTATCTTCTTCAAAGTTGTTCATCTTTCAATTCTCTACATTTTCTCTTTCAACCATTTTCTTTAATTTCACTCCATTTTTAAGTTATTACATGTTTTTCTAAGTTCTATCTTGGCACGTTACTATTCATCCAAGTTGATACCTTATTTTGTTCCTCCATTTTGGAGCCCTTCCAATCCTCTTTTCTTTCTGTGTTCTTCATAAAAGTTGTTTCTCTTTTGTAGATCTAACTTTTCTTCTTCTACCACTTCCTCTGATTCCTCATTATTTTTAAGTTATTTGTATTTTCCCACGGTTCTATCTTTTACGAGTTTACTGTTCATCCGCGCCGATAGATGTCAGTGTTTCATATTTTTCACCATTTTCCTCTCATTTTCTGTCTCTACACTCTTCATAAAATTTCTTCCTAACTTTCAGATATTTAACTTTATCTTTTGTCACTTCTTCTAATTTTGTCTAGTTTTAGAGTTATTTCTGTTCCTAACTCACCTTATTTTCATTATAATTTTCTATGTGTTCTTCTATCGATTTCACCCCTTCTAAATTGTATCTAAATCTCTCTAAGGCGATTTCAATTCAATTTTCATGATTTTTAAATCTTAAAAACTCAAGGTTTTAAACTTTCAAATCTACTTCTCCCTGTGGATTCGACCCAGTCTCATCACTTAACTATTATGTTTATTTAATTTGTGGGCCGGATATTTTAATTTGATAGCGGGACGTATTAACGACGTGCATTTTCCCGCCATCAATTTTGGCGCCGTTGCCGGGGATGTTTGAATTTGAAGTTGATAACTTTGTGCTTTCTTTTGTATATATATATTGGTGCTCACTCTTATTTTTGTAGAAAAATAAAAAGATCAGCAAAAGCATAAAAAATAAAAATATTTGAAAATGTCAAAAAATGTTGTGTCTCCCCGAGGTAAGTCTTCTTTATCTTCTACTCTTGTTATTTTTTATTTATCAAATAAAGAACGAGAGAATGCGATTAAGGTTAGTATTCTTACCATCTTTCCATAGATTTAGTTTCTTTATTTTTACTTTCAATATGTAATTAGTTTTCATGCTTGGAAATGTTCTTAAAAAAATAAAAAAATAGAAGAAATAAAAAATATGGTGGACTAGCTCAGTTCACTAATTAAAAAAAATATATAGAAAGATAAAAACATAAAAAATGTATAACTTGGACTCACTATCATCTTTGAAACTGGTGTCTAAGGCTAGAGGTCAACGACAAATGTTATAAGTGGGAAAGTGGTTACTTAATTCAGACCTTGTGAAAGCAAGGGGAGCCTCCCACTTCCACACATGTTACCTGGCTGGTGGATAAGTTTGATGGTGGATCTAAGTTGGACTTTATTTGATAATTTGTTTGTATAAAAAAATCAAAGAAAAACATAAAATATACAAAAAAATGGTGAGAGCATAATTTTCATCTATGGATTGGGCACACAAATTAGACAAGTTTGACCAATTAACTCATAAATTTGACCAATTTCTAGCCATGGATCAAGACCACTTTATACCACCTAGTTGCCATGATAATGATCACATGTGGGCTAACCCGGCCCATTATGTAGGTGGTTACCCAAACCAAATCTCATTTCTCACCCAAAAGAGCCTGAACTCTTATGAAAATCCATACTCATGGTCGGCCCAAAATGAGATCCCGTCACCTATGATGGCCCAATTTCCATCGTTTACCCAGGACCATGTTCAAACCACTCATTTCTTTCAAGGGGGCCATGATCTACCTTTCACCCCGGAGCAAGCTCAATATGATCAACAATTTTTTCAGCCCGATTATGAATCACCTTCAGATACTTATAACTCTAGCTGGGAAGATCATTCAAAAATCTCTTGGATGGACGAAGCAAGACAAACCCAAATGACTCAAGAGCTCTCCACACCTTATTATGACCCATGTCTAAATAACTTTAATTCTGATTGGAGAGATCAACATGATTCTTCTTGGGAGTCTTATCCGGATCAATGCCAAAATCCTCAAGAACAAGGTTTTCCAAATTGGGGTCCATATCCGAATGATGATTCTTACGATCAACCCTATTTGTTTGATCAATTGACACGGCTCTTCCAAACTCAACAACAAGCCTTTCAGGAACAACTGTAAAACTTTGAGGCTCAATTGAGTAGGGTTACTAAAAATATCATAGAAATGGAAGTGGATCCAATGCCTAGCAACTCCACTACAAGTCTCGAGGACCAACTTCCTGCATTTGATGACAATAAAAGTCTATATGATCAATCTATGATTCCCCAGTCTAACACTGATATCCCTTTTGATCTTGAGAGGATAATAGTGGAATTTTATGATGAGGACTTAAAGGAAGAGCAGCCTAAGAATTGTGAAGAGGATTATGATGAATCTGATGATCTTGTGTCGGGGGGAGAAGAAGAGGAAGAGGATTTGCCAGTCAATGATCACAATCCATTACTTGCCCTTCCTGAAACGGATGAGTCCTTATTCCAAGTGAATGGCGAAGAAAATGTGAGTGTGGAGAGAGAATTGAGTGTGGCCATAAGCCATTCTTCTTTGGTACCTGAGGAAACGAGTGCTCCACTTGAAATTTACTCTGATTGTGCATCTCCTGATTTTGGGGAGGATCTTGATCTTTTACCTGTTCCTGACCTCGGCACTTATATACAAATCTCCTACATCCTACAACTAGCCGATCAGCCGATTCCACTTGCACTTCATAATCATCTGTGTGTTAAGGAGCAAACTGATTTCATTCCTAATCTTCCTTATTCCTTGACACTGGCCATGTGGTGGACTCCCCAAAAATCGATCGAACTCTCATTCTCTCTCACCTGCATGATACACTAGTAACTCTTAAGAGGGATGATGAAGGAGAAAAGTTATGGGAAGTTAAGATCCGCATTGATGTGTTTAATACTTATAAAGACCTTACAAATACAGAGGAATATTTTATAATTGAGGATATGATAATTCCTCTATCATTCTCTGACCGAGGGGGTCCGTCCAAATTCCTAGACCCGCCTTGGCACGCTTCTAGCCCACATGCACATACATATAATCTTTTCCTCCAATGGTACAAGGGTTGGAGTTTATCAGAGGATAAGATCATTTGGTGGCTCATTCTGAATGCCACCCGTTGGTTAGTGAATTGCAATGCGTCTGACTGATGACGTTAAATTTAGCGCTTCTTGGGAGGCAACCCAAAGTTTTAAGTGATTTCTGTGTGCTAATAAATAGCTTCTTGGGAGGCAACCCAAGTTTTTCGTGTGTTTTTATTTTTGTTTTACAGGTTTGAATAAAGGATAAGTTGGGGGGAGAAAAGATGATTGCTTACTCTATTACTCAGATTCGCCAAGCCGTCACAAGCCAAACCCGTCGAAGTTCACCACCAGGTTGTCCCGTTCCTTCAAAAATTTCATGTCTTCATTATTCTATTGTTCCATATTGTCCATGCCATTGAGGATAATGTCATTTAAGTTGGGGGGACAGAAATCATGTTGCACATGCATTCATATACAACCTCATTTTTTTTCAACCTCATTTTTTTCAATTGACCTTTTTTGAGTTTCATGATTCATGCTTCCATTGAAAGTAATTCTTGAATAGAAATGACTAGATAATGATAATGAAAAATTTATTTCATCTAGCCATGGAAAAGTAATCTAAGAATCTCTTTAAAGTTCATGTGCACTTTAGAAAAATAAAATCACGTTGCACGCTTATGAAACAAGTAGGACAAGCCTTCTGCTATTTTGGATATGTTGTCTGATATTCAGCACTTCTTGAAGAAGAGATCTTTTATAAGCTTTTTGTCATGTTATCTATCAAAATTAGTGTAAAAGCATAATTGAAAAAAAAAATTGAGAAAAAAAACACCATGAAAAATGTTCCGATTCTGAGTAACCGGGCCTACTTCTCCTAAAACGTGTTGAGGTTCGCGTTAAAAGGAAAAGGGAACCTTGATCTGTGTAATCGGGCCTGCTTCACCTAAGACGTGTTGAGGTTCGCGTAAAATAGTGAAGGGTAGTACATCATCATATGTGTATAGAAAAGAAAAAAGAAAGAAAGAAAAGGAGATCCCAAAGGGATAAAGTAATAAGGCAGATAAAAAAGCTATTATGCTTATTGCTTTGATTCAGAAGTGTAGGGTTGAAGGGCACTTACTTAGAATAGCAAATGTGGGACTCAATTATCTACGTTGTGAATTTAGTATTACACATGCACAAGTGCTATTGAACTTTAAGATGACTTCTTGATCATGTACCTTAATTTCTAAATATAGAGCTAGTGTGCGTTAATGCTTCCAGATCCCTAATCTTTAGTCGACTCTATGAAAGATGATCTGAAAATGAGGCATGGATATTTTAAACTCTTGTTGGTCCTAAATTTTAAATTGTTTGCATTGCTAAGGGACTAGTGTAGATATATATTTCTCTCCTCTCTCTCCTTTCACTAAAGGGGTCAAAAGTGCGCCAAATGCATGAAACAAATGAGAGAAAGAAGAGGAAATAGGGAATGAAAGTACCGTGATCGCCACCAAGATGCCGTACGCGGCAGGCACGCCGTACCTTAGAAAATGGGGAGACACTCGCCTTAGTGCTGCGCTGGGGAATGAACGGCTCGGTTAGAACCGCTCTGTGATGAGCGGTCTTACGATAGACCGCCCTGGGGCGCTGCGAGGGACGCGGGAGGAACTGCTGCAGTGAGATGGACGGCACTTTAGGGACCGCGCTCCAGGGAAGGACGGTCGTTTCTGAGCCGCGCATACCGTTGAACGGCCGGAGGATAACCGCTCAATACCTTCACTCAGCAAGTTGAGAAGGGCTCGACCTCCACCCTCTCCGGCCGGCCAGAGGGGATGGGTCTCGTGCTGATTAGATGCTGACCTGCGAAACAACGTAGAGACGCGAAAGAGACACCCAAATCAGGCCTTAATAATGCAGTATATATTCAAACGAGAAGAATTAAGCATGAACAAATGAAAAGGGGAATACCTGGGGGTTTTAAACCTCTAGGGTGACAAAAAACGGGATGGTTGTGTGCATGGTAATGTGAAAGAGGGGGGTACGTGGGTGAGAAACAAAGCATGCAATGAAAGAACACGGCAAAACTACAGAACGAAAGACTACGAAGACTGGGCTACTCCCTTGACCGGAGGCTCATGTGGGCGTAGAGAGCCTCCCTCCTTGGTGCTAGGTCGCTCAAAAATGCGGCAGAGCTTCGCCGTCGATCAAAATCTCCCCCCCTTTTCGACGTCCGGCCTTTAGGGTCTATTTATAGAGCCTAGAAAGCCAACCCCGAAACTAGGGTTTAGAGCCATTTTCGGGACGAGATTATTGAAGATAAATCGTAGATAATACAATTATCTCTCATCCAGTCGAAACGGCAGCTAAAATGGGTGATTATCCGCGGAGAAATCACCAAAATAAGTTAAGGATAAAACCATGGAGAAAAGGATTAAAATCTGTTAAAATTCAGCAACCGACGGGATGAACGGTCTTACGATAGACCGCTCAACCAGGTGGGCGGTTATAAACTAACCGTCCATACCCGTCGGTGGAAATTCAAATAATCAGCAAATAATCTCAATTATCTCTCGAACTGGCCGAAACATCCGCCGTGGGACCCTGAACTCATGAACGGTTGAATGGAGACCGTTTGAATGTAGGGCGGCACAAACACGACCGTTTTACCCTGTCGGTGATAATTCAAATATTTGGGTAATCATCTGAGAAAACGGGCGCACGTAGGACTCTGAGATGTAGGCGGTTGGAATAGGCCCGTCCATGAACTTGAACGGTCCTGATCACACCGCACAAAATCCTATCGGTGAATATTCAGAAAATCCTCAGAAATTAGCCGAAATGTATGAACAGTCTGGTATCAACCGCCCCAGTCTTGAACGGCTTATGTGGGACCGTTCATGATCTTGGGTACTGGATAATTAAAAAATAGTTCATTTAATCAAAGCCAGGGTCTGATAAGCCCTGAATGGATACGACCTTTACCAAGGAGGGAGGCCACCCCCAAAATGAGCCCAGGATGTGCCACAAAGAATGGCCCAACAGATAATGGACAACTTAGGGCATCAATCAATGGAAGTAAGAGAAACGGCTCAACTTATCGGTATAAAACGGGTGTCAACAGATGCCCCTCCTTAACGTCCACTTTGCAGGGGAGCGAGCGGAGGTGACACGGAACATGGAGACGAAGCGGAAATGTAGCGGAGTGGACCGGAAAAGCGGGCGTTAAGGTAAACGACACCCGTTCCTACCAATAAGCGATGAGAATCTTTCGAAAAACCTTGAACCGAGCGTCAGGAGTAATTGACCAAAAGGCGACGCCAATCTGGAGGGACTAAACTAAAGGAAATCAACCGACAAGACCAACCTCATGGGGGACACAATCCCGCGGTCCAATGAGGGGGCCACAAAAGAAAAAGATGCTAAAGCTCCAGACGGGGATCTTTCAGTCAACTGACCCCAACGAACCGACCAAAGAGAACCTTCAAACTCAGAGTGGAATTAGTTCATCTTACTCAAGCCTCTTAAACACATAGCTGACCATTACCGACGGGACATTTCTGAAGCAAACCATGGGGCATGAAAGCTCAAAAGGATGCGTATGATGCATGCTGGGCTAAAACAAAAAGAAATCATTAAAACAAATGCCAAGAAAGATTAAAATATAAAATATTCGAGAGTAATATTGCTAAGCTGGGAATATCAGAGTCAAGATACCGTCCGCAACCACAGCGCGCGGATAGAACCGTCCTCCTCGTGACATCCCAACTTAACGGCCTATCCGAAGGTTAGATACATGAACCTGGATCATCATTGTTTTTGTTGAAGGGGAACATCAGATCTTGGGACATATAAGAAACCTGCCGGCTCTCGAAATAGTATAATATAATATCATATAGTAATGCAATAAGGGATTTAGGGATAGAGGGCCATACCTGACTTACCTGTGCAGACGAAATGGTGAGACATGGCTGAAGTGATGCTGCATAAGATGGTTAAGAGATGTATTTCCAAAGAAAATATTCAACATTCATGATTTAAATACATCAACGAGATATACGGCCGAATCCCAACCGTTCAATTTTCCAAACGGCTCTATATTAACCGTGTGTACCTGACATTCAGACAATTTTGTTAGGGCCCATTGCCAGTGGTGAACGGTTGTGAACACACCGTTCTTACAGGGACGGCTCTATTCGAACCGTTCGTGCCCAGAATTCCAACCGACTTGAAATTAACGGTCAAGAGAGACATACGGTTAGATACGAACCGTTCAGATAATGAACGGTCTAACGATAGACCGTTCTTCCCTGCAGCTTCGAAAAAAGGAACCCCCTCGTCTCCCTCCACCGTAACCGACGGTGGAAGGAACGAGGGGGAAAATGACGCCCTCACTCTCTCTTCTCAACTCCCTCTTCTCAACTCCCCCTCTCCCTCTCTCAACCTCATTGCACCCCAGCCCGTTTGATGACCCGGACGAAGCACCAGTCCGCCAGGCCGTCGGCCACCGGTGAGGGCTCGCCGCCGCCGGAGCAACCGCCACCGCCGTCGGAGGAGGAGGGCACACCCGGGGTGACCATGGAGGAGCTCGCCATCGTCGTCGCCGATGAAGAGGCCCCTGCCGGCGAGGAGGAGGTGGCCGGAGGACCAACGGCCGCGGGGGCGGCCAAGGCACCACGTGATCCCGAGGTAGGTTCCCCCTCACCTCTTCTTCCATTTCCAACCCTTTCGTTCCATGCATGCTAGTTTTAGGGGCTTAGAGGGTCTTAGGGGGGTTGGTTTAGGGACCACGGGGGTCTCCCAGCCGGCTGGGGGGCCTTCACCGTCGTCGGGGACGACGACGGTAAAACGGTTTAACAGAAACCGTACGTAAAAACAATGCGGTCCCCAAAGGACCGCCTCAAATAAACACGGTGCAGGGAGCACCGCTCACACTCACACTGCTAACGGGGCACCAAAACCCCAATACGGTGAGGGTACCACCGTTCAAAATGTAGACGGACCATATAGGTCCGTCCAATCATGTAGCCAGGCAAAACAATACGGTCCTTACAGGACCGTCACGAAAATAATACGGCCAACGGTGGGCCGTTATTCCTTAGGGAGATGGGCAACCAGACGGTTCAGGGTGATCCGTCCATGATTAAAACGGCTAGGGATGGCCCGTTCAAACTGGGGTACCTGAGAAACAAAGCGGTTTGAGGAAGGCCGCTCATCTACAGAGCGGTTCGTGACCAACCGTTCTTCAAATCAATAATTGGACTCTGAGTATTTTATTTAAATGAAATAACAATGTGAAACTAAATGACTAATGCAAATGGGATGGATGAATGCAGGGGAAGCGTAGGACCCGCACCTCCTGGCTGCAGGTTCGGGCAGTGTATCTGGCACTGCCGGACTTCCAGAGGGAGCGATTGACTGCCATGGGGTTCGCCCCCTTCCTGAGTATTGAGGTGTGTCGTTTTGACGCAGCTCTGCTCTATGCACTGCACGACCGCTGGGACCCAGTGAGTCGGACGTTCTTGTTCCCGTGGGGGCACATGGTTCCCACGTTGGAGGACGTTGCCAGGCTCACTGGCCTACGCGTGCACGGGTCGCCGGTCAGCGGGACTACTTTTCCTGACTACCGGGGGCTGGCTCGAGAGCTGCTCGGGCTTCAGTTACGGCGCCCCGAGAGGCAGTCGACTCTCCTTCCCCGGGCTGCTCTCTAGGACAGCCTGGGTCTTCGAGGAGCTGGCGTTGCAGTGGGCGAGCGACCAGAGGAGCACCTGGAGCGGCTTGTCGAGTTGGCGAGGCCGAGGGTCGCAGCGGCACCGGGACCAGAGGCAGACAGAGTACTACGACGGTTTCTGATGCTGATGTTCGGGCGGCTTCTCTTCTCCACTCGGGCGGACGTGATGAGCTGTCGCTTCCTCCCCTTCCTCCAGGAGCTCGAGCATGTAGGTGACTATGCTTGGGGAGCGGCGGTCCTCGCCTTCCTTTTTGACACCCTTAGTTCGACGACGCGTCGGACGATGCTTGGGGGCTTCTCCCCCTTACTCCAGGTGCGACTCTCTTCCCTAGTCTTCATTATGCAACTCTATATGCTGACTGAATGCTGACACGACCTTGTGATACAGGTGTGGGCCTACGTGCGCCTACGTGGGTTGGGGAGAGGCGAGGAGACCCGCCCTGGGCTCCTACCGATAGCGCGGAGGTGGACAGCACCCCGGGAAATGATGGCCCTGAGGAGGCAAGTTCGGGAGCTGCAGGACGACCTGGACTCTCTACCGTACACCTCGGTACGCTTCTAGACTCAGACTCTTTAAATACATGCTATTCTGATGATACTGATGTAGTTTCCTATTCTTTGCAGGTACGGTGGACCCCTTACACGGAGGAGAGCCCGGAGGGCCAGCCTTGGGTGACCGAGGCCTTGGCCTTCTCTGGCCGGGACATGTGGCTTCACTGCATGAATGTGGTGGAGCCACTACAATTTAGGTTGGTGATGAGCACCGTCGGGGTCCACCAGCCGGCTGTAGAGTTCCCCGCGCCCGAGAAGGCGGGGGAACGAGTGACGAGGACTACCCGGAGACTCCGCGAGGCGTACGACTGGACAGCGAGGAACGCCGAGCAGATTGCTGACTGAGCCGCACGAGGGCGAGCGGTGACCGCCCGGGCAGAGAGCTACAGCGCGTACTACACCGCGTACGCACGGCACTACCGGGACCAGGTGTTCCGAGGCGCCCATCGACCGGTACGACTTCTAAACTTTACTTTGTCTATTATGCTTATGAATGATGCACTAACAAAGGACTTTTAAAATGTAGGTTGACCCTGCAGGACGGGTGGCAGAGTTGCAGGGACTCCTGCACTCCACCATCCGAGAGAGAGACGAGGCTCGGCAGGCCCTGGCCCTACTGGTGAGTTTTCTAGACCCTAGACTCTTTAAATTATGCAGTTCTATATGATTATGATTATGCCTATGACTGACCTGGAGTATTTGGATGCAGCGCGCCGAGGGTGTTCAGAGGGCGGGACCAGACACTCCTTCTTCTTCCTCCGTCCAGACCCCAGCAGATCGAGCCGATCGAGAGGCAGACTTTACTCGGATGGTAGAGCGGGCCAAAGCGGCCGAGGTGGCACTCGTGGAGAGGGTAGGCAACTCTAAACTTCCTCCTGTTTATTATGCTTATGAAATATATGAAATGTGACCAACTGATAGTGATATGTGAATGCAGACGTCCGAGCTGACTCGCCTTCAGGCGGAGCTGGAGCGGAGCCGGGTGGCGGCTCTGGAGGAGGCAGCCCGGGTGGCGGAAGTGGAGCGGAGCCGGGTGGCAGCTCTGGAGGAGGTAGCCCGGGTGCGAGAAGAGGCTGCACGGAGCTGACCGGTGGACACAGTGGAGACGGCACTCCTCCGTGCCGAGCTAGAGGGACTACGGGCCGGTGCTACCGAGGCGGACCGTTACCGGGCAGAGGCCGAGCGTTACAGGGGTGAGGCAGAGCAGGCCCGTCTACAGGTTGCCCGGCTGGAGGGCAAGGTGGAGGGTATGAAGGAGGCGAGTCGGGAGCGCAGTAGGGCGACTGCGAGCGGCAGCCACGGCACCCACGGCTCCGTGAGGAGTTACTTCACTAGTTCCTTCGGCCATCGGAGGAACGAGGAGGAGGAGCGACGCCGGCGACGGCGTGATGAGGGGACCTCAGCGATGCCTCCCCCAAAGAGGCATGAGGGCGGTGGAGACAGCGACGGAGGCCAGGGAGAGGGAGCTGCTTGACTGGTTGTACTGGGCCCATCCTTGTACATGATATGATATGATTAGTGATATGCATGCCTTTGTTTTTTCGTTTGTTTTGTGGATGAATGTATGTATGAGTGGGCGAAATGAGTTTGAGGAGCGCGCTTAGCCTGAGAGAGATGAGCGACGCACACGCCGACCTGAGTGAGACGAGTGACGCACACGTCGACTTGAGTGAGATGAGTGACGCACACGCCGACTTGAGTGAGATGAGAGACGCACACGCCGACTTGAGTGAGATGAGAGCGCTAAATGATTGAGGTATGAGTGCAGCAGGTTAATTGGGGAGCAGAGAGTATGGGCGGTTCTTCCAAAGCCGTTCACAGATAAGAGTGGTTCTCTAAGGGCCGCTTGAATGCGTTGGAACGGTTCCATATAAACCGTATGAGTGGTCGAACGACAGAGTTCGGGCCGCACAAGTCACTGGGCTCGAGCTTCCTTTGGAGAGAAGAACGGTTGATGATAGGCCGTACAATGTATGGACGGTCTATCGTAAGACCGTCCAATCCCACGTCCGATTTGCTCGAGGGCCAGCCCGAGGGCAAGGTGCTTTGAACTTATCACAACCCTATCTTAGCCCGCCCTAGGCTTATCTGAGCCTAATCCCAAGAGGTTTAGGCTTCCTAATGGACCCTATAAATAGTAGGGAGGTCTGAACCCTCAACTCATCCATCTTCTTTCTCCCAAAGCCTAAAAACCTTTGATTCTCGTCACCTCATCATGAAGAGGGCTTATGATGGAAGTCCTGCGGAGGGAGTGCCCTTTGAAGGGCCAAGACCAGCTAGAAAGGAGCGGGAGGCGATCCAACGGCTAAACTTGATTCCTCGTCATCTCAGCGCCTCCCCTACGAGAGAGGTAAGTTAGATCAGAATATATGTAATTTCTCTCAATTTCCCTTGTATTTCCTTACATCGTTAGCCTTTTCCTCTTCTCAGCTTCTCCCTGGCCCGAGATGCTTTTCTAATTTAAAGTGGGTGGCTCCCATGGTCCGTGCATTGCCCCTCGGGGTGACTCACCTTCTCAAATCCTGGCATCTACACTCCCTCCTAGTTTTAGGTCAGAATTACCCCAAGCTTTCTTTAGACTGGCATAGTATCTCTGCTCTGATGGAGATTTGGCACCCTCAGACTCACACTTTCTTCTTCCCATCTTTTGAGGCCACCATCCTGTTAGAGGAGGTAGAGACATACTTCGGACTCCCTAGGTCCAAGGTGGGGGAGGAAGACTTGATATGCCATACCGTTGCCCCTATCGACCCAAAACTCATCCTAGGGGAATTTATACCTGATAGCGGGGATGTTCGCACCTTCGTAGACCCTCGCCACATCCACCTCCTTCCTCTGAGCCAGTGGGTAGTAGAGCATTGCCGGAATAAGTGCGGGTGGGTTGAAGCCATAGCCAAAGCTGCGTCCATCTGCCTATGCGGGGCCATCCTTTTCCCTTCAGCCGACCATGTCCTAGAGATTCCTTTACTCAGCACCATCAGCGGCCTTTGGCAGGAGTTTTCCATTTCTCAGGCTGTCTTAGCTTATTTGTATGAGGGCCTTACTTCAGCAGCCTTAGGAGATCCCCTCTTTGGTTCGATGATCCTATTGGAGTGCTGGATGGGAGTTAGGATGAACTTCACCCTGAGGGAGGATATTACTTCAGTTAGCAGGATCTTTGGGAGCCATCCCCTTTACTTCATAGGGGGCGCCTTCAGATTTTCTCCACAGGTTGAGTGCAGGACGGCTGATCTGAAGACCAGGGACGAGTGGCGCCCGTACATCAACAGGCTGCCCCTGGATAGGTTCGTGATGCGCCCGGATTTCCTCCATGATACCACCATCAGGCTACCAAGGAGAGTTGGCTTGGACTTGAGGCTCGTGAGCGACACCACTTTTGCGATATACAGCCCACACAGATGCTACCTGCAGATCGGGCTTCCCCGGATGGTGCTACCTACGCTACCCTACCTTCCCATGCTACAGGCTCGGAGGATCGGGACAGAGGAGGACGAGCAGGCGGTCAGGAGTTCGTTGATCATGTGGGAGGTGAGCAGGGTGCGTACCCTACCAGCAGAGGTCGAGGAGGCTTCAGAGACTAGACAGGCTTATCTTAGGGAGTTGAGAGAGATACGTCCTCGCGGGGATGCCCAGCGGCGGACTGAGTGATCTTCTTCTGTTTTTATGATGATATGGGATAGGATTCTTATATTCGGACAGCTTGATATATGATAAGATTTGATGAGATTGAGTTTGAGCTTTGCAATATGATTATGATGTGATGTGATTGCATAGGCTAATGCGAGGATTGAATATTCCTGTAGTCCCGAGTCAACTGTCCTTCCGACCTGCCCCTGCACACATGCAAACATGAAACAGATTAAATCTATTTTAGGCTCAGCCCCTTGCCTACAGCAAGTTAGGAGACGACCCATTCTTGACTTTTGGTCAAGGGGGTGAGCCTTATTAAATAGTCAAATATCAAAGTGCGAGAAAATGCAGATGAATGCAAGAAGAAAACATGTAAACGCAATTTTTGTTGGATTTTGAAATATTTGATTTTTGTTGGATTTTGAAATATTTGATTTTTTTCGGGTTTTGAAATATTTGATTTGATTTTTTTTAGATTTTCAAATATTTGATTTTTCTGGGTTTTGAAATATTTGATTTTGTTTGGGTTTTGAAATATTTGATTTTTTTTGGGTTTTGAAATATTTGATTTTGTTTGGGTTTTGAAATATTTGATTTTTTTGGATTTTGAAATATTTGATTTTTTTGGGTTTTGAAATGTTTGATTTTTTTGGATTTTGAAATATTTGATTTTTTTTTTGGGTTTTGAAATATTTGAATTTTTTTTGGGTTTTGAAACTAGCTCGGGTCTCAATAGCAGGGACCTTCTCGTCTTGCTACGGAATTCCAAGGTTCAGCGCGTGCAGGAAGGGGGACCGCCCGTGATCGGCGTCAACTTTGCTCGACGGTGCTTCTGCTGAGGCCATATCCGGGGTGGGATTCATTCCTTGGGAAAGTAAAAAAAGATTGAGTAGGGAAGCCGACGATAGGTGTAGAGGTTTTTAGGGCTTGAGTTCTTTCCCGGGACCCCCCCTTTCTCAAGGAATCTGGTCTGTTGCGCCGGGGCTTTGTATCCGTCATCGAACCTTCACCCGCTCTAGGCACGCATGCGACCGGGCTCATAACGTCCCGCAGGAAACTGTACTGCCACTCTTGCCATGCCTAGCCGCATCCTTCGGGGATTCAGAGAGCTTCGAGCTTTGTGCTTTCGGCTTTTGCCCCTGTTCTTTTCTTTTTTCTTTTTTCGTTTGCTTTCCTTTTCTTTCTCTTCTTTCTTTTTTTCTTCTTTTGCGGAGTGAGGTCTTGACGGATTGCCCCTATTTGAGACCCATCTTAACGGGGAGCCTGGGTCAGTCCTCGCCCCCTTATTCACCACTTGCCCCTATCTCCAACCGAGAGAGAGGAAATACAAGGATTTCCACCATCCCCGAGCATGGCCAAAGGAGAAACGGTGTCGGGTAGCATGAGAATACCGCACCACGGGGTCGTGTAGTGTGTGAGATGCTGGACCTGGGTCCTCCTTTCGCAATTTGGTGGGGTATGCCCTGCCATCGAGCCGTTCGCTGATTTTATTTTTATGGATGAAAACGCTTTAAATACAGCCCATTCCACGGGTTCGGCAATTCCTCCCCCTCCGAGTTAATTAGACGATACGCATTGCCAGGATAAGCTTCTTTGATTACGAAGGGCCCTTCCCAGTTGGGTTGCAACTTAGACCTGGGACCTGCAGACCTGATGAATTTGCGTTTCAGAACCATATTACCCACTTGAAATTTTCTTTCGATGACCTTCTTTTGAAAATATCGCGAGACCCGCTTTTGATATACTGAAACATGATTGGCCGCATTCAACCTCTTCTCGTCTAAAAGTTCCAGTTGGACTAGCAACGCCTCTCGATGTTCGTCGAGATTAAGTTCCTTATCCAGCTGCACCCTTAGGGAAGGGATTAGAATTTCATACGGGAGCACCGCTTCCATTCCGTAAGTGAGGGCAAAGGGAGTCTGCCCTGTGGGAGTGCGGACGGAGGTGCGGTAGGCCCATAGAGCTTCTATCAATTTGTCGGCCCAATCAGCAAATTTATGTGATTCGCATGTTTTCTTGATAATTTTGAGAAGGGTCTTATTCGTGGCCTCAGCCTGGCCATTACCTTGGGGGTAGTATGGTGATGAATGATGCAAAACTATATTGAATTTCTTACAGAGGTCCTGGAGTTCTTGTGAGATGAATTGAGGCCCGTTGTCGGTGACGATGCTGCTTGGCACTCCGAATCGTGAGATAATGTTCTTCATGATGAAGCGGCATACTGTGGTGGCTTTGATTTCTGCATAAGCCTCAGCTTCGGCCCACTTGGTGAAGTATTCTGTAGCCGTCAGAATGAAGGATTTCTGTTTAATCGCAGAGTTCGGATCACCGAGGGGCCCGATGATGTCAAAGGCCCACATAGAAAATGGCCAGGGGGCCGTAATGGGATGAAGAGAAGAGGCCGGAGCGTGGATTTTGTCGGCATGGATTTGGCACTGAAGGCACCTACGGACATAGGTAGAGCAATCTTCTTCTAGAGTTGGCCAGTAATAGCCCTGCCTAAGAATCTTCTTTGCCAAGGCCTGTCCGTTCACATGCCCTCCACACTCGCTGGAGTGGGCTGCTTCCACGACTTTCCAAGCTTCTTCGTCATCTAGGCACCTCATTAGAACTCCACTCAGAGCCCGCCTATACAATTCACCGGCGATGATCGTGTACCTGGCGGCGACTCTTCTAATGGCTTTTCGTTGCTCAGCGTTGGCTGCTTCCGGAAATGTACCATCCTTGCAGTATTGCTCGATCTCATAAAACCACGGCAATTCTTCCTCTTCAATGATCTCCTCGAGCTCAGTTAATGAAACCTCTTTTATCTCCTCCCTTTCTACTTTCTTCTCTACGGACATCCTAAGATTGTCGAACCAGGGATCCTGCGGGGAAGGAACGTCTAGCCTTTGGACCACAATGGTCTCGGTGGCGCGACTTAGGGGGAGTGATAGAGAAGAGGCGAGAGACGCCAGGGCGTCGGCCAAGATATTCTGAGAGCGGGGAGTGTGAATATAGACGAGTTTCCTGAATTGCCTGGCCAAGAGCGTGACCAGATCCTGGTAGGGTTTGAGCTTAGGATCACGGGTGCGATAGGTTGACAAAACTTGACGCAGCACCAGCTGGGAGTCTCCTATGATGTTTAGGTATCGCGCACCCAAGATGTAGGCGTGCTTCAGACCGGCAAGGAGAGCCTCATACTCGGCTATATTGTTGGTGGCGGGAAATGAGAGTTGATATGCCACGGGGATGGTCACCCTTCTGGCGTAAGGAGAACGGCCCCGACTCCGCTGCCCTGGGAATTAAGGGCGCCATCAAAGTGGAGGGACCAGAAAGGAAGATGAGTGACCACCGCCAGGTGTTCATCGGGGAATTCATCCTGAATGGAATCAGTGCGAGGGATAGGAGAATGAGCTAGGTGCTCGGCAATAGCATATCCTTTGATTGCTTTCTGCACGATGAAGGTGATGTCGAACTGGGAGAGAAAACTTTGCCAGCGAGCTAGCCGATTAGAAAGGACCGGCTTTTCCAACAGATAACGAATGGGGTCCATTCTAGAGATGAGCCTGACCTCGTGGGCGAGAAAGTAGTGTTTAAGCTTCTGCGCTACCCACACTAGTGCTGCACAGGTTTTCTCCATAGCAGTGTACTTGGATTCAGCAGGATTAAATAACCTTGAGAGATAGTACGCCGCCCTTTCTCTTCCTTCATCATCAACCTGTGCCAAAACAGCTCCTAGGGAGTCCTCAATTACAGAAATGTACAGGATCAGGGGTTTCCCAGGGACGGGTGGTTGTAGAACTGGGGGATTAGAGAGGTACACCTTGAGTTCCTCATAGGCCTTTTGACATTGTTCATTCCATTCGAATTTCGCGCCGGCCTTTAACAGGTCATAAAACGGGCGGCATCTTTGCGAATGCTGAGATATAAATCTCCTGATAAATTGCAAACGCCCGATCAAACCTCGAAGCTCAGTGACGTTCTTCGGCGGTGGCATTTCCATGACGGCCTTTGCCTTGTTCGGATCGATCTGAATCCCCCGTTTACTAACTATAAACCCAAGTAATTTCCCTGATGCAACTCCAAACACACATTTATTTGGATTCATCTTTAACTTGTATTCCCTAGCCCTTTGCAGTACCTTGGCTAGAATGGCGGGGTGCTCTTCTTGTGACCTCGATTTGACTAAAATATCATCCACATAAGCTTCTAAATAAACGTGCATCATATCGTGGAAGATAGCCATCATCTCTCTTTGGTAGGTGGCACCTGCATTTTTCAACCCAAATGGCATAACGACGTAGCAGTACGTGCCCCAAGGTGTGGTGAACGAGGTCTTTTCTTGATCCTCCGGAGCCAAAATTATTTGGTTATACCCCGAGTAGCCGTCCATGAAGGAGAGGGCTTCGTACCCAGCTGTATTATCGACCAAGACGTCGATGTGAGGAAGTGGAAAATCATCTTTCGGACATGCCTTGTTTAAGTCCCTGAAGTCAATACAGATTCGAATTTTACCATCCTTCTTCATCACCGGGACTATGTTTGCCACCCATTGCGGGTACAGCACCACTCTAATGAACCTGGCCTTATGCAATTTATCGACTTCTTCCTTAATCCTTAAGGCCATCTGCGGGTGAAATCTTCTTGCCTTCTGTTTAACGGGCGTTGCCCCTGGTTTGAGAATCAGCCTGTGTTCGACCAACGCGGGGTCAAGGCCTGGCATGTCTTCGTAGGACCAGGCGAAAGAATCGCTGTACTCCCTCAAGACTTTGACAAGTTCCTCTTCGACTGGAGGAGGGAGATTGGCGGAAATAAGTATGGGCCTGGGGTCCTCTACTGTTCCGAGGTTAATTTCTTTAGTGGATTCATCCACTGCTACGGAAGGCTCGTCGAACTTCTTCAAGCCTTGAGCATATAGGTCGGCAGTGTCATCCATCTCATCTTCCTCATCATCAACTGGGTCTTTCTCATTCACAATTTCATATACTCCTAGTCCATCCTTGCTCCATACCTTATCAATTCCCTCATCATCTTCCAGGATAATCGCGGTCTCCACAAATTCCGGACACTTCAACAGAGCATGACATCTCCCAGCCAAATCTTGTAGAAACCTACTGGGGATGGTTTTAGGAGGGCGCGTTACGGCGGGTGCCGCAGACGCGGATGGGCTGACAAAACTCGAACTAGACTCTACCCTGACTGACTCGACCATCCTAGAGGACTCTGTACACTGTACATCTAATCTAGGGGAGAAGAAATCTACCGGAAAAGAAACAGGGGTCTCGCGCCCCTGGGGATCTGAGCAGAACATAGCGTAATCTTCCATGGAGACCTCCGTTTTGGAATTGGCATTTTTTTTTTGGAGGCCGGAAGTGATCACACAACAGGAGGAAGAAGGCGGAGGAGGAGGAAGTTGCATGGGGAACAATTCCGGGAAGATGCAGTCAAAGAAAGGGTCAGAAGACTTAAACCACATTTCATGGAGCTGAGCTCCTGGAGGAGGAGGAGTGAATAGGGTTGATAGATCAATGGGCGGGCAGCGCCCGCAAGCACATGGAACGAATAAAATTTCGGGTCTCTCCGCAAAGTACGGGTCGACCAGGAGTGGAGGGGAACGGGGAACAGAATCCCGCTGTTGAAACCAGGAAGCGAGACGGGATGGGGACATAGAATAAGTAGTGATGGAGCTCCCCGTCTTCCGGGGCCCCTGGCGGGCCAATGGCATCGGGGGGCGCCTTACCAGCTGCGTCTCCTTCTTCTTTGGGTCACCCTCTTCTTCATAAAACATCTTTGTAAAGTAGTTAGCAAAGTCTTCTAAGTCACCGGCTAGCCCTTGCGGTGATGGTGGAGGATCGGCAACAGCACAAGCTTCGTCTATCTTTTCTTCAAGGCTGGATGGCGAGGTCTTCAAGGTGCCGGGCTGCAACGGACCTTTCACAAAGTGTTGCCGGTAGTCCCAGGTCAACGGCCCAGAGTCCCCAAGCACTGACATGGAGGATTCATGGTAGCCGAGGCCCCGGCGGCCCATCTTCCTTCCCCTGGGAACGGGGTTGGTTCGGCCCTGCAGTTGTGCGCCGAGTCCTCGGCCTGGCTGATAGCCCAATTTTAGAATTATGTGCCACCCTTTGGAGTCTCTCATCTTGGGCTTAACCTTCACATTGATTGGTGCAGCGGTGGGCTTGCGCGACGCATACGCCCACGAATAGTTCAAGTCCATGACAGATAGAACCGGTCTGTTACTCGGCCATAGTGTGGGCAGAATCTTGGCTGCTATGGCGTCAACGTTTTGAATTGTAGAAACACTTTTCACCTTGACCACTCGCCCCTGGAATGGGAACTTCAGACACTGGTGGGCGGTCGAGGGGACGGCGTTCAAACTATTCAACCATGGACGACCCAGAATGGCTTTGAACATTGGGTCTATGTCCAACACATAAAATTCTACATCCATCACCAAGGGCCCTAGCTCGGCCTGCACAGTTACTACCCCGTGACAAGCACGTCTGGAGTTATCATATGCGGCTATCGTGGTTGGTGTCGGCTTGAGCATTTCCTCTGATATATTACAAGCACGAAGGGTACTCAATGGGCAGACATTTATCGATGCCCCTGTATCCACAAGGGCGGATTCCACTGTTGTTTTGTTTAAAGAGATGGTAATACATAACGGCATCTGCCGTGCCTCAGGAGGAGCTAATTCTGACTCAGCAAATGCGATAGAGGGCCCCTTTGTGATCGTGGCCAAGACCGCGGGCAGGCTATCCACCGCCACATCCTCGCTCACCATAACTTTCTGTAGGAAGATTTTCAGGGCGTCTTGGTGGAGCGGCGATCTCTTGATCAGCTCTAACACTGAGATTTTAGCCGGCAGCCGGTCTAAATGCTGTAATAAGTCATATCTTGTGCCCGGCACCGGATCTATCTCCTCTGGTTCAACTGTAGGGGAGGAAACTGCAGGGTTTGGTGCAGATGCACCTGGGGAAGGAAACATTCTCTGGAAGGGACGCCCGCTCCGAAGGGCGCATTGCGATGCTTGTACGGCCTGGACTGGACCCCCGCTCGGCCTGGTGGGGTAGGCGAATGGCGTGGAGATGGGGGTGAGGATGACGGGAGTGGGCTTAATGGGCCCTGGTGGAGGGGAAATGGGTGAAGGGTTAAGCTTAGGGGAGATGATGGGAGGCACGGCGGGTGGTGGTGAGAGGACGGATGGAGTAGAGGGGAATGTAGAGGGCCTAAGAGGCGACGCGGGGGAAGTGACGGGCGGTGTAGCGGCGGGTCTAAGGATGGAGGGGATGGCAGGTGTGGGAGAGTAGTGGTGGTGTAAGGCCAAGAGATGGGCGGGGGTCTCATCATCAAACGTCCACCCAGCGTTGGGGGCTGGGCGCTGGACCACATTCACTTGTGCTGGAGCCGGTGCCGGCGGTTGTTGTTGCTGCGGAGGAGCGGGCTGATGCATTGGCATGGGATTTTGATGGATCCCAAGGTCTTGCTGCTGCGGTTGAGGTTGCGGTTGCTGTTGGGGCTGTTGCTGCTGCTGCTGCTGGGGCGCCGCCTGTTGCGGCCTGGCCTGTCTCTGCCTCTGCTTGATATCCTCAATTAGCTGGCGCATTTGGGCCCAATCAATCCTCTGGCCCTCATGCAAATCATACACCAGGTCTCTGAACTGATAGCATCGCTCTACCGTGTGCCCGGGTTGCCGATGGAATATACAATATCGGGATTGGTCGGCGGCCGGATTCCAGTTCGGGCGTTCAGGAGGCAGCTGGAGGTCACCAGTGTACATTAGAGCAGAGAAAATATCTGGCAAGGTCTCCGGAAGAGGGGGGTAATGAGCCCTCTTTGGAGCCGGTCGAGCAGAGCCATAGGTGGGGGGTGGAGGAACATTATTGTACTGCGGGGGCCGCTGAGGCTGTTGAGGTGGCGGAGGTGCCTGTTGAGGGTATTGCGGGACTTGGAAGGCAGGCTGGGGAACTTGCGGAGCAGTGAACTGGGGGTTGCGCTGAGGTGGTGGGAAGCGGGGTGGAGCGGCGTGTTGGGGGAACTGAACGGCCTGGACTTGCTCGTTAATTTGTACCCCCTCAGTGACGGGGCCCTGGGTTTTCTTGGTGGCTTTGGGTTTCTGGGCCTCGAATAAAGAATGGATGGGGGAGTCTTTAAATTGGGTTTGGATAAACCTGGCTCTGCTGTATAGCTGGTGCATGTTTGAAATGTCATTCATTGCCAGAATGTTTCTGAAAGTTGGCGTAGCATTGGAAATTAACAACTTTACTTTTTCCTCTTCTGGAATCTGCCCGGGCACCCGTGAGGCCATCTGTCTCCAGCGGTCTGCATAGGTTGCGAAGTCTTCTTCCGGCTTCATCTTCTCCGCCACCAGGTCAGTGAAAGAGTACTCGGGTCCGACCCGATCCTGAAACCTCTGTATGAACCTCTCCTTGACGGTCTTGAAATTCTCAGCCTCCTCCAGAGGCAAGGTGTAAAACCATTCCAGCGCGACCCCCTCCAGGGACCGACGGAACAAATAAGCCATCAAGCGATCATCCTGTTGGAACTGCGCAGACTCGTACAAGAACTCTCGGACATGGATGAACGGGTTGCCATTCCCATCATATTTGCGGTACACGGGGAGCTCCGACTGGGAAGGAAAACGTAGGTCCCTGAAGTTAGGGATAGGGACATCGGCAAGAGATTGCGGGCCGACCCGCTTGTGGAGGAGATCAATTTGTTGCTGCATAGCAGCCCACTTGTCAAGAATTTCTCGTTCCCGGGAAGGAGGGGGGGGAGCAAGAGGAGTAGCACCCGGATAGGCGACCAAAGGATAAACTGACGAAGGAGGCGGCCCATAAGAGGGGTAATGGGCCGAGGAAGGGCCCATATCTGTATGAGCGACCTGAGCCGCCCCCGACTGTGACCTAGCGAAGTCTGCCGGGGCTATGAGGGCCTGAGGCGATGGAGAAATTGTAGGGTATGGCTCAAGATAAGGAACAGAGGGGATCGGGGATTTCCCTTTATCCAGTTGCTGATGGACCGATGTGGACGCCTGGCCCATTTCCATATTGGGATAGCGAAAGTTCTGAGGGCGGACTGGAGTAAGGTCAATGGGAGCCACGGAAGTGGTCCCGACCACAGGAGCTGAAGTGGCGACATTGGCCGTGGCATGAGCCAGAGCTGAGGCCGGGGCATCGCCCCCTTGCAAAGCTTGTCTGATGAGATGGAGTTGGGTGGGGTCCAACTGGGCCATCATGTCGAGGATCGTACTGGCTGAATTCTGGTTGGACGGGTTTGAAAAAGAGGGTCGAGGACCCTCGCCAAGAGAGGTCGGGAGCGAAGGGGCCGTCCCCTCTCCCCCTTGCAAGTGGGTGACCCTAGGTGGGTCTTCAAGGAGACCACGAGGAAGGGAGTCCTCATGGGCCGCAGAGAAGTCGTATGACGACATGGAAGAAGAAGCGGAATCGAACAAGGGGTTGGAGTAAGAATGGAAGTAAGAATCAACCCTAGGAAGCGATCGTGGGGGCAGAAGGCAGTCCCACATACACCAAGACACTTGATACTAGAACAAGCAACACTAAATCAATCAAATCTACCAAGCAAATAGTAAGCATACAATGGAGCGAGATGAGAGTAGAATCACTCAGTAATGCAATCAAGTTCTTAAAATGATGCTCGTCAGTTCCTTATATCTTCGGGTTTGAACCTTAGTGGATTAATGAAAATGTCAATTCTCTCGACCACTAGGTGCCTGATTGGGATGAGAACGAGGAACCGTGTGACCCTATTGGGACTTCTCACTCGCGGATGCAACCCTAGACGGGATGGATACGGTACAACCTGCCCGGCGTCCGTGTGGGAATCCACGGCTCACGGGGGCTTACGGAGGTCCTCGGCAAGGTCCCTAGTCGGCTCCAAGGAATATGGAGACGAGAGGAAACCCTACCTCGGTAGGAATGCAACTAATATGGGAAAATATCGATGCTCCTATGCGCACCGGAGTGCATGCACAAACTAGCCTAGCAGCTATCAATCAATGAGCAAGTATACACATGAGTAATAAAAGCATGGTGATGCAATAATAATAAGATGGCAGGGGGAGCCCACGAACAGCACCAGGAGCAATATATATATCAGCCGAAAGAACTAAGCAAGATGAAATAAATGCACTGCGACAGGAGATGTGCGGTCCTACTCTGACCGCGCTAAGTACTCAAGCGGTCAATATCCAGCCGTAATGTATGAGCAGAAAGCAAGGGACATACCAGGCAGACGGCCGATAGTCACCCGCTCACACACTTGGACCGCCGCCTCACAGCCGCGTATCTGCCACCTAAAAAGTACAGCGTACCTGTGCCTGAGCGCGGGACGGCTGTGTGAAAGCCGCTCAAATGGATGGACGGTGTCCAGAGAGCCGTCTGCAAGAGGAAAGGCCAGGGCAGATAAACCTGATGACAGAGTATATGAGCGGTGGGGTATCAACCGTGCTTATAGGTAAACGGCCCTGGACGAACCGCGTGTGAGCCAGAGGACAGAAACTGCATCCAACCTGTAAATCACTCCAAGGAGGAACCTTGACAACGACTAAGAAAGGTCAGCAACTCAAAAGCACGATGGGCATTAGGGGTCCCACCGTGATCGCCACAAAAGGGGTGTAGATATATATTTCTCTCCTCTCTCTCCTTTCACTAAAGGGGTCAAAAGTGCGCCAAATGCATGAAACAAATGAGAGAAAGAAGAGGAAATAGGGAATGAAAGTACCGTGATCGCCACCAAGATGCCGTACGCGACAGGCACGCCGTACCTTGGAAAATGGGGAGACACTCGCCTTAGTGCTGCGCTGGGGAATGAACGGCTCGGTTAGAACCGCTCTGTGATGAGCGGTCTTACGATAGACCGCCCTGGGGCGCTGCGAGGGACGCGGGAGGAACTGCTGCAGTGAGATGGACGGCACTTTAGGGACCGCGCTCCAGGGAAGGACGGTCGTTTCTGAGCCGCGCGTACCGTTGAACGGCCGGAGGATAACCGCTCAATACCTTCACTCAGCAAGTTGAGAAGGGCTCGACCTCCACCCTCTCGGCCGGCCAGAGGGGATGGGCCTCGTGCTGATTAGATGCTGACCTGCGAAACAACGTAGAGACGCGAAAGAGACACCCAAATCAGACCTTAATAATGCAGTATATATTCAAACGAGAAGAATTAAGCATGAACAAATGAAAAGGGGAATACCTGGGGGTTTTAAACCCCTAGGGTGACAAAAAACGGGATGGTTGTGTGCATGGTAATGAGAAAGAGGGGGGTACGTGGGTGAGAAACAAAGCATGCAATGAAAGAACACGGCAAAACTACGGAACGAAAGACTACGAAGACTGGGCTACTCCCTTGACCGGAGGCTCATGTGGACGTAGAGAGCCTCCCTCCTTGGTGCTAGGTCGCTCAAAAATGCGGCAGAGCTTCGCCGTCGATCAAAATCTCCCCCCCTTTTCGACGTCCGGCCTTTAGGGTCTATTTATAGAGCCTAGAAAGCCAACCCCGAAACTAGGGTTTAGAGCCATTTTCGGGACGAGATTATTGAAGATAAATCGTAGATAATACAATTATCTCTCATCCAGTCGAAACGGCAGCTAAAATGGTTGATTATCCGCGGAGAAATCACCAAAATAAGTTAAGGATAAAACCATGGAGAAAAGGATTAAAATCTGTTAAAATTCAGCAACCGACGGGATGAACGGTCTTACGATAGACCGCTCAACCAGGTGGGCGGTTATAAACTAACCGTCCATACCCGTCGGTGGAAATTCAAATAATCAGCAAATAATCCCAATTATCTCTCGAACTGGCCGAAACATCCGCCGTGGGACCCTGAACACATGAACGGTTGAATGGAGACCGTTTGAATGTAGGGCGGCACAAACACGACCGTTTTACCCTGTCGGTGATAATTCAAATATTTGGATAATCATCTGAGAAAACGGGCGCGCGTAGGACTCTGAGATATAGGCGGTTGGAATAGGCCCGTCCATGAACTTGAACGGTCCTGATCACACCGCACAAAATCCTGTCGGTGAATATTCAGAAAATCCTCAGAAATTAGCCGAAATGTATGAACAATCTGGTATCAACCGCCCCAGTCCTGAACGGCTTATGTGGGACCGTTCATGATCTTGGGTACTGGATAATTAAAAAATAGTTCATTTAATCAAAGCCAGGGTCTGATAAGCCCTGAATGGATACGACCTTTATCAAGGAGGGAGGCCACCCCCAAAATGAGCCCAGGATGTGCCACAAAGAATGGCCCAACAGATAATGGACAACTTAGGGCATCAATCAATGGAAGTAAGAGAAACGGCTCAACTTATCGGTATAAAACGGGTGTCAACAACTAGCAATGAGTAAGTTGGGGGCTGTGATAAGTGTGCAGTTGTATGAGTTAATTTATGATATTCACACTTTTTAAGAGCTTTAATGTTAATAATTAAGCACTTATCACACTTAATATCAATTTTTGATCAAAATGCGTAGTTTGATGAAATTATTATAATTTGAGCAATAAATACGTTATTTTGCAGGCACTCACCAAGAACTCCACAAGTCTACGGAAAAAATGAGCCAAAACCCATGACCGACCAAGCCCAATCTTAATTCAAAAAGAAAAAAAAAATATAAATAGATATATACTTATATATATTCTATGTTTGAATAATATATATATATATATCTATTTATATATATATCATACTATATATATATCTATAATTCAAATAACGAAAAGAAAAAGAAATAAAAAAATAAAAATCAAAACATTAACATCTATATATAGATATTATTATGATATATTCATATTCTTAATATATATATAACATATTTATATAATATATATATATATTCCTCATATCTATATATACATAATATATCTATATACATCATCTATTATATATATATAATAATACATTCATTATATATATATATCTTCATAATATACATCCTATATCTCTCTATATAATATATAACCACCTCCTTCATAATATATGTCTACCCATTATATATATATATCATATATAATATGAATACTAAGCAATCCACGTGATTGACTATGGCAAAGTGCTTTGGCATAAAGGTTGGCAGTCATATGTATATAATATATTTATATATATATCCAAGGTGCTTTAGCCTCCATGTGAATGCTAGCCACATGTTGTAAAAGCTTCTCCACCGTGGGCCATGCATGCAGAGGCTCCACTTCATGGTGGCCTTGACACATAGGCAACCTTCAAAGCCTTAGGTGGGCTTCAACGCACATGCAGTTTTCACTTCTCACGAAAGGGGCCAACAGAGATCTTCACGTGGTTAACAAGGGGCATGTCAACTGGTCTTCAACACAGCAAGATGTGGTTGGTCTTCACACGGCCAAACAAAGAGTGCAACACGGCTTCACACGCGGAGCAGCCAACCCGACCAAACAAAGTCGCAGGTGTTCTCACGCAGAGAAGAGGCACACAAGCAGAGAGAGCAATATAGAGAAACAAAGGTCTTGTTTAAAGTCTATAAAAGGGGGGTTGGGGAATGGTTTAAAGGAAGCCTTGTAATACCATTTTTAGTTCTTTTACTGTTATTAATTTTTGTGAGAGAGTTTGTGAATTTTTGGTGTTTTTGAAGAAACAAGGAGAGAGGGGGCAGGAGGCCCTTAAGGTTTCAATTTCATTCACTATTACTATATATTTTTGAGTATTTTAGTCTTGTTTTGTCATTTACATATTTTTATGATCTTTATTTAAATTTATTATCTTCTTCAAAGTTGTTCATCTTTCAATTCTCTACATTTTCTCTTTCAACCATTTTCTTAAATTCCTCTCCATTTTTAAGTTATTACACGTTTTTTTAAGTTCTGTCCTGGCACATTACTATTCATCCGAGTTGATATCTTATTTTGTTCCTCCATTTTGAAGCCCTTTCAATCCTATTTTCTTTCTGAGTTCTTCATGAAAGTTGTTCCTATCTTGTAGATATAACTTTTCTTCTTCTACCACTTCCTCTGATGCCTCACCGTTTTTAAGTTATTTTTATTTTCCCATGGTTCTGTCTTTTACGAGTTTACTTTTCATCTGCGCCGATAGATGTCAGTGTTTCAATTTTTTCATCCTTTTCCTGTCATTTTCTGTCTCTTCACTCTTCATAAAACGTCTTCCTAACTTTCAGATATTCAACTTTGTCATCTATCACTTCTTCTAATTTTGTCAGGTTTTAGAGTTATTTCTATTCCTAACTCACCTTATTTTCATTATAATTTTCTATGTGTTCTTCTATCGATTCCACACCTTCTAAATTGCATCCAAATCTCTCTAAGGCGGCTTCAATTCAATTTTCATGATTTGTAAATCTTAAAAACTCAAAGTTTTAACTTTCAAATCTACTTCTCCCTGTGGATTCGACTCGGTCTCATCACTTAACTATTCTGTTTATTTAATTTGGGGGCCGGATATTTTAATTTGGTAGCGGGGCGTATTAACGACGTGCGTTTTCCGCCATCAATAAACGCATCACATGCACATATAGGTGCTTGTAAAGAATCATCCCCTGCATAAAGAATACATGCATTGATGCATGCCATACACCTAATGACAAAACAAAAAATAAATAAAGGAAGAAAATGAAAGAAAACTAATATAATGGAACAAGAAGACTGAAGTTTCACACTTCTTAAAAGCTCCAGGATTAATCCACTGCAGGAGTGAACAAACGAGAGAAGAATAAGACAATTTCCTACTCAATGGCATGGGCTGCGTCGACGCAGCCAAGCTCTGCATCGGCATAGCAGTTCACGCCTGCTTCCTAGATGAGGCTGGTGCATCGACGCGGCCTAGGCCCTATGTCAACACACTGGACAAGGCTCTTTTGGTCTATTAAAAGAGATAAAACAAAAGGAGAGGGGAAAGAAGTGACGATAAAACACAAAGATAAAATAAACAACAAAGGATAAAACAAAATCTTAAAGCAATAATTTTAATGGCATAAACCATTGATAAAAAATATGATAATGCATAAAGAACAAAAGGAAATAAATAGACCTACAACAAAATAAAACAGGATATGATGTAGCTCTCACCTCCTTTGGACCCTATGCATGGGGACATTGACAAGGCCTCTACGGGTCATGCTTCAACCTTGGGATCATCCCATCATGGTCATAGCATGACTCCGCTCTGGGCCAACAGCCCGATATGTTTTAACCGAACTTCTATCGGGATCTACTCTCAGATATCAAACTCGCCATATCTCTGGTAGATATATTTATTAATTGGGACTCTTGTCTAGATATGAATGGGTCAATTAATGGCCGGCTTTGTCCAATTGTTTACCCTTCAATAGGGGCTGTTTTATTGAAGTTTAGAATTCTCATTCCTTTCTTTACTTAATATAGATTTAAGGCCTGAGGGCCCCTTTTCTTGTCATTTAATCAAAGGTTTTTCCCTCTTCGAGGGGATGTAATTAACGCCATGACCTTCATGGCACGGCGGGTTCTTATTCCCGACCCGATACCCATAATCATCTACTAAGTTAGACGGAGCACACCCGTGGCTTCAGACCATTGTAGTCTTGAAGCCCGAATAAATTGTCACCTCAGTGACTGGCACGCCCACACACTTAATAAAACGCTAAAAGATAAAACAAATGCTACAACCAAGATTGAAAGAATGAAAAAACTCAAATTTCTAGTGCATCCACATGTGTATACTTGTGTAGCTGACCCTATGTCGGTGAAGGTTGAGTTACCGACAACGTTGTTGTGGCCCTTCCGGCAGACGGGTGTGTGTGTGTGGGCAGGGTTCTTCCACTGGACTTAGCTCGGGACCGAGGCTGCCAGTGTGTAGTTGTCCTCCCGCGAGTGGAGGTTGTGTTTGTGAGCGTATTTCTTTGTCAGTGTTTTCCGTTGAATTGTTACTACTGTGTCATTGCGAGGTTCTCTCTCGGTAGTAGGGCCACGGGTTCGCTGTGGGTCGAGGATCCCGGATAAGGTTGAGGTTCTCTTGTTGGGGACCGGGCTAGCGTAGAGGTTCCGTGTCTCCTTAGCTTTCCATTCTTGTCGTCCCAACCGTGGTTATTTATTGTTGTTATTGTTGCTATTGTTGTTGTTATTATTACTATCGCTTACCGCTTTTCTTGTGGTGGAGATCCGTAGGACCCGTACTAAGCCAATGAGATGAGACTCACTCCCTCCTTTTCAGGTGTAGCGCTCTCCTGGAGGTGGAGCTTTCCCGGTCGGAGGACCAGTAGTACGCCAGCTTACCAGTGCCGGGGGTGTGCCCCGCAGCAGAGTACATTTTCTTTTTGTTAACTGTACTTGTGGACTGGACTCTGTAGAATTATTAATTGTTATAAAATATTAATTTTATTTCTATCAGTTAAATATTAAATTCTGTAGTTTATTTCCTGCTCATTTTTAGAATTTTAATGCATGACCACACCATCCTTTTAACCCTTCCGAGCTTTCCAGCTCGTGGGTGGCGGCGTAGGATCCGAATGGTATCGGGTTTGATTCGGTATCCAGATCTTAGGTCGTTTCATAGCTACAGCGAAGGCACGTCGAATGGGGAGCAAAGGATGTCTAATGTCGGATATGAACTCATAACTCTACTATTTATAGGGGGAGAGACCCCCCTCGATCGAAGAGGCAGCGGCGGGTCACTCTCTACCTACGACGTTTAGTTTCCCTTGGGAAACTTAAGCATTGTGGGGAAAGTCGGGGCTCATTAATGGCAACCAGATAATGGAAAATCAAGCAAGCATGAAAAAAGGAAGGTGTAGAGACTATCATAGAGACTATCAATGCAAGCATCCCACAAATAGAGAAAGAATAGCACGAAAGGATTTCTTTTATTGATAAGGGGGGAGTACAGGCGTTCATTCATCCTCTTTGGGACGGAATCGATCAGGGGTGAGCTCGAGCACCCCCTTGATACAATAAAACTTGTACACCTTCACCAGGGCTTCGCGCCAGCCGTCGAGGTACCCCCTCTGGTAGTCCTCCGATACGTCACCACTATCGCTGGAGGAAGTCGAAGCAGCTACTCGGAGGGCCATCTCTCGGAAGTAGGGACACTTGGGGGAGGGTTCCCGCAATGAAGAGTCTGACTTCTCACACTACAAGAAAATTGGCATTTACCTACGTTTAAAAAACGTAGGAATTGGTCAAAAAATGTAGGTAAAGCCTTTAGCCACGTTTGCTTGCCACGCTTTCAAAGCGTGGCGCTTGCTCATGTGACTATAGGTTATACCTACGTTTCTATGAAACGTAAGTATAGTTCAACCTATCCCTATGCTTTTAAAGCGTAGGAATAGTCCAATAAAAAGTGTAGGTAGATATTTACCTATACCTACGTTCAGAAAGCGTAGGAATAGTCCCTCAAAAAATGTAGATAGATATCGACCTATACCTACACTTTCATAAAAAACGTAGGTTAAAAATATGTATACACATGCATATAAGATGTTGTACCTATGTTTATAAAAATGTAGGTATTACCTTTCGCCACGCAGTAAAAAAAACGTTTGAATAAGGATTAACATCACTTATTAAAAAACATAGGAAAATGATTTAATGCCGGTTAATAAAAAATGTAGGAATATATTTTCTTTTTTTAAAAAAATTCTATTAATATCTATGCTCTAATCACCTATAATAATACATCCATTCATGTTCATGTTCATTGATTGTCTCACTCACATCCATGTTCATCCACACAAAATAGACATTCATGCATTCGCATGTATTCATCCATCCAAAACAAACATTTATGTACTCACATATTCATCCACAAAGAACATACATTAATTTATTCATAGATACTAATTCTTTAACAACTATGAAAAATTTTTGACAAAAGGTACTTGTTCCCATCAATTATACATAAGTCAAGGTCAATTATAAATGATTAACATCCTGCATAAATTAAAAAGGCAGAAAAAAATATTGAAGAATGAACATCTACATCACCTTGCCCCTACCCTTACATAGGTTTCTCATTTTATAGCTAGCCACTACACAACAAGATTATAATTCTCTTTTATTTGTTCTTCCTGCGCCAATTGGGTGTGGATACAACGGGGAACTCTCAACCTTGAGAACCTATTTCACATCATCTACATAGAACAAAACCAAAAGCAAACCATGGTTGAAAAATGAAGACCCAAAACTCACATCCAAAAAATAAAATGAAATCACATCACAAATTCATAATCAAATGTTGATCAATGTAAGCATCAATACAAAAGTGAAGAAAATTGACTGAACAGTTCAATAAGAAACTCCAAAGAGGAATACACACTTTGAATAAAGCCTCTTCATGAAGACAACTATTTAAGACTTTAACATACAAAGGAGACCTACTTACATGACATAAGAAAAATAATCAATTGCTAGTAAAAAATTGATGATTACACCAACTCACAAACTCCAAATAAATGTTAAAAATTAGCTTTTCATCCAAGATTTAAGCTAAAAATAATAGTCGAACTGGTATTATATGAGGTGACAGTGATATACATAAGTAAAAATTAAAGAACAAGGATATAACATTTGTCACTTATGAAGCTACTAAACATGACTTGCATTAAGAGGTTGAAGAAAACTCTAGACAAACCTGTGGGAAAAACATATACAGTTATTGTATACCTAAGCAATGGCTTTAAAGACCTTATCAAAATTTCTTGAAGTTCAAACAAAAAAACAAAATCAAGAACTAAATTTTGGAGAAAATGTCAAAAGAGGATGCTCCTGGACGTCCTTTTGGCTTGTTTGCAAAAAAAATTCCGTTATTTTATTTTTTATTTAGTAGAACTGAGCAGGTAAGATTACCCTTTTCTTAGGAAACCCAAAGCATTCTCTAAGAAGCCTATTTCATCATATCCGCACTTTGTTGGTACTCCTGCTATCCCACATGCACTACACTCATCGATGGCATGTACATTTTTGTGTGAAATATGACAAAAAATGATCATATATTCAGTTTCTAACTCAACTGTGAAATAATCTTACATTTGTAATTTTGTATGGGAAAAAGGGACCTAAAATATGAGAAGTGCACGTTGCTACCATCAAAACAAATGCATGTTGCCAAAGTAATATGATTGCTAAGAACCATAAGGAATGCACTTCACATTATATTATGAGTCATCCTTACAAAAGAAGAACAATTGGAGCTTCAATTGGTCATCTAAAAACAACACATTTATTTAAGTGGAGTGGAGTACAAACTTTATGAAATGCTCACTGAGTTCTTGAACATATTTTAGATGCAGATCATCCTTTTTTCTTTAGGAAGGAGTTCTTCTGATGTGAGTTGACAGACCAAAGCTAACTTCAAAACAGGATCCATGGAGGTATCCACTAAGAGTATATGGAAACTGTAGCAGTGCATTTTTGCACCCTCATGTGCAGTGCAAACCCTTTCTGAAGAGAAGATGGAAAAGATTAGAGACAACAAAGCTTCTAAACAAAAGGAGTGTTAACTAGTGCACTAAGCCATGAAGATCATAAGATACTCCATAAAAAGCTACCACATTTGGATGGTGCAGCTTTGACAGAATCTGTGCTTCTCTCCAGAAATCTTTTGCCTATAATGCAAAAAGAATGATTGCAATAGAACAAAGGACTTCCTCAAATCTTGGATGTGCCTTAAAGTTGAGGTGGAATAGAGTGCTCGGGCAATTAAGAAGTCACTAAGAGGATGATACTGCAGTAGTTGAAAAAAATTGAAATTGATATAGTTTATGACAGTGGATTTGAAAACATAGTAGTGCCAAAGGATTCGAAGCCCAATCCAAACTGTCAGGTGATGAAAAATTGATTGAGATGATCACACGCAAACCTTGGAGAATATATAAGGGTTTGGTTCTTTTGTAATAATATCTAGTGGGTGTTGAAAGTTATTAGGACAATTAACAAAGTAACTGAGTGGCAATGCTTAAAAAGTTGATTTGTCTATATAAACCATTATTAAAAAAATAGGGATACAAGAAATATACACTAACAACCTGCCCTGCACACAAGCATAGAAATGATTAAAAAGAACCAAAAAACAACCAAATATTACACTAGAAACCTCTTGTCCAAATTTTAAAAAATGATTGAGCATGTGAATGGGGTAATACCAGTTTGATCCCATGTCTCCATAATTAGGACCCAGCCATGGGGACAAATGGAGAAAAAGTGAATAGTGAAAATTATGGTTAACATGAAATCTGGATGATACAAATCATTTCACGTTGACATTGTATGATACAAATACATTTTCATGCAACCACTAATTTTCAAAGCCCTAATAGCAACTATCATTCCTTTTTAGATAAGAATCAAGTGATCATTATATTCAGCTCATTTCTGAGTATAAATAGTGAACCCTACTTTTGGTGATCTGGCCTCAAACATGAAGCAAAATGGCAAGTCTGTGAAAGCTAACCAGAACCAGTTCCCAAGTGAGACCTAGGTCCCACAAATCATATTAGTTACACTGCAACATTCCAAAAAAAATGGCATGCCTAAATATGAAAGGTTCTCCGTGGACATGAGAAAAGATCACACACATTTGCTTCACATGAATCATCTGTTACTATTGTGCATAGAAACAGAAAGTTTACTTAAATTTTAGTAGACATTATTTTGCATGTTTTGATAATGACTTGCTGATGTGAAAAGAAATGTCAAAAAGAACCACCAGCTATAAAAATCTTAATCACTGAAAGCTGGGGAACCCCTTGGTGGCCTCAAGTCCCCCTCACTTCTGACTACATAGAGACAATGACATCCTATCTACAGGCAAACCAGGTGTTAGCACAGGCTTATTTTCTTGAATTAATCAAGGATTAAGCATAGGGAAATACTCCCTAAATAAAGCAAAATGGCACATCGCCAAAGCTACTCTACCAGTCGAGTTGACCTCAAAAATCGAGACACTTCGTCGGGTCAAGCGGCGTAACATAACAACCTGAGTAAATGGTACTATGCCAGCCAGTTTCCCGACAACCGGGTCAATTTCGGGATTCGGGACAACCTGTCGTACCTTAGGGCACTCTGTGAAGATTCGGGGTTCACCCCCAGACACCCTGCATACGGTATCATACCACCGACGCTTCAACAACCGGGTTAACTCGGGACTCAGAATAGCCTGCCGCATCATACGACTCTTCGCCAAGGAGCGAGGGTGATGGGAATCGACGCCGAGCATTAACTTTTATTTTTACATTTGAGTCCTTTTATTTACTTTTATATCCTTGGGAAAGTATATGTACAATTGTAAGGCTTTGTAAGCCAATGTGTCATTCCCTAGGATTGTGTGGGTTTTTGTGCAAATGTGTAGTAGGTCCAGTTAGGGGGCCCCCTCCCCTTCCCCATTGGTCCACCTCATCCATGTGGGGCTGGTCAACCATCCTAGGTGGCCATCTAGAAGGTTTGAATGCTAATTGACCACATGGGAGACAAAGGGGTTAAAATTTCAAAGGTTGGCCACCTACCTTACCTACCTAGTCAAAGGAGTGCTCCATTCATATGTAATTTATTTTTTTTGAGTTTTGACCACATGGGGGAATAAAATGACTTATTTCCCATGAAATTCCCAGCCCCCCACCCCTTGCCATTTTCTATATAAGCCTATGTATAGTGTCATTAGAGATTAATGAAGAAATGAAGAGAAAATTGTTGAAAATCAAGAGTGTTCTTGAGCCCCTCCTCTCTCCCTCTAGTTTCTCTCCTCCAACCTCCAATTCTAGAGTGATTTCTATCTTCTATCATCCCCTCTTCACCTCCGGTGATCATCTGTGCCGCCACCGCCGCCGTTCGTGCCGCCTTCGAGCCGCCGCGAAACCGTTCTCGGTGTTCTGTCCTGCTGGACAGACGTCTCTTCCCGAAATTCCTGCTATCAGCCACGTCCTCTTCGTGAATTGAAATTTTTATGGTGTATTCCTACCTTCTAGCCCCTCCTCCACAAAAACTTCCAAGTCCAAAATCTATCATTTGTTTATTTTACATTTTTGGTCTTTAATCATTCCCAGATCTGTCCTGTCTCTGTCTACGATGATAGTAGCCCTGTGTTTCCCACCTCCGACCATCTTTTAGATTTGTCCAAACCCTCCCAATTTTACTGGGAGTTCTATCCATCACCCCCTACCTCCACAAATTTTCTTAATTTTTTATCAGCCTTCTATATAGTTTTAGAAATTCGTGTTCTTCCTCTGAAACAGTGTTTTTAGTCAGATCCCAGATCCGACCACCCTCTACTTCCAAAATCAGAAAAAATCACAACCACCTCAAAATCCAGATCCCAAAATAGTCCTGGTTTCCTTGTTCGATTTCCTACAACCTTGCTGAAGAACACATCTTCAAATTTAGACATCTACTTCACGGTCAAAGGCAATCAACAGGAACGTTCTTTGCAGATCTGAGTCTTCGGTTACTGTACAACATCAGCATATAAAATTCGCCAACACAAAGTACAAATCTGGTGAAATTTTTTGAAGGCTACTAGATTGCATTACTTCGAAGCAGCTTTCCAACGGCTCTGATCTCGTCGCATTCCGACACCGGTGCTGATCGCAGCGTCCGTTCTCGCCGGAGCGCGCGCTGAAATACAGAACCGGCAGATTTTCGATCAGTTTTTCCGACCGGTGCCGAACGGAGCCGCCCGGCCTCCGGCCGGTGAACCAGCGTGCCGCCAGCCCGGGGAGCGCTTCTCCAAGTGTCTCCACTACAGAGGTACCACCGGGTCCCACACGGCCCCTCCGGACAGCACGTGGGTCCCACGGTCGTGAACACGCGTGTAGCCGAATCAACACACGAAGCTACCCATCAACCCGAATTCGGTCCTCCCGGGCCCATTTGTATAGCCCTTTACCTCCCTGCGTGGAGTGGGCATGTTCCCATTGCTGTAATTATTATGTGTTAAGTTTCTCGGGAGTACGAGTTTTCGGCCGGGTCCGTCTTCCCCACGCCGAGCGCGTGGAGGTATCGTTCTCGCTCCCTACACTCGGCATTTGCTTATTTTCATATATACTTGTTTATGCCACTGCTAGAGAGCATGCTTTAGGTCCGTTAGCTCGCTATATTATCATTCACCGCTGCTGCGAGAGAGTGCGAGACCGTCCCGTGACCCGATCCGGGCACACGAGAGAGCCGATCACCCTAGCTCATTGCCGGTTTCTCAACCGCGCATGTCCAACGCTTCCCTCGTTAAGGGACAGTCACGAGCTTGTCGTGTCCGTGGTCTCGTCCCGCATCAATTTGGTATCAGAGCGAGTTGAGTCTAGGGTGTCCAAAAGAAAAAAAAAGTGTCATTCATTAGTCATTTACGTCTAAGTCGTGTTTAGGGTCATCATTGTTTTAAAACAAAAAAGTGTCTTTTTGCATCGCATCCCTTTACTCGGTATATCAAAAGGTGTTGTCCGAACGCTAGGCTACGCCTATCGGGAAGGCCACACACTTGCGTGAGTGGTCTTCGGATCGCTTATCTCCGCCACGTACCGAGTCTTGGTTTACGTCTAGGGTCCTTAGTGTGCATGCATTCCAAACTTGCATAGTCGGTCTAGTGTCTTGTCACCGTGTGTATGCATGTCCATGTCCTCTACCCATGGCCGTTCCCCAAGACCATACGTCCGAGTGGTCAACCTTTGTGGCCAAAGTCAATGTCCTCATGGACCGAGCCCTTGGTTTTACCCCTCTCACTATGAAAGTCGCACTACCCAACGGGTCCACAACGGAACTCCATTTCACCGATAGGGAGTCGGGTAATTGGGTTTCTCTTGACATCGTGGAGTCTCTCTCCAAGACAGGCGAGATTGTCCATGATGGTGATTTTGCTTTTGTTGAGTTCTATAAGAGGATCGGATCTGTTCTCTACACCGATGGTGCATGGTGCAGGATCGGCACACTTGCTGGTTCATGCATCATTTTAGGGCAAAAGTGGTTAGGAGAGAGAAGGGCCAATCTTGACTGGGACAAGAGGACTTGCACCTTATGCCCACCTTACCTACTCGGTAAGATCACCCTTAGGGACCCCATATGTCCAGCCACCCAGCCCCAGCTGCCCACTCCACCTTCGGATTCGCGCTTGGAGCCACCTCATGTCGAGCCACCCGTATTTCTAACGGGTACATTATACATAGCCGAGCCGCTTCTTAGTTGGCTCAAGGATGGCTTGGTCCCACTCCCTTACCCGTCTATGGACCCTACCCTACCTTTAGTGCCCGCCAACTCCTACCATACTACGTTCCGATCTCGTCACCATGTTGACACATTGGGTGACCTTATCCTTGGTTTAGGTTGGCAATGGCAGTTGACACATATGTTGGCCCGAGGTTTCGACCAACCCACGAGCTGTAGCTTCACCCATCCGGCCTTCGGGTCCATTACCTCCGAGTGCACCGTGGGTTGTGTCACCACGGAGGTTCTTCTACTTCTCCCGCTACCGGATGAGCCCGACTTCATGACTTTGCTTCCGAGGGAGGAGTCATATTTCCTATACACGGTCCCATCTACCATGACGGAGGAAGGTGACCACCTGCACCTTCAAGAATTTCACGATTGGGACCATGTCATGTTGGAACCCACCATAAGGGGTCATACCTTCTTTGATCCCTTTGACCCCTTCCCTAGTGGATCCCTAGACCCTTCATATTCCCTTCACTTCTTCGGGGAAGTCCACCTTCATACCCCTTTCCTACGGGTCGGGTCCTCCATACCCACCAAGCCCGTCCACGATACACCTACACCCGGCTCTTCCACACCCGGCTTTCCTAGCCCACTCAAGTCTCCTAAATCTAAAGGGCCGTCCATGCATGACTGGGTCATACTTGGATGTTTAGGTGTTCCCCATACTACCCATCTCCGGTTACATAACATGCATGCATGGCACACATTCGGGTGTCCTGGTCCACCGTCACCTATGTACGGGTCGGACTAACAATAGGTGTGTCTAGAGTCATGCATGAGTCGGTTTCTTATTTGTGTGGTTTGTTTGGTTTGTGTGTCGTTTGTTTGTCTGCATGCGTCTTGTGCAATCTCGTTGTCGTTCTCTTATGAGTAAGAGGCGAGTGGACTCACTTGATGAGTATGGGAACGGTTCTACCTCAATACCCGGATCAGTCACCTACAGGGACCCAGTGGTGATTCCTAGTGAGTCTTCGAGCCGCCTCCTCCCCTTTTGAGAGTGCCCCACCCGGAGTGTCCACCTCTAGCCCGTAGCAGCTTGTGCATATCGAGTATATATGGATTGAGCAGGTGACGGTCACTTGGAGTGGAGCATACCCGCGCTACTCGGCACGGTGATGGATCCGCCGGAGTACTCGAGCATCCATACCCCTACTCGACGGGGTCGAGTTCCTCCCACCCGGGGAGAGTTGATGGGAATCGATGCCGAGCATTAACTTTTATTCTTACATTTGAGTCCTTTTATTTACTTTTATATCCTTGGAAAAGTATATGTACAATTGTAAGGCTTTGTAAGCCAATGTGTCATTCCCTAGGATTATGTGGGTTTTTGTGCAAATGTGTAGTAGGTCCAGTTAGGGGGCCCCCTCCCCTTCCCCATTGGTCCACCTCATCCATGTGGGGCTGGTCAACCATCCTAGGTGGCCATCTAGAAGATTTGAATGCTAATTGACCACATGGGAGACAAAGGGGTTAAAATTTCAAAGGTTGGCCACCTACCTTACCTACCTAGTCAAAGGAGTGCTCCATTCATATGTAATTTATTTTTTTTTAGTTTTGACCACATGGGGGAATAAAATGACTTATTCCCACGAAACTCCCAGCCCCCCACCCCTTGCCATTTTCTATATAAGCCTATGTATAGTGTCATTAGAGATTAATGAAGAAATGAAGAGAAAATTGTTGGAAAATCAAGAGTGTTCTTGAGCCCCTCCTCTCTCCCTCTGGTTTCTCTCCTCCAACCTCCAGTTCTAGAGTGATTTCTATCTTCTATCATCCCCTCTTCACCTCCGGTGATCATCTGTGCCGCCACCGCCGCCGTTCGTGCCGCCTTCGAGCCGCCGCGAAACCGTTCTCAGTGTTCTGTCCTGCTGGACAGAGGTCTCTTCCCGAAATTCCTGCTATCAGCCACATCCTCTTCATGAATTAAAATTTTTATGGTGTGTTCCTACCTTCTAGCCCCTCCTCCACAAAAACTTCCAAGTCCAAAATCTATCGTTTGTTATTTTTACATTTTCGGTCTTTAATCATTCCCAGATCTGTCATGTCTCTGTCTACAGTGACAGTACCCCTGTGTTTCCCACCTCCGACCATCTTTTGGATTTGTCCAAACCCTCCCAATTTTACTGGGAGTTCTGTTCATCACCCCCTACCTCCACAAATTTTCTTAATTTTTTATCAGCCTTCTATCTATTTTTAGAAATTCGTGTTCTTCCTCTGAAACAATGTTTTTAGTCAGATCCCAGATCCGACCACCCTCCACTTCCAAAATCTGAAACAATCGTCACAACCTCCAAATCCAGATCCAAAAATAGTCCTGGTTTCCTTGTTCGATTTCCTACAACCTTGCTGAAGAACACATCTTCAAATTCGGACATCTACTTCACGGTCAAAGGCAATCAACAGGAAAGTTCTCTGCAGATCTGAGTCTTCGGTTACTGTACAACAGCAGCATATAAAATTCGCCAACACAAAGTACAAATCTGGTGAATTTTTTTGAAGGCCACTAGATTGCAGTACTTCGAAGCAGCTTTCCAACGGCTCTAATCTCGTCGCATTCCGACACCGGTGCTGATCACAGCGTCCGTTCTCGCCGGAGCGCTGAAATACAGAATCGACAGATTTCCGATCGGTTTTTCCGACCGGTGCCGAACGGAGCCGCCCGGCCTCCGGCCGGTGAACCAGCGTGCCGCCAGCCCGGGGAGCGCTTCTCCAAGTGTCTCCACTACAGAGGTACCACCGGGTCCCACACGGCCCCTCCGGACAGCACGTGGGCCCCACGGTCGTGAACACGCGTGTAGCCGAATCAACACACGAAGCTACCCGTCAACCCGAATTCGGTCCTCCCGGGCCCATTTGTATAGCCCTTTACCTCCCTGCGTGGAGTGGGCATGTTCCCATTGCTGTAATTATTATGTGTTAAGTTTCCCGGGAGTACGAGTTTTCGGCCGGGTCCGTCTTCCCCACGCCGAGCGCGTGGAGGTATCGTTCTCGCTCCCTACACTCGACATTTGCTTATTTTCATATATACTTGTTTATGCCGCTGCTAGAGAGCATGCTTTAGGTCCGTTAGCTCGCTATATTATCATTCACCGCTGCTGCGAGAGAGTGCGAGACTGTCCCGTGACCCGATCCGGGCATACGAGAGAGCCGATCACCCTAGCTCATTATCGGTTTCTCAACCGCGCACGTCCAACGCTTCCCTCGTTAAGGGACAGTCATGAGCTTGTCGTGTCCGTGGTCTCATCCCGCATCAGAGGGTCACCCCAACCACCAGACAAACGGCATCATCATGTCGATGCCCCAGTCACCGGGCCCAACGAAGGGTCCTAACCAGCTAGCCGTGACTCATGGCACATCAACAGTCGATCGGGCATGACCCGGGGGCTCCCTAACTACAAGCCACACCATGTGACGCCTAGCAACGAGGCCGGGGTCTACCCCCGAGTCGCCTCCATCTTGCCCTCTGAAGTCAAAGGAAGACCCATATGGGCCAACCACAAGCTTTAGGAGCTCACAGCACCCTTATACGGCCTACACACGCGTGTCGGGAAATTCCTCGAGCACCTGGTGGGCGCATATGCTCTAGCCAAACCCACAGCAAGTCGGAGCCCAACTCGGGACCCCCAGTCAAACCCGCGGTAAACCCCCAGTCAAACCCACCGTCAAACCCACCTAAACCCCCGGGGGGAGGGTTTAGGCGGACCAGCCTGACCCCCCAGGCTGGTCCTCCTAAACCCCTGCTACAATAAAAAAAGAAATGTTTTTTTACAAAAAACCCCAGCCCCAAGCCCAGTCCGCCCAAACCCCATAGGTTTAGGCAGACCAGACTGGAAGCCCAGTCTGGTCCGCCTAAACCCAGGTTTTAGGGGGACCAAACCTGCCCCTATGTTTGGTCCGCCTAACCCCATCTAGAAATCAAAAAAGTAGTTTTTTTTAATGAAAAAAAAACCCTCCGTGAGGGGTTTAGGCGGACCAGACCAGCCCCTTGGGATGGTCCACCTAAACCCTCCCCCCCACTCCGTAAACAAAAAAAAAGTATTTTTCAAGGGTTTACCCACACCAAGTTGGGCCCCCAACTTGATCTGCCTAAACCCTTCCCTGACCCTTCACATTCCCTATAAAAGCCCCCCTAGGGAGCTCAAGGGGCATGGAATGCAATGCAAGAACCTACGACCTAACTGCTGCACCCTCGGACTTCTGCAGGCATCCAGCAAGGGTCGAGGACGCGAGGAGCTAAGTGCACGCGTGGTTGGCTTGTTGATCGGCTTATACAGGCCGAGGGTATGTCACAAGTACTCCCCTCACGCGACGTCTAGCCATTGCACACATGTCCACTCCCGTCGCACATAAGGCGTTATGACAATGGAAAACACACACGTATTCTGGGTCCACCCGCGTATGACAACCCACGGTGGCTATGCCATGATGTCGCACCTACTTTCGACACAGAACTACGTGCCTACTGCTCACCCCGAGCTGGCCGCCGACCGCTTTGACTGATGACTCGAGTTAGCCGGACCCTGGCCCGAAAGTAATATTCCTGCGACTCCCCAGCATGACGACATTCATCTTCCAAGGCCCGGACCAGACCGCTCACCTTGAGCCTCGTCCAACCTCTGTCACGCGCTAGCCCACGACTGCCCTGCCACCTAGGCAGTCGGGCTTATCTCGATCTCCTTATGGAGAGCCTCTATAAAATACGAGGATATCTGCCTTATCCAACATTGACCCGGGGACCGACCCGCAAGTTGGAATTATCCTGCGGCTTGCGCCAGTTGTACTTTGGCCTCCTCGGCCCATTTGTAAAGCCCACATGGCTCTCATACAGCATGAAACCAGTTGAATACATGTACCTGTACTCGGGCAGCCTCTTCACGGCACCCAGTTCCTTCAGTCACAACGGTGCCTTCGACACCCGACTGCCAGTCACACCGGGCCCTAAGCATGACCATCGAGGTCTCCCGGTGCCCGCCTCCTTCAGTCACAACGGTGCCCCCGGCACTAGACTACCCAGCTACTTCAGTCACAACGGTGCCCCCGGCACCCAACTGCCAACAACTCCAGTCACAACGATGCCTCCGCCACCCGATCACTCAACAACTCCGATCACAACGATGCCTCTGGCACCCGACTGCCAGCTACTCCTGTCACATCGGGGCCCGCGGCACCTGATCACTCAACAACTCCAGTCACAACGGTGCCTCCGGCACCCTACTGCCAGTCACACCAGGCCCCGAGCACGACCATCCAGGTCTCCCAGCGCCTGCCTTCTTCAGTCACAACGGTGCCCCTGGCACCTCACTACCCAGCTACATCAGTCACAACGGTGCCCTCGGCACCCGACTGCCAACAAATCTAGTCACAACGGTGACCCCGGCACCAGACTGTCAGCTACTCCAGTCACATCGGGGCCAACGGCACCCGATCACTCAACAACTCCAGTCACAACGGTGCCCCCGGCACCCGACTGCCAACAACTCTAGTCATAACAGTGCCCCCGGCACCCGACTGCCAGCTACTCCAGTCACACCAGGGCCCGCGGCACCCATCACTCAACTTCCCCTGCACAACGGTGCCCACGACACTCCTACTGCCCCGACCTCGACACTGTCTCATGTCGGGAATACATTTTGACCCCCCCCCCCCCCCGACGCCATCCTGCCGAGTCACAAGTCCTTTGACGAACGCCACGTGCGAATGCAGAACTACCCACACAATAATGCAATGACTCGGGGACCGTCATGAATGACGGAATTGTCCTGTGGCTTGCAAGCAATTGTAATCGGGCTCTCATGCCCCCATAAATGCCTTTCATCGCATATATCTATGTAGCCCGGTCAGGGAGCGGATCCCCCTCCTCGCCAGAACCAGTCTCTTTGCCCCCAGTTATCCATGTTGTGTTGTTATTGCCCTGTCGCTGTTGCACGGACTAAGCCCTCCCGACGTCGCAACTCCTAGGGTCCCTGACTCTCTCTTCGGTAGTAGAAACAAAGGTGTTCGGATTCAATCCGATGTAAAATAAACATAGGTTGCTTACAGTCGATGGGGAAAGATGTCCAGTACACGAATCCCCATAATCACCTACGCACTTGTACCAGCAGAACCTCCTCCTCTCCACGTGGCACATGACATTCCGTGCTCACGTGTCATGCCCTGGCGACACGTCCCCAGTCAAACACTTGGTTCCGTCGATAATCGTCGAGAAATCGACTGGCACGCCTGCATTCCACCCAGCCATCCCTGTCCCAGTCTCCCAGAACGATTAACCATACGCCATCCCTTCCAATGCGTTCATATCGTTCTCTCTGTCTTCTTCTCAATACCCTAGGAATCCCCGTGTGCCCAGTCAACCTATCTTGGTCTTCCATAAAAAGGCGAGTGTGCGCCCCCGCTGCGAGGGAGAAAACAATAAGTGATTTCCCCGCACGCGTAAAACACCAGGATAGACAAAAAAATGAAACCCATGAAGTAAATGTGGCAACAGTACATTGGACAGACAAAGTGCAAGGAAACTCTTGGGGATTGGAAAAACAACTAAAGAGGAAAAAATTCCAAATAGATATAAGACCAACCTTCTCCTTCCTTATGAGTTTACAACCTTCAACTGGACCAGTGCTCTGGAACACCTCCTGAAGAAGGGCTTTAGTCACTTGCAGATGAATGTTACCCACAAACCTACATTGTCTCAAGAAGACAGAATACTGATTAGACAGCAAGAATCGCCAACAAAACAAGTATGTCTGATCTGAACTTTGATCAAATGTTCGGTCCAAATGAAATTAATGCAAGGTCAAGGGAATCTCTAGGTGATGGTGACCATCATATCATTGTTAGAGAAACACATTTTCAAATCAAGCCCAGTGACACATATGCTATTGTTTCTGAGAAAACTGATTGAAAAAAAAACTTAATCAGAATAATATAAAACTATTGAGCCAGTACTGTGTGGAAATCTCTACGAGGGTAAATGTGATTTCACCACCTGACATGCGGTCTGGATTTTAGAGTTCAACATCTCTAGAGGAAATCAACAGAAATGAAAAAAAAAATTGTTTGCAGCACTTGTTTAGTGAGCCTCGGCCTACCAATGCCAGAAAGACAAAACGAGGGCCATGTCAAGAAAAATGAGGAAGTCTCTTCTTTCTCAACTGGGAAGTGGAAACTTTCAAAAATAGTGGTCATTAGCATGGAACATAGCCTGATAAGCTGACATGTCCAGATACAAAAGTTTGCCAAATGAGCCAGAGCATCAAAGCCAATGGTACCATTGAAGGCCAAGACATATGCCAGCTCTTCAGAGTTGTCCTGTGCTAATGACAAAAGACCACTTCGCATTAAGCATCACTAGTTGCTGCTACATCTCAAAAAATCATCACATATGGACTGTAAGGTGCTTACCCAAGAATCTAAAACAAATCAGGTACACAAGATAACACTGAAAATAGTGTCCCATATGGAAACATGCCTCCATAGACAAACAGCAGCCATTTCCTTCAATAGAGTAAATAGATAGAAAAACATAGAGTGGAATGCCACTTAAAAATGTTTTGCACTGGAAAAAGGTTCATGCTCTTAGCAAAAGGCTCAAGATCAGACCACAACCCACAATAAAACAAGTTTAACATTATACCATCTTACATTATATAGATACATCAAAAGTAGTCATGCAAAAAAGAGGGAAATATTGGCATGGTTTAATAGTATGAGTGGAGATACGCACCATAAGAGCCACCTGATGCCCTGTATATAAGAATTAGTATGCACAACTACACAAAAACAAATATGTGTATGCAAATTGAGAAACGTTAATTAACAAAACTGAAGAAGACAAACAACTACTTGTCAAGAACATGATTGTTAGAGTGAATAATTTTTAGCATAACAAAGGCTAGAAAAAAGGTACTAAGATTTGTGAAATGTCATAAGTAACAATTACTTCAAACTGTACAAATTTCAAGAATAACAAAAAGCACCTACATTGCCTAGTTTTAATGATTTATGGTTTAGCTGCAAGGGCATTCTCCAAAAACTTTCTCCATTGCTGCATTAGGAGTTAGTAGTAATAGACAGGATGTGCAACAATTAAATAGAGTACAACAAATATTCTGCAGGACAGCTTCTACCGGGTAACTCTGGTTTTGCAACAGTCGGACATTTCCTGCCTTTAATACAGTATGTCAGAGACTCTGTTGTGTGTACTATTTGATAATGCCCCAAACCTTAGAAAGGGAGGCTCATGAAACAGTTTGACCATAGCAAATGGAGGTAATATAAAGATTTTTGCCCACTTTTCCTACAAACAGCAAGAAAATACTTTTAGACATTGTTAGCAGAGATATAAATAACAGAAGAAACCACATGATCGGGATAGCTGAACCCATCTTCACATGTTGACTTGGAAAGGCAAAAGTTCGAAGTGTCTCTTGTGTTTCATCTGTAGATTTTCTCCTAGGTACACTCAAAACAAATGCAGCATGGTCCCAAGTTGCTAGTTGCAGTTATTCTATAACCATGATCCCACCTCCGATGAATTCCTTCATTAGGGTATGGAAAGTCCACTTCAACCACCTGAAGCTTGCACATTAAAATTTAGTATACAATTACATCCACCCCACAACTTTGCACAGTAAAGAAGATAACTTGAAATCAGACCTGGTCGGAAAAGCCAGCACTGCGAGATATGACAACAGCCCATCTACTTCCTGCAGTAGCCATGGAGGTGACATAGAACCCCTCCCTCCATTTTTTGTTGATCCACTTGAAAGGAAATGAATCACTAACCTTGTAGGACTGCTGTACATACTATGTACCTGCATCATTAAAACCAATTAAAGTTGAACCAAAAAGAATGATGAAAAGTCAAACAAAACTAGAAGAATGTTGAAAATTCAAACAAAACAAAAGAGAAAAATAAACTTACCTTTGGACATCACAACCAAAGAATTCCCATTATTTGCACCTGCTATGGCACTATTATAGTAGTTTTTTTCCCATTGTTCCATAATCCATTCCTTCAAAATAAAACCACCAGAAAAATGTAGAAGATTCCGGCATCAAAAATCTTTTAAAGATACAACATAGAGAACCACCAGAAAAGGCTTCACATATTGAAGGGAAATATTTGAATATCATGAGCAATGTAGTTGCCAAGAACTTGGTACAAAGGAAATGAATAGAAGGTGGCCTGTAGAAAATAGAAAATAATAGCATGTAATTTTCTTTTATTGTTGGACCTACAAGATAACCCTGCAGAGACCTAAAGCCTTCTTAGCATACCAGTAAGAGAGAGACTATCACCTGCAGCCCACAGAACAAGGTGCATTGACAAAGTTCAAGAATATGCTTACATGAATGTGTGGACTGACATTTTAACTTAAATTGAATTCAAGTCATGGAGATTCAGCTATTCATAGTTGAATTCAGATACAACTCAAATGGTGACATTCGGAACAAGAATATGTGAACTGGGTAAGAAACACATGAGGAAAATTCAAGACCATTAACAATGAGGAAAAGAACAAAATTCGTGGAGGCTATGAAGAAAAACCATGATCATAGAAGCAATGTCTGTGATCCACTAGGTTAGCATAGGATTAGATTATCAATGCCAAGAAAGCAATTAGGTGTTCCCCTGGAAGAAGAACAGTCAAACTAGAAAAAAAAGTGAAAATATTGAGAAGACATGAAATAAGATATCTAGAAAGTCATATACCGGAAGTTGGGTCTTTCGTTTGTCTGGCATGTCATCATCATCATATCCTTGTCATCATCTTTGCTAATGAACAAACTATGAATTGAAGAGTAATCTGACTTACTCATTTTGTTGATCTTGAGCCTCTACCCCGACCTCTTGGAGCAACTCTCTTGCATCCCCTGCCCCGGGTACTTTCTTCAGGCTCCTAAAGCAAGAAAAGAAGATAATAAGTTGATTGTGTGGTAGAATAAATTCTTCACCAATGAAAAGAAAGAAACTTGAAGTAGAAAGTATACTATTCAGAAAGTTGCTGATGGAGATATCATTCCAAGAACTTTTTCTGAACCTATGAGACAGCCATTAAGGAAAATTAATGTACACAGTCGCATAATATTGGTGTTTGCCATGATGAAAATGAGGCAGAGAATATACAAATGGGAGGTTAAATCAGGTGGCTTGCCAATCAGTAATCTGGTCAAATCCTTCAGGACAGAACAGATCCTAATCAAGCTTAGGTTAATGGTAAAGATTAGTAATAATGTTGGAGTGAGCATGAAATGGTTAGGTATATACAGCCTCACGAGTTTCATCAAGAACATTGGTCATACACATGGTTATCACATTAGTAATAATGTTGGAGTTTTTAATTATGAATTGGTGATTCATACTCTTGATAAACACCACACAGATAGAGTTGTCGATTCATAAGAAAGATCTAAGCTTATTGAAACCATATCAATACAGACAAAAAGGACTCTAAAGCCTAATTTGAACAGAACCAAGGTAACAATGTTGGAGCTACAAAAACAGTATGATGGATGGATTACTAGAACATACAGAACCATTAACAGCTTCATTTATGCTGAATTTCTTTGATTCATTACTTGAAGGAGAATCCACATCATCAGTTGCTAAACTTCGAATTGCAGCTGATGTAGAGACAGAAGCAGGCCTGGAAAAAAAGGGAGAAATAGGTCACCAATTAACTGTCAGTAGTGACTTAAGCCTGAAATAATCATAGGGCATGAAGAACCACATCATTCAGTTAGACAGTGGTCCCAGTATGCTTAGTGCATCCAAAGGCAAGAGGAATACTTTCATCTTCTAGTGCAATGAATCCTTAGACAGGCACTCCATCCCCATTACCATAAAATGAGTGTATTTCACTCATCAACAAGATAGTCTCTACTTCCAAAAAGAAAAGGGGAATTCAAAGAAGGGGGGATTCAACTAAGTGTGCTTGAAGAAGTTGTGCCCATGGCCCATTCACAAAGTATGCGTGCTAAAGGAAAACTACACTCGTTATTGATAATAGCAATCTTCCTCAGATATGTATGAACTTGAATCCATTGTGAGCAAATACTACTTGTCATGAAGAAACAAATAGGCCGGGGATTTAAGTGGTTCTATCAGACCCAAATTCTGAATTTGCTCAAAACCACATATGAATAAAGTCAAATAGGATGGATAGAACGTTAGATGGTTACGAGGACAACAAAACTGTCGGAGAAGAAGAGAAAAGATGCAGTTGGTTTTTACAGGATATTACTGAGTAGAATAGCAAATGGAAGGAAAGAATACCTCTCCCGTTACACCTTTTTCTATTTAGCTCGAAGGTGCGGAAGAGGAGTCGCCGCTTCTAAGTCTCCTGAGCTAGTCGACCCAGCGGTCCTCGGGCACCTGCCCCACCCATTGGGGGGGGCACCCAGGAAATGACACCCCTATCATGGCTTCCATGACTGTCGCCACATTCTCTCGCATTAAGGGTGCACTCCACCGGCTCTCATCCTCGCTGAACGCCCTGGATATCGACGCCTCCATCTCCCTCTCCACTGCCTCCGCCGCTTCCTCGTCCTCCTCCTCGCGTTGCTCTCCCACTTGCCTCCCGTGGCCGTTTAGATCCAAGTGGGAGATCCCATTCTCCACGTGATCGCACAAGAAACTAGGGTTCAGCGGGGAGTGACGAGCGAGATCGCCACTATTAGAGCGCCATCAGAGTGGACGAGAGAGACGTTCTCACCGTCGTCGGAGTCCGCATCGGCGGGGGACGTTCTCCGCATCTTCGAGACTTCCTCATCTGCAGCTGGTAAGACCGACATGTTGGGAGTAAGACGGAGATGGGGTGACGTCCAGTTGTGGAGATAAAGTGAGAGATTATCGAAGGAATTGTTGTGAAGGTCTACCTACCCAGGCGGATCCTTTCTGCACCGTCGAGGGTCAGAATGGACGCCAAGAACCTCCCAGCATTACCCCAGAGCCAAGACGTCGGCACGGGGACCCGGTGGCCGGGGGAGGGGCCTCAGCTCTCCATTTCGCCCGCCGTGCTCAATCGCAATGTTCTCAGGATCCAGGGAGAAGACGGGGAAATGGGATGGGGGAGGAAGAGAAGTAGGGAGAGGAATGGGTTTGATTCAGGGGCGGGGGGAAATCAGGTGTTAAAAATGCAAATAAATGAGAAGTATCGGGCGGCAATTTTGTCGCCATTCAATTCAGAGTCTATTGCGATGTTTATTTTTATTTTTATTTTTTTAATTGATTTATTGTTATGTTTTAATAAAAGCTAAACAATATCTAAGTTTTATTCTTACGTTTACAAAAAAACGTCGAAATATATTATCTTTTCCTACATTTTTTTGCAAAGTGTCGGAATAACATGGCCATATAGCTACGCTATAATAAAACGTAGGAAATTTACCAACGTTAATTTAAAAATGTCAGAATATGTCGTATATACCAACGTTTTTCGAAAGCGTAGGTAAAATTCGTGGCTATAGGCCATTTTTCTTGTAGTGCAGACGACATCGCTTAGAGAGATGATTCAAGCAAAGGGGAGAGCACCAGGTGCCTCCATAACTTCTCACAAATCCCCTATTTATAGGAGCAAGAGAAACCTCCAGAAAAGATTAGGGGCTTTCATCCCCTCCTGATTTGACGAAAAGCAAAGCGGTGGGATCTCGGGAAATGCACCACCCCAAATATCCCATGCTTCCTGAAGAAGCTTCGATCGTTGGTTCGTATCTCAAGGAGGTGTAAAAGAGAGAAAGCGACTCGAGTCTTTCTGAGGGACAAAAAGGTGCCAACCAAGCAAGACGCTTGAAAGGAAAGGTAAAAGTACTTCATTTCTAGTAAAGGAATGTACCGGAGAAGGGTTACGCTTGCTCACGTGTACCCACGAGATACGAAGATAAAAAAAGAAAGAAAAGGACGGTGGGACCCTCCCGTGGTGCGAGCACTTCATCCGGAGGTTCTCACCCCTCATCTACCTGAGCAGACGTCGAGTCTTAAGTCTTCGGCACAACCTCGAGCACCGAACCTGGTGATGCAGGACGGAACGCGAACCTGGGACTCTAGCTCGCGGACGTCCCTAAGCGAGGGAAACGCGTGGATCTGTGTGGTTGAGGAACTGGCAATGAGTCTAGGATACTCGGCTCTTCCGTGTACTCGGATTGATCACGGGACGGGTCACGCTCTCTCTCTCTCTCACAGCTGTGACTAAATTGATCGAGCTAGAATTCTAACACACTCATGCAGCGGCATACAAAAATATATACGAGTAAAGCAAATTCCAAGTAGGAGGGTGGCGAGTGTACCTCCACGCTCCGGGCGTGGGGAAGACGGCCCTGGCCAAGATCTTAACTCTCGGTACAGTAAATGTGATTAATTACAGAAGTGAATTTCTATGCCCACTCTACGCAGGGAGGTAAAGGGCTACAGTGGAACCCAGGAGTAACGGTCTCGGGTTGACGGGCAGCAAGCCAGAAGGGCTCTCGGACCGAAGGCGGACTGCTGGTCCGACTCGCTGGACAGCAACCGAACTCTGCTTAGCTGGAACGTAGGTGGAAGACTCCTCTTCGATCCCTGAGATCGACGACGGCTGAATCGACGCCGAAGTAATTTTGCAAGAATTAACTTGCTGCTGCCTCTGCTGGCCTGTTCACGGAACAGGTTTGCGCGACCCGGTGAAAAGAATTGTTGTGATGGGAATCAACACCGGGCACTAATATTTTTAATTTGCATTTGTGTCCTTTTAATTTATTTTTATATCCTTGGAAAAACATATGTGCAATTGTAAGGCTTTATAAGCCAAAATGTGAGTCTTTATGTTTTAGTAGGTTTTTGTGCAAAAGTCCAGTAGGTCCAGCAAGGGACCCCCACACTCTTTCCCATTGGTCCACCTAAGCCCTAGGGACCCATGTGGGGCTGGTCAAAGTCCTAGGTGGGCTTCTAGATGGTTTGACATTCAATGGGGGGCAAGTGGTAGAAAATGTCAAGATTCCACCCTTGTAAGTCAAGGGGGCGCCCCCCTCTTAATGATATTTTATTATGTTACAAATCATATAGGGAATTAAATATTCTCTATCCCTAGTATGCCCCTCCCTAACCCTAGATCTGAGGTTAGTTTAGGTCATTTACCTTTTCATACAAATACCATGTATTTCACAATTTATGAGAATTAATGAGAAGAAAATATTGAATTGCCCAAGAGAGCATGGTGCGCCCCTCTCTCCTCTCCCCCTTGCAGCAGTGATTGCTGCCCATTCTAGGGTGTGAAGCCCTCATCTTGGTGTGACTCCAAGATCTCCAACCTATGCTGGATGCGACTTCCGGCCGCCGCCTTCCGTTCGTGCCGCCAACGCGCCGCCACCGCCATCGCCGGAGCTCTGTCTAAATCAGGACAGAACCTCAATCCCAAAATTCTATTTATTTCTCTTGTTATCAGATCAAGCCCAAACTTTGAGGGTTCGTCTTTCCTATCTCTCTTAACCTCCAGTTCAAATTTCTAGTCATTTGGACATCGTTTAGTAGTTTTCCCATATTTCTTGTTCTTCCCCCTGTAATCTGCCATTCTGCAGACCCACGGGACATTGTCACCTAGTTATATTTTTTCCATCACCATATAAATTTTTAAAAAAATCACAAAACTTCCTCAGTGTTCCTCATGTTCCCCCCTATCTTCCATAATTTTTTCATCCCCTAGACAAATCATTTACCCCTCGGTCAAAGGTCAGTTTCAGGCAGATCCCTTTCTGTCCTGAGTGTCAGTAATCAGATCCACAGAAACAACATAGTGTTACAGAGCCTCCCATTTCTCATCCCTTAGTTTTATCAACCTACACAAATTATATGTTATATATTTGGGAGTCCCCTTTCCAACGCCACCAGTCTCACCTCGATCTGATTCTGGATATGAGAGAATTAATTCTTGCCGCCGAGGCGCGCAAATCTGTTCCATGTGCAGGTCCGAAATAGCAGTCCGAGAGAAATTCACAAACAAATGCCAAAGGTCAACTTCTAGAACCGCCACTTCAGATAGTCGTTCAAGGACATCCTGCCATCATCCCAGCCAAGCGGCGCCTTTAGAAGATCTCAGGAAGGCGACGTTCCTTTGGAGGCAACAGCTTGCTATCTAGCGAGTCAGAACTGAGTCGGCGCAGCACCAAGTCGGCGCAGGACCGAGTCGGACCAGCAGGCCGAGTTCGCCCGAACGCACCTCCAGCTTGCAGCCCGTCAACCCAGGGTCGGTCCTCCCGGGCCCCACTTGTAGCCCTTTACCTCCCTGCGTGGAGTGGGCAATAAAATTCTTTGTTTTAATTAAGTTTTTACCATTGTACCGAGAGTTACCGTACTTGGTCGGGACCGTCTTCCCCACGCCCGGAGGGTGGAGGTATCGTGTCCACTCCTCTCTCGGCATTTACTTTATTTCATATATTTCCGTATGCTGCTGCTAGAGAGCATGTGATAGGATTATTAGCTCGATATTATATAGTATCACCGCTACGAGAGAGAGAGCGAGACCCGTCCCGTGACTCGATCTGATCACGGAAGAGCCGACTACCCGACTCATTGCTAGTTTCTCAATCGCGCACGGTCCCACGCATCCCTTGCTAAGGACACCCGCGAGCTAGAGTCCCAGGTCGCGTGTCCGTCCCGCATCAATTTGGTATCAGAGCGAGTCGAGTCTAGGGTAGTCAGTAGTCATTGCTTAACAAAAACACAAAAAAAGATTCGTTTAAGTCTAGGAGTCTAAGTCTAAGTCGGTTGTTGCATTTGCATACCTTTATTCGATATATAGAAAGGTGTGTCCGAACGGTAGGTTACGCCTATCGGGAAGGCCGCACACTTGCGAGAGAGGACCTCTGGATCCCGCAACTCCGCCACGTACCGGATCTTGGTTGTGTCTAGGTTCATAGTCGAGTCGCCATTCCAACCTTGCATTGTCATTTAAGTGTCTTGTCTCTTTGTGTCGGCATGTCCATCGTGTAGTTCCCCAGTTTCCAATGGACTCCTGGTCACCCAGGCAATATAATCGTTGGCACACCCATGGGTTGGGCAACCATCCCCTCCACTTCCGTAGGCCTGAAGCGTCGGATTTTTATGGCTCCAATGACCCGGGCGACTACCTCAAGTGGGAGGCCGCCATGGACACATAATTTGATTGTTATACCATGTCTGAAGCTGGGCAATTCTATTTTGCCAAGGAGAGGCTTCTACACGAGGCCGCCGAAAAGTGGGACCACATTGAGCGCTTGAGAGAGGTTAGGAGGCAATGGCCCCTTGAGTCATGGTGGGACATGAAGAGAGAGCTTAGAAGGGTCTACCTTCCCCATCCGGTCCCTTCCAACCCGTTCCACCCATTTACTTCCAACCACGTGGGTCACACTGCCAGCCGACCCTACCAACTCACTTCCAACCAAGAGGGTCATATCCAGAGGCAAGAAGCCCCTTAGGTACCCAAGCCTAGGCCGGTTGATTACAGGCGAGTCCACCACGATACCCCTACTCCAACCCACACCGTTTCCAAACTTGTGCAAATGATTTCGGATCGGGTGGATAGGAGATGTGCTTATTTTGAGTCGTTGGTCTCCCCTTGCCCACCTCCGAGTCCGGACGTAGCCATCACCAAATCTACGGAGGTCATAGCCGGTAGTCCCAACCCAGCCCCACCTACGGGGTCCCAAGGGCCTCTTCCCCTCCTAGTGGACAGCCCTTCCCCTAGTGCTCCGTTGCCACCCGTTTCTGACCCTCACCCGGAGCCATCTCATTCGAAGCCACCTCAACCCGAGCTACTCGTGTTTCTAACGGGAACGCTTTTCATCGCCGAGCCACTCCTTAGCTGGCTCAAGAATGGCTTTGTCCCACCTCCCTTCCCATCCATGGACCCCACCCTACCATTAGTGACGGCCATATCATTCCATACCACCTTCCGGTCTAGTCACCATGTGGATATATTGGCTGACCTTCTTATATGATTAGACTGGTAGTTGACATTTACGCACTTGTTGGTCCCAGGCTTCGACCGATCCACCAGTCGTAGCTTCACCTATCCCGCCTTAGGGTCCATTACCTCTGTGTACACCATAGGTCATGTCACCACGGAGGTTCTTTTACTCCTCCCGTTATCGGCCGAGCCCGACTTCATTCCTTTTATCCCGAGGGAGGAGCCATATCTTCTATACACTGTCTCATCTACCACGATGGATGGAGGTGACCATCACCTTCATGAATTTCAAACATGGGACTATGTAATGGAGGAATCGAGGGGTCACACATTCTTTCACCCATTCGACCCCTTCGCTAGTGGGCCTCGTGCCCCACCAATTCCCTTACACCTTTTTAGGGAAGTCCACTACCACACCCCTTCCCCACGGGCTAGTCCACCAACACCCAACCCGGGGACCGTTCCATGGTCATCATGTAGGGGTGTCAAAGAAGGTGAATTCGGTTCTCCACCAATCAAGTCCAATGTGCATGCATGGTACCCTTGAATATGTCTAGATGTTTCCCATGCCACCAACCTCCGGTTACATAAAATGCATGCATGGCACACATTCAGGTGTCCTGATCCACCCTTGCATGTGTATGGGTCGGACTAACAATAGGTTTGTCTAGGGTCTCGTGTGTCTGTACATGCATGTGTCGAGTCGAGTCGGTCTTTTGTACGCTCACGTTGTCAGTCCCTTTCGAGAGTGATACTTGTCGGACTTTGGGGTTAGCTCTACCACAACATATCAGATCTAGTTACATAAAGGGACCCAACGGTGATTCCTAGTGAGTCCTTGAGCCGCTTCCTTCATCTGAGAGTGACCCCACCCCAGAGTGTCCACCTCTAGCCTCATTCCCCAGCAGTGTGTGCATATCGAATCTATATGGGATGAGCAGGTGTCGATTACTTGGAGTGGAGCGTACTACGCGCTTCCAGGTTCGGTGACGCATCCGCCGGAGCTACTCGAGCAGCCGCACCCCTTACTCGACGGGGTCGAGTTCTTCCCACCCGGGGAGAATTGATGGGAATCAACATCGGGCACTGACATTTTTAATTTGTATTTGTGTCCTTTTAGTTTATTTTTATAACCTTGGGAAAACATATGTGTAATTGTAGGGCTTTATAAGCTAAAATGTGAGCTTTTAGGTTTTAGTGGGATTTTATGCAAAAGTCCAGTAGGTCCAGCAAGGGGCCCCCACACTCTTTCCCATTGGTCCACCTAAGACCTAGGGACCTATGTGGGGCTGGTCAAAGTCCTAGGTGGGCTTCTAGATGGTTTGACATTCAAAGGGGGACAAGTGGTAGAAAATGTCAAGATTCCACCCTTGGAAGTCAAGGGGGCGCCCCTGCTTAATGATATTTTATTATGTTCCAAATCACATGGGGAATTAAATATTCTCTATCCCTAGTATGCCCCTCCCTAACCCTAGATCTGAGGTTAGTTTAGGTCATTTACTTTTTCATAATACCATGTATTTCATAATTTATGAGAATTAATGAGAAGAAAATATTGAATTACCCAAGAGAGCATGGTGCACCCCTCTCTCCTATCCCCCTTGAAGCAGTGATTGCTGCCCATTCTAGGGTGTGAAGCCCTCATCTTGGTGTGACTCCAAGATCTCCAACCTCTGTTGGATGCGACTTCCGGCCGCCGCCTTCCGTTCGTGCCGCCAACGCGCTGCCACCGCCATCGCCGGAGCTCTGTCTAAATCAGGACAAAACCTCAATCCCAAAATTCTTTTATTTATCTTGTTATCAGATCGAGGCCAAACTTTGAGAGTTCGTCTTTGCTGTCGCCCTTAACCTCCAGTTCAAATTTCTTGTCATTTGGACATCGTTTAGTAGTTTTCCCATATTTCTTGTTCTTCCCCCTGTAATTTGCCATTCTACAGACCCACGGGACAGTGTCACCTAGTTGTATTTTTCCCATCTCCTTATAAATTTTTAAAACATCACAAAAATTCCTCAATTTTCCTCACCTTCCCCCCTATCTCCCATAATTTTTTCATCCCCTGGAAAAATCATTTACCCCCTGGTCAAAGGTCAGTTTCAGGCAGATCCTTTTCTGTCCTGAGTGTAAGTAATCAGATCCACAGAAACAACACAGTGTTGCAGAGCCTCCCATTTCTCATCCCTTTGTTGGATCGACCTACAAAACTTATATGTTGTATATCTGGGAGTCCCCTTTCCAACGCCACCGGTCTCACCTCGATCTGATTCCGGATCTGAGAGAATTAATTCTTGCCGCCGAGGCGCGCAAATCTGTTTCCTATGCAGGTCCGAAATAGCAGTCCGGGAGAAATTCACAAACAAATGCCAAAGGTCAACTTCTGGAACCGCCACTTCAGATAGTCGTTCAGGGACGTCTTGCCATCATCCCAGCCAAGCGGCGCCTTCAGAAGATCTCAGGAAGGCAGCGTTCCTTTGGAGGCAACGGCTTGCTATCCAGCGAGTCAGAACTGAGTCGGTGCAGCACCGAGTCGGCGTAGGACCGAGTCAGACCAGCAGGCCGAGTTCGCCCGAACGCACCTCCAGCTTGCTGTCCGTCAACCCAGGGTCAGTCCTCTCGGGCCCCACTTGTAGCCCTTTACCTCCCTGCGTGGAGTGGGTAATAAAATTCACTGTTGTAATTAAGTTTTTACCATTGTACCGGGAGTTACCGTACTTGATCGGGACCGTCTTCCCCACGCCCGGAGCGTGGAGGTATCGTGTCCACTCCTCTCTCGGCATTTACTTTATTTCGTATATGATGTGACACAAGCTATTGGGAATGCAGCAGCTAACCGTGATCCCTTGGACCTATATCGCAAACACAATCGCAAGAGTTGAGATTTTTGGAAATCGCCAAACCACCGTGCGCACACGCTTCCCCGGGTGACTCGGTGATGCCGAGTGAAGGTAGTGGAACAAGGCCCTTACTGGTAGAGGGCCAGCCGGGCTATGGTTGCCCTCCCAAGGGTACGGTGCCCACAATCAAGGGGCTGGCTAGGTGCCTAAGGGACACCGGGTCACTCTCTCTCACAAGTCCACGGTGACCGCACACAAGCTGGAAGCTCCGGGGTCGGGCGCTCTCTCACCGCCAGCGGAGCAATTCCACAGATATTAAAGGAACAAACACCGAATTGGGGAGCAAGGGTTTAGAGCTTACCTGGTCGGTTTGAAGAAACCGACCCCGTTCGGAGACGAGGGCGAGCAGGGAAGTGTGGGTTCCCCGCACACTATGTCGCTTGAAGCTTCACCATGTTTAAGTAATTTACATGCACTAATCCTCACACAGGAGGGGGCAGCTCGGGGTGGGGAGAATAGGGGGTACAAGCAAACACTACCTCCTCATAGGGAGGGGCGGTAAGCCGGCCAGGCGGGAAGGGGAGTGAGGCAAAGGAAGAAGCCGAACGGCCCTTCGTGGTTCTGCCCGCTTGTCTGCCTGTCTGATAGATGATCGCCGTTGATGCTGTCGAGGACGCTCCTGAACTCAGAAGCCGACGAAACCAGCGTCAAATAGTCACTGACTGGCTCGGGATGACTCCTGAATTTTCTCAGGAAGTCTTGTCACCGCTGATGGTCGGGGCAGGTGCTGGACCGGTGTGGTTTGCCTCAAGCTCGGACTGGTTTTTAGATGCTTCTGCAGGATGATGAAGTCCCCACGAATTCTACCGTGATCCGAATGAGACAGGACAAGGACGGACGCGAGCGTGGATGAGTCTTCTTCGATCAACAACAAAGAACGGCGCCAGGGGATATTGGGGTCGAAAGTTACAGCCTAAAGAGTGGGAAGTGGTCGAGACTGCTTCTGACTGATCTGGCCTGCGTCCCTGAGGTAGAAAAATTGGAACAGAATGCTCCGGCCTCCAAACGGTGTCCCGCTGGTTGCGCTGGATAGGCGACTGGTAGAGCTTCGCCCCGGTCAAATGGCGTGCCCAGCGGAGCTGGGGTGTGGTCTCAAGAGCTTCTGAAAGTTGCTTCTGGTTACAGGCCGGACTGGTTCTGCACAGTCGGTGAAGAATGGCTCTCCCGGGCAGCTCCGACCTCGGATTGCTTCGGGACCACCTTTCCTGTGAAGCCAACTGGAAGAGCTTTCCGTCTATGTATAACACACCTCAGGGGCTCCAGGATGTTGTCGAGGGCGACGCTGCAACAGGTTGTTGATCTGCAGGTCTTCAGCTGCACACAGATTAGAAGAAAGAATGGTTGAGGGGGTGGTTTCTTTGGTGGAGGGGAATAGGATATGGAGGTATTGGTGGTGGGGAAGGGTTGGGAGGTGGGAAGGGGAAGTGGGGGAGGATGGCAGGGGCGGAGCTAGCAGGGGGGAGAGGTGGGTGCGCTGGTGCCTTTGGAGGAGGTGGGGAGGGGGGGCGCAAATGGGTTGGAGGGAGGGGAAGGGTTCTCTCCCTTATTTAAAATGGGATTAAGAAAGGAGTTAAGTCTAGTCTTGGGAATGGGAAGGGTTGTCTTGGGAGGGTGAAGGGGTGCTTAGGGGGTTGGGATTCTCCCTTGGGAGATGGAAGGAGTGGCTTGGGAATGGGGAGAGTTGCCTTGGAAGGTGAAAGGTTACTTGGGTAGTGGTGAGAGTAATGGTAGTATTGAAGGGGCCTAGGGAAGGTGAAAGGGTTGGGCTGATGCGGAGGATGAGGTGGCAAGGGGGAGAGGAGAGAGGGGGCTACGAATTGAGGAGAGAGAGGGGAGGAGAGAGAGAGGGGGTCGCCCCCTTTAGAGAGATAGAGATAGAGATAGAGAGAGAGAGATGGGTTCACACAAGGTTTTTGTGGAATGCTAAATTCAAACTTTCATTAGTTCACCAAGGGGGGTTTGGGGTCCTATTTATAGGGACCCAAACTTTTTACATGACAAGACTACCCCTGGCTTTACACATAATGACCAAGCTGTCCAAAAAGCAACCAAGGGGTAGATGAAGACTAAAACATAGGGAAATGACTTAGGACCTAGGATGATGACTCAAATAAAGGGGAAAATTACATCAAATGACTCAAACAAAAAGCAAGAAATACATCAAAATGATCCAGGTAGAAAAGCAAAGGGTCGTGGGGGCCCTACTCGACATGGAGCTCGATCCTATTCCTCTCCAGGAGGAAGTGAAGTCCCGAGCCTGAGAGAATCGTGGGTGATGTCCCCATCAATTCCCCCGGGCTGCAAAAAGCTCGACTCTATCGCGTAGGGGCCCACCCTGCTGCGATACTGCTCTAATATGTCAGGGTCCAGCCACCGGAGATCCTCCTGACTTACCCATGTGTCATCCAACGGAGGCCGTCCCTTCCACCTAACCAGATATCGCTCATAGGCCCTGCTCCGGGTAGTAGTGATCTGTTCATCTAATATCCGCTCCACTTGCTCACGCTGGTTCCTTGGGCCTGGTGGAGCTCTCTTATGGGTAGGGGCTCTCTCAAAGGATGGAATAGGCTGGTGTTGGTTTTAACGTGCCCCTTCTTTTGCAAGATGGGCTATTATGCCAACTATGAGCCAAGTAATGAAATCAATCAACCTATGGACATGCGAATCATGAACCAAGGCAACCAAAACAAGCTCTAGCATGGGCATGCTATCTCAATCAAGATTAAGCTAAGCAAGGAAAGAAAAACACACGCCGGGGCGTGGAATAAAGAATAAAGGAAAACATACCGTAGAGGTGGAACAAGCAAAAGTAAAGAAAATATATGACGAAAGAAAAAGCTAATGCCCAAACTAAGGAAAGATGTGATCGCCACCAAGGTAAAAATAAGCCAAAGACCTGATAAATACCTTGGAATAGGAGGATGATGCACCCGCCCACGGGAGAAAGAAAATAATCAGGAAACTGCAGCTCTGTGGAATGTGACGGTCGAAGGATGGTGCGTCACAGGACTATGACGGTCCCACGATAGACCACTACAACACTCTAACGCGCCTAGGATAGACCGTCAGAGCTTCTGCAGAAGAGGATTGGGAATCTTTTGATCTCCAAGCTTTCCAGCCAGCCAGAGAGCTTGGGCCTCGTGATGTGGATTCTGTAAACCTGCAAAAGAGTGTAGAACATAAGAAAAATAACCCAGATTAGCCCTTTCACAAAGTAGTATCAATAATCCAGAAACTCATGAACATGCAAAAGGAGAGGGAAATACCGGGGAGATTAGTTTTTTTAACCCCTCTGGGGCGTTTTAAAAGATGGGAGGATGTTGTGAAATGTATGCAACAGCTGAAAGAACGTGAAAGACGAAGAGGGACAATGCTATGATTGCTTAGAAGAGGGGAAAACACTAAGAACAATGATGTGACTGAACTAAACCCTTGAAACCGATACTCCCTGGACTTTGGAAGTAGATGAACGTGGGAAGTAGCTCTCCTTGGTTGGTTCTAGCTCCAGGATGCGGCAGCACTTCGACGTAAACTCCATATTTCTCCTCTTCAAGCCATGAAGTCAAGGGTTCTATTTATAGGCCCTCAAAGTCTAGGTTCGAGTTGAGGATAATCCAGCAAGAAAGTAGGACGTTTCTCAGCAAACACTTGAAGATAATACTCCCAAGAGTCCATAGAAACAAACAGAAGGTTCTGATGATCAGATTTGGAAGAGAAATCAAGGAAACAAACTCTCAAGTCGGCCACGGAGTAGCAGAGAAAAGGCTAGGCTTGTCAGGACTCTATGTTTAATGTAACGGCTGCTCGATAGACCGTCACAGGGATGTAACGCTCCAGGAAGAGACCATCACACAACCTTATCCCATAAGAAGATAAGATCAACGGGGGGAAGTTCTCAAACGTTGGACTCTAGATGGATGTAACGGTCAAGTGTAGATGCGTTACAACGAGGTAACGGTCGCACGATAGACCGTCACACTCAACGGGCAGGCAAAAGATAAGTTTGAAAGAAGCCCTAAGCTTAAGGACTCTGCAAGGATGTAACGCACCAGGGTAGATGCGTTAGAGTAATGTAACGCTCCATCAAAAGACGGTTAGAGACAATAGAGTGCCAAAAAAAATGAAAGCTTGCTAAGCTTCGTCCAACGGAAAAAGGCAAGGAACCAGACTCAACCAAGGAGACATGACTCAAGAAATGGACCTCAAACTAATCAAGAAGGCTCAACAAAGGTGAACAACTCGGAGCATCATATAGAATGAATAAGGAGATGACCCAACTTATTGGTCATAAAACGGGTGTCAACAGATGCCCCTCCTTAACGTCCTCTTTGCAGGGGAGCGAGCGGAGGTGAAGCGAAAGTGAAATGGAACATGGAGATGAAGCGGAGATGAAGTGGAGTGGACTAAAAAGCGGGCGTTAAGGCAAACGACACCCGTTCTAAACAAACAAGCGATAGGAATTTTCAAGAAAGCTTCGAACTAATCACAAGGAAAGGCAACCAAAGGATGCATGTCTGGAGGAACTAACAACTAAGGAAAGGGAAACACGGCCAGCGACCGGAGCAACGGAAGAAAAAGAGGCAATTGACTAAACTCCAGACAGGGATCTTCAGCTAACCAAATCAAGCGAGCAGACCGAAGGAAACCTTCCAATTCAGAGTGGAATGACTCTCCTTATTCGAGGTCAAGAACACAGCTATTCACCATCACTGAGACACTTGGACAGATGAGGCTCACGAATGCTCAATGCATGCTGGGCTAAAGGAAAAGAAATCATTAAAACAAATGCAAAGAAAGATAAAATAACAAGATACTCGAGAATAGTATTGCTAGACTAGAGAAATTAGGGTTAAGACACCATCTGCAACCATGGCGTGCAAGATAGAACCATCGTCCCCAAACATTTCCAACCTAACGGCCTATCCAACGATTAAACATATGCACTTAGATCATCATCATTTTTGTTTAAGGGGAACATCAGATCCCAGAACACATGAATGACCAGCCGGTTCTCGAGATAATATATCATAGATAACATATAGTAATGCATTTAAGGGATAAGGAATCGAGATACAATACCTAACTTACCTGCCCGGCGAACGGCAAAGCATGACGACTTAAGGGCATGAGCTTCAAAAAGAGGTTTAGCCATCAACAATAAACATGAATTCCATTGATAAGATGAGGCAAAACCATTCAATAAGCATCAAAGCACGATACTTAAACAATCATGAAAATTCTGATAAATATAGCATCATCATTCATCAAATCCTTTGAAGCATGTAACGGTCTGAGATGGGTGCGTTTGAACATTTTGACGGATCAGCCTTGGGCCGTTAGAGTATGGCGGTTCACATTCTACAAGACATCGTTCAAATGACCTAACGGTCCATAGAGGATGCGTCAAAGACATGTGACGGTCTTACGATAGACCGTTACATTTCCTGATCGTTCAAAAAAAAACCAAAATCGAACGGTCATTCGTTCATTCAACCACAAACGCCAAAAACGCCCAAAACCGTAACCGTGCCAAAAACCTCCACCGTCCAGCCTCGTCCGACGAACGATGGCTGGCGGCGAGCCATCCCAGCCACCGAAGGCGAGGGAGAAAGGGAAGAAACGGATGGCCATCCGATGCCTCCGACACCAGATTGAGCAAGAGGACGCTCCAAGCCTTCCGACGAGCAAACCAACGGAGGAAGCTCCTCCCATGACCGTAAAGGAGGCCGAGGAAGCTATGGGGGAGGCCATAGGTGAGGAGGAAGCCACGGCAAGGGAGAAAAAGAAGAAGAGGGGCCAAGACTCCGAGGTAGGCCGCCCACCCCAAAGCTTCAATTTTTAATTTTTTGTTGCATGCATGTATGTTTGGAGGGTAGAAAACGGGTCTGGGGACCCTTTAGGAATGATTTTAGGCCATATGGCCATTTTGGAGAGCCAAGGAAAATGAAGGGGAGAACGCCCCTTTGTAGGGAACGTGACGGTCGTTGCAGCGACCGTCACAGCTCTGACGCACCACCCCTGGTGCGTTAGAGTTCTGTGACGCACCACCACAGGGCCGTCAGAGTAACCAGAGGCAGAAACAATTTTTAGGGGATTTTCAATTATTCAAAATTTTTTTTCATTATATTAATGTAATGCAATGAATTTATGATGCAAATGACTGACTTATGCTCTACATGTATAGGGGAAAAGAAGAACGAGGATCTCTTGGCTGCAGATCTGGGTAGTGTACCAGGCATTGCCCGAGTTTCAGAGAGAGAGATTGGCTGCTATGGGATTCGCCGAGGTGCTGAGCATCGAGGTGACACGGATGGATACGCCACTCTTGTACGTGCTCCATGAGAGATGGGATCCGATCAGCCGAGCTTTCATCTTCCCCAGGGGTCACATGATCCCAACACTGGAAGATATGGCCAGGATCGCCGAATTGAGAGTGCACGGAGCAGCGGTGACTGGGTGGACATACGGCGACTATAGAGAGCTAGCCCAGGAGCTGCTAGGGCTTGACTTGATCAGGCCGGGGCAGACATCATCCCAGCTTTCGAGATCGAGACTGCAGGTTAACCTGGGATTGAGAGGAGCAGCGATAGCAGTCGGCGAGCTACCCGAGCAGCATCTAGACAGGGTGATCGAGCAGGTACGCCCACGAGTGGCGGCGGAGGCTGGACAGGAAGGAGATCGAGTCCTGAGATGGTTCCTGGTGCTGTTGTTCGGGAAACTACTCTTTCTGACCCGAGCTGATGTGATCAGCTGCAGACTGCTACCCACTGCTGGAGGATCTGGGCAAAGTGGGGAAGTATGCATAGGGAGCGGCAGCGCTTGCCTTCCTCTTCGAGTCGCTCAGCACCACAGACCGACGGATGATGCTGGGCGGCTTCTCGCCTTTCCTACAGGTAAATGCTGAACTCTAAATGCCTTCTCATATGATTATACAAATGAAATTCATGAATGCAACTGATATGTTGACACTTGACTTCTAATGCAGATCTGGAACTTCATCTATCTCCCGGGGATTGGGCAAGGTACACAGCTATATCCTGAGCGGACCCCGATCGCGAGGCGATGGGTAGTAGTGATGGACACGGGGTCGATCAACAGGCTGACCCGGGTGATCCAAGATGATCTAGACTCATTCCCGCATACGACGGTAAGCTCCGAACTTAAAATGCTTCTACATGCCTTAAAAAAAAACTTTTAGATGCCTCTAAATGCTTCTAAATGGACTGACATGACTTTCAGGTGAGATGGACCCCATACCGAGACGAGGGCCATGAGGGACAACCATGGGTCAAGGCATCGCTGGCGTACAGCGGGTGAGATGTATGGCTGCACTGCATCAGCGTCATCGAGCCCTTGCACTACCGGTTGATCCTGAGGACTCGGGGACTCCATCAGCCAGAGGTGACGTTCCCGCGCAGAAATGATGAGCGTCCGGGCAAGTCTTCCAAGGGTATTAGCGGCAATGTGGATTGGTGCGCCTGAAAGGCCAAGTACGTGCATGACTGGAACAAGAGAGGCCGGGCGGTGAAGGACCAGGCAGAAAGTGACGAGGCTTACCTCAAAGCTTACTCGCAGCGGTATGGGGACCAGGTGTTCAGAGGCACCCGACGACCGGTATGAAATTCTAAACTTAACCCTTGTCTAAATTAAAGTTATATGTACACTGACTCATGCTTTCTAAATGCAGCTAGACCCTCAGGGACGCATAGCCGAGCTCGAGGGACTCCTTCACGCCACCATCCAGCAGCGGGATGAGTACCAGACTGCTTTGGAGCTCCTGGTGAGATTCTACACTTAAGACTTAAATGCTTATGATGCGAATATGACTAACTTTGACTTCTAAATGTAGTGGGCTAAGGGAGCCCAAAGAGCGAGACCGGATGCTCCATCTTCATCGCCACAACCTGCCGGGGGCGGAGCTGAACGATATGCGGAGTTCACTCGAGCGGTTGCTCGGGCCGAGGAGGAGGAGGCCACCCTCGCGGAGTGGGTAAAACACTAAATGCCTAACTAAAATGCTTACGTTTATGCACTAAATGCTTAATACACTGACAATGCAAAAAATGCAAATTGCAGGTGAAAGAGCTGACCGCAGCAGTGGCTGAGGCAGAGCGAGCTCAGGGAGAGACTGAGAACCTGCGGGCAGAGGTAGCCTGGCTGAGAGGGGAGCTAGAGCGGACAGCTACCCAGACGGCGGACCTTGAGAGATACCGGTCCGAGGCTCGGGCGGCACGGCTTCAGATTCATGACTTGAAGATTGAGCTACGGGCCGTAGAGCGGACGGCCCGGACGATCAGCCGAGGGCCTGCACTGAGTGGATCCTGGAGTGCTGCAGTGGGAAGCACACGGAGCGGAATGCCGAGCGGCTCGGTAGGAAACTACCTAGTTAGTTCTTCCGACCAACGGAGGAACGAGGAGGCAGATAGGAGACGACCACGAGAGGGAGATCACAGTACCATGGAGCCACCAGCCAAGCGGCAAGAGGGTGCTGGTGATAGCGAGGACCCGGGAGACAGACCGGCCGAGTGATGTATTCTCTTTTCTTCTTATTCCCATTACTTGTATATGAGTCATGTGAATGAAATGAATGCAAATCTTTTTTATGTTTTGTTTTGTTATGTGGATGAATGAACGAATGTGAATGAGAAATGGATGTGAATGAGTGTGAATGGATGAAAATAGATGTGGACGGGAGTGTAAATGAATGGACAGGGGCAAAGTTTAGGGTCAGCAGGTCAGACCAGAGAAAAAAAGGAGAGAACAGAAAACCTGCAGCAGAAGGTGTGACGGTCTAGAGGGGGAGCGCCAGACAGATGTAACGCATCAGGACCAGGCCGTTAGAGATGACAAAGGGTGGACTGAAAACTACGTAGCAGGAAATGTGACGGTCCAATGATGGAGAGTCAGAGATAAGTAATGGTCCAAGATGAGACCGTTAGATATGACAGAATGATATTGGGCTAAATGTGTGGCAGGAAATGTGACGGCCCACTAAAGGAGCGTCAGGGAAGGTGACGGTCCTAGATGAGACCGTCAGACATGACAGAGCCTGATTGACTGAAACTCATGTAGCAGGAAAGGTGACGGCCTAGTCATGGTGCGTCAGGGATATGTGACGGTCGTACGATAGACAGCCAGAGAACAAAGTGTACTCCGAGACGGATTCTGCCGTGAGAGTCCAAACTCGAAGCAAGGATACCTTAATCCATACTAGAACTCTCCTAGGCTTAGGATAAGGCCTTCTAACCTAATTCTGATCAAAATCAAGCCTTTAAAAGATAGAACCAAGCCCTAAAAATCGCAGCTTTCACCAATTCTCTGCTACAAGGGCAGAAAATCTCCATCAAAGGGCGAGGAACATCATGAAGAGAAGCTTCGAAGTGATGAGCATGGAAGAGAAGGTCTACATCGGCCCTAAAGCAGCCAAGAAGGAGCTTGGGGAGCTGCAACGGTTGACATCAATCCCCAAGCATCTGAGCTCAAGTGCCTAAAGGATGGTAAGTTCCAATTTATCCTCAAAAGTTCATAACTTGCTGCACTTTTATGCTTCTCATGATTCTTCCTTCTTCTTCTTCTTCTTTCTAGCCTGGTCCAAGGTGTTACTCCAACTTGAAGTGGGTGGCTCCCATGGTCAAAGAACTTCTTTTAGAAGTAACTTCAATTCTTAGGGCATGGCACCTCCAACCTTTGCTAGTTTTGGCCAAGAACTTCCAGAAATTGTCTTTAGATTGGTCAAGCATTTCAACCCTTATAGAACTATGGCGTCCACAAACACATACCTTTGTCTTCCCTTACTTTGAAGCTACAGTCCTATTAGAGGAGATAGAGACCTACCTAGCCCTTGCTAAGACTAAAGTGGGGGATGAAGATCTAGTGTGCCATACGGTCGAACGTATTGACCCATCTTTAATTCTAAGCGATTTCATACACAACCCAAAGGACGTGAGGACCATGATCAGCCCAAACCATATTCACTTGATACCCATGGCTCAATGGATAGTCTCTCATTGTAAGAACAAGTGGGAGAGATACGAAGCCATAGCCAAAGCCGTGTCGGTTTGCTTATACGGAGTCATCCTTTTTACCACCACCGACCACCTCTTAGATATCCAAAACCTTAGCATCATCAGCGGGTCGTGGCGGGGTTTGTCCATATCTCAAGCAATCCTTTCATACCTTTACGAAGGACTTAGCTCCGCTTACTTAGGAGGACCTTTGTTCAGCTCTATGATACTCCTCGAGTGTTGGATGGGTGTGAGAGTCAAGTTCCAACCTAAAAAGAACATAACTTCAGTTAGCCGGATCTTTGGGAGCCACCCTCTGTTCTTCATTGGAGGTGCCTTTGGATTTTCTTCACAGGTTAAATGCAAGACGGCGGACAAGAAAATGTGGGATGAATGGCGCCTCTTCCTCAACACTTTACCAATAGAGAAATTCATGATGCGTCTAAGAGTCCTTCGGAACACCTTGCTTAGAGTACCACGGCAACCAGGCCTTGATCTTCAGTTAGTGGGGAATACTACCATGGCGATCTACAACCCACACCGGTGCTATCTTCAAATTGGGCTACCCCGAACCAAAGTTCCTGCACTATCACACAACCCTCCCCTTCTAGCAAGGAAGATGGGGACCGAGGAGAATGAGAGAGCGATCCGGAATGCACTGACCATGTGGGAGATTAGCAAAGTGCGCCCGTGGCAAGAAGAAGTGAAAGAAGACGACGAGGGACGTCGTAGCTATGTGGAGAAATTACGCGAGATCCGCCCTCTTGAGGACAGAAAATTGAATGTAGCTTGATCTTTCTTTATGATGTTTGTGAATTTGAACTTTTATCAATCAATTTTATGCATCATTAAACTCAATGGAATGATATAGAAGTGCCTTAACTGATGGAATTATGAGTTTATTGCTTGATTGAGCCTGAAAGCTTTGAAAATAGAATTTCTGGAAGGTGTAACGGTCCTATATAGGGCCGTCTCACTATCTTGATGGTTTCTTGATGAGCCGTTAGAGTAAACAGTCTGAGAGGGCTGAATTCCTCGGGGGGATGTAACGGTTTAAGGTGGACCGTCAGAGAGAGGTGACGGTCTAATGCAGACGCGTCAGAGAGTGTGCTGATAGATGATAAATTTCAAAGTTCAGAAGGTTGTGATGGTCAACATGGTGACCGTTACAAATCTGTGACGGTCTGACGCTGGTGCATTACAGACTTGAGCCTGGAATTTTACAATCTTGGGCTTGAACCTGCGTTCTGCACATACTTAGACAAGAAACAAGTTAGATCCGTTCTTAGACTCAACCCCTTGCCTAAAACAAGTTAGAATTTGACCATTTCTTGATATTTGGTCAAGGGGTGGAGCCTTATTAAATAGGTGAATATGAAATGGAAACAATGCAATGTATGCGGTGCAAATGATATCATTTTTTTTGATTTTGAAAATATTTGGATTTTTGTGAGTTTTTGAAAATATCTGGTGTTTTGGATTTTGGAATATATATTTTTTTCCTATTTTAAAAACATGTGATTTTTTTTGAATTTTGACATATATGATTTTTTTGAATTTTGAAAGATGTGATTTTTTTGAATTTTGACATATGTGATTTTATTGGATTTTGACATATGTGATTTTTTTGGATTTTGACATATATGATTTTTTTAGACTTTGACAACAGTGCCTCCCCTAGCAACGTGGGTCCTTCTCATATCATTAAGAGTTCCCGAGGTTGGCGTGCAATGGAGGTGACAGCGCCTGGCCAGGGCCCAACTTGCATGACGGTGTCTCTACCAAGGCTATACCCAGGATACTTGTCTTAGTCCTAAAAGGAAAGAAAGAATACGGGGTAAGCTTAGGCCAGACATAGAAGTTTTTGGATTTTGAGTTCCTTTCTAGACAACCCATTCAGAGACTCGGTCTGTTGCGCCGGGGCTTTATGTCCGTCATCGAACCTTTGTCCACTCCAGGCAAGCATACGACCGGATTCATAGCGTCCCGCGGGAAAACTGTACTGCCACTCTTGCCATGCCTATTTTTTTTATTTTCTTGGAGCTTTGAGATTATGATTGATAGACTTTAAGATAGACTTTTTCTTTTTGGTCACGATGAATGCTCCTTTTCTTTACTCTTTTTTTTTCTTGTGGCGTCAGGTCATAACGGACTGCCCCTATTTGAGACCTCCTCTCATCAGGGTGCCTGGATCGGTCGTCGCCTCTTTATTTACTTCTTGCCCCTAGATTCAGCCAAATAAAGAAACGGACAGGGACTTTGACCTTCCCCCAAAGCATGGCCAAGGAGAAACGGTGTCTACAATGCGGAAAACCCGACCAGGGACGTCGTGTAGTGTGTGATTGCCGTACTCAGGGTCCTCTCTTGGGGTGAAAGGGAAGATTACCTCGCAGCTAGGGTGGCACGTGGTTAGACTCTAAGGAAAGAAACGCTTAAGATACAACCCATTCCAAGCGTGAGAGAGCTCCTCACCTTCGGCGTTCACCAAGCGGTAGGCATTCGCTGGATAAGCTTCTTTGACAATGAATGGCCCTTCCAGTTAGGTTACAATTTAGACCTAGGACCTGCGGACCGAATGAATTTACGTTTCAAAACCATATCACCCTTTTGAAATTTACGCTTGATTATCTTCTTTTGAAAATAACGTGAAACTCTTTTTTGATAAACAGATACGTGATCGGCCGCGCTCATCCTCTTCTAGTCTAAGAGTTCTAGCTGGACGAGCAACGCCTCTCGACGTTCATCGTGATTAAGTTCCTTATCGAGCTGCACCCTTAGGGAAGGGATCAAAATCTCGTATGGGAGCACCGCCTCCATCCCGTAAGTGAGAGCATAGGGGGTTTGCCCCGTGGGAGTGCGAACGGAGGTGCGGTAAGCCCATAGAGCCTCCACTAATCTTTCTGGCCAATCGAAAAATTTATGAGATTCACATGTTTTCTTTATGATTCTGAGAAGGGTTTTATTGGTGGCTTCGACTTGACCATTGCCTTGTGGGTAATATGGAGAAGAATGATGCAATGCAATATTGAACTTCTTACATAGGTCCTTGAGCTCTTGAGAGATGAACTGGGGTCCGTTGTCGGTGACGATGCTGCTTGGCACTCTGAACCGCGAGATGATATTCTTCATGATGAAGCGGCACACCGTGGTAGCTTTAATCTCTACGTACGCTTCGGCTTCAGCCCACTTGGTGAAGTACTCAGTGGCGGTAAGGATGAAGGATTTTTGTTTGATCTGAGAGTTGGGATCACCGAGCGGGCCGACAATGTCGAAAGCCCACATAGAGAACGGCCAAGGAGCAGATAGAGGATGAAGAGATGAAGCTAAAGCATGAATTTTATCAGCATGGAGTTGCCACTTAAGACACCTCCGGACATAGAGGGAGCAATCTTCCTCTAGAGTGGGCCAATAATAGCCCTTCCTAAGGATCTTCTTCGCTAGAGCCTGGCCATTAACATGACCTCCACATTCGCTAGAATGGGCTGCTTCGGCCACCTTCCAAGCTTCATCATCGTCCAAACATCTCATGAGCATTCCATTAGTAGCGCGCATGTATAGCTCTCCTGCGACAATAGTATACCTTGAGGCGGCTCTCCTTATTGACTTGCGCTGCTCAGCATTTGCTCCTTCTGGGAACGATCCATCTTTGCCAAACAACTCAATCTCATGATACCAGGGCAATTCTTCTTCCTCCAGAATCTCTTCTAATTCCATCAAAGATACCTCCTTCAACTCTTCCTTTTTAACCCTCATCTCTACAGTCTTCCTAAGGTTGTCATACCAAGGATCCTGAAGCGAGGGTGCGTCCAATCTCTGAACGACGATAGTCTCAGTATTCCGACTGAGCGGGAAAGATAGAGAAGATTCAAGTGAAGCTAAAGGGTCGGCTAGAATGTTTTGAGACCTAGGAGTGTGGATGTAGATCAACTTACGAAATTACCTAGCAAGGAGAGTGACCAAATCTTGATAAGGTTTGAGCTTAAGGTCACGAGTGCGGTAAGTGGACAGAACTTGCCGCAGGACGAGCTGAGAATCCCCTATGATATTCAAGAAACGCGCGCCTAGAAGGTAGGCGTGCTTCAACCCAGCTAAGAGAGCCTCATACTCAGCAATATTGTTGGTAGTAGGAAATTGAAGTTGATAAGCAAAAGGAATCGTTACTCCTTTCGGAGTGAGCAGAACAGTGCCTATCCCTCGGCCCTGAGAATTGAGTGCACCATCAAAGTGCAGATACCAGAAGGGATGATGAGTGAGGACGGAAAGATATTTGTTAGGGAAGTCATCCTAAATAGAATCCGTGCAGGGAATTGGGAGATGGGCAAGATGCTCAGCGATGGCGTATCCTTTGACCACCTTCTGAATGATGAACGTGATATCAAACTGAGATAGGAAACTCTGCCAGCGAGCTAACCTACTAGAGAGGATAGGCTTTTCGAAGAGATAGCAGATCGGGTCCATTCTAGAGATCAGCTTAACTGGGTGGGCAAGCAAGTAGTGTTTAAGCTTCTGAGCTACCCATACTAAGGCGGCACAAGTCTTCTCCATAGCGGTATATTTAGCCTCAGCTGGGTTGAACAACCTGGAGAGGTCATAAGCTGCCCGCTCTTTCCCTTCATCATCCACTTGTGCTAAGACCGCCCTTAAGGAGTCCTCAATAACTGAGATGTATAGGATTAGGGGTTTCCCAGGGACAGGAGGTTGCAAGACCGGGGGATTGGATAGATATTCCTTTAGGTCCTCATAGGCCTTTTGACACTCTTGATTCCATTCAAATTTGACCCCCGCCTTTAGCATTTCATAAAATGGGCGGCACCTCTGAGAATGTTGGGATATGAATCTTCTGATGAATTGCAATCTACCAATCAGTCCTTGAAGTTCCGTAATGTTCTTCGGCGGAGGCATGTCCATGACCACCTTTGCTTTATTAGGATCAATCTGGATCCCCCGTTTGCTAACTATAAAGCCTAGCAACTTCCCTGAAGAGACTCCGAAAACACACTTCTTTGGATTCATTTTGAGCTTGTACTCCCTAGCTCTTTACAGCACCTTAGCCAGGATAGAGGGGTGTTCTTCTTTGGTTCTTGATTTCACCAAGATGTCATCCACGTAGGCTTCCATGTAGATGTGCATCATGTCGTGGAAAATAGCCACCATTGCCCTCTGATAGGTGGCACCTGCGTTCTTCAGACCGAATGGCATAACCACGTAGCAGTACGTGCCCCAGGGCGTGGTGAAGGAAGTTTTCTCTTGATCTTCAGGAGCGAGACGAATCTGATTATTACCCGAGTAACCGTCCATAAATGATAAAGATTCGTACCCGGTGGTACTATCGACCAGGACATCTATGTGAGGCAGCGGGAAATCATCTTTGGGACATGCTTTATTAAGATCTCTGAAATCGATGCAAATATGCACATTTCCATCCTTCTTGATAACAGGGACTATATTCGCCACCCACTGAGGATATAGAACAACTCTAATGAACCTGACCTTGTATAACTTATCAACTTCTTCTTTGATCCTTAAGGCCATGTGGGGGTGAAATCTTCTCGACCTCTGTTTTACGGGTGTTGCCCCTGGTTTAAGTACGAGTCGGTGTTCCACTAAAGAGGGGTCAAGACCCAGCATGTCCTCATAAGACCAGGCGAAAGAATCACTATACTCCCTTAGAATCTTGACTAGATCTTCTTCCACTTGCGGAGGGAGATTAGCGGCAATAATGATGGGCCTAGGGTCTTCTTCCGTTCCCAAATTTATTTCCTTCGTAGGTTCATCCACTGTCGACGATGGCTCGTCGAATCTCTTTAATCCTTGCGCATATAGATCGGCAGTGTTATATACATTGCTGTCCTCATCATCAATCGGGTCTTTTTCATCCAGGACTTCATAGACACCGAGTCCGTCATCGCTCCACACCCCTTCCATTTCCTCTTCATCTTCAATCATGATTGCTGTAGCAACAAACTCTGGACACTTCAAAAGAGCATGACATCGCTGAGCTAGATCTTACAAGAACCTATCAGGAATGGATTTGGAAGGACACGCAAGCGGGCGCGGCACAAGCTTGGAAGGATTGGACGACCTAGAAGATGACCCTACTTCTCTAGTTCTAACTGGTTCTACTTCTCTAGACTCGACGGACCCTACGCCTAACCTAGGAGAAAGGAAATCTAGTGGAAAGGAAGGAGCAGGGGACTCGTGCCCCTGGGAGGAGGATGGAGACAAGGTAGCATAATCTTCCACTAAAATCTATGTTTCAAATTTGACGTTTTTTTTTGGAGATCAGTGGAGACCATACAGCAGGATGGAGGAGGAGGAAGTTGCATGGGGAACAACTCAGGGAATATGCAATTAAAAAAGGGATCAGAGGATCAAAACCACATCTCGTGGAGTTGGGCATTGGGGGGAGGAGGAGTGAAAAGAGTTGACAGATCAATGGGTGGGTAGCGCCCACATGCACATGGAACAAACAAGATTTCAAGTGGTTTTTCTGTAAAATACGGATCGACCATAATCGGGGGTGAACGGGGTATGGACTCCAATTGTTGAAAGAGAGATGAGAGGCGGGAGGGAGACCAAGAAGTGATGACAGGTGAGCTCCCCTTTTCTTGCAGATAAGTAATTGGTTTCTTCGGCCTCCACTGAACAAGCCGGGTTTCTTGATTCTTCTTCTGACCATGGCCATTTGGTTTGCTGAACATTCTAGCAAGTGATTGACTGAAATCTAGCATACTATCAACAGGTCCTTTTGGTAGAAGAGGCGGACCAGCAATCGTGCAAGCATCTTTCTTTTCTGACTGTGCTGATTGTGAATTTAGGGTACCTCGCTGAAGAGGACCTTTAACAAAGTGTTGACGATAGTCCCATGTAAGTGGCCCTGAATCGCCCAAAACTGATAATGTGGTCTCCCGATAACCGAGACCACGCCTGCTCATCTTTCTTCTTTTGGGTACTGGCTTAGTACGCCCCTGTAACTGTGCACCGAGGCCTCTCCCCGGTTGATAACCCAGCTTCAATATGATATCCCAACCCTTGGAATCTCGGATCTGGGATTTCACTTTGATACTGACAGGTGTAGTGATGGGCTTGCGTGGTGCATAAGCCCAAGGGAAATCCAGATCTAGCACAGAAATAACGGGCCGACTGCTGGGCCACAATGTAGGCAAAATCTTCTCTGAAATGGCTTTTACAGACTGGATCGTGGATAAGCTTTTGACCTTGACCACCCTCCCTTGAAAAGGGAATTTAAGACATTGATGAGCGGTGGATGGCACGGCACTGAGAGTATCGATCCACGGATGACCCAAGATGGCTTTGAACATAGGGTCGATGTCCAGCACATAAAATTCGATGGGCATAGTAAGAGGCCCAAGCTCAGCTTGAATTGTAACAATCCCGTGACACGCCCTCCGAGAATTGTCATAAGCAGCTATAGTAGTAGGGGTTGGGCGTAGAAGTTCTTCTGATATATTGCAGGCCCTGAGGGTGCTGAGTGGACATACATTGATAGATGCCCCTGTATCAACTAGTGCCGCCTCAATACTGACTTTGTTCAGAATAATAGTGATGCAAAGCAGCATTTGCCGAGCTTCTGGTGGTGCTAGCTCAGTTTCAGAGAAGGTAATAGCTGGCCCCTTAGAGATTGTTGCCAGTGTGGTAGGTAAGTTGTCAACTGCAATATCTTCACTAACCATCACCTTCTGAAGAAAATCTCTGAGAGCATCTTGGTGAAGGGTAGATCTCTTAATAAGCTCCAGCACATATATCTTGGTGGGCACCCTATCAAGGTGATGTAGCAGATCATATTGGGTACCCGACAATGGCTCGGTTTCTTCCTACTCAGCAGCCGGTTGGGAAGACTGGGGATTAGAGGTGGAAGGAAAATTGCGGTGAAACATCCGCCCGCTCCGCAGGGTGAAGTTATAGGCTGTCGCGGCGGGCTCAAGATGAGTGACTTAGTAGGCCCGGTGGGGTGGATGAGTGGTGCAGAAGAGGGCGTGGTGGAAAGGATGATAGGTGAGGGGTTGGTGGTAGCGGGTGCGAGCAGAAGTGGGGATATAAAGGTAGTCGGAGGTGCAATGAGTGGAGGGTTAGATGAAGGTGTGGTGGTAGCGGGTGCGAGCAGAAGTGGGGATATAAAGGTAGTCGGAGGTGCAATGAGTGGAGGGTTAGATGAAGGTGTGGTGGTAGCGGAGGCGAGTAATGTGTGAGAGGCGGGCGGTGGAGTAGGAATAGATGAAAGGACGAATGGTGTAGTAGGCGGAGGAGGGTTTTAGTATATAGGCGTAAGGATGGTAGGAGTGGCAGGAATGCGGAAGTTGTGGTGAAGGGCCATAACTTGCGGCGCAGAACTGTCATCGTCAAAGGACCACCCGACATCAGGGGCCGGGGGTTGAACTACGTTGACCTGGGCCGGCGCCGGCGGCTGAGGCTGCGGAGCGGGAAGATGGTTCGACATTGGGTTCTGATGGATCCCCAAGTCTTGAACCGGCTGTTGTTGCTGTTGCGGCTACTGATGCGACTGCGGTGCCTATAGTTGCTGCACTTGCTGCCTCGGCGACTGCCTTCTTTTCTCTTTAATTTCCGTAATGGCCCTATGCATTTCGGCCCAATCAATCCTCTGTCCTTCATGGAGGTCATAGACCAAATCCCTGAACTGAAAACACCCTTCAATAGTATGTCCTGGCTGCCTGTGGAACATACAGTGCTTTGTCTGATCAACGGCCGGGTTCCAGTTGGGCCGTTCCGGAGGGAGTTGTATAGCATTGACTGACATGAGAGCTAAGAAGATATCTGTGAGGGTTTCCAGCAGGGGTGGGTACTGTGCTCTTTTAGGAGCCGGGCGCTTGTAGTTGTTGTTGTAGCCATTGTGTGGAGGGACATTATGGTATTGCGAAGGATGTGGGGGTTGTTGTGGAGAGGTAAAGGTATTTTGCGGAGCGGCGAAGGAAGGCGGAGGGTTTTGAAAGTTCTGTGGATTGGGTTGAAAGTTTTGTGGTGCGGGGTTTTGAGGAGTGCGGGGGTTTTGCGGAAAGCGGAGGGGTGCGGCTTGGAAGGGAAAGGTAACAACTTGAACTTGCTCATTGGTTTGAACCCCCTCGGTGACAGGCCCTTGAGGTTTCTTGTGGTATTTTGGCTTTTGATTCTCAAAGAGCGAGTGGATGGGGGAGTCTTTGAACTGTGATTGAATGAACCACGCCCGGCTATAGAGTTGGTGCATGTTGGCTATATCATTCATGGCCAGAATGTTTCGGACGGTCAGAGTAGCATTGGAGATGTGTAACTTGACCTTTTCTTCCTCTGGAATGTGACCTGGCACCTTGGCGGCCATCTGCCTCCACCTGTCAGCGTAAGTTACAAACTCCTCATCTGGCTTCATCTTTTCGGCTACCAAATCTGTGAAAGAATATTTTGGGCCGACTCTGTCTTGGAACCACTGGATGAACTTGTCTTTCACTATCTTAAAGCTTTCGGCGTCCTCCAATGGCAGAGAGTAGAACCATTCTAGTGCAACACCATCTAATGATCGACGGAACAAATACGCCATAAGGCGATCATCATATTGAAATTGGGCCGATTCATATAAGAAGTCCCTCACATGAATAAAGGGATTGCCGTTCCCATCATATTTGCGGTAATTGGGGAGCTCGGGTTGCGGAGGGAATCGGATATTTTGGAAGCTGGGAACTGGAACATCTGCCAAGGATTGTGGGCCAACCCATTTTTGGAGGAAATCAAGCTATTGTTACATGGCGGCCCACTTGTCAAGGAGTTCCTGCTCCCTAGATGGAGTAGGGGTAGTGAGAGACGAAGGTTGAAATTGAGGAGCAGAAGGATGGACTGTCATAGGGGGTGGAAGCCCATAAGAAGGAGCAGCAGGATAAACGGCCAAGGTAGAGGGCCCATAGGAAGGATATTGGGCCGGAGATTGACCCAGATTTGAATGGCCTTGGGCAACCCCTTGCTGAGGGCTCAAGAGATCTAAAGGGCCAACAAGGACTTGCGGCACCGATGGGGCCGGATGTGCGATGATCCACCTGAATAAAAGTAGGGAGAGTAGACTTTCCCTTATCAAAAAATTGCTGGGCCGAAGTGGAAGATTGGCTCGTTTCCATACCAGAAAAGGTGATGGTCCGAGGTTGGACCGGAGTAAGATCAATTGGAGTGGGTTGGATGGAAAGATTAGATTGGCCCTGCACAATCGTAGGATGTGGGGTATTGGACCCCTACATGGCCTGATAGACAGCTTGGAGTTGGGCCGGATCCAATTGGGCCATCATTTGGAGAATGGAGCCAGCAGAAGGAGGAGAAAAGGAAGGAGTGGTTTGGCCACCCTCCATAGGGACGGAAGATGGGAGAGGGGCGGAGCCCTCTCCAGACGAGAACGAGACAACCCTAGGAGGGTTTTCAAGAAGCCCTTGAGGGAGAGACTCCTCTTGGGAACGCGGAGGATTGAAAGAAGCCATGATGGTTCGAAGAGCGGATTGGAGTAGAATTTAGAGAAGGAATTGACCCCAGAAGATGACTCTATGTTTGCGACCTTTTCTTTCTTTTGCGGGTCGATCGACCAACTGACTAACTGGTAGTCAAATGATCGATTGACCACGCAGGCGTGCCAGTCACATGAGTGATGATTTTATGATGCGCTCATTCTGACCCATGTCGGGCGAATGTGAGGTTCGGTCGGGACCAGCAGTCCGCCATACCATAAAGGCTACGGCGTTAATTATATCCCCCACGAGGAGGGAACACCTTTGATTAATTACCGAGATAACGGGTTGTCGAAGCTGAATTAAAAAGAGCTACATGATGATCATGACGAAGGCATGCAGGATGCATATATTTATCGTGCAGAAGATGCATAATTCATGGGATTATGGATCCTCGGTACGTGGCGGAGGACATAGGTCCGAAGACCACCGTCGCGCATAGCGAAGACTTTCGACCAGACGTAATCAGGTTTTCTGTCGACGCCGTTTAATATACCTGAGGATCTATGCATGCATGCGCACATGGCGTTCGTGACTATATTAAGCATGATAATGGAATTCATGGAAGCAAATGGTAATCGACCACATTTATTACTCCCCATCGAGAAGAGGGAAGGCAACACAAGTGTGATAGCGAAAGCAAAATGCTAACGGACAAGGTAATGAAGATGTGATAACAGTATAGTTTTAGGCCCGCCCGGCCCTTCCTTTATTCAATTTATTGACGCCAACCCCGAGGGACGAGAATCGCCTAGGGGCAAATGAGCGATTAAAGCAACAAGAGGCTTCAAAATCGGCGCGAGCATGTAGGGTAGCTTATATGGCGCGATAAAACATAAGTATAGTGGCTAATACGGCGTGGCCATCATGAATGTTAATACGGCGCGAAGACTTTGGGGCGCGCCGGTTTAGGGCTCGTCGGAAAGGCGCAAAGAAATATTTTTTGTTTACGAGTCTAGCGTTAATTCGGCGCGGGGGGGTACCGCGCCGGATTAGGGCGCGCCGGCTAAGGCCGCGCCGTTCATCTCATTTTTTTGATGAATTTCACAACCACTTGAGTTTATTAAGTTCATTTTGAGAATTTTGAAGCTATTTGAGGCCAATTGTTTATTAAATTGAAGTCCAGAACCCTCCAAGAATGACGTGATAAGCCAGTGTGAGGTTCCTACTCGAGCACCTGGATAATTGGGTCCAGAATGAGTATTTCGTTATGGTTTATTCATTATTAATCTGTCCAAAATTGGACAGCATCTCCCCTGAACCTGAAGAGTTGCAGGGGAGAAGCGGGGTCATGCTCACATATGGAACAAGCCCCTAAACCGCCGGTCCACACGAAGGCAGCCAGCAAACCCCATTGGATAGGATACCCCGAGGACTAAACTGCTAGGGGCACCAAGGTTCCATAAGGGAAAAGACAGAGAGATGAAGCCATTGATGATGGGAGCATCACCCCGAGGACTAGCCTGCGAGGGGTGGACATCCCACAGATTATGGCACATCCGTTGAAGGGACCGGCCGTTAGGAGAGTGGAGCTCCGAGGGCTAGCCTACGAGGAGCGTACATCCCTTGGCCTTGATCGGACCTCCGATTGTCGGGGCTAAGCTCGTTGGGCTAAGGCCCCTGTCATTGTCCGCTATGGCCCCGAGGAAGCATCTACCATCGAGAGATAGAGCCCCCGGTCGCCTAGCAATTCCACGAAGCGATAAGGGAATGTCCCCCTCCCCGGGTGATTAAAACGATGAGAAAATCTCGGAACAGTTCGAATGATCATGATGGGTAGAGGTAGTAAATGCATAAATGAGACGGGCCCATCGCAGGAGCATATGCTCGAACAGTTAAAAAGTGACATTCAGGGGATGGACCCTACAATCCCAAAGGAAATCCTCACTTCATGAGCGATAGGGCGGCACGAAGAGAGAGATTAATGGGAGTTAAGCCCTTGACAGCACGGCGGAGAGAGGCATGCGCAGAAGCACAGCTCTGTCCATGGAAAAGGGGGGGGTACGAAGACCCTTGAATCAAACATGAGAATGATCGAAGGAAAAGCCCCCGGGGAGGGGTGTTTCTGTAGCCCACGATGATTCGGGGCATGATAGAGACTTCGGAGAAACCGGAATCAGAGAACTACGCAGAGAAGAACTCAGACACACGCATTGGCATAGATAGAAAAGGGGAGCTGAAGATCATTCATTTGACCCATTGATCTAAGCATTCAACATATATGTATTAACGTCCCAGAAACGGGAATGATTTAGTGTTTACATGGTGAGGACATGGCGCCAGCCCCATTGCTCGGTCTCCGCTCGCCGATCACGGAGGCAGAAAACATACAGAGCACCATGAAAATAGAGAAAAGAAGGAAGAGAAAATAGAAAATCGTACAGAGGAGGAGGAGGATCGACTCATATCATTGTCGCTCCTCCCCCCCTCGCTTACATTCGATGGGTGGGAACTTCAGAAGGAGCAGTCTACGGAAAGCAAGAAAGAACCAGCACCGGTGCCCACCTCTTCCGGGAACAGGGTATCGTAGAGGAAGAAGACGACCGGCGGAAGCTCCTCCGAAGGGACCCTACTCTCTCTTTGCTTCCGTAGAAAAAAAACTCTCGAGAAGCCTTTCTCTCCCTTCGCTCTTCTCTTTCTTTTCTCCTCTGTGTCCTCCCTCCCTTTTTTTCTTCTCAGGTCTCGATCTGCCTCTCTCCTTCTTTCTTTGTCGAAGAGCAGCCACCTATATAGGGGGCGGGTTCGGATCTTAATCCGGCGTGAGATTAGCGCGCTGGGAAGAAGCCTCAGCAAATTAGCGCGCCGGACTTGGAGGGCGCCGGTTTAACGGGCGCGTCATACAAGGGCGCGCCGTATTAGCATTTCCCGCGCACTGCAGGTTAGCCGATGGATCCGGGGACGATCCCGGAGGTCATCGTGAACATTTATCTCGCCAATGCCCATCGAAACCTTGATGAGGTGTTTTGTGAAGCCCCTCGGCTGACGTGCGGCCGTTCACGAGGCTCCAGATAGCTTTGGTTTAATTACGTGGGTTTTTCGCTAATACGGCCTGCGGCTCCGTGATTCGTGCTGCTGGCTCGGTCTGGCTTGTACCCAAGCTCCTTAGAAGGCGAGATAACCCCAGGGATAGTTCTGCCCGAGCTGGGTGATCATTCGGCCACTAACGGGCCCATCTTGTAGGGAAGCCGTACTCGTGCCGGGTGATCAGGATCTTCTGCCGTCAGAGCTTTCGGTCCTCTGGAACCAGGGGGATCCCTTCATCTTCAGGAGAGCCTTTCGTAAGGCGGGAAGCCACTGGGTAGACCATCGACCTTGGTCGGACAACAGGTGTAGTGTATGCGGCATGACAGAGTCGATGCCGGTTCATTGGGCAGGCTTGGTCGCACTGCCGGTTGGGGGTGAGTTTTTCTCGGCTTTCCTGAGGTGAAGTCTCTGTGTTCCTATGGGATGACTCGAGGCTCTGGCAACTTGAGAAATCTTTGATATGTTGATATTTATCAGCTTCCGTGCTTCAGCGGGCCGGGTCCTTCGTCTTTGTGGCTTGGTCACCGACGATCATATTTTGGGTGCCAACAAATGCCCCCCAGACGTGGGTGTTGCGAGCAAGGCACGAGTGCAGCAAGACCGACGGGTGAATTTCATCTGGACGAATCTCTTCTTCAGTTGACAGGAGCTCTGGATGGCCCTTAATTTGGCACTGATGTTAAACCGGCGCCGTTTGAATGTTAATACGGCGCGGGTAGCCTTGGTTCATTCTAATAAATAGTATTAGAATGAATGTTTATGAAACCAACGAATGTTATATATGTTTTGATCAGCTATCTTCTGACTTTGTAGTTTCATTTCTTCTTTCAGGCCTTTTGGCCAGCTTCTTCTCTTCATTGTGGTGTGTCATTCTCACCTTCGTGCATGTGCAGTCCGACCGACTTCGGAGGAGACCCGGCACTTCAGGGAAGTGATCATAAAGGCCCAAAAGCCAACATATTTTGAAGTTCCTGAGCCTGCTCCGACCATGACGCCACTGCCTCCTGGGGATTCGAGGAAGAGACTCGGTCTCAGCTGAGGGAGGCCGTCGGAAAGGTAAAAGAGGCGGTGACCCGGGTGACACGAGCACGTCGAAAGAAGGCTGCAGAGAAGGAGTCGGCAACCGTCCTTCCTTCGGTTGTATCCTTTGAAGAATTTGAAGCTTCCCGCGCACAAGGGCTAGAGGCTGAAGGTAGGCTCTTTTCCTTTTCAAAGTGTATTAGCTTGTTTCGACTGCCTTGGCTAGCCCATGCTGACGGTTGCTGACACAGTTGCCGCCGTCGTCGGGCTGGAGGCGACGGTAGATGTAGCGGCTAGGGACGGGGCAGAGGAAGTCCCTACTGCTCCCGTAGAAAGGGATCTGCCCTCTCCAACACCCAGGCATGAGATGGAAGGTAATCCATGGTCTAGTCGCGATAGCACCGTGAATCTTCATGTCTTCAGCTAGATTGACCCCTTCTTGCCGTAAATTGCCGTTGATATACAACCGTCACTGCTCCCGGGCTCAGAGAGTACAGAGGAAGTGACTATCCAGGGGCAGGGTGAGCCTGTCCTCAAGACGCCGCCAGCCGCTGCTTCTGGTGTGGAGAGCACGGGGGAAGTTTCTGCTGCGGGTGAGGCCCCCGTTGGCGAGGTTCCGGCTCCGATGGTGGAGCGTTCCGAAAGAGCAGAAGGATCCTCCTCCTCCGAGCAAGTTGATTATGGTGGCGGCTTCAGTGACGAGGAGCTTTCACTAATTGATCTTGAGACCGATGATGCCGGGGCGTCTTCGGCCTATGAAAGTGATTATCTGACTTTCGGCCTGGCCCGGTTGCCATGGAGCGGTCCTGAGCCGTCAGTATTGCTTGAGAGTGAAGAGGCCGGTGCCGGGGGAGCTGCTCTTAAAGATTTGAGCTTAGTACCCGCTGAGGTAAGGACCTACCCAGGGTCAGTGTTTACTGTTCTTCTTTACCTTCCCTCTAGCCTGGTTTTTAATGTATATATATTTCTGATGCAGGCTGAGGTGGCGGTGCCAACTATGACGGTGCAGATACCACTCCCGGCTCTGGGAACGGGCCATGCAACTCTCCCGTCCGTCCTGCGGCCTATCGCATTGTGATACCCAAAGGACTATGCAGCAGCCATGGTTCCAGTCGGACCCAGAGCACTCGTGGAAGTTGATAGTTCGGCGGCAGTCGGAGATTCTCTGCCAATGGAGGCTGCACAGCAGTCAGCTCTGGAAAAGGGTGGTCCTGCTGAGATAGAAGCCGGAGAGATTATTGAAGAACAGATGTCTTAGGCTCTCGATGTTTCTATTGCACCTCCATCCCAGGGGGCAGGAAAAGAGATTACTATTATTGAGGCTCCGGCCACCGTATCTGCCAGTGCGCTTGTTCCTTACAGCAGTGGATTGCAGCTCATGCCATCGTCATCTTCCGGGACGGCCGATGATATCTGGGCTGCCGTGGATAGCAGAGTGGAATTTGAACTGCCTGAGACGTCGCCACTTGGTCTTCAATCTTCAAGTGACCTTGTGTGGCAGTTTCTGGGGACCCTCCAGCAGACCGTAACGGCCAGCAGGGATTTAACTTATGTTCAGCTGAGGGGCTTGATAGAGCATCTATCCCGCTCGCTGTTGGCCTTTGGTTGTCCCATGGACGACTGGACTCCACGGGTGATCCTGCTCCTGAAGTATGTAAACAGGATGGAATTTCTAGGCCGGGAAGCAGCTGACCAGCTGGCGGCCATATCATTGGAGCGGGCTGAAAGCCGAGCAGCTCTTATTTCTCTGCAAGAGACTGCGGCGAGGATGAGGGATGAAGCCAATGCCTCTTTACAGCGCCGAAGCTTCTTGACGGCCCGGATGGCGGCATTACAGGCCGAACTTTCAAGGGTAGAGGCAGAACTTGAAGAAGTAGACCGTCTGGGAGTCCAGAGGGTGGAGGAAGCAGAGATGGCCGAGGGACAAGCTGCTTCCCTCAGGGAGAAGCTATCCGAGCTGGAGGCCACCGAGTTTAGATTGCAAGAACTGACCCGTCATCCTTCCCTGGGTATTCCTGCGCTGGAGGACATCTTCCGACGCCCTCTGCCGTAGTCTCTTTTTCTTTATTTGCTCCCTTTTTGACGCATTTCATGTACTCCGGGGAATGGCCCGTGTAACATGTACCTTTTACTTCATAGTAATGGAAAATCTCCATCGTGCTTTTTGAATGAAGACTCCATCTTGTCATTATTCTTTTCTCTTCGATTCGCCCGTTGTTTCTAATCCGAGTGTATGAGTCACTAGGGCAGGAGAGCGCTCACGCCTTCAGCAAAGGGGTAAGGTGTTCGCTCCACTGCGCCATGACTTTTCTCGAGACTAACAACGGCCTATGCCAGTCGAGAGTCCGGGGGACTCAAGAGGGTATATCAAAACTGACGGGAAGCGGTCCTGCCGAGGATGGCAAGACCCGAGAATGGCTAGCGACCGGTCCTGTCGATGATGACGAAGGTCGAAAAAGGGTAGACAGTCTTGACGATGATGACGAGAACTGGACTAGGGTAGCGACCGATCTTGCCGATAGTGGCAAGGGTCGAAAAGGGTAGACGGTCTTGCCAATGGTGACAAAAATCGGGTAGGGTAGCGACCGATCTTGCCGATGGTGACAAGGGTCGAAAAGGGTAGACGGTCTTGCCGATGGTGACAAAAATTGAGTAGGGTAGCGACCGATCTTGCCGATGGTGACAAGGGTCGAAAAGGGTAGACGGTCTTACCGATGGTGATAAAAACTGGATAGGGTAGCGACTGATCTTGTCGATGGTGACAAGGGTCGAAAAGGGTAGACGGTCTTGCCGATGGTGACAAAAATCGGATAGGGTAGCGACCGATCTTGCCGATGATGACAAGGGTCGAAAAGGGTAGACGGTCTTGCCGATGGTGACAAAAATCGGATAGGGTAGCGACCGATCTTGCTGATGTTGACAAGGGTCGAAAAGGGTAGACGGTCTTGCCGATGGTGACAAAACCGGATAGGGTAGCGACCGATCTTGCCGATGGTGACAATGGTCGAAAATGGTAGACGGTCTTGCCGATGGTGACAAAAATCGGATAGGGTAGTGACCGATCTTGCCGATGGTGACAAGGGTCGAAAAGGGTAGACAGTCTTGCCGATGGTGACAAAAACCGGATAGGGTAGCGACCGATCTTGCCGATGGTGACAAGGGTCGAAAAGGGTAGATGGTCTTGCCGATGGTGACAAAAAATCGGATAGGGTAGCGACCGATCTTGCCGATGGTGACGAGGGTCGAAAAGGGTAGACAATAGATGTATATAGGCGGGATATAGGATGAAAATTCCCCGTCGACCTCATAAGGGGTCTTCCGGACAGAGAATGAATCATCACTATTCATCATTCAATTTTTTATTCACATTACTGACCTAAGCGCCCTTTCGGGTTTTCGCCGAGGCCAGCCCCCTCTTGCTTTTGCCCGCGCGCCCTTTCGGATTTTCACGTGGCGGGGCACCCGATTTTGCCTGCGACGCCCTTCCGGGTTTTCGCCACAGCTGGGTTATAGCCATTTTTACACTTGTCCTGATATAGGAACAAGTCTGGCGGGGTATCTCTATTTTTAACCCCATTTTCTTTTCTTTCTTTCTTTTTCTTGAATTCGGGATGCAGAAGAACTGGACTGCGAAAATATTGAGTGGCCTTGTCGATGATGACAAGGATTGGACCCTGCTTCGGTCTGTCGACACTGGTTAGATATTGAAGCAAAGGATACGGTCTATTAACAAGGATGTAAGATCCGAGCTAAGGGTAAAGATCGACCGGTCTCGCCGATGATGACGAGGGTCGAACGTGGGTTTATTCATCGGCATGGGCCACATGCCGAGGCAAAGGTAGGGTTATTAACGGGGACGGAAAGTCCAAGTTAAGGGTAGAGATAGACCGATCTCGCCGATGATGACGAGGGTCGACCATGGGTTTATTCATCAACATGGGTCACATGCCGAAGTAAAGATGGGATTATCAACATGGACGTAAGGTCCAAGTTAAGGGTAGAGATCGACCGATCTCGCCGATGATGACGAGGGTCGAATGTGGGTTTATTCATCAGCACGGGTCACATGCCAAAGCGAAGATGGGATTATCAACAGGGATGTAAGGTCCAAGTTGAGGGTAGAGATCACCCGACCTCGCCGATGATGATGAAGGTCGAATGTGGGTTTGTTAAAGGATTTCCGGTGGGACTTTGATGGTTGTCCCATTCGGAGTTTCATTGGGTGGAGAATAGGAGAGGAATTTGGAAATTACCACTTTACTGACTCAAGCGCCCTTTCGGGTTTTCGCCGGAGCCAGCCCCCTCTTACTTTTGCCCGCGCACCCTTTCGGGTTTTCACGCGGCGGGGTACCCGATTTTGCCTGCAGCGCCCCTTCGGGTTTTCGCCACAGCTGGGTTATAGCCATTTTTGCACTTGTCCTAATATAGGAGCAAGTCTGGCGGGGTATCTCTATTTTTAACCGCATTTTTTTTATTTGTATAGGGTGGCAAGTCGAAGTGTAATGTTCGACGCCTGGTCGACAGTGGATGGCTCGTAGTGGCAACAATGTGAGAATGCCAGCTAGGGCACAAAGTCTTCAGCCGACACGGGTTTATTCGTTAGCGGGGAGATAATGCTAACGCAAGGAAGGGCTTTCGTGCCAATCCGAACGTAAGGCTCGTAATGGCGGTGCGACGTATCCTTTGGAAGCTTGATCAGGGCAGAATGCCACTAGACCAAGGAAAAGGTAGCTCGATCAGGGTGAAATGCCACTGGACCAAGGGAAGGTAGCTCGGTTAGGGCGGAGTGCCACTAAACCAAGGAAAGGGTAGCTCGATCAGAGCGGAATGCCACTAAACCAAGGGAAGGTAGCTTGGTCAGGGCGGAGTGCCACTAAACCAAGGAAAAGGTAGCTTGGTTAGGGCAGAGTGTCACTAAACCAGGAGAAGGTAGCTCGATTAGAGTGAAATGCCACTAACCAAGGAAAAGTAGCTCTGTTAGGGTGAAATGCCACTAAATCAAGGAAAAGGTAGCTTGGTTAGGGCAGAGTGCCACTAAACCAAGGAGAGGATAGCTCGGTTAGGGCGGAGTGCCACTAAACCGAGGAGAAGAGTAGCTCGGTTAGGGCGGAGTGCCACTAAACCAAGGAGAAGAGTAGCTTGTTTAGGGCGGAGTGCCACTAAACCAAGAAAAAGGTAGCTTGATCATGGCGAGATGCCACTAAACCAAGAAAAAGGTAGCTCGGTTAGGGCGGAGTCCCACTAAACCAAGGTAAGGGTAGCTCGGTTAGCGCGGAGTGCCACTAAACCAAGGTAAGGGTAGCTCGGTTAGGGCGGAGTGCCACTAGACCCAGGAGAAGAGTAGCTCGGTTAGGGCGGAGTGTCACTAAACCAAGGAGAGGTGTAGCTCGATCAGGGCAGAATGCCACTAGACCAAGGGAAGGTAGCTTGCTCAGGGTGAGATGCCACTAAACCAAGAAAAGGGTAGCTTGATCAGGGCAAGATGCCACTAAACTAAGAAAAAGGTAGCTCGGTTAGGGCGGAGTGTCACTAAACTAAGGAGGAGGGTAGCTCGGTTAGGGCGGAGTGCCACTAAACCAAGGAGAAGAGTAGCTCGGTTAGGGCGGAGTGCCACTAAACCAGGAGAAGGTAGCTCGATTAGGGCGAAATGCCACTAACCAAGGAAAAGTAGCTCGGTTAGGGTGAAATGCCACTAAACCAAGGAAAAGGTAGCTTGGTTAGGGCGGAGTGCCACTAAACCAAGGTAAGGGTAGCTCGGTTAAGGCGAAGTGCCACTAAACCCAGGAGAAGAGTAGCTTGATCAGGGCGAGATGCCATTAAACCAAGAAAAAGGTAGCTCGGTTAGGGCGGAGTGCCACTAAACTGTTGTGTCCCTATGATTTTGATGATGTCTCACACTATAAATCATTTCTTTATCTCAAGATAATCTCATGTTTCATCATGTAAGTGAATGGGTTATACTATAAGGGAATGTCCTGTTCAATTGAACAATTTGACCAAATGAATTTTAGTGTTGCCTGAGTCTTAATGTCTTGATGGTTTCAACACTATGAATTTTTGTGAACAAAAATGTTTCTCTGTGTTAACGTAAATCATCGAGCCACTTCAAGTAATTGTGGGAATTATTTTCGTGTCACTTAAGCCACACTTCGTGTTGCTTTCCCTCACCAACACGAAATGATTTCGTGTCATCTGAGCGTACAACACTTCGTGTTGATTTCCATGCTTGACAGGAAAACTTGTATGAGGTAATACTTCGAGTTGTTCTTCTGCTTCCACAGTTTCATCACGAGTTGTTGAAGAACGTGTCTATCTCATGTCTTCGTGTCGTGTTTTCTAGACCTCGTGTCTTTGTCGCTTTGTGACCTCATCTCGTGTCATTTTTTCTCTCTGCTTGTTTAACTTCGTGTCACCTACTGTTGCTCCTCGAGTCGTTTTATTTTAGTGTCACTGCTTCATCACGTGTCGCGATAGCCGTGTCACTCTTCTGACTTCGTGCTGTTTTCTGTACCACCCCGTGTTACCCTTATGTCTTCGAGTCCTCTGTATTCGTGTCATTTATAGTTATTTGTCTTCGTGTCGTGGTCAGCCCGTGTCGCCTCGTCTTCGAGTCGCTCATTCGAGCTATTTTGTGCTCGAGTTGTTTTTCTTATGTTTTCAAGTGTTGTTTCACTTCGTGTCATCTTTTGTTGCCGTTTGTTAGTTCGTGTTGTCTTTCTGACCCAGTGTACTTTTTGCCTTGTGACCACACCTAGTGTTGGTTTCTGTTTTTCATCTTCGAGTTGGTTTCAGTCCGTGTTGTCCTCGTCTTCATATCGTTAGTTGTTTCTTCGCGTACTGAACACTGCAGCACCTCGTGCTGTTGAATGTACCACCTCGTGTCACCCTTATGTCTTCGTGTTGCCTTTCCTAGACCTCGTGTCCTTCTTGTTTTATAACCTCACTTCGTGTCGTTCTCCTCGTTGTGTCTGTTCTGTTACAGTGTATCTCGTGTCATTCTTTTCCTATCTCGTGTACTGGTCACGTCATGCTATTATCATATACCTCATGCAGCTTTAGTTTTAGTGGCCATACTGCGTGTTAATGGTTTTTATCTTCTTACAGGTATGAGGATGATTATTCCCAAATAAATGGGGTGCACGTGATCCAAGACAAGAGGAACCAATCCAATGAGGTCACGTGGTAGGAAGGTTCTGGATCGAGCGTGGGAGGCACACGCGTTTTGTGCCCTATCCTCCTGCTGCCGCTATAAATAGAAACCTTCGTCCACCGATGAAGGTGATCAGAGCCAAGAAAGAAAAGGCAGTATTGCAGAGAGCTTGATCCAGCAGTAAAGAGAAAGAAAAAGAGAGATAGCAGTGGAGAGAAAGAAAAAGAGAGATAGCAGTGAAGAGAGAAAGAGAGTTTGCAGTATCGGGTTTCTGAAATTGCTTCCCAGGAAGCTACATTTGTATTAACTCTCAGTATCGAATGTTTTCTCGATCAGTCTTTAGTTTCTTTTCTGATTTTCTTTATGTGTTCTTCGTCTATTTCTGATCTGTTCCCCTCCGGTGTGTGGAGGAAGGGAGTCTAACTCCGGTTTCCCTCTGGGTTGCAGAGGAAGAGAGATCGCTGATCTCTGGTGTTGCTAGTGACGGGTTGTCATTAGCAGGTTCCCTCCGGTGTGTGGAGGAAGGGAGAGGCACTCTCCGGTTCTGTTCGTGCTGGGTGCTAGAACAGGTTACAAGCTCTGTGGGTAGCAGAGCTTGGTTGAGGGATTTGTCTCCCTTGGGTTTTCAAGCTGTTTGGCAGCAAGTTGTTCGCAGACTGAGTCTGCTGTGCTCTAGCAGTGGCTAGTGGAATCCTCACTCTAGTTGGAGTGAGGGGTGGATGTAGATTGCGGACTGCAGTCGAGTCACCTAAAAACCGGTTGTCTTCTCTGTGGTTTGCGATCTTTATCAGTGCTCTCTATCTGCTTGTCTCTTCGACTAGTTGTGTGTTCAGCTCTTAATCATCATTTTCTTATTCGATCTTGATTGGTACCTGCATTTGCAATTCTTTGTGTGCTAGTTTAGAAGGGGCATAAGCGGTAGATTTATTTTCTCGCCTAAGCTTTGCAAATTGGGAGTGATCTATTCATCCCCCCCCCTTTTATATCACTCTCGCTGTGCTAACATTTGGTATCAGAGCAGGTTTACGCCATGTGGGCGAACAATCAAGCAAATGGCAGTGGTCCTAGAACCTTCATGGCCGAAGGTCAATCCATTAGTCGCCCTCCGTTTTTTGATGGTAATAACTATCTGTTTTGGAAGAACAGGATGGAAGTGTTCATCAGGGCTCAGAGTCACAAACTGTGGAGAGTAATCACGGTGGGGCCATATGATCTGCCACCAAACGAAGACGCTTGGACAGATGACCATGTCAAGCTATCCTCTCTCAACTGGACGGCACTGAACATCATCCAGTGTGATGTTCATCCGGAAGAATATGCCCGTATCTCAGCCTATAAGACGGCCAAGCGATGTGGGATGAGCTGCAATTGATCTATGAAGGTACAGCTCAAGTGAAAGCTTCGAAGGTAAATCTCTACACCTCCAAGTATGAAATGTTTAAGATGAATGCAGATGAGAATATAACCGAAATGTATGCCAGGTTATCCTTGATCACTAACACTCTTAAAGGGCTAGGGAAGGATCTTGCTGAGGCAGATATAGTCAGGAAAATCCTTAGATCTTTATCCCTGGCATGGCACACTAAGGCCATTGTGATTGAGGAGTCAAAAGATTTGACTGTCTTAACTGTGAATGAACTCATAGGATCCCTGATGACCTATGAGATGAACTTCCAAGGAGGTGAGAAGGTAGTGAGAGGAAGGGTAAAAATGTAGCTCTAAGAGCTTCCCGCAACAAGGGTAGTAAAAGTGGGAGCAGCAGCAGTAGCCCCGAGTCTGAGTCCGAGCTTGAAGGTTTTTCAGATCTCGACCAGGGGGAGCAGGCTATGCTCACTCGTCAGTTCAGAAAGTTTCTGAGGACAAAGGGGAAGACCTTCAGGAAGAAGAACCCACACTCTTTTAACAAGAATGCTGAGTTTACCAATTACAGGGATAGAAATCCTAAGAAACTGACTTGTTTTAACTGTAACAAACAGGGACACATGAAAGGCGAATGCCCAGAACTCCAGAAGAAAGGTCCCTATCTTCAGAAGAAGTTCACAAAGGTGCAGAAGAAGAAAAAGCCACAGGCGATGGTCTGCACATGGAGCGAGGAAGAAGAAAATCCCGAAGACACTTCCTCGGAGGAATATGAAGAAGGAATTTGTCTTATGGCAAACAGTGAAGAGGAGGTAATAAACGTTTTTGAAAATTTCTCAATTGATGACTGGGAGGATGCTTATGGTGACTTGCTAGATAAATTTAATTCACTTAGCAAAGAGCACAGAGTTCTGAAAAGAAAATTTAACACAAATGTTGAAGAACAAACTCTGGTCTGTGAGGAAAATGCAAAGCTAAAAGAACAACTAGAAGAAATGACCTCACAAAGGAAAGAGAATGATAAGCTTAGGGGAGAAATCCAAGAAAGTAAAAAACAGCTCAATGAATTCAAAACTAAAATTGAAGAAAGCATGAGTGAAATCAGAATGAATTCAGAGAAATATGAAGCTGTGAAGAAAGTAAATGCTAACTCTAAAGAATTCTGAGTTTCTTCAAAAGGAGCTGGAAGACAAACAGAAAGTCTTAGAGAAGTTTGTCCAAGGAAAGACAAGCTTAGATGCTATACTAGGAACTAGGGTCAATTTCAATAAGGAAGGTCTAGGCTATGACCTAACCAACAAGAGACCCTTGCAATTCAAGACCATAACCTTCTGTCCAGAGAAGGGAAAAGAAAAGCTGGACACACCATCCAGCTCAAACAGCTCTAAGAAAACTCAAAGTCCTAAAGAGAACACAACAACCAGTACTGGACAACCATTCAAGATTGGAATGAACTTTATGAAGAATAACATTAAGTCCATTCACCAGAACACAAATGGTAGCTGGACCAAGAAAACAAATCAGAATAAGAGATGGAATTATAACAATCAGATGGGTCCAAACAAGACCTACTGGAGGAACAACTTTCATGGTCAAAGATATACCAATCAACAAGCCTACAGAAAATTTCTAGGAATAGGAAGACCAATGAAAGGAATAGAACTCATTTCCCCAGTTCAGCTGGATTGAACTTTAATAAACCATAAAGGAGGGTGCCAGAGAAAACCATGCTGAAACAAATCTGGGTACCCAAACACTTGATCAGAGATTTAAACAATGTACTTGGACCCAACTCATCTTGGGTTCCAAATCACTCTGCTTGACATACTTGTGTAGGTCGGCCTGGCAGCTGAAGACAACAAGTGGTACCTCGACAGTGGCTGCTCCAGGCATATGACAGGAGACCGATCCAAGTTCAGCAAGATAGAGATGAAGCCAGGAGGTCTGGTCAAGTTTGGAGGAAAGAACAAAGGTAAAATAATTAGAGTTGGCACAGTAGGTAAGTCTTCCACAAACTCCATTGAAAAAGTCTTACTTGTGGAAGGGCTACAACATAATCTGATCAGCATCAGTCAGTTATGTGACAAGGGTCACAAGGTTGTTTTTGATGATACTTCATGCAAAATCTTTGAAATAAATTCTGATGAGGTTAAATTTGTAGCCAACCGGATTAATAATGTCTACATTGTAGACTTAAATGAGAAATCTGAATCTACTATTTGTTTATCTGCTAACTCTGAAATTGATGCTTTTGAATGGCATAGACGTCTAGGTCATGCTAGCTTTTCTACTTTAAATAAACTGGTCAAACTTGATTTAGTTAAAGGCATGCCTAGAATTAAATTTAATTCCATTTCAAAATCATGTGATGCCTATGCTCTAGGCAAACAGACCAGAAACTCTTTCAAATTAAGATCTGAGCCATTGTCTTCTAGACCAATGGAACTTCTTCATATGGATATCTTCGGTCCAACCAGAACTCAGAGTCTTAATGGTAACAGGTTTGGCTATGTCATCATAGATGACTTCTCCAGATATTCATGGATATTTTTCTTAGCAAATAAGAGTGATGCATTTCAAAAGTTTAATCTATTTTTCAATAAGGTCAAACAAGAAGGAAAGTTCAAGGTTAGTTCTATTCAATCTGATCATGGAGGTAAGTTTGAAAATTCCATGTTTACTGAACTTTGTGACAAAGAAGGACTAACTCACAGGTTTTCCTCTCCCAGGACACCTGAACAGAATGGGATCGTGGAGAGAAGAAATAGAACAGTGGTGGAGATGGCCCGAACCATGTTGATTGAAAGTAAGTTACCTAGAAGGTTTTGGGCAGAAGCGGCCAATACAGCAACCTACATAATCAACAGGGCCATGGTAAGACCCATACACAAGAAAACACCCTATGAGCTTCTAAAAGGTAAGAAACCAAACTTGTTTCATTTCAGAATTTTTGGAGTAAAATGTTTTATTCATAACAATGATAAGAAAGATTTAGACAAGTTTGAAGCCAAGAGTTCACCTGGAATATTCTTGGGTTACTCAGAAGTGTCAAGGGCATATAGGGTATTTAATGTATCAGATCAGAAAGTGGAAGAATCTCCACACATTCTTTTTAGTGAAAAGAAAGATGTTTCTAATATTGAAAATCTTGACAGGGACTCCAATCATGGTGGAGATTTTTGGAAAACCAACAAGAAGAAGAGAAGACTCAGTAGAATGGAGAAACAAATTCCCAAAATTAGGAAGGTCAAAGAGAAACAGGTGAGTCTTCAACAAATATTAGATTCCTTAAAGACCATCCGTTAGATAATGTCATAGGCAATCCTGAAGAACCTCTAAGGACTAGATCTCATTTTAGAAATGTGAATAATGACGACCTAATTGCTTTAGTCTCACAAATTGAACCCAAAACAGTAGAAGAGGCCTTAGCTGATCAAGGTTGGGTAAATGCTATGAGTGAGGAATTAGGTCAGTTTGAAAGGAATAATGTCTGGGAGCTTGTCCCAAGACCAGATGGTATTAATGTCATAGGAACCAAGTGGGTGTTCAAAAATAAGATGAATGAAGATGGAATCATCTTGAGGAACAAGGCCAGACTAGTAGCCAAAGGCTACTGTCAGGAATTCGGTGTAGACTTTGATGAATCTTATGCACCAGTTGCTAGGATGGAAGCCATAAGATTGTTGCTTGCCTTTGCATGCTCAAAGAACATTAAACTCCAACAAATGGATGTTAAAAGTGCTTTTTTAAATGAAGTTATTAAAGAAGAAGTCTTTGTTGAACAACCTCCTGGATTTCAATTTTCTCCTCAACCTAACCAAGTTTTCAGGTTAAACAAAGCCTTGCATGGTCTAAAGCAGGCTCCAAGAGCTTGGTATGAAAGATTATCTGAATTTCTGATCAGCAAGGGCTACAAAAGAGGTAAATTTGATCAGACTTTATTCACCAAGGGCATGAGTAAAGATCTCATCATAGTTCAGGTATATGTAGATGACATTGTATTTGGATCAACTAGGCATGAACTATGTGATGAATTTTCTACCATGATGTCTGCTGAATTTGAGATGAGCTTGGTTGGTGAACTAAAATATTTTCTTGGATTGCAGGTACAGCAGCTAGAAGATGGGTGCTTCATCAACCAAACCAAATACACAATGGAATTGTTCAAAAGGTTTGGCATGGAAAACTTAAAGCACATTACTACACCCATGGGCACCAATACATCATTGCATGCAGATGAGACAGGTAAAGAAGTAAATGTCAAACTTTATAGAGGTATGATTAGATCACTTCTTTACTTAACAGCCTCTAGACCTGATATACAATTCAGTGTAGGAATGTGTGCAAGATATCAGTCTAGACCCACTGAACTACACTTAGCTGTAGTTAAAAGAATCTTCAGATATTTGTCAGCTAGTCACTCTCTTGGTTTATGGTTTCTTGCTTCTCGCACATTGAATCTAGTAGCATACACAGATGCTGACTATGCAGGCTGTAAACTAGACAGGAAAAGCACAAGTGGCCATTGTGAATTCTTGGGTGGGTGTTTAGTATCTTGGGGCTCCAAGAAATAACATTCTGTGGCCCTCTCCACTGCAGAAGCTGAATATGTGGCTGCAGGGAGTTGTGGAACACAAGTAATATGGATTAAACACCAACTTCAGGACTACCAAGTAGACCTGGGGTGCACACCTATTTACTGTGATAATACAAGTGCCATCAATCTTGCTAAAAATCCTGTTTTGCATTCTCGAACAAAACATATAGAGATAAGACATCATTTTATAAGAGATGAGGTGTCTAAGAATAATTTTGAACTGATTCATGTAGGAACAGATAATCAGATTGCTGATATTTTCACAAAACCTCTGGATAATGAAAAGTTCACTACATTAAGAAGAGAGTTAGGCTTATACAAAGTGTCTTAATTATGAAGCATGTTCTGTTGTGAGGGGGAGGTTTGTCTATCTGTTGGTTAGCCTTCTTGCTTGCTGGTTTAAGGGGGAGTTCGAATGCTCACTGGTTAGCTTTCAGGAATGCTCTAAATTGAGGGAAGCCTTGAGATTTTGCTGAAATGTTTTATTGAGGTATGCTATGTCTTAGGGGGAGCTGAGTTGTAATGTGAGAAGAGAAGTTCTTTGACAAATTCAAAAGGAGTGTCCAGATGTGTATCTCTGCTGGTTTTTCATGACTAATCTAGTGTAGTTCTCTCAGACAATAGAGTGTCACTTATCTCTTAAGTCAATAAGTCAGTGTCTCTAAAATCCAATTAGAATCTTTCCTTTGGCACTCACTCAGAGATCTGGACTAATTGCATAAAGTATATCTTCCTACATTGTCATTGATTATGGTTCAGGCCAAAAACACGTATGTCTTGATATCTGACCCAATCAACTTGAAATCTAGACTTCAAGACTCTATACAAGAAAAGTCCTTCTCTTTTGGTATTATCTTCAATCATTCTATCTCTTTAACTCAAGGGCTTAAATGAACAAACATGTTCTGTTTTTGATCACTGAGAAACTGGGAGCTTCATCAATGAAATGAATATTTCTCCCAAGTCATGAGGTGTCAGATACTTAAAATAAATGAAAAGTCATGACAGAGCAATGGTGGCTTGCTGGTGAGTAACTGGGGACTCTGGCCTCTAATCAAGGTGTCTCCTCATGTCAAAAGCCACAGTTACTAACTCTGTTCCTTAAAAAAAAAAAAAAAAAAGGGGGAAGTAATGAGGTACTCACTCTGAGTAACTGGGGATTCAGGCCTCTGATCAAGTTGTTTCCCTAATGTCAAAAGAAGTGAACTACCAACTTACTCATTGATCTTCTTGGAAATCATCTCCAACAAACATTCCTTGTTGTTATGCAACTAATGGATTGCTTGTCCTCAGTACCTTGAGAACACCTCTCTGATTTAGACTCTTGTTGTCTTGTGGAATAGTTGAATGATCAGCTCTATTTGGCCATACTTGTCAACTCCTGCTCTACATCATACACTATGTATGCTGATATACTCTTCATAATTCTATTTCTCCATTGTGTACTGAAGCTTAAAGAATCTTCTCTTGATGTTAGAACCTCACTTATTTTCTTAAGACCTATTCGTGACTTTCTGCACTAAGATCGCTACTGCACTTCTTCTTCATGTCTCCAGCATTGTTATGTCTTCTGCATTTCTTTTTGCTGATGTCAAAGGGGGAGAGAGGTTCTGCTATATCAATGATTTAATCAGTTGGTTGTGGCTAGTCGCCTTGGGGAAGTTCCTGATTATGAGTTGTGGGGGAAATGAGAGTGAGTTAATGAGAGTGAGTTGTAGGGTTTGTCTAATTCATTTGCATGAGCATTCTAATTCATTTGCATGAGCATGCTTTGAATTTAATCTGTTGTTGCAGATGGTATTGATTTCATGTTAAATCCTGATAAACCTTGATATTGCCTGATTCATAGTGTTGCCATCATCAAAAAGGGGGAGATTGTTGTGTCCCTATGATTTTGATGATGTCTCACACTATAAATCATTTCTTTATCTCAAGATAATCTCATGTTTCATCATGTAAGTGAATGGGTTATACAGTAAGGGAATGTCATGTTCAATTGAACAATTTGACCAAATGAATTTTAGTGTTGCCTGAGTCTTAATGTCTTGATGGTTTCAACACTATGAATTTTTGTGAACAAAAATGTTTCTCTGTGTTAACGTAAATCCTCGAGCCACTTCAGGTAATTTTGGGAATTGTTTTCGTGTCACTTAAGCCACACTTCGTGTTGCTTTCCCTCACCAACACGAAATGATTCCGTGTCATCTGAGCGTACAACACTTCGTGTTGATTTCCATGCTTGACAGGAAAACTTGTATGAGGTAATACTTTGAGTTGTTCTTCTGCTTCCACAGTTTCATCACGTGTTGTTGAAGAACGTGTCTATCTCATGTCTTCGTGTCGTGTTTTTTTAGACCTCGTGTCTTTGTCGCTTTGTGACCTCATCTCGTGTCATTTTTTCTCTCTGCTTGTTTAACTTCGTGTCACCTATTGTTGCTCCTCGAGTCGTTTTGTTTTAGTGTCACTACTTCATCACGTGTCGCGATAGCCGTGTCACTCTTCTGACTTCGTGCTGTTTTCTGTACCACCCCGTGTTACCCTTATGTCTTCGAGTCCTCTGTATTCGTGTCATTTATAGTTATTTATCTTCGTGTCGTGGTCAGCCCGTGTCGCCTTGTCTTCGAGTCGTTCATTCGAGCTATTTTGTGCTCGAGTTATTTTTCTTATGTTTTCAAGTGTTGTTTCACTTCGTGTCGTCTTTTGTTGCCGTTTGTTAGTTCGTGTTGTCTTTCTGACCCAGTGTACTTTTTGCCTTGTGACCACACCTAGTGTTGGTTTCTGTTTTTTGTCTTCGAGTTGGTTTCAGTCCGTGTTGTCCTCGTCTTCATATCGTTAGTTGTTTCTTCGCGTACTGAACACTGCAGCACCTCGTGCTGTTGAATGTACCACCTCGTGTCACCCTTATGTCTTCATGTTGCCTTTCCTAGACCTCGTGTCCTTCTTGTTTTATAACCTCACTTCGTGTCGTTCTCCTCGTTGTGTCTGTTCTGTTACAGTGTATCTCGTGTCGTTCTTTTCCTATCTCGTGTACTGGTCACGTCGTGCTGTTATCATATACCTCATGCAGCTTTAGTTTTAGTGGCCATACTACGTGTTAATGGTTTTTTTATCTTCTTACAGGTACGAGGAAGATTATTCCCAAATAAAGGGGGTGCACGTGATCCAAGACAAGAGGAACCAATCCAATGAGGTCACGTGGCAGGAAGGTTCTGGATCGAGCGTGGGAGGCACACGCGTTTTGTGCCCTATCCACCTGCTGCCGCTATAAATAGAAACCTTCGTCCACCGATGAAGGTGATCAGAGCCAAGAAAGAAAAGGCAGTATTGCAGAGAGCTCGATCCAGCAGTAAAGAGAAAGAAAAAGAGAGATAGCAGTGGAGAGAAAGAAAAAGAGAGATAGCAGTGAAGAGAGAAAGAGAGTTTGCAGTATCGGGTTTCTGAAATTGCTTCCCAGGAAGCTACATTTGTATTAACTCTCAGAATCGAATGTTTTCTCGATCAGTCTTTAGTTTCTTTTCTAATTTTCTTTATGTGTTCTTCGTCTATTTCTGATCTGTTCCCCTCGGTGTGTGGAGGAAGGGAGTCTAACTCCGGTTTCCCTCTGGGTTGCAGAGGAAGAGAGATTGCTGATCTCTGGTGTTGCTAGTGACGGGCTGTCATTAGCAGGTTCCCTCCGGTGTGTGGAGGAAGGGAGAGGCACTCTCCGGTTCTGTTCGTGCTGGGTGCTAGAACAGGTTACAAGCTCTGTGGGTAGCAGAGCTTGGTTGAGGGATTTGTCTCCCTTGGGCTTTCAAGCTGTTTGGCAGAAAGTTATTCGCAGACTGAGTCTGCTGGGCTCTAGCAGTGGCTAGTGGAATCCTCACTCTAGTTGGAGTGAGGGGTAGATGTAGATTGCAGACTGCAGTCGAACCACCTAAAAACCAGTTGTCTTCTCTGTGGTTTGCGATCTTTATCAGCGCTCTCTATCTGCTTGTCTCTTCGACTAGTTGTGTGTTCAGCTCTTAATCATCATTTTCTTATTCGATCTTGATTGGTACCTGCATTTGCAATTCTTTGTGTGCTAGTTTAGAAGGGGCATAAGCGGTAGATTTATTTTCTCGCCTAAGCTTTGCAAATTGGGAGTGATCTACTCATCCCCCCCCCTTTTATATCACTCTCGTTGCGCTATCATAAACCAAGGAGGAGGGTAGCTCAGTTAGGGCGGAGTGCCACTAAACCAAGGTAAGGGTAGCTCGGTTAGGGCGGAGTGCCACTAAACCAAGGAGGAGGGTAGCTCGGTTAGTGTCACGCCCCGAGCGCGGAAGGTACCCGGAGATGCGCGACGAGTTTATATCAATCATGTCAATCAGAGTATTAGTGCATTCGACACCAAAAATCAGAGATGCGCAAAAGTAAAGATAACCCGGTCCTTTATTCCTTCATAAGAATATGTCTATTACAAACCTTTGAAGTACTAACGAAAATAAAGGGAAAAATACAAGGTTGACTCAAGAAAATATGAAAAAGACTAGATAACATGGAAGAAGCTCTATCTCTTTCACTCTTGATTTTCCCCATCCGTTCGAGTTCCCTCATCGTCGGACTTACCTGAAAAGTAGGGAAACACTAAGTGAGCGAACGCTCAGTAGGAAATTATATCTCAAGATCTAGCAAGGGGTTTAAGTGATTACATCTTTCATGAATGCACTATAGCTATGCATGCTCGCATAAAATGACAAGATAGAGAGAGTGTATAACAAAACGATAGCAAGAAGAAGTAGTCATGAGCTTCCAAGAACTTATATCAAAAAGATATCAAGATATTCAAGCAAGTGTATTCATCATGCCATGTTGGAATTTGGCTATTTTGTTTCAAGTCAAGCAAGTATACAATTACCCTTTCTCGGGCCACGCAAGCATGTAATATCAAGTCAAGTACAAGTACAAGATTTGTGGAATGTTCAATCAAGCTAGTCATGCACTTCGGTATAATGCCAATACCGTGATCAATCAACTTCCATGGGCACAAGTACTTTCGGCTGCTCCTCTCAGGACCAGATCGGGCCCTATATGCGCAGGCATTAATCATGTATTTTAACATCTACTTTTGTGTATAGCCAATATGGAATTTCAAGAATAAAGCTTGTAGATACGTAGGATAACTTGGATAGAATAGAGTCCAAAAATATGACACTTGACATAGAATGACGATAATAACGGTACAATCACGATTATCGATAAAACTAGGTGGAATTGGTTCCCTAGCTTGGGTACCATGACAAACAAGTATGGACACTCTTTATATAGAATTGAGGTCCACATGAACAGCACATCAATGGCAAGACGTCCTCATTCTTAATATAGAATTGAGGTCCACAAGAACATCATGTTGAATATAGAATTGGGGTTTACAAGAACATCATAACAATGTTGATATAGAGTTGGGGTTTACAAGAACATCATGACAATGTTGATATAGAATTGGGGTTTACAAGAACAGTATCAAATGGCATGATAACCTCATCCCATTAAGAGAATTATCATGATACACACTTTGCATAACATGAGGGCCGGTATACCATGTTTCTTTAGAGTGACATGGTAAAATAGTGTAATGGGTTTTTATGGTACAACCAGCTCAGTCGGCCTTGAGGGAATCCAAGGCTGCGAGGAGACTTACGGAGGTCTCTATGACTAACTCGCTAGTCCAAAGGAACGGAATCTCCAATGGAGAGCTTGTATGTCAATGAGAATTAGTGGGTAAACGATGAATCATCATGAAACGTGGGACTATATTCACGGACTGGAATATAGTTCCGATATATATATAGATATATTTATATATATTTATCAATATACATATGGAACCTTCGGTTAACAGTAACAGTGTAAAATAGTATCACAGGAAATAGCGACTTAATCTAAGTCATTACTTATCAAATTAACGCCTTTTACAGGGGCATTTATTTATAATTTGACGACTTATTCATTAGTCGTTCCTTCAATATTTCCATTCTGCAGAAACTCAATATTATGGAATTTTAACAAAAACACGCCCTGGACAGGGGCGTTACTTTTCAATTAGCGCCCTGGTATGGGGCGTCAGTTCAATAAGAGACGACCTTGTTCAGGTCGTTAATCCAGCAATTTTCCAAATTTCAGTTAATAAAATTTCAGGAACAATTTATATAGTCAGGACCAGAAAATTAGCAGGATTCAATCAGGATGTACATGCATTAGATTATGTTCATGGTTTCATAGATATCGAATTTTTAAACATGGGTAATTATCAATTTATATGAAATTGGCGACTACTAGGCAGGGCGTCAAAACAAGAATTAGCGCCCTTGTCAGGGTCGCTTCTTTCAAAATTTTACAGAAAACATTTAAAACCATGATGAAACTATATGCATGGACAACATATGATTTTATTAAGGATCTCAAATTAATTTGGGCTACGTTTCTTGAGAAAACATACCTGATGATTATCTGGGTGAAGATACGTGAAGAGAGACGATACTCTGTTTTGCAACAGAGTCTTCTGATCACCGGCAGAAGAAGAAGAAGATGATGATGAAGAACTCCACGTTCTTCAACTATACGAGAGTTCCTTCTCGATGCAGGCAACCTACAGGAGAATAAGATGAAGAAGCATTAGTTTTCTCCAAAATACTCAACTGAAGGCAGAGGAAGAAGAACACCTGTTCTTCACGGTTGACAGCAGCAGCACGATGAAACAGATCGCCAAAATAGCGGTCTAGGTCGATCGGGAGGATATTTATAGAATTTTAGGGGATCCTATTAGGGTTAGAGTTGTATTGGAAGTAATACTTCCATGATAGAGTCCTTAACATACTCCACCTTCGACGTAGTTATCCATAACTTGCCCTGGATAGACTCCTGGGTCGAACGAAACTCGAACTGAATTAACGTCTTAAGCGAGGGCGTCGAATTTAAATTGATGCCTTGTCGAGCGTCGTTACTTATGTAAATGCACCCATGTAGAGGGCGTTTCATTTCCTTTCCTCAATTTTATTTTTTTCCATCGTTTGAAATTTGACGCCCTATTGTCTAGGCGTCCCTTTTAAATTAACGCCTTATGTAAGGGCGTTTCTTTAGGCTCTTTGTCATCTATTTACTTATCTTTTATTTTTAATTTGATTTATTTTTTTAAAAAAATCTTATTTTTATCAGGGTTGCTACACCCTCCCCCACTTAAAAGAATTTGGTCCCCAAATTCAATAGTATATATAAGTGGAGAGTGTAGAATATATACCTTAAAATAATTCTGGAAGTCGCTTCCTCATGGATCCCTCGGTCTCCCATGTAACTTCATGTTCGGAGTTCGTATTCCATTGTACCTTAATCATGGGAATAGCCTTATTCTTTAGGGTACATACTTCACGATCTAGTATCTTCATAGGCTTCTGCTCATATGTGAGATCCTTCTGGATCACTATGTCTCCATGATCAATAATATGTGATGGATCGTGTACATACTTCTTCAACATAGATATGTGGAATACATTATGTACATCGGACAGTTGAGGAGGCAATGCGATGCGATAAGCAACCTCGCCAACTCGTTCCAGTATCTCGAAGGGTCCGATGAATCTTGGTGTAAGCTTGCCTTTAACACCAAATCTCCGTATGCCACGTCCAGGCGATATCTTGAGAAATACATGATCTCCAATTTGGAATTCAAGATCTCTCCTTCTTGTATCGGCATAAGCCTTTTGCCTAGACTGAGCAACTTGTAGTCTTTCTCTAATCATTTGTATTCTTTCAGTGGTAACCCTTACCATGTCTGGACCTAGCAGTTGTTTCTCTCCAACTTCATCCCAGCATAAGGGTGATCGGCAACTCCTTCCGTATAAAGCTTCGAAAGGTGCCATTTGTATACTTGTCTGGTAGCTATTATTATATGCAAATTCCACCAACGGCAAGTGATCATGCCAGCTTCCATCGAAATCAATGATGCAAGCTCTGAGCATATCTTCAACCACTTGATTAGTTCTCTCGGTCTGACCATCCGTTTGAGGATGAAAAGCTGTACTAAAGTTAAGCCTTGTTCCCAACGAATGTTGTAGTCCCTTTCAAAAATGAGAAGTAAAACGGGGATCTCTGTCAGACACGATTGAAACAGGAATACCATGTAATCTGACTATTTCCTTGATGTATAATGCAGCCAAAACATCAACTGACCATCAGCTCTTTATTGGCAAGAAATGCGCCGATTTAGTCAATCGGTCAATAATAACCCATATTCCATCATGTCCTCCTTTTGATTTAGATAAACCCATGATGAAATCCATGCTAATATTCTCCCACTTCCATTTGGGAATATCTAGAGGATGTAATTTTCCAGCAGGGCTTTGGTGTTCCGCCTTGACCTGTTGGCATGTGAGACAGCGCGACACGTAGTCCGCTATTTCCCTTTTCATGTTGGGCCACCAAAAATTCCTCTTCACACCTTGATACATTTTGGTAGATCTAGGATGAATCGTGTACCTTGATCTATGAGCTTCATCTAATATCTTCTTATTTAATTCGGGACCATCCGGTATGCAAGTTCTATTCCTGAACATTAATCTTCCTTCACAAGTTATTTGGAAATCAGATTGTCCTTCTAGTTTGCCCTTGATTTCCACTAATATTGGGTCATTATCCTGAAGTGCTTGTATTCCCGTTAATAGGTCTGGCTGACTGCTTATATGAGACAATGTGACACATTGAAAGTTTGTGTCCACGCTTATATTGAGTTCAGAGAATTGCTCCAGCAACTTCCATTCTTGAATCATACAATTGGCTAATAGTGCTCTCGGCTTTCGACTAAGGGCATCTGCTACATGATTACCCTTTCCGGGATGATATTGTATATTGAAGTCGAAGTCCTTGAGATATTTTAGCCAACGTCTTTGCCTCATATTTAGTTCCTTTTGAGAGAAAAGATACTTGAGACTCTTGTGATCGGAGTATACAGTAAACTGCACTCCATATAGGTAATGTCTCCAGATCTTTAGTGCAAATACTACCGCGGCTAATTCTAAGTCATGGACGGAGTAGTTCTCTTCATGTTTCTTTAATTGACGAGAAGAGTAAGCTATAACCTTTCCTTGTTGCATTAGAACACATCCGAGACCAATGCCAGAAGCATCAGTGTATACCTCGAATTTCTCTCCTTCCATTGGTAAAGCTAAGACAGGAGCTGTAGTAAGATGATCCTTGAGAGTTTGGAAGCTTCTTTCACATTCCTCACTCCATTCGTAACGGATCTCCTTGCGAGTTAACCTCGTAAGTGGTACGGCGATCTTAGAGAAATCTTTGATGAATCGCCTGTAATAGCCGGCAAGACCTAAGAAACTTCGGATCTCGCTAGCATTGGTCGGTCTTTCCCAATTTCTTACAGCTTCAACTTTTGATGGATCTACTGATAAGCCATCCTTTGATATAACATGTCCGAGAAAAGTTACTTCCTCAAGCCAGAATTCACACTTGCTGAGTTTTGCGTATAATTGGTTTGCCCTTAATATTTGTAATGCAATCCTTAAATGCTCCTCATGCTCTTCCTTGGTCTCGGAATAAATCAATATATCATCGATAAAGACCACCACGAATTGATCCAAATAAGGCCTGAATATACTATTCATTAACTGCATAAAGGCAGCAGGGGCATTCGTTAGTCCGAAAGGCATAACAACAAATTCATAATGGCCGTACCTGCTTCTGAATGCAGTCTTATGAATGTCCTCATCCTTGATTCTTAACTGATGATATCCCGACCTAAGATCAATTTTGGAAAAGTACTTGGATCCTGAAATTTGATCAAACAACTCATCGATTCTCGGCAGTGGATACTTGTTCTTGATAGTGAGATGATTCAACTGTCGATAGTCGATGCATAACCTCATGGATCCATCTTTCTTCTTTACAAATAATACAGGCGCTCCCCATGGGGAAGTACTTGGTCTTATGAATCCTTTCTTAATGAGTTCCATCAATTGCTCCTTTAACTCCTTGAGTTCGGCAGGGGACATTCTATACGGTGCCTTAGAAACTGGACCCGCACCAGGAACTAAATCGATGGTGAAGGCCACTTCTCTTTGCGGGGGTAATCCAGGCAAATCCTCCGAAAACACATCCAGAAATTCTTGCACAACTGGGATATCTTCTATCTTAGTTTCCTGAGCCTCCTTAATCGTGACAAATGCAAGGAAAGATACACATCCTTTCCTTATTAGCTTGCTAGCTCGGAGAGCCGAAATAAGAGGTGACTCGCTCCGACTCTTAGGGCTAGAATAGACTAGTTCTGGAAAGTCCTTGAAAGTAACCTTGCTATTGCGGCAATCGACTGTTGCCTGATATTTGGATAACCAATCCGCTCCCAGTATGACATCATACTCCTTTAGATCTAAACATATGAGATCGATAGGAAGATTTCTTCCTTTTACCAAGACTTCACAGTTTTGATAGTGGTGAGTAATATCGGTTTCGTTTCCGAGAGGAGTAGATAAAATTATTTTCATCCATTCCGGTTCCATAGGTAGGGGGTTAGCAAACTTCTTGGAAATAAAAGAATGTGATGCACCCGTATCAAATAAGACATGTGCATACTTGGAACAAACTTTCAGTGTACCTTCTACTAGTCCGCCTTCTTCTTCTTGTTCGGTCTCCTTAATTGCGTGAAGACGAGCATTCTTGGTTACTGGGCGCTTTCCGTCACCGGTTTGATCATTAAGTAATGGGCAATCGGGAATCCGATGCTCACGGCTCCCGCAACGGAGACATGCTCCAAGTTTCCTCCAGCACTCTTCGGCTTTATGACCAGCCTTGTCACAATGCTTGCATATTATATTCGAAGGTGTAGTAGTGATAGAGAAGGGCTTGGTCTTCTTAAATTTTTGGTCTTGAGAAGAAGTACCTCCAGTGCTAGGCCTCTTCTTGAAGTTGGGTTTAAAGGAACCCGAACTTGTAACTTGTTCCTTCCTATCCTTCCCACGGATTCTATCTGATAGCTCCGTGGCATCTTCTAACAATTGAGCTCGGCGTACTATCTCTGAGTAGACCTGAATATCCATTGGCGCCAGCTGGGTAATATATTGGGGCCTGAGCCCATTAAGGAACCTCCTAGCTTTCATCTTCTCGGTGCTAACTAAGTGCTTAGCATACCGAGACAATCTAGAGAATTGTGCCTCGTACTCCGCCACCGATAATGACCGTTGCTTGAGTGCGGCAAATTCGGTAGCTTTCTTTTCTTGGACTCGGTCTGAAAAATATTTATTGTTGAAATGTTCAACAAATTCTTCCCAAGTAATTTGGTCTTGATTTATAGTAGCTTCGACTGACTCCCACCAGCATCGGGCATCCCTTTCTAGTTGGAAAGTAGCTAATAAGACTTTATCTTGATCCGTGCACTGCATAACACGGAATATACGCTCCGTCTCCCTGATCCAGTGCTCTGCGTCATCCGGATCAGTAGAACCCATGAATTTGGGAGGGTTCATGTTCTTGAAGACTTGGTGGAGACTTCCGGCTCGTTGTGCACCTCCCTGTGCTACTTGTTGCAGCACCTGAGTCATGCCTTGAAGTGTACGCTGCATGTTGCGCCACTGAGCACGTTCGGCAGCCATCGTCCTACAATTACAATAACTAGATCAATACGTGATCTCATTTAGAAGCTAGCATTTATATGTTAACTCAACCCTTGGTTCTACCCAATCTCACTAGTTAATGGTTTAACCTATCCTTGGACTTAGGTTTTCCTAGGAATTGAATACCCTAGGCTCTGATACCATAAAAATTGTCACGCCCCGAGCACGGAAGGTACCTGGAGATGCGCGACGAGTTTATATCAATCATGTCAATCAGAGTATTAGTGCATTCGACACCAAAAATCAGAGATGCGCAAAAGTAAAGATAACCCAGTCCTTTATTCCTTCATAAGAATATGTCTATTACAAACCTTTGAAGTACTAACGAAAATAAAGGGAAAAATACAAGGTTGACTCAAGAAAATATGAAAAAGACTAGATAACACAGAAGAAGCTCTATCTCTTTCACTCTTGATTTTCCCCATCCGTTCGAGTTCCCTCATCGTCGGACTTACCTGAAAAGTAGGGAAACACTAAGTGAGCGAACACTCAGTAGGAAATTATATCTCAAGATCTAGCAAGGGGTTTAAGTGATTACATCTTTCATGAATGCACTATAGCTATGCATGCTTGCATAAAACGACAAGATAGAGAGAGTGTATAACAAAACGATAGCAAGAAGAACTAGTCATGAGCTTCAAGAACTTATATCAAAAAGATATCAAGATATTCAAGCAAGTGTATTCATCATGTCATGTTGAATTTGGCTATTTTGTTTCAAGTCAAGCAAGTATACAATTACCCTTTCTCGGGCCACGCAAGTCATGTAATATCAAGTCAAGTACAAGTACAAGATTTGTGGAATGTTCAATCAAGCTAGTCATGCACTTCGGTATAATGCCAATACCGTGATCAATCAACTCCCATGGGCACAAGTACTTTCGGGTGCTCCTCCCAGGACCAGATCGGGCCCTATATGCGCAGGCATTAATCATGTATTTTAACATCCACTTTTGTGTATAGCCAATATGGAATTTCAAGAATAAAGCTTGTAGATACGTAGGATAACTTGGATAGAATAGAGTCCAAAAATATGACACTTGACATAGAATGACGATAATAACGGTACAATCACGATTATCGATAAAACTAGGTGGAATTGGTTCCCTAGCTTGGGTACCATGACAAACAAGTATGGACACTCTTTATATAGAATTGAGGTCCACATGAACAGCACATCAATGGCAAGACGTCCTCATTCTTAATATAGAATTGAGGTCCACAAGAACATCATGTTGAATATAGAATTGGGGTTTACAAGAACATCATAACAATGTTGATATAGAGTTGGGGTTTACAAGAACATCATGACAATGTTGATATAGAATTGGGGTTTACAAGAACAGCATCAAATGGCATGATAACCTCATCCCATTAAGAGAATTCTCATGATACACACTTTGCATAACATGAGGGCCGGTATACCATGTTTCTTTAGAGTGACATGGCAAAATAGTGTAATGGGTTTTTATGGTACAACCAGCTCAGTCGGCCTTGAGGGAATCCAAGGCTGCGAGGAGACTTACGGAGGTCTCTATGACTAACTCGCTAGTCCAAAGGAACGGAATGTCCAATGGAGAGCTTGTATGTCAATGAGAATTAGTGGGTAAACGATGAATCATCATGAAACGTGGGACTATATTCACGGACTGGAATATAGTGCCGATATATATATAGATATATTTATATATATTTATCAATATACATATGGAACCTTCGGTTAACAGTAACAGTGTAAAATAGTATCACAGGAAATAGCGACTTAATCTAAGTCATTACTTATCAAATTAACGCCTTTTACAGGGGCGTTTATTTACAATTTGACGACTTATACATTAGTCGTTCCTTCAATATTTCCATTCTGCAGAAACTCAATATTCTGGAATTTTAACAAAAACGCGCCCTGGACAGGGGCGTTACTTTTCAATTAGCGCCCTGGTCTGGGGCGTCAGTTCAATAAGAGACGACCTTGTTCAGGTCGTTAATCCAGCAATTTTCCAAATTTCAGTTAATAAAATTTCAGGAACAATTTATATAGTCAGGACCAGAAAATTAGCAGGATTCAATCAGGATGTACATGCATTAGATTAGGTTCATGGTTTCATAGATATCGAATTTTAAACATGGGTAATTATCAATTTATATGAAATTGGCGACTACTAGGCAGGGCGTCAAAACAAGAATTAGCGCCCTTGTCAGGGTCGCTTCTTTCAAAATTTTACAGAAAACATTTAAAACCATGATGAAACTATATGCATGGACAACATATGATTTTATTAAGGATCTTAAATTAATTTGGGCTACGTTTCTTGAGAAAACCTACCTGATGATTATCTGGGTGAAGATACGTGAAGAGAGACGATACTCTGTTTTGCAACAGAGTCTTCTGATCACCGGCAGAAGAAGAAGAAGATGATGATGAAGAACTCCACGTTCTTCAACTATACGAGAGTTCCTTCTCGATGCAGGCAACCTACAGGAGAATAAGATGAAAAAGCATTAGTTTTCTCCAAAATACTCAACTGAAGGCAGAGGAAGAAGAACACCTGTTCTTCATGGTTGACAGCAGCAGCACGATGAAACAGATCGCCAAAATAGCGGTCTAGGTCGATCGGGAGGATATTTATAGAATTTTAGGGGATCCTATTAGGGTTAGAGTTGTATTGGAAGTAATACTTCCATGATAGAGTCCTTAACGTACTCCACCTTCGACGTAGTTATCCATAACTTGCCCTGGATAGACTCCTGGGTCGAACGAAACTCGAACTGAATTAACGTCTTAAGCGAGGGCGTCGAATTTAAATTGACGCCTTGTCAAGCGTCATTACTTATGTAAACGCGCCCATGTAGAGGGTGTTTCATTTCCTTTCCTCAATTTTATTTTTTTCCGTCGTTTGAAATTTGACGCCCTATTGTCTAGGCGTCCCTTTTAAATTAACGCCTTATGTAAGGGCATTTCTTTAGGCTCTTTGTCATCTATTTACTTATCTTTTATTTTTAATTTGATTTATTTTTTTAAAAAAAAATCTTATTTTTATCAGGGTTGCTACAGTTAGGGCGGAGTGCCACTAAACCAAGGAGAAGAGTAGCTCGGTTAGGGCGGAGTGCCACTAAACCCAGGAGAAGAGTAGCTTGGTTAGGGCGGAGTGCCACTAAACCAAGGTAAGGGTAGCTCGGTTAGGGCGGAGTGCCACTAAACCCAGGAGAAGAGTAGCTCAGTTAGGGCGGAGTGCCACTAAACCAAGGAGAGGTGTAGCTCGATCAGGGTAGAATGCCACTAGACCAAGGGAAGGTAACTTGATCAGGGTGAGATACCACTAAATCAAGAAAAGGGTAGCTTGATCAGGGCGAGATGCCACTAAACCAAGAAAAAGGTAGCTCGATTAGGGCGGAGTGCCACTAAACCAAGGAGGAGGGTAGCTCGGTTAGGGCGGAGTGCCACTAAACCAAGGAGAAGAGTAGCTCGGTTAGGGCGGAGTGCCACTAAACCAGGAGAAGGTAGCTCGATTAGGGTGAAATATCACTAACCAAGGAAAAGTAGCTCGGTTAGGGCGAAATGCCACTAAACCAAGGAAAAGGTAGCTTTGTTAGGGCGGAGTGCCACTAAACCAAGGAGAGGGTAGCTCGGTTAGGGCGGAGTGCCACTAAACCAAGGAGAAGAGTAGCTCGGTTAGGGCGAGATGCCACTAAACCAAGGTAAGGGTAGCTCGATTAGGGCGGAGTGCCACTAAACCCAGGAGAAGAGTAGCTCGGTTAGGGCGGAGTGCCACTAAACTAAGGAGAGGTGTAGCTCGATCAGGGCAGAATGCCACTAGACCAAGGGAAGGTAGCTTGATCAGGGCGAGATGCCACTAAACCAAGAAAAGGGTAGCCTGATTAGGGCGAGATGCCACTAAACCAAGAAAAAGGTAGCTCGGTTAGGGCGGAGTGCCACTAAACCAAGGAGGAGGGTAGCTCGGTTAGGGCGGAGTGCCACTAAACCAAGGAGAAGAGTAGCTCGGTTAGGGCGGAGTGCCACTAAACCAGGAGAAGGAAGCTCGATTAGGGCGAAATGCCACTAACCAAGGAAAAGTAGCTCGGTTAGGGCGAAACGCCATTAACCAAAGGGGAGGTAGCTTGATTAGGGCGGAGTGCCACTAACCAAGGAAAAGTTAGCTCTGACCGATCACTCGGGACATGTCGGCTGCACTGCATGATACAGCTTAATGTGTTTTCCGTTGAGGGGAGAGAACTGAATGACTCCTTTGTGGTCTACAAGGACGTAGGCACCCCCTTCATATACTCGGCGGACGATATACGGCCCGACCCAGTTTTCGACCAGCTTCCCTTTGGGGTTGGAGGCCATCACTTCCTTTCTCTTGACCATTACCAGGTCTCCTTTCTTGAATTCTCGACCCTTGACTAGCTTGTCAAAAGCACGGGCCATGCGAGCTTGGTAGAGTTGGATGTTTTGCTGTGCCCGGAGGTGTTTTCCTTCGAGCTCAGTGAGCTCCTCCAATCTTCTTTCTGTATTGGCCTGTTCACCACTGACTAGTCCGTGCTAGATGGCAACTCGCAATGAAGGAACTTCAAGTTCAATGGGCACTACAGCTTCCGACCCATAGATGAGGGAGAAAGGTGAACAGCCGGTTGGGGTCTTGTAGATAGTACGATAGGCCCAAAGTGCTTCGTACATCCTTTCTTCCCAATCTTTTTTATTAGACTTGACAGTCTTTGCCAGCAGTGTGCATAAGGTCTTGTTAAAGGCTTCTGCGAGTCCATTGGCTTGAGGGTTGTAGGGGGACGATGTCCTCCAGTCGATTTTGTATTTGTCGGCCAGCCGATAAACCTTCTGGTTCCTAAAATGACTGCCATTATCAGAGATGATTTGATGGGAATCGACGCCGAGCATGTACATTTTATTTTACATTTATGTCCTTTAGTTTATTTGTATATCCACGGGAAAACATATGCGCAATTGTACGGCTTTATAAGCCAATGCGTCATTCCCACGGATTGTTTGGGTTTCTTTATAATTTGTCAGTAGGACCAGCAAGGGGGCCCCCAGCCCTTCCCCATTGGTCCATGTCATCCATGTGGGGCTGGTCAACCATCCTAGGTGGCCATCTAGAAGGGTTGAATGCCATTTGACCACATGGGAGACAAGTGGCTTAATTAGTCCAAGGTGGGTTACCTACCTCACCTACCCATTCAACCCCATTAACCATGGTCAAGGGGGCGCCCCTCTCCCCTTGATTTTTTATTAGTTTTTGTGTGTTGTTCAAACCACATCCCAGCCCTTCAATCCCAAGCCCTTGATCCAAGGGTGTACAATTGATTAGATACCTAGCATATAAAACCATGTATTTTCATGTAAAAATCAATGAAAAATCAAAAAATTATGTTGAATGCTTGAGCTTCTTGCGCCCCCAGCCCCTCCTCCTGCTGTTCTTCCCTCTCCAACCTCCTTTCTAGAGTGGAATCATATCTATTCCCCTTCCCCAATCTCTGGTTGTGATCTGTGCCGCCGCCGCCGCCGTTCGTGCCGCCGTCGGACCGCCAACGAGCCACCGTCGAAGTTCTATCCTTGACAGACAACAGTCTCTTCTAGAAATTCCTGCTATCAGCCACGGCCTCTTCTTGGCCTGCAATGTTTATGGTTGTTCCCATCTTCCACCCCATCATCCACAAAAAACATAAGGTCCAAACTCCCTCGTTTAGTATTTTTCCATTTTCGTGCATCTTTCACTCCCAAATCCGTTTTGTCTCTGTCTACAGTGATAGCAGCCCTGTGTTTCTCACCTCTGACCCTCTTTTTGATTTTTCCAAACCCTTCCAATTTCACTGGGAGTTCTATCCATAATCCCCTACATCCACAAATTTTCTTAATTTTTGATCAGCCTTCTATCTATTTTTAAAAATTTATGTTCTTCCTCAGCTACAGTATTGTCAGCCAGATTCCAGATCCGACCCACTGCTAGTGAAAAAATCATATAAACTCATAACCACATCAAAACTTGTCTAAACTAGTTTTTTCATCTTCCTAGCTCAATTTCCTACACCTTTGATGAAGACCTCAAGAGGTGCATCGGACATCCACCCTACGGTCAATGACAGTTATCAGAGGATAGCCCTACAGATCTGAGAGTTCAAACACTGTACAATAGTAACCTTCAAAATTCGCCAATCCGAAATACAGGCTTTATTATTTTTCTGTAATCCCCTTGGGTTGAAGCCCTTCGAAGCATCTTTCTAACGGCGCCAGTTTTGTCGCATTCCGACGTCAGGGCTGATCGCAGCGTCCGTTTTCGCCGGAGCGCGCACCAGAAAACTAGAAGTTGCAGCCCGTGGCCGGTTATTCCGACCGGTGCCGATCGGAGCTGCCCGGCCTTCGGCCGGTGAACCAGCGTGCCGCCAGCCCGGGGAGCGCTTCCCTAAGTGTCCCCACTACAACGGTGCCATCGGGTACCACACCGCCCCTCCGGACAGCACGTGGGCCCCACCGTCACAAGTTCGGGTGCTGCCGAATCAACGCGAGAAGCCACCCGTCAACCCGAATTCGGTCCTCCCGGGCCCGTTTGTGTAGCCCTTTACCTCCCTGCGTGGAGTGGGTAGCAATTCATTTGCTGTAATATGGTGTATTAATTATCCCGGGAGTACGAGTTTCGACCGGGTCCGTCTTCCCCAAGTCGGGCGCGTGGAGGTATCGTTTTCGCTCCCTTCTCGACATTTTACTTACTTCATATATATTTGTTTATGCCACTGCTAGAGAGCATGTGTAGGGATATCTAGCTCGCTTTATCTGTTCATTACCGCTACTGCGAGAGAGTGCGAGACCGTCCCGTGACCCGATCCGGGCACACGAGAGAGCCGACCACCCAAGCTCACTGCCGGTTTCTCAACCGCGCACGTCCGACGCTTCCCTCTTTAAGGGGCAATCACGAGCTTCTCGTGTCCGTGGTCCCGTCCCGCATCATGATTCGGCTGGGGATCCCGAACCGAAATATTACATTCTACCGGAAGAATCTTGCAACTAGTTCTCCCGTCACATCTCTTAGTGCTACTGCCTCCGCCCATCTGGAGAAGTAGTCTGTAGCTGCTAAGATGTATCTGCACCCTGATGAAGATGCTGGTAGCGGCCCTACTACGTCCGTGCCCCACTGAGCAAACGGCCAGCTTGGTAGGGTGGGATGCAATGGCACTGGAGGTCTTCTTGCCACATTAGTGTGTGCTTGACACTTCTGACAAGCTTTAGCAAACCTGCAGCAATCGTCAAATATAGTGGGCCAATAGTAACCCAGTTTCTTTATCTCAATTTTCATCTTCGGGCCAGCCTGGTGTGCTCCAGCTGATCCTGCATGGACCTCCTGCATCACATGTCCTGCTTCTGCTGAAGACAAGCAACGGAGTAGGACTTTCCTTCGGGCATCTGCCATAATTCGGAACAAGGTCCCGCTTCTCATCTCGTAAGAATCCTTGATCCTCAGGAGCTTCATTCTATGTTCCTTTTCTTTTGGAAGTTGCTGGTGTTGAAACCAGCGTGGGAGATGCTCTCGCCAATCGGGCTGCTGAACCCCTTCGATGACTGCTACTTCCATCTCTTGTTCGTCGGCCAGGACCTCTGTTACGCTGGGGACCTGTCGGCGGTTGATCACTGTTATATTCAGGCTTGTGTCTGGCGGGACCGCCAATGAACTGGCCAGCTTAGCGAGGGCATCTGCCTGAGCATTTCGGCCTCGATTGATGTGCTTGATGCTGATGAAGTAAAATCTTGACATCAGGCGAGTTGCCAACTGGTGATAGGGGAGGAGCTCTTGCTTTCGCACATCGAACTCTCCTTCCAGCTATTTTATAACTAGCATGGAGTCTCCGAATGCTTCCAGCATCTGAATTCCCATGGACAGAGCAATTTGCAACCCGATTATCAGGGCTTCATATTCCGCTTCATTGTTTGTGCATTGCTTGTTTATGGAACAGGATGTATGCACCACTTCTCCTTCTGGGGATTTCAGGACTATGCCTGCTCCTGCCCTAACTCTGGCTGATCCAGTGGCAGAGGTGTCAATTCTGGAAGCGCCATCAAAGTATAGCTGCCATAGAGAGGGCTGTACTTGCACGGCTTCTAGGGTTTCATCTTCAGGAAGCTCCGGCTCCAACGGGCAATCCCCGGGCACTCGGTGCTCAGCGAAGAAGTCTGCAATAGCTTGGCCCTTGACGGCCTTGCGCGGCACGTAGGAGATATCAAACTCCATAAGGATTACCGCCCATTTTCCCAGGCGGCCTTTGAGTGCCGGTTGAGACATGATGTACTTCAGGGGATCCTCTTTGGACACCAAGCTGATTTCATGCGACAACATATAGTGTCGGAGCTTCTTAACTGCGAAGACCAGCGCCAGACAGATCTTCTCAATATGAGTATATTTCTCCTCAGTTCTGACCAGTCTCCGACTGAGGTAATAGAGGGCTTGCTCTTTCCCTTCTTCATTATTCTGGGCCAGCATTGCCCCCAGAGAATTATGTGTAGCTGCTATATACAGTATCAATGGTAGTCCTTTCACCGGTGCGCCCAGCACTGGAGGAGTTTTCAGATAGTCTTTCAGCTTGTCAAAGGCCGTCTGGCAATCTTCATCCCAATAAAAGGGAACCTCTTTCATCATCAACTTGTGAAAAGGCTGACATCGCCCTGACAAATTGGAAATGAACCGCCGGATGTAAGCTAAGCGGCCCTGTAGTGATCTCAGCTCGGAGATATTCCTTGACGGAGGTAACTCCTGAATTGCTTTGATCTTTGTGGGGTCTATCTCGATTCCCCGATATCAGACGATGAAACCCAGGAATTTTCCGCTCGACACTCCGAACGCACATTTCATGGGGTTCATCTTTAGCTCATGCTACCTCAGCCTCTGAAAAACAATCCGGAGGTCTTGCAGATGATCTTCTTTTCTTTTGGTCTTGACCACCAGGTCATCTATGTAGCATTCGACCTTGTGGTAGAGCAACTCGTCAAAGATTTTGGTCATTGCGTGCTGATAGGTTGCGCCAGCATTTTTCAGTCCGAACGGCATTCTCTTGTAATGATAAATGCCTTTAAGGGTTCGAAAAGCAGTATGGACTCGGTCATGCTCCGCAATCCAAATCTGATTGTAGCCGGACGATCCATCCATGAATGATAGGGCCTCATGGCCGGTTGTAGCATCAATCATGACTTCAGTTATTGGCACCAGAAAGTCATCCTTGGGGCAGGCTTTATGTAAATTCCGAAAGTCGACACATATCCGGATCTGTCCATTCTTCTTTTTCACGGGGACAATATTTGCCAGCCACGTGGTGTACTGGTTTTCTTCAACAAATCCCAAGTCGATGAGCTTGTCGACTTCAGCACAAATTTGGGTGATGAGCTCTGGCCTCATGCGCCACGGTGGTTGCTTCACTGGCTCGGCCTCAGGACTGATTGTTAGCTCATGTTGTGAGACAGCGGGGCTTAGACCTGGCATCTCTTTGTAAGTCCAGGTGAAGCAATCCCGGTACTCTAGCAGCAGCTGGATGTACAACTCCCGTTCTTCTGGGGACAGTTGGGCGCTGAGGAAGGTGGGCCTAGGGTCCTCCTCATTTCCCAAGTTGACTTCTATTAGTTCATCGACTGTGGCCTGTTGGCACTCAAAATATGATCCCTGGCGACCAAGCCGCAAAGACGAATGATACGGCCCACTGAAGCACAGAAGCCGATGAAAATCAACTTATCGAGGGTCCCTCGAGCTGACGAAGCCCCAAGCCACCTTGAAGGGAACACCGGGGACCTCACCTCAGGAGAGTCAAAGTCAACCCGCAACCAATCGGCAGTGCGATCAAGCCTGCCCAATGATCCGGCATCGACTCTGTCATGCCGCTACCCCACATCCGACGTCCGACCAAGGACGACGGTCTACCTTATGATTCTCCGAAAGAGGAAGAATGCCCTCGGCCATCCACAACAAGGGGCCGGAGGTTCTGTCAGCAAGAAGATCCCGATCACCCGACACGGGTTCGGCTTCTCGCCCTAGTGAGCCCATTAGCGGCCGATGGATCGCCGTTCAAGGCGGAATTACCCAGGATGCAGTGCCATCCTGCAAGGAAGCTTCGGACACAGGTCCGTCTTGATGAGAGGCACCAATCACAGTGCCGAAAGTCGTACCGACGGGACACCCGTGTGTCCGGACCGGAAGCACACGAAGTTCTGATCAAGGCCGTTCGTCGCGTCAAGAGCTTCGTCAACACCCCGTCAAGGCTCCCCGAGAGCCAGTACGAGAGAAACAGTCAACTGGAGTCTCCGGAACCATCCCCGGACCCACCGGCCTGGCCGTGCCTGGCAAACAGGTTAAAACGGCGCCGCTTAAAACGGCGCTGTCAAACCGGCGCGCAAAGATCAAATGGGGGCCTTCCCCGGCGCCGTCAAACCGGCGCGCAAAGACCAAATAGGGGCCTTCCCCGGCGCCGTCTATCCGGCGCGCAAAGACCAAATAGGGGCCTTCCCCGGCGCTGTCAAACCGGCGCGCAAAGACCAAATAGGGGCCTTCCCCGGCGCCGTCTATCCGGCGCGCAAAGACCAAATAGGGGCCTTCCCCGGCGCCGTCAACCCGGCGCGCTTCCTGGGGCGCCGTTTTAACCCAAGGCTATATATAGCCTGTCGAGGAGAGGAGATGAAGAGAGATCCGATCGGGAGAAGAGGCGGATTTGAAAGAAAAAAAAAGAGAGAATTAGAAAGAAAGAGGAGGAGTCCAGAGAGAAGGGTTGGAGGGTTTTCGTCTATCTGCAGAAGCTCCCGTCCGAACCTCTCGGCGGCCGCCACCCTGCTCCATCCGAGCTCCCCGAAGTCGAAGGAGGCCACCTGTTTTCTCATTTGCTTAGGTGGGTTGCCCCGCGATTTCTCCCGGCGACCCTCTTCTTTTCTCTTTTGGATTTTCCCTGATAGAATGTAAGTGAGACGGGGGGAGGGGCGATGATACGAGCCTTTCCTCCCCCTTCTCCCACCGTTATTTCTGCCCCTTTCTCTTCGTTCGGGATGAGCTTCCTCTGTTAATGTAAAACGGCGACCGTGCGACAACGCCGGCGTCGGAATATGCTTGTATGCATTTTGTCTGTTTACCGTGGAATGAATGAATGTTTATGTCAGTGGGTTAAAGAGTCTAATGGCCTTACTCTACCTCTGCATCGCTGCCTCCTCTTCCTCCTTGAATTTGTTTTCTGTGGCCATTGATACGGCGCCGTGGAGGGTGATGTGCGCATGTGCACATCTCTCCGATGATCTGTGCACCAAACGGATGGATGTGAGCATGCCCGGCGTCGGGGTCATCTCTCCCATCTGCTTCCTTTACTCTCTGTTTACATGTTTACCTGTTTCATGGCGCGAACGAACTCCGTACCCGTCTTCTCCGATGCCGGATACGCCCTGGTACATCATGGGCTACAGTAATTTCCCCTCTCCCTGGGGCTTTTCCTTTCATGGAATGTCGAAGGTTTCTCCGTCAGAGATATGCGCATGTATGTCTTACTGGTCGACCCTGGGCCTGTCCGTTTGCCCCTCCCTCCTGTTTCTGATCATAAACAGAAGGAGGTAAGGCTGTCCCTATAAGCTTGATGTTTGGTTTCTCTGCATCGTTGTTCTCCGAGCGTTAGCTCGGTGATCGCTCTGTTAACTTGCTAATCCCTCTATGCACATATAGATATATATATATATATATATATATATATAGCTGTACGTATCATGATCAGTTTATCAACTGAGTGTGAGTTGCTCCGCGTAGTGTTACCGTCCTTTTAAGGAGATTCGGTGACTGGGGAGAGGGGAACATCCCCCTTGATTCTTTTATCTTGACCTCCCGGCTCGAGGGATCTATTTGGCAGTAATGGATCTCCGAGGGCCAGTGAGCACACAGAAATTGGGGGTAATCCCAACACCATAAATCCACAGTCCTTAATGGACTTTGTGGTGGCCGTGAGACGCGTGTGCCCCTCGTAGGCTGGCCCTCGGGGTTCCCTTCTCTACTCGGTCGTCCCGACTAGAGTAGTGTGGTGATTTGGGTTGCATGCCCCTCGTAGGCTAGCCCTCGGGGTTTTCGCTCCCACATCGAGTCACCTCACTCACTCACCGTTACCCACGGACTCGGTGCCCCTAGCAGGCTAGCCCTCGGGGTTTTTCCTATCCGTTTGGGTCTGCCGGCCGCCGTTGTGCCACCCGGCTTTTAGGGGTTTACTCCGCCACGTGAGTACTCCCTGCGTCTCCCCGACTATCCTTTGGGATGGGGAGATGCTGCCGAAATTTCGGCTCGAACGAGTTAAGCTCGGAACAATCGCCTCACGCGAGCCCATGACTCGGCACCGATTCCGATGAATAATCAACTTAATAAAATTCTCAAAACCATCCAAAATCTTAATAAATCTATGAATAAACCAACGAGGCCCCTGCCTCCTTGAAATCGGGCTAATTCAGCGCGTTCATGCGCGATCACGCTTTAAAACGGCGCGCCCTTCCCGGCGCGGTCTTCCCGGCGCGGCCTTCCCGGCGCGCCCTTTCCGGCGCGCCCTATCCGGCGCGCCCTTTCCGGCGCGCCCTTCCCGGCGCGCCCCAGCTCCCCACGCCGTTTTAACGGCCTGCCCCTTTACCTACGGTTATGGCGCCGTTTTAAGCTTTTTACTTACGTTTCAGGGCGCCGTTTCAAGCGTTTTGATCCCTGTCTTCGCATGCACTGCACCGGTTTCGTTCCGAATCGTGTCGTCGCATCATTCTAACCCCTTTCCCACTTATGGGATGATTTCTTATGCTAATCACAGAGGGGTGCAAGTCCTTCAACTAATAATCATCATGTAGTTCCCTTTTCCGGCTTCGACAGCCCGATATCTCGGCAATTAATCAAAGGTGTTCCCTCCTCGTGGGGGATGTAATTAACGTCATAGCCTTTACGGTATGGCGGACTGCTGGTCCCGACCGAACCTCACTCTCGCCCGATAAGGGTCAGAATGAGCGCATCATAAATCGTCACTCATGTGACTGGCACGCCCGCGTCGTCAATCAGTCAGTTGATTACTAGTCAGTCAATTGATTGATCGACCCGCGAAGTAAATGAATGAAAAATACCAACGAAAAGGAGCGAAGGAAAAGACGGTCGAAACAGTCTGGCACGCCCGGTGGGACCGGTGTCACCTTTCATCTCTTTGCCGAGATATTCGGGCTTCGAAGCCCTTTCAAAGACTACTGATTGTTTTCCTGTCTATCTTTTCAGTGCAAACAATGACGACTCATGGAATAGCTGGCGTCGACTTCGACCAATCGATAGTCGCCGGACACGCGCAAGGGTACCTGGCGGTGCCCATGGAATTTGGTAGCTTTCCTCCTGCTGTGGGCTTCCCCAACTTCTTGGGGTTGGCCTTTGTCGACATGCTGGAAGTCGAGGCCATGGAACCCGTCAAGGAAGATGTGAAGGAAATGGAGCCTCTGAAGGCCCCCTGCCGCGGTGATTCGCTCAAGAACCCGGTTCCGGCCGCTAGCTGCCTGGTGCACCACCTGGTACGGGTGATGCATCCCACTGATATCAACAAGCCCCCTGGAGGACGTCAGCGTCGCCAGGCTCGCAAGAACCCTGCCGTGATCACCGGAACTGTCTCTCAGTCCGGAAAATCAATGCTGGTGGGAGGTATGCGTGTCTTCCTCAACGGGCGCACGGCACGGGTGACCCCAGATCGCGTCATCCCAAACGTCCCTGTCTACAACAACTATCAAGCTCTCGCTGGAAGGAGGGCAGAAAGAGAAGAAGCCGGCCACCATGGCCAAGAAAACCCGGCGCTCAGGCCGAGGAAATTCAAACAGGTGTGGGTTCCCAAGCGGACCCAACCTGCCTACCATCCAACGCCCACCCGCCATCGTCCTATGAACGACGAGGCGAGAGCGAGAAGAGAAAGGGGCTTGTCCCTGATGAATGAAGAAGAGGTGGTTGCGGATCCTCCGCGTCACAGAAGTTTCGGGCTATGGCCCGTCAAGCCAACGTCCCTGCCACGGGGCGAAGGTTCCAACAGCCAGCTGACAGAGCTCGACTGGCCTACATTCCTCCTGCTGGAGGTCGACCACTCTCCCCCATGCTACATCAAGAACGGGGTCAAGAAGAAATGGCCTGCCTGGTCAGAAGCTATTTCCGAGGATTGGGTAACACCTCACTCGGACAGCAGCGGCTGATGCAGACAGTCGCCACTGAAGAAAATTACTGCCCTTCAACGGCAGATGAAGAAGAAATAGAGGATATAATAAGGATGTCGTCGGTCGATGACAACGGACACAATGACGGCTCTGAGATCAAAGCCGATGAAGCCTTCCCCGAGCGGGAAGAAAGAAGAAGAATTTCTGTGTTCGAGAGGCTGACCTTCCCGCAACAAGCAAGGCGGAGGGTCCATCGACAAAGAAGGAGGATGCAGGTTTTCACTTGCAACATGGCTGGCGTGTCCAGCCGATATGGGAAGCTTCCTGAAAACTCCCAAGAACTGGCTCAGTTGGCCGTACGGCCGGGACCAGCTACCCGCAGGACAGAAGCAGCAAGAGGGCTTCTGACAGCGATGAAAGAGAAACAGCCCCAGTCATACCTCCACTGGGATGACAAAGCCCCCGTCTTGACCGCTAATGTGGTAACGACGGAAGAAGAAGACGACGTACTCCTCGATATCCTGCCCGAGGGTACGTCCGGGGAAACGACAGAAGGTGTCCCCACCACTATAGACCCATCAGTCTTGATGCTGCTGCAAAGATATCAACGGGAAATAGATTCCCTGAAGAAACAGCTGATGGAGAAAACTGAACACTCATCAGCCTCCAAACCACCCGAAGTCCAAGGTGAATCATCCCGGGGAGCGGCTCGTCGAGACGACCCTCCACCACTTTGCACACCACCCCAGCCGTCAGAGCCAACTGTGACGACAGCACAACAGCGGCCGCCACAGCCTCAGTCGCTGCTGCCTCCGGTGCTTCCTCAGGTGCACCCAACACCCCCGCTGCTGCATCCTCCACAGGCGACCACCCTGGTCACCCCGTACCTGCAGCCAGCACACTTCTATCCGGAGCCAGTCGACCCCACGGTCGTGAGCCGGATGATGGTGGAGAGATGATCGAGCTGAAGCTCGCAGAGAAGAGCGAAGGCGACTACGTCGCATTCGATGCCTACCGGGTGCCCTACCCGCAACACCATGCGGCTAAGCGACTTCCCCCGGGAGTCAACAAGCCGCCCAAATTTGACAAATTCAACGGGAAAGGTTCCCCAAAAGAACATATTGCATATTATATGACCGTTATGGGTGATCTGTCCACCGACGAGTCATATCTGCTGAAATTCTTCGGGTCCTCGCTGACGGGGCTCGCATTTGAATGGTACTCCAGCCTCTCGGCCGGGTCAATCAATGACTGGTCAGATATGCAGAGGAAATTCAGGGAAAGATTCCATGTCACAGAGAGGGAGGTCACAGTGGCCGAACTCTATTCGACAAAACAAAGGGCAGATGAGACCGCCCTTGACTACATCAAGAGGTGGAGGAACCTCGGAATGAGATGTAAGCGGCCCCCGCATCAGGAGGACGCTGTGCAAATATGTAAGCAAAATCTCAGGAGGGAGGTCTTGGAAAAAATGATCGGGATGGAAATACGGTCGTTCGACCGGCTGAATAATGTGGTGGCCGAGGTAGAGGCTTTTCTAGCCAAGCCCGTCCCGCCGTCAGCTACCAGCACAGCCCAGAAAGGCAAGGCGGCGGAACGGCGCCCCACACCTAAAGAAGCGAATGCGCTTGATATCAAGGCGTTCGAACAACAGAAGGAGAAAGGCAAGAAAGCGGCTCCCCCGCAACCTGCGAAAGCTCCAGATGACAAAGAAGGTCCTTCGCTGAGGGACAAAATGAAGAAGGCTTATTCCTTTCCTAAGAATAAAACTCGCATCCTGTTCGACTGGGTAACGGAATATGACATGGTCACTCTGCCTGAGCCAAGGAGACCAGAAGACCTGAAAAGAAAAGACAGTCCGAGATTCTGCCCCTACCACCAAATGTTGGGACATTCAATCGAAGACTGCTATGTTTTCAAAGACGTCATCGAGGGGATGGTGAAGAAAAATGAAATAGAGCTAGGAGAATACAAAGTAGACCCTCCTCAGCCACATGAAGCTCCTCCCAGAAGGGCGACAGTCAACATGGTCTCCCTCTACCAGGCACTACCTGAGGAGATCTCTGAAGCAAGCACACGGAGCACCTACGAAATCCATTTCCTGGAGCCCGTGAAAGAAAAGCAAGGGTGGCATCCCGTCCCTGTGAAGCACAATAAGAAGAGGGCACCCTGCCCGAAAGAGGGGGCACATATCCGTGGCGTCACGCCCCGGCCTGCTCCGCCAGTGATAGCGCCTACGTGGATTACTCCATCCGCAGCTATCAGAATACATGCACCCAACAGAAGGAGACAGACTCCCCTGCCAGTGGTCAAGGAAACCAACCCCGGGGTCCTTCGACTGCAACACCTGATTGAAGGGCTAGATGAATATGTACAGCCCGAATTGAAACCCCTGCTCGTACGGGACTACGTCCCATGGCAGGAGCTGGAGCAACTCTCACTCAAGCAGACGGAGGAAGCTGAAGCAGCACCCCCTGAAGCGAGCAGTCTATTCTGGGGGCAGGTGCCCGCAGAAGCAAAAAGGAAAAAGAAGCAAAAGAAGAAGAAAAGAAAGGCCGTTGGCGCCAATAAAGCACAGGTTGTCTCCTGTAATACACTATCAGCCCTCTTCAACCTACCCGGGGAAGAGGAAGAAGAAGAAATATGCTTTACACCCCACACTGGGGAAAGCAAGGTCGAGGCCGCCACTGCTGCACATGCCACGCGGTCAGGCCGAAAATGGGGGCGCCAACCCCCACCAAACCACAATATTGTGTTCAGAGGGGAACAACCCTACAAGACACCTCCGCCGGAGGTCAAGGGAGTTCAAATCCCTCCTCCGTCAGGTCTATACAGCAAGACTGGGGGCAAGGCTGTCCCCTCATTTCTTGAATTTATGAAGATGTCAAAGGGGAAACAGCCTTGTCAAGACGCCAACCCTACACCCGGGGTCAATCACCCTCGGCCAGTGCAATCTACGGAGGATACAAATGCAGATGGGGCTTGCCCTGTAGCAACCAATAAAGAAGACTCGACAGTCGGTGCCAGTCGAGAGGGTGCCGAGTCCGAGGAAGATGAAGCAGGTCCGTCTGGACCCACAAATCAAAACCTTCCTAAGCCCAGATGGGTTGAGGAGATGAAGCTCTCCAATGTCCGGGCTGGAAGCCGAATAATGAAGCTGCTCAAGAAGCTCCCTGCTCGTTTTACGATCTGGGAAATTCTCTCTTTGAGTGAAGAAACTAGACAGGCAATCATCACTGCTCTGCAGACGCCTGCCCAGTTTGAAACCTGCATAGCTGAGGCTATACCAGAAGCCAGTATGACCTTCTCTCCAGAAGACATGCTACTGCCTACGGCCAGTCACAACAGGCCGCTATATATGAAAGGGCACCTGAATGGAAGAGAACTGAACCGGATTCTGGTCGATCCTGGCGCAGCAGTCAACATCCTGCCATATAGAATATACGAGAGGTACCACTTCAATGTGCATCTCGAAAAGGCCGGGGATATGCGTATCGCGGGCTTCAACCAGAAATGTGAAGTATCTATGGGGGTGGCAGAATTCACACTGACTCTGGCAGATTTCACTACAACGGTGCAGTTTCACGTCATTGACTCTCGCACCTCCTACAAAGCACTGCTCGGCCGCCCATGGCTGCATGAAAACTTGGTGGTGCCCTCCACGCTCCACCAATGCATCAAATACAGCCTCCAGGGGAAGGAGGAAAGGATATTTGCTGACATCCACCCATTCGAGGTGTTTGAGTGTCACTTGGCGGACGCCAATCTGTATACGGGGTCTCCCCGGAAGACTTCTAAAACTGAAGCCCCCGTAGGGGCATCGAAGAATAGATCGGGTGACGGTTGGTATCCACCACCGCCGCGCGGATATGTCAAGCCGAAGGTGGTCTCCCACATCACGGCTTCTGGAAATGTCGGCAGGGTGACACCCCCAGCATTATACCCCAAAGCTAAGGAAGTGCATGTTGACCGACAACACGACCGCATCGGAGTCCCGGCCGGCCTCACCAAGCCTGTCTCCGGCCTCGATGGTCCCACCGTCGAACCTTTCAAAGCTTGGGAAGTGGCACAGGAAGATGGGCACAGCAGCTTATTCTATACAGCTGAGGAGCATCCTACTCAGGAAGACACGGATTGCAGCCTCCCTGAAGATCTAGCCAACCCACGGGTTCCTGTGCAGGGCCTGGCATTCACCACTGATCGGACGGCCAGGATGTTTCAAAAGCAACACATCCCTCCCGATCAGCCTCAAAAACGCAAGGAAGCTTTCCAGAAGATGTGGTATCCTGTAAATCTGGACAAAGAAATGAGACGTGTCTCTCAACACCCGGGTCTGGGTTTCACCCTGGAAGACTACTATTACAGTGGGCGGTACGAGGTGGACACCATCTCCACCTTCTATCCAACTGAAGACAGCCCTCTGGGGGCAACCTTTGATGAATATCCGGCGGAAGCCGAACATGCTGAATTAACCCTATCCGGGAATCAACAAATGGAGACCTTGATCTCATGCCGATGCTGGGAGCAGGTCCATCCTGAAGGAGCGGCCTTTCAGGCCGAATTTGATACGGCTAGCAGCAGCGAAGCCGAAGATGCTCAAGGAGCAGAAGTCTCTCCCTCCGCAGGGGTCATGCTAATGACGACTTCAACACCCTTTCTGACAGTCAACAGAGCCTCGGTTTACTCCAATCAAGGGGAGCCGGCTACCAGAAAAGAAAAAGCCACTTCTGTGGAAGACACAACTGTCCCAGAAGGCGAGACTCCCTCAACTCCTGCTACCAATCCAATAGGCTGTCCGAGTCCGGCGGCAAATAACTGCTGGCCTGTCATGGCTGCAACCTCACCTACAAGCACTGAAGCTGTCCTCTCGCCCTCGGGAGCTGCACCGGCAATGGATCTTCTAATAGAACAATCCGCCCAGCCGCTAGCACAAGAGATCAAGAGACCCCATGAAGCTCTGGCGGTGTCTGACGAGGAAGTCGAAGTACTCGACCCTCAAGATGGTATTCCAGACTTCGTCGACCTCCAGCCGGCACCTCCGGAAATAGAAGACGGAGGCCAAGCCACAGTCGATGAACTAATAGAAGTCAACCTGGGAAATGAGAAGGACCCTAGGCCTACCTTCCTCAGTGCCCAACTGTCCCCAGAAGAACGGGAGCTGTACATCCAGCTGCTGCTAGAATACCGGGATTGCTTCGCCTGGACTTATAAAGAGATGCCAGGTCTAAACCCTGCTGTCTCACAACATGAGCTAACAATCAGTCCCGAAGCCGAGCCGGTGAAACAACCACCGCGGCGTATGAGGCCAGAGCTCATCACCCGAATCTGTGCTGAAGTTGACAAGCTCATTGATGTGGGATTTGTTGAAGAAAATCAGTACACCACATGGCTGGCAAATATCGTCCCTGTGAAGAAGAAGAATGGACAGATCCGGATTTGTGTTGACTTCCGGGATCTAAATAAAGCTTGCCCTAAAGATGACTTCCCGGTGCCAATAACCGAGGTAATGATCGATGCTACAACCGGCCATGAAGCCCTGTCATTCATGGATGGGTCGTCCGGCTACAATCAGATTTGGATTGCGGAGCACGACCGGGTCCATACTGCTTTCCGAACTCCCAAAGGCATTTATCATTACAAGAGAATGCCATTTGGACTGAAGAATGCTGGCGCAACCTATCAGCGCGCAATGACTAAAATTTTTGATGAATTGCTCTACCACAAGGTCGAGTGCTACATAGATGACCTGGTGGTCAAAACCCGAAGAAAAGAAGATCACCTGCAAGACCTCCGGATTGTTTTTCAGAGGCTGAGGCAACATGAGCTAAAAATGAATCCTATGAAATGTGCGTTCGGAGTGTCGAGCGGAAAATTCTTGGGCTTCATCGTCCGACATCGGGGAATCGAGATAGACCCCGCAAAGATCAGGGCGATTCAGGGGTTACCTCCACCAAGGAACATCTCCGAGCTGAGGTCACTACAAGGCCGCTTGGCTTATATCCGGCGGTTCATTTCCAATTTGTCAGGGCGATGCCAGCCTTTTCACAAGTTGATGATGAAAGATGTTCCCTTCTATTGGGATGAAGATTGCCAGACAGCCTTTGACAAACTAAAGGATTATCTGAAGACTCCTCCAGTATTAGGCGCACCGGTGAAAGGACGGCCGTTGATACTGTATATAGCAGCTACACACAACTCTCTGGGGGCAATGCTAGCCCAGAATAATGAAGAAGGGAAAGAGCAAGCCCTCTATTACCTCAGTCGGAGACTGGTCAGAACTGAAGAAAAATACACTTATATTGAGAAGATTTGCTTGGCACTAGTCTTCGCAGTTAAGAAACTCCGACACTATATGTTGTCGCATGAAATCAGCTTGGTATCCAAGGAGGATCCCCTGAAATATATCATGTCCCAGCCAGCACTCAGAGGCCGTCTGGGCAAATGGGCGGTGATCCTTATGGAGTTTGATATCTCCTACGTCCCGCGCAAGGCCATTAAAGGTCAAGCTATCGCAGACTTCTTTGCTGCGCATCCGGTACCCGGAAACTACCCGTGGGAACCAGAACTCCCCGAAGATGAAACTTTGGAAGCCGCTCAAGTACAGCCGTCCCCGTGGCAGCTATATTTTGATGGCGCTTCCAGAATTGACACCTCTGCCACTGGATCGGTCAGAGTCAGAGCAGGGGCAGGCATAGTCCTGAAATCCCCAGAAGGAGAAGTGGTGCATACATCCTGCTCCATAAATAAACCATGCACAAACAATGAAGCAGAATATGAAGCCCTGATAATCGGGTTGCAGATTGCTCTGTCCATGGGAATTCAGATGCTGGAAGCATTCGGAGACTCCATGCTAGTTATAAAACAGCTGGAAGGAGAGTTCGAGGTGCGAAAGCAAGAGCTCCTCCCCTATCACCAGTTGGCAATTCGCCTGATGTCGAAATTTTACTTCATCAGCGTTAAACACATCAATCGAGGCCGGAATGCTCAGGCAGACGCCCTCGCTAAGCTGGCTAGTTCGTTGGCAGTCCCGCCAGACGTAAGCCTGAATATAACAGTAATCAACCGCCGACAGGTCCCCAGTGTAACAGAGGATCTAACCGACGAACGGGAGATAGAAGTAGCAGTCGCTGAAAGGGTCCAGCAACCCGATTGGCGGGAACATCTTCTATGCTGGTTTCAACACCAGCAACTTCCAAAAGAAAAAGAACAGAGAATGAAGCTCCTAAGGATCAAGGATTCTTACGAGATGAGAAGCGGAACTTTGTTCCGGATTATGGCAGACGCCCGAAGGAAAATCCTACTCCGTTGCTTGTCGTCAGCAGAAGCGGAACAAGTAATGCAAGAAGTTCATGCAGGATCGGCTGGAGCACACCAGGCCGGTCCGAAAATGAAGATAGAAATAAAGAAATTGGGCTATTATTGGCCCACTATATTCAATGACTGCTGCAAGTTTGCCAAAGCCTGTCGGAAATGTCAAGAACATGCCAATGTGGCGAGGAGACCTCCAGTGCCGCTGCATCCCACTCTACCAAGTTGGCCGTTTGCTCAGTGGGGCACGGACGTGGTGGGGCCACTACCAGCATCTTCATCAGGGTGCAAATACATCTTAGCAGCTACAGACTACTTTTCCAGATGGGCAGAGGCAGTAGCACTAAGAGATGTGACGGGAGAACTAGTTGCAAGGTTCTTCCGACAAAATGTAATATTCCGGTTTGGGATTCCCAGCCGAATCATCTCTGATAATGGCAGCCATTTCAGAAATCAGAAGATTTATCGGCTAGCCGACAAATACAAAATTGACTGGAGGACATCGTCCCCCTACAACCCTCAAGCCAATGGATTAGCAGAAGCCTTTAACAAGACTTTATGCACGTTGCTGGCAAAGACTGTCAAGTCTAATAAGAAAGATTGGGAAGAAAGGATGTACGAGGCACTTTGGGCCTATCGTACCGTCTATAAAACCCCAACCGGCTGTTCACCTTTCTCCCTCGTCTATGGGTCGGAAGCTGTGGTGCCAATCGAACTTGAGGTGCCCTCGTTGCGAGTTGCCATCCAGCACGGACTAGTCAGTGGTGAGCAAGACAATGCAGAAAGAAGACTGGAAGAGCTCGCTGAGCTCGAAGGAAAACGCCTCCTGGCGCAACAAAACATCCAACTCTATCAAGCTCGCATGGCCCGCGCTTTTGACAAGTTAGTCAAGGGTCGAGAGTTCAAGAAAGGAGACCTGGTAATGGTCAAAAGAAGAGAAGTAATGGCCTCTAACCCCAAAGGGAAATTGGTCGAAAACTGGGTCGGACCGTATATCGTCCGCCGAGTATATGAAGGAGGAGCCTACGTCCTGGTGGACCACAAAGGAGTCATCCAGTTCTCTCCCCTCAATGGAAAACATATTAAGCTGTATCACGCAGCGCAACCAACCCTCCCCGAGTGATCGGACGGAGCTACCTTTTTCCTTGATTAGCGGCATTCCGCCCTAATCAAGCTACCCTTTCCTTGATTAGCGGCATTCCGCCCTGATCAAGCTACCTTTCCTTGGTTAACGGCATTCCGCCCTAATCAAGCTACCCTTTATCTTGGTTAGCGGCACTCCGCCCTAATCGAGCTACCTCATCTTGGTTAGTGGCATTCCGCCCTAACCGAGCTACCCTTTCCTTGATTAGCGGCATTCCGCCCTGATCAAGCTACCTTTCCTTGGTTAACGGCACTCCGCTCTAATCAAGCTACCCTTTATCTTGGTTAGCGGCACTCCGCCCTAATCGAGCTACCTCATCTTGGTTAGTGGCATTCCGCCCTAACCGAGCTACCCTTTCCTTGATTAGCGGCATTCCGCCCTGATCAAGCTACCTTTCCTTGGTTAACGGCACTCCGCCCTAATCAAGCTACCCTTTATCTTGGTTAGCGACACTCCGCCCTAATCGAGCTACCTCATCTTGGTTAGTGGCATTCCGCCCTAACAGAGCTACCCTTTCCTTGATTAGCGGCATTCCGCCCTGATCAAGCTACCTTTCCTTGGTTAACGGCATTCCGCCTTAATCAAGCTACCTTTCCTCGGTTAGCGGCACTCCGCCCTAATCGAGCTACACTTTTCCTTGGTTAGTGGCACTCTGCCCTAATCGAGCTACCCTATCTTGGGTAGTGGCATTCCGCTCTAATCAAGCTACCCTTCTTTATCTCGGTTAGTGGCATTCCGCCCTAGTCAAGCTATCCCCGCCCTTGGTCAGCGGCATTCCGTCCTGATCGAGCTACGTTTTCCTTGGTTAGCGACACTCCGTCCTGATCAAGCTATCCTTCTTTGGCTCTCATTCCGAATAAAAAAAAAATAATAATAATAAAAAATTAAATAAATAAATAAAAGAAAATAATAATAAATAAAATAAAAATGGGGTTAAAAATAGAGATACCCCGCCAGACTTGCTCCTCTATCGGGACGAGTGCAAAAAATGGCTATAACCCAGCTGGGGCGAAAACCCGAAAGGGCGTCGCAGGCAAAATCGGGTACCCCGCCGCGTGAAAACCCGAAAGGGCGCGCGGGCAAAAGCAAGAGGGGGCTGGCCTCGGTGAAAACCCGAAAGGGCGCTTAGGTCAGTAATGTGAATAAAAAAAAATTGAATGATGAATAGTGATGAACCATCCGCCGTCCAAAAGGCCACTTTCAAGGTCGTGACGAGGATCTTCATCCGATATCCCACTTATACACGTCCAGTGTCTCTACCTTTTCGACCCTTGTCATCATCGGCAAGATCGGTCGCTACCCTTCCGGTTTTTGTCATCATCGGCAAGACCGTCTACCTTTTCGACCCTTGTCATCATCGGCAAGATCGGTCGCTACCCTTCCGGTTTTTGTCATCATCGGCAAGACCGTCTACCTTTTCGACCCTTGTCACCATCGGCAAGATCGGTCGCTACCCTTCCGGTTTTTGTCATCATCGGCAAGACCGTCTACCTTTTCGACCCTTGTCACCATCGGCAAGATCGGTCGCTACCCTTCCGGTTTTTGTCATCATCGGCAAGACCGTCTACCTTTTCGACCCTTGTCACCATCGGCAAGATCGGTCGCTACCTATAACAGTTTTTGTCATCATCGGCAAGACCGTCTACCTTTTCGACCCTTGTCACCATCGGCAAGATCGGTCGCTACCTATAACGGTTTTTGTCATCATCGGCAAAACCGTCTACCCTTTTCGACCCTTGTCACCATCGGCAAGATCGGTCGCTACCCTTCCGGTTTTTGTCATCATCGGCAAGACCGTCTACCTTTTCGACCCTTGTCATCATCGGCAGGATCGGTCGCTACCTATAACGGTTTTTGTCATCATCGGCAAGACCGTCCACCTTTTCGACCCTTGTCATCATCGGCAAGATCGGTCGCTACCCTTCTGGTTTTTGTCATCATCGGCAAGACCATCTACCCTTTTCGACCCTTGCCACCATCGGCAAGATCGGTCGCTTTCCCCCCAAACCTGGCAAAGGCCCTGTCCCAGGAACGGCTACGCCGCGGTGGAGCGAACACCTCATCCCTTCCCTGAAGGCGTGAGCGCTCTCCTGCGTTATTGGCACTCGTTCCCGAGTTCAGGTGATTAGCCGAAAGAAAGAAAAGACGAAAAGAAGTCGTGGTCAAGACTACGAAAAGAAATGCTTCCATTTAATAAAAGTGGAGAATACATTCTTTTGCCCAGGGCATCCCCCAGGGTACATAAACTCCAAAGACAAAAAAAAAAGGAACAGAGCTTCCAAAAGGAAAGGAAACAAAAAGCAAAGGGAAACCAAGACTACGGCAGAGGACGCCGGAAGATGTCCCCTAGTTCCAAAAGGCCCAGCGAGGGGTACTGGGTCAATTCCTCCAGACGAGTCTCGGTGGCTGTCAGCTGCAATAACCTCTCGTTGAGTGAAGCAAGTCGTCCTTCAGCCAGGTCGGCCTCCTCTGTCGTCTGGACTTCTAGGCGCTCGCCTTCCTGCAGCTCGGCCTCAGCCTTAGCTAGTTCCGCACGCAATTCATCTATCCGTGCCCTGAGGAGCAGCTGACGTTCCGAGATATTCTCAGCGGCGTCCCTCAGCTGTCCCACCGTCACCTTCAGTGAACTGACGGCAGTGCGGCAATCTGCCCTCTCCAACTTCACAGCAGCGAGCTGATCGGAAACCTCCCGATTCAGGAAATCCCGCCTGTTGGCGTGCTTCAGCAACATCACAACCCGTGGGGTCCAATCATCCATGGGGCAACCAAATGCCAGTAGCGGCCGGGAGAGGTGGTCCACCAAGCTTCTCAGCTGTGCATAAGTCAAGTCTGGAGAAGCTGACATGGCCCGCTGGAGATTATCCAGAGATTGCCATACCATGTCTCCAGAAAATTGTAAGCCCAATGGCGAAGTCTCGGGGAGCCGAAAGTCTACCCTGCTGTCCACCTCAGCCCAGATGTCGTCGGCCACCCCGAGGGACGTCGACGGCATAGTCTGCACGGCACCCACTCCCGGTCCGACCACTGCAGCCATATCAACTGGAGGGACCTCCATAATAACAACTTCTTTGCCCGCCCTTTGGGGTGAATCTGCAATAGCCGTGTCGGCAACAGAAGGCACATGCTCCTCTTGAGTAGTTTCGCCAGCCGCCAAGGGAAGAGACCCCTCTATAATGGACAAGGCCTGAGTAACATCGGCCTCATCCGCAATAATTTCTCCGGCCTCTATGTCTGAAAGACCACTAGGCAACGACAACGATTCTGCACCAGTTGCCAAGGCTTGAACCCCTGCAACCTCAGTCGGAGCGCTAACTTCGGCAGCCACACCGGACTCCTCTGAGACCGCTGCAGCAGCATAGGTCCGTGGAAGCCGCAGGGCAATGGGCCGTACAATAGGCGGGAAGGCTGACTGACCCACATCCGTGCCAGGAAGGGGTATGCGGATCATTATAGCTGGCGGTATCACCTCAACCTGCATTCCATGTATATACATCAGCCAGCTGGCTTGAAAATTAAAAGAAGTGCTGCAAGTGGGAATCAGAAAGCTCCATACCTCGACTGGCACTATATTTAGGCCTCCTAAGGTGGCCTCTGAAGATTCAGGCCCCTCTCCTGCAATCGGGTATGATGGCCCGTGCTCGGCTCCCAATAGCCTCGGAGGGCTAAACGTCGGCAGGTCGCTCTCATAAGTTGATGAAGCCCCGGCGTCCTCAGTCTCGGTGTCAACCATGGGGAACCCCTCGTCATCGGCCGAGCCGCCGCCATAATCAACCTGTTCAGAAGAGGATGACTCCTCTGCTTGTTCTCGAACCTCAAGTACCTGAGCGGGAACTAGGCTGCCAGGGGAGGGCCCTCTAACCAGAGCCTCCTCAGCGATCTCTGTCTCGGGAGCACCCGTTGGCGGAATATCTAGGGGCTGGTCCCTTGGAAGCCCTTGCTCTCCAATGACGACCTCTACCAAGGCGCCAACCTCAGGGAGCAGTGTGGGCCGAATGTCGACTGGAGTCAAAGGACAATAAACGGTCAAGACTTGACTAAAAATACAACATGTCACTGAGCTCTATAGGCGAGCTGCAAATTACCTTCTGTTTCTCGATGAGGTGTCGGTGAAGGTAAGTCGCCCTCAACAGAGGTCAAGGGGACTTCCCTCTCCCCGGCGGCAGCTCCGGTTACCGCCTCCAACCCAACAACGGCAGGGACAGTGCCGGCAGCTACTGAAAAGAAAGATGGTCAGCCCAGGCGGCCGAAACAAGCAAATAAGCCATGCAAGAATAAGAAGTCACCTTCGCCTTCAGGCCCTTGTGTCCGGGCAGCTTCAAATTCAGAAAATGACGGAACTCGTGGAAGGGGAGCCGTGGACCCTTCCTCAGCGACCTTCCTCCGACGTGCCCGAGTAGCACGGGAGTCTGCCCTCTTGGCTTTCTTAGCCCTGCTAATGGCCTCCCTGACCTGAGACCTGGTCCGCTTCCGCGAGTCCCCAGGGGGTAATGGCGTCGTGGTCGGAGCCGGCTCTGGAATGTTGAAGTATGAAGGCTTCTCCGCCTTAGATATCAGCTCCCTACAGTGTCGAGTCGCTCCCGCAGAAAGGCGGGCTGCCAAAAAAAAAAACAACACATGAGTAAGAAGATGCACACTGAATATAGGAGAAGCAACTCCAGGGCTGAAGAAGAAAACAAGCATTACCTGGCATCCCCGTATATCGAGGACTGAGTGGCCAGTAAAGCAATACTGGCGCCTTGTCCCGGGAAGCCGCCTCGCGGATCAGCCAGCATACGTCACCAATTGTTTCACTTTTCTCCGTCAGTTGGGCCAAATCTTCATGGCCGCAGGAGGACAAGTGATGATATAAGCTCAAGTGGTCGAATCCCCAGCCGTCGACATACTTGAAGGATATTTGAAGCTGATGGTTCCGAATGGCTTCTAATGGACTGTCAACTGAAAGCCCATGAGAATGAAGTAGGGCGAATATCCAGGGGGTGGTGGTGTACAAGTCAGCCCGCCTGTTCTCCCTCCCGATGAAGGTCCGATAAGGATGAAAATGGTCAATCTCCGGGCGCCAGCTCGCCACAGTAGGAAGAGGTTCTTCCACTGGAAGGGGAATTGTCTGAAGAGCAACCCGGTCACTGCTGACCCGACACAATCCCCAGAGGGTCTTCACATAGTCATCCTTCCTGATTTCAGGCATCTTCGGGTCGGACTTGGATGACTTGCCCTTCACAGCTTTCCTGGCCTCTATATATGCCGTCACCTCGGCATTGGACCAGGACTTCAGCTTCTTCAGATATGCGGGATCAATGTCCAGAATGGGCTCCCGCTGGGAATCTAGAAAGCGGCGTTCGGCAACGTGCCAGCAGTCTTTCCGGAAATTCCGATAAAAACCCGTTCGTGCATTCCACCACTTGATGAAGTCTGGAGTCACTCGGGGAAGACGAGCCGGGGTTGGCACCCTGAATGATACATCCTCCCGGCGATGAAAGTAATCCCACCATGTGCGGGCTTCCTCTGTAGTCGTCTGACCGGCCCGGTGCCTGTTTGGAAGATTGAACTGGGCCGCCGAAGAGGGAATTTGTTGGTCATACCCAAAATTCCGACTGAAGCGGAAAGGATAATACGGCTCCAGCCACAGCAAGCCGCTCTTTCTAAAAACAAGAACACTCGGGCGGATAGACAACGCCCAATCAACCAGTTCCGGTTCCAGGATGGGCCTCGTGCTCTTGCGCCCAGTCAACTCATGAATGAACTCCTCTGTCTCAAACAATCGGCACTGCCGCATCCTGTTTACCAGAGGACTAGAGCTGGCAGCCAAGCTCCAGAAATGAAGAACTCCCGGGGAATCTACTGGAACTGTAGTCAACTTCCCCCTGATGGCAAAAAGCTGATCCGCCAGTGAGGATGCTTCAGCACTGGCAAATTCAATCATCCGCGGCAGCGGGCGATCTGACTGCATTGACCGGGGAGCCGCTTCCGGGAATAGGGTACAGACCCAGGCATTAAAGAAGTGGAGGGGACCAACTATCCTCGAATTCCGGGGAATACGTGATTTGTGCAAATCCCCCAACATCTTGTATATGAGGCATAAAGCCACGGGGCACAGGGACAGCTTCGTCCCCCAAGCCATCAAACAGGCGGGGTAAATCGCCTCCGGCCTAATCACCGTCTCGTCCCCTTGGGGAAGGGCGAATGAACAAAGCCAATATGTCAAATACGCAGCACAATGTGTAACTGCGTCAACTCCCGTGGGATTCGGGCCGGCCTGTCGCCCTCTCCCTGAGATAGCAGGATATGTTGCTTGGCGCCGAGCCCTCTTCTTCCGCACCACCACTGTCGGAACCACTGTGGGGAAGTCCTCATAGTGCTGTTCCCCACCAAAGAAATATTGAAGCCACGTGCCCATCCGCACGCGCCTCTTTTCGCCGGGCTTTCGCGCTTCCCGCGAGTCAAGTGTCAGGCGCAGCAGGGTGCGATACGCCTTCATCAGATAACGATAGGCGAAGCCCGTGAAGTAGTTGCCTTCACCATCTGTCTGGTCCTTCAGCCAATCTGCGAAGCAAACTTCTTCATACGGCTCTCCATCTATCGGCAGGCCGCTCAGCTGAGAAAGGCTCCATAAATCCAATGAAGTTTCACCTTCTGCGGTGTAGAAAGTATTGTACTCTGGGCAGAAGACTTCAATCATCCCGCAGCATAGGCCTCGGGAGATCGGGTATCTATACCGGGAAGCGTATACACTCTGATAAATTCCGGCGTGCACCAAGATGGGGGCGTATTGCCGCAACACAAAGTCAGTGAATTCAACCGCTCCCGGTCTGAAGGCGTGAGCATCGGTGGCTTTGAGCTCTCCAAACCACCCCACTGAAATTTGATGTTTGAACCGGACCGCCAAGCAGTCCAAAAGAAAAGGCTCATCTCGATATCCCCAATGGAGCGGTGCGAGGAACAGACCATATATGGGTTTCTCCCTGTCAACACGGCCAGCAGTTTCGTTCCAGCGAGCTGGTGTGTACTGTGGTGCTCTCGTCAGCATCCCGGCCTCCGGAGACAGTTCCTGCACCCCTAGCACTGCTCCCCACTTCCTGGGCTCACCCGGGATGTACATGGGTATACCGCAGATGACAGATTCGGCCAAGCTGTCTCGCTCCGCCAGCAGCGCTCCTTCAGCTCGGCGGACCAGGATTAAATCACGCTTCCCGCCGAGGTTGAAGCGCTCGAGAAACGCCATCAGGTGCTTGTCTTTGGGGTGATCCTGTCTGATATTGCCCCCTCGGTCATATCTGAATTGGTTGCCGTCGAGGATCAATAAATGGCCGGTGTCGACTGTGTCAGTTTCTGAGTCCGAAGACTCAGCCACCACGGCTACACGTCGGAGCCCCCGATCAAGGGAATGGACGTTCCCCCATGTCACGGCGACCCGAGATACAGAGGAAGAAGAGCTGGAAGCCATGTTATCTGCAAAACAGAACCCGGAAAAGAACAAACAAAAGTCAGAAATTAGTGGATCGAAACAATATTTCTGACGAAATTTCGGCAGCATCTCCTCAGCTCGAGGGTTTGCCAAAAAGAAAGCGGAAGCCGTCCACAGAGGGAGCAGCCCCTAAAAGCAGCCATAGGCATTAAGCCAAGGCCGAATGGGACACCCGAGGGATCTAGCTCCGAGGACAAGTCCTACAAAGAGCCTCCCGGGGCCCGAAGAATGGGTTCAAAACCCGAAGCAATAAACCACTCAACTCACCTACTCACAGGCGAAAATCGCCCGAGCTCAGAGCTCACTCGGCGCCGCGAGAGATGGAGAGAGGAATGAGGAGAGAGAAAAAAATATTGCAAATGAAGACTGAAGAAGAAAAAATGGAGAAGAGAGCCTTTTATAGGCCCCCCCTCTCATCTCGTTAAAACGGCGCGCCCCGGAGCGCGCCGTTTTAAGCAAATGGCGCGCCGGGGAGGGCGCGCCGTTTTAACTCCAGAAAGGGGTAGGGCGCGCCGTAAAGGCCGCGCCGTTTTAACCCCGAAGGCCCAGGGCGCGCCGTAAAGGCCGCGCCGTTTTAACACTCGAAGCAAAGGCCGCGCCGTTTTAAGCAACGCCGTCAGGCTTCCCGCCTCGTCCGACGGGCATCCGGAGCCAGAATTGAGCGCCGTTCGAGCTCTCGTCATCACACGAAGCTCATCCGTAGGCACTGCTGCACTCCTGCCTCGCTTGCACCACCCACGTCTGGGGGGCATTTGTTGGCACTCAAAATATGATCCCTGGCGACCAAGCCGCAAAGACGAATGATACGGCCCACTGAAGCACAGAAGCCGATGAAAATCAACTTATCGAGGGTCCCTCGAGCTGACGAAGCCCCAAGCCACCTTGAAGGGAACACCGGGGACCTCACCTCAGGAGAGTCAAAGTCAACCCGCAACCAATCGGCAGTGCGATCAAGCCTGCCCAATGATCCGGCATCGACTCTGTCATGCCGCTACCCCACATCCGACGTCCGATCAAGGACGACGGTCTACCTTATGATTCTCCGAAAGAGGAAGAATGCCCTCGGCCATCCACAACAAGGGGCCGGAGGTTCTGTCAGCAAGAAGATCCCGATCACCCGACACGGGTTCGGCTTCTCGCCCTAGTGAGCCCATTAGCGGCCGATGGATCGCCGTTCAAGGCGGAATTACCCAGGATGCAGTGCCATCCTGCAAGGAAGCTTCGGACACAGGTCCGTCTTGATGAGAGGCACCAATCACAGTGCCGAAAGTCGTACCGACGGGACACCCGTGTGTCCGGACCGGAAGCACACGAAGTTCTGATCAAGGCCGTTCGTCGCGTCAAGAGCTTCGTCAACACCCCGTCAAGGCTCCCCGAGAGCCAGTACGAGAGAAACAGTCAACTGGAGTCTCCGGAACCATCCCCGGACCCACCGGCCTGGCCGTGCCTGGCAAACAGGTTAAAACGGCGCCGCTTAAAACGGCGCCGTCAAACCGGCGCGCAAAGATCAAATGGGGGCCTTCCCCGGCGCCGTCAAACCGGCGCGCAAAGACCAAATAGGGGCCTTCCCCGGCGCCGTCTATCCGGCGCGCAAAGACCAAATAGGGGCCTTCCCCGGCGCCGTCAATCCGGCGCGCAAAGACCAAATAGGGGCCTTCCCCGGCGCCGTCTATCCGGCGCGCAAAGACCAAATAGGGGCCTTCCCCGGCGCCGTCAACCCGGCGCGCTTCCTGGGGCGCCGTTTTAACCCAAGGCTATATATAGCCTGTCGAGGAGAGGAGATCAAGAGAGATCCGATCGGGAGAAGAGGCGGATTTGAAAGAAAAAAAAAGAGAGAATTAGAAAGAAAGAGGAGGAGTCCAGAGAGAAGGGTTGGAGGGTTTTCGTCTATCTGCAGAAGCTCCCGTCCGAACCTCTCGGCGGCCGCCACCCTGCTCCATCCGAGCTCCCCGAAGTCGAAGGAGGCCACCTGTTTTCTCATTTGCTTAGGTGGGTTGCCCCGCGATTTCTCCCGGCGACCCTCTTCTTTTCTCTTTTGGATTTTCCCTGATAGAATGTAAGTGAGACGGGGGGAGGGGCGATGATACGAGCCTTTCCTCCCCCTTCTCCCACCGTTATTTCTGCCCCTTTCTCTTCGTTCGGGATGAGCTTCCTCTGTTAATGTAAAACGGCGACCGTGCGACAACGCCGGCGTCGGAATATGCTTGTATGCATTTTGTCTGTTTACCGTGGAATGAATGAATGTTTATGTCAGTGGGTTAAAGAGTCTAATGGCCTTACTCTACCTCTGCATCGCTGCCTCCTCTTCCTCCTTGAATTTGTTTTCTGTGGCCATTGATACGGCGCCGTGGAGGGTGATGTGCGCATGTGCACATCTCTCCGATGATCTGTGCACCAAACGGATGGATGTGAGCATGCCCGGCGTCGGGGTCATCTCTCCCATCTGCTTCCTTTACTCTCTGTTTACATGTTTACCTGTTTCATGGCGCGAACGAACTCCGTACCCGTCTTCTCCGATGCCGGATACGCCCTGGTACATCATGGGCTACAGTAATTTCCCCTCTCCCTGGGGCTTTTCCTTTCATGGAATGTCGAAGGTTTCTCCGTCAGAGATATGCGCATGTATGTCTTACTGGTCGACCCTGGGCCTGTCCGTTTGCCCCTCCCTCCTGTTTCTGATCATAAACAGAAGGAGGTAAGGCTGTCCCTATAAGCTTGATGTTTGGTTTCTCTGCATCGTTGTTCTCCGAGCGTTAGCTCGGTGATCGCTCTGTTAACTTGCTAATCCCTCTATGCACATATAGATATATATATATATATATATATATATATATATATATATATATATATATAGCTGTACGTATCATGATCAGTTTATCAACTGAGTGTGAGTTGCTCCGCGTAGTGTTACCGTCCTTTTAAGGAGATTCGGTGACTGGGGAGAGGGGAACATCCCCCTTGATTCTTTTATCTTGACCTCCCGGCTCGAGGGATCTATTTGGCAGTAATGGATCTCCGAGGGCCAGTGAGCACACAGAAATTGGGGGTAATCCCAACACCATAAATCCACAGTCCTTAATGGACTTTGTGGTGGCCGTGAGACGCGTGTGCCCCTCGTAGGCTGGCCCTCGGGGTTCCCTTCTCTACTCGGTCGTCCCGACTAGAGTAGTGTGGTGATTTGGGTTGCATGCCCCTCGTAGGCTAGCCCTCGGGGTTTTCGCTCCCACATCGAGTCACCTCACTCACTCACCGTTACCCACGGACTCGGTGCCCCTAGCAGGCTAGCCCTCGGGGTTTTTCCTATCCGTTTGGGTCTGCCGGCCGCCGTTGTGCCACCCGGCTTTTAGGGGTTTACTCCGCCACGTGAGTACTCCCTGCGTCTCCCCGACTATCCTTTGGGATGGGGAGATGCTGCCGAAATTTCGGCTCGAACGAGTTAAGCTCGGAACAATCGCCTCACGCGAGCCCATGACTCGGCACCGATTCCGATGAATAATCAACTTAATAAAATTCTCAAAACCATCCAAAATCTTAATAAATCTATGAATAAACCAACGAGGCCCCTGCCTCCTTGAAATCGGGCTAATTCAGCGCGTTCATGCGCGATCACGCTTTAAAACGGCGCGCCCTTCCCGGCGCGGTCTTCCCGGCGCGGCCTTCCCGGCGCGCCCTTTCCGGCGCGCCCTATCCGGCGCGCCCTTTCCGGCGCGCCCTTCCCGGCGCGCCCCAGCTCCCCACGCCGTTTTAACGGCCTGCCCCTTTACCTACGGTTATGGCGCCGTTTTAAGCTTTTTACTTACGTTTCAGGGCGCCGTTTCAAGCGTTTTGATCCCTGTCTTCGCATGCACTGCACCGGTTTCGTTCCGAATCGTGTCGTCGCATCATTCTAACCCCTTTCCCACTTATGGGATGATTTCTTATGCTAATCACAGAGGGGTGCAAGTCCTTCAACTAATAATCATCATGTAGTTCCCTTTTCCGGCTTCGACAGCCCGATATCTCGGCAATTAATCAAAGGTGTTCCCTCCTCGTGGGGGATGTAATTAACGTCATAGCCTTTACGGTATGGCGGACTGCTGGTCCCGACCGAACCTCACTCTCGCCCGATAAGGGTCAGAATGAGCGCATCATAAATCGTCACTCATGTGACTGGCACGCCCGCGTCGTCAATCAGTCAGTTGATTACTAGTCAGTCAATTGATTGATCGACCCGCGAAGTAAATGAATGAAAAATACCAACGAAAAGGAGCGAAGGAAAAGACGGTCGAAACATGGCCTAGCCTCCGTCTTCTATCTCCGGAGGTGCCGGTTGGAGGTCAACGAAGTCTGGAATACCATCTTGAGGGTCGAGTACTTCGACTTCCTCGTCAGACACCACCAGAGCTTCTTGAGGTTTCTTGATTTCTTGTGCTACCGGCTGGGTGGATTGTTCTATTAGCAAATCTATTGCCGTCACAGCTTCCAAGGATGAGAGAGCATCCTTGGTGTTTGTGGATGAGGTTGTCGCCATAACGGACTGGAAGCTGTTTACAGTCGGACTCGGACATCATACTGGTTTTATAGCAGAAGCTGAGGAAGTCTCGCCTTCTGGGACAGTTGTATCTTCCGCAGAAGTGGCTTTTTCTTTCCTGGTAGCTGGCTCCCCTTGATTGGAGTTGACCAAGGCTTCCCTGATTGGCAGAAAGGGTGTTGAAGTTGTCATTAGTAGGACCCCTGTGGAGGGAGAGAATCCTACTTCTTGAATGTCTTCGGCTTCGCTGCTGCTAGCCGTATCAAATTCGGCTTGAAAGGCCGCTTCTTCAGGATGAACTTGCTCCCAGCATCGGTAAGGGGTCGAGGTTTCTACTTCTTGATTTTCGGACCGAGCCAGTTCAAGATATTCAGCTTCCGCCGGATACTCATCAAAGATTGCTCCCAGAGGGCTATCTTCAGTAGGGTAGAAGGCGGAGATAGTATCCACCTCGTACCGCCCACTGTAATAATATTCCTCCAGGGTGAAGCCCAACCCTGGATGTTGAGAGACACGTCTCATTTCCTTATCCAGATTTGCAGGATACCACATCTTCTGGAAAGCTTCTTTGCACTTTTGAGACTGATCGGGAGGAATGTGTTGCTTCTGAAACATCTTGGCCATCCGATCAGTTGTAAATGCCAGGCCTTGGACAAGAACCCGCGGGTTGCTTAGATCTTCGGGGAGGCTGCAGTCTGTGTCTTCTCGAGTAGGATGCTCCTCAGCTGTATAGAACAAGCTGCTGGGCCCATCTTCTTGTGTCACCTCCCAAGCTTTGAAAGGTTCGACAGTGGGGTCGTTGAGGCCAAGGACTGGCTTGGTGAGGCCGGCCGGCACTCCGATGCGGTCGTGCTGTCGATTGACCTGCACTTCCTTAGCTTTAGGGTATAATGATGGGGGTGTCACCCTGCCGACGTCTCCAGAAGCTGTGATGTGGGAGACCACCTTCGGCTTGACATATCCATGTGGCGGTGGTGGGTACCAACCGTCACCCGATCTATTCTTTGATGCCCCTATGGGGGCTTTAGCTTCAGAAACCTTCCGGGGAGGTCCCGTATATAGGTTGGCGTCCGCCAATTGACATTCAAATACCTCGAATGGGTGGAGATCAGCAAATATCCTCTCCTCCTTCCCCTGGAGGCTGTATTTGATGCATTGGTGGAGCGTGGAGGGCACCACCATATTTTCATGCAGCCATGGGTGACCCAACAGTGCCTTGTAAGAGGTGCGGGAGTCAATGACGTGGAACTGCACCGTTGTAATGAAATCTGCCAGGGTCAGCGTGAATTCTGCCACTCCCATAGATACTTCACATTTTTGGTTGAAGCCAGCGATACGCATATCCCCGACTTTCTCGAGATGCACATTAAAGTGGTGCCTCTCGTATATTCTGTAAGGCAGAATATTAACTGCCGCGCCAGGATCGGCCAGGATCCGGTTCAGTTCTCTCCCATTCAGGTGCCCTTTCATGTATAGCGGCCTGTTATGGCTGGCAGTAGGTAGTAGCATGTCTTCTGGGGAGAATGTCATACTGGCTTCTGGTATAGCCTCAGCTATGCAGGCTTCAAAATGAGCAGGCGTCTGCAGAACAGTGATGATCGCCTGTCGAGTTTCTTCACTCAAAGAGAGAATTTCCCAGATCGTAAATCGAGCGGGGAGCTTCTTGAGCAACTTCATTATTCAGCTCCCAGCCCGGACATTGGAGAGCTTCATCTCTTCAGCCCATCTGGGCTTGGGGAGGCTTTGATTTGTGGGTCCAGACGGACCTGCTTCATCTTCCTCGGACTCGGCATCCTCTTGGCTGGCACCGGCTGTCGGGTCTTCTTTATTAGTTGCTGTAGGGCAAGCTCCATCTGCATTTGCATCCTCAGTAGATTGCACTGGCTGTGGGTGAATGGCCCCGGGTGTAGGGTTAGCCTCTTGACAGGGCTGTTTCCCCTTTGACATCTTCATAAATTCAAGGAATGAAGGGACTGCCTTGCCCCCACTCTTGTTGTATAGGCCTGACGGAGGAGGGATTTGGACTCCCTTGACTTCCGGCAGAGGTGTCTTGTAGGGTTGCTCCCCTCTGAACATGATGTTGCGGTTGGGTGGTGGCTGGCGCCCCCATTTTCGGCCCGACCGAGTGGCATGTGCGGCAGTTGCGGCCTCGGCCTTGCCTCCCCCAGCATGGGGTGTGAAGCAAATTTCTTCTTCTTCCTCTTCTCTGCGTATGTTGAAGAGTGCTGACAGGGTATTGCAAGAGACAACCTGTGCTTTATTGGCCCCAGCGGCCTTTCTTTTCTTCTTCTTCTGCTTTCTCTTCTTTTTGGTCTCTGCGGGTGGGTGCCCCCAGAATAGACTGCCCTCTTCAGGGGGTGCTGCTTCAGCTTCCTCCACCTGTTTGAGTGAGAGTTGTTCCAGCTCTTGCCATGGGACGTGGTCCCATACCAGCAGAGGTTTCAATTCGGGCTGCACATATTCATCCAGCCCTTCAATCAGGTGCTGTAGTCGAAGGACCCCAGGATTGGTTTCATTGATTACTGGCAGCGGAGTCTGTCTCCTCCTGTTAGGTGTATGTATTCTGATGGCTGTAGGTGGAGTGACCCATACGGGTGCTACCACTGGCGGAGCAGGCCGGGGTGTAACGCCACGGATATGTGCCCCCTCTTTCGGGCGGGGTGCCCTCTTCTTCTTGTGCTTTACAGGGATCTGCTGCCACCCCTGCTGTTCTTTCACAGGCTCCAGGAAATGGATTTCGTAGGTGCTCCGTGTGCTTGCTTCAGAGATCTCCTCAGGTAAGGCCTGGTAGAGGGAGATCATGTTGACTGCTGCTCTCCTGAGAGGGGCTTCATGTGGCTGAGGAGGGTCTACTTTGTACTCTCCCAGCTCTATATCATTCTTCTTTACCATTCCTTCGATGATGTCTTTGAAAACATAACAGTCTTCGATTAAATGTCCCAACATCTGGTGGTAGGGGCAGAATCTTGGACTATCCTTTCTTTTCAGGTCCTCCGGCCTCCTTGGCTCAAGCAGAGTGACCATGCTGTATTCTGTTACCAGTCGAACAGGACTCGGGTCTTGTCTTTTGGAAAGGAATAGGCTTTCTTCATTTTGTCCCTGAGCGAAGGACCTTCTTTATCATCTAGAGCTTTCGCAGGTTGAGGGGGAGCCGCCTTCTTGCCTTTCTCCTTCTGCTGTTCGAACGCCTTGATATCAAGTGCATTTGCTTCTTTAGGTGTGGGGCGCCGTTCCGCAGCCTTGCCTTTCTGGGCTGTGCTGGCAGCTGACGCGGGGACAGGCTTGGCTAGGAAAGCCTCCACTTCAGCCACCACGTTATTCAGCCGATCAAACGACCGTATTTCCATTCCAATCATCTTCTCCAGGACCTCCCACCTGAGGTTTTGTTTGCATATTTGTACCGCGTCCTCCTGATGCGGGGGCCGCTTGCATCTCATTCCGAGGTTCCTCCACCTCTTGATGTAATCAAGGGCTGTCTCGTCTGCCCTTTATTTTGTTGAGTAGAGTTCGGCCACTGTGACCTCCCTCTCTGTGACATGGAATCTTTCTCTGAACTTTCTCTGCATATCCGACCAATCACTGATTGACCCGGCTGAGAGGCTAGAGTACCATTCAAATGCGAGCCCTGTCAGCGAGGACCCGAAGAACTTCAGCAAATATGACTCGTCGGTGGCCAGATCACCCATAACGGTCGTATAATATGCAATATGCTCTTTAGGGGACGCTTTCCCATTGAATCTGTCAAACTTAGGCGGCTTGTTGACCCCCGGGGGAAGTCGTTTAGCCGCATGGTGTTGCGGGTAGGGCACTCGATAGGCATCAAATACGACGTAGTCGCCTTCACTTTTCTCTGCGAGCTTCAGCTAGATCATTCTCTCCACCATCATCCGGTTCATGACCGTGGGGTCAACCGGTTCTGGATAGAAGTGCGCCGGCTGCAAGTATGGGGTGACCAGGGTGGTCGCCTGTGGAGGACGCAGCAGCGGGGGTGTCGGGTGCACCTGAGGGAGCACCGGAGGTAGCAGCAGCTGAGGCTGTGGTGGCCGCTGTTGTGCCATCGCCATGCTTGGCTCTGACGGTTGGGATAGTGCATAGAGCGGTGGAGGGTCGTCACGACAAGCCGCTCCCCGAGATGACTCACCTTGGACTTCGGGTGGTTTAGAAGCCGATGAATGTTCAGTCTTTTCCATCAGCTGCTTCTTCAGAGAGTCTATCTCCCATTGATATTTTTGTAGTAGCATCAGAATTGATGGGTCTATAGTGGTGGGGATACCCTCTGTTGTCTCCCCGGACGTACCCTCAGACAGGATGTCGAGGAGGACGTCGTCTTCTTCTTCCGCCGTCACCACATTAGCGGTCAAGACGGGGGCCTTGTCATCCCAGTGGGGATAGACTTGGGGCTGTTTCCCTTTAACCATCATCAGAAGCTCTCTTGTTGCTTCTGTTCTGCGGGTAGTTGGCCCCGGCCGTGCGGCCAATTGAGCCAATTCTTGGGGGTCTTCAGAAAGCTCCCCATATCGGTTATATATACCAGCAATGTTGCAGGTGAAAACCTGCATCCTTTTCTTTTGTTGATAGACCCTCCCTCTAGCTTGCTGCGGAAAGGTCAGCCTTTCGAGCACAGAAACTCTTCTTCTTTCTTCCCGCTCAGGGAAGGCTTCATCGGCTTCGACCTCGAAGCCGTCATTATATCCATTATCTTCAACTGATGACACCATCATTCTATCTCCCATATTTCCTTCATCTGCCATTGATGGACAGTAGTCTTCCTCAGTGGCGACTGTCTGCATCAGCCGCTGCTGTCCGAGTGAGGGGTTGCCTAAGCCTCGGAAATAATTTCTGACCAAGCAGGTCATCTCTTCTCGACCCCGTTCTTGATGTAGGATGGGGGGTGATTGTCGACCTCCAGCGGGAGGGATATAGGCCAGCCGAGCTCTATCAGCAGGCTGTTGGAATCTTCATCCCGCAGCAGATACGTTGGCTTGACGGGCCACGGCCCGGAAACTTCTGTGGCGTGGAGGATCCGCGACCACCTCTTCTTCCTCCTTTGGGGGCAGGCCCCTTTCTCTTCTCACTTCCGCCTCGTCGTTCACAAGACGACGGCGGATGGGAGTTAGCTGGTGGGCAGGTCGGGTCCGCTTGGGAACCCACACCTGTTTAAACTTCCTCGGCCTGGGTGCCAGGCTTTCCTGGCCATAGTGGCCGGCTTCTTCTATTTCTGCCCTCCTTCCGGCGAGGGCCTGATAGGCATTATGGACTGGAATGTTGGGGATGACTCGGTCCGGGGTCACCCGTGCAGTGCGTCCGTTGAGGAAGACGCGCATACCTCCAACTAGCATAGATTTCCCGGACTGAGACAGAGTTCCGGTGATTACAGTAGCATTCTTGTTGATGACATTGGGGTGGGTCCCACGTATGACGTGGTGCACCAGACAGTTAGCGGCCGGGGCCGGACTTTCGGACAAGTCCTTGCAGTAGGGAACCTTCAGAGGCTCCATTTTCTCTACAGCTTCCTTGACAGGTTCTGGGACTTCGACCTCCAGCATATCTACAAAGGCTAACCACAAAAAGTTGGGGAAGCCCACAGCGGCAGGGAAGCTGCCGAATTCCATGGGTACCGCCAGGTACCCTTGCGCGTGTCCAGCGACTATCGACAGATCGAAGTCAACACCAGTTATCTCGTTGATCGTCATTGATCCGCCTGCACAGACAAACAAGGCAATATTCAGTAGCTCTTGAGAGGGCTTCGAAGCCTGAATATCCCGGCAAAGAGATGAAAGGTGACACTGGTCCCACCGGGCGTGCCAGACTTGTTTGCGACCTTTTCTTTCTTTCGCGGGTGGATCGACCAACTGACTAACTGGTAGTCAAATGATCGATTGACGACGTAGGTGTGCCAGTCACATGAGTGATGATTTTATGATGCGCTCATTCTGACCCATGTCGGGCGAATGTGAGGTTCGGTCGGGACTAGCAGTCCGCCATACCATAAAGGCTACGGCGTTAATTACATCCCCCACGAGGAGGGAACACCTTTGATTAATTACCTAGATAACGGGCTGTCAAAGCCGAATTAAAAAGAGCTACATGATGATCATGACGAAGGCATGCATGATGCATATATTTATCGTGCAGAAGATGCATAATTCATGGGATTATGGATCCTCGGTACGTGGCGGAGGACATAGTTCCGAAGACCACCGTCGCGCATAGCGAAGACTTCCGACCAGACGTAATCCGGTTTTCTGTCGACGCCGTTTAATATACCTGAGGATCTATGCATGCATGCGCACATGGCGTTCGTGACTATATTAAGCATGATAATGGAATTCATGGAAGCAAATGGTAATCGACCACATTTATTACTCCCCATCGAGAAGAGGGAAGGCAACACAAGTGTGATAGCGAAAGCAAAATGCTAATGGACAAGGTAATGAAGATGTGATAACAGTATAGTTTTAGGCCCGCCCGGCCCTTCCTTTATTCAATTTATTGACGCCAACCCCGAGGGACGAGATTCGCCCAGGGGAAAATGAGCGATTAAAGCAGCAAGAGGCTTCAAAATCGGCGCGAGCATGTAGGGTAGCTTATACGGCGCGATAAAACGTAAGTATAGCGGCTAATACGGCGCGGCCATCATGAATGTTAATACGGCGCGAAGACTTTGGGGCGCGCCGGTTTAGGGCGCGCCGGAAAGGCGCAAAGAAATATTTTTTTGTTTATGAGTCTAGCGTTAATCCGGCGCGGGGGGGTACCGTGCCAGATTAGGGCGCGCCGGCTAAGGCCGCGCCGTTCATCTCATTTTTTTGATGAACTTCGCAACCACTTGAGTTTATTAAGTTCATTTTGAGAATTTTGAAGCTATTTGAGGCCAATTGTTTATTAAATTGAAGTCCAGAACCCTCCAAGAATGACGTGATAAGCCAGTGCGAGGTTCCTACTCGAGCACCAGGATAATTGGGTCCAGAATGAGTATTTCGTTATGGTTTATTCATTATTAATCTGTTCAAAATTGGACAGCATCTCCCCTGAACCTGAAGAGTTGCAGGGGAGAAGCGGGGTCATGCTCACATATGGAACAAGCCCCTAAACCGCCGGTCCACACGAAGGCAGCCAACAAACCCCATTGGATAGGATACCCCGAGGACTAACCTGCTAGGGGCACCAAGGTTCCATAAGGGAAAAGACAGAGAGATGAAGCCATTGATGATGGCAGCATCACTCCGAGGACTATCCTGCGAGGGGTGGACATCCCACAGATTATGGCACATCTGCTGAAGGGACCGGTCGTTAGGAGAGTGGAGCTCCGAGGGCTAGCCTACGAGGAGCGTACATCCCTTGGCCTTGATCGAACCTCCGATTGTCGGGGCTAAGCTCGTTGGGCTAAGGACCCTGTCATTGTCCGCTATGGCCCCGAGGAAGCATCTACCATCGAGAGATAGAGCCCCCGGTCGCCTAGCAATTCCACGAAGCGATAAGGGAATGTCCCCCTCCCCGGGTGATTAAAACGATGAGAAAATCTCGGAACAGTTCGAATGATCATGATGCGTAGAGGTAGTAAATGCATAAATGAGACGGGCCCATCGTAGGAGCATATGCTCGAACAGTTAAAAAGTGACATTCAGGGGATGGACCCTGTAATCCCAAAGGAAATCCTCACTTCACGAGCGATAGGGCGGCACAAAGAGAGAGATTAATGGGAGTTAAGCCCTTGACAGCACGGCGGAGAGAGGCATGCGCAGAAGCACAGCTCTGTCCATGAAAAAGGGGGGGGGGATACGAAGACCCTTGAATCAAACATGAGAATGATCGAAGGAAAAGCCCCCGGGGAGGGGTGTTTCTGTAGCCCACGATGATTCGGGGCATGATAGAGACTTCGGAGAAATCGGAATCAGAGAACTACGCAGAGAAGAACTCAGACACACGCATTGGCATAGATAGAAAAGGGGGGCTGAAGATCATTCATTCGACCCATTGATCTAAGCATTCAACATATATGTATTAACGTCCCAGAAACGGGAATGATTCAGTGTTTACATGGTGAGGACATGGTGCCAGCCCCATTGCTCGGTCGCCGCTCGCCGATCACGGAGGCAGAAGACATACAGAGCACCACGAAAACAGAGAAAGGAAGGAAGAGAAAATAGAAAATCGCACAGAGGAGGAGGAGGATCGACTCATATCATTGTCGCTCCTCCCCCCCTCGCTTACATTCGATGGGTGGGAACTTCAGAAGGAGCAGTCTACGGAAAGCAGGAAAAGAACCAGCACCGGCGCCCACCTCTTCCGGGAACAGGGTATTGTAGAGGAAGAAGACGACCGGCGGAAGCTCCTCCGAAGGGACCCTACTCTCTCTTTGCTTCCGTAGAAAAAAACTCTCCAGAAGCATTTCTCTCCCTTCGCTCTTCTCTTTCTTTTCTCCTCTGTGTCCTCCCTCCCTTTTTTTCTTCTTAGGTCTCGATCTGTCTCTCCCCTTCTTTCTTTGTCAAAGAGCAGTCACCTACATAGGGGGCGGGTTCAGATCTTAATCCGGCGTGAGATTAGCGCGCCGGGAAGAAGCCTCATCAAATTAGCGCGTCGGTCTTGGAGGGCGCCGGTTTAACGGGCGCGCCTGTTGACACCTGAAATATAACTGAGAATAAAGAAGAGACCAAAGAGAAGATTGAACCATACATGAAGCTCTCATAGATTCCTGCAAAGCCAGAATTACAAAATAGTCGTCACTAAAGTTGCCACCCGGCTGAAGCCCTTCCCGGTCAAGCTGATGTCCGGTATTGTCGTCGCTCAGATAACAGTACTGATGAAGAACTGCGGTCTACTGACTGATGAAAATATCCAGAAATATTCTGATAAGACTATGTCAACTCACTAATCAACCTTCACCTGTTCTGACAGGCTCGAAGGACTCACAAATGAAAAGGCAGGTTATATGTCTTTGATAGTCCAGACTTGATAACGAGGGAGTTCAAGATATTAAAGCCCAAATGGGCTCACTAAGGTGGAACCGGGAAATCCTCACAAGGTCCAAAGCCCATAGGGGCACCGGGAAGCCTCCCCGGTTGACAAGGGCGCGCCGGGAAGTCATCTTCGACACGCCGGGAAGGGTCATGCCGAGAGGGGGGCTGCTGTGCCTATAAAACCCCCCCTTTGTTCATCTCGAAAAAAGAGAGGACATACAGAGACACAGAGGGCAAGAAGAAAAGAAAGCAAGGGAGAAGAAAAAAAGAGCGAAGAGAGGCATCTCCAGATAGCCAGATAAAAAAGAGAGAAGAGAAGAAAAGCTGCTGCGAGGTCGGAAGGAAGGAGAAGGTGGGGTGCTAGGGGAGGGAGAGGAGTTAATGCTCCGCCCTCCCCTTCCCTTTATTGCCGTCGTCCCTTCCTACTTCCCTTTCTTTTTGATGTATAAGCTTCGATTCCGTTTTCCGCTTTCGAAGTGAAGAGATCTCCCTGTTGTCGAGGAGATAGAGTATTAGTCTATTTTTCTTCCCTCCGTCCCCTTTGTTCTATGAATGATGTAAACGATGAAACAGTGAAATGCAACTCCACGGTTGTTCCAATGAAATAGTTTTGGTTGGGCCTCTTCTCCCTGTGCTCTCTCTCTCGGAATGTATGTTATCCCCCGCATACATTAATTGCTCGGATGCTTAGAATTCCAGTGATTTCTTGTGCCTATATCCATGATTGTTTCAGATGGGAAGGAGGTAACAGAGCCCCGATCCTTACCGTGGATCTTTGGGCTTTGTCCCTCTCTCTCCCTCGACGACATCGATGATTTAAACGTTGCGAAGTCCATAGTCCTCTCGAGTTTCCTAAGCCATTGGGGCCATTACAGGGATCAGAGACAGTCATCTCTTGATCTCCTGGATGGTCGGCGATATGAATGGCATAAAGCCTATTCCAGAGGGTTCAAACGCCTGGTGACTTCAATCCCTTGAATCCCTTCTATCCATGTGACTCCTTGATGTTAATCTGGTAACTTGGTAGAGCCCTCGGCCCCTTCCTCGTTTGCATCCTAAAACCCCCTAGCCGTTACTTGAATCCTAGGAAAAATCCCCAAAACAGAGCACCGTAGAACCCCACAAACCTCCACAAACCTTTCCGGCGCCATGAATTGCTCCCGGCGCGGCCCACGCCGGGAACCTCACGCCGAGAGCTCCCTCTCCTTCTTTAAAACCATGCCGAGAGCCTCATGCCGAGAACCCATTCCCCCGCGTCGGGAACCTCACGCCGAGAGCTCCCTCCTCTTTCTTTAAACCATACCGGGAACCTCATGCCGAGAACCCATTCCCCCGCGCCGGGAAGCCTGCCTATGCTCGTTACAGCCATGCCGAGAGCCTCTCCTCCTCTGCCCAATCCTTGAGCACCCTGCCACACTAATTCGAGGGATATCTGCAGGTCACAGGGTACACCACATGGAATAAATAAACAGGGAACCATCCCCAACATCACACCGTGCCAGGGCCCAGTGCCTTTCTCTTTCGATTTTCATCCCGGCACTCCATGGATGATCACCTATTTCCCCTTGGGCATGTTCCAAGTTGAGGGGAGATGCTGCCGAAATCTAGTCCAATGTCATCAACCCCGATGAGTCAAGGGGGTGTCTCCGATACACTTCCCATCAGGCTCCATCATCGGGGGAAACGAACTTATTTGGAGCATCCGGTCAAGTGGAAGTGTCAAAAGGGAATATCCTAATGATTAGCCGAATTCCGTCCCGCCACTGCGTGGATGGTCTTCTATCCTTACCCGGTATGGCTCAAAGTTAAAGGTTGTGCCGCCCGATTTAGTCCGTTGAACTAAATAAATCCGCCCTCCATTCGTCCTCTTCCATAAGCATGAAGCCTTTATTTCGCACATTAGTATTTTGACTGCCTTCTGAGGCCTCCTATTTTGGCGTTTAATCAAGGGTTGTCCTTCTTAGGAAGGGCGTAATTAACGTCATAGCCTTTATGGTATGGCGGACTTTTGGTCCCGACTCGGACTTCACAATCGACTGATCAAGTCAAGTCGAGCGCACAATGAAATCATCACACACGTGACTGGCACGCCTAATAAACCAAATTAATAAATAAATAAAAACAAAATTGAAACAGACGAGAAAAAATCCCGCCGTACAAGGGTGCGCCATATTAGCATTTCCCGCGCACTGCAGGTTAGCCGATGGATCCGGGGATGATCCCGGAGGTCATCATGAACATTTATCTTGCCAATGCCCATCAAAACCTTGACGAGGTGTTTTGTGAAGCCCCTCGGCTGACGTGCGGCCGTTCACGAGGCTCCAGATAGCTTTGGTTTAATTACGCGGGTTTTCCGCTAATACGGCCTGCGGCTCCGTGATTCATGCTGCTGGCTCAGTCTGGCTTGTACCCAAGCTCCTTAGAAGGCGAGATAACCCCAGGGATAGTTCCGCCCGAGTTGGGCGATCATTCGGCCACTAACGGGCCCATCTTGTCGGGAAGCCGTACCCGTGCCGGGTGATCAGGATCTTCTGCCGTCAGAGCTTTCGGTCCTCTAGAACCAGGGGGATCCCTTCATCTTTAGGAGAGCCTTTCGTAAGGCGGGAAGCCACTGGGTAGACCGTCGACCTTGGTCGGACAACGGGTGTAGTGTATGCGGCATGACAGAGTCGATGCCGGTTCATTGGGCAGGCTTGGTCGCACTGCCGGTTGGGGGTGAGTTTGTCTCGACTTTCCTAAGGTGAAGTCTCCGTGTCCCTATGGGATGACTCGAGGCTCTGGCAGCTTGAGAAATCTTTGATATGTTGATATTTATCGGCTTCCGTGCTTCAGCGGGCCGGGTCCTTCATCTTTGTGGCTTGGTCGCCGATGATCATATTTTGGGTTCCAACACTATAATGGACGAAAACAACTCCACATGCAGTGGAAAACCTTTAACAAAAGCAAACAACACACAACAAACACACAATGAGTGATCAAACTTAGATGACTTAAATAAAGATGCAAGTGAAATAAGAGATAGCAACACTCAATATCAACCAAGTTGTTTAGATGATGGAATCAAGATTCTTATGATTTCCTCCTTCAGAACCTTAGTGATTTGATTAAAATGTGCTCTCAACAAAAGGTTCCTAATAGGGGAAAGATATGTGGCTTGGTAGACTCTAAATGTGGTCACTCCTTCACTTATGTAATCCTAGACACGGGGTAGGAAAGGTACAACCGGCCCGGTGTCCGTGTGGGAATCCACGGCTCACGGGGACTTATGGAGGTCCCTGATGTGTTTTCCTAGTCGCCTCCAAGGAATATGGAGACGAGAGGTCCACGCACCAAGGTAAGAGAATGCAATCTAATGTATGAAAGTATGCATGAACCTATGGGCACCGGGGTGCATGCAAATTCTAGCCTAAGATCTAACAATCAAATATGCACACAATGATATAAATATGTGAACCAACCATGGGGGAGACCAAGTAGCATCCAAGCATGAAAATCACAGTAAAAATTACAGAAGCAAACTACACCTCGGGATGCGTACCTATCTAGAGAATGTGACGGTCTAGACTACTTGCGTCAGAGGATTGTGACGGTCGAAGACCAGACCGTCAGACTATTGTAACGCAGGGATGCAGGACCGTCAGAGGAGCCAGGGAACCAGAAACAACAGGAAATAAAAGGGAAATCCGAGGAACACACGGGCAACTAGGGTAAGCAAATGAAAGCAGGTTTTAACAGAGATCCCAAAGCACGATTGGCACTTGATGTCCCACCGTGATCGCCAAAAAACCCTCACTGGGTGTCACCGTGGGACCCTTGTATGGCATCAGGTCAGTCACGTTGAAAGTGGGACTTACTCCGTATTCCTCAGGGAGGTCTAACACATAAGCATTAGTGCCAACGCGCCTCAGAACCTGGAAGGGGCCTACTCCACGAGACCTCAATTTTGAGAAATTTCCAGGGAATAATCTCTCAGTCCTCACCATCACAAAATCACCGACACGGAATTCTTGGTGGCGGCGGTGGGAATCGGCTAATTTCTTGTATACCACGTTGCTCTTGTTGATTTGTTTGCGAATGGTGCCATGCAGTGTCATGAATGATGATCCTCTAGAGATGAAGGGAGGGCCTGGACAACCAAATTCAGCCCTATCAAGTGTTACATTGGTTTTGACGGACTTAGGAGGATCGGGGCATCCATAAATGATTATATCAGGTATGGGTGTAGTGAATGCCGGAGGACCCGGACTTCCATGTATACTCCTATCATGCATAAGATGGATGATGAGTGGGGGAGGACCTGCATATCCAAATGTAAACATGTCGTGCACTGGACCTAGTGTGTGTGTGACACAAATGAGATGACTTGACTTACTAGCCCTACCAAATGATGCAAAATGTAGTGACACATGCATTTCCATCCAAATGGCATCTTCTATGTGTGTGGCTTGGTGTGGGAGTTTCCACTCATAGGGGTCGAAGGGGTCTAGGAAAGTGGAGTGGGTTTGGTCTAATAAGGTGGGTGACCGTAGGAAGGAGTGGGTGGTGAGTGATGCAGGTTGCTTACATGAGTACTCAGAAGCCCATTGGAAGGGGTCAAAAGAATCAAGAAGGGTCGAGGGGTGGGTGAAGTGGAGGTGGGCCTTAATCCAAGAGATAGACCTGGGGTCCCTAGCGCACGTGGGGAAGTGGAAATCATGAACCCGATGGGACCTAACGTAATGCTCCTTGCAAAGGGGTGAGGGGTAGGGAAAGGTGTAGGAGGGCAAGGAGGTGGGTTGGCAATTAGGGGCTACCGGGAAGGGATCATGCAGATCTAGGAGGACTTGGGTTGAGGCGAATGAGGCTTTTTCCCATCCTAGACCTTGAGCACTCCAAAGCATACACTCCCTAGTGTGGCCTAGGCACTCATCTCCTAATGAGGTAAGTACCAAAGTGGATTCCCTAGGTGGAGTGCCCTTTCCTTGTGGTAGGGGGGTGGTGTAAAACTCATCGGGCTCGGGTAGAAACAATAAGAGCTCACTCGTGCAAGGACCCTTGGTGTAAATGGAGGTGATGGACCCGATAGAGGGGTGTGAGAAACTAAGGTACCCCATGTCGCTTGCTCCTAAGGCCAGTATGTTTGTCACCTCTATTTGCCTTAGTATATCCTTAATCAAGTCCCTCAGGGTTCCTACAAAGCAGAATGAATGGTAGGTTGTGTGGAATGGTGGGGTGGGCACGATTGGGTTGTGGTTATCCATGGAGGGGCACGTGACGTGGAGGAGGAGGTTTTGCTTTAGCCACTCAGTGAGGGGTTCCCCTAAAATCACAATTCTCATGGAGGGAGGGGTGGGGGGACTTGGTTGGTCATCTTGTAACTCTCGGGGGAGGGTGCACCCAGTTAGGCTCAATGGGTTTTCTTTGTGTAGGGATGAGTTCTCTTGACCCAACTCTTGGCATTGGGCTTCACATTCCTCTTCCCAATCTAGGGGAGCCTCATGGACTTCGGTCACCTCCTCAAGTTCCCCTTGGGTAGGGGTAACTATTTCTTCAGTCAGTATGTTGGACATCTCTCGTGAAGGGCATTGATTGATGAAGTGTCCAAAGCCTCTGGAGAGGGGGATTCCTGTAGCCCACTCAAAGAGCAGACCCAACTAGGCCCAACAAGGCCCAACGAGGCATGCTCACCCAAGTGACAGCCCACAGGGCCCACTCAGAAAAGCCCAATAAAATAATGCTCGGGGAAAAAACTCTCCTAGGCGGCCCCAAGGCTCGGAGAGCCCGAGCCTCGGTCAGGTCACAGGAAGACCCGCGCACGAGCTATCCCTCCGCACGAAGGGGGGAAGTGCTAGCCGGTCTATCCGACCCATCTCCTCACCGAGCTAGGCCTATCGCCCGATAGGGCCGGCCCCCCTAAGCTCGGTACGACCGATAAAATGTTCATCACTGCAGCCGTTAGAGTCCACAGCGGGCCGAACGCTAAGAAGTCCAGAAGCTCCGGTTTCCCCGCGAGGATAACGCCCCCACGATGAGGCCATAAAAGCCCACGACGAGGATGTAACCTCCACCGGAGACCTCTCAGCTTGCAGGACTCCAGAGGGCGGCGCACTATTTAAACTTGGGATACCCTCCTGTGAAAGGTAAGTCCAAAAGGACATTGATCCACCCCCAACTCCTGAGCAAGGATCACTTCACCCCATTGGTGGAGAGGGATCTCGCGCCTTCACCTTCTCCTCCCTATCGCTGCTCCCACCATTGCTCTACTGACTTGAGCGTCGGAGGGTTTTGCCCCAGAGAATCCCCCTGGGCCCCCTGACCTGTTTCCTTGTCTTGTAGTTCATTAACTTGGTGATTACCAGCCAGCTCAGGAACCAGCGCGAGATTTCGCCTCTTCATCTGGCGCCGTCTGTGGGAAACGCACGAAGAGCCAACATGGTTAAAAGGAGCTCAGGGAGGAGGTCCGCCGGCAAAAAGGGTAAGACCATGGCAGCAGCAGGGGATGGCCCTTCCAGGGCCTCACAGAACCCTCCCTCCAATGCCAGCATCCCCGCCGACGGACCACCACCCCCCCCCGCCCGTGGCAGCGGGGCTACCCCCCTATGGTGGCGCCGAAGCCTTCCAGGCCCTCAATGCCAAACTGGATGTCCTCGTGGAGCTCATGAAGACCCAGGCGGCCAGGGATGCAAGGTCCCGCGCCCCGTCAGGGAGCCCCACCCCGCAGGAGTACGTCCCAGCACACAGCTGGGGGCCGCTTCACCCTCCGCAGCCAGCAGCTCATCCGTAACAGGGTCGGAGGACCCTCGCAAGCTCCACCTCCGGAGCAAGAGGCCTCCTCCACGCCGAGGAAAGGAAGGCGGGGGACGCAATGGCCAGATCCAGAAGCCGACGTTCCCGGAGACCGCCAAGGCGCCCCCCCTAGCCTCGCGGCACGACAGCAACCGGAGTTATCCCTCCGGCTGCGAGATTTCAAAAGGCGCTTCGTTGAGCAGGAGCGCGCCCTTCGCGCCTTGCAGAAGGCCTCTTCCCCAGAAGATGAGGAGAAATCCCCGTTCTCCGAGTATATCTTGAAGGCAGAGGTATCTCCCAGAACCCCCATACCAACCTTCAAGCTTTACGATGGCCAGGGCGACCCGGCCGACCATTACGATAGCTTCGACGCCCTGATGACTCTACACGGAGCGTCGGACCCCATCAAGTGCCGAGCCTTCATGACCACTCTGGTCCAGGGCGCTCATGCGTGGTTTCGGGCTCTCGCCCCCAGATCCATCCGAGACTTCAAGCAGTTCAGGCGAGTCTTCAAGGAGAGCTTCGCCGGAAGTACCCCCCCAAGGTCTGTAGCGGGGCTCTTGGCCCTCAAACAGGCGCAAGGGGAAAGGTTCTGGGCTTACGTCCACCGATTTAAATCGGAAGCCCTCCGAATCCCCCGCCTGGATGTGGCCTCGGCCACAACCGCACTGACCGGGGGTACCCGGGACGAGAACCTCCGCTGTGAACTCATTCTCCACCCTCCCTCGACCCTTGCCGAGCTAGTGACTCTGGCTCTGCGTCACGCCGAGTGCGAAGAAGTGCTCAGCACTTGCCAAGATGCAACCGGCTCGGGTTGGGAGGGGGACAAGAAGCGGGGCCCCGAGCCAAATCCTAGCTCAGGAAAGAAGCGAGACCGAGATGGAGAGCGCAAGCGGAAGTACGAGCGGTACACCCCGTTAATCGCCCCGGTCTATGAAATCTATGAAGACGTCAAAGACTCGGGACTTCTCCGTCGGCCCGAGCCGATGAGGTCGAAGAACCGCAAGCGGGACAGACATTGTCTGTTCCACGGCGATCATGGGCATCACACCGGTGATTGCCACCAGCTCCAAGATGAAATCGAGCGCCTCATCCGCCTAGGGCACCTGGCTCGGTTCACTGTCGAGCGCAGAGAAGATCAAGGCGCCGCAGAGGAGATTGACAACACCCCCCGAGGGCTCCACATCAACGTCATCTCTGGAGGAATAGCATCAGGAGGCGACAGCAGCCGTGGAAGGAAGCGTCATGCCGAGCGGGCGAGCCGAGCCCCAGAGCCACCCAAGGCCCCGCCCCAGGTCATAGTCTTCTCCGATCAAGACCTGGAGGGGCTGAGCACCCCGCACGATGACGCCCTCGTAATCTTGGCCACTATAAACCATTGTAACGTAGATCGGATTCTTGTGGACAATGGAAGTGCCCCTGATGTGTTGTCTTATGACTATTTCCTCAAAATGGGAGAGGGTCCATCCATACTCCGCCCGATCGAATGCCCCTCTGTGGGTTCAATGGCCTGGCCACTCTCCCCGAAGGAGCCCTAAGCCTGCCGGTTACCCTCGGCACCCCACCCAAAACCGTTACGGTCATGGTGGACTTCATGGTGATCAAAGGGATGATAGCGTACAACGCCATCTTCGGCCGAGGAATCCTCAGCCGGATCAAGGCAGTACCATCTACCTATCACCAAAAAATGAAGTTCCCCACCAAGAACGGGGTAGGGGAAATCCGAGGTAACCAGGCCACGGCCCGAAGGTGCTACAACATCTCGGTGGAGGCCACGAGGCCGGACGGGAATGATAAGGGCCCCCGAAAAGTCGAGGAAAAATCCGCAGCTACTGAGCCAGGTGGCGAGTTGCTGACAATTTTCCTAAACGATGACCCAACCCTAGGAGTAAGGATCGGAGCCGACCTACCACCCGAGTAACAGCAGCAATATAAGAAATTTCTTTCTGAGTACATCCGAGTCTTCGCTTGGTCCGACGATCAGCTCCCTGGGATACCAGAGGAGACCGTGCTGCACCGACTCAACCTGAACCCCACCATGAAGCCCGTGCAGCAGCGCCGAAGGAAGCACGCACCAGAGAAACAGATGATTATCAAGGCGCAGGTCACCAAGGGGCAAGAGACTGGTCTTTTTAGACCGGTCCTGTACCCGACGTGGCTAGCCAATGTCGTCCTGGTACCAAAGGCTTCCGGCGAGTGGCGGATGTGCGTGGACTTCACCGACTTGAATAAGGCGACCCCTAAGGACTGCTATCCCTTGCCCAGCATCGACCAACTGGTCGACTCGACATCGGGCAACGAGATGCTCAGCTTCCTGGACGCCTATTCGGGTTACCATCAGATCAGAATGAATTCTGAAGACGTCGAGAAGACTGCCTTCATCACCGACTACGGCGTGTACTGCTATACCCGGATGCCTTTCGGGTTGAAGAACGCCAGAGCCACATACCAAAGACTGGTCAACCACATGTTCGAGGAGCAGCTAGGTCGGAACGTCGAGGCCTACATTGACGACATGCTCGTCAAGACCCCCAAGGCCCAGGACCACTTCACCGACCTCGCCGAAGCCTTCGGCGTCCTCCTGAAGTACAACATGAAGCTCAATCCTGCCAAGTGCGCCTTCGGAGTAAGATCCGGGAAGTTCCTAGGTTTCCTGGTCACTCTGTGTGGGATCGAAGCTAACCCCGACAAGGTCTAGGCCATCCTAGACATGCGCCCGCCCGCCTGCATCAAGGACGTCCAGCGTCTGACTGGGCGTGTCGCCGCTCTCTGCCGTTTCTTGTCCCGTGCGGCCGAACGATGCTTGCCCTTTTTTAAACTGTTGAAGGGGCTCAAGTTGGCATCTGCTACGTTCGCATGGGATGAGGAATGCCAGAAAGCGTTCGCTGAGCTCAAGAAGTTCCTGGCTTCACCCCTGGTGCTCTCCAAGCCCGTGCCGGGCGAAGCCTTGCTACTCTATCTCTTAGCGACGTCATCAACGGTCAGCTCGGTCCTAGTCAGAAATGACTCGGGAATCAAAAGACCAGTCTACTACACCAACAAGGTGCTTAGCGAGGCTGAGAGGAGGTACCCCGCAACCGAGAAGCTCGTGCTAGCGCTGGTTACCTCCGTGAAATGCCTCCGGCCCTACTTCCAGGGGCACCCCATCACCGTGCTAACCGGCGAGCCGTTGAAGAAGATTTTGGCCCACCCCGAGGCCTCGGGGCGACTCGTCAAATGGGCCATTATGCTTGGGGCCTACGACATCTCGTATCGCCCGCGCTCAGCTATAAAAGGTCAAGCGCTCGCCGACTTCATCGCCGAAAGCACCATCCCGACCGAAGAAAGACTACTGACCATGCCCGGGCCAACCTGGGAACTGTACGTCGACGGATCTTCCAACTTAGTCGGTAGTGGTGCTGGGATCCTCCTAAGATCCCCCGAAGGAGTGGAGCTGCAGTACGCCTTGAAATTCAACTTTCAGGCGTCCAACAACGCTTCCGAGTATGAGGCCCTTATATCGGGAGCACGCATGGCCCGGTGGTTGGGGGCTGAGCAAGTCAGGATCCACACCGACTCTCAGCTGGTCGCAAGCCAGGTCAATGGTGAGTACGAAGCTCGAGAGACACCCATGATCAAATACCTCCAGCTGGTCAGGAGCCTGGCCCAACAATTCGAGGGATTCGAGGTAGTCCGAATAGCCCGGGAAGAAAACTCCCGAGCGGACTCCCTCTCTCGATTGGCCTCCTCCCTAGACCCAGAATGATGGGGGCATCCCTTGCCCCTCCACTTTTTTGAGGCTCGGATCGTCATCGACTTATGCCATTATGTTCGTCATGTGTTTGTGAGTCTAGTCATGTAATTTTTATATTTTATTTGAGTCTTAAACCATGTAATTTTCCTATTATTTGAGCCATGTACCTAGGTTAGTGAGTCATTTTCCTAAGTATTGTGTCATTAGGTTGGTTTGTTAGGCTATTGGGCCCAATTCATTGGGCTTGGCCCAAGGGCGCCCCTACTCCTTCGGTTATTTGTCATTGAGTCAAATGTTAGGGACTTTTGTAAAATATGGGTTTCCTATATATAGGACCCCATTCCCCTCATTTTGAACTAATGAACAATTGAATGAAAATTGAAATCCACTTTCAAATCCCACTAGATCTCCCTCTCTCTCACTCTCTCTCTCTAAGGGGCCCCCCCTCTCTCTCTCTCCCTCCACCCCAATTTTCAGAATTTTCTCTCTCCTCCCCATTCACCCCTCATTAAGACCCCTCCCCTTCCCCATACACTCATTTAACTCCCCCCCAACCCCAAGGTGGCATCCTCCAATCCACACCCCACCTCCCAACCCCCAACTACCCCACTCTCCTTCCCAAAGCATCCCACCACCTTCCCAATGCTAAATTAGCTTCTCCCAAAGCCCAATTTCGAATTTCCCTCCCATCTCCCCCCCCCCTTAGCTCCCTTGGTCGCCCAAATCCAACCCCAAACCCAGCCAAGGTCGCCCCCCCACCACCACCCCTCCATTCATACCCATTTCTTTTGCAGGTCAAGCTCTGGTTGCAGGCAGCAGGTTGGCCATAGCTTGAAGCGGCCACCACGTCCTCCTCCCTGCGAATCTGAAGGCCCAAAAGGTACCTTTGGAAGCATCTTCGAGTCATCTTCGCAACGGTGGTGGTTTCGTCTGGATCCAAGCTCTGAGCTGGCCGTGAGAGCATTTCTCCCCCGACTGTGCGCAGCTTCCCTAGCAGAGCACCTGAGCCGAAGTTGAAGCTCTACAGCGGCCAACCTCCTGGGAATCAGGGCAGGAGTTCTTCATCAACAATCTTCTCCTCTGAGTCCTCTTTCATCTCCAAAAGGCAGGGCATCAATCGGCTTCTAGAACCCTTAGTTCCCATTTTCCTCGTCCAAGTGCGCAGACTGCTCCTGCGGATCCAGGTTCGACCTACACCCACTCATCCGACGACTGCTCTCTTATCCGACCTCCGATTGCAACTTCGTCAGCTCCTGCTCAAAGCTACTCCGACCACGGAAGCGTCACTACTAGTCTCGCCTCAATCGGAGTTCAGGAGAGCCCACAGTGCCATCTGTAACCTGCTGTATCAGTTCTGCACCAGCCAGAGGTAGAAGTTGCTGACCTGTTCCAGTCGCCGGCCCAATCAGCCCCGAGTTCCAGAGCTTCTGTAAAAATTCAGACACTATCCTCAGCCCGTTGGGGAACTTTTGGCGCAAGTCTCATCAAGATCCGAGCTCTGTGGAATTTTTGGCAGCATTATCACCGCCCCACTATCCGGCGAACCTGCAGGTTGGCAGAACCAGCGGAATTCGGCAAGTCGGGTTTCCTTTGCTTAATTCCCCACCCCGCTTGGCCGGCTGAAGGCCCCTCCCTGCGTGGAGGTAGTTTTGGATGTAATAAGCTTAATCCCCACCCCAAGATCACCCCTCCTGTGAGAGGCGTAGTGTTGTACTCTTTGCACTTTCAGGTCAAGCTACATCGCCGCGGCGATCGGGTGTATACCCTCGCCTCCCGGCGCGCCCACGTCTCCGAGCGGGATCGGTGTCTTCACACTGATCAGGTGAGCCTCTGATACTAACCTTGATAGCCTTACTTCTGTGAGTTTAGTATTGCTTTGATTGCTTGTCGGACGGTGAGAAGAGGGCCCGTACTTGTATGTTCATTTGTTGGTGCCACCGCGGACCGGGAGAGAGTGCCACCCCAAACCCCGCCCTGCGGGCCAGCTGCCCACTAAGTTGGGAATCCTAGACTCTTTGGGGTCAGCCTAAGCCAACTAAGTCCATTAGACTCATTGGGTCTCACCTCGGACCCTTGCCATCATCCCCCGGCCCCGCCGGGTGACCGCGTGTGCCTTGTGAGTGAGACGCTATTGTGAGAATCATTGGAGTGCTTGTATGCTTGTGGATCTAGGTCCTAGGTTGTTCATTACATGCTTAGTCATCCTTGGGCTGTGCCACATCAAGTGGTATCAGAGCGGTCGAAGGCTTGTCCTTACAAGTCTTGTCTTGGGTCACACTAAGTCTTTCATAGGTGCATCCGCACACCCTTGCATAGCCCACCCAACTTTGCATGACCACTCGTAGTGGTACTCACTATCAACCCAATACTTCATCTTCCAATCCCACTATGAATCCAAAACGCCAAGGGATACCTACCACTAACACCCATGACTTCCCTGGCCACGTCAGTTACCTCATGAAAACCTTGACCCATGCCAATGGCAAGCTTGATAACCTATCTAGACGACTTGACCAACTAGAAGAAAATTGGCCCGCCCCAAGCATGAATGATAGTAGGGCTCCTCCATCACCTCTCACCTTTGATGGGACTCATCATAATGAGTATTTAGAATGGGAGGCTTCCATGGACCATTATTTCACTTGGTATCCAATGACTGAAGAAGAGAAGGCCCAATTTGCCAAAATGCAACTTTCTAAATGCACCCAAACTCAATGGTTGCAAATTGTCGGGATAAGGGTGCTTAGAAGGGAACCTTCCATCACCACTTGGGAGGACATGAAAGAACAACTTAGGGCTAGATATGTTTCCCCCTCCTACTCAAAACACCAAAGCCTAAGGAGCACTTCAACTCCTTCACCCCCTCCTGGCCAACCCAAGACCCTAATCACCCATTCCCCACCACTTCCCATCTCTCCTACCCCAACCACTACATTTACACCCCACCTCCAAGTCCACACCACAACCATAGGTCCCCCTACCCAATTGAGCCCCATGGCCAACTCTCCACCTAGGCCCATGGTAACCCCCACCACTACCTCTCCATCACCCCCAAAAAGGGACACCCCTCCCAAAACCCATCAACCCAAACCCCTTCAACCCACCCATCTTTCTCTCCCTACCCCAATCCAACCCCCACAGAAGCCTCCACTACTACCATTACCTATCCTAACCCAAGTTTCCCACTACCTACCACCCCGGATACACCATGCCCCAATCATCACCACACCCTTAAAAGCCCCTCTCACCTCCTTGGAAGAAGAACCCATACCCCACCCCATAATGGTGAACACTCCAAACCCACTCTCCACCTTGGAGGAAACCTAAGTCCAAGTTGAAGAAGAAACGACACACGAGGGTCTTCGCCTTATATCACCATCTCTAGTTGGAGTCAATCTCATCTTAGGGGAACCCCTTGTTAGTTGGCTAAAGGAGAGCCCAATAAGAGATATCACAGCCCACGATTTCCCACCCATGAAGGAAAATCATCCCATAGTGCCCATCTTCTCTTATCACACCACGATCCAAGCATCTTATCAAGTAGAGACCTTAGAGGATTTTCTTAGAGGCTTAGCTTGGCAAATTGAGTTCACTAGCATGTTGACCCCTATGACCAAACAACCTAGGAGCCTTGGCCTCCTACACCATTGCATCGGGTCAATCACCTCGGTCTATATCATTGGTTGCTACACTAGCGACCTCATTTTCCTTCTCCCTATGGTAGAAGAACCCATCTCGATCCACTCCCCTACCATTGAGATCCCAAATACTTTGATCGGCCAACCCACTAGAAACCTTAGCCCAATTACATTGGAGGAGGATGACTCACAATTTGGGAACCTTGAAGACATAGAGTTCCTCCCTCTAGGAAGACCTTTCCACGACCCCTTTGATCCCTTCCTATGGGAGTCTAGTTCGCTATGTGACCCACCCACCCTACTCACCACCCACCTTTCCCTATCCCAACCCACCATGTTTGACCCAATCCACCCCATCCTAGACCCGGGTGACACCTTGGGAGCCATGACCTTAGACCACATATCCCTTGGTAATAAAGTTGTGCCCCACCCCATGATGACCACCTTCTTAGATCCATTCGATCCTTTCCAATGGGAGTTCAAAGGTTGTCCCACACCTATACACATGGAAGTCACTTTTGGGAAAAGTATGCATGTGTCTAGGCTTTCCACATCCCTTGGCATGAACACTATGTTGGGTCCATTCATTCATATCACCCACATGTCAAGTAAAAAGTATGAGTGGTCCAAATTCGGATGTAGTGGTCCACCTTCACTCATCAAGAGTCGTAGGCATGATAGGAGTATTCATGGATGTCCGGGTCCCCCAGCATTTGTCACCCCCATGCATGACCGGATCACCTATGGATGCCCCGGTCCTCCCCATTCCATCAAAGTCTTCTTGGCATCAAAGTGTGATCGGTCTACATTTGGCTGCCCAGGTCCACCTTTGCACACCATACTCTTCACACCAACATCACATCATAGTGCATGGCATACGTATTCTCGCAAGCATATAGGAAAGAGCAATGAGACTTACAAAAGGCGGGCAGATGCTCATCGGCGCCACTGCGAGTTCCAAGTGGGAGATTCGGTGATGGTGAGGACGGAGCGGCTCCTTCCAGGGCCTGCCTCCAAGTTGAGGGCACGGGGTTCGGGACCCTTTCGAGTTCTGAGACAACTTGACAGTAATGCTTATGAGCTAGACCTACCTGAAGGTTTTGGGGTACACCCTACTTTCAATATGGCGGACCTGGTATCCTACAAGGGCCCCGCGGTGCAACCCAGTGAGGAGCTCGAGCCTTTACCCCCCCTTGAGAGAGACACTCCTGGTGGGACTCCACTTCATAGCTTGAGAGACTGACGAGAGCAGGTAGAGGCAATACTGGATGAGCAAAATATCATTACTAGGCACAAGGTGTATCAGCGCTACCTGGTTAGGTGGAAGAACCGTTGCCCGATTGAGGATACTTGGGCGAGTCGGGAGGACTTGTTGCGACTTGACCTCGACATTCTGGAGCTGGTACTATCGCCAGGCGGACCCATACTCGACGGGGTCATTTCTCCCCACCCCGGGGGTATGATGGGGGCATCCCTTGCCCCTCCACTTTTTTGAGGCTCGGATCGTCGTCGACTTATGCCATTATGTTCGTCATGTGTTTGTGAGTCTAGTCATGTAATTTTTATATTTTATTTGAGTCTTAAACCATGTAATTTTCCTATTATTTGAGTCATGTACCAAGGTTAGTGAGTCATTTTCGTAAGTATTGTGTCATTAGGTTGGTTTGTTAGGCTATTGGGCCCAATTCATTGGGCTTGGCCCAAGGGCGCCCCTACTCCTTCGGTTATTTGTCATTGAGTCAAATGTCAGGGACTTTTGTAAAATGTGGGTTTCCTATATATAGGACCCCATTCCCCTCATTTTGAAATAATGAACAATTGAATGAAAATTGAAATCCACTTTCAAATCCCACTAGATCTCCCTCTCTCTCACTCTCTCTCTCTAAGGGGTCCCCCCCCTCTCTCTCTCTCCCTCCACCCCAATTTTCAGAATTTTCTCTCTCCTCCCCATTCACCCCTCATTAAGACCCCTCCCCTTCCCCATACACTCATTTAACTCCCCCCCAACCCCAAGGTGGCATCCTCCAATCCACACCCCACCTCCCAACCCCCAACTACCCCACTCTCCTTCCCAAAGCATCCCACCACCTTCCCAATGCTAAATTAGCTTCTCCCAAAGCCCAATTTTGAATTTCCCTCCCATCTCCCCCCCCTTAGCTCCCTTGGTCGCCCAAATCCAACCCCAAACCCAGCCAAGGTCGCCCCCCCCCACCACCCCTCCATTCATACCCATTTCTTTTGCAGGTCAAGCTCTGGTTGCAGGCAGCAGGTTGGCCGTAGCTTGAAGCGGCCACCACGTCCTCCTCCCTGCGAATCTGAAGGCCCAAGAGGTACCTTTGGAAGCTCTTCGAGTCATCTTCGCAACGGTGGTGGTTTCGTCTGGATCCAAGCTCGAGCTGGCCGTGAGAGCATTTCTCCCCCGACTGTGCGCAGCTTCCCTAGCAGAGCACCTGAGCCGAGTTGAAGCTCTACAGCGGCCAACCTCCTGGGAATCAGGGCAGGAGTTCTTCATCAACAATCTTCTCCTCTGAGTCCTCTTTCATCTCCAAAAGGCAGGGCATCAATCGGCTTCCAGAACCCCTAGTTCCCATTTTCCTCGTCCAAGTGCGCAGACTGCTCCTGCGGATCCAGGTTCGACCTGCACCCACTCATCCGACGACTGCTCTCTTCTCCGACCTCCGATTGCAACTCCGTCAGCTCCTGCTCAAAGCTACTCCGACCACGGAAGCGTCACTACTAGTCTCGCCTCAATCGGAGTTCAGGAGAGCCCACAGTGCCATCTGCAACCTGCTGTATCAGTTCTGCACCAGCCAGAGGCAGAAGTTGCTGACCTGTTCCAGTCACCGGCCCGATCAGCCCCGAGTTCCAGAGCTTCTGTAAAAATTCAGACACTATCCTCAGCCCGTTGGGGAACTTTTGGCGCAAGTCTCATCAAGATCCGAGCTCTGTGGAATTTTTGGCAGCATCATCACCGCCTCACTGTCCGGCGAACCTGCAGGTTGGCAGAACCGGCGGAATTCGGCAAGTCGGGTTTCCTTTGCTTAATTCCCCACCCCGCTTGGCCGGCTGAAGGCCCCTCCCTGCGTGGAGGTAGTTTTGGATGTAATAAGCTTAATCCCCACCCCAAGATCACCCCTCCTGCGAGAGGCGTAGTGTTGTACTCTTTGCACTTTCAGGTCAAGCTACATCGTTGCGGCGATCGGGTGTATACCCTCGCCTCCCGGCGCGCCCACGTCTCCAAGCGGGATCGGTGTCTTCACACTGATCAGGTGAGCCTCTGATACTAACCTTGATAGCCTTACTTCTGCAAGTTTAGTATTGCTTTGATTGCTCGTCGGACGGTGAGAAGAGGGCCCGTACTTGTATGTTCATTTGTTGGTGCCACCGCGGACCGGGAGAGAGTGCCACCCCAAACCCCGCCCTGCGGGCCAGCTGCCCACTACGTTGGGAATCCTAGACTCTTTGGGGTCAGCCTAAGCCAACTAAGTCCATTAGACTCATTGGGTCTCGCCTCGGACCCTTGCCATCATCCCCCGGCCCCGCCGGGTGACCGCGTGTGCCGTGTGAGTGAGACGCTATTGTGAGAATCATTGGAGTGCTTGTATGCTTGTGGATCTAGGTCCTAGGTTGTTCATTACATGTTTAGTCATCCTTGGGCTATGCCACATCACAGAAGGTACCCGATCGGTCCTCCTCGAAGAGCTAGAACGCCCGAGCATTGACTCGGAGCACCTCGCTGTTGACTCGGCCGTCCCGAGCGACTGGCGCACCCCCTACCTATCTTGGCTTCGAGACTCCCAAGAGCCCTCCGACCCTCGGGAAGCACGCCGAATGAAGTACCAAGCCCGGCGCTTCGTCGTCCTGGATGACACACTCTACCGAAGGTCTTTCGCCGGCCCTCTCCTGAAGTGTCTCGACCCCGACGAAGCCAGCCGAGCCATCCGAGAGGTTCATGAAGGCCTGTGCAGAGCACACTCAAGGGCAAGGTCACTGGCCAGAATCCTATTACGACAGGGGTACTGGTGGCCCACCCTGCAGCGTGACTGCTCGGCCTATGCTCAACAGTGCGACCGATGCTAGCAGTTCGACCACTTGGTCCATCAGCCGGCTACAGAACTCGTCACCCTCGCCGAGCCTTATCCCTTCGCTCGGTGGGGGATCGACATTCTCGGACCATTCCCCACGACTCAGTCCCAGAAAAAGTTCATCATCGTCGCCATCGACTACTTCACTAAATGGATCGAGGCCGAGGCCACTGCAAGGATCACCGAGACAGTCGTCTGGAGTTTCGTCTGGAAATCGATCATTTGTCGCTTCGGCATCCCCCGAGTGATAGTGAGCGATAACGGTCGGTAATTCGATTCTCAATATTTCCGAGACAAATGCGTCGACCTAAACATCCGCAACCACTTCACTTCGGTCGCCCACCCTCAGGCCAACGGGCTGGTCAAAAATGCCAATAAGACTATCTTGAAAGGCATAAAGACCAGACTCGGCAAAGCCAAGGGTAGTTGGCTCGAGGAATTGCCTAGCGTACTGTGGTCGCACCGAACGACTCCCAGGACGGCAACCGGTGAAAGTCCTTTTCAGTTGGTGTACGGCACTGAGGCCGTCATTCCATTAGAGATTGCCAACCCGTCTCTCCGAGTCATCCGCTACTCGCCCGAGGAAAACAACCAAAAGTTACTCGAGAACCTCGACCTAGCAGATGAACTCCGGGATATTGCCAGCATCCGAGCGATGGAATACCAGCGACGCCTCACTCGATACTACAACGCCAGAGTCCGAAGCAGACACTTCCGACCGGGAGACTTCATCCTCAGAAAAGCCGAAGCCTCTCGACCACTAGAGGCGGCTGGCAAGCTGTCCCCTAACTGGGAAGGCCCCTACCGAGTGGTCGAGACGCTCGGGAAAGGTGCGTACAGGTTAGCAACAATGGAAGGGGATCCCATTCCTCGGACATGGAACGCAGCCGCACTACGCAAATTCTATTTTTGAAATTGTACAACAAGAAGGACGAAACAAATTCCTTTCCATTCAAAACTATTGATAATCAGAAAGGCAAAGGCCAGTACATTGCATGACAAAAAGCAATAAAATCCGTCTAACACCACTGCAAGGGGTCATCGCTCGGTTGACTCGATCTCGATCTCCTCGCGTCCAGCCACTGACTCTGCCTCGCGTAGAAACTGGCTCGGACAAGAGGGGGCCGATCCAGTTGGCTCAGATGACCCCCGACAAAGGTGACAGAGGGACTGCAGAGAAGGTAGCCACCTTCTAAAAGTCGGAGAAGGCTACCTTCCAAGTTGATAGAGGCTAGGGAGAAGGAGCGCCGTAAAGACCCCTTCTTTCCCAACCTGCCAACTCCTTGGAAGGGAACAGAGAGCAAGCAGCCTCCGAAGAGTGAAAGAAATGAAGAGCAGAAGAGGGAAAAAGAGGCTGCAGACGGAGGAAGGCTTCGGTGAGGAGGGAACTTGATGCGCCTCCCCCCCCATGCAGAGGGGGAGTGGCGGCAGGCATCCCTGATACCCCCATCCGTCCTCCGCCTCGGCGCCCGCCCGGAAGCCACGCCAGAACTGAGAAAGGGCAAGAGCCGTGCCCTCGCACGTCGAAGCCCTCCCCAGATCCGCGCGGCGACCGTCGGACCTGTCTCAAACCCGCGCGGCGACCGTGGGACCCGTAAAACAAGCCGGGACGGCAAAAGCTCTCTGCTCCCCATCCTCGGCGGCGTCACCCTCCGAAGGATCCTCCATGCTCCGAATGCAACGGCACAATGCAGAGTGAAGAAGAAGGAGTGAGGGAAGACTGTTAAATAAAATCCCAAGCGGTAAAGAGGAAAGGGCGCCTTTCGGTCCTTCTTATAGGCCAAAGGAGGCTACGCGCCTTAAATGACTCCCCCCTCTAAAACACGCCAAAGGATTTCTCCCCTGAACAGTCACCCCCAACTCCTCGTTTCCCGCCCTAGCGGGATTCACGAAGCGGCCTGGCATTCAAAGCGTGAGGGAACGGAAAGGCGTCCCGTCAGAAGCCTACCGAATCAGCATGCGAAAACCACGCAGGACATATCGGCACTTTTCAACTGCTTCAGATACGCCAGCCAAATCACGGCAAGGATGGCGATCAAACAAGTAAGTCATTTATTATCTCATAAAGAGGAAACCCTCTAAAGGAGGAAAGAGAGACAAACAAGAGAAAGGGGCAAAATAAGGCAAAATACATCAGGCCTCGGGCCCACTTTGAAGCTCGAGAGCGACGGAAGTAGGCGCGTCACCCCCAGCACCTTCGGTGACGGCCGACCCGGGCACTGACCTCGCCAGTGCGAGAACTGTCTCGGTCGCGAGCCCTCCCGAGGCGTTCGGAGTTGGTGACCCCGCCGTAAGAGACCCCTCTGGATCTTCCCCGCTCGACGCAAAGGAGCTAGAAACCGACTCATCCGAGTCATAGACCTGGCCCAAAGGGAACTTGATCCCGGAGTCTCGATCGAAGGCGTAGTCCACCGCCCGACGATAACCCTGCTTAAACCCCTTTCGGGCGCCACGGCGAAGCGCTACCTTGTAATACGGTAGGGCGGCTCTCTCCAGGTCGGCTGAGTAAGCGTCCGAGCTTCTATATCGCTCGATCGCCTCCGCCTCGATCTGCTCCATCCTTCCAATGAGCTCGACCCGAGCCCGCTCCGCCTCGGCCGCACGCTCCTCTACTCCCGCCAGGCGTTCCTCTGCCGCAACCATCCCTCGCTCGGCCTCGCTCGACCGCCTCTCCGCCCAGACTCGGTCCGCCTCAGCCACGGAACGAAGGCGCTCCGCTACCTCCGCCCGGTCCAGTAGCTCGGCACGTTCGAGCTCCCAGCGACCGTCCAGCTCGAGGTGACGCAGACGCTCCTCTTCCAAGAGTTTACCCTTCCTCTCGAGCGACTCCCGGGCCTTAGCCAACTGCTTAGTCAGCACCTCGGTTTCTAGCAGGATCGCCCATGCCAAGTCCCTGATCGCGGAGAACTCCCGTCGGAGCCCCTCATGCTCCTCGCTGAGGCGGGCCAGCTTCCTCTCGCACCCCCCGAGGGCCCAGGCGAGATTCGATCGCTCCGCCTCCGTCCGAGCGTACGTCTCCGCCATCAAGGCCGCCGACCGAGCCATGACTAGGCCGCCCTCCATGAGGACGTCAAGGACGCCAGAGGGGGAGTGGCGCTTGTCTCCCCCCCTCGTCTTTGCGGCAACCTCTTGGCAAACCCAGTACAGGTCGCCCGAAACGCGGAGCCTTTCCAAAGCCTCCGGCATGGAGATACGCTCCCCACCGGATGCCCCGCCAGAAGGTTCAGCCCGAGTGACGGGGCCGACCGCCCCGCGCGCCGCGGTCGGTTGGGGTTGCGACGCCTCTCCTGGCGAACCCCCAACCTCGACCAACGCCACAGGATCGACCGCACCAAGAACTTCGGGCACTTGGGGCTGCGACGCCCTCACGGGCGAACCCCCATCCCTATCTGTCTCGGTCCGTGCCTCGCCGCCCGAGGCAGCGCCGACCTCGACCGGTCTCCCGGTCTCGACCGGCCCCCTCCATCCCCGGGGAGGGGAGAACCGACCCATCTCCGCCCTCTGAGGGGCCCCCGGTCTCTTCGGCCCCCTCTCGCCTGGTAGGTGGGGGAGTTGGCCCGGAAGGGTCGGCCCCAACTTGCCCCCGAGAGGGGAGCGCCGCCGAGCCAGAGTCGCCCCCGGCAGTGGTAGGATGGCCGGCCTTCTTGGCCTGTTTCTTGGCCTTCGCGGCTTCCCGTAATTTTCCCTCCAGGGGATCCTTGCGCTTCACCCCGCTTGACCGCGAAGATCCCTCGGAGGCCGCCCCCTTGCCCTTATCCCGGGCTTGGGAACGACCCGCGGGAGCGACAGGCTCATCGTCCGCCGAGTCATCACCATGATCGATGACCTCGGTGACCTCTTCCAAGGGTTCCCGCCGGATGTCTGCAATGAAGAAGAAGGTTCGGTTAGGAAGCGAAAAGTTGACCCTCCGACCCCACAGAAGAACCCGAAGAATGGTACCTGATGGCTTGAGCTGTGTAAGCAGATACCGCTCCACGTTCTCCAGCGTCACCAGCTCCTCAGTCGACCGGCGATTTGTCAACAAGAGAGCGGCGTACTCTTCCACGTCGGTGGGGAACTCCTCCTGGCGCGGGGGAAGATTCGGATGGAAGTTGGGCATAACCTGGCACCTCCAGGACTCATCCACTGCTTCCGCCTTCACCCAAAAAAATTGCCTCTTCCACCCTTTGTGCGAAGAATCCTTCGCAGCCAGCGGAATACAACTCCGATTCCTACGCGCCTGGATAAAATAGAAGCCTTTCCCTGCCGACGGATGTGCCTTCAGCTCGAAGAAATAATGAAAAAGATCCAGCGACGGGGGAACCCCCTGCAGGCGGCAGAGGATCCGAAAGGCAGAAAGCAGGAGATACGAGTTGGCCACCAGTTGAACAGGCGCCAACACGAAAAAATTGAGAAGCTTCAAGATGAAAGGCTCGAAGGGGAGGCAGAATCCACCCTTCCACGCCAGGAGAAAAGTACAAATATGGCTCGTGCGGCTATCCAAGCTCGTCTCGTATGGGGTAGCAGCTACAAAGCTATATCGGAGAGGCAGGCGAAACCGATGCTCCAGTTTCTTCACATCAGCCTCCCCCAACTCGCTGCGGTTGGGGACGGGCTCCCGCCTCATCTGCTCGATTTTCTAGCGCAGATCCGCCATCGAGCTGGAAGAAGAACCTCCACTAGAGCCCGAAGACTTCGGGGGAGAAGGAAGCTACCGGATCGCCTCCGCGGTTACACGCGCCAGCTCCTCAAATGCCGCCGTAAGAGCTTGCTCCCCCGCTGTATCTTCACGGCGCATCAAGGAGCCCCAGAAGCAGAGAAATGGAGGAAAGGCCAAAAACCCTAAAAAGACTGGGAGGAACGAGCAGCGCCCTACGCCTATAAACCCTCGCGGGAGGCGGCGCGCCGTTTCAACCTCCGAGAAAAAGGGGGCCCCTTCATTTCAAATCCGTCAGGATCATTATTACTACAGGCCCAGGCGACCACTACACGTGGCTTCATCACGCCAACAGGATTCCACCCACCTGAGCCACGCCGGTCCAAAGCCTTGAAAAACTACTCAACCGAGCCTCCTTGGCTCGGGAGTAGGAGGGGGACAAGTGGAGAGGGGGATTCCTGCAGCCCACTCAAAGAGTAGACCCAACTAGGCCCAACAAGGCCCAACGAGGCAAGCTCGCCCAAGTGACAGCCCACAGGGCCCACTCGGAAAAGCCCAATAAAACAATGCTCGAGGAAACAACTCTCCTAGGCGGCCCCAAGGCTCGGAGAGCCCGAGCCTCGGTCAGGTCACATGAAGACCCGCACACGAGCTATCCCTCCGCACGAAGGGGGGAAGCGCTAGCCGGTCTATCCGACCCATCTCCTCACCGAGCTAGGCCTATCGCCCGATAGGGCCGGCCCCCCTAAGCTCGGTACGACCGATAAAACGTTCATCACTGCAGCCGTTAGAGTCCACAGCGGGCCGAACGCTAAGAAGTCCAGGAGCTCTGGTTTCCCCGCGAGGATAACGCCCCCACGATGAGGCCATAAAAGCCCATGACGAGGACGTAACCTCCACCGGAGACCTCTCAGCTTGTAGGACTCCAGAGGGCGGCACACTATTTAAACCTGGGATACCCTCCTGCGAAAGGTAAGTCCAAGAGGATATTGATCCACCCCCAACTCCTGAGCAAGGATCACTTCACCCCATTGGTGGAGAGGGATCTCGCGCCTTCACCTTCTCCTCCCTATCGTTGCTCCCACCATTGCTCTACTGACTTGAGCGTCAGAGGGTTTTGCCCCAGGGAATCCCCCTGGGCCCCCTGACCTATTTCCCTATCTTGCAGTTCATTAACTTGGTGATTACCAGCCAGCTCAGGAACCAGCGCGAGATTTCTCCTCTTCAACCTCTACACTTAAAGTATTGTTGTCTATTTCCCTGAGTGGTCTCACCCACACTTGGCTCATTGGAACTCCCTTCTCGCCGGGGTATGGGTTGACTAGGGGTGACTCTTTTCGGATGAGGGGTGGGAGGAAGATGAGTGGGCCGAAATGGGGTACTTCCATTTGGACATGGCGTGGGGATCTTCAAGAGAGGGGCTGGGTTGGGATGGGGTCCCATGTCCTCGGGATCATCCGATCGTGGAGTGAACCTAGGAGACCTAGAGAACCGCGTCATTCCTAAGGGATGGTTATCCAGGTTATCTCGGGGATGCCTTTCCTCGCGCCCGTAATGTCGGGGCCTCTCATAGTCATAATAAGGATCATAATCCGACCCTTCACTATCAAACTCATCTCGTGGAGGCCAGACTCTAAGGTCATGGTTCCTAAGTTGGGGCTCATTGACTTCCCTCTCAAATTCATCCCGTGGGGGCCGAGCTCTAGGGCCGTAGTTCCTAAGTGGGGGTTCATTGGCTTCCCATCCAAATTCATCCCGTGGGGGCCGAGCTCTAGGGCCGTAGTTCCTAGGTGGGGGTTCATTGGCTTCCCATCCAAATTCATCCCGTGGGGGCCGAGCTCTAGGGCCGTAGTTCCTTTTTGCTTCAACCCAGTCAAGTTGGGTGGTGATGATATGTAGCTGACCAAGAATGTTGTTGATGGTAGCGTCAAATCGGTCCATGGGTACTTGGGGTGTCTCCCTAGGGTGGTCATGCAAAGGAGCGATGGAAAACACGATGCTGGGGAGACCCAAATGCCAATGCCCTAGGACTAGACTCGTAGAGATAAGTCTAGAACTTGCTCTAATACCAAATTGATGTGACACAAGCTATTGGGAATGCAGCAGCTAACCGTGACCCCTTGGACCTATATCGCAAACACAATCGCAAGAGTTGAGATTTTTGAAAATCGCCGAACCACCGTGCGCACACGCTTCCCCGGGTGACTCGGTGATGCCGAGTGGAGGTAGTGGAACAAGGCCCTTGCTGGTAGAAGGCCAGCCGGGCTATGGTTGCCCTCCCAAGGGTACGGTGCCCACAATCAAGGGGCTGGCTAGGTGCCTAAGGGACACCGGGTCACTCTCTCTCACAAGTCCACGGTGACCGCACACAAGCTGGAAGCTCCGGCGTCGGGTGCTCTCTCACCGCCAGCGGAGCAATTCTATGGATATTAAAGGAACAAACACCGAATTGGGGAGCAAGGGTTTAGAGCTTGCCTGGTCGGTTTGAAGAAACCGACCCCATTCGGAGACGAGGGCGAGCGGGGAAGTGTGGGTTCCCCGCACACTGCGTCGCTTGAAGCTTCACCATGTTTAAGTAATTTACATGCACTACTCCTCACACAGGAGGGGGGAGCTCGGGGTGAGGAGAATAGGGGGTACAAGCAAACACTACCTCCTCACAGGGAGGGACGGTAAGCAGGTCAGGCGGGAAGGGGAGTGAGGCAAAGGAACAAGCCGAACGGCCCTTCGTGGTTCTACCTGCCTATTTGCCTGTCTGATAGATGCTCACTGTTGATGCTGCCGAGGACGCTCCCGAACTCAGAAGCCGACGAAACCAGCGTAAAATCGTCACCGACTGGCTTGGAATGACTCCTGAATTTTCTTGGGAAGCCTTGTCACCGCTGACTGTCGGGGCAGGCGCTGGACCGGTGCTGTTTGGCTCCAGCTCAGACTAGTTCCCAGATGCTGCAGCAGGATCACGAAGTCTCCACAAATGCTACCGTAATCTGAATGAGACGGGACCAGGACGGACACGAGCATGGATGAGTCTTCTTCGATTAGCAACAAAGAACGGTGCCAGAAGATGTCGGGGTCGAAAGTTACAGCCTGAAGAGTGGGAAGAGGTCGGGACTGCTTCTGACTGATCTGGCCTGCGTCCCTGAGGTAGAAAAATTGGAACATAATGCTCTGGCCTCCAAAAGGCATACTTCTGGTTGCGCTGGATAGGCGACTGGTAGAGCTTCGCCCCGGTCAAATGGCTCACCCATGGGAGCTGGGGTGTGGTCGCAGGAGCTTCTGAAAGTCACTTCTGGTTGCAGGCCGGACTGGTTCTGTGCAGTCGGTGAAGAACGGCTCTCCCGGGCAGCTCCAACCTCGGATTGAGGCAGGACCACCTCGCCTGCAAAGCCGACTGGAAGAGCTTTCTGTCTATGTATGACACACCTCCAGGGGCTCCGGGATGTGGTCGAGGGCGGCGCTGCAACAGGCTATTGATATGCAGGTCTTCAGCTGCACACAGATTAGAAGAAAGAATGGTTGAGGGGGTGGTTTCTTTGGTGGAGGGGAATAGGATATGGAGGTATTGGTGGTGGGGAAGGGTTGGGAGGTGGGAAGGGGAAGTGGAGAAGGATGGTAGGGGTGGAGCTAGCAGGGGGAGAGGTGGGTGCGCTGGTGGCTTTGGAGGAGGTGGGGAGGGGGGGGGGGCGCAAATGGGTTGGAGGGAGGGGAAGGGTTCTCTCCCTTATTTGAAATGGGATTAAGAAAGGAGTTAAGTCTAGTCTTGGGAATGGGAAGGGTTGTCTTGGGAGGTTGAAGGTGTGCTTAGGGGAGGGATTCTCCCTTGGAAGATGGAAGGAGTGGCTTGGGAATGGGGAGAGTTGCCTTGGAAGGTGAAAGGTTACTTGGGTAGTGGTGAGAGTAATGGTAGTATTGAAGGGGCCTAGGGAAGGTGAAAGGGTTGGGCTGATGTGGAGGATGAGGTGGCAAGGGGGAGAGGAGAGAGGGGGCTGCGAATTGAGGAGAGAGAGGGGAGGAGAAAGAGAGGGGGTCGCCCCCTTAAGAGAGAGAGAGAGAGAGAGAGAGAGAGAAAGAGAGAGAGAGAGAGAGAGAGAGATGGGTTCACACAAGGTTTTTGTGGAATGCTAAATTCAAACTTTCATTAGTTCACCAAGGGGGGTTTGGGGTCCTATTTATAGGGACCCAAACTTTTTACATGACAAGACTACCCCTGGTTTTACACATAATGACCAAGCTGTCCAAAAAGCAACCAAGGGGTAGATGAAGACTAAAACATAGGGAAATGACTTAGGACCTAGGATGATGACTCAAATAAAGGGGAAAATTACATCAAAATGACTCAAACAAAAAGCAAGAAATACATCAAAATGATCCAGGTAGAAAAGCAAAGGGTCGTGGGGGCCCTGCTCGACATGGAGCTTGATCCTATTCCTCTCCAGGAGGAAGTGAAGTCCCGAGCCTGAGAGAATCGTGGGTGATGTCCCCATCAGTATATTTCCGTATGCTGCTACTAGAGAGAGAGCGAGACCCATCCCGTGACTCGATCCGAGCACGGAAGAGCCGACTACCCGACTCATTATCAGTTTCTCAACCGCGCACGGTCCCACACATCCCTAGAGTCCCAGGTTGCGTGTCCGTCCCGCATCATGTTGTGCCCAGATCCGGAAGCGGATCGAAGCGAGATTGGCGTCGTTGGATAGAGGACTCAAAGGGCTACAACATATAATTATTTCAAAACCATCCAGCAAGCATATTGGAAATGAAAACAACTGTTCCCCAAGTATTTTTGCTGGCTCGGATTACAGACAATCAGGATAGAACAAGATCTTCCTGAAAATGAATTTTGACCAAAATAAAAACGATGGATCTAGACTCTGGAAAAATTATGGGTGGAAGGGGGGGATGCGAGGATCACGTATGAATTGTTTGGGATTTTTTGGAGATGGCTAAGGGGGCTGGATAAATATAATAACAAGACACTATCCCGCACATCTGCTGATGGGCAGACTGTCAGGGGTGGAACTAAAATTCTGGGAAAAATAGCGAATGACGTTTGATTGACACAAAATTTAAACTGGGGATGGTTAACAAGGAGGGGGATGATCTCTCAAAATTTCAAGATCATCAGATACACGGATTGGGAGAACCAGCCTTTCCTTTCAGCTTCTGCCCCAGATCTCGAGATCCTGGACATCACTTCAGAGAATCGGTTGTGGCGGCTCGACGGCGACTCCGATGGCGGCGGCGGCGGCAGCGGCGGCGGTGGCGGTGGCTGAGCTTTACACTCAGGGGGAGGGATAGAACTTGGAATCACTTCAAGAATATGGCTTCACACCATGGATTTCTACTGCATTCTCTGCTGCAAGAAGGGGAGAGGGTGGGGGCGCCCTAGAGCAAATTGTGCACAAATGCTTTTTCTTCTCATTAATTCCATGAAATATGGAAATACATGGCTTATATAGAAATGGATAAAAGGCCTAAACTATCCCTAGATCTAGGGTTAGGGAGGGGCAAATGGGGGATAAGATATTAATCTCTCATGTGGTCAAATGACCATTAATAAAAAATTTACAACATGAATAAAAAACATTAAAGGGGGGGCCCCCCTTTGAAAAAAGGGGAGAGAAAATTGAATTTTCTTCTTTTTGTCTCCTTGGTCCAAGTCCTCCCAAGGACCAAAGACCAGCGCATAGGGCCCATGATCCTAGGTGGACCAATGGGAAAGAGGGTGGGGGACCCTGCTGGACCTACTGACTTTTTGCAAAGAAACCCAAAGACTCCTAAGGACTAACATATTAGCTTATAGTTGCCATACAATTGCAAACCAATTAACCCAAGGATATAAATGCAACTATAGGATACAAATGTAAAAATAAAATGTTAGTGCCCGGTGTTGATTCCCATCACCCGATGGTGGTGGATCAGGTGTCGGATCGACCAACTCTTGGTCCACCAGGTCCTCGACCCCCGCATCCTACTCCGCTCCGTCGTCCTGCTCCTCCTCGCCTTGGTCACCTTCAAATCCGAACGGCATCGGAGGCGGCAACACCAAAACTGCGGCCCCCATGGCATCAAACAGTCACCTGAAGGGGAGCCACCCAGCCATCCTTGAAGCCGACATTCCAGGACGGCATGTAGACCTCTTGGGCGGCAGCGTTTAGCTCGACCTCGTTCTTCGAGGACTCTTGGAAGTGCTCGACCGCATCCTCGCCCGTCCTCACCTCTTCAGCCTTGGCCATGGCAACCGCCGCCTCAAGTTTCATGACCTTGGCATTTGCCACCTTTGCCTCCTTCCGCACCAGATTGGTCATAGCCTCCAGCCCGGTCGCCCGCTCCTCCGCTACCTCGGCGTGAGCCTTCACTCGCCTCCAAAGGTTCTCGGACGATTGGACCTACACCCGGAATGCAACCCAGTGGCGCTCGGCCTCCACCAGCTTGAACCCTTGGGATTCAAAGAGCTCCTGAAGACCGATGTGCTCGGCCTTCATCTTCTACAGCCGGGCCTCCAGCGATGACTGCTTGACATGGCTGTTAGCTAGTTGCCGAGCAGCCTCCTGGAAGTGGAACACCATATGCCGAGAGCTCGGGCCATCAAACATAGATTCCTGACCGACAGTCTGATAAACTCCCCATCGATCTCTGGGGAGAGGGTGGCCGTGCTATCCCTCGACTTCATGGCCTTCTCCATCAGCGTATAGGCCTCAAACTGATAGGTGGGGATCCCTGGGGCATCCTGATTCAGGGCAGGGTGGGTGATGGGACCAATGGCAGGGTAGGCTACCTTGCCCCTTTCGGTCGGCTCCTCGGTGGGAACCGATGGGCCTGCCCTCATCGGCAGAGAGCAGATGGGGGGAGACAGAGTCGGCAGTGGGACCTCCGCTGGGTCAACCCAAGAAGCCTGAGGGATCGTAGGTCACAGAGGAGGGGGCGTCCGATCACGCGGTGTCTCAGCAATGACGACCTTCTTCTTCTTTGACAGGCAATGTTGCCGTCCATCACCGCCACCGACCCAAGGTTCACCCATCGGTGCTTGCCCCTGGCCATTGGCGAGACCTCGACCAACACAATTGACGAACTCCTTAAACTATTGGATACTGCTCTTGGGCTAGCCACGCGAGTGCCTGAACCAGCGTTGGGTGCAGATAAGGTGGTTGCAAGCGATGACAATGAAGGAGGCCGCAAGCCACCTACCACTGGCAAAGGATATGGGAGGTGCCCCAGCTCAAAGGCGACCGCAAATTGAGGGGCTGTGATGGTCACCTGGTCCATGCCTGGCTCGATGTGGTCACATGACCGGGGAATAGACCACAATATTTCCACTATCTTAAACTGCAGTTCTAGCGGAGGCGGAGCTCCTGCACCATAACAAGGCAGTCAGAGGTCAAAATCAGAGGCACCATGAAACTAATAAGGGTCGTACCAGGAAGTAATGGGGGAGATAGCCTTAATTCCCAAAGTACTTCGGGAGTCAATCTCATGTCAGCATCGTGAAGGGAGTTGCGAAGAATGGCCTACACCGCCCTTGCTTCCCTGGCTGTCAAGGTTGGCAAGTTGTCACTTGCGTGAAGCTGGGGAATGTTATAGAAACCCCAATCATTGGCTCGGCCGATTCCCCCCACCTTTATCACAATAATGAAGTGCTCGACCCAGCTCTTGAGTTTAGATATGCAGGAGGTGACAGAGATAATGGACCGATTGGTTCTGGCCTGAAGGTAAAAAGATGAGTAATTAGCACCAAGACAATGCTGAAGACAATGGAATTGACAGAAGAGATGGATAGTGGGTGTGACTACCGCCTGGTTACAGATGAACTTGAAGGCACAAAGGATGCGCCAGGAATTGGGGGAAAGAACACACGGGAGCTTGCCATAGAAATGGAGGATAAACTCAAAGAAAGAGAGAAGAGGAAGACGAAACCCTACTCGGAAAGACTCAACGGGGATACTAATGTCGCTAGGGCAGTAGCACCCTCATTACTCATTGGTGGAAGGGAAGATGATGTCGTAATCGGATGGAACCTGGAAGGCCTCTCGGAAGCCATGAATAACTTGGTAAGATGCGAGAGAGGGAGAACGAGGATGGCTGGGGCTGGCCTCTGAAGTACTCAGAGCACCGGTACGACTGGCCTCCTCCGTCGAAGGTTCAGAGCCAGACATGATTAATCTCCTACGAGATGGCTTGAAACCTAGAAAGAAGGAAAAGGAAGTGCTCTCACCAGGGCAAGAGGTGAGTGTAGAGGGAGCAGCAGGCTCTCATGTCGAAGGCTTCCAGTGCACGTTCACCATAATTTATAAACCCTAGGGGCGAAGTGGCCGCCTCGAGGGGTTATGCCAATGGAAGGCGACTATTGCCACCGAGGTTGGTACCAAGTAGCCCAAGCGACTGCTCACACCCGTTTTACCAGAAGAAAAAGGACCACGCCATGATTATGATGATGTTGCCTGACACCCCGACGGGTACTGCCTTGTGCGCCAAGAATTGCAACAGGAAACGGGGTCCCATGTGTCAGGGGATCAGACAACGCAGAGGATCCTCCTAGAAGCCTCCCCTAATCGACCCGTCGGGAGATCCTCTCGGGCCCCAAGCATGCTCGATGCCCGAGAGTGAGGGACTAGTGAGGAGGGTTGAACCCGCTAGACCTATTACGGCCCACCAGCAACGAGCCCGCTTTGGCCCGGTCCGTTTGGACCAACGTGGGCCTATTGACAGCCCAAAATCGGGCAACCCAATAACAGCATGTTGAAGACTCATAATCTCCTAGGTGATTTTATTATGGGCACCCAAGACACCAGATAACTCTCCAGAAATCGAAGGTAGCCACCTACCGTTACGGACCACGTCTCCGACGTTAACGAGGCCACACCCACTACGCCATGATCCTCATCTTGAGACCATGCTTCCCGATTGGGTAGGAGCACTACAGGGAACTCCTCCCACAATCAAGGGGGGGCGTTACCCCACGACTCACGCCTTTTTTCGTTAAGGAATGGAGCCATCTTCTAGATGACCTATAAATAGGCCGCCAAACTTACGAAGAAGGAGACATGGACACAGACACCCATAGAGACACGCCCACACGCGGAGACAACCGGCGATCCTGACCCTGGGAGTTAACAAGACGAGGCTAGCTTCCGGGCACCTCCTTCGCCTAGTGAGCACTCTCTGAGCACTCGCCGGACGCAGCGAGCACTCCTGGGAATCAAGCACTGTCCATAGGCTTGCCCACTCTACTCTCTCTCTCTCTCTCACACACACACAATCTCCCATTTCTCTTCTCCTCAGCTTGGCTCTAACTTAATCATCATAGGGCTGTCCCCTGGGGTAATACCCAGGGCTCCTTCTAATGCTATTTTTCTAGTGCTTGCAGGCTTCCACGAGTGGCTGGGCGTTCTTCCCTAGCCAAACAAATCTTAAAAGTGTGGTACGAGGACTAAGAACAATTTTCCTACCTCTACAGTTCTAACCAACCCTTATAGTTCATGGTAGACGTTGGAAGTCGTGCTAGGGGCGTGGATCAAGGAGGAGGACCGAGGATTAGGCGTTCGCATTCTTCTTCCCTCTTTTTCCCTAATTTGATTTTAAGGTAGGTGTTCTGTTAGGCTAAACCTTAATTGATCAAGCAAATAGATTTAGATGCATGTCTAGTTCATTTATCTACTATTTTTCCAATTTTTATTGAGTAATAAGCATGTACTTTGAGTTTTATTGATGTGGTATCGCCATTTTTCGTATTTCCCATCAGAACAAGTTTCTGTTTGAGGTCGCATCCATCACAGGGAGCACACGATAGACCGCGTTCTCATGACCACGACTGGCAGACTAATCACGTTCTGATCTGAACGCGGCATCTGTCCCAACCGCATTCTTCTCGGGTTTATCTGAAACCCTAGATTTTTTTCAGTATAATAAACTATTGTTTTTGGTGTCAAAATCATGTTCTTTTCTAAGTATGACATCTGAATAAATAATTGGATAGGTAAAATAGATTGAACATGATTAAAATCCTTTAAGGTCATTCCTTTTGATCTTATGAAATCTCTCTTATGATTGTTGAGTTTTTCAAGGCGACTTTGATGATAACCAAACCTCGGAATGACAAACGGTATAAGTTCATCCATTCTTACAGATGTAAGTGCTCATGTAGGCTCTCAAAGCTATTCTTTTGTCACAAGAATACGCTCAAAAGGATCGTGTTTCAAAAGCCTAGAATAAGTCCAAACCAACTCAAATTGAATGGAACAAAGTGTGGTCTTACAGTATATTTTATAACGATATGTTCCATGGGCTGGCAATTTTATTTCTGCAGGTTTTTCAAATTTCGGTCGACCTGGCCAGCAGGGGCGGTCGACCTAATCTCCCAGAGCTGAAAACTCTGTAAAATTACAGAGTTCGGTCGACCGCCCCCACTGGACCGGTCGACCGATCCTCCCAGCAAGAAACCTTCGAAACCTGTAAAAGTTAGGTCGACCGCCCAGTTCTACCCGGTCGACCGAACCCTCCGAGGCAGCAATTGTTGACTTTGTGTTTCTTCAACGTGGGAAGCCCTTCTCCTTGGATTTTTTAATCCCAAAGCCACTAGACATGCCATGATTTATGTATCTGGTTCCTGGCTTGTCTCTTGACCATTTAAGTTGTATAAAAACATCTCATTGGGGTCAAAAACCCTAATCACTTAAGGGAGATCAAAGGGGGCTGCCAAGGGAGAAAGAGTGCTGTAGGAAGAGTTCCGTGAACAGTGCTTCGTCCAGGAATTCTTCATCCATCTCAAGGCTTCTCAAGATCAATTTGCAGCCAATCAACCCCAAATTAAGTGGAGACTCAAGCTTCATCTAAATCTGCATCACTGACTAAGGGGGAGCTAAAATCAGAGTTCTTTCTTTTGTGTTTCTCCCTTCATATTCTTTGAGCTTCAAGTGTGTGTTTTTATAATCCTTATACATTCATGTGTGTGTGGATCTTCTTAGATCCGTGTGTGTGTGTGTGTTTGATTTTTGTCAGATCTGTGTGTGTTTCAGTGCTCTTGCACCTTTGTTGGATATACTCCTACGTGTGTGTGTGTATTCAGATCTTGTAATCCCTTACAAGATAGTGTGTGAATCCTCACAGTTTGTGAGGGGTGGACGTAGGTTGCCGTTGTTGCATCCGAACCACCTAAAAATCGTTGTCTCTTGTGTGGTTTGATCCCTTTCTCCTATCTCCATTCTGTGCAAGCACACACGTAGATTAGATCTTTTGTATCTCGAGTTAGATCTAGCACAACTTATCATCTTCACATCAGATCTCTGGTATATTAAAAGGTAGGTTCGGATCGACAAGGCAAACCTTGTCAGGAAGATAACACCTTGTGTCAGTAGAATCTTCGGATTCACACCTCCGCCACGGTACTAAGGATTCGTTGTGTGTGATACATTTTATTAGATCTAATAGTCTCTATATAAATCTAAACTTCTTTGTTGCTATTTTTCACACTTGTTTAAATCAGTTAAAGTTTTGTTACAATTTGTTATCACCCAATTCAACCCCCCCTCTTGGGTGTCATTGATCGCGGGACTTCAATTGGTATCAGAGCTAAGGCGCTATATTTTTCAGATCTAACGATCTAGAGTGAGATCCAGATCAATGGCCAACAAGGGGATGATGCGTGAGGGTCACTCAATCCACCGTCCTCCATACTTCGACGGCTCAAATTACTCCTATTGGAAAAATAGGATGCATGTTTTTCTGAAAGCCCAAGAATACGAGATTTGGAGGGTGGTGGACAAGGGTCCATATGAGCTCTCTAAAAATGAAGATGAATGGAACCCAGAGAATATTAAGAAATCCACCCTGAACTTTAATGCTATGAACATTATGCAATGTGCTATTCATCCTAATGAATACTCTCGTGTCTCTATGTGCAGCTCAGTAAAGGAAATGTGGGACAAGCTGCGGCTTATTTATGAAGGAACTTCCGAAGTCAAGGAAGCCAAAGCTAATATGCTGGTGAGGGATTGTGAGTTGTTTAAAATGAAGCCGGAGGAGATGATCTCAGAAATGTTCGCGAGGTTGACAGAAATTACCAATGGTCTCAAAGGCCTTGGGAAGAAGTACACTAACTCTGAACTTATGAGGAGGGTTTTGAGATCCCTTCTACCTGCGTGGCACACAAAAGCCACGGTTCTTGAAGATTCAAAGAATCTATTAACACTTTCCTTGGATGAGCTCATAGGGTCACTGATGACCTATGAAATAAACATGAAGAGAACAACTGAGGAAGAATACAAAAAGAAGAAAACCGTGGGCTTGAAAGCCAACAAGTCTTATGACGACTCCCAAGAAGAGGAGTCCAGCGAGGAGAGTAATGAAGAAGAAGACTTGGCTATGCTGACCCACCAAGTAAAGAAACTTCTGAGAAGAAAGAAGAATTTCCAAGGAAATTTCAGAAAAGGGCAAAGGAAGCCCTTTCAAACCAAGGGTGAGTCAAGCAAACCTAACAATGTTATTTGCTATGAGTGTAAGAAGCCCGGGCACATGAGAGGAGAGTGCCTAGAATTGAAGAGAAAGTTCAGGAAGGACAAATTCAAGAAACCCAAAGCCATGGTCGTCACATGGAGCGACGAAGAGAATGAACAATCTGACGAGGAGCTAGAGGAGCTCGTTGATAGCTTGTGCCTAATGGCACATGAGGATGATTCAACCGAGGTAAATTCTGATTCTGATTTTATTTTAAACGAAATATGGGAGTCAGAATATGAAAAGCTGTTGTTGCACGATTTTTTATGCCGATTATCGGGGTGAAAGAAGAGATACATCAGGGAAGGAAAATACGGGAGTTTGATATATCTCGGGTATCCTCCTTACGATTGCATGCCTCTCACGGCGGTATTGGTCACTCTCCTTTTGCGGAATATCGGGAAGGGTCGAATGGCACAGAAGTGTCAGAATAAGAGTTAACCGGACAGGGTGCGGGCGTGCCAGTCGATTTCTCGACAATAACTCATGGAACCAAGGGTTGACTGGGGAAGTGCCACCAGGGCGCGGCACGTAGGCTCGAGCGATCGGGTGACACATGGAGAGAAGGGGTTCCATGGGTGCGAGTGCGTAGGTGATTGTGGGAATCGTGTACTAGACATCTTTCCCCACCGGCCGCAAGCAACCGGTGTTTATTTACATCGGATTGAATCCGAATACCTTCATTCTAAGCTGAAGAAAAGTCTGTATACAAGTCTGAAGCCGTGGGTAGAGGGCTGGGGGCATTCAGCAGCTATGGGTGCGCGTTAGACTGAGGGGTGTTTACTGGGGTTAGGGTGTTGGGCACGGATGCCGAGTGGTGTAGATAGAAAACTGAGGGCCAGGACGTGGGTGCGAGAGCACTTGTCCAATCGGTGGTGTTATATTGAGACGTATATTTCTTTACAAGAAGGCCTTAATGGCCAGGGTACAACTGGCGCATGCCACGAGAAAACTCCGACGTGCTAGTCGGTCCCCGGGTCGATGCGTGATAAATGAACACACATGTGTTTTACAGAGGGCTCCACCCGTGGCGTAGGCCATGGCCGTGATGCCGGACGGGGGCCTATGACTGGATGACTGGGGGGATACATCGATCTGATATCTGAGCGAGGGTTGATCACGACTCAAATTGAGCGGTAGGACATGGCCTCGTGACTGCGAGAGAGCATGACGTCATGACACGCGTGTGGTTGCAACCGACGGGCGCGCGAGGGGAAATCCCGGCATGAGGGGACGTCCGCCCTTGTCATAACATCGCGCACATGGTGGGTGTTGAATTGTGTGTGTGACGGCTACATACGGCATGAGGGGAGTGCAAACGACATTCCCCCAGCGTATTAGATCGCCGAACAAGTCACACACACACAATTCTCCTTGCTCGTTGCCTAGAGCCGCGCTTGAAGTCCGGTGCTTGCTGGATGATCTTCTATATGTAGATTGGATTAGATGCCCCACCCCTTGAGCTCCTAAGGGGCTTTTATAAGGGAAGTTGAAGGGTCACAAGGGGTTTACGCGGTCCAGCCAAGGGGGGTGAGCTGGTCCACGTAAACCCAAGTGAATAGTGTCATTGGGTTACGGACTGAGAGAGAGGGGGAAGGGGTTTACGCGGACCAGCCAGGGGGCCCTGGCTGGTCCGTGTAAACCCCCCCCCCCCTAGGGGGTTTAGGCGGACCAGCTGCCCAGGGGGCTGGGCTGGTCTGCCTAAACCCCCTTCCCCAGGGGGTTTAGGCGTACCAGCCTGGGGGCCCAGGCTGGCCTGCCTAAACCCCACCCGAGGGGGTTTAGCTGGGCTGGTTCTTTTCTTTTTTTTCTTAAAAAATTAATTTTTTTCTTATTGAATGGGGGTTTATGCGGACCAGCTAGGGGGGGTTAGCTGGTCCGCGTAAACCCCCCCTGGGGGGTTTAGGAGGGTTCGCTCCAAGAGAGAGGGGGGCTGGTCCCTACACTATAAAAATTTGATTTTTTGGGTCTTTTTCTTCCCAAATTGACTGAGAAAGAAAAGGACAATTGCGTGGAAGGATACGTGGAGCTTGCGGAGACTTGTGTGCGCGTCGACTTGCGGGATCCCCGCGTGCTGTCGCTTTGTGCTCCCGCATCCACGTGTCGCCTTCTCGAACTGGTACGGCACACGAATCGCATTGTAGGACCGTAAATCGGATGAACCGAGGCTGAGTGGGGTCGTGGGACCACCTGGCTGGAGGGCGGGCGCGGCCCCCAGGGAGGTCACCCTCCCTGGGGTGCGCAGCCATGCCACGGGGTGAACCGGCCCCGGGCTGGCCGAAACCCCGGGGGGTGGCCCCCGGGGGTCCTCTTGTACTGCATGGGGACGTCCTTTGACAGACTTTGAACTTCGGGGGGCTGGCATGGGCTCGTAGGGCTGTTGTTCTTCGAGTCGTAGTGGCCGCTCGCAAGGTATTCGAGCGAATGCCTGACACACTCCGGGTTGCCGAACGAGCCGCGTAGGTGATCGACGGGCCTTGGATTTGGCTTAGGGTCAAGGGTAGAAGTCCATAGGGGCTGGGAGGAGGCACCTTGGGCCCAGGGGCCTCTCCTCGTGCTATGTGCTATATTGTACGGTGGGTTGGCCCGAGAGCTAAAGTTGAGTGGCGTGTTGCCACGTGTCAGAGGGTCGGGGGTGGTCCCGACTTGCTGGGGGCCGTTGTAGAGCCCGATTAGTGTACTGGAACCACGGGGTGGCCCGTGGGTTGGTGTAGAAGGGTTGAAATATACGCGCCCATAAGGTGTTCAGAAAAATACCAAACACACGTGTGTGAGCCGTATACACGTGCTACGGGCCTCCAAAGGATGTGGTTGACTTGCTCGGGTCTTCCTTTGACCTTGGAGGGTTGAATGAAGTGCCTCGAAGTGAGCCCGCAGCTCTTTCACTGGATGCCACGTGGTGTGGCTTAACGTCGGGGCACCCCCGGGTGGTCCCAGGCGGCCATATAGGGTATGGGCAAACCCCGTATGAGAGTGGCCGGGGTCGATCTCGGACAATTGCTTGTGTCGCCGCGTGTCACGGCAAGTTGGTCGGGGCCCCTGTGGGGACCCACAGGGTTGTAGAAAGGGCTGGATAGCCCTTTCCTTGTAGGTAATCGTGGAAATACCTGAGCCCTTACTCCTTGTTATTTTAGCTGGGAAATAGTCCGGGTACAACAAATGCCACCCAGGGGGCGTGCGTCGGAGGCGGAGACGAGGGTGTACGACCCGTGAAACCTTCCTTCTGAGTTGTTGTAGTTGTATTTTGATGCTTCATATGTCTTTGTTTTGATGTGTTGTACATGTGGATCTTCTGGTATGCTGACTATCTTTCTGGGTTCCCTGTCTTGCAGCTATGGCACGCTTCAACAGAGACAGGCGGGTCCCGAGGCGGATGGCCCGGGAGGAGGATCACTGGGTACAGCGGACTGATCGACAGATGCGCCCTCTAGATGCACCCGTGATCACTATGGCTGGTGTAGAGCAGCTGGACCGGGGCCACACGATAGTGGCTGAGTGTCCAATTGGTGAGAGGACAGTTGGAGTAGGGGCCATGGAGGTGACCAGGATTCTGGAGGCGGGTGATTTGTATAGTTATGACCGGAGCGGGGGTTATCCATTGGAGTTCCCCCTGGATCGTCATCAGCTTGAATTCATCCGCGGCTATGTCCCTCCTGGCGTGGAGGAGGGCGACTCGCAGATTACTGGGGCCTGCCGCTGGCTTGAGAGGGCCATCTTGATTGGCAGGGACAGCCTACAGGGTATAGTTTTCTGCATCTATCTGAGCTTCTAGGAGGACTATTGGAGGCAGCGCCAGTTTCCCAGCGTTGATTGCCTGGGGTTCTTTGGCATGGCGGAGTAGTCCGGAGTCAGGGTTGGGCCGATTGGCCCTACTAGCTGGGATTTGCACGGCCACCATCGCACGGAGACAGAGGGAATTGTTGGGTTGGTATTGGAGCCCGCTGGTGTGCAGTACACTGGAGAGGGCTACGATGACTACAATATACTGAATGGAGTCATGCGGCAGACCGTCACTAGCTGGTATGGTCGCTGGACAGTGATCCCATCACATTACTACCGTCAGGGTGCCACAGAGTGGTTGATGGGGGTTGTCCACCACTACCGGGTGTTGCTGGATCGAGCTGGGATTAGGTATGCAGTGACTGCCGCTCTGTACGTCTACCCGTGCTACACCGGATTGCTACAGGGCTTGCTAGAGCGTTTCAACCGTCGTTGGAACACGGTGGCAACAGTAGAGGGAGAGACCGGCCTTGACTTGTGGTCTTTGTTCAAGATTTCTGGCTTGCCGATTATCGACGAAGGGTACGAGGAGGTAGTGCTGGATGACCTCCACCGCAGTCATACCGATGAACTGGGAAGATATCGAGTGCCTTACAGTTATTGATATCTGATAAAAACCTGGAGAGATTCAGCTCTCACAAGGAGAGAGAGAGCCGCACAGACTCCCTGCGTGCCGCTGAATGTGTGGGTCCGCCATTTCTACAACGGGCCATTTTGCTTCTACCAGGAGTTCACCAGGGACCAGACTCCATGGGAGGAGTACACGGAGGTGAAGCTACGCTTTCGAACGTACTCCAGATATGTGTATGCACCACGGGAGGGGTGGAATCCCCATGGTCTTCCGGATGTGACATACCTTGCAGCGTATCTAGCATATTGGCTGGTGACTTTTGTAGTTCCTCACGGAGAGGATGGGCTGTTGAGAGCTGTGTTGTTGTGGCCAGCTTGCTTGTTGGCTGAGGGGAGATAGTTAGCTCTAGCTCCCGCTGCACTGGCTAACATTTACCAGGGGTTTGGAGTTCTGGCGGCACACTCAGCGCCGAGGGAGAGGAGTATACTCCTGCCGACCCACTACCTTAGCGTGTGGGTCGGGTTACTGTTCCCGGGGTTGGTGACACGAGGTGCTGTGGTGAACCCGACGGCACCACTCTTGTTCAACTTTACTGGGTAGCCGAATGGAGATGCAGAGAAGTAGCTTGAGGGGGCCAGGAGGGCCCTTTGTTACCTGCCCACCCGGGGTGAGGAGGGACTGCCCTTTGACAACGCAGCGAGGGACTCTAGCCTCTTCTTGGGGGCTTCAGGTGGAGGGGTGACCAGCGCCCACCCCGGTCAGGGGGCGGCCGATACAGGACCACGGACTAAGTGGATACTGAGCACCCAGGCAGTTGTGTTGGCGTTGCACCAGTCAGCGACGAGTTCCTTGGAGCCGTACTACCCACATTGCTTTGCCAGAAACTTCAGGTACGACCAGGGGATTCCGCCGAATAGGGAGTTCCGTCTGATGGGCAGGCAATACAATGGCAAGGATACCCACCTACTTGCAGTGGCCTGGTGGGATTTTTACTGTCACCGAGAGCCGGAGCGGTTTTCGATGCCAGAGAAGGGGCGTGGGGGACGATTTGACGTGTACTATGCCCAGTGGTGGTTCGAGCACAGTCACCTCTACCGACAGAAGGCCTCCGTGATCAGGAAGGCGGAGGAGAGTCGCTTACTGAGGGAGGAACTTCCTCCTATCGTACTGGATGAGGGGTACCTAAGGACCCGTGTCACTCGGATCCGCCGAGAGGTCAAGTGGATTGTAGCACAGTGGCCCCGTAGTGGCCAAGGTTCGTCTTCTGGGAGCCGAGGCAACGGAGGTGCACTGAAGCCCCTGGGATGGGCATCGGCTACAACGACTGGAGCGAAGGTGTCTCGACCGAGGGCACCTAAGGCCTGGTGGACTCAGTTCTTGGCCGATTGTGGCATCCGGGGCAGAGGGTCACTGGACCGGGAACTTCCGCTCAGGAGCTTCGTCGATACAATGGTCGATGACTGGAGGCGACACATCTCCCACGCGATTGGGTCAGCTGGACTTGTGGAGTTCGTGTCCCAGGTTGAGTGCGCACGCACTCCACGGGATATCCGGGAGGCCGTCACGATGGCGGCCCGAGCCTTGGCGTTAGGGATGGAGCAGCTGGTGCCTCTACCATTGACCCCCTTTGGAGCTTCAGGTTAGGCTTTCCTTCTCTAGCCGGCTCTTTCCCTTTCATTCTGTAATTCATAGATATAGAACTGAGGTGTTGTATATTATTGTGTTTGTCAGCAGGTTCTGCGGTGGAGGGGGACCATCCCTCCACGGGAACATCCTCAGGGAATGGGGACAGAGGTCTACGGCCTCGGAGGAAACGCCCTCGTGTGGACGATGCAGCGGTCGAGACTGGTGGGTCATCTAAGGGACCCGAGACTGGAGAGCGAGTCGAGGAGGAGACGTCCTTGAGTGAGTGTCACCCTGGCTCCTTTGTTTTTTTCTGGTTTAGCCAATATGATTGACTTATTCTATTTTGTTGGACTTGTTTGTCTATCGCAGATCTGCTAGCGGCTGGTGTGGAGGCGACCTTTTCGCCCCCTCAGGAGGCAGACTCCCCACATGAAGAGGAAGCCGGAGGGGAGGTTGACATGGAGGAGCTTATGCGTCTGATGAGTGAACCTGTCCCTAACATGGAGGACTTCCCCGACTTCGAGTCGTGGACAGCCACGGGAGGAGCCCGCGCAGGTAAGAGTTTCTAACCTTGGGCGTATGCCGCAGCTTTGGTTTGCCTCTGGTTGTTTGTTGTGACCATCTGAATTATGTAGGGGATGCAGAGGCACCAGGGGCCGGGGCCCCTGTTGGGGTACAGGGTGAAGTGCTTGGCCAGACCAACGAGCCAGAGCCCACGGTGACCAGTAGTTGTCAGGGTGAGTGCCCGACTACCGTCGAGGGAATCTTCTTGTTGTTGGTGAACTCTTTTAGTAAGCCAGAATTATTGACTTGACTTATGTTGCTGGTTTGGTAGGAGAGGACGCGGCGACGACCTTGGAGATGATCCGGGAATTGGCGACTGTCGGCCCGTCAATGACCTTGCCATCTTTTGGAGATGAGCCCGGACTGGTGACCTCCGTGCCCCCAACCACCGTTGAGGACACGTTGGGTAGACCACCGCCATTGCTGATGAGGGTGCCTCCCCCACCTTTGCCGACCGTAGTGTCGGCCTGTATGGTGGGGCTGGTGGAGTCCTCCAGTGTGGGACCATCAGGTATGCAACTGAACACTTGATCGCTTTAGGGTGGATTATTTGACATTCCCGTCCGTGCTGAGCTTTGACTGGGATGGATTGCAGGTACTTCTTCCCCTGTGGAAGAAGGAGAGCTTCCTCGGGACACGGATCGGCTATCAGGAGATGAGCCTCCCATCACAGCTACTGCTAAGGGTGACGAGGAGTTTGTCGACATCGAGGGGGTTTCTAAAGGGGACGCCCCAACTGGTGAGCTCCTTCCCTAGCATCTTTGACTAAGGAGCTATCTTTATGTGAGGCTGGACTTGATAGTAGTCTAATCTGGTTTCTTGATGTATAGGTGCCCCAGCTGATTTGCCCACGGCCGGGGGTTCATCAGAGAGCTTGTCTAGTTCTTCAGGGGGTGGCAGCGCCACAATGGAGACCGATGAGAGCTCGAGCTCTTCTTCCTCCGAGGCCTCTTCTGCCGAGGATGCCGAGATGGAGGCGCCGTTGGAAGGTATATGCGGCTTTCCCTTGTCTCCGCATTGGCTTTGATACAGAAGTTGCGGTAGAGTGCTGACATTTTTGTGTTATGTCCAGGATTGGAGTCTGAGGAGGAGCCCGTGCCGGCTCCCGCCGAGGAGGGTCAGGAGGAGCCCTCTGTCACCCCAATGGCCATTGGGGAGGACCGGGTTACAGGGGAGTCCCTACCCTCTCCGACTCCAGCAGAGGACACTGGCGCGGCGGAGGAGAGGTTGCCCTCACCGACCCCGAGCGGGGAAGTTGCAGGTGTGGTAGTAGCCACACCAGGTGAGAGTCAGGATCTTTCTCAGGTTTTTCACCTTGTCTTGTCATAGGGAAGTTCTGAACATTGCTGACCCGTTTCGTGTTCGACGAGGTTATATAGGTTCTTCCGGTGTACTAGCCGAGATGGGTCACTCCTTTCTCGAGCTGGAGATTGAGTGGCCAACATCCGTTTCACCGCCGGAGCCGCTGTTGGATGCCAGCGTAGGTGCAGCCTTGCTTCAGCGAGCCCGGGGCTATGTAGGGGGTGATCCCCTGCCTTCTCCAGAGGAGCTTTGACAGCGGCTGAGGGAGTGCACACGTGGCTACCACGGCCTTGGATTCCCTCGTGGGCTCTGGATGTCTGGCTTGGCCGGCATCTGGGAGGAGTAGCTGCGGCTTCTAGAGGCTCAAGAGCAGCGGGCATAGCGACTGGCGGCCATTCGTGAGATATAGGGGCAGTGTGCTCAGCTTGCGTCAGCTGCGACCGAGCAGAGGAGACTTGCCGACGTAGCCGTGTCTCTTGCTCAGGACCGTGCCAGGCAGCTGAGCGAGGCGACCAGCAGAGCTGAGGCCCTATAGAAGGCCTTAGGGGAGCAACGGCAAGCTGTAGAGCTTGCTGGAGTTGAGTGGCGGACTACCGAAGCCAGAGCCGAGGCTAGTGTTCAGCTCGCATCGACCTTGGAGGCAGAGCTGGCGGCTGCGGAGTCCCGCTTGGCGGAGCTGGAGGGGAGCGAGGCTAGGCCGTGATTGTATTACTTTCCTTCCCCCTTTTTGTTATCTGGACTGTATGTCTTTCTGTTACCCCAAGGGCATGTGTTGGGCTCCCTTTTATAGAGTATCAATGACAAACTCCAGATTTTAACTTTGCTATTTGTTGTTTACTGAGTTGTTCTTCCCCCCTAGTCTATGGAATATGGTTGAGTACAAGAGGTGGCTACCACTTACTATCGATCGTGCTCGATTGTTTTAACACATACCGGTGTAAGGGGCAGTGGACTGGGTTTTATTCGGAACTGGAGCTGGGATGAAAAATTGGGTGAGGAGAGTGGTGTGACTAGATTTTGAGTATTGGGAACTGAGTGCTGGTTCTTGGGAAGTGGGGGGAAAACCCTAGTGCAGGATTGGCATAGGCCTATCAGAACGTGGCGGCCTACTGGGTTGGAGTCGGGAATTGATTCTGGGATGTATCAATTGTAGGTTGACGCCTGAGTGTTTGTTGTTTGTATGTCGTTAGCCGAAAATGTAGCTCTTCTCGGCTTGAGAAACTGGGACTGAGCTGGCCAAATGGCCTCAGAAGGTGTTACAACGGAGGGCCGTGATCAGAACTGGGACTGGTTGGCCCACCCGTGGAGGGATCATGATCGACACTAGAGCTGGAAGCTGGCGGCTGGCCCGTAAGGGTGTGGTAGCCGGTGACTGGGTTTGGAAGCTGGTGGCTGGCCTATGAAGGCGTCGTAGCCAAAGTACTGGGACTGGTGGTTGGCGACTGGCCTGTAAAGGTGTCGTAGCCGAAAATCAGAGTTGAAAGCTGGCGGCTAGCTTATGAAGGCGTTGTAGCCAAAAACTAGAGTTGAGAGCTAGCGGCTAGCCTGTGAAGGCGTTGTAGCCGAAGCTGGAATTGAAAGCTAGCGGTTGGCCCATAAGGGTGTTGTAGTCGAAGCTGGAACTGGAGACTAGCGGCTGGCCTGTAGAGGCGTTGTAGTCGAAACTGGAACTGGAGACTGACGGCTGGCCTGTAGAGGCGTTGTAGCTAAAGCTGGAACTGGAGACTGGTGGTTGGCCTGTAGAGGCGTTGTAGCCAAAGCTGGAACTGGAGACTGGCGGCTGGCCTGTAGAGGCGTTGTAGCCAGAATTGGAACTGGAGATTGGCGATGACCGACCCTCGGGGGTGTAGTGGCCACCCTTGTTGTGGAGTGATGTTGAGCTCGCCACCGGAGTGTGTAACAGCCGACGGCTTTGTAAGTGAAGAATAGAGAGGGAGAGAGAGGTTTTTTTTCTTTTTACTAGCCCTACCGCCCTTGCGGGTTTTCGCCAGAGCTGACCCCCTTTAACTTTTTTCGGTGTGCCCTTGCGGATTTTCACACCGAGGGGTTACCTGATTTTGCCTAAGGTGCCCTTTCGGGTTTTCACCTTAACTGGGTTAGTGGCAATTTTTGCACCTAGTCTGTTCCCTGTAACAGATTCGACCAGGCCCGCCGGGGTATCTCTATTTTTAACCCCATTCTTTTTTTATTATTTTATTGCTTTTTTTGTGAGACTGTCGTCCATAGCGTGTCGCTGTCAGGGGACGTAACCTGAGACTGGAGTGTGTGAGTAGCCGGATATTGTTAGGCCAATAACAAGGGTTTTTTTAGAAATCCTCATGCTATGGCGGCGAAGGACCACTTTGTTATGGCAAGATATGACTGGAGTTAAGGCTGATGGATCAGGGATTGTATGGGAAGAACTGGGATTATAACGGGCTTAAAGGCTCTGGATTTACAGAGGATGTAGGGTGTAGGGGCAGAGGATGATGAGTGTTTGGGAGTGTATCGGGATATAAGTTTACCAGGACGGTGACTGGAAGCTTGACTGTCACAGGGACTGGTTAATCTGTGTTGCCAAAGCAAGGGCTAAAGGCTGGCCAAATTGAGCGGAAGTAATGCAAGGTCGACTGGGGGTTAGACGGTTTGCGCAGTAGCAATGCAACTGGATCGAAGACTGGCTCTGGATGAGGCAAACGGTCCACCAAGGAATAGGCGGAAAACCGTTCTGACTGGTAGGGAGAGGAAGATTTTATTGTTATCAGCTCTACCGCCCTTTCGGGTTTTCGCTAGAGCCGACCCCCTTTAGCTTTTTCTGACGCGCCCTTGTGGGTTTTCACGTCGAGGGGTTCCCCGATTTTGCCTGAGGTGCCCTTTCGGGTTTCCACCTCAGCCGGGTTACTGGCCTTTTTGCCCCCAGTCACCCCCTCGTGGTGAGGATGACTGGGTCTGCCAGGGCATCTCTATTTTTAACCCCATTTTTTTGTATTTTTTTTGACTTACCTGTGAGCCTGGTGGCTAGACTGGTGCCGGTGCAGAAGTGCCCGTGCTCTTATGGTGACGGGAATGAGGGCAGGAGATTAGTCCCCGTGGACGCCTGGTGGTGATTCCGAAGAGCTGAGCTGGCTGGTTGATTGGGAATTGCAAACTGGGAGGATTGGCCGGTTAGATCCTTCACTAGGAAGGGCCGGCCTTACTGGTGTTGCATCCCTATGGTTTTGATGATGTCTCACACTATAAATCAATCTTCTATCTCTAGATTAATGTTGTTTCATCATGTGAGTGAGTACAGTTCAATGGCTGTCAGATAACATGTTCTACCTTAATTCTGCCTACACTCTGTCTGCACAGTCTTCACACCAGTGCGTCAACTCAGCGTGCTGATGCGTCGACCCTTCAGTCATTGCATGTCTCTGTTCTCACACCTGTGCGTCAACTCAGTGTGCTGATGCGTAGACTCTTCTGTTCAGGTTCTTCATTTGATTAAGTCTATACATCATCAGTTGAACGTAAAAGTAATACGTTGCAGCGTCAACTCATTGGGCTGCAGCGTCAACTCAGCATGTTTGCTCTTCGCCTTCAGTCTTTCAAGTCTATACACCCTATACTCATTCAAATCTGTTCAGCCGTTTGCATCTCATAAAGTCTATACATTCGGTTCCTTGGGCAAAGTCTATACATCGCTTAGTCTGCACATTGCCTTCAGCCCAAGTGCTCAAAACCTAAGTCTATACAGTCATTTGTGAGACCTTCAACTCTGTACACTGCTTGAGCCTCACCAAGTATGTACATCGCTTCAAGCGATTCTAGTCTATACAGTCTGCCTTCACACTAAGAGTCTGTACATCGATCCTACAGCCGATCGTCTCACTCACTCTTTACAAGTCTGTACAGCCTACCATCTCATGCAGCGTCTAATGTTAAAGTCTCCACATCGCATTGCATCGTCTCTATCAGTGTCTCACTGGTCTAGTCTGTATAGACTTTAGCGTCTCATGAAAGTCTACACAACGCATCAGTTTTTAGAAGTATGTACACTGGCCTTTGCATTAAGCCTCAATGTCTGTATAGTCGTGTACAGTGGATTCCAAGTATATACATCCTTCAGCTGGATCTGTTCAAGTCTGTACATCGCCCAACTGATTTGGCAAGTCTATACAATGTGAAGTCCTCACCTCGTCTTAGTTCAAGTCTATACAGTCTGAAGTCTACATTGCTTTACATCCACAGAGTCTGTACAGCCTATCTGACTTCATGGGTAGCATGCCTTTAGTGCGTTGACGCACTTGGCGGACTGCGTAGACGCAATGGTGCGTCTTTCGCTTCCTTCTTGTTCACTGCGTTGACGCTGACACTGGATGCGTTGACGCATTGGTCAGCTTGCCTAGGGAGTAAGCTCTTTTCTTGAGGAGCTGAGGCGACGCTGCACGCTGGAAGCGTTGACGCCTTGGCTGTTGACCAAGGATCTTTTGATCAGCATCAAAGTCTGACAATTGTCCACTTTTTACAAGTCTACACATTTGTCTCCTCTAGAGGTCTATTCATTGGCTAAAGGTCTTCAAGTCCATACAGAGTCATCTAATGCATGCTGTCTGAAGTCTGTACAGCATGCCTTGATGTTTACAGCTTTCAAAGACACATTGCACTGCGTCAACGCAGTGCATTGGCACGTAGTGTAGCGTCAACGCATTGCATTGTGCATACCCTGGTAAAGTCTATACATGCGTTTATTCATTAAGCCTATACATCATCTCACGATTGTACACAGTTACTCAGTTGATGTTTCTGAAGTATATACATTCTTGCTAAAAGCCTGAACTAACTAAGTCTATACATTCCAACTGTCTGTCTACAGGTGACTCAGGCTGATGATTGGGCACGTGAATCGAGGTTGGCACCTGACACGTGATCCAAGACAACAGGCGCATGACACGTGGATGGCAACCTTGTCAGGATGCTACCATGTGGTCGAAATTCAAAATGATCTGGCCAAAAGTGCATGGGCGGGAATCTGGCAGCCACACGCCATTATCTACTATAAATATAGAGCTTCATCCTTCAGTAGAAGCTTGATCGTGAAAAGAAAAAGCAGAAGCCATTGGTGAGAGTGTGCACGATCCAGAAAAGAAAAAGAGCAGAGAGTTCCATATCTGAGAGAAGTTTGTTCGAGAGAGAGAGAGTGTGTGTGGATTGATGAAGTGCTTCATTTGAAGCTACAGTTGTATTGGGTTTCAGAACCGATTTCCTCTTCATTGTTTTTGTTTCTACTTTGCTTTCGTTTATTTTCGTTCTTCCATTCTGATTTGAATTGGTTTCCCTCCGGTGTGTGGAGGAAGGGAGTACTACTCCAGTTTCCCTCTGAGTTGCAGAGGAAGAGAGATCGGTGATCTCTGGTGTTGTTAGTGATAGGTTGTCATTAACAGTTTCCCTCCGTGTGTGGAGGAAGGGAGAGGATTCTCCGGTTGTGTTCTAGCTGGGAGCTAGAACAGGTTTCAAGTTCTGTGGGTAGCAGAGCTTGGTCGAGGGATTTGTTTCCCTTGGGTGTTCAAGCTGTGTGGCAGCATCTTGTACGCAGACTGAGTCTGCTGTGATCTAGCTTTGCCTAGTGAAATCCTCACTCTAGTTGGAGTGAGGGGTGGATGTAGATTGCGGATTGCAATCGAACCACCTAAAAACCGAGTGCCTCCTCTGTGGTTTGCTATTGATTTCAGTGCTCTTCATCTGCTTGTCCCTTTGCCTTCAAGTGATCAGTTCTTCACTCTCATCTATATTTCTCTGTGTACGGGTTAAGGAGGTGCGTTAGCAGTAGAATCTATTTTCCGCCTGAGTTTCTACAAATTGGGAGTGATCTATTCATCCCCCCCCCTTCTATATCACTCTTGCTGCGCTAACAATTGGTATCAGAGCAGGTTTACGCCATGTGGACGAACGGTCAAGGAAATGCTGGTGGTCCTAGAACCTTCATGGCCGAAGGTCAATCCATTAGTCGCCCTCCTTATTTCGATGGTAGTAACTATCTGTTTTGGAAGAACAGGATGGAAGTGTTCATCAGAGCTCAGAGTCATAAATTGTGGAGAGTAATCACGGTGGGGCCATATGAGCTGCCACCAAACGAGGATGCTTGGACAGATGACCATGTGAAGCTCTCGTCACTCAACTGGATGGCGCTGAACATAATCCAGTGTGCTATTCATCCAGAGGAATATGCTCGTATATCTGCATACAGAACTGCCAAGCGAATGTGGGATGAGCTGCAATTGATCTATGAAGGTACAGCTCAAGTGAAAGCCTCGAAGGTAAACCTCTACACTTCTAAGTATGAAATGTTTAAGATGAATGCAGATGAGAATATAACCGAAATGTATGCCAGGTTATCCTTGATCACTAACACTCTTAAAGGGCTAGGGAAGGATCTTGCTGAGGTAGATATAGTCAGGAAAATCCTTAGATCCTTATCCCCGGCATGGCACACTAAGGCCATTGTGATTGAGGAATCAAAAGATCTAACTGTCTTGACTGTGAATGAACTCATAGGATCCCTTATGACCTATGAAATGAATTTCCAAGGGGGTGGAGAAGGAAGTGAGAGGAAGGGTAAAAATGTAGCTCTAAGAGCTTCTCGCAACAAGGGTAGTAACAGTGGGAGCAACAGCAGTAGCCCCGAGTCTGAGTCCGAGCTTGAAGGTTTATCAAATCTCGATCAGGAGGAGCAGGCAATGCTTACTAGACAGTTCAGAAAATTTTTGAAGAAAAAGGGAAAGACCTTTAGGAAGAAGAAGCCACAACCCTTTAACAAGAATGCTGAATTTACCAGTTACAGGGATAGAAATCCTAAGAAACTGACTTGTTTTAATTGTAACAAACAGGGACACATGAGAGGCGAATGCCCAGACCTCCAGAAGAAGGGTCCCTATCTTCAGAAGGAAAACATAAAGGTGCAGAAGAAGAAGAAGCCACAGGCGATGGTCTGCACATGGAGCGAGGAAGAAGAAGACCCCGAAGATGCTTCCTCAGAAGAATATGACGATGGAATTTGCCTTATGGCAAACAGTGAAGAGGAGGTAATAAACGTTTTTGAAATTTTCTCAATTGATGACTGGGAGGATGCTTATGGTGACTTGATAGATAAATTTAATTCTCTTAGCAAAGAGCACAGAGTTCTGAAAAGAAAATTTAACACAAATATTGAAGAACAAACTCTGGTCTGTGAGGAAAATTAAAAGCTAAAAGAACAACTAGAAGAAATGACCTCACTAAGGAAAGAGAATGATAAGCTTAAGGGAGAAATTCAAGAAAGTCAAAAACAGCTCAATGAATTCAAAACTAAAATTGAAGAAAGCATGAATGAAATTAGAGTGAATTCAGAGAAATATGAAGCTGTGAAGAAAGTAAATGCTGAACTCCTAAAGAATTCTGAGTCTCTTCAAAAGGAGCTGGAAGACAGAAAATCTTAGAAAAGTTTGTCCAAGGAAAGACTAGCCTAGATGCTATACTAGGGACTAGGGTCAATTTCAATAAGGAAGGTCTAGGCTATGACCCAACCAACAAGAGACCCTTGCAATTCAAGACCATCACCTTCTGTCCAGAGAAGGGAAAAGAAAAGCTGGACACACCATCCAGCTCAAACAGCTCTAAGGGAACTCAAAGTCCCAAAGAAAACACAAAAATCAGTACTGGACAACAATCTAAGAAGGGAATGAATTTTATGAAGAATAACACTAAGCCCACTTACCAGAACACAAATGGTAGATGGACCAAGAAAATAAATCAGAATAAGAGCTAGAATTACAATAATCAGATGGGTCCAAACAGGACCTACTGGAGAAATAACTTTCATGGTCAAAGATATGCTAATCAACAAGCCTACAGGAAATTTCCTAGGAATAGGAAGACTAATGAATGGAATAGAACTCACTTCTCCAGTTCAGCTGGATTCAACTTTAATAAACCAGAAAGGAAGGTGCCAGAGAAAACCATGCTGAAACAAATCTGGATACCTAAACACTTGATCAGAGATTTGAACATTGTCCTTGGACCCAACTCATCTTGGGTTCCAAATCACACTGCTTGATATATTTGTGTAGGTCGGCCTGGCAGCTGAAGACAACAAGTGGTACCTCGACAGTGGCTGCTCCAGGCATATGACAGGAGACCGATCCAAGTTCAGCAAGATAGAGATGAAGCCAGGGGGTCTGGTCAAGTTTGGAGGAAAGAACAAAGGTAAAATAATTGGAGTTGGCACAGTAGGTAAGTCTTCCACAAATTCCATTGAAAAAGTATTACTTGTGGAAGGGCTTCAACACAACCTGATTAGCATAAGTCAGTTATGTGACAGGGGTCACAAGGTTGTATTTGATGATAGTTCATGTAAAATCCTTGAAACAAATTCTGACATGGTTAAATTTGTAGCCAACAGGATTAATAATGTCTACATTGTAGACTTAGATGAGAATTCTAAATCTACTATTTGCTTATCTGCCAATTCTAAAAATAATACTTTTGAGTGGCATAGACGTCTAGGTCGTGCTAGCTTTTCAACTTTAAATAAATTGGTCAAGCATGATTTAGTTAGAGGCATGCCTAGAATTAAATTCAACTCAATATCAAAAGCATGTGATGCCTGTGCTCTAGGCAAACAGACCAGAAATTCTTTTAAATTAAGATCCGAGCCATTGTCTTCTAGACCAATGGAACTTCTTCATATGGACCTTCTCGGTCCAACTAGAACTCAGAGTCTTAATGGAAACAGGTTTGGCTATGTCATCATAGATGACTTCTCTAGGTACTCATGGATATTTTTCTTAGCAAATAAGAGTGATGCATTTCAAAAGTTTAATCTGTTTTTCAATAAGGTCAAACAAGGAGGGAAGTACAAGGTTAGTTCTATTCAATCTGACCATGGAGGTGAGTTTGAAAACTCCATGTTTACTGATCTTTGTGACAAAGAGGGACTAACTCACAGGTTTTCTTCTCCCAGGACACCTGAACAAAATGGGATTGTGGAGAGAAGAAATAGAACAGTGGTGGAAATGGCCCGAACCATGTTGATTGAAAGTAAATTACCTAGAAGGTTTTGGGCAGAAGCGGCCAATACAGCAACCTACATAATCAACAGGGCCATGGTAAGACCCATACACAAGAAAACACCCTATGAGCTTCTAAAAGGTAAGAAACCAAACTTGTTTCATTTCAGAATTTTTGGAGCAAAATATTTTATTCATAACAATGATAAGAAAGATTTAGACAAGTTTGAAGCCAAGAGTTCACCTGGAATATTCTTGGGTTACTCTGAAGTGTCAAGGGCATATAGGGTATTTAACATATCAGATCAGAAAGTGGAAGAATCTCCACACATCCTTTTTAGTGAAAAGAAAGATGTCTCTAATGTTAAAAATCTTGACAGGGATTCCAATCATGGTGGAGACTTTCTAGAAGACCAACAGGAAGAAGAGAAGACTCAGCCAAATGGAGAAACAAATTCCCCCAATCAGGAAGGGCCAAGAGAAACAGGTGAGTCTTCAATAAATATCAGATTTCTTAAAGACCATCCTTTAGATAAAGTCATAGGTAATCCTGAAGATCCTCTTCGGACTAGGTCTCATTTTAGAAATGTGAATAATGATGACTTAATTGCATTAGTCTCACAAATTGAACCTAGAACAGTAGAAGAGGCCTTAGCTGATCAAGCTTGGGTCAATGCTGTGAGTGAGGAATTAGGTCAGTTTGAAAGGAATAATGTCTGGGAGCTTGTCCCAAAACCAGATGATATTAATGTCATAGAAACCAAGTGGGTGTTCAAAAATAAGATGAATGAAGATGGAATTATCTCGAGGAATAAAGCCAGACTAGTAGCCAAAGGCTACTGTCAGGAATTCGGTGTAGACTTTGATGAATCCTATGCACCTGTTGCTAGGATGGAAGCTATAAGACTGTTGCTTGCCTTTGCATGCTCTAAGAACATAAAGCTCCAACAAATGGATGTTAAAAGTGCCTTTTTAAATGGAGTCATTAAAGAAGAAGTTTTTGTTGAACAACCTCCTGGATTTCAATATTCTCCTCAACCTAATCAAGTTTTCAGGTTAAACAAAGCCTTGTATGGTCTAAAGCAGGCTCCAAGAGCTTGGTATGAAAGATTATCTGAATTTCTGATCAGCAAGGGCTACAAAAGAGGTAAAGTTGATCAGACTTTATTTACCAAGGGCATGAATAAAGATCTCATCATAGTTCAGGTATATGTAGATGACATTGTATTTGGATCAACTAAGCATGAACTATGTGATGAATTTTCTACCATGATGTCTGCTGAATTTGAAATGAGCTTGGTTGGTGAACTAAAATATTTTCTTGGATTGCAGGTACAGCAGCTAGAAGATGGGTGCTTCATCAACCAAACCAAATACACAATGGAACTGTTCAAAAGGTTTGGCATGGAAAACTTAAAGCATATTACTACACCCATGGGCACCAATACTTCATTGGATGCAGATGAGACAGGTAAAGAAGTAAATGCCAAACTTTATAGAGGTATGATTGGATCACTACTTTACTTGACAGCCTCTAGACCTGATATACAATTCAGTGTAGGAATGTGTGCAAGGTATTAGTCTAGACCTACTGAACTACACTTAGCTGCAATTAAAAGAATCTTCAGATATTTGTCAGCTAGTCACTCTCTTGGTTTATGGTTTCCTGCATCTCACACACTTAACCTAGTAGCATACACAGATGCTGACTATGCAGGCTATAAACTAGACAGGAAAAGCACAAGTGGCCATTGTGAATTCTTGGGTGGGTGTTTAGTGTCTTGGGGCTCCAAGAAATAACATTCTGTGGCCCTCTCCACTGCAGAAGCTGAATATGTGGCTGCAGGGAGTTGTGGAACACAAGTCATATGGATTAAACACTAGCTTCAGGACTACCAAGTAGACCTGGGGTGCACACCTATTTACTGTGATAATACTAGTGCTATCAATCTTGCTAAAAATCATGTTTTGCATTCACGAACCAAACACATAGAGATAAGACATCATTTTATAAGAGATGAGGTGTCTAAGAATAATTTTGAACTGATTCATATAGGCACAGATAATCAGATTGCTGACATATTCACAAAACCTCTGGATAATGAAAAATTTTTCACATTGAGAAGAGAATTAGGCTTATACAAATTGTCTTAATTATGAAGCATGTTCTTGTTGTGAGGGGAAGTTGTGTCTATCTGATGTTTAGCCTTCTTGCATGCTGGTTTAAGGGGGAGTTCAGAATGCTTACTGGTTAGCTGTCAGGAATGCTCTAAATAAAGGGGAAGCCTTGAGATTTTGCTGGAATATTTCATTGAGGAATGCTATGTCTTAGGGGGAGCTGAGTTGTGATGTGAGAAGAGAAGTTCTTTGACAGATTCAAAAGGGCTGTCCAGATGTGTACCTTTGCTGGTCTTGCATGACTGATTTAGTGTGGTTCTCTCAGGAAGTAGAGTGTCACTTATCTCTTAAGTCTATAAGTCAGTGACTCTAATCTCCAAGTTAGAATCTTTCCTTTGGTACTCTTTCAGAGATCTGGACTAATTGCATAAAGTATATCTTCCTACATTGTCATTGATTATGGTTCAGGCCAAAAACTTGTATGTCTTGATATCTGACCCAATCAACTTGAAATCTAGACTTCAAGACTCAATTCAAGAAAAGTCCTTTTTGGTATTGTCTTCAATCATTCTATCTCTTTAACTCAAGGGCTTAACTGAACAAACATGTTCTATTTTGATCACTGAGAAACTGGGAGCTTCATCAATGAAATGAATATTTCTCCCAAGTCATGAGGTGTCAAATGCTTAAAATGAATGAAAAGTCATGACAGAGCAATGGTGGCTTGCTGGTGAGTAGCTGGGGACTCTGGCCTCTAATCAAGGTGTTTCCTCATGTCAAAAGCCATAGTTACTAACTCTGTTCCTTAATATAAAAAAAAGGGAAGGAAGTAATGAGGTACTCACTCTGAGTAACTGGGGATTCAGGCCTCTAATCAAGGTGTCTCCCTAATGTCAAAGGAAGTGAACTACCAACTTACTCATTGATCTTCTTGAAAATCATCTCCAACAAAAATTCCTTATTGTTATGCAACTAATGGATTGCTTGTCCTCAATACCTTGAGAACACCTCTCTGATTTAGTCTCTTGCTGTCTTGTGGAATAGTTGAATGATCAGCTATATTTGGCCATACTTGTCAACTCCTGCTCTAAATCATCCACTATGTATGCTGATAAACTTGTCTATCATTCTACTTCCTATTGTGTACTGAAATCTAAAGAATCTTGTCTTGAGATTAGAAACTCCCTTATTCTCTTAAGACCTACTCGTGACTTTCTGCACTAAGAAGTTACTGCCCTGAGTCCTCATGTTTCCAGCACTGTCACACATTCTGTAGTTCTTTTTGCTGATGTCAAAGGGGGAGAGAAGTTTGCAATGTCTGCAATTTTAGTGAGAAGTTCTGCAATATCAGTGAGTCTTGGATTTGTCTTGAGCTTTGGGGGAGTCATGTTGCTTCATGCTGATATGTTTATGAGTTGTGGGGGAGATGATAGTGTGCTGTAGGGAATGTTTAATTCATTTGCATGAGCATGTCTTGAATTTATTCTGCTTGTTGCAGCTGGTATTAACTTTTTGTTGAAACTTGATATTGCTTGATTCATAGTGTTGTCATCATCAAAAAGGGGGAGATTGTTGTATCCCTATGGTTTTGATGATGTCTCCCACTATAAATCAATCTTCTATCTCTAGATTAATGTTGTTTCATCATGTGAGTGAGTATAGTTTAATGGCTGTCAGATAACATGTTCTACCTTAATTCTGCCTACACTCTGTCTGCACAGTCTTCACACCAGTGCGTCAACTCAGCGTGCTGATGCGTCGACCCTTCAGTCATTGCATGTCTCTGTTCTCACACCTGTGCGTCAACTCAGTGTGCTGATGCGTAGACTCTTCTGTTCAGGTTCTTCATTTGATTAAGTCTATACATCATCAGTTGAACGTAAAAGTAATACGTTGCAGCGTCAACTCATTGGGCTGCAGCGTCAACTCAGCATGTTTGCTCTTCGCCTTCAGTCTTTCAAGTCTATACACCCTATACTCATTCAAATCTGTTCAGCCGTTTGCATCTCATAAAGTCTATACATTCGGTTCCTTGGGCAAAGTCTATACATCGCTTAGTCTGCACATTGCCTTCAGCCCAAGTGCTCAAAGCCTAAGTCTATACACTCGTTTGTGAGACCTTCAACTCTGTACACTGCTTGAGCCTCACCAAGTATGTACATCGCTTCAAGCGATTCTAGTCTATACAGTCTGCCTTCACACTAAGAGTCTGTACATCGGTCCTACAGCCGATCGTCTCACTCACTCTTTGCAAGTCTGTACAGCCTACCGTCTCATGCAGCGTCTAATGTTAAAGTCTCCACATCGCATTGCATCGTCTCTATCAGTGTCTCACTGGTCTAGTCTGTATAGACTTTAGCGTCTCATGAAAGTCTACACAACGCATCAGTTTTTAGAAGTCTGTACACTGACCTTTGCATTAAGCCTCAATGTCTGTATAGTCGTATATAGTGGATTCCAAGTATATACATCCTTCAGCTGGATCTGTTCAAGTATGTACATCGCCCAACTGATTTGGCAAGTCTATACAACGTGAAGTCCTCACCTCGTCTTGGTTCAAGTCTATACAGTCTGAAGTCTACATTGCTTTACATCCACAGAGTCTGTACAGCCTATCTGACTTCATGGGTAGCATGCCTTTAGTGCGTTGACGCACTTGGCGGACTGCGTAGACGTAATGGTGCGTCTTTCGCTTCCTTCTTGTTCACTGCGTCGATGCTGACACTGGATGCGTTGACGCATTGGTCAGCTTGCCTAGGGAGTAAGCTCTTTTCTTGAGGAGCTGAGGCGACGCTGCACGCTGGAAGCGTTGACGCCTTGGCTATTGACCAAGGATCTTTTGATCAGCATCAAAGTCTGACAATTGTCCACTTTTTACAAGTCTACACATTTGTCTCCTCTAGAGGTCTATTCATTGGCTAAAGGTCTTCAAGTCCATACAGAGTCATCTGATGCATGCTGTCTGAAGTCTGTACAGCATGCCTTGCTGTTTACAGCTTTCAAAGACACATTGCACTGCGTCAACGCAGTGCATTGGCACATAGTGTAGCGTCAACGCATTGCATTGTGCATACCCTGGTAAAGTCTATACATGCGTTTATTCATTAAGCCTATACATCCTCTCACGATTGTACACAGTTACTCAGTTGATGTTTCTGAAGTATATACATTCTTGCTAAAAGCCTGAACTAACTAAGTCTATACATTCCATCTGTCTGTCTGCAGGCGATTCAGGCTGATGATTGGGCACGTGAATCGAGGTTGGCACCTGACACGTGATCCAAGACAACAGGCGCATGACACGTGGATGGCAACCTTGTCAGGATGCTACCATGTGGTCAAAATTCAAAATGATCTGGCCAAAAGTGCATGGGCGGGAATCTGGCAGCCACACGCCATTATCTGCTATAAATATAGAGCTTCATCCTTCAGTAGAAGCTTGATCGTGAAAAGAAAAAGCAGAAGCCATTGGTGAGAGTCTGCACGATCCAGAAAAGAAAAAGAGCAGAGAGTTCCATATCTGAGAGAAGTTTGTTCGAGAGAGAGAGTGTGTGTGTGGATTGATGAAGTGCTTCATTTGAAGCTACAGTTGTATTGGGTTTCAGAATCGATTTCCTCTTCATTGTTTTTGTTTCTACTTTGCTTTCGTTTATTTTCGTTCTTCCATTCTGATTTGAATTGGTTTCCCTCCGGTGTGTGGAGGAAGGGAGTACTACTCCAGTTTCCCTCTGAGTTGTAGAGGAAGAGAGATCGGTGATCTCTGGTGTTATTAGTGACAGGTTGTCATTAACAGTTTCCCTCCGTGTGTGGAGGAAGGGAGAGGATTCTCCGGTTGTGTTCTAGCTGGGAGCTAGAATAGGTTTCAAGTTCTGTGGGTAGTAGAGCTTGGTCGAGGGATTTGTTTCCCTTGGGTGTTCAAGCTGTGTGGTAGCATCTTGTACGCAGACTGAGTCTGCTGTGATCTAGCTTTGCCTAGTGAAATCCTCACTCTAGTTGGAGTGAGGGGTGGATGTAGATTGCGGACTGCAATCGAACCACCTAAAAACCGAGTGCCTCCTCTGTGGTTTGCTATTGATTTCAGTGCTCTTCATCTGCTTATCCATTTGCCTTCAAGTGATCAGTTCTTCACTCTCATCTATATTTCTCTATGTACAGGTTAAGGAGGTGCGTTAGCAGTAGAATCTATTTTTCGCCTGAGTTTCTGCAAATTGGGAGTGATCTATTCATCCCCCCCTTCTATATCACTCTTGCTGCGCTAACAATTGGTAGTAGCTGGGACGTGCAGCTTAGTCCGGCTAGCACGCAAACTCATATTCTGGTGCATAATATAGCTTTATGTGTTTGTCGTTGAGAGGTGGGAATGGTCTATGGCCTTTGTGATCAACAACCGTGTAGGCCCCACCCTCATAGACATTCTGGATGATGTATGGACCTCGCCAATTCGGCTGTAGTTTTCCACTGGAGCGCCCTGCCATGACTTCCTTTTCTTTGATCATGACAAGGTCGCCTTGTTTGAAAGCTCGCTGCTTGACGAGCTTGTCATAGGCCCAAGCCATGCAGGCCTGGTACACTTGCAGGTGTTTGTAGGCTTCGAGTCGCTTTCCTTCGAGATCGGTGAGCTCTTCTAGCCTTCTCTGGTACGCACTCTCATCTGGGCCGGCAAGGCCGGTGTGGATTGCCGCACGATAAGAGGCTAACTGGATTTCGATGGGGATAACTACCTCTGTCCCATAAGCGAGGGAGAACAGCGAGCACCCTGTAGGGGTCTTGTAGACCGTCGATAGGCCCATAATGCTTCAAAGACCTTCTCATCCCAATCGTGTTTCCGGTGGCTAACCATCTTAGCCAGGAGCTTACAGAGGGTTTTGTTGAAGGCTTCCGCTAAGCCATTAGCCTGGGAGTTGTAGACCGAAGAGGTTCTCCAGTCGATGTAGAATTTGGCCGCCAACTGGTATACGACCTTATTCTTGAATGGTGTCCCGTTGTCGGACACTATGCGACTGGAGTACCGAATCGGTATATGATGCTGTGCCGGACGAATCTGGCAACGATTTCCCCGGTGACCTCTCGCAAAGGGAGAGCCTCCGCCCAACGAGAGAAATAATCAGTGGCCGGCAAAATGTATTTATGGCCCTTGGAAGATGGCGGGAAAGGCCCCGCATTGTCCATGCCCCACTCAGCGAATGGCCAGGTGGGAGCTGTAGGACAAAGTGGGTTAGGAGGCCTTGTGGGCACTAGGCCAAAGGCTTGGCATTGGTGGTAGGTACGGGCATATTGGATGCAGTCCACGTACATGGTTGGCCAGTAGAAGCCTTTGAGCTTGATATTATGCTTCATTCGGTCTCCAGCCTGGTGTGCGCCGCATAACCCGGAGTGAACCTCCTGCATGACGGCTCGAGCCTCGGCGATGGAGACACATCTTAGGAGAATTGACTTGTCCTTTTCGTGAACGAGTCGATACAGGGAATCACCGATCAACTCGTAGGAGGTTGAGTAGCTGGACCCTTTGAGCTCGGTCAGGAGGGAGCCCCCCTTTCTTGAATTTGATGATGGGCGCCCGCCAATCATCCTCTTCTGGAGGCGTGCTCTGGTCAAGGTCGTGAACCTCGTAAATGGTGAGACCGGTGTTGCTTTCGAGTGAACACGACATCAGCCTTCTGTGTTTGATGACGATGTCGACCTCACCCTTGGGCGGGATCTTGATGGCCGCGGCCAATCTTGCTAAGGCATCCGCCTGAGCGTTGCTACTTCTGGGAATGTGATCTATTTCGAAGAAATAGAACTTCTGGGTTAGTCTGGTGACGGCGGTATGGTATGGAACCAACTCTGGCTTCTGCACGTCATAAATGCTGAGGACCTGCCAGACTATCAGCTGGGAGTCCCCGTAGGCTTTGAGACACTTAATGCCCATATGGAGAGCCATCTGGAGCCCAATGAGTAAAGCTTCATACTCAGCTTCATTGTTGGTCAGGGATTTCATGAGGGCACAGGAGTTGTACAAAACTCCGCCCTGAGGAGTCAGGAAGACTATGCTAGCACCTGCCGTAGTAGCTGTATCCTGGTTGCTCCGGGTGATCCCTCGGGAAGCGCCGTCGAAGTAGAGCTCCCAGCAAGGCATGCTAGTTGTGAGAGCGCTTAGCTGCCAATAATGCAAGACATCTCTGCTCTGTTCAATTGGTTGTTGTGGTTGAGCAACAGTGGTTGTGAGAGCGCTTTACTGCCAGTAGTGCAAGACATCTCCGCTCTGTTCAACCGATTGTTGCGATTGAGTAGCAAGGGACTCCTCGTCCGGGAGCTCCGAGTTGAAGGGTGAGTCATCTGGCACTGGATGGGCTGCCAAGAATTTAGCAATACCTTGTCCCTTGATTTCTTTTCTGGGGACATAAGTAATGTCGTACTCCATCAAAAGGAGAGCCCACCTTCCCAGTCTGCCTGAGAGGATAGGTCGTCGAAGGAGATACTTCAGGGGGTCGTGCTTGGATATAAGCTCGACTTGATGGGACAAGAGGTAATGCCGCAGCTTCTTGACTACGAACACTAAGGCCAAGCAGACCTTCTCCATGGGGGAGTAGCGGTACTCGGCACCGATTAGCTTCCGACTGAGGTAATAGAGGGGTTGCTCTTTACCTTCTTCATTGATTTGCGCCAACAGAGCTCCCAGCGAAGCGTCCATGGTGGCAATGTAAAGGATGAGGGGTTTACCCTTGATTGGTGCCCCCAGGACTGGGGGAGTAAGGAGGTACTCCTTGATTTGCTCGAAAGCCGCTTGGCATTCCGAGTCCCATGTAAACGAGGCGTCTTTCTTCATCAACTTGCTGATAGGCGCGCATCGACCGGAGAGGATAGAGATAAACCTCCGAATATAGGTCAACCTTCCTTGGAAGGACCTAAGTTCAGTGATGTTGCTGGGTGGTGGAAGTTCTCGGATCGCTTTGATTATGCTGGGATCCACCTCGATTCCTCAGTACCTGACGACGAAGCCGAGAAATTTGCCGCTGGATATGCCGAAGGCGCATTTCATGGGGTTCATCTTGAGCCCATATTGTCGGAGACGCTCGAAGACTTGGCGAAGGTCGCGCAAATGGTCTTCTCTCCTTTTAGTCTTGACGATGAGGTCGTCGACATAACATTTGACGGTGTTGTGCAGCATCTCATCGAATATCTTTGTCATGGCCCTTTGGTAAGTAGCGCCGACATTCTTCAAACCGAAGGGCATGCGCTTGTAGTTGAAAATCCCCTTAGGGGATCTGAAGGCTGTGTGGTTCTTGTCTTTATGGGACATCCGGATTTGATTGTAATCGGATGACCCGTCCATGAAAGACAAGGCTTCATGACCGGTTGTCATGTCGACCATCGTTTCTGTGATGGGGACTGGGAAGTCATCCTTCGGACATGCTTTGTTGAGGTCCCGGAAGTCGACGCAGATGTGGACTTGACCATTCTTCTTCTTGACTGGAACTATGTTGGCGAGCCAAATCGGGTAGATTCACGGCTCGATGAAGTCGACCTCCGCCATTTTATGGACTTCGGTCGAGACCTAGAGCTCCAGCTCATGGCGCATGTGCCGCTATGGTTGCTTGACTGGAGCAACTGAGGGGGAAATGGCTAGGTCATGCTCCGCTACGGAGGGGTCTAGCCCTGGCATCTCCTTATATGTCCAGGCGAAGTAGTCTTTGTATTCGAGCAGGAGCTGCTTGTAGTCCTGCTTCTCTGCCTTGGTAAGGAGAGCACTGACGAATGTAGGCTGAGGGGCTTCATCTTCACCCAAATTGATTTCAATGAGCTCATCCACGGTCACCTGGCCGCCGTCCTCCAGCTCGGGAGGAGCGGGTTGGAAGTCAATGAAATTGTCATCATCGGTGTCGGCTTCGTGTATTTCTTGGCTCCCGAAGCCACTGGTTGACGCCGATGGGACTGGAGGGCCATTGTTGCTGGGATCCATCGAGGATTGATCTGGGTCGCCGGCTCCCGGCCAACAGTCATCAACTGGAGCTGCCGAGGTCTCCCCGTGGTTGCCTGGTGAGGTTGACAATCCCTCGCTGCTAGGACCGGTGATATCCCCCCCTTCGAGAGGGTTTATTGGACTGGATCCCTCGACTGGCTGAGAGATCGGAGGAGCTTCTTCTCCCCCTTTGTCTTGGCAGGGAGGCGAGGGGGATTCCTCATCGACTTGAGCCGGGTAACTGGCTTTGACGAAAATTGGGATCAGGATTTGCTCTTCCTCATCCTCGGAGCTGTCGAATTTGGCTTCGATTCTAGCTCCGTCGTCGGCTGGTTGCACCAAGCATACGACGTTGACTGCATAGTGGACGTGAAAGTCGGGGTCTTGGTCGTAGCCAAGTCCCCTAGTGTCCTTGTAGAAGGACGGGGGTTGCCCCCGGGTCTAGGAAGGAGTCCACAGCTGACGGAAGTATCTTTGCTGTGCAGAAGTTTGCCACATGAGAATGTGTTGCTTTAAACACATTTCTTGAATGTGCGGGGATAGCTCACCCCACACCTGGACTGCTTCAGGGGTATCATCGGCTTGCCTGGACCAGCCGAAGTCATCATCTGGCGGGGCTTCACGGACCATGTCTCCCTTATAGAAGATGATGGGTTTGTCCCTGTTAGCCTTCTTCTTGTTTCGATGCTGTCGCTTGAAGGTGACAATGAAGGTCGTCAGCGGCTCGACGCTGAACTTGTCAGATGCGCCTGGAAGCTAGATGCAGTCTGGTGGCAAGCATATACTCTTGCCGATAGCTCGGATAATAAGATTAGCCTCGAAGTCGATCTGGCACCTCTCGGGGTGATCTGGAGTTGACTTGGAGCCGAGGCGCAGCCGGTGAAGCTTGGCTTTTTCCTCGTCAACAGAGAAGAGATCATCGTCATCTTCCTCTGAGAGCCAACCATTGCTTTTGCTCTTAATTATAGGGTAGGGACTAATCCCCTTGAAGTTGAGCACAGCATCGGCCAGGTTGCATTCTGCTGGTGTGAACGGCGACAGGTCTACGAAGACCTTATGTTGCTCTCCATCCTTGGCATACTTAATGCATTGGTGGAGAGTCGACGGGAGGACCCTGTCACGCCCCGAACCGATAGCAGCGGGAAGCAGTGTTCGAAACGTACAGCGAAACAGTCATGATAGGAAGAGCAAAATAAATTAAACACAAATAAATAATATTCAACACATGGAGGCCATTAATTTGAGAAAATATTATTGATATTTGGAATTTAAATACAATGTGGACTCAATAAAAGAAATAAAGAAGAAAAAATAGCAAGACCACAATACTATCTAGACTCAAGAAAATAAAAGACTCCGGTCTCTAAACTCCAGGTTCACTCGATCACGCTGGCCCGATCCCAATTGCAACGTTCCAACTACCGCGTTACCTGAAAAGGGTTGGAAAGTAGGGGTGAGCAAGAAGCTCAGTAGGAATTACACTCTATAATCAGGCATAATTTAAATAATTAACCATTTCATGAATGCATGAATAACACGAGAAAAATAATTAAGCATGATAACAAGATTACTAGCACGATGAAGATTGCAAGTCACGATAGCAAGAGCAAGTAATCAGAACTTCAAGTGAATGGCCATGTATCAAGTCAAGTCAAGTCGAGTCATGCAAGCAAGTACTTCATGCATCCAAGCACGAATAGCAAGTTCACGAGAATGTGGAATGTCATAGACCCAACACTCTAGATAGTACCGGTGCCAAATGTAACACCTAGTCATTCACCTCCCCGGGAATCAAGTACTTTTCGGGTGCGCCTCCTAGGACCAGACTGGGCCCTTTAATGTGTTTGCCTTGGCATTGATTTGTTTGGATCATAGATCCCACAAATCTAGACATCCGCAATGTTTAATGGCCAAGAGTTCCAAGATCAAGTTCATGTAATCAAGGTAAAAATGCAAAGAATAATGATTTTTGTTGAGATTCCAACAACAAGCTCATTAATCGAGAGGAATAGTCATTTAAAGAAGTGACTCTTGAATAGATAAATGTCGATAGTAGACCTAACAATAGGTTAAAAATTTGAGGTACAATAGCCTAGTTAGGCTAGAATAGCATACACATATCAAAACTATGAAAACATCAATTTCTGGAAAACTGGAAAGTGAAACGGTCGGCAAAGGACCGCTAAAAGAGGTACACGGTCAAATCAAGACCGCGTGTACAAACGAAACGGTCTAAGCAGGACCGCTAAGGCTAGCTGGGTCAAAGATCCATCCCAGAGCGAACGAGTATAAAATGGTCCAAGATGGGCCGTGATAAGGACTGGACGGTCCTGGCTGGGCCGCTTGGAGGTATAAACGGTCTAATCTCAACCGTTTACATTACAGAGTCCAAGGACAAAAGTCGACGCACAGCCATTTAAACTCGGTCACAGGAGGGCCGTTCAAATAGTCTGGCGGTCATGACTGGACCGCTTACTGACAGAGACGGTCTCAGGAGGGCCGCCATCAACAGAACAGTCCCTATTCCGGGATTTAGCAAAAATACACGATTCGATCGAGTGAAAAAGGTTCAGGCTTGTGGGTGCAACCCGCCCGGCGTCCTAGTGGGAATCCCAGGCTCGCAGGGGCTTACGGAGGCCTCAGAACATGAACACCTAGTCCGGCGGAAGGAATATCCGACGGAGAGGGAATTCGATGTCCAAGAATTTGCTAGTTCACAATCAACGGAAAACGAGATATTCGGTCTAGTCGCCACCACCGGAGTAGCACGACCTTAAAACAGTTCTAACCATATAAATGAATTGCAACTAATTACTTGATCAAGCATATTAGTCTACTTTCTTTTCAATTAAACTAGGATACATGAAAGGTGAACATGGAGAGGATAACATAATTGGATGAGAATTCGACCTTAGATCAAATATTTCATGAATCCTAGTCATTAGTGTGATCATACTACAAATTTAAGCCCTAAATTCATATTATCTAATCAGGAAAAATAGATCACAACATGCTGGAAATGGGTAACATTTTACTGAAACAAGGTTAAGACGGTCTATATATGGACCGCTCAATACATTCGACGGTCAGAGGAGGACCGCTCAGAACCAGCGCAACTCCCCTTTTCTTTGAAAAACCCACCGTCATAACGCGGTCTATCGAGGGGCCATTCAATTCTGTAAACGGTCGTTTGAGGGCCGCTCCAATTGGAACCCCGCCGTATAACGACGGTCAATCTCATGGCCGCTTGACATGTAAACGGTCTAACTGGAGGCCGCTCAGTCCAAATAAACGGTCTATCGTGCGACCGCGGAACAATAAGCGGTCTGTGTTAGGGCCGTTCAATGCTTGCCATGCCCAGAATGGTGACAAACCCGATACATGTCAAATGAAAAGCTTAATTCGATCTATATACTTCATAAAAATTGGGCAAAACATGATCAAATAAAAGAAGACTTCGAGGTGCATGTCATGGTATGGTTTAATTAAGGTTGGGCCTGAGAGAAACCTACTTTAATCAAGGAAGACGCCAAAACCCTAATCCGCAAACACCCGTCGATCCTTGCCTTAATATGCCGTCGATCGGCCACCACAGGTCACGCCGTCTGTTGGAGATGCAAATGGGGTTCTAGGGCTACCAAAGCCCTCTACTTATAGGGTTAATGGATGCCTCTAGCGATCGAATTAGGGTGAAGAGTCCAAAGAGGGAAGAACGGCGATAAACTCACACTTGATCCTATCCACGCCGTCACCGCCAAAAGGGAGCTTCTAGAGGCTAGGGTTTTAGAGGCGAAACGATGTACTAGGGTTAGCCTATCATTTGGGACCGATTTGGGCTCGATTGGTTGAGAAATGGACTCGAATTTGATCGATTAAGGTTGGTCTATGAAAAGTAACGATTTTGGATAAAACTCCTTAATTCAGCCTAATTAAATTTTTATTTGGGGTCGGCCCAGTTGACAATATTGTTAGAAACTTTTTTCTCTAAAAGAATATAATTTTTCCATATTTTTAGAAATTAATCAGAGCTTTGGCCTACGGGTGAAATTTGATTAATTTGATTTATACCTATTAAATCCAATTTAACGTAGAAAATTTGATTGCATCTTGGAATATGAAAGTCTCTTTATGGTGATTGTAGAAAAATAATTATTGATATAATTTTGGCCACTTTCAAAAATAGATAATATTCTTTAATTAGGAAAATCATTGAAGTCGTTAAATAACAAGGAAATAACTTTAATTTCAATACATATTTCAAAATTTTACTTTTGTATTTTATTATTTAACCGGGGTGTTACATTCTCCCCCACTTTAGGGAATTTGGTCTTTAAATTCATCAGACGTCATTATCTATTCACAAAATAACATGATAATCATACCGCTAATGGACTGTAAAAGAATTTTAACTATAGTTAAAGATAATGGAGAACGATACCTTATATAATTCTTCATTGGATAGAAATCAGTTGCAATTTACTTGTGGAAGTAGCTTAGGACAATTAGCCATTACATGTTCTTTGTTTTGACAACGAAGACACACTCCGCTCCTTTGATGGGACTGGTGCGATGGATTTAGAGGGGGGGTGAATGAATCCCTCTTTAAAACTATGCCCAATTAAAAACTCATAACAAATAGAGATGCGGAATTAAAACCCACGGGTGCCTTAATCAGCTTAGGTGCACTCTTCGAATGATCGAAGAAAGATCAGATAGACTGTACTTCTGATCTACTCCATATGAGCTAAAGAGATGACTCAGTTCATCTAATCAACTTGACTCTATCAAGACCAGAATCAAATGCACGGTGTGCAAACCTATCTCTTACTAGATATAAGATGAGACTATCATGAACGTTCCTAAGCATACATCTAGCGGAGCAGAATAAACAATCAAACCATAATGGACAGAAGATTTTAAGGTGGTTCGGTCCTCCAGACCTACGTCCACCCCACACTCCAACCAGAGTGTGACTTCCGCTGCCAAACAGCTTGAAAACCACTGGGCGACACAGCTTGCCTACAAACCGCTGACTAACAGCTTGCGTTGGACCTTACAGCTTAGCCGACCGCTGGGCATTACAGCTTTGCCGTCCGCTGGGCAATACAGCTTGGCCGTCCAGAGGAACCAATTCTCTGCTACCGCTGAGCGACACAGCTTGCTCTGCTGACTAACCGCTTGAAGAAAGATGAAAAGGAAAATAAACGATCGAAAATCACAGCAACTGAAAGCTGAGGAAATTGCAAAATAGATATAGCTCACGCAGGAGCTGACTGGCCTAGATTTGATCCGAGGTCCAGTAGGATAAATCTTCAGGAAGCTTCAACCTTCTCCACGGGCTCTCTCTCTCTCTCTCTCTCTCTCTCTCTTTCTCTTCCTCTTCCTCTTTCTTTTGCTTCACTTCTCTTCTCTGCTCCTCTCTCTCTATTTTTCCTCGATCTCATGAACTCTTCTTTTCTTCTACTCTGCTGGCTCTCGTACTCTTCTCTCTGGTTGTACTCAGATGTCTTCTATTCAGCATTACTCCCTTTGCGTAGAAGAAAGGTCTTATATAAGGCTTCAGTCTGGGGCCCACTAGCTCACACCCTAGGCGTGTGGAGAGAACGTTTCCGCCAGGAAGCTTCATGAATCTTTCAGCCACGTGTTAGAATATCCATCGTTTAGCTATCCACGTGGCATCTTCTTAGAATAATGATTAGCCTTGGATCAAGTGACATTTGATTGTTCTGCTTATATCGCGTGCTCCTGTTCTTCTGATCCTCGTAAGTAAGGTACTCAGGTGTACATAAGATGCTCGAAACATGGTTTTCCTCAATTGATCACTTGCGTGCTTAAGTTCCATATAAATGCATGCACAGACTTAGTTGGTTGTTCCTGGTCGTGCTGGCGAAGGCATTGCACCGACTTACTAGAGTAGTCGTGCTGGCAAAGACGTTCCATTGACTTGCTCGTGCAGAGAAGGGATGCTTCGACTTTGAAGCTCAACCATATGAAAATCTGTTCACACAGCAGTCAAATGCATAGACTTAATAGGGTGTACAAGCTAGTGTGCACGAGCTCAGTAGGTGTTATTCAAGAGAGTATGCACAGACATAACCTGAATGCAGAGTTAAGAAATGCACAAACTGCACACACACACACATGCACAGACTCAGTGTTTACATGCAAGCATATGCACAAACTTGATTCCAGTACATGGCCAACAGATGCACTAACTATGAATACGCAGAGTACAAACATTGCATAGACCTAATCGAGCCAGAGATGAAAGTTGCACCGACTTAGCTATGCACATGCACAGACCTCATGCGCTATGCAACATAAAGTGCCCAGAGTTATCTTGCACAGACTCTGTGCGTGCATCAACAAAAGTTGCACTGACTACAACCCTGCACTGACCCAGATATGAACTGACATCAACATGCACCGAGGTCGTATGGCAGAACTTGCACCGACTATGTGCAAGCGTGCAGCAGCAAGAAGTACACCGACCTTTTATTTCCTAAGACAAGACTTGCACCGACCGTGTATGTGCAGGATGGCCTATACCTTACATGCATGTGAACAGTGATATGCTCGGACCTCAACCATGCACATAGCTATATGCACAGACTCGAATGTGCACTGACTTGTGTGTAAAATGATCACATATGCACCAACCTTGACCCTATTCTCACCATATGCACAAACCTATATCCAGGTGACGCAGACTTGAACATGTATGCACAGACCTTGTCTAAGCTGGCTATCATGAATGCACAGACCTTGTCTAAGCTGGCTATCATGAAGTGCACAGACCTTGTCTAAGCTAGCTATCATGAAGTGCACAGACCTTGAATGCATGCTGTCTATACAAGCATTGACCTTGATCTGTTCGATGAAATGCCATGCACCCTGATGAAGTTGTACGCAATATAACATACAAAAACCAGATGCTCATTCAATCATGCTCATTCAGTCTTTCATACAAACACAGTGTGACTTATAGTGTTTGCTATCATCAAAACCACAGGGGCACAACATCCTTCGCCAGCACTCCTTGATTAAATGACCAATTTTGTGACAATGAAAACATTTCATTTGCGAAAGGTTGTGCCTTTTCTTCTTATTACTTCGAATCTTCTTACGATGGACTCGCCACCTTCTAGCGAAACTGAACCTTAGCTTACTCGTAGATCTTCTTATTTTCATTTCAAAAAGGACTTCGATACCTGCAAAAATTTATAAAGTTAACATATTTATCACCCTTACGCATGGCGTTACGCAATCTTATACATATTTTCTTACTTAACCCAAGACACTACCCAATCTCACCAGGTGACACGAGGGATGACAAGGATTACACAACCTATTACTTAAGGTAACATATACTTAAGGACAATAACCTAGGACTCAACAACCGAGGCTCTGATACCACTTCTGTCACGCCCCGAACCGATAGCAGCGGGAAGTAGTGTTCGGAACGTACAGTGAAACAGTCATGATAGTAAGAGCAAAATAAATTAAACATAAATAAATAATATTCAACAAATGGAGGCCATTAATTTAAGGAAATATTATTGATATTTGGAATTTAAATACAATGTGGACTCAATAAAAGAAATAAACAATAGAAAATAGCAAGACCACAATACTATCTAGACTCAAGAAAATAAAAGACTCCTGTCTCTAAACTCCAGGTTCACTCGATCACGCTGGCCCGATCCCAATTGCAACATTCCAACTACCGCGTTACCTGAAAAGGGTTGGAAAGTAGGGGTGAGCAAGAAGCTCAGTAGGAATTACACTCTATCATCAGGCATAGTTTAAATAATTAACCATTTCATGAATGCATGAATAACGCGAGAAAAATAATTAAGCATGATAACAAGATTACTAGCACGATGAAGATTGCAAGTCACGATAGCAAGAGCAAGTAATCAGAACTTCAAGTGAATGGCCATGTATCAAGTCAAGTCAAGTCGAGTCATGCAAGCAAGTACTTCATGCATCCAAGCACGAATAGCAAGTTCACGAGAATGTAGAATGTCATAGACCCAACACGCTAGATAGTACCGGTGCCAAATGTAACACCTAGTCATTCACCTCCCCGGGGATCAAGTACTTTTCGGGTGCGCCTCCCAGGACCAGACTGGGCCCTTTAATGCGTTTGCCTTGACATTGATTTGTTTGGATCATAGATCCCACGAATCTAAACATCCACAATGTTTAATGGCCAAGAGTTCCAAGATCAAGTTCATGTAATCAAGGTAAAAATGCATAAGAATATTGATTTTTGTTGAGATTCCAACAACAAGCTCATTAATCGAGAGGAATAGTCATTTAAAGAAGTGACTCTTGAATAGATAAATGTCGACAGTAGACCTAACAATAGGTCAAAAATTCGAGGTGCAATAGCCTAGTTAGGCTAGAATAGCATACACATATCAAAACTATGAAAACATCAATTTTCAGAAAATTGGAAAGTGAAACGGTCAACAAATGTCACGCCCCGAGCGCGGAAGATACCCGGAGATGCGCGACGTGTCTATATCAATCATGTCAATCAGAGTGGTCGTGTATTCGACACAAAGACAGAGATGCGCAAAATAGCAAGATAACCCAATCCTTTATTTCATAATGGATAGACTATTACAAATCCAATACTCTGTTTAATAAAAAGGAAAAGAATACATATTTGACTCAAGAAACTATAGAAAAGACTAGATGACACTTGGAGAATCTCTATCTCTTCACTCTTGACAATTCCCATCCGATTGACTTCCATCGTCGTCGGACTTACCTGAAAAGTACAAAGGGACAAACGGAATGAGCGAACGCTCAGTAGGAAATTATATCTCAAGAACTAGCAAGTGGTTTAAGTAATTACATTTTCATGGATGCAATAAAGCTATGCATGCTCGCATGAAACGACAAGATAGAGAGAATGTAATATCAAAGAAATAAGATGAACTTTCATGAACAAGATACAAGTTATTCAAGATATTCAAGCAAGTACCATTATCGAGTCATGTCAAGAACTTTGGCTATCATGTATCAAGCAAGTAAATTACCCTCTTTCGGGCCACGCATTTCATTTCATGTCAAGTACGATTCAAGTACAAGATGTGTGTGGAATGTCCAATCAAGCAAGTCAAGTACTCGGTATAATGCCAGATACCTTATCATTTTAACTCCCATGGGCACAAGTACTTTCGGGTGCTCCTCCCAGGACCAGATCGGGCCCTATATGCGCAGGCATTTATCATGTGTTTTGACATCCACTCTTGTTTATATAGCCAATATAGAATTTCAATAATCAAGCTTGTAGATACGTATGACAACTTTGATAGAATAGAGTCCAAAATATGACAAAGGACATAGAATGGCGATAATAACGGTATAATCACGATGTCGGTAAAACTAGGTAGATTATGGTTCCTTTAACTTAGGTACCATGACAAATCAATATGGACATTCTTTATATAGAATTGAGGTCCACATGAACAGTATATCAAAGGTAAGATACCCTCATTCTTATCATAGAATTGAGGTTTACAAGAACGACATGATATGGCATGATATCATCATCCCATTAAGAATTTCTTATGATATACTCTTTGTATAATCATAAGGGCCGGTATACCATGTTTTCTTTAGATTGACATGGCAAAAACTGTGTAATGGGTTTTTAGGGTACAACCAGCTCAGTCGGCCTTGAGGGAATCCAAGGCTACGAGGAGTCTTACGGAGGTCTCTATGACTAACTCGCTAGTCCAAAGGAACGGAATGTCCAATGGAGAGCTTGTATGTCAATGAGAGTTGAGTGTGATCGATAAATCAACATGAAACGTGGGACTATACTCACGGAATGGAGAATAGTGCCGATATATATATATATGTATAATATGAAACCATCGGTAATAGAATCAGGATAAAATCAGTTTACAGTAAAATAACGACTTAAGTAAAGTCGTGTATTGAATAATTAACGCCTAACAGAAGGGCGTTTACATATATTGCCAATTTGCAGAATTTCCATTATTTCATTAATTTATCAAAAACACGCCTTTCCTGGGGGCGTTTCTTCAAAGTTGACGACTGCAGGGGCAGGCGTCTCATCATTTACATATTCGACAGGATATAATTATTCTCAGAAATTTATCAAAAACGCGCCCTTGGAAGGGGCGTTACTTTCAAATTCCATTTTACAGAATATGTGAATTTCAGGATTTTAGCAGATACACGCCCTAGGAAGGGGCGTTACTTTTCAGATTCACGCCTTGTACTGGGGCGTTAGAATATGGAAAACGACTTTGTCCAAGTCGTGAATTTCAAGGGATTTACGATATTTTAATAAATAATATTTCGAGAGACAGGAGACATGTCATGGCAGTAAAATTTAACAGGAATTCACAGAGTCATGCAAGATATTAAAAATCAATATTTCGTATGTATTGTAATTTTTAAACAGGATCGATTATTAACCACATGCGATTCTTATGAAATTAACGCCTGCGTAGAGGGCGTCAAATATTAAATTGACGACCACTGGCATGGTCGTTTCTTTTAAATTAGCGCCCTAATCAAGGGCGTTTCTTTCAAAATTTTGCAGAAAACGTAATAAAACCTTATAAACAGTATGCATGCCATGCTCATATACGTATGTATAGATATCTTGCATTAATTCTTATTTGGGCTACAATAACTTGAGAAAATCCTACCTTATGGTTTGATAATACTGATACTCTGTTTGGAACCTTCGTGGATGAAGAACCTTCGTTCTTCAGGAAGATATTGCCACAGCTACCTGTAAAGGAAGAGAAGATATCAATCTTCTTTACCTACGTAACCTGAAGGCAAGGGAAAAAGAAGAACTTTACCTATTCTTCGGCAACGATGGTGATGAAGACGATGATGATGAAGACCCTTTGTCTTCAAACACTAGAAGCAGCCACCTATAGCAAAGACGATGAAGGATGGTTAAAACCTCCTCATGTGTTTATCAAAAGCAAGGAAAGGAAGAAGAACTGTTTGTTCTTCACGTACCTAGCAGCAGACGTTCGATCAAATGGGTTTTAGGGTTCGATCGAACATGTTATTTATAGGATTTTGAAGTCCTAACAAGAGTAGGGTTAGATTGAGGGTAATATATCCTTAATAGAGTCCTTACTCTAATAGACACTTACTAGATTAGGTTAATCTTTCCTTGGATAAGTTCTGGGTTCGATCGGTTCACGAACTGAATTAACGCCTTAGGTCAGGGCGTGTATTCTTGAATTAACGCCTTGCATAAGGGCGTTTATTAAAAAGCGCCTTGAAAAAGGGCGTTTCGTGTTTTAAAACACGCCCAAGATAGAGGCGTTTCTTTTACTTGCCTATTTGGTCGTGAGAGTTGACGACCGCACGTGTGGGCGTCCTTTCTTTAGTCACGCCTTTGATAGAGGCGTTTCTTTTTGAATTAACGCCCTAATAAGAGGCGTTATTTTTAATTTGTTTTATTTCGTCCAATTAACCCTATTCCTTTTATATATATTACTTCTGTAATATATATGTTTTAATTCATTTCAATTATTCATTTATTAGGGTTGCTACACCCTCCCCCACTTAAAAAGAATTTGGTCCCCAAATTCAATATATATATAATTATACACGCGGAGAGTGTAGGACATATACCTCTTAGAATAACTCGGGAAATCGTTTCTTCATAGATTCCTCGGTCTCCCATGTCGCTTCGCGTTCAGGATTCTTATTCCATTGCACCTTGATCATGGGAATAACCTTATTCCTTAGAGCTCGTATTTCTCGATCTAATATCTTTAAAGGCCTTTGTTCATATGTGAGATCTTTCTGGATCACCAGATCTCCATGCTCAATAATATGTGACGGATCGTGCACATACTTCTTCAACATAGATATGTGAAATACATTGTGTACCTCGGACAACTGAGGAGGCAACGCGATGCGATAAGCAACCTCGCCAACTCTTTCGAGTACCTCAAATGGTCCGATGAATCTTGGCGTAAGCTTGCCCTTAACACCAAATCTTCGTATGCCACGTCCAGGGGATATTTTAAGAAATACATGATCTCCAACCTGGAATTCAAGATCTCTTCTCCTGGTATCAACATAAGCCTTTTGCCTTGTCTGAGCAACTTGTAATCTTTCTCTGATTACTTGTATCTTCTCGGTTGTATCCCTTACCATGTCTGGACCTAATAGTTGTTTTTCTCCAACTTCGTTCCAACATATGGGAGATCGGCAACTCCTTCCGTATAAGGCTTCGAAAGGTGCCATTTGGATACTAGCTTGGTAGCTATTATTATATGCAAATTCAACTAAAGGTAAGTGGTCATGCCAGCTTCCTCCAAAGTCAATAATGCATGCTCTCAGCATATCTTCAACAACTTGATTAGTTCGCTCGGTCTGACCATCCGTTTGTGGGTGAAAAGCAGTACTAAAGTTGAGCCTTGTCCCCAACGAATGTTGTAATCCCTTCCAAAAATGAGAAGTAAAACGGGGATCCCTATCAGACACGATTGAGACAGGAATTCCATGTATCCTGACTATTTCTTTAATGTATAGTGCAGCTAGCACATCAATCGACCATCGGCTTTTGATTGGCAAGAAATGTGCCGATTTAGTCAATCGGTCAATGATAACCCAGATTCCATCATGTCCTCCTTTAGATTTAGACAAACCCATGATGAAGTCCATACCAATATCCTCCCATTTCCACTTAGGAATATCTAGAGGATGTAGTTTTCTCGCAGGCTTTTGATGTTCCGCCTTGACCTGTTGGCATGTGAGACAGCGTGATACATAGTCCGCTATTTCTCTTTTCATATTGGGCCACCAAAAGTTCCTCTTTACATCTTGGTACATTTTAGTTGATCCAGGATGAATAGTGTATCTTGATCGGTGAGCTTCATCTAAGATCTTCTTCTTTAATTCCGGACAATCGGGTATACAAGTTCTATCTTTGAACGATAATCTTCCATCAGAAGTTAGTTGAAAATCAGATTGTCCTTCTAATCTGCCTTTGATTTCTACTAACATAGGATCATCATCCTGAAGTGTTTGTATCTCAGATAACAAATCTGACTGTATGCTTACATGAGATAGTGTGACAAATTTGGATTCCGTGTCCAAGCTTATATTGAGCTCGGAGAATTGTTCAAGTAACCTCCATTCTTGTATCATACAATTTGCTATCTTTGCTCTCGGCTTTCGACTAAGGGCATCAGCCACATAATTACCCTTTCGGGATGGTATTGTATACTGAAGTCGAAGTCCTTGAGATATTCTAGCCAACGTCTTTGTCTCATGTTCAGCTCCTTTTGTGAAAATAGATATTTGAGACTTTTGTGATCGGAGTATACAGTAAACTGTACCCCATAGAGATAGTGTCTCCATATCTTTAGGGCAAATACTACCGCGGCCAATTCCAAGTCATGGACGGGGTAATTCTCCTCATGCTTCTTCAGTTGACGAGAAGAGTATGCTATGACCTTCCCATGTTGCATTAGAACACATCCGAGGCCAATGCCAGAAGCATCAGTGTAGACCTCGAATTTCTCTCCTTCAATTGGTAGGGCTAAGACCGGAGCTGTGGTGAGATGATCCTTGAGAGTTTGGAAACTGCTTTCACATTCCTCACTCCATTCATATCGGATCTCCTTACGAGTTAATCTTGTAAGTGGTACGGCGATTTTAGAGAAATCTTTGATAAATCGCCGATAATAGCCTGCAAGACCTAAGAAACTTCTGATCTCGCTTGCATTAGTGGGTCTCTCCCAGTTTCTCACAGCTTCAACTTTTGACGGATCCACAGATAAACCATCCTTGGATATGACATGTCCGAGAAAAGCCACTTCTTCAAGCCAGAACTCGCATTTGCTGAGTTTAGCATATAATTGATTTGTCCTCAAGACTTGCAATGCAATCCTCAAATGCTCTTCATGTTCTTCCTTAGTCTTAGAATATATCAATATATCATCGATGAAGACTACTATGAATTGATCCAAGTAAGGCCTGAATATGCTATTCATTAACTGCATAAAGGCAGCAGGGGCATTTGTTAGTCCAAAAGGCATAACAACAAATTCGTAATGGCCATACCTGCTTCTGAATGCGGTCTTGTGAATGTCATCATCCTTGATCCTTAATTGATGATATCCCGACCGGAGATCAATCTTGGAGAAATATTTGGATCCTGAAATCTGATCAAATAACTCATCGATTCTCGGCAGTGGATACTTGTTCTTGATAGTAAGATGATTCAACTGTCGATAGTCGATACACAATCTCATGGATCCATCCTTCTTCTTTACAAATAAGACTGGTGCTCCCCACGGGGAAGTACTTGGTCTAATAAACCCTTTTCGGATTAGTTCCATCAACTGCTCCTTCAACTCCTTGAGTTCAGCAGGGGACATTCTATATGGTGCTTTGAAACCGGACCAGCACCAGGGACTAAGTCGATGGTAAAGGCCACATCTCTTTGCGGGGGTAATCCCGGCAATTCTTCCGGAAATACGTCTGGGAATTCTCGCACTACCTGAATGTCTTCTATCTTGGTTTCCTTAGCTTCTTTATTAGTGACAAAAGCAAGGAAGGATACACATCCCTTCCTGACGAGCTTGCTTGCTCGAAGAGCCGAAATAAGAGGGGATTTGCTTCGACTCTTAGGACTAGTATAAGTCAGTTCCGGAAATTCCTTGAAAACAATCGTGCTATCACGGCAATCAACCGTTGCCTGGTATTTGGATAACCAATCTGCTCCTAGTATAACATCATATTCTTTTAGATCTAAGCAGATAAGATCAATAGGAAAATTCTTTCCTCGAACCAATACCTCACAATTTTGGTAATGATGTGTGATATCCGTCTCGTTTCCGAGAGGAGTAGACAATATTATCTTCATCCATTCTGGTTCTAGAGGTAATGGGTCAGCAAACTTCTTGGAAATAATGGAATGCGATGCACCCGTATCAAATAAGACATGTGCATATTTGGAACAAATTTTTAATGTACCTTCCACCAATCCGCCTTCTTCTTCTGGTTCGGTCTCTTGGATTGCATGAAGACGCGCGTTCCTTGTCACTGGGCGTTTACCCTCACCGTCTTGGTCATTCATTAATGGACAATCGGGAATCCGATGTTCACGACTCCCACAACGAGACATGCTCCTAATTTCCTCCAGCATTCTTCTGTTTTGTGACCAGCCTTGTCACAATGCTTGCATACTACGTTTGAAGGGGTAGTGGTGATAGAGAAAGGCTTGGATTTCTTGTACTTCTGATCTTGAGAGGAAGAACCTCCATTATTGGGCCTCTTCTTAAAGTTGGGTTTAAAAGAATCCGAACTTGTGACTTGCTCCTTTTTGTCTTTCCCACGGATCCTATCAGATAGTTCCGTGGCATCTTCAAGCAACTGAGCTCGGCGCACTATTTCAGTATAAACTTGAATATCCATAGGCGCCAGTTGAGTAATGTAGTGGGGCCTAAGCCCATTAAGAAATCTACGGGCTTTCATCTTTTCCGTGCCAATTAAATGCTTAGCATATCTAGACAGTCTAGAGAACTGTGCTTCATAATCAGCCACCGATAAAGATCTTTGCTTTAATGCGGCAAATTCGGCGGCCTTCCTTTCCTGGACCCTATCAGAGAAATATTTGGCGTTGAAATATTCAACGAATTCACCCCATGTAACTTGAGTTGGGTCAATAGTAGCTTCAATCGACTCCCACCAGCATCTAGCATCCTTTTCTAACTGGAAAGTAGCTAATAAGACTTTGTCCTGATCCGTGCATTGCATGACACGGAATATACGTTCAATCTCCCGAACCCAATGCTCGGCATCGTCTGGATCGGTCGATCCCATGAACTTCGGGGGATTCATATTCTTGAATGCTTGGTGTAAGCTTCCAGCTCGTGGAGCACCACCTTGTGCTACCTGTTGTAGCACTTGGGTCATCCCTTGAAGGGTACGCTGCATGTTGCGCCATTGAGCACGTTCGGCAGCCATTATCCTACAATTACAATAGCTATGTTAGTATTATATTACTATGATCTTATAAAGGACTCATTGATCATTTAACCCTTGGTTCTACCCACTCTCACTTGGTTAAAGGTTTTGAAACCTATCCTTGGACTTGGGTTTCCTAGGAATTGAATACCTTAGGCTCTGATACCACAAAGACTGTCACGCCCCGAGCGCGGAAGATACCCGGAGATGCGCGACGTGTCTATATCAATCATGTCAATCAGAGTGGTCGTGTATTCGACACAAAGACAGAGATGCGCAAAATAGCAAGATAACCCAATCCTTTATTTCATAATGGATAGACTATTACAAATCCAATACTCTGTTTAATAAAAAGGAAAAGAATACATATTTGACTCAAGAAACTATAGAAAAGACTAGATGACACTTGGAGAATCTCTATCTCTTCACTCTTGACAATTCCCATCCGATTGACTTCCATCGTCGTCGGACTTACCTGAAAAGTACAAAGGGACAAACGGAATGAGCGAACGCTCAGTAGGAAATTATATCTCAAGAACTAGCAAGTGGTTTAAGTAATTACATTTTCATGGATGCAATAAAGCTATGCATGCTCGCATGAAACGACAAGATAGAGAGAATGTAATATCAAAGAAATAAGATGAACTTTCATGAACAAGATACAAGTTATTCAAGATATTCAAGCAAGTACCATTATCGAGTCATGTCAAGAACTTTGGCTATCATGTATCAAGCAAGTAAATTACCCTCTTTCGGGCCACGCATTTCATTTCATGTCAAGTACGATTCAAGTACAAGATGTGTGTGGAATGTCCAATCAAGCAAGTCAAGTACTCGGTATAATGCCAGATACCTTATCATTTTAACTCCCATGGGCACAAGTACTTTCGGGTGCTCCTCCCAGGACCAGATCGGGCCCTATATGCGCAGGCATTTATCATGTGTTTTGACATCCACTCTTGTTTATATAGCCAATATAGAATTTCAATAATCAAGCTTGTAGATACGTATGACAACTTTGATAGAATAGAGTCCAAAATATGACAAAGGACATAGAATGGCGATAATAACGGTATAATCACGATGTCGGTAAAACTAGGTAGATTATGGTTCCTTAACTTAGGTACCATGACAAATCAATATGGACATTCTTTATATAGAATTGAGGTCCACATGAACAGTATATCAAAGGTAAGATACCCTCATTCTTATCATAGAATTGAGGTTTACAAGAACGACATGATATGGCATGATATCATCATCCCATTAAGAATTTCTTATGATATACTCTTTGTATAATCATAAGGGCCGGTATACCATGTTTTCTTTAGATTGACATGGCAAAAACTGTGTAATGGGTTTTTAGGGTACAACCAGCTCAGTCGGCCTTGAGGGAATCCAAGGCTACGAGGAGTCTTACGGAGGTCTCTATGACTAACTCGCTAGTCCAAAGGAACGGAATGTCCAATGGAGAGCTTGTATGTCAATGAGAGTTGAGTGTGATCGATAAATCAACATGAAACGTGGGACTATACTCACGGAGTGGAGAATAGTGCCGATATATATATATATATGTATAATATGAAACCATCGGTAATAGAATCAGGATAAAATCAGTTTACAGTAAAATAACGACTTAAGTAAAGTCGTGTATTGAATAATTAACGCCTAACAGAAGGGCGTTTACATATATTGCCAATTTGCAGAATTTCCATTATTTCATTAATTTATCAAAAACACGCCTTTCCTGGGGGCGTTTCTTCAAAGTTGACGACTGCAGAGGCAGGCGTCTCATCATTTACATATTCGACAGGATATAATTATTCTCAGAAATTTATCAAAAACGCGCCCTTGGAAGGGGCGTTACTTTCAAATTCCATTTTACAGAATATGTGAATTTCAGGATTTTAGCAGATACACGCCCTAGGAAGGGGCGTTACTTTTCAGATTCACGCCTTGTACTGGGGCGTTAGAATATGGAAAACGACTTTGTCCAAGTCGTGAATTTCAAGGGATTTACGATATTTTAATAAATAATATTTCGAGAGACAGGAGACATGTCATGGCAGTAAAATTTAACAGGAATTCACAGAGTCATGCAAGATATTAAAAATCAATATTTCGTATGTATTGTAATTTTTAAACAGGATCGATTATTAACCACATGCGATTCTTATGAAATTAACGCCTGCGTAGAGGGCGTCAAATATTAAATTGACGACCACTGGCATGGTCGTTTCTTTTAAATTAGCGCCCTAATCAAGGGCGTTTCTTTCAAAATTTTGCAGAAAACGTAATAAAACCTTATAAACAGTATGCATGCCATGCTCATATACGTATGTATAGATATCTTGCATTAATTCTTATTTGGGCTACAATAACTTGAGAAAATCCTACCTTATGGTTTGATAATACTGATACTCTGTTTGGAACCTTCGTGGATGAAGAACCTTCGTTCTTCAGGAAGATATTGCCACAGCTACCTGTAAAGGAAGAGAAGATATCAATCTTCTTTACCTACGTAACCTGAAGGCAAGGGAAAAAGAAGAACTTTACCTATTCTTCGGCAACGATGGTGATGAAGACGATGATGATGAAGACCCTTTGTCTTCAAACACTAGAAGCAGCCACCTATAGCAAAGACGATGAAGGATGGTTAAAACCTCCTCATGTGTTTATCAAAAGCAAGGAAAGGAAGAAGAACTGTTTGTTCTTCACGTACCTAGCAGCAGACGTTCGATCAAATGGGTTTTAGGGTTCGATCGAACATGTTATTTATAGGATTTTGAAGTCCTAACAAGAGTAGGGTTAGATTGAGGGTAATATATCCTTAATAGAGTCCTTACTCTAATAGACACTTACTAGATTAGGTTAATCTTTCCTTGGATAAGTTCTGGGTTCGATCGGTTCACGAACTGAATTAACGCCTTAGGTCAGGGCGTGTATTCTTGAATTAACGCCTTGCACAAGGGCGTTTATTAAAAAGCGCCTTGAAAAAGGGCGTTTCGTGTTTTAAAACATGCCCAAGATAGAGGCGTTTCTTTTACTTGCCTATTTGGTCGTGAGAGTTGACGACCGCACGTGTGGGCGTCCTTTCTTTAGTCACGCCTTTGATAGAGGCGTTTCTTTTTGAATTAACGCCCTAATAAGAGGCGTTATTTTTAATTTGTTTTATTTCGTCCAATTAACCCTATTCCTTTTATATATATTACTTCTGTAATATATATGTTTTAATTCATTTCAATTATTCATTTATTAGGGTTGCTACAACAAAGGACCGCTAAAAGAGGTACACGGTCAAATCAAGACCGCATGCACAAACGAAATGGTCTAAGCAGGATCGCTAAAGGCTACCTGGGTCAAAGATCCATCCCAGAGCGAACGAGTATAAAACGGTCCAAGATGGGCCGTGATCAGGACTGGACGGTCCTGGCTGGGCCGCTTGGAGGTATAAACGGTCTAATCTCAACCGTTTACATTACAGAGTCCAAGGACTAAAGTCGACGCATAGCCGGTTAAACACGGTCACAGGAGGGCCGTTCAAACAGTCTGGCGGTCATGACTGGACCGCTTACTGATAGAGACGGTCTCAGGAGGGTCGCCATCAATAGAACAGTCCCTATTCTGGGATTTAGCAAAAATACACGATTTGATCGAGTCAAAAAGGTTCAGGCTTGTGGGTGCAACCCACCCGGCGTCCTAGTGGGAATCCCAGGCTCGCAGGGGCTTACGGAGGCCTCGGAACATGAACACCTAGTCCGGCGGATGGAATATCCAATGGAGATGGGATTCGTTGTCCAAGAATTTTCTAGTTCACAATCAACGGAAAACGAGACATTCGGTCCAGTCGCCACCACCGGAGTAGCATGACCTTAAAACAGTTCTAACTATATAAATGAATTGCAACTAATTACTTGATCAAGCATATTAGTCTACATTCTTTTCAATTAAACTAGGATACATGAAAGGTAAACATGGAGAGGATAACATAATTGGATGAGAATTAGAACTTAGATCAAATATTTCATGAATCCTAGTCATTAGTGTGTTCATACTACAAATTTAAGCTCTAAATTCATATTATCTAATCAGGAAAAATATAACACAACAAGCTGGAAATGGGTAACATTTTACTGAAACAGGGTTAAGACGGTCTATATATGGACCGCTCAATACATTCGACGGTCAGAGGAGGATCGCTCAGAACCAGCACAACTCCCCTTTTCTTTGAAAACCCCACCGTCATAACACGGTCTATCGAGGGGCCGTTCAATTCTGTAAATGGTCGTTTGAGGGCCGCTCCAATTGGAACCCCGCCGTATAACGACGGTCAATCTCGTGGCCGCTTGACATGTAAATGGTCTAACTGGAGGCCGCTCAGTCCAAACAAACAGTCTGTCGTGCGACCGCGGAACAATAAGCGGTCTCTGTTAGGGCCGTTCAATACTCGCCATGCCCAGAACGGTGACAAACCCGATACATGTCAAATGAAAAGCTTAATTCGATCTATATACTTCATAAAAATTGGGCAAAACATGATCAAATAAAAGAAGACTTCTAGAGGCGCCACCACCGCCGAAAGGGAGCTTCTAGAGGCTAGGGTTTTAGAGGAGAAACGATCTACTAGGGTTAACCTATCATTTGGGACCGGTTTGGGCTCGATTGGTTGAGAAATGGACTCGAATTTGATCGATTAAGGTTGGTCTATGAAAAGTAACGATTTTGGCTAAAACTTCTTAATTCAGCCTAATTAAATTTTTATTTGGGGTCGGCCCAGTTGACAATATTGTTAGAAACTTCGTTCTCTAAAAAAATATAATTTTTTCTATATTTTTAAAAATTAGTCAGAACTTTGGCCTACGGGTGAAATTCGAATGATTTGAGTTATACCTATTAAATCCAATTTAACATAGAAAATTCGATTGCATCTTGGAATATGAAAGTCTCTTTATGGTGATTGTAGAAAAATAATTATTGATATAATTTTGGCCACTTTCAAAAATAGATAATATTCTTTAATTAGAAAATTCATTGAAGTCGTTAAATAACAAGGAAATAACTTTAATTTCAATACATATTTCAAAATTTTACTTTTGTATTTTATTATTTAACCGGGGTTTTACAGACCCAATTTTCATGTAGCCAGGGTCTACCCAGTAGCATTTTATAAGACGTGTTGGAGTCGATGATGTAGAATGTCACCTTGGAGGCGAAATCATCGAGCACCAGATCGACGTCCACCCGGCCGAGGACGTCATTGGTGTTCTGGTTAAAGCCAGATATATTGACCGCTTGAACCTTTTGGAGGTATGGGGTCAGATATAGAGACTTGAATGTCTTGAGTGGCATGGTGTTGACAACGGCACTAGGATCCGGTTCACATCATGCCCATTGATCTTCCCCTTCATGTAGAGAGGATGGTTGTGGCACGGAAGAGAGAGCAGCATGTCTTTCTCCGTGAAGGAGATGGCGGCCGAGAAGGCTCCATAGGCAGCCGCCTTCATTTTCGCGGCATGTGCTTCATAGACTTCCAGCTCCTGGAGTATTTTGATAAGGGTTTCCCTTAGGTCCTTACTCCAAGTAATGGCTTCCCAAATTGAAATAATGGCGGGGAAGCGCTTCATCTGGTGGAGGACCTTTCGGTCAGCTCGGGCTTGAGCATCCTCCAGGGAGGGTAGTATGTCAGGCTGAGCCTTCTGCGAGCTACCGTGCTATTCCCCGTCGGGAAGTTGCACTGCCTTACCCTTACTACCGGGGTCAGACTGACTTTGATCACCAGCAGACTCCTAGAATAGGGAAGCCAATGACGGCTCTTCTGGAGGTAACTGGCGGGCTGGCTCGTCCTTGCCGGACGGTCCCGCATGCTCTGTCGTAGAAGCCGGTACTGGTGCAGGGGTTGAGAGGCTGGTAGTAGCCTCGCTAGTGCCGGAAGGATCGAAGATACCGGGTCCTTTCTAAATTTCTACTTCCGGAATAGGGGCCGGTTCCTCTCCTCGAAAGAGGATAATTCGCTCCGGGTCGAAGGTGGATGGAGAGATGGGTAGCTCGGGGATTCTATCACGGCCTCTGCCACGTCCCCAGCGACGACCTCAGCCACGACCTCGGCCACGACCGGTGTGTTCTGGAGCTGGCTGTAGCCCAAGACGGGCAGTAGTTCTTTGTCTTGTCCGGGAGGCCACTGGCTCGCCTCGCCGAGAAGCATTGATATTGTCAAAAGGTGGAATGGCCACCATGTTACAGGTGCAGCGCCGAAGCATTTCTTCCAGCTGCTCTGTGGTGATCTCCTTATCTTTATAACACAAGGATAGCTCATCAGGGATCACGAGTCTTTCGCCGTTCTTGAGCTTTTGGATCATCTCTTGGACCCAATTTCTGAGGCGGGCTCGTTTCTGTATTTCTTCCCACAGGATGTAGCTGTCGAGTGGGGGAGCCCCGGTAGGATGAGAAGGAACGTATTCCTCTAGGTTGTCAATGAGTAGCTGGAGCCTTTGGAGAGGCGTTGGCTCTGCTGGCGATTGTAGGGCGGCTGCTCGTTCAGCTTGTCTCTTGAGCTGCCTTATGAGGTTCTTCCTCCTATTTCTCTCTTGTCTCTTGGCAATGGCAGTCTCCAAGGGAGTAGGAGGGAGAGGTGCTGTGGCCGGAGTTGATAAATCCTTGTGAGGATATCTCCGAGCTGGTGTCTTTGCTGGGCGGGATCGATGACTCTTCTTCGCTTGGATTTCGATCTAGGCGCCTTCGGCTTGTTGTATCTGGAAGGTGGCGTTGATTTCCTGCTTGATTACCTTGAGTGGGAATTGTTGGTATGCCGGGATACTGGGGCTGGCATCCGAAGACGTGTGCGCGGTTTGGTGACTTACCCGCGATGGCGACGGGAGCCTACGAGGAGTCGGTAGGCTAGTGCTGGCGTCCGAAGATGTATGCGCGGTTTGATGCCTTAGCCGCAGTGGCGACAGCTTTTGTTGAGGAGCGGGGCAAGAGATATGCTGGTTGTCTTGCTCCTTAGCCTTGCCTTCGTGATCATGCTGAGGGCTGGGTCTAATGACGACTGGCGGCGCCGCGAGACATTATTGCTCTACATGATTGTCCCAACTCTACGGACCGGCTGAGCCTTGTGGTGGCGGGCCCGCCACTTGAATTGAAGCCGCTGAAGACTCCGAAGATGCCTTCTTTGTACTCCAAATTGTGTCAACAAGTAGGTAGAGAGGACCCGACGGCCCATCCGCTGAGGATATGCGACGAGGTTGAGGCGGGGCCTCACCCTGCTTTTGCTTTCCCTTCCTATCTACGGCTGTCGGAGGCGGAGATAGGACGGGAGGATGACGAGAGAGAGCTGAAGAGCCCATTGTCGTCTCACCCACCAAAACGTCCTCTCGGCCGAGAAGGACCCGGAGGAGCCTGGCAGTGTCTTCTTCAGGGAAAGGGAGAGACTCCAGCTCCCGCCAGGACCGCCACCGCGTGGCCGAAGTGAATGGGGTTGGCTGGCTAGGTGCTGATGTCTGGGAGCCCAAAGGGGCCGGAGGAGCAAGAGGATGGATGACATTGACCGAGAAGTTGGTCGGCTCCGTCTCTTGACTGGCATCCTGCTCCCTACGCCTCTGCAATCGCTCGAGCGCCTCTCGGTTGTCAGTCCGAAACTCGAGCCATTCTGGAGGATGCTGGTAAGGCAGCCTGTGCCCATTTTCTTGAGGGGAGTCTGGCCGCTCTGGCGCACTCCTGGCGGTGCTTAGGGTCTCTTTGACAGCTTGCCGAAGCCTGACAAGTGACATAGAGTTTCCTTGCGCATCGATCTACTCCCATTGGATCTGTTCCTGGATGAGGTGTTGGACTTTCTGTAAGACCCCGGATAATTAATAAAATATTCTAAATGAATAAAAAAAATTAAGCTATATATATATGTTTAGAGGTACTTAATGAACTTTAAAACCAGCCAAGAGAAATACATAAATGGGCCTTACACTTCAGGGAACAATTGGGCCAAAATGAAATAACGCCCTTCATTAAGACGCTAATTATAGTAATAATGCCCTTATCATGGGCGCTAATTAGTACCAAGAAAAATTGGAAATAAAGCGGCGAAATATAGAAAAGTAAAAGACGACCTTGGTTAAGGCGTTATCTAATGAAAACACACCCTCGAGTAAGGCGCTATTTAGTGAAAAACACACCCTTGCCTCAGACATCATTTTCCCTGAGAGTTAAATAAGAAAACCGTGCAACCCATTAAGGCATGTTCGGTCGATGCATGGCTAGTGTTAGGGTTTCCCTATGCAAATGGAAGCATGTGGCTGCTATCTAGGAAGGGAGAGGACCATGCATAGTAGGTTTAAAACCCTGCCAAACTTGATTGTAAATCCCTTCCGTAACTAAGCATTTGAATCCCCCAGAACCCACACAACCCTATAAAACTACGTCTCCGTCGACCGTAGCAACGTTACTGCTGTATTGACTTCCTCCTGCTGCTACCGCGATCATCTTCCCTCTGTTTCCTGTTGCTGCGAACGTGAGGAAGTGGAAGAAACTCTTCTTCCTCCTGTTGCAGTCGAAGGCTCATCTCTCCTATCCTTCCTCCTTGCTGGCTGTTACGAGAAGACTGCACCTTCTCCATCCCTCTGCTTCCACTCTTCTTCCGGCAGACTGCAATGTGAAGGACGAGCATCTCCTTCCTCACCTGCATCCTGCCGATTGCCTGAATGAGAAGAAGCACCCCATCTTCTTCTCCTGTTGTAGCTAGGAAGCCTGGGCACCAACTTCTTCTTCCTCAACTTCATCCTGCAAGCAACCACCACACTCTGTTCAAAATAGAGTATCGGTTCATCGTCTGTCCATCGTTTAATCTTCAACAAGAGGTAGGTTTTCTCAAGGATTGTAGCCCAAACTAGCATAAAAATTTATGATAATATCATCTATAATTCATGCATATAGTTTTACTGCGATTTAGAAGTTTTTTGGAAATTTTGGAAAGAGGCGACCCTCTCTAGGGCGCTAATTCATGTTCTGACGCTCGACCCAAGAGTCGTTAATTTTAAGAAATTGATAAATACTCATGTTTATCCTGGAAAGGAATGAATTAACGACAGCCAGTAGGTCATCTTTTATGAAAGTGACGCCCCACCCAAGGGTGCTATTTTAAATTAATGGCTTAGGATAAGTCGTCATTTTCCTGAAATTTCTAAAAGTTATTAAATTCTGGTAAATGGTAAATAACGACACAGTGCAAGTCGCTTCTTTGTGAAATAACGCCCCTGCCTAAGGCGCGTTTTCTTGAAATACAGAATTGGGTAAATTGCAGCAACAATAGAAATTACAGATGGGACGAGTGTTCCAGCAGTCGTCAATTAGTAAAGAAACGGCCCAGAGGAGGTCGTGAATTTATTAAATAGTGACTTGGCGTAAGTGGATGCAATCTCGGAGCATTGAAAAGTCCTGAGCGCTTTGACCTAGCGTAGGCCCCATGGAGGCGCTTTGACTCCTTGGCTATGGCGACCTCGGGGGGGCCCGTCGTGGCCCCCTCTGTTGCAGCAGCTGCTTCTTCATCCCTTCCCGCCTTGGTTTCTTCGTCCCCCGCTGTCCCCCCGGGGAGAAGTCGCACTTTTGCTGAAGCTCTTGCCTCGTCGTTGTTGCCGCCTGTCGTTCCTGGTAAGGTCCACGAGCCAGCGCTTACGGATGGTGGTGAACCGGCTGTCTTTTTCTCTACTGAGGAACTTGCAGCGTCTATGATGCCTTTTGCTTTTGCACTGGTGGCTTGTACGCCTCAAGGAAGACCTGCTTTCCCTGAGATCAGGGCCCATCTCACTAATCGGTGCAGCTTCAAGGAAGATTTTATGATCAGTGCTTTGGACTCCAAGCACTTGCTTCTGCAATTCCACAATCAAGAGGATTATTTACAGTTGCTTCTAAGAGAACATCTCTATGTTCATGGCAAAATTTTCCGGTTCTTTAAGTGGACGATGCAATTTTCACCAAATGAAGATTCCTCTATTCTGCCGGTATGGATCTCTTTCCCTGGGTTGCCTGTGAATCTTTTTGTGGAGTCTATGTTGCGTTCTATTGCCGGGAACATTGGGAAGGTCTTGAAAATTGACGCCTCCACTCTAAATCTTTCCAACACGATGGCTGCCCGTGTATGTGTTGAGTTGGATATCCTGAAGTCTCACCCACATAGACTGTGGGTTGGTTTTCCTGGGGGAGGGACCTGGCAAGATATTCTGTACCCTGAGCTTCCCACTTTCTGTTCGAGTTGCTCCAGACTAGGTCATTCATTGAACGATTGTAAAGGTAAAATGAGTCAGACAGTGGTATATCCTGAAATGTCACAGGCTACCTCTAGACCTATTAAAAATGTCTGGAAACCGGTGGCTAAGCTGAACACAGGTGCTAAAAGGAATGCTGGAAATGAAGTGCCTCCTCCTGTTAAGCTTTCGATTTCACATGAAACTTCGGGTGGTGATGTTGTAGGGGCTTATCCGAATGCTCATCCAAACAGTGAAGAAGATATGATGCCCCTCTCAAAGATTGCGGGGGAAAATGCTTCCGAATTAAAAGAAATTTTCCCTGTTTATCAAGGAAATTCAATGCATACACATATGGATGTCAGTGCCCAAAGGGCACAAACTGACACAACTAAAACTGCTAAAGTAAATTTGGCTGAAACCTCACTTAGATTGAATTTAGTAGATTCTTCTTGTCGGAACACTGAGATTCCTCCAGAAACAACTATTGCTCCTATTAGAGAGCTCCCTTCAGGACAAAGTTTTGATGGTAATGGTCTTATTGCTCTTGTTCCGGAATTAGCCATTGTTGACCACCAAACTATGATCACACAACAGGTTCCTTTGCTTGCCTTAAGCAGCCAGCCGGATTCACTGCCTTGCTCTCAGAAACTACAGCAAAGTGTGGAGTTGACAAATATACAGAACATTGCAAACGCAGCAGTAATTGAAAACTCCAGGAATATGCTCAATGAAAATACAGGTGTCAAAACTAGATCCATGACCAGGACTGGATCTTCCGTGTCTCTTCCTCTATCCAAATCCTAATGAATTTCATCATATGGAATATTAGAGGAATAGGAAATTATATTTCGATTGGGAGGGTTAAATTTTTCATTAAGTCCCATAAAATTGACTGTATTGTTGTGCTGGAGCCCAAAATTCATGTCAGTAAAATGACTCACATATGTAGGAAACTAGGAATGAGTAACTGTATTGCCAACTGTGATGATATGGCTCATATTTGGATTTTCTGGAGAGACCCCCTGGACTTTTCTATTGTCAATTCGGATGAGCAGCAAATTACTCTTACACAAACTGGTTCTATCTGGCCTCTTTTCCACCTATCTTTTGTTTATGCAAAATGTTCCATTCTAGAGAGGCAGGCTTTGTGGATGTCCCTTCTATCAGTGCATTCTCAAATCTCAGGGCCTTGGCTAGTGGCTGGGGACTTTAACTGCATTATGTCAGTGGAGGAAAAAATTGGTGGAAATCCACCAAATTTAGGTGCAATCTCTGACTTTATTGAGTGTGCTTCAGATTGTGCTTTATTTGATGCAGGTTTCATGGGATCACAGTTTACATGGCATAACAACCAAAGTGGGTGTCATGGTATCTGGGCTCGGTTGGACAGGGTTCTCATAAATTAAGATTGGCAAAATCTATTCCCAATTTCTATTGAACATTTATCCAGGGAAGCTTCTGATCATGCACCCCTATTGGTGAAATTGCTACTCAAGAACACCTTTAAGAGCCGATTTTATTTTCAGAATATGTGGACTGTGCATGAGAATTTTCTTATGGATGTTAATACCTGTTGGAATACCAGCCCTTTGGCATCCTCCCCTATGTCCACTCTATACTTGAAGCTCAAATACTTGAGGATTATACTTCACAATTGGAACAAGCAGACTTTTGGTCATGTTCATTTGAATTTGATGGCATCAGAGGACGCGGTTCTAAAAGCTGAACACACTTATGATATACATCCTTCTCTGGAAATTCACAACATTTTAGGAAAGGCCAAATCCCTCCAATCTGAAAGGCTTTTACATGAGGAATGCTTTTGGAGACAGAAGTCAGGGATTAGATGGTTAAAGGAGGGGGACAGAAATACTAAATTCTTCCATACTTCGACCAAAGCCAAAAGAAACAAACAGTATATTCCTCAGCTCCGAAACTCAGCAGGCATGTTAACCTGAGATCATGAAGATATGAAGAGCATTGCTGTTACCCATTTTCAGTCTGCATTCTCTTCTCAGCTGCATCATATAGAGGAATCCTCCTTAAACTGCATTCCGAATTTAGTTACCCAGCAAGATAATTTAATGCTCTGTGTTGTTCCTACTGAACTGGAAATAAAGGATACTGTCTTTGCACTCTCTGCTGACAGTGCACCAGGGCCGGATGGATTCACGGGTGCTTTCTTCCATAAGGCTTGGCCAATCATTTCTGATGTGGTTGTAAGGGCTGTTCAAGAAGCATTTACAAACCCACAGCCCCTCCCAAGATTTGTATCTTCCACTGTAATTGCTTTAATTCCAAAAAAACCAAAGGCAGTGGATATTTCGGACTACAGGCCGATCAGTCTATGTAACTTCTTTTATAAGATCATCTCATCCATTGTCAATAAAAGACTGGCCACAATCCTACCAAACATAATCTCGCAGGAACAAACTGCTTTTGTAAAAGGGAGGCACATAACTGAAAATATTGCTTTAGCTCAAGACTTGACTCAGGAATTAGGCAGAAAAAACAGAGGAAAGAATATCATCTTTAAATTAGACATGGCCAAGGCCTATGATAGACTTGAATGGGATTTCCTGTTTGCTGTTCTGCAAAGATTTGGTTTCAGTCTGTCTTTCATACAGCTGATTGGCAAGCTTATCCAGAATTGTTGGTTCTCAGTCTTATTGAATGGTGATGTTGCTGGATTTTTTAAATCATCTAGGGGTGTTCGGCAGGGTGATCCGGTTGCCCCATCCTTATTTATTATTGCTGAGGAAAGTTTGAGCAGATCTTTAAAAGAAGCTCAGTTAAATAGATGAATTGAAAGTTTTCAAGGGCCTCGGAGGTGTCCCACTGTTTCCCATCTATTATTTGCAGATGACACTTTGATATTTAGTAAGGCTAGCCTTGCATCTGTCAGGTATTTACTGAAGCTGCTCAAAACTTATGAACGGGGGTCAGGTCAGCTTATCAATACCAGTAAGAGTGGTTTTCTCTTACACCCTAAGACAAATGATCCCACTGTCCATCGGATATCCAGGCTAACTGGTTTCACCAGACACAGTTTCCCACTCAAATATCTTGGATTTCCTCTGGTTCTAGGCCGCAGCAAAAAAGTGCATTATGCAGGTATCATTCACTCCATTCAAAAGAGGATCTCTGGTTGGAAATCCAGTCTCCTATCACAAGGTGCTAAGTTGACTTTGATAAAGCATGTTCTCACCTCAATTCCTATTTATTCCCTATCCACTGCACCTCTTCACTGTGGTACTCACCACCTGCTGGAGCAGTCTTTTGCAAATTTTTTCTGGGGCTCCTCACCGAATGGGAACAAAAGACATTGGAGATCCTGGGACATAATCTGCAGACCTATATCTCAGGGAGGTCTTGGAATTATGTCTCTCAGGCAGATGGACATTGCTCTAAGAGTTAAGATGCTATGGCAAGCATTGCATTCTAACTCCTTGTGGGCAACTTTCTTCAGAGCTAAGTATATTGGGCAGCGCCACTTGAGAGATGTGAATTTTAATAATATGGCTGGACCTGCCAGACGAAGTTGGATCAAGGCAAAACAGATTGTTCTATAATTTCAAAAGATCATCATTGGAGATGGGAAGCACACAAATTTTTGGTATGATAACTGGATTGGAAAGAACTGTCTATCAGATTTTGTACCTCCCAACAGTATCCCAAATTCAAACATTACTGTTAATGAGTTCCTGCTGCACTCCCCAAGAGAGGAAACATATTTAATGGACAGATTTATGCCTGTTAATCTTAAAACAACAATTATTCACACCACTCTCACCCCTGATACTGACCTCCCAGCATGAGTCTGTCCTCCACAGGACATTGCTCGGTGGCTTCCACTTACAAAGTACTTTCTGAAACTGCCTTCAATCAGCCATTCACTCAATGGCCAAGGCTTTGGTCTCCATGGCTTCCAACCAAAATTTTAGTTCATCTATGGAAAATTCTACATAACAGCCTCCCTGTTGACACAAATGTCCAACGTCTGGGTATCCAAATGTGCTCTAAATGTTCCTGCTGTCAGGCCCATCAAGGGGAAAGCATAAACCATATTTTCATTCATAGTGAATTAGCATCTCACATATGGTCTTACTTCCAATCTATGGGGCTGCCATTGGAAGGAAATACTGTCACATCCTTCATTTCAAATGCTGCTTGCCACATAAAGGTGAATTCAGCTCATGGGCTCCTAATCCAAGCAGTGATTGGCTTTGGTTGCTGGGATATTTGGAGAGCTAGGAACTCTGCGAGATATGAAGGCAGTACTATATCCAAAAGCCGTATTCTCCACCAAATTATTGCAAAAGTGAAGTAGGCCTGCACAAGTGCATCTTACAAAGAGCATGATATTAGCAAACGGAGGATTCCTGATTCCCTAGGGATCTCTGCCTCAAGTTCAATTGGTGCTCAGCTGAAAGCAATTAAATGGGTATCTCCCCCTTGGCCATTCTTAAAATTAAATACTAATGGGGCATGCAAGTCCGATGGAACCTCTGGAGGAGGTGGTGTCATCAGAGATCATAATGGAAATGTCCTCCTAGCATTCTCCCACTTCTATAGTCAGGCCAACAGCCTGGTAGCAGAGGCAAGAGCTCTTACTGATGGAATTCATTATTTGCATACTATTTTAGACCACCCAGCTTATATTGAATGTGATTCCCAAGTTCTTGTTCGAGTTATTAACAAGGATTACCAATGTCCATGGTCAATTCTTTCTTATGCAAGAGACATCTGGAGATCTACTACTCATTTTGACAAGATTGTTCACACTTACAAAGAAGGAAATAAAGTAGCGGATCTACTGGCCTCCTTAGCCTGCTCCTCCAAATGTAATGTTTTTCTCTCCTACAATGAATTACCCCCTATTATAAAGGGAGAGGCTCGAATGGATAAGCTGGGTATGTCCAGCATCCGACAGATGTAATCTTTTTTCATCCTATTCAGTAATAAAATTCACCCCCTAGTGGCTGATGGCCCCCCCATCTGCCTCTAGGTAGGGCTTTTTGGATTAAAAAAAAAAACTTGGCGTAAGTCACAAATTTCCTGCATATTTATTTCCACGGCTTTCTGTGAACCGAGGGTTATATATATATATATATATATATATATATATATATATATATATATATATATATATATATATATATATATATATATCGGCACTATATTCCATTCCGTGAGTATAGTCCCATGTTTCACGATGATTTGTCGCATTACCCACTAACTCTCGGTGACATACAAGCCCTCCATTGGACATTCCGTTCCTTTGGACTGACGAGTTAGTCATTTGGACCTCCGTAAGTCTCCTCGTAGCCTTGGATTCTCTCAAGGCCAACTGAGCTGGTTGTACCTTAAACACCTTGTACCTTTTGATTGCCACGTCTTGTGGTAAATCGGCCCTCTCATGGTGCCATCTTGGTCCATGAGAGAAGAATCTTAGCCTGTGGAATGATGATATTCCACTAGGCAATGTCTTGGATTGAGTCCCTTATAGATAGGGTCAATCTCTCAGCTTGATTCATGCCCCTTGATTGGTGACAGGTTTAGTCATCCACTCGAGTTATCACGGCTACCTAGTTAAGGTACCGAATCTACCCAGGTTATCGACACGTCATGATTCTCGTTGGTTTTATCATTGTCCATCTAATGTTCTTCCTTGAATTCCGTGGAACCTATCCACGAATCTGCCTTGATATCCTACATAAGTTTGTTCTTGGAAATCCATGGCTATCACTAAAGTGGTTGTCTAGATATTACATGTAACAATGTCCGCGCATTTAGGGCCCGATCTGGTCCTGGGAGGAGCACCCGAAAGTACTTGTGCCCATGGGAGTTATATTGATCACGGTGTGGCATTACACCGAAGTACTTGCTTGAATCTATGACTCTCCACTATATCTCTATCTCTCTCTCACGTGCTAGACTTGATTGACTTGACATGACTTGCGTGGCCCGGAATGGGCAAAGTACTTGCTTGCTTGCTAATAGCCATTATCTCATGACATGAAAGACTTTATTGATATACTTGGTACTCGTTCAAATACTTGAAATCTTGAATACGTGAAATTCCCTATCTTGGATCAACAGTTATTTCCTCTTGTTATCATGTTCAAATTCGACAGCACTTCATTTTTACATGATTTACATGCTAAACTTGCATTTTCATTTGAAAAAGGTAATTACTTAAACCAGTTGCTAGTTCTTGAGATATAATTCCTACTGAGCGTTCGCTCATCAAGTTCTTTTCCCCAACCTTTTCAGGTAATACGGACCCTGACTCGGACTCGGATGGGCAGGAGCAAGAGTGACGAGCGTAGAATCTGCAAGCGCCATGCTGCTATACCTTATCATGTCGAGTCGTCCTTAGTTTATTCCTTGGAGGCTTGTCGTTAGATATTTTGTTATGTCTAGAGTTGTTACATTTAAGGCTTGTGGGCCTGATTAGAATTGTATCGTCTTGGAGTTATGTGACTTTGTTTAATGGTTAAGTTGTTATCGATGGTATTAGTATATGGTTAAGTTTTAAAATTCTCATCTTATTGCGCACTCTGTTGTGGTGTAGAAATTCTACTAGCTCTGATTGACATGATTGATATAAACGCGTCACGTTCTCCCGGGTTCCTTCCGCGCTCGGGGCGTGACAGTTTTTGTGGTATCAGAGCCTAGGATTTCAATTCCTAGGAAACCCAAGTCCAAGGATAGGTTGTTGGCACCCAAAATATGATCATCGGCGACCAAGCCACAAAGACAAAGGACCCGGCCCGCTGAAGCATGGAAGCCGATAAAGATCAACATATCAAAGATTTCTCGAGCTGCTAGAGCCTCGAGTCATTCCGTATGGACACGGGGACTTCACCTCAGGAGAGCCGAGACAAACTCACAACCAACCGGTAGTGCGACCAAGCCTGCCCAATGAACCGGCATCGACTCTGTCATGCCGCATACACTACACCCGTTGTCCGATCAAGGACAGCGGTCAACCCGGTGGCTACCCACCTCATGAAAGGCTCTCCTGAAGATAAAGGAGTCCCCCCTGGCCTTCCAAAATGGAAGACCGAAAGCTCTGTCGGCGGAAGATCCCGATCGCTCGGCATGGGCACGGCTTCCCGCCAAGATGGGCCTATTACTGGCCGAATGATCGCCCAGCGCAGGCGGAACTACCTCTGGTGTTATCCAACCCCCTAGAGAGCTCTGGGTACGAGCCAAGCCAGACCAACAGCATGGATCGTAGAGCCGAAGGCCGTGTCGGCGGAAAGCCCGTACGATCAAATCAAAGCTATCTGGAGTCTCAAGAACGGCCGTACGTCGACCTGGGAGCTTCGACAAGACATCCCGCCAAGGTTTCGAGGGGCATTGGCGAGATAATGTTCACGGTGACTCCCGGAATCATCCCCGGACTCATCGACTGGCTTGAAGTGCACGAGGAGCATTAGCCCGGCACGCCTTAAACCGGCGCACCCCTCATTCTATGCCCCTAATCCCGGCGCGCTAAATCCCCTACCTTCCGCCCTCATCACGGCGCGCAAGTCACTCTATCGGATGGCGTCTTAAACCGGCGCGATAGGTTGATGAAGACTCCTCCCGGCGTGCCAAAAGCTCACGCCGGATGCAAAGCCTCCAACCTATTATATAAATGGGTGAGGTTCGATTGAAAGAAAACGGAAGACGGAAGAGAGAAGAGGAGAGAGGCAGATCAAAAAAAAAGAGATCAGAAGATACAGAGAGCAAAAAAAGGGGAGAGAAAGGCTTCTCGAGAGGGTTTTCTCCTAAAGCAGAGAGGGAGTAGGGTTCCTTCAGAGGAGCTTCCGCCAGCCGTCTTCCTTTCTCTACGATACCCTGTTTCAAGAACAGGTGGGCGCCGGTGCCGATCTTCCCTCTGCTTCCCATGGATTCCTTCTTCTGAGACTTCCACCCATCGAATGTAAGCGAGGGGGGGAGGAGCGACGATGATATGAGTCGATTCTCCTCCCCCCTCTACGTGATTTCTTTTCTTTGTTCTTCCCCTATTGTTGCACTCCGAGCGTCCTCTGCCTATGATATTGTAGAACGGCGACCGAGCAATGGTGCCGGTGCTGTACTCTCACCATGTAAATGCTAAACCATTCCCGTTTCTGGGATGGTAATAGATGTGCATGTGTGAATGCTCAAATGAATGGGTCGAATGAATGATCTTCAGCCCCCCTTTTCTATCTATGCCAATGTGTGTGTCTGAGTTCTTCTCTGCGTAGTTCTCTGATTCCAGTTTCTCCGAAGTCTCTATCATGCCCCGAATCATCGTGGGCTACAGAAACACCCCTCCCCAGGGGCTTTTCCTTCGTTCATTCTCATGTTTGATTCAAGGGTCTTCGTACCCCCCTTTTTTTTCATGGACAGAGCTGTGCTTCTGCGCATGCCTCTCTCTGCCGTGCTGTCAAGGGCTTAACTCCCATTAATCTCTCTCTTCGTGCCGCCCTGTCGCTCGTGAAGTGAGGATGTCCTTCGGGATTGCAGGGTTCATCCCCTGAATGTCACTTTTTAACTGTTCGAGCATATGCTCCTGCAATGGGCCCTTCTCATTTATGCGTTTACTACCTCTACGCATCATGATCGTTCGAACTGTTCCGAGATTTTCTCATCGTTTTAATCACCCGGGGAGGGGGACATTCCCTTATCGCTTCGTGGAATTGCTAGGCGACCGGGGGCTCTATCTCTCGATGGTAGATGCTTCCTCGGGGCCATAGCGGACAATGACAGGGGCCTTAGCCCAACGAGCTTAGCCCCGACAATCGGAGGTCCGATCAAGGCCAAGGGATGTATGCTTCTCGTAGGCTAGCCCTCGGAGCCCCACTCTCCTAACGGCCGGTCCCTTCAGCGGATGTGCCATAATCTGTGGGATGTCCACCCCTCGCAGGCTAGTCCTCGGGGTGATGCTCCCATCATCAATGGCTTCATCTCTCTGTCTTTTCCCTTATGGAACCTTGGTGCCCCTAGCAGGCTAGTCCTTGGGGTATCCTATCCAATGGGGTTTGCTGGCTGCCTTCGTGTAGACCGGCGGTTTAGGGGCTTGTTCCATAGGTGAGCATGACCCCGCTTCTCCCCTGCAACTCTTCAGGTTCAGGGGAGATGATGTCTAATTTTGGACAGATTAATAATGAATAAACCATAACGAAATACTCATTCTGGACCCAATTATCCCGGTGCTCGAGTCGGAACCTCGCACTGGCTTATCACGTCATTCTTGGAGGGTTCTGGACTTCAATTTAATAAACAATTGGCCTCAAATGGCTTCAAAACCCTCAACATAAACTTAACAAACTCAAATGATTTGAAATTCATCGAAAATAAGCTAAAACAGCGCGGCCTTAACCCGGCGCGCCCTAATACGGCGCGGTACCCCCCCCCCCCCGCGCCGGATTAACCCTACACTCAAAAAACAAAAAAACTTCCTTGCGCCTTTCCGGCGCGCTATGAACCGGCGCGCCCCAATCTTTTGCGCGCCGTTTTAACCAGCTATATGGCCGCGCCGTATTAGCCGTTGTACCTACTTTTTATCACGCCGTATAAGCTACCTATCGCATGGCCACGTCGATTTTGAGACCTTTTACTGCTTTAATTGTTCATTTGCCTCGGAGTGGTTCTCGTCCCTCAGGGTTGATGTCAATAAACCACAATTGGTAATAAATTGAATAAAGGAAGGGCCGAGCGAGTCCAAACTATCTTGTTATCATATCTTCATTACCATGTCCGTTAGCATTTTGCTCTCGCTATCATATTTGTGCTGCCTTCCCTCTCCTTGATGGGGAGTAATAAATGTGGCTGATCATCATTTGCTTCCATGATTCTATTATCATGCTTAATATAGTCATGAACGTCATGTGTGCATGCATGCATAGATCCTCGGGTATATTAAATGGCGTCGACAGAAAGCCGGATTACGTCCGGTCGGAAGTCTTCACTATGCGCAACAATGGTCTTCAGACCTATGTCCTCTGCCACGTACCGAGGATCCATAATCCTATGAACTATGCATCTTCTGTACGATAAATATATGCATCCTGCATGCCTTTGTCATGATCATCATGCAGCTCTTTTTAATTCGGCTTCGACAGCCCGTTATCTCGGCAATTAATCAAAGGTGTTCCCTCCTCGTGGGGGATGTAATTAACGCCATAGCCTTTATGGTATGGCGGACTGCTGGTGCCGACCGAACCTCACATTCGCCCGACATGGGTCAGAATGAGCACATCACAAATTCGTCACTCATGTGACTGGCACGCCCGCATCGTCAATTGATCATTTGACTACCAGTCAGTCAGTTGGTCGATCGACCCGCGCGAAAGAAAGAAAAGGTCGCGAACAAGTCTGGCACGCCCGGTGGGACCAGTGTGACCTTTCATCTCTTTGCCGGGATATTCGGACTTCGTAGCCCTCTCAAGAGCTACTGAATATTGCCTTGTTTGTCTGTGCAGGCGGATCAATGACGATCAACGGGATAACTGGCGTTGACTTCGATCTGTCGATAGTTGCTGGACACGCGCAAGGGTACCTGGCGGTACCCATGGAATTCGGCAGCTTCCCTGCCGCTGTGGGCTTCCCCAACTTTTTGGGGTTAGCCTTTGTAGATATGCTGGAGGTCGAAGCCCCAGAACCTGTCAAGGAAGCTGTAGAGAAAATGGAGCCTCTGAAGGTTCCCTGCTGCAAAGACTTGTCCGAAAGTCCGGCCCGGCCGCTAACTGTCTGGTGCACCACGTCATACATGGGACCCACCCCAATGTCAGCAACAAACACCCTGGAGGACGCCAGCGTCGCCAGGCCCGCAAGAATGCTGTTGTAATCACCGGAACTCTGTCTCAGTCTGGGAAATCTATGCTAGTTGGAGGTATGCGCGTCTTCCTCAGCGGACGCACTGCACGGGTGACCCCGGACCGAGTCATCTCCAACATTCCTGTCCACAATGCCTATCAGGCCCTCGCCGGAAGGAGGGCAGAAATAGAAGAAGCCGGCCACTATGGCCAGGAAAGCCCGGCACCCAGGCCGAGGAAGTTTAAACAGGTGTGGGTTCCCAAGCGGATCCGACCTGCCCACCAGCTAACTCCCATCCGCCGTCGTCTTGTGAACGACGAGGCGGAAGTGAGAAGAGAAAGGGGCCTGCCCCCGAAGGAGGAAGAAGAGGTGGTCGCGGATCCTCCGTGCCACAGAAGTTTTCGGGCCGCGGCCCGTCAAGCCAATGTCCCTGCTGCGGGACGAAGATTCAAACAGCCTGCTGACAGAGCTTGGCTGGCCTATATCCCTCCCGCTGGAGGTCGACAATCACCCCCCGTCCTACATCAAGAACGGGGTTGAGAAGAGATGACCTGCTTGGTCAGAAATTATTTCCGAGGCTTAGGCAACCCCTCACTCGGACAGCAGCGACTGATGCAGACAGTCGCCACTGGGGAAGACTACTGCCCATCAATGGCAGATGAAGGAAATATGGGAGATAGAATGATGGTGTCGTTAGTCGACGACAATGGATATAATGACGGCTTCGAGGTCGAAGCCGATGAAGCCTTCCCCGAGCAGGAAGAAAGAAGAAGAGTTTCTGTGATCGAAAGGCTGACCTTTCCGCAGCAAGCCAGAAGGAGGGTCTATCAACAAAAGAGAAGGATGCAGGTTTTCACCTACAACATGGCTGGTATATCTAACCGTATGGGGAGCTTCCTGAAGACCCCCGAGAATTGGCTCAATTGGCCGCACGGCCAGGGCCAACTACCCGCAGAACAGAAGCAGCAAGAGAGCTTCTGATGATGGTTAAAGGGAAACAGCACCAGGTCTATCCCCACTGGGATGACAAGGCCCATGTCTTGACCGCTAATGTGGTGACGGCGGAAGAAGAAGACGACGTCCTCCTCGACATCCTGCCTGAGGGTACGTCTGGGGAGACAACAGAGGGTATCCCCACCACTATAGACCCATCAGTTCTGATGCTACTACAAAAATATCAACGGGAGATAGACTCTCTGAAGAAGCAGCTGATGGAAAAGACTGAACATTCATCGGCTTCTAAACCACCCGAAGTCCAGGGTGAGTCATCTCGGGGAGCGGCTCGTCGTGACGACCCTCCACCGCTCTATGCACTGTCCCAGCCATCAGAGCCAAGCATGGCGACGGCACAACAGCGGCCACCACAGCCTCAGCCGCTGCTACCTCCGGTGCTCCCTCAGGTGCACCCGACACCCCCGCTGCTGCGTCCTCCACAGGCGACCACCCTGGTCACCCCATACTTGCAGCCGGCACACTTCTATCCAGAACCGGTTGACCCCACGGTCGTGAACCGGATGATGGTGGAGAGGATGATCGAGCTGAAGCTCGCAGAGAAAAGTGAAGGTGACTATGTCGCATTTGATGCCTATCGGGTGCCCTACCCGCAACACCATGCGGCTAAATGACTTCCCCCGGGGGTCAACAAGCCGCCTAAGTTTGACAAATTCAACGGGAAAGCGTCCCCTAAAGAGCATATTGCATATTATATGACCGTTATGGGTGATCTGGCCACCGACGAGTCATATTTGCTGAAGTTCTTCGGGTCCTCGCTGACAGGGCTCGCATTTGAATGGTACTCTAGCCTCTCAGCCGGGTCAATCAGTGATTGGTCGGATATGCAGAGAAAGTTCAGAGAAAGATTCCATGTCACAGAGAGGGAGGTCACAGTGGCCGAACTCTACTCAACAAAACAAAGGGCAGATGAGACAGCCATTGATTACATCAAGAGGTGGAGGAACCTCGGAATGAGATGCAAGCGGCCCCCGCATCAGGAGGATGCGGTACAAATATGCAAACAAAACCTCAGGAGGGAGGTCCTGGAGAAGATGATTGGAATGGAAATACGGTCGTTCAACCGGCTGAATAATGTGGTGGCCGAAGTGGAGGCTTTCCTAGCCAAGCCTGTCCCGGCGTCAGCTGCCAGCACAGCCCAGAAAGGTAAGGCTGCGGAACGGCGCACCACACCTAAAGAAGCGAATGCGCTTGATATCAAGGCATTCGAACAGTAGAAGGAGAAAGGCAAGAAGGCGGCTCCCTCGCAGCCTGCAAAAGCTCCGGATGACAAAGAAGGTCCTTCGCTGAGGGACAAGATGAAGAAAGCCTACTCCTTTCCAAAGGACAAGACCCGAGTCCTGTTCGACTGGGTAATAAAATACAGCATGGTCACTCTGCCTGAGCCAAGGAGGCCAGAGGACCTGAAAAGAAAGGATAGTCCAAGAGTCTACCCCTACCACCAGATGTTGGGACATCCAATCGAAGACTGTTATGTTTTCAAAGACATCATCGAAGGAATGATAAAGAAGAATGAAATAGAGCTGGGAGAGTACAAAGTAGACCCTCCTCAGCCACATGAAGCTCCTCCCAGGAGAGCAGCAGTCAACATGGTCTCCCTCTACCAGGCATTACCTGAGGAGATCTCTGAAGCAAGCACACAGAGCACCTACGAAATCCATTTCCTGGAGCCCGTGAAAGAACAGCAGGGGTGGCAGCAGATCCCTGTAAAGCACAAGAAGAAGAGGGCATCCCGCCCGAAAGAGGGGGCACATATCCGTGGCGTTACACCCCGGCCTGCTCCGCCAGTGGTAGCACCCGTATGGGTCACTCCAACTACAGCCATCAGAATACATACACCTAACAGGAGGAGACAGACTCCGCTACCAGTAATCAAGGAAACCAATCCTGGGGTCCTTCGACTACAGCACCTGATTGAAGGGCTGGATGAATATGTGCAGCCCGAATTGAAACCTCTGTTGGTACGGGACCACGTCCCATGGCAAGAGCTGGAACAACTCTCACTCAAACAGGTGGAGGAAGATGAAGCAGCACCCCCTGAAGAGGGCAGCCTGTTCTGGGGGTAGGCACCCGCAGAAACCTACCCACAGAAACCAAAAACAAGAGAAAGGAGAAGGAGAAGAAAAGAAAGGCCGCTGGGGCCAATAAAGCACAGGTTATCTCCTGCAATACCCTGTCAGCACTCTTCAACATACCCGGAGAAGACGAAGAAGAAAAAATTTGCTTCACACCCCATGCTGGGGAGGCAAGGCCGAGGCCGCAACTGCCGCACATGCCACTCGGTCGGGCCGAAAATGGGGCGCCAGCCACCACCCAACCACAACATCATGTTCAGAGGGGAGCAACCCTACAAGACACCTCCGCCGGAAGTCAAGGGAGTCCAAATCCCTCCTCCGTCAGGCCTATACAACAAGAGTGGGGGCAAGGCAGTCCCTTCATTCCTTGAATTTATGAAGATGTCAAAGGGGAAACAGCCCTGTCAAGAGGCTAACCCTACACCCGGGGCTATTCACCCGCAGCCAGCGCAATCTACTGAGGATGCAAATGTAGATGGAGCTTGCCCTACAGCAACTAATAAAGAAGACCCGACAGCCGGTGCCAGCCAAGAGGATGCCGAGTCCGAGAAAGATGAAGCAGGTCCGTCTGGACCCACAAATCAAAACCTCCCCAAGCCCAGATGGGCTGAAGAGATGAAGCTCTCCATTGTCCGGGCTGGGAGCCAAATAATGAAGTTGCTCAAGAAGCTCCCCGCTCGATTTACGATCTGGGAAATTTTCTCTTTGAGTGAAGAAACTCGACAGGCGATCATCACTGCTCTGCAGACGCCTGCTCATTTTGAAGCCTGCATAGCTGAGGCTATACCAGAAGCCAGTATGACCTTCTCTCCAGAAGACATGCTACTACCTACTGCCAGCCACAACAGGCCGCTGTATATGAAAGGGCACCTGAATGCAAGGGAGCTGAACAGAATACTGGTTGATCCCGGTGCAGCAGTCAACATCCTGCCATACACAATATACGAGAGGCACCACTTTAATGTGCATCTCGAGAAAGTCAGGGATATGCGTATCGCTGGCTTCAACCAAAAATGTGAAGTATCTATGGGAGTGGCAGAATTTACGCTGACCCTGGCAGATTTCACTACAACAGTACAGTTTCATGTCATTGACTCTCGCACCTCCTACAAGGCACTGCTCAGCCGCCCATGGCTACATGAAAATATGGTGGTGCCCTCCACGCTCCACCAATGCATCAAATACAGCCTCCAGGGGAAGGAGGATAGGATATTTGCTGATCTCCACCCATTCGAGGTGTTTGAATGTCACTTGGCAGACGCCAACCTATACACGGGGCCTCCCCGGAAGGTTTCTGAATCTAAAGCCCCTATAGAGGCATCAAAGAATAGATCGGGTGACGGTTGGTACCCACCACCGCCACATGGATACGTCAAGCCGAAGGTGGTCTCCCACATCACAGCTTCTGGAGATGTCGGCAGGGTAACACCCCCAGCATTATACCCCAAAGCTAAGGAAGTGCAGGTCAATCGACAGCACGCCCGCATCGGAGTCCCGGCCGGCCTCACCAAGCCAGTCCTCGGCCTCAACGACCCCACTGTCGAACCTTTCAAAGCTTGGGAGGTGACACAAGAAGATGGGCCCAGCAGCTTGTTCTATACAGCTGAGGAGCATCCTACTCAGGAAGACACAGACTGCAGCCTCCCCGAAGATCTAAGCAACCCGCGGGTTCCTGTCCAAGGCCTGGCATTTACAACTGATCGGATGGCCAAGATGTTTCAGAAGCAACGCATCCCTCCCGATCAGTCACAGAAGCGCAAAGAAGCTTTCCAGAAGATGTGGTATCCTGCAAATCTGGATAAGGAAATGAGACATGTCTCTCAATATCCAGGGTTGGGCTTTACCCTGGAGAAATATTATTACAGTGGGCGGTACGAGGTGGATACTATCTCCGCCTTCTATCCTACTGAAGATAGCCCTCTGGGGCAACCTGATGAGGACATCACCAGCAATTTCATTTGATCGAGGACCCCGATGCTCGCCAACTATGCTACATCTCGTTTGCCACTTTATTTCGAGTCATATGATGTAATTTTCATTTTCTTATCATGTACTTTTCCTTTTATTTGAGTCCAATACCTAGGTTAGGTAGCTATTTACCTAAGTCTTAAGTCATTATGTGTGTTATTGGGCCCAATTATATGGGCTAGGCCCAGGGGCGCCCCCTTCCCCATGGTTTAGTGTTAGTAGTCCAAAAGTCAGGGACTTAAGTTAAATTGTGGGATTCCTATAAATAGGACCCCAATCCCTCATTTGGAGGCTAATGAATTGTTGAATGAAAATTTTGAGTTGAATATTGAAACCCCTATGCTCTCTCTCTCTCTCTCACTCTACCTCTCTAGCTCTCTCTCTATTTCTCTCTCTCTCTCTCTCTCTAAAGGGGGCGAACCCCATTCTCTCTCCTCCTCTCTCCAAATTTCGAAATTCACTCTCTCTCCTCCCTATTCACCTCTAATTAAGACCCCTCCCCCTTCCCCATACCTCTCATTTAATCCCCCTCCAACCCCTAGGTGGAATCCCCTTCTCCTAGGCACCTCTCCCTCCTCCCAAGCAACCTTTCTCCTTCCCCATACAACCTTTCATTTTCCCAAGGGAGAATCCCATCTCCCAAGCACCCATTCACATCCCCAAGACACCCCGTCCCATTCCCTAGACCAGAATTAAACCCTCCATTAACCACACATTCAAATCAAAGGAGAGATCTCTCCTCCCTCTCTCATTCCCAACCCAAATTCGCAGCTCCCCCTTCCTCCACTTGCTAGACCACCTCCCAGCCCCCTTTCTGCCCCTCCCACACCTTGTATTACCCCCGAACAGACCCCCACATAGTCAGGTGCCATCCCCACACCCATCCACCCCATTTCCCACCCCATCTACTCCGTCTCCCATCACCTTTCACCACCCTATCCATCTCAATTCGCAGACAGCAGTTGGAGCTCAACTTTCAGAGGCTGCTCCGGAGTCGTTCAACATCCTCTGGAGGTGCACCATACATCGCCGGAAAGCTCTTCCAGACGGCTTCGCAACCGAGGTGGTCTCGCTGGCATCTGACATCCCTGCTATCCGGAGGACTCGTTCTCGTCCGACTGCGCAATCGGGACCTGAACCAGGACTAGAGCTGCAGTGCAGAAGCTCTCACGGTCACACCCAATCACTTCTGAAGGCGCCGCTCATCCGAGGTCTTCTACCTCCAATCTACTTCCATCAGCAGAAGACGGCACCCCGTTTGGCACCTGGTGGAACGTTTTCCAATTTTTCTCCCTCGGGTGCGCAGATCAGGCCACTCAGGACCTGACCCGACACCTACCCACTCAACGGGCTCTCTCTCTCTTCCCCGACATCGTCTCATGCCCAGCTTGGTTGCTGCTCGGAGAAGACTCGTCCACGGTCATCCTCGACTTGGTCCTGCATCATTTGGACTTCGGGAGCGGGCGTGGTAGCTTCGTCCATCTGCTGTTGCACCCTGGGAGCAGTCCAAGCCTGATCGCAGGGACCCTGTTCCAGACCCCGCCCCTAGCGGTGACGACATCGGAACCACCCACAAAAATTCACAGGCATTCTTTGGACTGTCAGTGACGTTTTGGGACTGGTTTTGTCAGTTTTTGAGTTCGGGAGCATCTGTAGGACATCCAACATTGAGTACCTGTCAGCTGACAGAACAGGCGGGCAGAACCGACGGTGGGATCAATCGGCTACCTCCTTAGCTAGTTTCCCTTCCCCGCCTGGCCGGCTTGTTGTGTCCCTATGATTTTGATGATGTCTCACACTATAAATCATTTCTTTATCTCAAGATAATCTCATGTTTCATCATGTAAGTGAATGGATTACACAGCAAGGGAATGTCATGTTCAATTGAACAATTTGACCAAATGAATTTTAGTGTTGCCTGAGTCATAATGTCTTGATGGTTTCAACACTATGAACCTTTGTTAACAAAAATGTTTATCTGTGTTAATGTAAATCCTCGAGCCACTTCAGTTAATTTTGGGAGTTGTTTTCGTGCCACTTGAGCCACACTTCGTGTTGTTTCTCCTCACTAACACGAAAAGATTTCGTGTCGTCTGAGCTTACAACACTTCGTGTTGATTTCCATGCTTGACAGGAAAACTTGTATGAGGTAATACTTCGTGTTATTCTATCCTTGTCATCTATATCTTCGAGTCCTAGTCTCGGTTGTTTAACTTCTTGTCGTGTTACTGAAGCAGCTCGAATAGCTCTGACGAACTCCGAGTCGCTTCTCTGTGAACCTCGTGTCGTTTCTCTCTGTCCTTTAGTTGCTCATCTCGTGTCATCTTTTATGTCTGCTTGTTTAATTTCGTGTCACTTACTGTTGTTCCTCGAGTCGTTCCTTTTCTTAGTGTCACTGCTTCATCACATGTCGTGATAGCCGTGTCACTCTTCTATCTTCGTGCTATTTTTCTCTTTAGACTTCGTGTCCTTCTCGCCTTGACCACACTCCGTGTCAATTCCTGTGTTTCGTCTTCATGTTGTTTTCAACTCGTGTCGTTTTCTATTTTCACCTTTGTGTTGTCTTCAACTCGTGACGGTTTCTGTTATTTGTCTTCGTGTCGTGGTCAGCCCGTGTCGCCTCATCTTCGAGTCGTTCATTCGAGCTATTTTGTGCTCGAATTATTTTTCTTATGTTTTCAAGTGTTGTTTCACTTCGTGTCGTCTTTTGTTGCCGTTTGTTAGTTCGTGTCGTTTCGTTCTAACCTCGTCCAGGTTTCTTCTAAATCGCGTGTTCTTCTATTGTTTCACTCCGTGATATTTTCTTCTCACCTGGTGCTATCCTGATCTGACCTCGTGTCACCTTCCTTGATTGTGTCAGTCTTGTCCGTTGTATCTCGTGTCGTTCTTTTCTTATCTCGTGTAGTTGTCACGTCGTGTTGTTCTCATATACCTCATGCAGCTTTAGTTTTAGTGGCCATACAGCGTGTTAATGGTTTTTATCTCCTTACAGGTACGAGGAAGAATATTCCCAAATAAATGGGCTGCACGTGATCCAAGACAAGAGGAACCAACCCAATGAGGACACGTGGCAGGAAGGTTCTGGATCGAGCGTGGGAAGCACACGCATGTTGTGCCCTATCCACCTGCTGCCGCTATAAATAGAAACCTTCGCCCACCGATGAAGGGAGATCAGAACCAAGAAAGAAAAGGCAGAATTACAGAGAGCTCGATCCAGCAGTGAAGAGAAAGAAAAAGAGAGATAGCAGTGAAGAGAAAGTAAAAGAGAGATAGCAGTGAAGAGAGAAAGAGAGTTTGCAGTATCTGGTTTTTGAAATTGCTTCCCAGGAAGCTACATTTGTATTAACTCTCAGTATCGAATGTTTTCTCGATCAGTATTTAGTTTCTTTTCTGATTTTCTTTATGTGTTCTTCGTCTAATTCTGATCTGTTCCCCTCCGGTATGTGGAGGAAGGGAGTCTAACTCCGGTTTCCCTCTGGGGTGCAGAGGAAGAGAGATCGTTGATCTCTGGTGTTGCTAGTGACGGGTTGTCATTAGCAGGTTCCCTCCGGTGTGTGGAGGAAGGGAGAGGCACTCTCCGGTTCTGTTCGTGCTGGGTGCTAGAACAGGTTTCAAGCTCTGCGGGTGGCAGAACTTGGTTGAGGGATTTGTCTCCCTTGGGTTTTCAAGCTGTTTGGCAGCAAGTTGTTCGCAGACTGAGTCTGCTGTGCTCTAGCAGTGGCTAGTGGAATCCTCACTCTAGTTGGAGTGAGGGGTGGATGTAGATTGCTGACTGCAGTCGAACCACCTAAAAAACCGGTTGTCTTCTCTGTGGTTTGAGGTCTTTATCTGCGCTCTTTATCTGTTTGTCACTTCGATTATTTGTTTGCTCAGCTCTTCATCATCATTCTCTTATTCGATCTTGAGTGGTATCTGCATTTGCAATTCTTTGTGTGCTAGTTTAGAAGGGGCATAAGCGGTAGATTTATTTTCTTGCCTAGGTTATGTAAATTTTGAGTGATCTATTCATCCCCCCCCCTTCCATATCACTCTTGCTGCGATAACATTTGGTATCAGAGCGGGTTTACGTCATGTGGACGAACGGTCAAGGAAATGGTGGTGGTCCTAGAACCTTCATGGCCGAAGGTCAATCCATTAGTCGTCCTCCTTATTTCGATGGTAGTAACTATCTGTTTTGGAAGAACAGGATGGAAGTGTTCATCAGAGCTCAGAGTCATAAATTGTGGAGAGTAATCACGGTGGGGCCATATGAGCTGCCACCAAATGAGGAAGCTTGGACAGATGATCATGTGAAGCTCTCGTCACACAACTGGACGGCGCTGAACATAATCCAGTGTGCTATTCATCCAGAGGAATATGCTCGTATATCTGCATACAGAACTGCCAAGCGAATGTGGGATGAGCTGCAATTGATCTATGAAGGTACAGCTTAAGTGAAAGCCTCGAAGGTAAACCTCTACACTTCTAAGTATGAAATGTTTAAGATGAATGCAGATGAGAATATAACCGAAATGTATGCCAGGTTATCCTTGATCACTAACACTCTTAAAGGGCTAGGGAAGGATCTTGCTGAGGCAGATATAGTCAGGAAAATCTTTAGATCTTTATCCCCGGCATGGCACACTAAGGCCATTGTGATTGAGGAGTCAAAAGATTTGACTGTCTTAACTGTGAATGAACTCATAGGATCCCTGATGACCTATGAGATGAATTTCCAAGGAGGTGGAGAAGGAAGTGAGAGGAAGGGTAAAAATGTAGCTCTAAGAGCTTCCCGCAACAAGGGTAGTAACAGTGGGAGCAGCAGCAGTACCCCCGAGTCTGAGTCCGAGCTTGAAGGTTTATCAGATCTCGACCAGGCGGAGCAGGCTATGCTCACTCGTCAGTTCAGAAAGTTTCTGAGGACAAAGGGAAAGACCTTTAGGAAGAAGAACCCACACTCTTTTAACAAGAATGCTGAGTTTACCAATTACAGGGATAGAAATCCTAAGAAACTGACTTGTTTTAACTGTAACAAACAGGGACACATGAAAGGCGAATGCCCAGAACTCCAGAAGAAAGGTCCCTATTTTCAGAAGAAAAACATAAAGGTGCAGAAGAAGAAGAAGCCACAGGCAATGGTCTGCACATGGAGCGAGGAAGAAGAAGACCCAGAAGAAGCTTCCTCAGAAGAATACGAAGATGGAATTTGTCTTATGGCAAACAGTGAAGAGGAGGTAATAAACGTCTTTGAAAATTTCTCAATTGATGACTGGGAGGATGCTTATGGTGATTTACTAGATAAATTTAATTCTCTTAGCAAAGAGCACAGAGTTCTGAAAAGAAAATCTAACATAAATATTGAAGAACAAACTCTGGTATGTGAGGAAAATGCAAAGCTAAAAGAACAACTAGAAGAAATGACCTCACAAAGGAAAGAGAATGATAAGCTTAAGGGAGAAATTCAGGAAAGTCAAAAATAGCTCAATGAATTCAAAACTAAAATTGAAGAAAGCATGAGTGAAATCAGAATGAATTCAGAGAAATATGAAGCTGTGAAGAAAGTAAATGCTGAACTCCTAAAGAATTCTGAGTTTCTTCAAAAGGAGCTGGAAGACAAACATAAAGTCTTAGAAAAGTTTGTCCAAGGAAAGACTAGCCTAGATGCTATACTAGGGACTAGGGTCAATTTCAATAAGGAAGGTCTAGGCTATGACCCAACCAACAAGAGACCCTTGCAATTCAAGACCATCACCTTCTGTCCAGAGAAGGGAAAAGAAAAGCTGGACACACCATCCAGCTCAAACAGCTCTAAGGGAATTCAAAGTCCTAAAGAAAACACAAAAATCAGTACTGGACAACCATTTAAGATGGGAATGAATTTTATGAAGAATAACACTAAGCAACTTACCAGAACACAAATAGTAGATGGACCAAGAAAGTAAATCAGAATAAGAGCTGGAATTACAACAATCAGATGGGTCCAAGCAGGACCTACTGGAGAAATAACTTTCATGGTCAAAGATATACTAATCAACAAGCCTACAGGAAGTTTCCTAGGAATAGGAAGGCTAATGAATGGAATAGAACTCACTTCTCCAGTTCAGCTGGATTCAACTTTAATAAACCAGAAAGGATGGTGCCAGAGAAAACCATGCTGAAACAAATCTGGATACCTAAACACTTGATCAGAGATTTAAACAATGTCCTTGGACCCAACTCATCCTGGGTTCCAAATCAATCTGCTTGATATATTTGTGTAGGTCGGCCTGGCAGCTGAAGACAACAAGTGGTACCTCGACAGTGGCTGCTCCAGGCATATGACAGGAGACCGATCCAAGTTCAGCAAGATAGAGATGAAGCCAGGAGGTATGGTCAAGTTTGGAGGAAAGAACAAAGGTAAAATAATTGGAGTTGGCACAGTAGGTAAGTCTTCCACAAATTCCATTGAAAAAGTATTAATTGTGGAAGGGCTTCAACACAACCTGATTAGCATTAGCCAATTATGTGACAGGGGTCACAGGGTTGTATTTGATGATAGTTCATGTAAAATCCTTGAAACAAATTCTGACATGGTTAAATTTGTGGCCAACAGGATTAATAATGTCTACATTGTAGACTTAGATGAGAAATCTGAATCCACTATTTGCTTATCTGCCAATTCTGAAAATGATGCCTTTGAATGGCATAGACGTCTAGGTCATGCTAGCTTTTCAACTTTAAATAAATTGGTCAAGCATGATTTAGTTAGAGGCATGCCTAGAATTAAATTCAACTCTATATCAAAAGCATGTGATGCCTGTGCTCTAGGCAAACAGACCAGAAATTCTTTCAAATTAAGATCTGAGCCATTGTCTTCTAGACCAATGGAACTTCTTCATATGGATCTTTTCGGTCCAACTAAAACTCAGAGTCTTAATGGTAACAGGTTTGGCTATGTCATCATAGATGACTTCTCCAGATATTCATGGATATTTTTCTTAGCAAATAAAAGTGATGCATTTCAAAAGTTTAATCTGTTTTTCAATAAGGTCAAACAAGAAGGAAAACACAAGATCTGTACTATTCAATCTGATCATGGAGGTGAGTTTGAAAACTCCATGTTTTCTTATCTTTGTGAAAGAGAGGGACTAACTCACAGGTTTTCTTCTCCCAGGACACCTGAACAGAATGGGATCGTGGAAGAAGAAATAGAACAGTGGTGGAAATGGCCCGAACCATGTTGATTGAAAGTAAGTTACCTAGAAGGTTTTGGGCAGAAGCGGCCAATACAGCAACCTACATAATCAACAGGGCCATGGTAAGACCCATACACAAGAAAACATCCTATGAGCTTCTAAAAGGTAAGAAACCAAACTTGTTTCATTTCAGAATTTTTGGAGCAAAATGTTTTATTCATAACAATGATAAGAAAGACTTAGACAAGTTTGAAGCCAAGAGTTCACCTGGAATATTCTTGGGTTACTCTGAAGTGTCAAGGGCATATAGGGTATTTAATGTATCAGATCAGAAAGTGGAAGAATCTCCACACATTCTTTTTAGTGAAAAGAAAGATGTTTCTAATGTTGAAAATCTTGACAGGGACTCCAATCATGGTGGAGACTTTCTAGAAGACCAACAGGAAGAAGAGAATACTCAGCCAAATGGAGAAATAAATTCCCCCAATCAGGAAGGGCCAAGAGAAACAGGTGAGTCTTCAACAAATATCAGATTTCTTAAAGACCATCCTTTAGATAAAGTCATAGGCAATCCTGAAGATCCTCTTCGGACTAGGTCTCATTTTAGAAATGTGAATAATTATGACTTAATTACTTTAGTCTCACAAATTGAACCCAAAACAGTAGAAGAGGCCTTAGCTGATCAAGCTTGGGTCAATGCTATGAATGAGAAATTAGGTCAGTTTGAGAGGAATAATGTCTGGGAGCTTGTCCCAAGACCAGATGGTATTAATGTCATAGGAACCAAGTGGGTGTTCAAAAATAAGATGAATGAAGATGGAATTATCTCGAGGAATAAGGCCAGACTAGTAGCCAAAGGCTACTGTCAGGAATTCGGTGTAGACTTTGATGAATCCTATGCACCAGTTGCTAGGATGGAAGCTATAAGATTGTTGCTTGCCTTTGCATGCTCAAAGAACATTAAACTCCAACAAATAGATGTTAAAAGTGCCTTTTTAAATGGAGTTATTAAAGAAGAAGTTTTTATTGAACAACCTCCTGGATTTCAATTTTCTCCTCAACCTAACCAAGTTTTCAGGTTAAACAAAGCCTTGTATGGTCTAAAGCAGGCTCCAAGAGCTTGGTATGAAAGATTGTCTGAATTTCTGATCAGCAAGGGCTACAAAAGAGGTAAAGTTGATCAGACTTTATTTACCAAGGGCATGAATAAAGATCTCATCATAGTTCAGGTATATGTAGATGACATTGTATTTGGATCAACTAGGCATGAACTATGTGATGAATTTTCTACCATGATGTCTGCTGAATTTGAAATGAGCTTGGTTGGAGAACTAAAATATTTTCTTGGATTGCAGGTACAGTAGCTACAAGATGGGTGCTTCATCAACCAAACCAAATACACAATGGAACTGTTCAAAAGATTTGGCATGGAAAACTTAAAGCACATTACTACACCCATGGGCACCAATACATCATTGGATGCAGATGAGACAGGTAAAGAAGTAAATGCCAAACTTTATAGAGGTATGATTGGATCACTTCTTTACTTGATAGCCTCTAGACCTGATATACAATTCAGTGTAGGAATGTGTGCAAGGTATCAGTCTAGACCCACTGAACTACACTTAGCTGCAGTTAAAAGAATCTTCAGATATTTGTCAGCTAGTCACTCTCTTGGTTTATGGTTTCCTGCATCTCGCACATTGAATCTAGTAGCATACACAGATGCTGACTATGCAGGCTGTAAACTAGACAGTTAAAGCACAAGTGGCCATTGTGAATTCTTGGGTGGGTGTCTAGTATCTTGGGGCTCCAAGAAACAACATTCTGTGGCCCTCTCCACTGCAGAAGCTGAATATGTGGCTGCAGGGAGTTGTGGAACACAAGTTATATGGATTAAACACCAGCTTCAGGACTACCAAGTAGACCTGGGGTGTACACCTATTTACTGTGATAATACAAGTGCCATCAATCTTGCTAAAAATCCTGTTTTGCATTCTCGAACCAAACACATAGAGATAAGACATCATTTCATAAGAGATGAGGTGTCTAAGAATAATTTTGAACTGATTCATGTAGGGACAGATAATCAGATTGCTGATATTTTCACAAAACCTCTGGATAATGAAAAATTCACTACATTGAGAAGAGAATTAGGCTTATACAAAGTGTCTTAATTGTGAGGGGGAGCTTTGCTCCTGTTGTAAGGGGGAGTTCAGAATGCTTACTGGTTAGCTTTCAGGAATGCTCTAAATAAAGGAAAGTCTTGAGTTTTTGCTGAAATATTTTATTGACGAATGCTATATCTTAGGGGGAGCTGAGTTGTAATGTGAGAAGAGAAGTTCTTTGACAGATTCAAAAGGGCTGTCCAGATGTGTACCTTTGCTGGTCTTGCATGACTGATTTAGTGTGGTTCTCTCAGAAAGTAGAGTGTCACTTATCTCTCAAGTCTATAAGTCAGTGACTCTAATCTCCAGGTCAGAATCTTTCCTTTAGTACTCCTTCAGAGATCTGGACTAATTGCATAAAGTATATCTTCCTACATTGTCATTGATTATGGTTCAGGCCAAAAAACATGTATGTCTTGATATCTGACCCAATCAACTTGAAATCTAGACTTCAAGACTCAATTCAAGAAAAGTCCTTTTTGGTATTGTCTTCAATCATTCTATCTCTTTAACTCAAGGGCTTAACTGAACAAACATGTTCTGTTTTGATCACTGAGAAACTGGGAGCTTCATCAATGAAATGAATATTTCTCCCAAGTCATGAGGTGTCAAATGCTTAAAATAAATGAAAAGTCATGACAGAGCAATGGTGGCTTGCTGGTGAGTAACTGGGGACTCTGGCCTCTAATCAAGGTGTTTCCTCATGTCAAAAGCCACAGTTACTAACTCTGTTCCTTAATAAAAAAAAAAGGGAAGGAAGTAATGAGGTACTCACTCTGAGTAACTGGGGATTCAGGCCTCTGATCAAGGTGTCTCCCTAATGTCAAAGGAAGTGAACTACCAACTTATTGATCCTCTTGAATATCATCTCCAACAAAAATTCCTTGTTGTTATGCAACTAATGGATTGCTTGTCCTCAATACCTTGAGAACACCTCTCTGATTTAGTCTCTTGCTGTCTAAGTGGAACAGTTGAATGATCAACTATTTTTGGCCACACTTGTCAACTCCTGCTCTAAATCATCCACTATGTATGATGATAAACTTGTCTATCATTCCACTTCTCTATTGAACCTAAAAAATCAGTTGTCTTCTCTGTGGTTTGAGGTCTTTATCTGCGCTCTCTATCTGTTTGTCACTTCGATTATTTGTTTGCTCAGCTCTTCATCATCATTCTCTTATTCGATCTTGAGTGGTATCTGCATTTGCAATTCTTTGTGTGCTAGTTTAGAAGGGGCATAAGCGGTAGATTTATTTTCTTGCCTAGGTTTTGTAAATTGGGAGTGATCTATTCATCCCCCCCTTCTATATCACTCTTGCTGCGCTAACACGGCTTAGCGCCCCTCCCTGCGTGGAGGTAGTGTTTTAATGTAACCTCTATTTTCCCCACCCCACGATCACCCTCCTGCGCAAGGAGTAGTTGTGTACTAGCAGGTCGTCGACTGAAGCATCATCGGCACGGCGTGTGGGTAGCCCACGCTTCCCCGCTCGCCCTCGTCTCCGACCAGGATCAGTGTCTTCACACCGATCAGGTGAGCTTTGAGCCCCCATCCTCTTCTGGTTTTACCATTGTTTGTCTTAGTATCGTTTCTAGTTGCCCGTCGGCGGTGAGGTGAGCGCCCGATCTCAAATTACCATCTAATTGAGTGCCTCGCGGAGCGAGTTGTGAGAGAGCCACTACATCCCACGCCCTTGGCGTGCTGGCCGCCCACGAAATTGGGCATCCCAGGCCCTTAGGGGTTCCGCCCAAGCTAGTCAAATCCCCGGAAAGGCAAGGTCCATCCTCGAACCCTCACCACTATCGCCGGTCCACCTACGGACCTGGGTGCGCGCGACGCGGGTGAACCCGCTTGAGTGGGTCCGCCGTTCGGTTCGATTGCTTGCAATTCTAGGTCCAAGGGGTCGTTTCACATCAAATTGGTATCAGAGCAAGTTCTAGACTTGTCTCTACTAAGTCTTGTCCTAGGGCCATTGCATTCATTAGCCGTTCATCATGACCACTTCCTACTTAGCCTATTCGCCATCCTTAGACCCATTAGCGGCTTTTGTGTTTGATGGATCCGACCCTAGTATATATCTAGAATGGGAGAGCTCCATAGACCGACATTTTGCGAGGTTCACTCTATCAGGGCCGATACAAGTCAACTATGCCAAAAGTTTGCTCTGGTGCCAAGCTAGGAATGAATGGCAAAACATTGTAGGCTTAAGGGAAGTTGGAAGGCAAGAGCCCATCAACTCTTGGGTTGAGATGAGAAATGAGCTTAGGAGGATTTATGCCCATCTAGACCCTCTTATCACCATAGAGGAAGCCCAAGCTACCACCAATAAGGAAGAAGAGCCTCAATCTTCCCCCACCCCTCATGGTCTGGATCCTCAAAAGTCTTGCACCATCACACATGGCACCCTCACCATAGATGAGTCCATACTCCAATGGCTCAAGCAAAGTCCCACCCTCCCTAGCTCAACACCATTGGGATATCAATCCCAAATTGTTCCCACCCGGCCTCCCTATGTCACTCTCCAAACCTTCTACTTTGTGGGAGACTTGGGAGACCTAGTGGATTGCCTATATTGGCAAGTCCACTTGACCGGCTTGCTTGCCATGGGACCATCGGAGCCTAGCACCATTAACTTTGCCCACCCCACCATTGGCTCCATCACCTCCATTTGCACGAGTGGGCATTGCACTATTGAGATCCTCCTATTTCTCCCCTTGGAGGAAGAACCCACTCTGGTCTACTCCCCACCCTTTGAGATCCCTAATGCCTTAAATAGTCAACACACTAGAGATCTTGGACCAATTACTTTGGCGGAGGATGACTCACCATCATTTAAAGACCTTGAGGACATAGAATATCTCTTCCTTGGCAACCCATTCCATGACCCCTTTGATCCCTCCCAATGGAAGCCAATGAACCCATGGGACCTAGTCGCCTTACCCACCACCCTCCTTTTCCTAACCTCACCCACCATGTTGAACCTAAACCACCCATTCCAAAACTTAGTCCTCACTATGAGAGCCATGACCAAGGGTGACATCCACCCAGGAAATGACGAATTGACCCCTCCCAAGATGTTCACTTTCTGGGACCCCTTCGAACACCATGAGTGGAGACCCCCAAATCAACCCTCACCAAAAGATGGGACCATCTTGATAGGAATGCATGTGCCACAACATTTTGCCCCATCTGGTAGGGCTAGTCGTCTCATTTATGTCACATACACACTAGGTCCAGTGCATGACAGGTTCACATTTGGATATGTAGGTCCATCCCCATTCATCATCCATCTTATGCATGATAGGAGTCTACATGGAAGTCCAGGTCCTCCGGCATTCATTGCACCCATACCTGATAGAGCCACATTTGGATGTGCTAGTCCTCCCACATTCGTCATAGCTCTTATGCATGCATGGAGCATACATGGATGTCCGGGTCCCTCGGTAATTACCGCCACCATGCATGATAGGTCCACTTATGGTTGCCCCGGCCCCCCTGAGTCCATGAAAGTCTTCATCACATCTATGCATGATAGGTCTATCTACGGTTGCCCCGGTCCACCTTTGCATACTATCCTCTTTCACACCCACTCACCGCATTATGATACACGGCATGAGCATACACGCAAGGAATTCTTGACGAGCGGTGAGGTTCACAAAGAGTGGACAAGAGCTCGCGAGCGCCACTTGGAATTCCAAGTAGGCAATCTGGTGATGATGACATTGGAGTGGCTCTACCCTAGGGTCACCTCCAATTCGAGGGCATGAGGACTTGGACCTTCCCCAGTTCTAAGTGACTTTGGCAACCTGGCTAACGGGTTGGACTTACTAATGGGTTTTTGGGATTCACCCCATTTTCCACGTGGCGGATCCGGCACCCTATATGGGCACCGCGGTGGATCCTAGTAAGTGCCTCGAGCCTTTATCTTCCTTTGAGAGGGACACCCTCAGAGAGCCACCAAAAATTAGCCTGAGAATCCGACGTGTGCACACGGAGGCAATACTGGGCAAGTAGGGTTCCCTCGCCAGCAAGAGGGTGCGCCTGAGCCACCTCGAGAGGATGAAGGACCGTCCCCTGGTTGCAGACGCAGGGTTGAGTTTTGGAGGTTGAGGTTCACTCTGAGCCGCTGGAGAGGATCACTTCCCCGGTGGGCCCATACTCGATGGAGTCGAGTTTTCCGTACCCCGGGGGTATGATGAGGACATCACCAGCAATTTCATTTGATCGAGGACCCCGATGCTCGCCAACTATGCTACATCTCGTTTGCCACTTTATTTCGAGTCATATGATGTAATTTTCATTTTCTTATCATGTACTTTTCCTTTTATTTGAGTCCAATACCTAGGTTAGGTAGCTATTTACCTAAGTCTTAAGTCATTATGTGTGTTATTGGGCCCAATTATATGGGCTAGGCCCAGGGGCGCCCCCTTCCCCTTGGTTTAGTGTTAGTAGTCCAAAAGTCAGGGACTTAAGTTAAATTATGGGATTCCTATAAATAGGACCCCAATCCCTCATTTGGAGGCTAATGAATTGTTGAATGAAAATTTTGAGTTGAATATTGAAACCCCTATGCTCTCTCTCTCTCTCTCACTCTACCTCTCTAGCTCTCTCTCTATTTCTCTCTCTCTCTCTCTCTCTAAAGGGGGCGAACCCCATTCTTTCTCCTCCTCTCTCCAAATTTCGAAATTCACTCTCTCTCCTCCCTATTCACCTCTAATTAAGACCCCTCCCCCTTCCCCATACCTCTCATTTAATCCCCCTCCAACCCCTAGGTGGAATCCCCTTCTCCTAGGCACCTCTCCTCCTCCCAAGCAACCTTTCCCCTTCCCCATACAACCTTTCATTTTCCCAAGGGAGAATCCCATCTCCCAAACACCCATTCACATCCCCAAGACACCCCTTCCCATTCCCTAGACCAGAATTAAACCCTCCATTAACCACACATTCAAACCAAAGGAGAGATCTCTCCTCCCTCTCTCATTCCCAACCCAAATTCGCAGCTCCCCCTTCCTCCACTTGCTAGACCACCTCCCAGCCCCCTTTCTGCCCCTCCCACACCTTGTATTACCCTCTAACAGACCCCCACATAGTCAGGTGCCATCCCCACACCTATCCACCCCATTTCCCACCCCATCTACTCCGTCTCCCATCACCTTTCACCACCCTATCCATCTCAATTCGCAGACAGCAGTTGGAGCTCAACTTACAGAGGCTGTTCCGGAGTCGTTCTACATCCTTTGGAGGCACACCATACATCGCCGGAAAGCTCTTCCAGACATCTTCGCAACCGAGGTGGTCTCGCTGGCATCCAACATCCCTGCTATCCAGAGGACTCGTTCTCGTCCGACTGCGCAACCGGGACCTGAACCAGGACTAGAGCTGCAGTGCAGAAGCTCCCACGGTCACACACAATCACTTCTGAAGGCGCCGCTCATCCGAGGTCTTCTACCTCCAATCTAGCTCCATCAGCAGAAGACGGCACCCCGTTTGGCACCCGGAGGAACGTTTTCCAATTTTTCTCCCTCGGGTGCGCAGATCAGGCCACTCAGGACCTGACCTGACACCTACCCACTCAACGGGCTCTCTCTCTCTTCCCCGACATCGTCTCATGCCCAGCTTGGTTGCTGCTCGGAGAAGACTCGTCCACGGTCATCCTCGAATTGGTCCCGCATCATTTGGACTTCGGGAGTGGGCGTGGTGGCTTCGTCCATCTGCTCTTGCACACTGGGAGCAGTCCGAGCCTGATCACAGGGACACTGTTCCAGAGCCCGCCCCTACCGGTGACGACATCGGAACCACCCACAAAAATTCAAAGGCATTCTTTGGTCTGTCAGTGACGTTTTGGCACTGGTTTCGTCAGTTTTTGAGTTCGGGAGCATCTGCAGGACATCCAACAGTGAGTACCTGTCAGCTGGCAGAACAGGCAGGCAGAACCGACGGTGGGATCAATCGGCTACCTCCTTAGCTAGTTTCCCTTCCCCGCCTGGCCGGCTTGTTGTGTCCCTATGATTTTGATGATGTCTCACACTATAAATCATTTCTTTATCTCAAGATAATATCATGTTTCATCATGTAAGTGAATGGATTACACAGCAAGGGAATGTCATGTTCAATTGAACAATTTGACCAAATGAATTTTAGTGTTGCCTGAGTCATAATGTCTTGATGGTTTCAACACTATGAACCTTTGTTAACAAAAATGTTTCTCTGTGTTAATGTAAATCCTCGAGCCACTTCAGTTAATTTTGGGAGTTGTTTTCGTGCCACTTGAGCCACACTTCGTGTTGTTTCTCCTCACTAACACGAAAAGATTTCGTGTCATCTGAGCTTACAACACTTCGTGTTGATTTCCATGCTTGACAGGAAAACTTGTATGAGGTAATACTTCGTGTTGTTCTATCCTTGTCATCTATATCTTCGAGTCCTAGTCTCAGTTGTTTAACTTCATGTCGTCTTACTGAAGCAGCTCGAATAGTTCTCACGAACTCTGAGTCGCTTCTCTGTGAATCTCGTGTCGTTTCTCTCTGTCCTTTAGTTACTCATCTCGTGTCATCTTTTATGTCTGCTTGTTTAATTTCATGTCACTTACTGTTGTTCCTCGAGTCGTTCCTTTTCTTAGTGTCACTGCTTCATCACGTGTCGTGATAGCCGTGTCACTCTTCTGTCTTCGTGCTGTTTTTCTCTTTAGACTTCGTGTCCTTCTCGCCTTGACCACACTCCGTGTCAATTCCTGTGTTTCGTCTTTGTGTTGTTTTCAACTCGTGTCGTTTTCTGTTTTCATCTTCGTGTTGTCTTCAACTCGTGACGGTTTCTGTTATTTGTCTTCGTGTCTTGGTCAGCCCGGGTCGCCTCGTCTTCGAGTCGTTCATTCGAGCTATTTTGTGCTCGAGTTGTTTTTCTTATGTTTTCAAGTGTTGTTTCACTTCGTGTCGTCTTTTGTTGCCGTTTGTTAGTTCGTGTCGTTTCGTTCTAACCTCGTCCAGGTTTCTTCTAAATCACGTGTTCTTCTATTGTTTCACTCCATGATATTTTCTTCTCACCTGGTGCTATCCTGATCTAGCCTCGTGTCACCTTCCTTGATTGTGTCAGTCTTGTCCATTGTATCTCGTGTCGTTCTTTTCTTATCTCGTGTAGTTGTCACGTCGTGTTGTTCTCATATACCTCATGCAGCTTTAGTTTTAGTGGCCATACAGCGTGTTAATGGTTTTTATCTCTTTACAAGTACGAGGAAGAATATTCCCAAATAAATGGGCTGCACGTGATCCAAGACAAGAGGAACCAACCCAATGAGGACACGTGGTAGGAAGGTTCTGGATCGAGCGTGGGAAGCACACGCATGTTGTGCCCTATCCACCTGCTGCCGCTATAAATAGAAACCTTCGCCCACCGATGAAGGGAGATCAGAGCCAAGAAAGAAAAGGCAGAATTACAGAGAGCTCGATCCAGCAGTGAAGAGAAAGAAAAAGAGAGATAGCAGTGAAGAGAAAGGAAAAGAGAGATAGCAGTGAAGAGAGAAAGAGAGTTTGCAGTATCTGGTTTTTGAAATTGCTTCCCAGAAAGCTACATTTGTATTAACTCTCAGTATCAAATGTTTTCTCGATCAGTCTTTAGTTTCTTTTCTGATTTTCTTTATGTGTTCTTCGTCTAATTCTGATCTGTTCCCCTCCGGTATGTGGAGGAAGGGAGTCTAACTCCGGTTTCCCTCTGCGGTGCAGAGGAAGAGAGATCGTTGATCTCTGGTGTTGCTAGTGACGGGTTATCATTAGCAGGTTCCCTCCGGTATGTGGAGGAAGGGAGAGGCACTCTCCGGTTCTGTTCGTGCTGGGTGCTAGAACAGGTTTCAAGCTCTACGGGTGGCAGAACTTGGTTGAGGGATTTGTCTCCCTTGGGTTTTCAAGCTGTTTGGCAGCAAGTTGTTCGCAGACTGAGTCTGCTGTGCTCTAGTAGTGACTAGTGGAATCCTCACTCTAGTTGGAGTGGGGGTGGATGTAGATTGCTGACTGCAGTCGAACCACCTAAAAAACCGGTTGTCTTCTCTGTGGTTTGAGGTCTTTATCTGCGCTCTCTATCTGTTTGTCACTTCGATTATTTGTTTGCTCAACTCTTCATCATCATTCTCTTATTCGATCTTGAGTGGTATCTGCATTTGCAATTCTTTGTGTGCTAGTTTAGAAGGGGCATAAGCGGTAGATTTATTTTCTTGCCTAGGTTTTGCAAATTGGGAGTGATCTATTCATCCCCCCCCTTCTATATCACTCTTGCTGCGCTAACACGGCTTAGCGCCCCTCCCTGCGTGGAGGTAGTGTTTTAATGTAACCTCTATTTTCCCCACCCCACGATCACCCTCCTGCGCGAGGAGTAGTTGTGTACTAGCAGGTCGTCGGCTGAAGCATCATCGGCGTGGCGTGTGGGTAGCCCACGCTTCCCCGCTCGCCCTCGTCTCCGACCGGGATCGGTGTCTTCACACCGATCAGGTGAGCTTTGAGCCCCCATCCTCTTCTGGTTTTACCATTGTTTGTCTTAGTATCGTTTCTAGTTGCCCGTCGGCGGTGAGGCGAGCGCCCGATCTCAAATTACCATCTAATTGAGTGCCTCCGCGGAGCGAGTTGTGAGAGAGCCACTACATCCCACGCCCTTGGCGTGCTGGCCGCCCATGAAATTGGGCATCCCAGGCCCTTAGGGGTTCAACCCAAGCTAGTCAAATCCCCGGAAAGGCAAGGTCCATCCTCAGACCCTCACCACTATCGCCGGTCCACCTACGGACCCGGGTGCGTGTGACGCGGGTGAACCCGCTTGATTGGGTCTGCCGTTCGGTTCGATTGCTTGCAATTCTAGGTCCAAGGGGTCGTTTCACATCAAATTGGTATCAGAGCAAGTTCTAGACTTGTCTCTACTAAGTCTTGTCCTAGGGCCATTGCATTCATCAGCCGTTCATCATGACCACTTCCTACTTAGCCTATTCGCCATCCTTAGACCCATTAGCGGCTTTTGTGTTTGATGGATCCGACCCTAGTATATATCTAGAATGGGAGAGCTCCATAGGCCGACATTTTGCGAGGTTCACTCTATCAGGGCCGATACAAGTCAACTATGCCAAAAGTTTGCTCTGGCGCCAAGTTAGGAATGAATGGCAAAACATTGTAGGCTTAAGGGAAGTTGGAAGGCAAGAGCCCATCAACTCTTGGGTTGAGATGAGAAATGAGCTTAGGAAGATTTATTCCCATCTAGACCCTCTTATCACCATAGAGGAAGCCCAAGCTACCACCAATAAGGAAGAAGAGCCTCAATCTTCCCCCACCCCTCATGGTCTGGATCCTCAAAAGTCTTGCACCATCACACATGGCACCCTCACCATAGATGAGTCCATACTCCAATGGCTCAAGCAAAGTCCCACCCTCCCTAGCTCAACACCATTGGGATATCAATCCCAAATTGTTCCCACCCGGCCTCCCCATGTCACTCTCCAAACCTTCTACTTTGTGGGAGACTTGGGAGACCTAGTGGATTGCCTATATTGGCAAGTCCACTTGACCGGCTTGCTTGCCATGGGACCATCGGAGCCTAGCACCATTAACTTTGCCCACCCCACCATTGGCTCCATCACCTCCATTTGCACGAGTGGGCATTGCACTATTGAGATCCTCCTATTTCTCCCCTTGGAGGAAGAACCCACTCTGGTCTACTCCCCACCCTTTGAGATCCCTAATGCCTTAAACAGTCAACACACTAGAGATCTTGGACCAATTACTTTGGAGGAGGATGACTCACCATCATTTAAAGACCTTGAGGTCATAGAATATCTCTTCCTTGGCAACCCATTCCATGACCCCTTTGATCCCTCCCAATGGAAGCCAATGAACCCATGGGACCTAGTCGCCTTACCCACCACCCTCCTTTTCCTAGACTCACCCACCATGTTGAACCTAAACCTCCCATTCCAAAACTTAGTCCTCACAATGAGAGCCATGACCAAGGGTGACATCCACCCAGGAAATGACGAATTGACCCCTCCCAAGATGTTCACTTTCTGGGACCCCTTCGAACACCATGAGTGGAGACCCCCAAATCAACCCTCACCAAAAGATGGGACCATCTTGATAGGAATGCATGTGCCACAACATTTTGCCCCATCTGGTAGGGCTAGTCGTCTCATTTATGTCACATACACACTAGGTCCAGTGCATGGCAGGTTCACATTTGGATATGTAGGTCCACCCCCATTCATCATCCATCTTATGCATGATAGGAGTCTACATGGAAGTCCAGGTCCTCCGGCATTCATTGCACCCATACCTGATAGAGCCACATTTGGATGTGCTGGTCCTCCCACATTCGTCATAGCTCTTATGCATGCATGGAGCATACATGGATGTCCGGGTCCCTCGGTAATTACCGCCACCATGCATGATAGGTCCACTTATGGTTGCCCCGGCCCCCCTGAGTCCATGAAAGTCTTCATCACATCTATGCATGATAGGTCTATCTACGGTTGCCCCGGTCCACCTTTGCATACTATCCTCTTTCACACCCACTCACCGCATTATGATACACGGCATGAGCATACACGCAAGGAATTCTTGACGAGCGGTGAGGTTCACAAAGAGCGGACAAGAGCTCACGAGCGCCACTTGGAATTCCAAGTAGGCAATATGGTGATGATGACATTGGAGTGGCTCTACCCTAGGGTCACCTCCAATTCGAGGGCACGAGGACTTGGACCTTCCCCAGTTCCGAGTGACTTTGGCAACCTGGCTAACGGGTTGGACTTACTAATGGGTTTTTGGGATTCACCCCATTTTTCACGTGGCGGATCCGGCACCCTATATGGGCACCGCGGTGGATCCTAGTAAGCGTCTCGAGCCTTTATCTTCCTTTGAGAGGGACACCCTCGGATAGCCACCAAAAATTAGCCTGAGAATCCGACGTGTGCACACGGAGGCAATACTGGGCAAGCAGGGTTCCCTCGCCAGCAAGAGGGTGTGCCTGAGCCACCTCGAGAGGATGAAGGACCGTACCCTGGTTGCAGACGCAGGGTTGAGTTTTGGAGGTTGAGGTTCACTCTGAGCCGCTGGAGAGGACCACTTCCCCGGTGGGCCCATACTCGACGGAGTCGAGTTTTCCGTACCCCGGGGGTATGATGAGGACATCACCAGCAATTTCATTTGATCGAGGACCCCGATGCTCGCCAACTATGCTACATCTCGTTTGCCACATTATTTCGAGTCATATGATGTAATTTTCATTTTCTTATCATGTACTTTTCCTTTTATTTGAGTCCAATACCTAGATTAGGTAGCTATTTACCTAAGTCTTAAGTCATTATGTGTGTTATTGGGCCCAATTATATGGGCTAGGCCCAGGGGCGCCCCCTACCCCTTGGTTTAGTGTTAGTAGTCCAAAAGTCAGGGACTTAAGTTAAATAGTGGGATTCCTATAAATAGGACCCCAATCCCTCATTTGGAGGCTAATGAATTGTTGAATGAAAAATTTGAGTTGAATATTGAAACCCCTGTGCTCTCTCTCTCTCTCTCACTCTACCTCTCTAGCTCTCTCTCTATTTCTCTCTCTCTCTCTCGCTCTCTCTAAAGGGGGCGAACCCCATTCTCTCTCCTCCTCTCTCCAAATTTCGAAATTCACTCTCTCTCCTCCCTATTCACCTCTAATTAAGACCCCTCCCCCTTCCCCATACCTCTCATTTAATCCCCCTCCAACCCCTAGGTGGAATCCCCTTCTCCTAGGCACCTCTCCCTCCTCCCAAGCAACCTTTCCCCTTCCCCATACAACCTTTCATTTTCTCAAGGGAGAATCCCATCTCCCAAGCACCCATTCACATCCCCAAGACACCCCTTCCCATTCCCTAGACCAGAATTAAACCCTCCATTAACCACACATTCAAACCAAAGGAGAGATCTCTCCTCCCTCTCTCATTCCCAACCCAAATTTACAGCTCCCCCTTCCTCCACTTGCTAGACCACCTCCCAGCCCCCTTTCTGCCCCTCCCACACCTTGTATTACCCCCTAACAGACCCCCACATAGTCAGGTGCCATCCCCACACCCATCCACCCCATTTCCCACCCCATCTACTCCGTCTCCCATCACCTTTCACCACCCTATCCATCTCAATTCGCAGACAGCAGTTGGAGCTCAACTTTCAGAGGCTGCTCCGGAGTCGTTCGACATCCTCTGAAGGTGCACCATACATCTCCGGAAATCTCTTCCAGACAGCTTCGTAACCGAGGTGGTCTCGCTGGCATCCGACATCCCTGCTATCCGCAGGACTCGTTCTCGTCCGACTGCGCAACCGGGACCTGAACCAGGACTAGAGCTGCAGTGCAGAAGCTCCCACGGTCACACCCAATCACTTATGAAGGCACCGTTCAGCCGAGGTCTTCTACCTCCAATCTACTTCCATCAGCAGAAGACGGCACCCCGTTTGGCACCCGGAGGAACATTTTCCAATTTTTCTCCCTCGGGTGCGCAGATCAGGCCACTCAGGACCTGACCCGACACCTGCCCACTCAACGGGCTCTCTCTCTCTTCCCTGACATCGTCTCATGCCCAGCTTGGTTGCTGCTCGGAGAAGACTCGTCCACGGTCATCCTCGACTTGGTCCTGCATCATTTGGACTTCGGGAGAGGGCGTGTTGGCTTCTTCCATCTGCTGTTGCACCCTGGGAGCAGTCCGAGCCTGATCGCAGGGACCCTGTTCCAGAGCCCACCCCTACCGGTGACGACATCGGAACCACCCACAAAAATTCACAGGCATTCTTTGGTCTGTCAGTGACGTTTTGGCACTGGTTTCGTCAGTTTTTGAGTTCGGGAGCATCCGCAGGACATCCAACAGTGAGTACCTGTCAGCTGGCAGAACAGGCGGGCAGAACCGACGGTGGGATCAATCGGCTACCTCCTTAGCTAGTTTCCCTTCCCCGCCTGGCCGGCTTAGCGCCCCTCCCTGCGTGGAGGTAGTGTTTTAATGTAACCTCTATTTTCCCCACCCCACGATCACCCTCCTGCGCGAGGAGTAGTTGTGTATTAGCAGGTCGTCGGCTGAAGCATCATCGGCGCGGCGTGTGGGTAGCCCACGCTTCCCCGCTCGCCCTCGTCTCCGACCGGGATCGGTGTCTTCACACCGATCAGGTGAGCTTTGAGCCCCCATCCTCTTCTGGTTTTACCATTGTTTGTCTTAGTATCGTTTCTAGTTGCCCGTCGGCGGTGAGGCGAGCGCCCGATCTCAAATTGCCATCTAATTGAGTGCCTCCGCGGAGCGAGTTGTGAGAGAGCCACTACATCCCACGCCCTTGGCGTGCTGGCCGCCCACGAAATTGGGCATCGCAGGTCCTTAGGGGTTCAGCCCAAGCTAGTCAAATCCCCGGAAAGGCAAGGTCCATCCTCGGACCCTCACCACTATCGCCGGTCCACCTACGGACCCGGGTGCGCGCGACGCGGGTGAACCCGCTTGAGTGGGTCCACCGTTCGGTTCGATTGCTTGCAATTCTAGGTCCAAGGGGTCGTTTCACATCACAACCTTTGATGAGTATCCGGTGGAAGCTGAATATCTTGAACTGGCTCGGTCCGGGAATCAAGAAGTAGAAACCTCGGCCCCTTGCCGATGCTGGGAGCAAGTTCATCCTGAAGAAGCGGCCCTTCAAGCCGAATTTGATATGGCTAGCAGCAGCAAAGCTGAAGACATTCAAAAAGCATGAGTCTCTCCCTCCACAGGGGTCCTACTAATGACGACTTCAACACCCTTTCTGCCAATCAGGGAAGCCTTGGTCAACTCCAATCAAGGGGAGCCAGCTACCAGGAAAGAAAAAACCACTTCTGCGGAAGATACAACTGTCCCAGAAGGTGAGACTTCCTCAGCTTCTGCTATAAAACCAGTATGCTGTCCGAGTCCGGCAGTAAACAGCTACCAGCCCATCATGGCTACAACCTAATCTACAAACACTAAAGCTGCTCTCTCGCCCTTAGGAGCTACAACGGCAATGGATTTGCTAATAGAACAATCCACTCAGCCGCTAGCACAAGAAATCAAGAAACCTCGTGAGGCTCTGGCGATATCCGACGAGGAAGTCGAAGTACTCGACCCTCAAGATGGTATTCCAGACTTCGTTGACCTCCAACCGGCACCTCCGGAGATAGAAGACGGAGGCCAGGCCACAGTCGATGAACTAATAGAAGTCAACTTGGGAAATGAGGAGGACCCTAGGCCCACCTTCCTCAGTGCCCAACTATCCCCCGAAGAACGGGAGTTGTACATCCAGCTGCTGCTAGAGTACCGGGATTGCTTCGCCTGGACTTACAAAGAGATGCCAGGTCTAAGCCCCGCTGTCTCACAACATGAGCTAACAATCAGCCCTGAGGCCAAGCCAGTGAAGCAACCACCGCGGCGCATGAGGCCAGAGCTCATCACCCAAATTTGTGCTAAAGTCGACAAGCTCATTGACGTGGGATTTGTTGAAGAAAACCAGTACACCACGTGGCTGGCAAACATCGTCCCCGTGAAAAAGAAGAATGGATAGATCCGGATATGCGTCGACTTCCGAGATCTAAACAAAACCTGCCCCAAGGATGACTTTTCGATGCCAATAACTGAGGTCATGATTGATGCTACAACCAGCCATGAGGCCCTATCATTCATGGATGGATCATCCGGCTACAATCAGATTTGGATCGCGGAGCATGACCGAGTCCATACTGCTTTCCGAACCCCTAAAGGCATTTATCATTACAAGAGAATGCCATTCGGACTGAAGAATGCTGGCGCAACCTATCAGCGCGCAATGACCAAGATCTTTGACGAGTTGCTCTACCACAAGGTCGAATGCTATATAGATGACCTGGTGGTCAAAACCAGAAGAAAAGAAGATCATCTGCAAGACCTCCGGATTGTTTTTCGGACGCTGAGGCAGCATGAGTAAAAGATGAACCCCATGAAATGTGCGTTCGGAGTGTCGAGTGGAAAATTCTTGGGTTTCATCGTCCGATATCGAGGAATCGAGATAGACCCCGCAAAGATCAAGGCGATTCAGGAGTTACCTCCGCCAAGGAACATCTCCGAGCTGAGATCACTACAGGGCCGCTTAGCTTATATCTGGCGGTTCATTTCCAATTTGTCAAGGCGATGCCAGCCTTTTCACAAGTTGATGATGAAAGAGGTTCCCTTTTATTAGGATGAAGATTGCCAGACAGCCTTTGACAAGCTAAAAGACTATCTGAAAACTCCTCCAGTGCTGGGCGCACCGGTGAAAGGACGACCATTGATACTGTATATAGCAGCTACATATAATTCTCTAGGGGCAATGCTGGCCCAGAATAATGAAGAAGGGAAAGAGCAAGCCCTCTATTACCTCAGTCGGAGACTGGTCAGAACTGAAGAGAAATATACTTATATTGAGAAGATCTGTCTGGCACTAATCTTCGCAGTTAAGAAGCTCCGACACTATATGTTGTCGCATGAAATCAGCTTGGTATCCAAAGAGGATCCCCTGAAGTACATCATGTCTCAACCGGCACTCAAAGGCCTCCTGGGCAAATGGGCGGTAATCCTTATGGAGTTTGATATCTCCTACGTGCCGCGCAAGGCTGTCAAGGGCCAAGCTATTGCAGACTTCTTCGCTGAGCACCCAGTGCCTGGGGATTGCCCGTTGGAGCAGGAGCTTCCTGAAGATGAAACCCTAGAAGCCGTTCAAGTACAACCCGCCTTATGGCAGCTATACTTTGATGGCACTTCCAGAATTGACACCTCTGCCACTGGATCAGCCAGAGTCAGGGCAGGAGCAGGCATAGTCCTGAAATCCCCATAAGGAGAAGTGGTACATACATCCTGTTCCATAAACAAGCAATGCACAAACAAGGAAGCAGAATATGAAGCCCTGATAATCGGGTTGCAAATTACTCTGTCCATGGGAATTCAGATGCTGGAAGCATTCGGAGACTCCATGCTAGTTATAAAACAGCTGGAAGGAGAGTTCGATGTGCGAAAGCAAGAGCTCCTCCCCTATCACCAGTTGGCAACTCGCCTGATGTCAAGATTTTACTTCATCAGCATCAAGCACATCAATCGAGGCCGGAATGCTCAGGCAGACGCCCTCGCTAAGCTGGCCAGTTCATTGGCGGTCCCGCCAGACACAAGCCTGAATATAACAGTGATCAACCGCCGATAGGTCCCCAGCGTAACAGAGGTCCTGGCCGAGGAACAAGATATGGAAGTAGCAGTCATCGAAGGGGTTCAGCAGCCCGATTGGCGAGAGCATCTCCTACGCTGGTTTCAGCACCAGCAACTTCCAAAAGAAAAGGAACAGAGAATGAAGCTCCTGAGGATCAAGGATTCTTACGAGATGAGAAGCGGGACCTTGTTCCGAATTATGGCAGATGCCCGAAGGAAAGTCCTACTCCGTTGCTTGTCTTCAGCAGAAGCAGGACAGGTGATGCAGGAGGTCCATGCAGGATCAGCTAGAGCACACCAGGCTGGCCCGAAGATGAAAATTGAGATAAAGAAACTGGGTTACTTTTGGCCCACTATATTTGACGATTGCTGCAGGTTTGCCAAAGCTTGTCAGAAGTGTCAAGAACATGCTAATGTGGCAAGAAGACCTCCAGTGCCATTGCATCCCACCCTACCAAGCTGGCCGTTTGCTCAGTGGGGCACGGACGTAGTAGGGCCGCTACCAGCATCTTCATCAGGGTGCAGATACATCTTAGCAGCTACAGACTACTTCTCCAGATGGGCGGAGGCAATAGCACTAAGAGATGTGACGGGAGAACTAGTTGCAAGGTTCTTCCGGCAGAACGTAATATTTCGATTCGGGATCCCCAGCCAAATCATCTCTGATAATGGCAGTCATTTTAGGAACCAGAAGGTTTATCGACTGGCTGACAAATACAAAATTGACTGGAGGACATCGTCCCCCTACAACCCTTAGGCCAATGGACTCGCAGAAGCCTTTAATAAGACATTATGTACATTGCTGTCAAAGACTATCAAGTCTAATAAAAAAGATTGGGAAGAAAGGATGTACGAAGCACTTTGGGCCTATCGTACTGTCTACAAAACCCCAACCGACTGTTCACCTTTCTCCGTCGTCTATGGGTCGGAAGCTGTAGTGCCCATTGAACTTGAAGTTCCTTCATTGCGAGTTGCCATCCAGCACGGACTAGTCAGTGATGAGTAGACCAATGCAGAAAGAAGATTGGAGGAGCTCGCTGAGCTCGAAGGAAGACGCCTCCGGGCACAGCAAAACATCCAACTCTACCAAGCTCGCATGGCCCGTGCTTTTGACAAGCTAGTCAAGGGTCGAGAATTCAAGAAAGGAGACCTAGTAATGGTCAAAAGAAAGGAAGTGATGGCCTCCAACCCCAAAGGGAAGCTGGTCGAAAACTGGGTCGGACCATATATCGTCCGCCGAGTATATGAAGGGGGTGCCTACGTCCTTGTAGACCACAAAGGAGTCATTCAGTTCTCTCCCCTCAACGGAAAACACATTAAGCTGTATCATGTAGTGCAGCCGACATGTCCCGAGTGATCGGTCGGAGCTACCCTTCCCTTGGTCTAGTGGCACTCCGCCCTAACCGAGCTACCTTTCCTTGGTTAATGGCATCTCGCCCTAACCGAGCTACCCTCTCCTTGGTCCAGTGGCATTCCGCCCTGATCGAGCTACCTTTTCCTTGGTTTAGTGGCATTCCGCCCTGATCAAGCTACCTTCCCTTGGTCGAGTGGCATCCCGCCCTGATCGAGCTACCTTTTCCTGGTTTAGTGGCATTCCACTCTAACCGAGCTACCCTCCCCTTGGTTTAATGGCATTCCGCCCTGATCGAGCTACCCTTTCCTTGGTTTAGTGGCACTCCGCCCTAACCGAGCTACGCTCTCCTTGGTCCAGTGGCATTCCGCTCTAACCGAGCTACCCTCTCCTTGGTTTAGTGGCATTTCGCCCTAACCGAGCTACTTTTTCTTGGTTAGTGGCATTTCACCCTAATCGAGCTACCTTCTCCTGGTTTAGTGGCACTCTGCCCTAACCAAGCTACATTTTCCTTGGTTTAGTGGCACTCCACCCTAACCGAGCTACCCTCTCCTTGGTTTAGTGGCACTTCGCCCTAACCAAGCTACCTTCCTTGGTTTAGTGGCACTTCGCCCTAACCAAGCTACCCTTTCCTGGGTTTAGTGGCACTCCACCCTAACCGAGCTACTTTTCCTGGGTTTAGTGGCACTCCGCTCTAACCGAGCTACCCCTACCTTAGTTTAGTGGCACTCCGCCCTAACCGAGCTACTCTTTTCCTTGGTTTAGTGGCATTCCGCTCTAACCGAGCTACCTTCTCCGTGGTTTAGTGGCACTCCGCCCTAACCGAGCTACTCTTCTCCTTGGTTTAGTGGCACTCCACCCTAACCAAGCTACTCTTCTCCTTAGTTTAGTGGCACTCCGCCCTAACCGAGCTACCCTTTCCTGGGTTTAGTGGCACTCCGCCCTAACCAAGCTACCCTCCTCCTTGGTTTAGTGGCACTCCGCCCTAACCGAGCTACTCTTCTCCTTGGTTTAGTGGCACTCCGCCCTAACCGAGCTACCTTTTCCTTGGTTTAGTGGCACTTCGCCCTAACCAAGCTACCCTTTCCTGGGTTTAGTGGCACTCCACCCTAACCGAGCTACTTTTCCTGGGTTTAGTGGCACTCCGCTCTAACCGAGCTACCCCTACCTTAGTTTAGTGGCACTCCGCCCTAACCGAGCTACCCTCTTCCTTGGTTTAGTGGCACTCCGCCCTGACCGAGCTACCTTCCCTTGGTTTAGTGGCATTCCGCCCTGATCGAGCTACCCTTTCCTTGGTTTAGTGGCACTCCGCCCTAACCGAGCTACCTTCCCTTGGTCCAGTGGCATTTCGCCCTGATCGAGCTACCTTTTCCTTAGTCTAGTGGCATTCTGCCCTGATCAAGCTTCCAAAGGATATGTCGCACCGCCATTACGAGCCTTACGTTCGGATTGGCACGAAAGCCCTTCCTTGCGTTAGCATTATCTCCCCGCTAACGAATAAACCCGTGTCGGCTGAAGACTTTGTGCCCTAGCTGGCATTCTCACATTGTTGCCACTACGAGCCATCCACTGTCGACCAGGCGTCGAACATTACACTTCGACTTGCCACCCTATACAAATAAAAAAAATGGGGTTAAAAATAGAGATACCCCGCCAGACTTGCTCCTATATTAGGACAAGTGAAAAATGGCTATAACCCAGCTGTGGCGAAAACCCGAAGGGGCGCTGCAGGCAAAATCGGGTACCCCGCCGCGTGAAAACCCGAAAGGGCGCGCGGGCAAAAGTAAGAGGGGGTTAGCTCCGGCGAAAACCCGAAAGGGCGCTTGACTCAGTAAAGTGGTAATTTCCAAATTCCTCTCCTATTCTCCACCCAATGAAACTCCAAAAGGGACAATCATCAAAGTCCCACCGGAGATCCTTTAATAAACCCACATTTGACCCTCGTCATCATCGGCGAGATCGGTCGATATCTACCCCTTAACTTGGACCTTACGTCCCTGTTGATAATCCTATTTTTGCTTCGGCATGTGACCCATGTTGATGAATAAATCCATGGTCGACTCTTGTCATCATCGGCAAGATCGGTCGACCTCCACCCCTAGACTTGGACCTTACGTCCCTGTTGATAATCCCATCTTTGCTTCGGCATGTGACCCATGTTGATGAATAAACCCATGGTCGACTCTCGTCATCATCGGCAAGATCGGTCGATCTCCACCCCTAGACTTGGACCTTCCGTCCTCGCTAATAAACCCACCTTTGTTTCGGCGATAACCTATGTAGATTAATAAACCCACATCCGACCCTCGTCATCATCGGCGAGACCGGTCGATCTTTACCCTTAGCTCGGATTTTACATCCTTGTTAATAGACCACGTCCTTTGCTTCAACATCTAACCAGTGTCGACAGACCGAAGCAGGGTCCAATCCTTGTCATCATCGACAAGGCCAGTCAATATTTTCGCGGTCCAGTTCTTCTGCATCCCGAATTCAAGAAAAAAGAAAGAAAGAAAAGAAAATGGGGTTGAAAATAGAGATACCCCGCCAGACTTGTTCCTATATCAGGACAAGTGCAAAAATGGCAATACCTCAGCTGTGGCAAAAACCCGAAAGGGCACTGCAGGCAAAATCGGGTACCCCGCCACGTGAAAACCCGAAAGGGCGCGCGGGCAAAAGCAAGAGGGGGATGGCCTCGGCGAAAACCCGAAAGGGCGCTTAGGTCAGTAATGTGAATAAAAAAATTGAATGATGAATAGTGATGATTCATTCTCTGTCCGGAAGACCCCTTACGAGGTCGACGGGGAATTTTCATCCGATATCCCGCCTATATACATCTATTGTCTACCCTTTTCGACCCTTGTCACCATCGGCAAGATCGGTCGCTACCCTATCCGATTTTTGTCACCATCGGCAAGACCGTCTACCCTCTTCGACCCTTGTCACCATCGGCAAGATCGGTCGCTACCCTATCCAGTTTTTGTCACCATCGGCAAGACCGTCTACCCTTTTCGACCCTTGTCACCATCGGCAAGATCGGTCGCTACTCTACCCGATTTTTGTCACCATCGGCAAGACTGTCTACCCTTTTCGACCCTTGTCACCATCGGCAAGATCGGTCGCTACCCTATCCGATTTTTGTCACCATCGGCAAGACCGTCTACCCTTGTCACCATCGGCAAGATCGGTCGCTACTCTACCCGGTTTTTGTCACCATCGGCAAGATCGTCTACCCTTTTCGACCCTTGTCACCATCGGCAAGATCGGTCACTACCTTACCCAGTTTTTGTCACCATCGGCAAGATCGTCTACCCTTTTCGACCCTTATCACCATCGGCAAGATCGGTCGCTACTCTAACCGATTTTTGTCACCATCGGCAAGACCGTCTACCCTTTTCGACCCTTGTCACCATCGGCAAGATCAGTCACTACCTTACTCAATTTTTGTCACCATCGGCAAGATCGTCTACCCTTTTCGACCCTTATCACCATCGGCAAGATCGGTCGCTACCCTATCCGATTTTATCACCATCGGCAAGACCGTCTACCCTTTTCGACCCTTGTCACCATCGGCAAGATCGGTCACTACCCTATCCGGTTTTGTCACCATCGGCAAGACCGTCTACCCTTTTCGACCCTTGTCACCATCGGCAAGATCGGTCGCTACCCTATCCAGTTTTGTCACCATCGGTAAGACCGTCTACCCTTTTCGACCCTTGTCACCATCGACAAGATCGGTCGCTACCCTATCCGGTTTTTGTCACCATCGGCAAGACCGTCTACCCTTTTCGACCCTTGTCACCATCGGCAAGATCGGTCACTACCCTATCCGGTTTTGTCACCATCGGTAAGACCGTCTACCCTTTTTGACCCTTGTCACCATCGGCAAGATCGGTCTCTACCCTATCCAGTTTTTGTCACCATCGGTAAGACCGTCTACCCTTTTCGACCCTTGTCACCATCGGCAAGATCGGTCGCTACCCTATCCGGTTTTTGTCACCATCGGCAAGACCGTCTACCCTTTTCGACCCTTGTCACCATCGGCAAGATCGGTCGCTACCCTACCCGATTTTTGTCACCATCGGCAAGACCGTCTACCCTCTTCGACCCTTGTCACCATCGGCAAGATCGGTCGCTACTCTACCCGGTTTTGGTCACCATCGGCAAGACCGTCTACCTTTTCGACCCTTGCCACTATCGGCAAGATCGGTCACTACCCTAGTCCGGTTCTTGTCATCATCGTCAAGACCGTCTACCCTTTTTCGACCTTCGTCATCATCGACAGGACCGATCGCTACCCATTCTCAGGTCTTGCTATCCTCGGTAGGATCGCTTACCCGTCAGTTTTGATATACCCTCTTGAGTCCCCCAGACTATCGGCTGGCATAGGCCGTTGTTAGTCTCGAGAAAAGTCACGGCACGGTGGAGCGAACACCTCACCCCTTTGCTGAAGGCGTGAGCGCTCTCCTGCCCTAGTGACTCATACGCTCAGATTAGAAACAACGGGCAAATGGAAGAGAAAAGAATAATGACAAGATGGAGTCTTCATTCAAAAAGCACGATGGAGATTTTCCATTACTATGAAGTAAAAGGTACATGTTACACGGGCCATCCCCCGGAGTACATGAAATGCGTCAAAAAGGGAGCAAATAAAGAAAAAAAACTACTACGGCAGAGGGCGTCGAAAGATGTCCTCCATCGCAGGAATACCCAGGGAAGGATGGCGGGTCAGTTCTTGCAATCGGAACTCGGTGGCCCCCAGCTCAGATAGCTTCTCCTCGAGGGAAGCAGCTTGTCCCTCGGCCATCTCTGCTTCCTCCACCCTCTTGACTCCCAGACGGTCTACTTCTTCAAGTTCTGCCTCTACCCTTGAATGTTCGGCCTGTAATGCTGCCATCCGGGCCGTCAAGAAGCTTCGGCGCTGTAAAGAGGCATTGGCTTCATCCCTCATCCTCGCCGCAGTCTCTTGCAGAGAAATAAGAGCTGCTCGGCTTTCAACCCGCTCCAATGATATGGCCGCCAGCTGGTCAGCTGCTTCCCAGCCTAGAAATTCCTTCTGTTTACATACTTCAGGAGCAGGATCACCCGTGGAGTCCAGTCGTCCATGGGACAACCAAAGGCCAACAGCGAGCGGGATAGATGCTCTATCAAGCCCCTCTGCTGAACATAAGTTAAATCCCTGCTGGCCGTTACGGTCTGCTGGAGGGTCCCCAGAAACTGCCACACAAGGTCACTTGAAGATTGAAGACCAAGTGGCGATGTCTCGGGCAGTTCAAATTCCACTCTGCTATCCACGGCAGCCCAGATATCATCGGCCGTCCCAGAAGATGACGATGGCATGAGCTGCAGTCCACTGCTGTAAGGAACAAGCGTGCTGGCAGATACGGTGGCCGGAGCCTCAATAACAGTAATCTCTTTTCCTGCCACCTGGGATGGAGGTGCAACAGAAACATCGAGAGCCGAAAACATCTGCTCTTCAATGATCTCTCCGGCTTCTATTTCAGGAAGACCATCCTTTTCCAGAGTTGATTACTGTGCAGCCTCCATTGGCTGAGAATCCCCGGCTGCCGCCGAACTACCAACTTCCACAAGTGCTCCGGGTCCGACTGGAACCATTGCCGCTGCATAGTCCTTGGGGTATCGCAATGCGATAGGCCGCAGGACGGACGGAAGAGTTGCATGGCCCGTTCCTAGAGCCGGGAGTGGTATCTGCACCGTCATGGTTGGCAGCGCCACCTCAGTCTGCACCGGAGATATATGCCTTAAAAATGAGGCTAGAGGGAAGATAAAGAAGAGCAGTAAACACCGACCCTGGGTAGGCCCTTACCTCCGCTGGTACTAAGCTCAAATCTTTAAGGATAGCTCCCCCGGCACCGGCCCCTTCACTCTCAAGCGATAATGATGGCTCGGGACCGCCCACAACAACCGGGCCGGGCTGAAAGTCAGATAATCACTTTCATAAGCCGAGGACGCCCCGGCGTCATCGGTCTCAAGATCAGTTAGTGAGAACTCCTCGTCACTGGAGCCGCCACCATAATCTACCTGCTCAGAGGAAGAGAACCCCTCTGCTCTCTCAGGACGCTCCGCCGTCGGAGCAGGAGCCTCGCCAGCAGGAGCATCACCCTCGGCAGGAACTTCCCCGGTGCTCTCCGCACCAGGGGCAACAATAGATGATACCTCAAGAGCAGGTCCGCCCTGCCCCAAGGGGATCGCCTCCTCTACACTCTCTGAGCCCGGGAGCAGTGACGGTTGTATATCAACTGCAATTTACGGCAAGAAGGGGTCAAGCTAGCTGAAGACATGAAGATTCGCTGTGCTATCGCGACTAGACCATGGATTACCTTCCATCTCCTACCTAGGTGTTGGAGAGGGCAGATCCCTTTCTACGGGAGCAGTAGGGACTTCCTCTGCCCCGTCCCTAGCCGCTACATCTACCGTCGCCTCCAGCCCGACGACCGCGGCAACTGTGTCAGCAACCGTCAGCATGGGCAAGCCAAAGCAGTCGAAACAAGCTAATGCACTTTGAAAAGGAAAAGAGCCTACCTTCAGCCTCTAGCCCTTGTGCGCGGGAAGCTTCAAATTCTTCAAAGGATACAACCGAAGGAAGGACGGTTGCCGACTCCTTCTCTGCAGCCTTCTTTCGGCGTGCCCGTGTCACCCGGGTCACCGCCGCTTTCGCCTTTCCGACGGCCTTTCTCAGCTAGGACCGAGTCCTCTTCCTCGAATCCCCAGGAGGCAGTGGCTTCGTGGTCGGGGCAGGCTCAGGAACTTCAAAATATGTTGGCTTTTGGGCCTTTATGATCAGCTCCCTGAAGTGCTAGGTCTCCTCCGAAGTCGATCGGACTGCACATGCACAAAGGTGAGAATGACACACCACAATGAAAAGAAGAAGCTGGCCAAAAGGCCTGAATGAAGAAATGGAACATACTTGCCGGTCCCGTATAAAAGGGGAAGAGAGGCCAATAAAATAGCGATGGCGTTTTGTCCCTCGAAGCCGCCTCGCGAATAAGCCAGCATAGATCTCCAATCTTTATGCTCGGTTCGGCCAGCAGTGCCAGATCCTCATGACCACGAGAGGATAGGAGATAATACAGGCTCAGATGGTCCAGCCCCCACCTATCTGCATATTTGAATGAAATCTGAAGAGGATGGTCCAGGATGGCTTCACTCGGGCCGCCCACCGACAGACCATGCGACCGAAGAAGCGCGAATAGCCAGGGAGTGTTGTCATACAAGGTATCCTGCCTGTCCTCCCTACGAATGAAAGTCCGGTAGGGGTACAATCTATCCACCTCGGGGCGCCAGTGGGCCACAGCCGCGATGGGCTCCTCTACCGGTAAAGGGAGTTGCTGGAGAATCACCCTCTCGCTGCTTACTCTGCATAAACCCTAAAGGGTCTTCACATAATCATCCTTGTTGATTGGGGGCAGGTTCGGTTCAACTTTCATCTTGCGGCCCTTCACAAGCTTGCGGGCCTCCATATAGGCCTTCACTTCTGTGTTGGTCCAAGACTTCAACTTCTTCAAATAAGAGGCTTCAATGTCAAGAACTGGCTCCGGCTGGGAAGCTAAAAACCTGTGCTCCGCCACGGCCCAGCACTCTCTCCGAGAGTTCCTGTAAAATCCCGTCGGCGCGTTCCACCACTTGACGTATTCAGGCGTGACGCGAGGGAAGCGCGCAGGGGCGGGCACCCGAAAAGAAACATCTTCACGACGATGGAAAAAGTCCCACCATATTCGGGCATCGTCATTTGAAACATGCCCGGCCCTATGCCTGTTGGGCAATGCAAATTGTGAAGAGGAATGTGGAATCTGCTGGTCGTAGCCAAAGTTCGATTGAAGCAGAACGGGTAATACGGCTCCAACCACAGAATGCCACTCTTGAGAAATACAAGGACACTAGGCCTGATGGCCAGTGCCCAATCAATCAACTCCGGCTCCAGAATAGGCTTGGTATATTTGGCCTTGGAAATCGGATGGATGTACTCCTCAGTCTCAAACAGCTTGCACTGCCTCGTCCTGTTCGTCAGCGGGCTCGAATGGGCAGCTAAGCTCCAGAAATGAAGAGCCCCAAGCGAATCCATGGGAATACGGGCCAATTTACCCCGAATGGCATAGAGTTGCTCCGCTAGTAAAGATGGCTCAGCGCTCGCAAACTCTATCATGCGCGGGACCAGAGGAACCGCTTGTAATGCCCGAGGAGCTGCCTCCGAAAACAGGGTGCAGACCCAAGCATTAAAGAAATGTAACGAACCAACCGTCCGAAGGCTTCTGGGGAGACGCGTCTTGTGCAAGTCTCCCAACATCTTGTAAATGAGGCACAAAGCCACTGGGCAAAGGGACAGCTTGATGCCCCAAGCCATAAGACAGGCCAGATAAATGGCCTCCGCCCTAATCACGCTCTCGTCACCTTGAGGAAGAGCGAAAGAACAAAGCCAATAAACCAGATATGCAGCACAGTGAGTGACTGCATCAACACCAGTAGGGTTTGGGTTTTCCCCCTGCCCTCCTTTCAAAGAAGATGATGAAGCGACCTGGCGTCGCACCCTCTTCTTCTGCTTCTGGGCCACGGGTGCTATTGGAGGAAAATCTTCATACTTATTCTTCCCCTGGAAGAAATATTGAAGCCAGGAGCCCATCCGCACTCTTCTCTTCTCGCCTGACTTTCGAGCTTCCCTCGTATCGTGCGACGAATGAAAAAGAGCGCGATACGCCTTCATCAGATATCGGTAGGCGTAGCCCGCCATATACCGACCGTCACCGTCGGTCTGGTCTTTCAACCAATCAGGCCAGCAAACTTGTTCTACTGTTCCCCGTCAATGGGTAGGCCGCTGAGCTGCGATAGACTCCACAAGTCTAAAGAGGTCTCCCCCTCTGAAGTGTAGAAAGTGTTATATTCGGGGCAAAATACCTCGATCATTCCACAACACAAGCCCCGTGAGATTGGGTACCGGTACCTTGAAGCATACACGCTGTGATATATGCCGGCCCTAGTCAGAAGAGGAGCGTACTGATGCAGCACGTAGTCTGTGAACTCCACTGCTCCGGGCCTGAATGCATGAGCGTCTGTAGCTTTCAGCTCAGCGAATCACCCCACTAATATCTGGTGCTTGAAGCGAACCGCCAAGCAGTCCAGCAAGAACGATTCATCTCTATATCCCCATATCAACGGGGCAAGGAATAAACCAAAGATCAGCTTCTCACGATCCACTCCGCCCGCGGAGTCATTCCACCGAGCGGGTACGAACTCGGGAGCTCTAGTCAGCAATCCGTCTGCCGGAGCCAGGTCTTGCAGCCCCAGCACAACGCTCCATTTCCTGACCTCCCCAGGGAGATAGATGGGTCTTCCCCGCATCACACATTCGGCCAGGCTGTCTCTCTCCACCAGCAAGGCCTGCTCGACCTTCCGAACGGCGAACACATCCCTCTTCCCCTGAAGGTTGAAGCGTTGAAGAAGGGACATCAGGTGCTTGTCCTTGGGATAATCCCTCCTGGTCACGCCCTCTCTATTATAATGAAAGGAGTCACCCCCGAGGATAAGGAGATGGCTGGTGTCCACAGTGTCTGTCTCGGAATCCGAAGACTCCGCAACTATGGCCACCTGGCCGTGCCCCCAGTCGAGGGAATTGACGTTCTCCCATGTCACTACGGCACGAGAAGAAGAGCTGGATGCCATGGTAGCTGCAAAAAGGGCATATTAAACAAAAGTAAAGTCAGAAAATAGCTGATCAAAGGTGAACTTCTGACAAAATTTTGGCAGAGTCTCCCCAGCACAGGGGATTGCCAAAGAAAAGCGGGAACGCGTCCACTGAGGAACGGTCCCTAAAAGGCAGCCATCGGCATTACACCGAGGCCAAAGGGAACACCCGGGGAAACAGCTCTGAGGGCAAGCCCTGCTAGAAGCCTCCCGAGGCCCAAAGAAAGGGTTTTGAAACCCCAAATAGACAGCATCTCCACTCACCCGAAGTACCGCCGCCACCCTCACCCTCAACTCGCTCGGCGCCAGACGGAGAGAAGAAAGGGAGGAGAGAGAAAAAGTTTGTGCGAATGAGGGATGAAGAAGAAAAAAAACAAAGGCAAAAGCCTTATCTGGAGGTGGTCCTGGATGTTTAACCCGGCGCACTATTTAGCGCGCCGGATTAACGTCCAAATAGATAAAAGGCGCGCCGTTTCTACCCGCGCCGATTTAACATGGCAAAAGCAAAACAGCGCGCCGGATTAGTGGCCGAAATGCCTGGGACCGCGCCGGATTAAAAACCCCAAGGGCCATGTGCGCGTCGGGTTAAAATGTAAACAGCGCCGGTTTAACATCCGTGCCGAATTAAGGGCCATCCAGAGCTCCTGTCAACCGAAGAAGAGATTCGTCCGGATGAAATTCATCCGTCGGTCTTGCTGCACTCGTGCCTTGCTCGCAACACCCACGTCTGGGGGCATTTGTTGGCACCCAAAATATGATCGTCGGCGACCAAGCCACAAAGACAAAGGACCCGGCCCGCTGAAGCATGGAAGCCGATAAAGATCAACATATCAAAGATTTCTCGAGCTGCCAGAGCCTCGAGTCATTCCGTATGAACACGGGGACTTCACCTCAGGAGAGCCGAGACAAACTCACAACCAACCGGCAGTGCGACCAAGCCTGCCCAATGAACCGGCATCGACTCTGTCATGCCGCATACACTACACCCATTCTCCAATCAAGGACAGCGGTCAACCCGGTGGCTACCCACCTCATGAAAGGCTCTCCTAAAGATAAAGGAGTCCCCCCTGGCCTTCCAAAACGGAAGACCGAAAGCTCTATCGGCGGAAGATCCCGATCGCCCGGCATGGGCACGGCTTCCCGCCAAGATGGGCCTGTTAGTGGCCGAATGATCGCCCAGCGTAGGCGGAACTACCTCTGGTGTTATCCAACCCCCTAGAGAGCTCTGGGTACGAGCCAGGCCGGACCAACAGCATGGATCGTAGAGCCAAAGGCCGTGTCGGTGGAAAGCCCGTACGATCAAATCAAAGCTATCTGGAGTCTCAGGAACAGCCGTACGTCGACCTGGGTGCTTCGACAAGACATCCCGCCAAGGTTTCGAGGGGCATTGGCGAGATAATGTTCACGGTGACTCCCGGAATCATCCCCAGACTCATCGACTGACTTGAAGCGCACAAGGAGCATTAGCCCGGCGCGCCTTAAACCGGCGCGCCCCTCATTCGATGCCCCTGATCCCGGCGCGCTAAATCCCCTACCTTCTGCCCTCATCACGGCGCGCAAGTCACTCTATCGGATGGCGTCTTAAACCAGCGCGATAGGCTGATGAAGACTCCTCCCGGCGCGCCAAAAGCTCACGCCGGATGCAAAGCCTCCAACCTGTTATATAAACGGGTGAGGTTCGATTGAAAGAAAACGGAAGACGAAAGAGAGAAGAGGAGAGAGGCAGATCAAAAAAAAAAGATCAGAAGATACAGAGAGCAAAAAAAGGGGAGAGAAAGGCTTCTCAAGAGGGTTTTCTCCTAAAGCAGAGAGGGAGTAGGGTTCCTTCGGAGGAGCTTCCGCCGGCCGTCTTCCTTTCTCTACGATACCCTGTTTCAGGAACAGGTGGGCACCGGTGCCGATCTTCCCTCTGCTTCCCGTGGATTCCTTCTTCTGAGACTTCCACCCATCGAATGTAAGCGAGGGGGGGAGGAGCGACGATGATATGAGTCGATTCTCCTCCCCCCTCTACGTGATTTCTTTTCTTTGTTCTTCCCCTGTTGTTGTGCTCCGAGCGTCCTCTGCCTATGATATTGTAGAACGGCGACCGAGCAATGGTGTCGGTGCTGTACTCTCACCATGTAAATGCTAAACCATTCCCGTTTCTGGGATGGTAATAGATGTGCGCGTGTGAATGCTCAAATGAATGGGTCGAATGAATGATCTTCAGCCCCCCTTTTCTATCTATGCCAATGCGTGTGTCTGAGTTCTTCTCTGCGTAGTTCTCTGATTCCGGTTTCTCTGAAGTCTCTATCATGCCCCGAATCATCGTGGGCTACAGAAACACCCCTCCTCGGGGGCTTTTCCTTCGTTCATTCTCATGTTTGATTCAAGGGTCTTCGTACCCCCCTTTTTTTTCATGGACAGAGCTGTGCTTCTGCGCATGCCTCTCTCCGCCGTGCTGTCAAGGGCTTAACTCCCATTAATCTCTCTCTTCATGCCGCCTTGTCGCTCGTGAAGTGAGGATGTCCTTCGAGATTGCAGGGTTCATCCCCTGAATGTCACTTTTTAACTGTTCGAGCATATGCTCCTGCGATGGGCCCGTCTCATTTATGCGTTTACTACCTCTACACATCATGATTGTTCGAACTGTTCCGAGATTTTCTCATCGTTTTAATCACCCGGGGAGGGGGACATTCCCTTATCACTTCATGGAATTGCTAGCCGACCGGGGGCTCTATCTCTCGATGGTAGATGCTTCCTCGGGGCCATAGCGGACAATGACAGGGGCCTTAGCCCAACGAGCTTAGCCCCGACAATCGGAGGTCCGATCAAGGCCAAGGGATGTACGCTCCTCGTAGGCTAGCCCTCGGAGCTCCACTCTCCTAACGGCCAGTCCCTTCAGCGGATGTGCCATAATCTGTGGGATGTCCACCCCTCGCAGGCTAGTCCTTGGGGTGATGCTCCCATCATCAATGGCTTCATCTCTCTGTCTTTTCCCTTATGGAACCTTGGTGCCCCTAGCAGGCTAGTCCTCGGGGTATCCTATCCAATGGGGTTTGCTGGCTGCCTTCGTGTAGACCGGCGGTTTAGGGGCTTGTTCCATAGGTGAGCATGACCCCGCTTCTCCCCTGCAACTCTTCAGGTTCAGGGGAGATGCTGTCCAATTTTGGACAGATTAATAATGAATAAACCATAACGAAATACTCATTCTGGACCCAATTATCCTGGTGCTCGAGTAGGAACCTCGCACTGGCTTATCACGTCATTCTTGGAGGGTTCTGGACTTCAATTTAATAAACAATTGGCCTCAAATGGCTTCAAAACCCTCAACATAAACTTAACAAACTCAAATGATTTGAAATTCATCGAAAATAAGCTAAAATGGCGCGGCCTTAACCCGGCGCGCCCTAATACGGCGCGGTACCCCCCCGCGCTGGATTAACCCTACACTCAAAAAACAAAAAAACTTCATTGCGCCTTTCCGGCGCGCTATGAACCGGCGCGCCCCAATCTTTTGCGCGCCGTTTTAACCAGCTATATGGCCGCGCCATATTAGCCGCTATACCTACGTTTTATCGCGCCGTATAAGCTACCTATCGCATGGTCGCGCCGATTTTGAGACCTTTTGCTACTTTAATTATTCATTTGCCTCGGAGTGGTTCTCGTCCCTCAGGTTTGATGTCAATAAACCACAATTGGTAATAAATTGAATAAAGGAAGGGCCGAGCGAGTCCAAACTATCTTGTTATCATATCTTCATTACCATGTCCGTTAGCATTTTGCTCTCGCTATCATATTTGTGCTGCCTTCCCTCTCCTTGATGGGGAGTAATAAATGTGGCTGATCATCATTTGCTTCCATGATTCCATTATCATGATTAATATAGTCATGAACGTCATGTGTGCATGCATGCATAGATCCTCGGGTATATTAAATGGCGTCGACGGAAAGCCGGATTACGTCCGGTCGTAAGTCTTCACTATGCGCAACAATGGTCTTCGGACCTATGTCCTCCGCCACGTACCGAGGATCCATAATCCTATGAACTATGCATCTTCTGTACGATAAATATATGCATCCTGCATGCCTTCGTCATGATCATCATGTAGCTCTTTTTAATTCGGCTTCGACAGCCCGTTATCTCGGCAATTAATCAAAGGTGTTCCCTCCTCGTGGGGGATGTAATTAACGCCATAGCCTTTATGGTATGGCGGACTGCTGGTCCCGACCGAACCTCACATTCGCCCGACATGGGTCAGAATGAGCGCATCACAAATTCGTCACTCATGTGACTGGCACGCCCGCGTCGTCAATTGATCATTTGACTACCAGTCAGTTAGTTGGTTGATCGACCCGCGCGAAAGAAAGAAAAGGTCGCGAACATAGGTCTATCCCCAAACTGTGAGGATGGGTAGTGCCGTGGGTAAAGTCCTTGTAGGGCTTCCAACTACAAATTCCAACATGAAACTAATTAAGATTAACTCCTTGTAGGACTATGGCTGCTGAACGCGCACAATGGCGTGAAATGCAACGAACTGTTCAGGGCCTGACTCAGGCCTTACAACAAGTGGCTCAAGGTGGGGCACACCATGGAGCCGGCGACCTCCATTGGAGTTTTAGAAATCTCAACCCTCCGAGATTCTTAGGATCATCAAACCCTGAGGATGCGGAAAATTGGATAAAGGAGATCGAGCGAATCTTCCGCGTCATGTAATGTGCAGATGGTGAAAAGGTGCTTCTGGCCACGTTCCAACTGGAACGGGACGCTCGTGCTTGGTGGGAGTCCGTCGAGGCCACCTTGCTTGAAAATCATGTTACATGGGCCGAATTTGTCGAGCACTTCAATAGCAAGTATTTCTCTGATCGTGTTCAGGAGAAAAAGGCCGCGGAATTTGCTGCCTTGAAGCAACGATCCCTGTCGGTAGCTGACTATGAAGCCCAGTTCTCCCGGTTATCTAGATATGCACCACATTTAGTTTGCACTGAAAAGATGAAGGCATAAAGGTTCTTGAATGGGTTACGACCCCAGTATATCACCCAGCTCGCTCCCTTAGATATTCAAGTGTACTCAGAGATGGTACGTCGTACCCAGCTGCTAGAAGACGCCACGGAATTGTCTGACAAAATCCGTGGTAAGGATAAAAGGGAAAATGTCACAAGCCCCAACACTTTTAAACCGTCTTTCAAAAAGCGGACCAATAATGGAGGCGAACCCTCCAAGGAGAATAAATTCAAGAAGGGCAATAACAAACCTTTATCTATCACGGCACCGCCAAAGGAGAAATGTAAATATTGCGACAAGCCAGGTCATCAGGCTGCGGAATGCTGGAGAAGGCTCGGAGCATGCCTTCGTTGTGGGAGTAAAGAACACCGTATTCCCGACTGTCCAATGATGAATGAGCAAAGTGAGCCAGAGACAAAGGAAGAAAAGCGTTCGGCAAAGAAGCAAGGACGTTTACAAGCTCTCCAAGAGACGGAACCAACCGAGGGTGGGTTGGTGGAAGGTATTTTGTCTATCTGCTCTAAGTCTGCTCAAGTACTGTTTGATACTGGCGCCACACATTCTTTTGTTTCAAAGAAATTTGCTGCTTCATTCTCTAAGGAACCTGAATGGATAAACTTAGTGATTTCTACCCCGTTAGGGAATGAGTCTGATGTCACTTTCCATTACCCAAACTGCAAGATTATAGTTAAAGGACACAACTTACCTGCAGATTTAATCTTCTTAGACTTGAAGGAGTATGATGTAATTTTAGGGGCCGATTGGCTATCCACCCATCGGGCAACTGTAAACTGCCGAAATGGAAAAGTAACTTTTATGGATTTCCCGGAGTTAACTTACGTTACTCCCCGGAAGAGATCGCCAGTCATCTCTGCTCTTCGAGCCCATAAACTTATCAACAAAGGATGCGAGGCATTCTTAGCATTTGTAACTGCCACGGAGGCTAAGATAGCTAGACTAGAAGACATTCAAGTGGTTCGGGAGTTTCCCGATGTTTTCCCTGAAGACTTGCCTGATTTGCCACCAGAGAGAGAAGTCTCACTCACTATAGACCTTGTCCCGGGTGCCGGACCTGTCTCCAAAGCACCCTACAGAATGTCCCCCGTAGAATTGAAGGAATTGAAGGAACAGCTAATGGAGCTATTGAAGAAAGGATTTATCAGACCAAGTACTTCCCCATGGGGAGCACCAGTGTTGTTCGTCAAGAAGAAGGATGGATCGATGAGACTATGCATCGATTATCGGCAGCTGAATCAACTCACTATCAAGAATAAATACCCGTTGCCGAGGATTGATGAACTCTTCGATCAGATTTCTGGAGCAAAGTATTTCTCAAAAATTGATCTTCGATCGGGTTATCACCAATTGAGGATCAAGGACGACGATATTCACAAAACTGCATTCCGAAGCAGGTACGGGCATTATGAATTTACTGTTATGCCTTTTGGACTAACAAATGCCCCTGTAGCTTTTATGCAGCTTATGAATAGCATCTTTAGACCGCATCTGGACAAATTTATTGTGGTTTTTATCGATGATAACCTGATATATTCAAAGTCTGAAGAGGAGCATGAAGTGCATTTGAGGATAGCATTACAGATATTAAGGGATAATCAATTATATGCCAAACTTAGCAAATGCGAGTTTTGGTTAGAAGAAGTGTCCTTCTTAGGACACGTAATTTCGAAGGATGGAATCTCAGTGGACCCCACAAAGGTCGAAGCAGTAAAGAAATAGGAACAACCGACAAATACAACAGAAATCAGGAGTTTCCTTAGTCTTGCTGGTTATTAACGGTGTTTTATTATAAACTTTTCGAAGATTGCAGTACCACTCACCAGGCTGACCCGCAAGGAAGTTCCGTATGAGTGGAATGAGGAATGTGAACAAAGCTTCCAAACATTGAAGGACCGTTTGACCACTGCTCTGGTCTTGGCCCTTCCTATTGAAGGAGAGAAGTATGAGGTATATACCGATGCTTCCGGTATTGGCCTCGGTTGTGTGTTAATGCAACAGGGAAGGGTTATCGCATACTCCTCTAGGCAGTTGAAGAAGCACGAGGAAAACTACCCGGTGCATGACTTGGAGTTGGCCGCGGTAGTATTTGCACTAAAGATCTGGAGACACTATCTCTACGGAGAACAATTCACAGTATTCTCCGATCACAAAATCCTCAAATACCTATTCTCTCAGAAGGAACTTAATATGAGGCAACGTCGATGGCTGGAATATTTAAAAGATTTTGATTTCACTATTCAGTATCACCCCAGAAAAGGGAATTCGGTAGCCGATGCCTTGAGTCGGAAGCCGAGAGCCCTTATGGCCAGCTGTATGATACGGGAATGGAAATTATTGGAAGAATTCTCCAGATTAAATATAAGCATGGACCAGAAAGACGGGTGTATTACTCTCTCTCACATGAGTGTGCATCCGGACTTGCTATCCAAAATCAAAAGGTTACAATATGAAGATCCTAGAATGATTGAAATCAGGGAGAAACTAGATCAAAGGACCGAATTCAAGCTGGCAGTTGATGGAAGACTAATGTTTCAGGAAAGGACCTGTGTCCCGGACTGTCCTGAGTTGAAAAGGAAGATTCTAGATGAAACTCACCGCTCTAGGTATACCATTCATCCTGGAGCAACTAAGATGTACAAAGACTTAAAAAGGACTTTTTGGTGGCCGAACATGAAGAGGGAAGTAGCAGACTTTGTATCTCGCTGTCTCACGTGCCAACAAGTGAAAGCGGAACACCAAAGACCCGCCGGAAAGTTACACCCCCTCGATATTCCCAAATGGAAATGGGAAGGAATTGGTATGGATTTCATCATGGGATTGTCTAAGTCTAGAGGCGGACATGATGGTATTTGGGTAATCATCGACCGACTGAGCAAGTCGGCGCATTTCTTTCCAATTAAAAGTTGATGGTCGGTTGATGTTTTGGCCGCATTGTATATTAAGGAAATCGTGAGATTGCACGGAGTCCCAACATCGATCGTGTCTGATCGAGACCCTCGCTTCACTTCTCATTTCTGGAAGGGACTACAACACTCTTTGGGGACAAAGCTCAACTACAGTACTGTTTTTCATCCCCAGACCGACGGTCAGACCGAGAGAACAAACCAAATAGTTGAAGACATGTTACGAGCTTGCATTATTGACTTTGGCGGAGGTTGGCATGATCATTTGCCCCTAGCCGAGTTTGCATACAACAATAGTTATCAAGCCAGTATACAGATGGCTCCATTTGAAGCCTTGTACGGCAGGAGTTGCCGATCTCCTATATGCTGGGATGAGGTTGGCGAGAAGCAACTACTAGGGCCAGATATGGTAAGAAACACAACAGAAAAGGTTGAACTTATCCGAGAAAGACTCAAAGTAGCACAATCCAGGCAGAAATCTTATGCAGATAATCGAAGAAGGGAACTAGAGTTCCAAGTTGGAGACCATGTTTACCTCAAGGTCTCACCCGGTCGAGGAATAAGAAGGTTCGGAGTTAAAGGCAAGCTTACACCAAGATTCATTGGACCATTCGAAATATTGGAAAGAGTTGGTGAAGTAGCCTATCGTCTTGCTTTGCCTCCTTAATTGTCAGAAGTGTACAACGTGTTCCACATTTCCATGCTGAAGAAATATGTGCACGACCCTTTCCACGTCATTGATCATAGTAATTTAGTAATTCAGAGGGACCTCACATACGAACAGAAGCCAATGGAGATTCTTGATCGAGAGGTCCGAGTCTTAAGAAACAAGACCATTCCCATGGTAAAAGTGCAGTGGAACAAATGCTTGGAGCAAGAGGCTACATGGGAAACTGAGGAATCTATGCGAAGGAGATATCGGAATTGTTCTAAACCGTAAGTACTCTATACCCTCCATGTCTCCATTCACGCAATTGAATTTGGGGACCAAATTCTTTTAAGTGGGGGAGGGTGTAAGACCCCGGATAATTAATAAAATATTCTAAATGAATAAAAATAATTAAGCTATATATATATGTTTAGAGGTACTTAATGAACTTTAAAACCAGCCAAGAGAAATACATAAATGGGCCTTACACTTTAGGGAACAATTGCGCCAAAATGAAATAACGCCCTTCATTAAGACGCTAATTATAGTAATAACGCCCTTATCATGGGCGCTAATTAGTACCAAGAAAAATTGGAAATAAAGCGACGAAATATAGAAAAGTAAAAGACGACCTTGGTTAAGGCGTTATCTAATGAAAACACGCCCTCGAGTAAGGCGCTATTTAGTGAAAAACACACCCTTGCCTCAGACGTCATTTTCCCTGAGAGTTAAATAAGGAAACCGTGCAACCCATTAAGGCATGTTCGATCGATGCATGGCTAGTGTTAGGGTTTCCCTATGCAAATGGAAGCATGCGGATGCTATCTAGGAAGGGAGAGGACCATGCATAGTAGGTTTAAAACCGTGCCAAACTTGATCATAAATCCCTTCCGTAACTAAGCATTTGAATCCCCCAGAACCCACACAACCCTATAAAACTACGTCTCCGTTGACCGTAGCAACGTTACAGCTGTATCGACTTCCTCCTGCTGCTACCGCGATCATCTTCCCTCTGTTTCCTGTTGCTGCGAACGTGAGGAAGTGGAAGAAACTCTTCTTCCTCCTGTTGCAGTCGAAGGCTCGTCTCTCCTATCCTTCCTCCTTGCTGGCTATTACGAGAAGGATGCACCTTCTCCATCCCTCTACTTCCACTCTTCTTCCGGCAGACTGCAACGTGAAGGACGAGCATCTCCTTCCTCACCTGCATCCTGCCGATTGCTTGAACGAGAAGAAGCACCCCATCTTCTTCTCCTGTTGCAGCTAGGAAGCCTGGGCACCAACTTCTTCTTCCTCTACTTCATCCTGCAAGCAACCACCACACTCTGTTCAAAACAGAGTATCGGTTCATCGTCTGTCCATCGTTTAATCTTCAACAAGAGGTAGGTTTTCTCAAGGATTGTAGCCCAAACTAGCATAAAAATTTATGATAATATCATCTGTAATTCATGCATATAGTTTTACTGTGATTTAGAAGTTTTCTGGAAATTTTGGAAAGAGGCGACCCTCTCTAGGGCGCTAATTCATGTTCTGACACCCGACCCAAGAGTCGTTAATTTTAAGAAATTGATAAATACTCGTGTTTATCCTGGAAAGGAATGAATTAACGACAGCCAGTAGGTCATCTTTTATGAAAGTGACGCCCCACCCAAGGGCGCTATTTTAAAATAATGTCTTAGGATAAGTCGTCATTTTCCTTAAATTTCTAAAAGTTATTAAATTCTGAAAAATGATAATTAACGACACAGTGCATGTCGCTTCTTTGTGAAATAACGCCCCTGCCTAAGGCGCGTTTTCTTGAAATACAGAATTGGGTAAATTGCAGCAATAATAGAAATTACAGATGGGACGACTGTTCCAGCAGTCGTCAATTAGTAAAGAAACGGGCCAGAGGAGGTCGTGAATTTATTAAATAGTGACTTGGCGTAAGTCGCGAATTTCCTGCATATTTATTTTCCACGGCTTTCTGTGAACCGAGGGTTATATATATATATATATATATATATATATATATATATATATATATATATATATATATATATGTATGTATGTATGTATGTATGTATATGTATATATGTATATCGGCACTATATTCCATTCCGTGAGTATAGTCCCATGTTTCACGATGATTTGTCGCATTACCCACTAACTCTCGGTGACATACAAGCCCTCCATTGGACATTCCGTTCCTTTGGACTGGCGAGTTAGTCATTGGGACCTCCATAAGTCTCCTCGTAGCCTTAGATTCCCTCAAGGCCGACTGAGCTGGTTATACCTTAAACACCTTGTACCTTTTGATTGCCACGTCTTGTGGTAAACCGGCCCTCTCATGGTGCCATCTTGGTCCATGAGAGAAGAATCTTAGCCTGTGGAATGATGATATTCCACTAGGCAATGTCTTGGATTGAGTCCCTTATAGATAGGGTCAATCTCTCAGCTTGATTCATGCCCCTTGATTGGTGACAGGTTTAGTCATCCACTCGAGTTATCACGGCTACCTAGTTAAGGTACCGAATCTACCCAGGTTATCGACACGTCATGATTCTCGTTGGTTTTATCATTGTCCATCTAATGTTCTTCCTTGAATTCCGTGGAACCTATCCATGAATCTGCCTTGATATCCTACATAAGTTTGTTCTTGGAAATCCATGGCTATCACTAAAGTGGTTGTCTAGATATTACATGTAACAATGTCCGCGCATTTAGGGCCCGATCTGGTCCTGGGAGGAGCACCCGAAAGTACTTGTGCCCATGGGAGTTATATTGATCACGGTGTGGCATTGCACCGAAGTACTTGCTTGAATCTACGACTCTCCACTATATCTATATCTCTCTCTCACGTGCTGGACTTGATTGACTTGACATGACTTGCGTGGCCCGGAATGGGCAAAGTACTTGCTTGCTTGCTAATAGCCATTATCTCATGACATGAAAGACTTTATTGATATACTTGGTACTCGTTTAAATACTTGAAATCTTGAATACGTGAAATTCCCTATCTTGGATCAACAGTTATTTCCTCTTGTTATCATGTTCAAATTCCATAGCACTTCATTTTTACATGATTTACATGCTAAACTTGCATTTTCATTTGAAAAAAGTAATTACTTAAACCAGTTGCTAGTTCTTGAGATATAATTCCTACTGAGCGTTCTCTCATCAAGTTCTTTTCCCTAACCTTTTCAGGTAATACAGACCCTGACTCGGACTTGGATGGGCAGGAGCAAGAGTGACGAGCGTAGAATCTACAAGCACCATGCTGCTATACCTTATCATGTCGAGTCGTCCTTAGTTTATTCCTTGGAGGCTTGTCGTTAGATATTTTGTTATGTCTAGAGTTGTTACATTTAAGGCTTGTGGGCCTGATTAGAATTGTATCGTCTTGGAGTTATGTGACTATGTTTAATGGTTAAGTTGTTATCGATGGTATCAGTATATGGTTAAGTTTTAAAATTCTCGTCTTATTGCGCACTCTGTTGTAGTGTATAAATTCTACTAGCTCTGATTGACATGATTGATATAAACGCGTCACGTTCTCCCGGGTTCCTTCCGCGCTCGGGACGTGACACTTTCTCACAGGACTCGATCGAGTAGCAGATTCTGGCGTGGAAGGGGCAGTATTGAGGGTGACTAAAGTCCCAATGGGTGTAGTAGGCCAGCGAGTCGCGAGGCATGATTTTCCCATTCTCGACAAGGATATCGAAGAGTCGTCGGGTTCTCTCCCTGGGGAAGGAGAGAGGTCTCTGATCGGTCTAGGGCCTCCACCCTGGATACCAGATCGAACGTCCCCTTTGATTAGCGCTAGGCTCCTTTGATTCATCATCAGAAAGAGAAAATGCGGCCATCATGTGGATGACATTGGCTAAGGGGTGAGCCACGCGTGCTGCCTTAGCTGGACTGGCCCACGTATGTGGTTGCGTGAGATCGACGAGACCACTCTTCATTTTGATGAGACCGTCTCGGATCTGCTTCTGCGCCTGGGTTTTGAAGACGTAACAATCTTCAATTGAATGACCCAGCATGTGATGGTACAGGCAATAATTGGGATTGTCGATCTTCAGAGCCTCATCCGGCTTGCGGATCTCGGGTAGTTCGACAATCTTCTGGGCCATGTAGAGGTCGAAGAGCATCTTCGTGTGTTCCTTCTTAAAGGAGAAGGGTGTCTTCATACGCTCTGAGAAGGAGGGAGCAGCTGGCTTATCCGCTGGCTTTTTATCAGAGCCACTGGATTCGGCCCCCTTACTAGCCTTGGCGGTAGGCGTGAACTCTATAATATTCACCTCCTTGCCGGGCTGGCATTCTCGCGCTTACTTACCCTTGGCTGTAGTATAGCTCGGGTTATCGGCGAAGAAGATCTCTATTTCGGCGACTGCCGAATTGAGTTGGTCAAACCCTTTGATATTGGTGCCGAGAAGCTTTTCGTTGACTTCGGCCGCCAGATCTCGACGACAAATGGTGATGGCGTCCTCTTGAACGGGCGGATTGACACACCTCATGCTGAGGTCTCGCCACTTTTTGATGAACTCGAGGGTACCCTCACCCTTTTTCTACCGGAGAGAATAGAGTTCGGCTAGGGAGACCCTTCACTCGGCCGTTTGAAAGCGGTCGAGGAATTTCTTCTGGAGATCGGTCCAGTCGATGACTGAGTTGGGTTTCAGGTGGGAATACCATTGAAAGGCCGTTCCCGTGAGCGAAGTGGCAAAGTAGCAGAGGAGATATGATTCGTCCAACGGTAGCTCGCCCATGGCCGTAACATAGTAGGCCAAGTGTTCATGTGGCGACCCCTGGCCGTCGAACTTTTGTAGCTTCGGGGGCTTGGAGTATTCTGGGAGAAGCTTTTTCAGCTGGTGGTGAAGCGGGTAGGGCACACTGTAGAGATCTACCGTGACGGCCCCTTCACCATACTGGGCGAGCTTTATCTCGATGATGCGCTCGATCATCTGGCGTTGCGCTAGGAGATTTTCCAACATTGGCGTGCTGGAGGCTCATGGTTGAACCTCAACCGGGGGCGTGCCAAACCCAGTTGCCAACGGGGTTCGGGCAACTGCCGCTGAGGTGTTAGCAGCATCGCGGGCCGCCGGGGGTACCGGCACCTCGGCCTGTGGCCTAACAGGTTGCTGAAGATGAAGGTCCCGTTCCTAGAGGAGGTCCTGCAGGAGGGCCTTCAGATGCTGGTTCTCCTTCATGAGAGTGTCGAGGGTCACTTCTTGAGCTTCGTTCGTAGGAGGGTCGTTGTTGACCGGTTCTGCGTTGATAGGAGGGTCACAGTCATCCACCGGGACTTCTTCCATACGTTCCAATGCCTGCGGTCCAACAGAAGTACCGATATGACCGGTTGGAGGAGGCGGCGGAGCCTGATGGCGCGACCTCCTGAAGTGGGACAGAGGCTAGTTCAAGTCGTCAGACTGGGTGTCCGGCTGGTGTTCGGTGGTGTAGCACGTGAACACTCGAACCGCGTCATTGATGAACTGGGCCGTCCGTTTCCGGCGCGTGTGCCTCGCGGGGTGAACAGGTGTCCCTAGTCTATCAAAGACCGAGGTGTGCTGCAGAGGGGGCTGACTCCCGATGTCAGTCGGAGGAGAGTCCGGGACATGTTGCTGGAGGGCCCGAGAACGGGCTCGCCTTTGCCTCCGCTTGCTTGTGCGGGGGACATTGGACGACTGGGCATCGTCAGATGATACTACTGTGAGGTCAGTCGCATCCCATATGATGCCGTGTCTGAGTGCTCTCAAGGGGTTTCTTATACGCGCCCTTCGAACAACTTGAGCTTCTTCTGGGGTGACCCAGATTCTCCTCAAGTCGGGTTGCTAGTCTACCTCGTCGCCATTTTTCCGACGAGTTGTCTTGGGAGGACGTGTATCTGGCTGCGGTGGGTGCCCCCGGGCTGCTGTCGAGGAACCCGCTCCTTTGAGCTTCGCCCCGTCCTCTCGTGTTTGACGCAAGAGGTGAAAACGATTGGAGGTGGGGATGGTGGGGACGGTCCGTTCCAGGGGTATGATTGGTTCACTCCCATCGAGACGGATCTGCAAGTCGCCGACAAGAACCGTCATGCCGGAGTTGCTGGTCGTGGCAGCAGGGCACCTGCCTCTGCAGCCATGGCGATGCTTCTTCTGAGGAGTTGAGGAAGACTCTATCCCGAGATGGTAGACCGAGAAGATCCGGCCTGGAATGACCGGCAGCGTGAAGCTGTCAGTCTAAAGTGCCAGGAGTCGGTGGCTAGGCGACTCGGGTGTACCCCTTCGCCCACGCCGATAGGAGTGTCGCCGATGCCCGAGATGACGCTCTTGCATCGGGAGGCGACGTCGTCAAAGGTGCTGAGGTACTGACGCCCCTGGGTCAAGGATGCACGGCAGATGCCAGTGTCATCTGGGCTCGGGTCGGGGGACCCGAGGAGGGTGCTGAGGAACCTTACCCCCTGGGTAGGAGACCCACAGGGAGATCCGGTTCAACTGGAGCTTGGGACCGGGGTCTCGAGTGCAATGTCGGGGAGCCGCGAACTCGGGGCTGAGAGCCCGTATTGAGAGTCGACTTTGCCGGGGTTCGGGGTCGGAAACCCAATGCGGATGCTGAGAAGCCGTGGACCCGGGGCAGGGAGCCCATGTTGGGTGCCGGCTTGACCGGGGCTCAGGGATGGGAACCCGAGGAAGATGCTGGGAAGCCGTGGACCTGGGGCAGGGAGCCCGTGTTGGGTGCCGGCCTCGCTGGGCTCGGGGTTGGGAACCCGAGGAGGGTGCTGGGAAGCCATGGACCCAGGGCAGGGAGCCCGTGTGGGGTGCCGGCTTGGCTGCAGCTCGAGGTTGGGAACCCGAGGAGGATGCTGGGAAGCCGTGGACCTGGGGCAGGGAGCCCGTGTGGGGTGCCGGCTTGGCTACGGCTCGGGGTTGGGAACCAGAGGAGGATGCTGGGAAGCCATGGACCCGAGGCAGGGAGCCCGTGTGGGGTGCCGACTTGGCTGCGGCTTGTTAGCGCAGCGAGAGTGATATAGAAGGGGGGGGATGAATAGATCACTCCCAATTTGCAAAGCTTAGGCGAGAAAATAAATCTACCGCTTATGCCCCTTCTAAACTAGCACACAAAGAATTGCAAATGCAGGTACCAATCAAGATCGAATAAGAAAATGATGATTAAGAGATGAACACACAACTAGTCGAAGAGACAAGCAGATAGAGAGCGCTGATAAAGATCGCAAACCACTGAGAAGACAACCGGTTTTTAGGTGGTTCAACTGCAGTCCGCAATCTACATCCACCCCTCACTCCAACTAGAATGAGGATTCCACTAGCCACTGCTAGAGCACAGCAGACTCAGTCTGCGAACAACTTGCTGCCAAACAGCTTGAAAACCAAAGGGAGACAAATCCCTCAACCAAGCTCTGCTACCCGCAGAGCTTGTAACCTATTCTAGCACCCAGCACGAACAGAACCGGAGAGTGCCTCTCCCTTCCTCCACACACCGGAGGGAACCTACTAATGACAACCCGTCACTAGCAACACCAGAGATCAGCGATCTCTCTTCCTCTGCAACCCAGAGGGAAACCGGAGTTAGACTCCCTTCCTCCACACACCGGAGGGGAACAGATCAGAAATAGACGAAGAACACATAAAGAAAATCAGAAAAGAAACTAAAGACTGATCGAGAAAACATTCGATACTGAAAGTTAATACAAATGTAGCTTCCTGGGAAGCAATTTCAGAAACCCGATACTGCAAACTCTCTTTCTCTCTTCACTGCTATCTCTCTTTTTCTTTCTCTCCACTGCTATCTCTCTTTTTCTTTCTCTTTACTGGTGGATCGAGCTCTCTGCAATACTGCCTTTTCTTTCTTGGCTCTGATCACCTTCATCGGTGGACGAAGGTTTCTATTTATAGCGGCAGCAGGTGGATAGGGCACAAAATGCGTGTGCCTCCCACGCTCGATCCAGAACATTCCTGCCACGTGACCTCATTGGATTGGTTCCTCTTGTCTTGGATCACGTGCACCCCATTTATTTGAGAATAATCTTCCTCGTACCTGTAAGAAGATAAAAACCACTAACACGCAGTATGGCCACTAAAACTAAAGCTGCATGAGGTATATGATAACAGCACGACGTGACCAGTACACGAGATAGGAAAAGAACGACACGAGATACACTGTAACAGAACAGACACAACGAGGAGAATGACACGAAGTGAGGTTATAAAACAAGAAGGACACGAGGTCTAGGAAAGGCAACACGAAGACATAAGGGTGACACGAGGTGGTACATTCAACAGCACGAGGTGCTGCAGTGTTCAGTACGCGAAGAAACAACTAACGATATGAAGACGAGGACAACACGGACTGAGACCAACTCGAAGACGAAAAACAGAAACCAACACTAGGTGTGGTCACAGGGCAAAAAGTACACTGGGTCAGAAAAACAACACGAACTAACAAACGGCAACAAAAGACGACACGAAGTGAAACAACACTTGAAAATATAAGAAAAACAACTCGAGCATAAAATAGCTCGAATGAACGACTCGAAGACGAGGCGACACGGGCTGACCACGACACGAAGACAAATAACTATAAATGACACGAATACAGAAGACTCGAAGACATAAGGGTAACACGGGGTGGTACAGAAAATAGCACGAAGTCAGAAGAGTGACACGGCTATCGTGACACGTGATGAAGCAGTGACACTAAAACAAAACGACTCGAGGAGCAACAGTAGGTGACACGAAGTTAAACAAGCAGAGAGAGGAAATGACACGAGATGAGGTCACAAAGCGACAAAGACATGAGGTCTAGAAAACACGACACGGAGACATGAGATAGACACGTTCTTCAACAACTCGTGATGAAACTGTGGAAGCAGAAGAACAACTCGAAGTATTACCTCATACAAGTTTTTCTGTCAAGCATGGAAATCAACACGAAGTGTTGTACGCTCAGACGACATGAAATCATTTCATGTTGGTGAGGGAAAGCAACACGAAGTGTGGCTTAAGTGACACGAAAATAATTCCCAAAATTACCTGTAGTGGCTCGAGGATTTACGTTAACACAGAGAAACATTTTTGTTCACAAAAATTCATAGTGTTGAAACCATCAAGACATTAAGAGTCAGGCAACACTAAAATTCATTTGGTCAAATTATTCAATTGAACATGACATTCCCTTACTGTATAACCCATTCACTTACATGATGAAACATGAGATTATCTTGAGATAAAGAAATGATTTATAGTGTGAGACATCATCAAAATCATAGGGACACAACACGGCTCGGGGTTGGAAACCCGAGGAAGATGCTGAGAAGATGACCGAAGTCCCAGGCACGGGGCCCGTGTTGGAGATCGACCAGGCTGGCCTCGGGAGCTGACGATTACCCGGACCGGTGTTGATCTGGGGACCTTGCAAGGGCCCGTTGTGGCAGTCCGGTGCCCAGCACTCAGGTGGGCCACCGGAACTGGAGACGCATGTGGCACATTGGCCACAGGAGCCAATGGAGAAACTAGAGTTGGCTGAAGAGCAGCCACGGGGACCACACCCAAGAAGTAGGGTGATCCGATAACCGGGGCGAAGCTGCCGAAAGTGATCGCCGTCGCCAAGTAGCCCACCCGGGCATGGGTGGCGATGACGTTGGGACCATAGGTGACGGCCGCCATGGTTGTTGGAGTGCTGAGTGCTGCAAAGGCGACGGTTGCTGACAGCCGCCGGGCGCAGTCCGATGACCAGAACGCGGACCAGAAGCTGCTGGAGAATGTACGCATGAGTGCCCTCCTCTGCCTCTCCTGCAAGGATAGGGAAAGGGCACCAGGGCTTCAAGGTTGGCACAGACTTTTCTTCAGAAAAAAGATGGAAGGCGGGAGACGTCCCACCGGGCGTGCCATCCTCTCTATTGCGCGGGTTTTTATGCCGATTATCGGGGTGAAAGAAGAGATATAGCGGGGAAGGAAAATACGGGAGTTTGATATATCTTGGGTATCCTCCTTACGGTTGCATGCCTCTCACGGTGGTATCGGGCACTCTCCTTTTACGAAAAGTTGGGAAGGGTAGAATGGCACAGGAGTGTCAGGATAAGAGTTAATCAGACAGGGTGCGGGCGTGCTAGTCGATTTCTCGACAATCACTCATGGAACCAAGGGTTGACCGGGGAAGCGCCACCAAGGCGCGGCACGTGGACTCGGGTGTTCGGACAACCCGTGGAGAGAAGGGGTTCCATGGGTGCGAGTGCGTAGGCGATTGCGAGAATCGTGTATTGGACGTCTTTCCCCACCGGCCACAAGCAACCAGTGTTTATTTACATCGGATTGAATCCGAATACCTTCGTTCTAAGCTGAAGAAAAGTCTGTATACAAGTCTGAAGCCGTGGGTAGAGGGCTGGGGGCATTCAGCACCTATGGGTGCGCATTAGACTGAGGGGTGTTTACTAGGGTTAGGGTGTTGGGCACGGATGCCAAGTGGTGTAGATAGAAAACTGAGGGCCAGGGCGTGGGTGCGAGAGCACTAGTCCAATCGGCGGTGTTATATTGAGAGGTATATTTCTTTACAAGAAGGCCGTAATGGCCAGGGTACAACTGGCGCATGCCATGGGACAACTCCGACGTGCTAGTCGGTCCCTGGGTCGATGCGTGATAAATGAACACACATGTGTTTTACAGAGAGCTCCACCTGTGGCGTAGGCCATGGCCATGATGCCGGATGGGGGAATGCGACTGGATGACTATGGCGATACATTGATCCAGTATCTGGGCGAGGGTCGATCACGACTCGAATTGAGCGATCGGACATGGCCTCGTGACTGCGAGAGAGCATGACGTCATGGCACGCGTGTGGTTGCAATCGACGGGCGCGCGAGGGGAAATCCCGGCATGAGGGGATGTCCGCCCTTGTCATAACGTCTCGCACATGGTGGGTGTTGACTTGTGTGTGTGACGGCTACATACGGCGTGAGGGGAGTGCAAACGACATTCCCCCAGTGTATTAGACCGCCGAACAAGTCACCCACACACAATTCTCCTTGCTCGTTGCTTGGAGCCGCGCTTGAAGTCCGGTGCTTGCTGGATGATCTTCTGTATGTAGATTGGATTAGATGCCCCACCCTTGAGCTCCTAAGGGACTTTTATAGGGGAAGTTGAAGGGTCACAAGGGGTTTACGCGGACCAGCCAAGGGGGGTGAGCTGGTCCGCGTAAACCCAAGTGAATAGTGTCACTGGGTTACGGACTGAGAGAGAGGGGGAAGGGGTTTACGCGGACCAGCCAGGGGGCCTGGGCTGATCCGCCTAAACCCACTTCCCCAGGGGGTTTAGGCGGACTAGCCTGGGGGCCCAGGCTGGTCTGCCTAAACGCCACCCGAGGGGGTTTAGGCGGGCTGGTTCAATTCTTTTTTTTTCTTATAAAATTAAATTATTTCTTTATTGAATGGGGGTTTACGCGGACCAGCTAGGGGGGGTTAGTTGGTCCGCGTAAACCCCCCCCCCCCAAGGGGGTTTAGGCGGGTTCGCTCCAAGAGAGAGGGGGGCTAGTCCCCACCCTATAAAAATTTGATTTTTGGGGTCTTTTTCTTCCCAAATTGACTAAGAAAGAAAAGGACATTTGTGTGGAAGGATACGTGGAGCTTGCGGAGGCTTGTGTGGGCGTCGACTTGCGGGATCCCCGCGTGCTGTCGCTTTGCCCTCCCGCGTCCACGTGTCACCTTCTCGAATTGGTACGGCACACGAATCGCATCGTAGGACCGTAAATCGGACGAATCGGGGTTGAGTGGGGTCGTGGGATGACCGGGCTAGAGGCCGGGTGCGGCCCCCGAGGGAGTTCGCCCTCCCTGGGGCGCGCGGCCATGCCCCGGGGCGAACCGGCCCCGAACTGGCCGTAACCCCGGGGGGTGGCCCCCGGGGGTCTTCTTGTGGTGCCTGGGGACGTCCTTTGATGGACTTTGAACTTTGGGGGGTTGGCATGGGCCCATTGGGCCGTTGTTCTTCAAGTCGTAGTGGCCGCTCGCAAGGTTTTCGGGCGAATGCCTGACACACTCCGGGTTGCCGAACGAGCCGCCTAGGTGACCGACGGGCCTTGGATTTGGCTTAGGGTCAAGGGTAGAAGTCCATAGGGGCTGGGAGGAGGCACCTTGGGCCCAGGGGCCTCACCTCGTGCTGTGTGCCGCATTGTACGACGGGTTGGCAGGGTAGCCTTGGGTTGGCCCGAGAGCTAAAGTTGAGTGGCGTGTTGCCACGTGCCTGAAGGTCGGGGGTAGTACTTGTTGCATCCCTACGGTTTTGATGATGTCTCACACTACAAATCAATCTTCTATCTCTAGACTAATTCATGTATCACCATGCAAATGAGTGCAGTTCATATGGTTGTCAGATAATATGCTCTACTTGATTCTGTCTACACTCTGTCTGCATAGTCTGGATAGTGGTGGGTCGACCCCTCCTTGCTGATGAGTCAACCCCTCAGTACATTAATCATCTTAGTCAGTCCATTCATTGGCCTTTCTATTCAAGTCCATACAACAGGACTGTAGCCTGTTTTTCTGGAAGTCTATACATCCGGAAAGGGGCCATGTCTATACATTCTCCCATTGAATTCATTCAAAGTCTATACATCGGTTTGATTGAGTAAGTCTGTACAGCATGCCTTGTTGTTCATAGCCTTTAAAGTCTGTACATTGGCTTCGCATTACAAGTCTGTACATTGGCTTCGCATTACGAGTCTGTACATCAGCTTCGCATCTGCAAGTCTATACATTGGTTTCATATCATGAAGTCTGTACATCGGCTTCGCATCTGCAAGTCTGTACATCGGCTTCAACTCTCCAAGTCTGTACATCGCTTTCAGACTTTCAAGTCTATACACTCCATGCTCATTCAATTCTATACATCCACAGTGTAACTTCAAAGTCTGAACATTGTCTCACTCCATCAAAGTCCATACATTCTCAGCTGAACCCCATGTCTATACAGTGGCCTCGAGCTTCTCAAGTCTACACACTGTCTTCGGCCTCAAAGTCTGTACACTCGCTGCACTGTACAAGTCCATACACTGGCAGCCCTGCAGAAGTCTATACATTGGCTCAAACATTCCAACTCTGTACAATGGTCCTTCGAACACTCCAAGTCTATACAGTCTGCCTTCACGATTCAGAGTCTATACATCGTTCCTCAAAGGCTAAGTCTACACACTGCTCACCGTCTCACTAAGCGTCTCAAAGGCTAAGTCTATACATCACTGTGGCTGCTCGAAGTGAAGCATAGTCTATACACTCCTCACCTTTCCCTACGTTTGGCCAAGTCTATACACTCATACCTTTCCCTACGTTTGGCCAAGTCTATACACTCATACCTTTCCCTACGTTTTCTGGCCAAGTCTACACATCGTTTACCTGGCGTTTGCTTCAAAGTCTAAACACTCGTTTCTAAGGCAAAGTCTATTCAATCTTCTTCATAGGTCCTAAAGTCTGTACAGCCCTTCCCTCAATAGGTCTATACACTCAGTGGCTTCATACACTTCACAGAAGTCCACACATTTCCCCTGTTATGTTAATGCATTCTTCAGCAAGTATATACACTGAGCTCGCATGAAGACTCAAAGTCTATACACTCACTCAGTGTTTACACTTGCTCAGTTGCTGCTTCTAAAGTATATACACTCGTGTTAAAAGCTTGAACTAACTAAGTATATACATTCCTTTTGTCTCTATCTGCAGGTGATTCAGGCTGATGATTGGGCACGTGATCCGATGTTGGCACCTGGCACGTGATCCAAGAAACTAGGAACATGACACGTGGATGGCAACCCAGTCAGGATGCTGCCATGTGGTCAAAATTCAAATGATCTGGCAAAAAGTTCATGGGCGGGAACCTAAAAGCCACACGCCAATCGTCTGCTATATATATGGAGCATCGTCCTTCAGTAGAAGATGATCGTGAAAAGAAAGAGCAGAAGTCATTTGTGTGAGGTTACATGATCCAGAAAAGAGAAAGAGCAGAGAGTCCCATTTTATCCAGATCTGAGAGGAATATGTTTGAGAGAGAGAGAGAGAGCAGTGTCTGTGGTTTGAAGAATTGCTTCCTCGGAAGCTACATTTGTGTTGGTTTTTCAGAAACGACTGTTGTTCTTCATTGGTCTTTGTTTCTCTTCTGTTTTTCTTTGTATTTGCTCATACTTCTGATTCCGAACAGTTTCCCTCCGGTGTTTGGAGGAAGGGAGTGTTACTCCGGGTTCCCTCTGGGCTGCAGAGGAAGAGAGATCGTAGATCTCTAGTTTTGCTAGTGACGGGTTATCAGTAGCAGGTTCCCTCCGGGTTGGAGGAAGGGAGAACTATCTCCGGTTCTGTTCTAGCTGGTAGTTGGAACAGGTTTCAAGCTCTGTGGGTAGCAGAGCTTGGTTGAGGGATTTGTTTCCCTTGGTTATTCAAGCTGTGTGGCAGCACATTGTTCGCAGACTGAGTCTGCAGGTTTCTAGCATTGGCTAGTGTAATCCTTACTCTAGTTGGAGTGAGGGGTGGATGTAGATTGCTGACTACAATCGAACCACCTTAAAATCTCTTGTCTCCTCTGTGGTTTGCTGCAATCGTTGATGCTCTCTATCTGCTTGGCAATGTGCTTGTGTGTGGACGGCCTCTTCCAATCGCACCTTATTACTCTGTCTTAGTTTCTCACTGCATTAGTTGTTTTGTTTAGCTATATTCGGTAGGGTGATTTTTGAAGTAGTGATTTTCCGCTGAAGTTTCAGAAATCGGGAGTGATCTATTCATCCCCCCCTTCTATATCACTCTTACTGTGCTAACATTTGGTATCAGAGCAGGTTTGCATCATGTGGACGAACGGTCAGGGAAATGCTAACGGTCCTAGAAGCTTCATGGCTGAAGGTCAATCCATTAGTCGCCCTCCATTTTTTGATGGTAATAAATATCTGTTTTGGAAGAATAGGATGGAAGTGTTTATCAGGGCTCAGAGCCATAAGCTGTGGAGATTAATTACTGTTGGGCCGTATGATCTGCCACCGAACGAGGACGCGTGGACAGATGACCATGTCAAGCTATCTTCACTCAACTGGACGGCGCTGAACATCATCCAGTGTGCTGTTCACCCAGAGGAATATGCTCGCATATCTACCTACAAGACTGCCAAACGAATGTGGGACGAGCTGCAGCTAATCTACGAAGGTACAGCTCAAGTGAGAGCCTCAAAGGTAAATGTCTACACCTCTGAGTATGAACTGTTTAAAATGAAACCAGAGGAGAATATTACTGAAATATATGCTAGGTTATCTTTGATCACGAATACTCTTAAGGGGCTAGGGAAAGAGCTAGCTGAGGCAGACATTGTCAGGAAAATTCTGAGATCTCTATCCCCGACATGGCACACTAAGGCCATTGTGATTGAAGAGTCAAAAGATCTGACTACCTTGATTGTGAATGAACTCATAGGATCCCTCATGACCTATGAGATGAATTTCAAAGGAGGCGGTGAAGGAAGTGATAGGAAGGCTAAGAATGTAGCTCTAAGGGCATCCCGCAACAAGGGTAGCAACAGCGGGAACAGCAGCAGTAGCCCCGAGTCCGAGTCCGAGCTTGATGGTTTTTCTGATCTCGACCAGGAGGAGCAGGCAATGCTCACTCGACAGTTCAGAAAATTTTTGAAGAAGAAGGGGAAGACCTTTAGGAGGAAGAAGCCATATTCCTTTGGTAAGAATGCTGAATCTAGCAATCATAAGGACAGAAATTCTCAGAGACTTACTTGTTTTCATTGTAACAGACAGGGACACATGAAAGGCGAGTGTCCAGATATTCAGAAGAAGGGTCCCTACTTTCAGAGGAAGAACACAAAGGTGCAGAAGAAGAAAAAACCTCAGGCGATGGTCTGCACATGGAGCGAGGAAGAAGAAGATCCCGAAGACACTTCCTCAGAGGAATATGAAGAAGGAATTTGCCTAATGGCAAACAGCGAGGAAGAGGTAATAACTGTCTTTGAAAATTTCTCGATTGATGACTGGGAGGATGCTTATGGTGAATTGTTAGATAAGTTTAATTCTCTTAGTAAAGAGCATAGAGTTCTGAAAAGAAAACTTAATACCACTGTTGAAGAACAAACCCAGGTCTGTGAGGAAAATCAGAAACTAAAAGAGCAACTAGATGAAATGACCTCACTAAGAAAAGAAAATGATAAGCTCAAGGGAGAAAACCAGGATAGTCAAAATCAGCTAAATGAACTCAAAATACGAATTGAAGAAAGCTTAAATGAAAGTAGAGTGAACTCAGAAAAATACGAAGCTGTTAAGAAAGTCAATGGTGAACTTCTAAAAAATTCTGAGTCCCTTCAAAAGGAGCTGGAAGACAAACATAAAGTCTTGGAAAAGTTTGTCCAAGGAAAATCAAGTCTGGATGCAATACTGGGGGCTAGGGTTAATTTCAATAAGGAGGGTCTAGGCTATGACCCATCTAACAAAAGACCCTTACAATTCAAAACCATTACCTTCTGCCCAGAGAAGGAAAAAGAAAAGCGGGACACACCATCCAGCTCAAACAGCAGTAAGGGAACTCAAGGTCAGAAGAAAAGTTCTAAAAACAGTGCTGGTCAACATTTTAAAATGGGAATGAATTTTATGAATAATTTCACTAAGCCTACCAATCAGAACATAAATGATAAATGGACCAAGCAAGGGGATCAGAAGAAAAGATGGAAGTACTACAATCAAATGGGTCCAAAGAGGACCTACTGGAGAAATGATCATCATCTTCAAAAATCTGCTGATCAACAAACTTACAGGAGATATTCTAGAAATGGCAAGCCTAATGAATGGAATAAAACTTACTTTTCCAGACCAGCCGGCTATAATTTCAATAAAACATAAGTAAAGGTGCCAAATAAAATAATGTTGAAGCAAATCTGGATTCCTAAACATTTGATCAGAGAATTGAACAATATCTTTGGACCCAACTCATCTTGGGTTCCAAATCAATTTGCTTGACTTTGTTGTGTAGGTCGGCCTGGCAGCTGAAGACAACAAGTGGTACCTTGACAGTGGCTGCTCCAGGCACATGATAGGAGACCGATCCAAGTTCAGTAAGATAGAGGTGAAGGTAGGGGGTCTAGTCAAGTTTGGAGGAAAGAACAAAGGTAAGATAATTAGAGTTGGCACAGTAGGTAAGACTTCCACAAACTCCATTGAAAAAGTTCTACTTGTGGAAGGTCTGCAACACAACCTGATTAGCATTAGTCAGTTATGTGACAAGGGTCACAGGGTTGTATTTGATGATAATTCATGCAAAAACTTTGAAATAAATTTTGATGTGGTTAAATTTGTAGCCAACAGGATTAATAATGTCTACATAGTAGACTTAGATGAGGAATCTGAATCTAATATTTGTTTATCTGCCAATTCTGAAAATGATGTTTTTGAATGGCATAGACGTCTAGGTCATGCTAGCTTTACTACTTTAAATAAATTGGTCAATCATGATTTAGTTAGAGGCATGCCTAGAATTAAATTCAATTCAATATCAAAATCATGTGATGCCTGTGCTCTAGGCAAACAGACCAGAAATTCTTTTAAATTAAGATCTGAGCCATTGTCCTCTAGACCAATGGAACTTCTCCATATGGACCTTTTCGGTCCCACTAGAACTCAGAGTCTTAATGGAAACAGGTTTGGCTATGTCATCATAGATGACTTCTCTAGATATTCATGGATATTAGCAAATAAAAGTGATGCATTTCAAAAGTTTAATCTGTTTTTCAATAAGGTCAAACAAGAAGGAAAACACAAGATCTGTACTATTCAATCTGATCATGGAGGTGAGTTTGAAAACTCCATGTTTTCTTATCTTTGTGAAAGAGAGGGACTAACTCACAGGTTTTCTTCTCCCAGGACACCTGAACAGAATGGGATTGTGGAGAGAAGAAATAGAACTGTGGTGGAGATGGCCCGAACCATGTTGATTGAAAGTAAGTTACCAAGAAGGTTTTGGGCAGAAGCGGCCAATACAGCAACTTACATAATCAACAGGGCCATGGTAAGACCCATTCACAAGAAAACACCCTATGAGCTTCTAAAAGGTAAGAAACCAAACTTGTTTCATTTCAGAATTTTTGGAATAAAATGTTTTATTCATAACAATGACAAGAAAGATTTAGACAAGTTTGAAGCTAAAAGCTCCTCTGGAATATTTTTAGGTTACTCTGAAGTGTCAAGGGCATAGAGGGTATTTAACATATCAGATCAGAAAGTGGAAGAGTCTCCACACATTATTTTCAGTGAAAAGAAAGGTGTGTCTAACATTGAAAATTTTGACAGGGACTCCAATCATGATGGGGAATTCCTAGAAGACCAAGAAGAAGAGAAGACTCAGCCGAGTGGAACAACAAATCCCCTTAATCAGGAAGGGCCAAGAGAAACAGGTGAGTCTTCAACCAATGTTAGATTTCTTAAAGACCATCCGATAGATAATATCATAGGCAATCCTGAAGATCCTCTTCGGACTAGGTCCCATTTTAGGAATGTGAATAATGAAGACTTAATTGCTTTAGTCTCACAAATTGAACCCAAATCAATAGAAGAGGCCTTGGCTGATCAAGCTTGGGTCAATGCCATGAGTGAGGAATTAGGCCAGTTCGAAAGAAATAATGTCTGGGAACTTGTTCCAAGACCAGACAATGTCAATATCATAGGAACTAAGTGGGTGTTCAAAAATAAAATGAATGAAGATGGAATCATTTCTAGGAATAAGGCCAGATTAGTAGCCAAGGGCTACTGTCAAGAATTTGGTGTAGACTTCGATGAATCCTATGCACCTGTTGCTAGGATGGAAGCTATAAGAATGCTGCTTACCTTTGCATGTTCAAAGAATATAAAACTCCAACAAATGGATGTTAAAAGTGCTTTTTAAATGGAGTCATTAAAGAAGAGGTTTTTGTTGAACAACCCCCCGGATTTCAATTCTCTCCTCAACCTAACCAAGTTTTCAGGTTAAACAAAGCCTTGTATGGTCTAAAGCAGGCTCCAAGAGCATGGTATGAAAGATTGACTGAATTTCTGATCAGCAAGGGCTACAAAAGAGGTAAGGTTGATCAAACTCTATTTACCAAGGGTACAAATAGAGATCTCATCATAGTTCAGGTATATGTAGATGACATAGTATTTGGATCAACTAAGCATGAACTATGTGATGAATTTTCTAAAATGATGTCTGCTGAATTTGAAATGAGTTTGGTTGGTGAACTAAAATACTTTCTTGGCTTGCAGGTACAGCAGCTAGAGGATGGGTGCTTCATCAACCAGACCAAATACACATTGGAACTGTTCAAGAGGTTTGGTATGGAAAACCTAAAGCACATTACAACACCCATGGGTACCAATACCTCACTTGATGCAGATGAGACAGGTAAAGAAGTAAATGCCAAACTTTATCGAGGTATGATTGGATCTCTTCTTTACTTGACAGCTTATAGACCTGATATACAATTCAGTGTAGGAATGTGTACAAGGTATCAGTCTAGACCTACTGAATTACATTTAGCTGCAGTGAAAAGAATTTTTAGATATTTGTCAGCTACTCATTCTCTTGGTTTATGGTTTCCTGCATCACACACATTTAACTTAGTTGCATACACAGATGCTGATTATGCAGGCTGTAAACTAGACAGAAAAAGCACTAGTGGTCATTGTGAATTTTTGGGTGGGTGTTTAGTGTCTTGGGGCTCCAAGAAACAACATTATGTGGCCCTCTCCACTGTAGAAGCTGAATATGTAGCTGTAGGGAGTTGTGGAACACAAGTCATATGGATTAAACACCAGCTTCAGGACTACCAAGTAGACCTGGGATGCACACCTATCTATTGTGATAACACAAGTGCCATTAATCTTGCCAAAAATCCTGTTTTGCATTCACGCACCAAACACATAGAGATAAGGTATCATTTCATAAGAGATGAGGTTTCTAAAAGTAATTTTGAACTGATCCATGTAGGCACAGATAATCGGATTGCTGACATCTTCACTAAACCTTTAAATAATGAAAAATTCACAACACTGAGAAGAGAATTAGGCTTATATAAACTGTCTTAAATATGAAGTCTATTCTTTTTGTGAGGGGGAGTTCTATCTATCTGTTGGTTAGCTTTCAGGACTGCTTTGAGTGAGGGGGAGCTGATTGAGCTGTAAGAGGAAGAGTTCTTTGATAGCTTCAGAAAGTTTGACCAGATATGTGTCTTTGCTGATTTTCATGACAGATCTAGTGTGGTTCTCTCAGACAGTAGAATGTCACTTAATTCTTAAGTCTATAAGTCAGTGATTCTAAAATCTAGTCAGAATCTTTCCTTTAGTATTCTTTCAGAGATCTGGATTAATTGTAAAAGGTATATCTTCCTACATTGTTAATAATTCTGGTTCAGGCCAAAACTTGTATGTCTTGATATCTAACCCAATCAGCTTGAAATCTAGACTTCAAGACTCACTTCAAGAAATAGTCCTTCTGGTATTGTTTTCAATCATTCTATCTCTTCAACACAAGGGCTTAACTGAACAAACATGTCTTGTTCTGGGCACTGAGAAACTGGGAGTTTCATCAATGAAATGAATATTTCTCCTATGTCATGAGGTGTCAAATGCTTAAAAATGAATGAAAAGACATGACAGAGCAATGGTGGCTTGCTGGTGAGTAACTGGGGACTCTGGCCTCTAATCAAGGTGTTTTCTCATGTCAAAAGTCACAGTTACTAACTCTGTTCCTTAATAAAAAAAAGGAAGTAATGAGGTACTCACTCTGAGTAACTGGGGATTCAGGCCTCTAATCAAGGTGTATCTCTAATGTCAAAAGAGTGAATCACCAACTTACTCATTGATCTTCTTGAAAATCATCTCAAAAATTCCTTGTTGTTGTGCAACTAATGGATTGCTTGTCCTCAATACCTTGAGAACACCTCTCTGAATTTGTCTCTTGCTGTCTTGTAGGATAGTTGAATGCTCAGCTATATCATGCCATACTTGTTAACTCCTGCTCTAGATCATACACTTTGTATGCTGATAAACCTTTCTATCATTCTATGTCTCTATTGTGTACTGGAGTTTACAGAATCTTCACTTGAGTTTAGAACCTCACTTATTCTCTTAAGACCTACTCATGACTTTCTGCACTAAGCAGTTACTGCACTTCGTCCTCATGTCTCCAGCACTTTCATATATTCTGCATTTCCTTTTGCTGATGTCAAAGGGGGAGAGAAGTTTAGCAATATCAGTAGATCAGATCATGAGTTGTGGGGGAGTGGTTTTTGAGAAAGAAGTGCTTCTGCAGCAGTGTTTAATTTGTCTGTGCTTGCACTTGCTTTGAATTTGCTTGGTTTGTTGAAGCTGCAGTTAATTGCTTGCTATGCCATGATATTGCTTGATTCATAGTGTTGCCATCATCAAAAAGGGGGAGATTGTTGCATCCCTACGGTTTTGATGATGTCTCACACTATAAATCAATCTTCTATCTCTAGACTAATTCATGTTTCACCATGTAAATGAGTGCAGTTCATATGGTTGTCAGATAATATGCTCTACTTGATTCTGTCTACACTCTGTCTGCATAGTCTGGACAGTGGTGGGTCGACCCCTCCTTGCTGATGAGTCGACCCCTCAGTACATTAATCATCTTAGTCAGTCCATTCATTGGCCTTTCTATTCAAGTCCATACAACAGGACTGTAGCCTGTTTATCTGAAAGTCTATACATCCGGAAAGGGGCCATGTCTATACATTCTCCCGTTGAATTCATTCAAAGTCTATACATCGATTTGATTGAGTAAGTCTGTACATCATGCCTTGTTGTTCATAGCCTTTGAAGTCTGTACATTGGCTTTGCATTACAAGTCTGTACATTGGCTTCGCATTACGAGTCTGTACATCAGCTTCGCATCTGCAAGTCTGTACATTGATTTCATATCATAAAGTCTGTACATTGGCTTCGCATCTGCAAGTCTGTACATCTGCTTCAACTCTCCAAGTCTGTACATCGCTTTCAGACTTTCAAGTCTATACACTCCATGCTCATTCAAGTCTATACATCCACAGTGTAACTTCAAAGTCTGAACATTGTCTCACTCCGTCAAAGTCCATACATTCTCAGCTGAACCCCATGTCTATACAGTGGCCTCGAGCTTCTCAAGTCTACACACGGTCTTCGGCCTCAAAGTCTGTACACTCGCTGCACTGTACAAGTCCATACACTGGCAGCCCTGCAGAAGTCTATACATTGGCTCAAACATTCCAACTCTGTACAATGGTCCTTCGAACACTCCAAGTCTATACAGTCTGCCTTCACGATTCAGAGTCTATACATCATTCCTCAAAGGCTAAGTCTACACACTGCTCACCGTCTCACTAAGCGTCTCAAAGGCTAAGTCTATACATCACTGTGGCTGCTCAAAGTGAAGCATAGTCTATACACTCCTCACCTTTCCCTACGTTTGGCCAAGTCTATACACTCATACCTTTACCTACGTTTGGCCAAGTCTATACACTCATACCTTTCCCTACATTTTCTGGCCAAGTCTACACATCGTTTACCTGGCGTTTGCTTCAAAGTCTAAACACTCGTTTCTAAGGCAAAGTCTATTCAATCGTCTTCATAGGTCCTAAAGTCTGTACAGCCCTTCCCTTAACAGGTCTATACACTCGGTGGCTTCATACACTTCACAGAAGTCCACACATTTCCCCTGTTATGTTAATGCATTCTTCAGCAAGTATATACACTGAGCTCGCATGAAGACTCAAAGTCTATACACTCACTCAGTGTTTACACTTGCTCAGTTGCTGCTTCTGAAGTATATACACTCGTGTTAAAAGCCTGAACTAACTAAGTATATACATTCCTTTTGTCTCTGTCTGCAGGTGATTCAGGCTGATGATTGGGCACGTGATCCAAGGTTGGCACCTGGCACGTGATCCAAGAAACCAGGAACATGACACGTGGATGGCAACCCAGTCAGGATGCTGCCATGTGGTCGAAATTCAAATGATCTGGCAAAAAGTTCATGGGCGGGAACCTGAAAGCCACACGCCAATCATCTGCTATATATATGGAGCATCGTCCTTCAGTAGAAGATGATCGTGAAAAGAAAGAGCAGAAGTCATTTGTGTGAGGTTACACGATCCAGAAAAGAGAAAGAGTAGAGAGTCCCATTTTATCCAGATCTGAGAGGAATATGTTTGAGAGAGAGAGAGCAGTGTATGTGGTTTGAAGAATTGCTTCCTCGAAAGCTACATTTGTGTTGGTTTTTCAGAAACGACTGTTGTTCTTCGTTGGTCTTTGTTTCTCTTCTGTTTTTCTTTGTATTTGCTCATACTTCTGATTCCGAACTGTTTCCCTCCGGTGTTTGGAGGAAGGGAGTGTTACTCCGATTTCCCTCTGGGCTGCAGAGGAAGAGAGATCGTAGATCTCTAGTTTTGCTAGTGACGGGTTGTCAGTAGCAGGTTCCCTCCGGGTTGGAGGAAGGGAGAGCTATCTCCGGTTCTGTTCTAGCTGGTAGCTGGAACAGGTTTCAAGCTCTGTGGGTAGCAGAGCTTGGTTGAGGGATTTGTTTCCCTTGGTTATTCAAGCTGTGTGGCAGCACATTGTTCACAGACTGAGTCTGCAGGTTTCTAGCATTGGCTAGTGGAATCCTTACTCTAGTTGGAGTGAGGGGTGGATGTAGATTGTGGACTACAATCGAACCACCTTAAAATCTCTTGTCTCCTCTGTGGTTTGCTATAATCGTTGATGCTCTCTATCTGCTTGGCAATGTGCTTGTGTGTGGACGGCCTCTTCTAATCGCACCTTATTACTCTGTCTTAGTTTCTCACTGCATTCGCTGTTTTGTTTAGCTATATTCGGTAGGGTGATTTTCGAAGTAGTGATTTTCCGCTGAAGTTTCAGAAATCGGGAGTGATCTATTCATCCCCCCCCTTCTATATCACTCTTGCTGTGCTAACAGTACTGACTTGCTGGGGGGCGTTGTAGAGCCCATTTAGTGTACTGGAACCACGAGGTGGCCCGTGGGTTGGTGTAGAAGGGTTGAAGTATACGCGCCCACAAGGTGTTCGAAAAAATGTCGAACACACGTGTGTGTGCCGTATACACGTGCTGCGGGCCTCCAAAGCTTGGGGTTGACTTGCTCGGGTCTTCCTTTGACCTTGGAGGGTTGAATGAAGTGCCTCGAAGTGAGCCCGCTGCTCTTTCACTGGATGCCACGTGGCGTGGCTTAACATCGGGGCGCCCCCGGGTGGTCCCGGGCGGCCATATAGGGTAAGGGCAAAGCCCGTATGAGAGTGGTCGGGGTCGATCCCGGATAATTGCTTGTGTCGCCGCATATCACGGCAAGTTGGTCGGGACCCCTGTGGGGACCCGCAAGGTTGTAGAAAGGGCTGGATAGCCCGTGCCTTGTAGGTGATCGGGGAAATGCCCGAGCCCTTACACCTTGTTATTTTAGTTGAGAAATAGTCCGGGTACAACAGCTGTATACAAAATACAGAAAAATCAGATCTAAAAATAAAACTCTCAAAAAGAAAATTGGTGATTTATCTCATGAGGATTCTTCTGCTAAGTTTGAAAAGTTTGAGCAAGAATGGTTTGAACTAACAGAAGAAAAGGAGATTTGGTCTCAAAAAATTTCAGATATTGAAAAATCCAAAGAAGAATTATCATATAAAATATCTGAAATAGAAAAAAAATCTAAGAATTTGGAAAGTGAAAAAGGAGTTTTGATATTCACGATTTCAGAACTCGAAAAGAAAAATGAAAGTTTAAATGAAGAGGTGGCTGAACTGCAGTCCACCTTATCTAAGTTTGTCAAAGGCAAACAAAACTTAGATAACTTGTTGGGAGTTAAGGTTAACTTCCAAAAAGAAGGTTTGGGGTATATTCCCCAGAAATAAAAATCTTTTGAGCATAAGATCGCCACATCCTATGTTCATGAAAAAGAAAATAACTGTGCATCATGCTCACACACTAAGCCACCATATGTCCAATCTAAACCACATAGATACCAAAGAAGATTTTCAAATGTCAATTATTTTCATTGTGGTAGATTTAGTCATGTTATCGCTAATTGTTGGTTCAAACAGAACAATCAAAGGAATCATGTTATTTGGACCAGAAAAAGATATATGAAGAATTGGACTAACCCTTATAGACCCAAATTAGTTTGGGTACCAAAAATAATTGGATGAGAATGTAAAATATTTAATGAAATCAGATTCATTGGCAAAAGGAACAACAATGTGTATACTGTTGATCTTGATGATGTTGTCGATGATGATGTGTGCTTGGTAGTAAACAACTATGATAATGCATGGCTATGCCACCGAAGACTAGGTCATGCTAGTTTTGGAGTAATCTCCAAATTGTCTAGACATGACTTGGTAAATGGGTTGCCTAAATTAAAATTTGAAAGTGATAAGATCTGTGAGGCTTACACAAAAGGCAAGTAAACATGCATCTCTTTCAAAAATAAAAATAGTGTTTCTACTGCTAGGCCTTTAGAACTGCCGCACCTTGATCTTTTTGATCCGACTAGGACATCCAGCCTAGGAGGAAAATCCTATGGATTTGTAATTGTTGATTATTACTCCATATTCACATAGGTGTTATTTTTAGCCAATAAAAGTGATGTCTTGATGGAGTTTCAAGTGTTTTGCAGGAAAATCCAAAATGATAAAGGATATCTCATCACCACAATTCAAAGTGTTCATAGTGGTGAGTTTGAAAATCATGATTTCAGTAATTTTTGCCAGGAGCAAGGATATACGCACAACTTCTCATCACCCAGGACGCCTCAACAAAACGGAGTAGTGGAGAGGAAAAATAGGACCTTGATAGACATGGCACGGACCATGTTGAGTGAGAACTCCCTACCCAAATACTTTTGGGCTGAGGCGATAAGTACAGCCTGCTACATCATCAACAGGTCAATGGTAAGGCCCATTTTGAAGAAAACACCATATGAGCTCTACAAGGGTAAGAAACCAAATATTTCCTATCTTAAACCCTTTGGGTGCCCATGCTTCATCCTGAATAACGGTAAGTCCAACCTAGGTTAGTTTGATGAAAAGAGTGACAAAGGAATCTTCCTAGGTTATGCATCAAATTCTAGAGCTTACCGATTATTCAATAAAAGGGCTTTGGTTGTTGAAGAAACTCATCATGTCATTTTTGATGAATTTGAGTTAAAATTGACAAATCAAATTTCTTCTACCTTGGATGCAGATGAAGCTCCTAAACAATTAAATGATGCTAGAACATCTGAGGTTAAAGATGAACCAACTGAAGGGGCCTCGAGTAAGAGTGAAAAGGATGAAGATCCATCAATTGAAATGCTTCAAGAACAGCAAGTGCAGCACCCCGACTTGCCAAGTTCCTCCACGTTCTTAAAAGATCACCCCGCTGAAAACATCATAGGTAATCCTGAAGATGGGGTAAGAACTAGATCTTCATTAAGACAAGTAGAAGAAGAAGATTTGATGGTCTTTATTTCTCAAGAAGAGCCTAAGGATATTCATGAAGCTCTTCAAAATGAATCCTAGATCCAGGCCATGCATAAGGAGTTGCACCAGTTCGAAAGAAACGAGGTATGGACTCTTGTGTCGCGTCCTAAGAATCAACCCGTAATAGGAACCCATTGAATTTTCAGAAACAAGTTGAGTGACACGGGATTTGTTGTTAGGAACAAGGCCCGGCTAGTAGCCAAAGGGTATAGCCAAGAAATGGGTGTTATTTTGATGAGTCATTTGCACCGGTTGCTTGGTTAGAAGCAGTTCAGATTCTATTGTCCTTTGTTTGCTCTCTTGACTTTAAATTATTTCAAATGGATGTTAAATCTGCCTTTCTAAATGGGTACATCAAAGATGATATTTTTGTAGAACAACCTCCAGATTTTGAAGACTCAAAACATCCAAAGTATGTGTACAAGTTGCAGAAGGCATTGTACGGATTGAAGCAAGCTCCAAGGGCATGGTATGAAAGGCTCACTTCATTCCTGACTGAAAATGATTTCAAAAGAGGTAAGGTTGACCAAACACTCTTCACGAGAAAATCAGGTAAAGTCATATTAGTAGTTCAAGTGTATGTGGATGACATAATTTTTGGAGCTACTAATAATACCTTATGTGATGAATTTATAGAAATAATGCAAGGGAAATTTGAGATGAGTTTAATGGGTGAGCTTACATTCTTTCTTGGATTGCAGGTTAAGCAAATGTCAGAAGGCATTTTCATAAATCAAGCTAAGTACACACTTGAGCTGTTAAAGAAATATGGGATGGCTGAAGTGAAACCCCTGTCAACTCCGATGGCCACAACCACGAAGTTATAGAAAGATGAAAATGGTAAAACAGTAGACTCCACACTGTTTCGAGGTATGATCGGATCACTACTGTATCTCACAGCATGCCGCCCTGACATTCAATTCAGCGTATGTCTATGTGCTCATTTTCAGTCATGTCCTAAAGAATCTCATCTAATGGCTGTTAAACGTATTTTTCGATACTTAATCGACACAATAGATTTTAACTTGTAGTTTCCCATTGGTAGTTCATTTGATTTGATTACATACACCGATGTGAATTATGCCAGATGTATTGTAGATCGCAAAAGTACTAGTGGGTACTGTCAGTTTCTTGGTGGGTGCCTAGTCTCATGGGCTTCCAAGAAACAACATTCAGTAGCTCTCTCAACGGCCAAGGCTGAATATATAGCCGTCGGAAGTTGTGGAGCCAAAATACTTTGGATCAAAAATAAATTGCTTGATTTGGATGTTGAAATGAAATGTATTCCAATCTTAAGTGATAATACCAGTGCAATCAGCTTGTCTAAAAATCCTGTATAACATTATAGGACAAAGCATATTGACATTTAGCATCAATTTCTGAGGGATCATGTAGGGAAAGGGGTCTTTGAATTGAATTTCATTGACACACACAATCAGTTACCCGATATCTTCGCAAAACCCCTAAACCAAGAATAATTCAGCAAAATAAGAAGAGAACTGGGCATGTGCAAGGGTGAGAGCATACATACCTAAGTCTACACTTAGGTTAAAAGCTACACATGTAGAAAGAACTCATTTGCATAAAGGGTAGACTATCATGCATATTGTATGCATTTATTTTTAATACCTTAATGTGTATCTACATCCCTGCATGCTTGAATGTATTTATATATATACAGCCCTCCTTGAAATTTTTCTAAGGCCAGACATTCCTTGATTAAATAAATGTGGACCCAGTGACTTTGGGATCTAAGGCACCTTCTAGGGGGGAGCTAGAGAATTTTCTCTATATCCCATCTCTTCTCATTCCAAGCCACTCCCTCTCTCATTATTCCTCGGTGTTGGTTCAATAAAAAATGTTTGAAGGAGTTATTAAAAAAATGATGATAAAAAAATAGAATTTAGGGCTAGTTCGACCACTTCGGTCGACTGCCACCCTCGCTCCGGTCGACCGAACCTGGCGAACCGGACCGACTGAACCAACATCCGAACCCCTTTTAAAGGCGTCTTCACACTCCCTTTCTTCGTTCCAACGCCCCACTCTCTCTCATACCATATTTCCCAACCTAGAATACCAAAACTCCATTTCCCTAGCCCAAAAACCTAATTCTTTCTTCACCCGCACAAGATCCAATCCATTCGTCACGGTTTCGGGACGATATCTCGACGGCTGTTCGTGCGTTCGTGAAGACCTACCCAAGGTTCCAGATTGTGGAGAAGATCATTCCAAGCCCTAGAAGTGTCCTTTGGTCCATCTTCATCCCCAGGGTTGAGATTGATCCTTCGAGGGTTTCCACAGTGAGTTTTCTAGTCTAGGATGCCGCCTCAACGAAGTTCTCGGCATTCTGCCCAAGGGGAACCCAGTGGTCAGAGATAAGTGGCCCCAGCTCATCCACCACAGCGGGCACCTGCACCTCGTCGTGCACCTCGGATGCCTCCACGGCCCATTATCGACCCTCGACTGGTCGACTTCAATGAGGTGAACGAGATTCTACCCGATCTATGTGCTCTTTTCGAGATTCAACAAGGCTAGACCGATTTTATCACTAGATATACCAGATATTACCCAAGTCTAGTGCATCAATTTTGTGGACATTTAGTTGAGAGGAATGGAGAGCTATATACGGTTGTTCAAGGAGTTGATATTCACATTACTGTGGATCTTTTTGAACATTCTTTAGGAGTGTCCGCCATGGGAGCTAACATGGTTTTTGGTCATGGCAAAGTTGAGGATACATTTATTGCTATGACGAACTGTGACTATGTGCCTGGTGTTAGTAATTTGATTACATTAAATGTAAATTACTTTCCACCACTGCAGCGGATTCTACACCACATGTTCACCTCTCTTATATATCCAAAGAGTGGGAGTAGGAATGAAGTGACCGAGGTTCAAAGATTTCTATTTTACCATGTTATGAATGGGAATTTAGTCAGCATGGGTCGGATCATGACAGATTTAATTGGGACATGCCGAACCCAACTGAGGAGATCTCTACCCTATGCTTCTCAGTTGACAGGAGTATTTATTTATGCTAGGATAAACTTGGGTGATGAACTGTTCATACAAGTCCGACAGGATGATATCTACAATAAGCATAAGATTTTCATAGATTTTGGATATTACTATGGTCCCGATGGCGAGCTACGCCAGAATGTGCCAGTTTATAGAGAAGAAGTTGAAAGTGAGGAAGAACAGGAACAAGAGCAGCAGCAGGGTCAAGGGGAAGTCCCCCCTCCAGTCCAGGCGGAGGATCAGCCTCCTCCACCTTCACCTCATCATATGGATCCAGAGATGCCTCTCCCACCACAGTTCTTTCGAGGGGAGTCTTCTACTCAGGGGGCCGGACAGCACTCTTGGGCAGGCTATGAGACTTTTGACAAGCATCTTACTAGGATAGAAACTCGAGTGGATACTTAATTTGGGGATCGCATAGACACTATGGGTAATGTTATTGACACTATGTCGGGTCGCATCTCTCTACCTTTGGGGATCGCATAGACACTATGGGTAATGTTATTGACACTATGTCGGGTCGCATAGATTCCTTCTCCACGGTCTTGGACACTCTCTCCGCTCAGATGACCACTCTCTCCGCTCATATGACCTCCCTCACCGCCAGTCATGAAGACTCTAGCCAGGCCTTCCACATCATGAACTTAACACTTCGTGGAATGCAGCGCCGTGATGTGGCCCGTAACAACTCCATTACCCATATTCAGGATCGTCTTCAGCTTCAAGACCATTCTCTTGAGGACATCCGACGCCGCCTTGGATATCAGCCTCCTCCTCCTAAGGATCACCCTCCTGCAGATGGCCACTGAGGATTTTTTTTTTCCTTCTTTCAGTCTGTGTCCTTAGGTTATGTGTCTTCCGTGTTCTCTTTTCATCTTTCCTATCCCCTCCTTTGATGATGCCAAAGGGGGAGAAGTAGTTATGCAGGTCTTATATAATTTATGCATGCATGTTCTTATGTTCTGTATGAATGATCATTTGTGAGAATATTTGGTGAGTCATTACATTTTGTGAGTCAGTTTTGCATTTCCCTTTGATATGATGTCTAGAAGTTTTGCATTCTCTCAAGCATCAATGTACTTGTACTGAACTAATGGTATGAAATGATGATAAGAATGCACTTGGTATTTGACGTTATTTGATTGGTTCATATCTTTTATTCCTTCTCTATTTGGCAAATAAAATGGTTGAATGGCCTAAGTGGATGTGGCTTGATGAAATGATTACCTGGTTTGATCGCCTTGTGGATTATCATTTTGATTGGTTCATTGTATATCAAATGGTGTCGGATGGAAGACGGGCTAGCCAATCTGAAATTCTTCACTATGCGTGAGTGTAAACTCCGCCTCGTACAAGAATCATGTGGATCCTTGCGCGAATTGAATGCAATGTTTTGTAAGTCCCCTCTTCGCCCATAGCACGCCAATGCACTTAAAAATCTAGAGTTTTCTCATCATCAAAAGGGGGAAGACTGTTGAGTTTTTCCTGACGATTTTGATTATAACAAAACCCCGGAATGACAAACGGTTTAAGTTCATCCATTCTTACAGATGTAAGTGCTCATGTAGGCTCTGAAAGCTATTCTTTTGTCACAAGAGTACGCTCAAAAGGATCGTGTTTCAAAAGCCTAGAATAAGCCCAAACCAACTCAAATTGAATGGAACAAAGTGTGGACTTATAATATATTTTATAATGATATGTTCCATGGGTTGACAATTTTATTTCTATAGATTTTTCAGAGTTCGATCGACCTGGCCAACAGGGGGGTCGACCTAACCTCCCAGAGCTGAAAACTCTGTAAAATTACAGAGTTCGGTCGACCGCCCCCACTGGACCAGTCGACCGATCCTCCCAGCAACGAAACCTTCGAAGCCTGTAAAAGTTAGGTCGACCGCCCAGTTCTACCCGGTCGACCGAACCCTCTGAGGCAGCAATTGTTGACTATGTGTTTCTTCAAAGTGGGAAGCCCTTCACATTAGATTTTTTAATCCCAAAGCCACCCGACATGCCATGATTTGTGGATCTAGTTCCTGGCTCGTCTCTTGACCATTTAAGTTGTATAAAAACATCTCATTGGGGTCAAAAATACTAATCACTTAAGGGAGGTCAAAGGGGGCTGGCAAGGGAGAAAGAGTGCTGCAGGAAGAGTTTCATGAACAGTGCTTCGTCCAGGAATTCTTCATCCATCTCAAGGCTTCTCAAGATCAATCTGAAACCAATCAACCCCAAATTAAGTGGAGGCTCAAGATTCATCCAAATCTGCATCACCGACTTACGGGGAGCTAAAATCAGAGTTCTTTCTTTTGTGTTTCTCCCTTCATATTCTCTGAGCTTCAAGTGTGTGTTTTTGTAATCCTTATACATTCGTGTGTGTGTGGATCTTCTTAGATCCGTGTGTGTGTGTGTGTGTGTGTGTGTGTGTGTGTGTGTGTGTGTGTGTGTGTGTGTGTGTGTGTGTGTGTGTGTGTGTGTGTGTGTGTGTGTGATTTCTGTCGGATCTGTGTGTGTTTCGGTGCTCTTGCACCTTTATTGGAGTTCTTATACTACTAAGAGTGTGTGTGTGTGTTCAGATCTTGTAATCCCTTACAAGATAGTGTGTGAATCCTCAGAGTTTGTGAGGGGTGGACGTAGGTTGCCGTTGTTGCATCCGAACTATCTAAAAGTCGTTGTCTCTTGTGTGGTTTGATCCATTTCTCATATCTCCATTCTGTGCAAGCACACACGTAGATTAGATCTTTTGTATCTCGAGTTAGATCTAACACAACTTATCATCTTCACATCAGATCTCTGGTTTATTAAAAGGTAGGTTCGGATCGACAAGGTAAATCTTGTCAGAAAGATAACACCTTGTGTGAGTAGAATCTTCGGATTCACACCTCCGCCACAGTACCAAGAATCCGTTGTGTGTGATAGATTTTATTAGATCTAATAATCTCTATATAAATTTGAACTTCTTTGTTGCTGTTCTTCACACTTGTTTAAATCAGTTAAAATTTTGTTACAATTTGTTATCATCCAATTCACCCCCCCTCTTGGGTGTCATTGATCGTGGGACTTCAATCATTAGTTCTATCCTTTTGTCATCTCTCATCTTCATGTTTAGCCCTTCCTAAAATTTGATTTCCTTTATATCAAAAATACTTAGATGTTGACATGTGATTAAGCTATTCCTTGTTTAGCCTCTGATTCAATGGTTGTAATCGTTATTTACTAATTAGTTACTTGATTTTATTATTGCTTTTTTATTGGTTCATTATTGGGTTCTATTCCCTTTATTTTGATCTTCATGCCTTTCCTTAGAAATTTTAATTCCATAATTGACTTATATTCCCCCACTTGATTCTTTATTCTCATTGATCATGCCTCTGATCTTGATTATAGTCTCTCGGATTGTTTTATGGAATTGCACTGTTTCATCATATAGTATTTCTGCACATTGTAAAACTATTAATTACTTATATTTTGTTTGGTCAAAGAGAATAAATTACTACTGAACTTTCGCTCACCCAGTGTTCTTAATATTTTTCAGGTAATATTGAAGAAGGAATTCATTCTGATGGGAAAGGGTAAGAGTGACTGAGAGCCCTTGGAGTTTATTGGAAGACCCGAGTCTTTTCTTTTTCTTGAGTCTAGACTAGAAGTTGAGAGTCTTATAATTGTGTTTTCTTTTTTTTTGAGTTTAAAATTATAATTTGAGTCAAGAAATTGTAATAAAGACTTTTGTTATTAAAAAGATATAATTTTGTCCAATTTTGACCTTCTTTGTATCTCTTGAAGTTGTCTTTTGTGTCATTGGTCTCTTCGCGTTCTGATTGACATGACTATTCACAGGTACATTCAGAGTAGTTTCCGCTACTACTGGTTCAAGACGTGACAAATCGATTGTCCCGTGATAATATCTATAGAGAAGGGATTACTGGGAGGTTAAACTAACTTCTATAATCTTCCTTATTTGGGCTAACTAAGTCAATACTTACCTAAGGTTGAGTTGTTATTCTCACCCACAGAAGAGGTCAATGTGTTTTGCAAAAGATCCCTTCACAGTGACAGAGCCCTTTTTGCAAGATCCGCGACATGCTGAGGATCGTAACTTGGCCCTGGTGGGGTATGGCCGTGGATGATTTGCATCCGTCAGACCTTTTGTCCAACGAGAAATACTTGATGCGTAAAGATAAGATATTGTGTTAATTGAGCAAACACTTGATCGTGATTGGCCTACGCAAGATAAAATGACATGCGATATAATTGAAAATTGAAATTTCACGGACACTACGTAGTTTCAATCCCATCACTTTCGCACCTGCTCACACAGAACAATGGCAGTCAGACATGTCAACTAGCGCACACCAAATGTACAATAAGTATTCCAATATTTTTTATCACTTTTCATATGGCCCAATTACATGATTACACATCACATTTGAAGGGTGGGATTTTATCTTTTTTTTAATGAATAATAAGAGAGAAGTCGTGAAAGAACGCACACCCCTTTAGCTCCGTTTTGTTTGGGACTTATCTCAAGAGTATCTCCATTTTAGTCCAAACCTAAGTCATTTTATTTTGACGGGAGAAGATTTAGATAATCTGTTTAAAAGTAACTTTATCTTACTTAAGTCGGATTAATCTATCCCACCTTCACTGGTGAGATAATTTAATCCAGTGTCATGTCAAAATAAAAAATATAAAAATGGATAAAATAAGTCTATTTAAATTTAATCGAGATATGTTTAATCTCAAAATAAAGCAGGGCTTAAAAGAAATGACATGAATCTGCTCGATCCACTAGACTTTAACTCTGATTAGAAAGATGGGAGTTTACCTCACTCGGCGAGGGGTACCTCGCCTGACTGGCTGATAGGGGGTGATGCCCACCAAAAAGAACTTCACAGGTCGGCCCCACTCACCAAGAACCAACGGTGTTTTGGTGTGTGTGTGTGGGGGTGGGGGGGGTGGGGAGTGATTCATCTTGCTAATGCAATCCTATCACGCAAGAGTGTATCTTAAAGGTGTATCTTAAGAGAGAAGAAAAGCATATATTTTTCGTTGTTAATTTGCAGCTCAAAATCTATGGAGAGATGGGATCCTTTGGAGCATAACGCAGTGCAGCTGTCCCATAAAAGGGCACCGTAGACAATTTGGACATCTAACATCTCTTTCTATTGGTGGGATGCAGTGCACCATGAGACTACGGGAACCCGTCCCACTTGTTTGCGGGCTTGCACTACCACTCTCTTCGTCTTCTATTTAAACCCTGCCCCTTCTCTCCATTGGATTAACGATCTTGATAGCTACTGGTGTCCCCTTCCTTTCTGGGTCTCCCCTCCTCCTTTGCTTTCCTACGTCTTCAAGGAGCACCCAGCTCTGACCTTCATCAAAGTCCCCAAGACGCTTCTCAGGAGCAGCATATGAGGGTTGGTTTCAATCCCTATGATTAATCCTGCAATGAGCATATACATATGTATCTATACAGATGTATGTGTAGACATAGATAGATAGATAGACGAATAGATTGTTAGATAGGTAGATAGATAGATAGAGAGGTAGTGTTAGGAATACAAATGGGGAACTCACCCTCTGAGTTGGTGGATGTTTCTTTCTTCCCTGTCCCATGAGTTGGTTCATTCTGCATATGCTGTTCTCTGCAGATCCTAAGCTGGGTTCAGACGAAGATCAATGGGAAGCCGGGAACAAAGAAGAGATCAGAGGCGGCGCCGGTGAGAGGTACGTAATTAAGTAGAATCTGAGACCAGCACTTTTGGCTCCCTCCTTGATCTCCATTGTCTTCTGTTGGGTTGGCTTTATAGCAAGGCTGGGTTGTGATGTGTTCTTACTTCTTCTTCATGGTGGTCCTTGCTGATGATGATCCTTCATGAAGAAATATAAGTTTGCCTTTCCCTTTGATAGTCCAAACGTGGGCTCTTGGAGAAGGAACAAGAAGTGGTCCTCGTTGATGGTCCTTAAATCGTTTTTGCTTTTCCTGATCTTACTCAGGGTGAGAAAGCTTATTGTGAATGTGCTGTTATCCTCAGTTTTATCAGTTCGTAAAGGTAAAATGCAAGTGGAAAGATCCAGAGGACCTGAGCACGCACGACCGCTGAAATAATTATTTGGAAGCATCGGGGAGCTACAATATAGATATATATATATATATATATATATATATATATATATATATATATATATATTGTATATTGTATATTATATATGCATGTCTAAAGGCATGGATATCATTTGTTTACAATTTTCATGTTTGTCCATCTACCTGGATCCTTATGATCCTATGTAGATGAAAATACATATTAATCACTCTCTTCCCCCTAGCTGGTGTTCATAATTCTAGGAAAGGTAATTTCATAAGCATTTATATATGTTGACATTTATTCCTTACTAGGTCAGGTGTGATAAATTTTTCTTGTTATGCTTTTTTTTTTTTTGTCGCAGAACTTATAACTTGCTCCCAGTCCAAGATCAACCCAAAGATCTATATATGCATCTCTCTTGTTTCTTCAGATATATATATTCTGATATAAATATTTTGTGTTACTTCTAGACTTGAAGTATGATGTACAGTTTATTATCTTCCTTTCTTTTTCTCTCCCCCCCCCCCCGGCTTTGGACCATTAACTGTAACGAGTACACTCCTGCAACATTCGCACAATTCCTGAGCTCACTTTTAATTATATATAGATTATTACATAGCATTTAAGCTTATCCGAACTTCGTGCTGTTCATAGAAAGTTCTCCGTAGTCAGGCTGGCTTACTTTTGAAAAGAAAGCAACTGCATCCCGTAGACATATGCATGTGGAGTCATCCACCACATCATACAATCAGAAGATGTTAAATACTCCTTTGGGGTTCTTCATGTACTCTATTACGCCATCAGATCCGCCCATGTGATTTTCTGAGTTGACACGTACGGCCTCCCTTTCTATATATGTCTATATATATATATATATATATATATCATGGTTCTCAAACCCCCCCCCCCTGCCCACACCTACCAACAGAAGAGCTTGCCTTCAGAACAGTGGGAAGATAACAACAGTCCACATCACTTGAGTGCCAAAAGATGTGGCCCTGGAGATCCTCATGTGGGATCCCACCGTGAATGGGTTTGTTGTCATCTATCACGTACACTACTCGCCAAACAAGAAGATGCCAATCCGCAGCCCATGCAGCATGTGCACGACCACTGTCGCATTCCCATCAACGATTGGCTACAGCCTTTCCTCTGGCTTTCCTTATTTTCTGTACATCCTCAGCTGCATGCTGCTATCTCAACTTCCAGACCAGAAAACGCATTTAAATATATATATATATATATATATATATATATAAAGAGAGAGAGAGAGAGAGAGAGAGAGAGAGAGAGAGAGAGAGAGAGAGAGATGTACATATATAGGCTCTTAATTAATTGGGTTACATATATAATAGAGTACTGTTTCCCGGGTACGTACAAGTAGATTCATTCATGGTGTTTAATAATGAAGGAACGATTTAATTCTTGTGAAGTTAAAAGAGTACATACTCTGGGGTCTGTCTGAAACAATGTGCGTATTGTGAAGCTAAAATAATAAAAAAAACACATGATATTTTCTGCCATTTCTGCATGCAGACGGTGCTGTCCAGGGTTCTTGCAAAGAAGAATTCAGTGACTGGCCTCAGGGGCTGTTGGCTATTGGGACCTTTGGCAACAATGGGTTCACGAAACAGTCAAACAGCCACGAACATCCCCAGAATTCACACTCATTGCAAGATTTACCAGAGTTTACACTGGAGGAAGTGAACAAGTTAGAGAGAGAGCTGATAAACCTGTTGTCACTTAAGCCCAAATGCAGGGTCGACCCCAGATCAGAAACTGGAAAGAGATGCGATTCTAGTCTGCCTGATCTGAGCAAATTTCAAGATTATTGCCCGTCAAGTCTGGAAGTAAATCAATCGATGTGCCAGAAGTTCTGCAGTGACGAGTTGGAGAGAGGAGAGGATGGTGATCGACTCTCACCCGGCACCAAGATCATCCTCAACAATGCCAAAGACTCGTTAGGCGATCAACGAAACGATGCGATTGGACGGAAATCGATCTCTTTTCTTTTCAGAAAGTTGTTCCTGTGCAGAAGTGAGTTTGATCCAGCCCCCAGCGTAAGAGATCCGATTTCGGAATCAAGGATGGAAAAGGTGAGTGCTTGCGTTAGTGTGTTAATTTTATCTAGACTTTAGTTCCGCGCGTCCTAAATGATGGATGCCATCCCGTGGCACCCGATTAATATATTATCCTAACATATGCATGCTTGCGTCCCTTCCAAACCATGCGTTCCGTACAGTTCTTGAAGGCAGTGCTTCACAAGAAAATATACCCCAAGAATTCTGCTCCTACAACGGTGAAGAAGTACTTGGGGGAGAAGCAAATGGACAAAGCCAAGATCAGAGACAAGATACTGATGATGGCCAAGGACAAGACCAAGGAGAAAACGGGAGAAGGATGCAAATGGGTTAAGACAGACTCTGAATGTGAGTACGTACAGGGGCCTGCATGCTGTCCACTATATCTACATGGACTACTTACATGTGTGTAGCGGTTTTTGTTTCTCCAGCTATATATATATATATATATATACACACACACACACACCAAGGGGTACATGTATATATATATATACACACACCAAGGGGTACTCATGGAATCTTTTTGTTACAGATATTGTTCTAGAGATGTAGCACCCCGGCCAGTGTACGTACATCATCGCTAATAGACAGACTAGGTGAGTCCCCAACCATGACATTCTCTTTGCTACTTATTAATGAGAGAGGAATGTAATGCGTACGTAGAGATTCCATTTAGAACCAAGCTGGTCAGGAAATATATATGAACAATATATAGTGATGTGACTGTTTGACTACTAATTTGCAGCTGGAAATTTCGAAGCTGCTATTTGTTCGGGCTGTTCCCAAGGGAAGCAAACTCTGAGACTGTACGTGACCAGAAACTTGTGGCCAAAAACACAAGCTGGACTATAAACTGTATGGTGGCGATCTCTATGGAAAAATTGGGGGGGGGGGGGGGGGGCAATCACTATATATCTCGATCAAGTGGTCTATATATATATATATATATATATATATATATATAGGTGCATGCATGCTCGATCGCCATGTTAATAATAATGATGAAGGTTCCATCAGAAAGTGAACGAACAGGGCTTTGGCTCCCCATGGATCGAGTCGAGGCTTCCAAAGTAGTGTCCTCAAGGAACTTTTGTTTTTAATTTGGCAGGAGCCGAAATCTGTACAGGCAGCATTTCCTAAGGTACCTGTATGATGTGTGTTAATTAAAGCGTGCTCTCATGCTAATTCGTAGTGTAAGGCGCACTCCCCACACATGCAAAAAGGGTCCACATGTATATATTATTAGCTTGAAAGGACCTTCAACTAATTCGGATTAATTTCTCTGCCAACTAGCGCCAAGATGAGCTTAATTGCCTTACTTCTCAGAGTCATGCTATATATATATTTTGCCCGTCTTAAGTAGAGATTTAAGATGACTCCTTGCATCACCAGTCACCACCATCTGTTGCGTATACCGAGTGTGTCGTGGGACGGAGATCACAGTAATAAGTCTTACAAACTTTAAAACTTAGGTGCTAAGGTTGAAGGGCTCAGGATTATAAACTCAAGGGAACCCACATATATTTTTCGATATGAGACTATCCTCATTCGGTGCTCCAACACTCTCCCTCACGGCTAAGATGGGCCGTGAAAATCAGATTAGAAAGGAGGTGGTGCAAAGTGGGTCTTGACCTGCTCTGATACCATGTTGAATCCACAAAATTGCGGTGTTGAGATACAAGGGCCCAGAGTCATAAACACATGAATCACAACTCATTTAACCAATACGAGACTATTGCCTAAGGGGGACTATGCCTAAATATTCCAACACTCCCCCTCACGGTCAAGATGAGCCGTGAACATTAATCGGGTGGAGGTGACAAGAGGAGTTGGGTCAAGATCATGCTCTGATACCATCTTACAAACCTTAAAACCTAGATGCTAAAGTTGAAGAGCCCAAGATTATAAACTCAAGGGAACTCACATATATTTTCCGATACGAGACTATCCTCATTCGGTGCTCTAACAATAAGCACGTTCATTGGTTTTTGAGATGTGAAGAGGACTTTAGGAGTACTTAGAAGAGAGAGTATCTTAATTAATTAAGGGAGTCCAAGTAGCATTTCCCTGGCTTTTTATAAATTCAAGTGGCTCTTCCAACTTGTGCCTTTGAACCCCACCTTATCATCCCTTTGACCATGACCCACACTGATCCGATGGGAGGAGCAAGAGCACTACACCACTGGTGATAATTTGGGAGAAGCGAGAAGACCCACACACTTTTCTTGATGTGTATGTACGTATATATACACAGGCACATGTTTAAGTGGTTATGAGCATTTTGAGCTTCTATAGCAGTTTTACAACAGTAATGATACTTAATTAAGTAGTGTGCTGAGATTTGTGGCAGAGGTGAAATTTCCTCCGATCATCAAAAAAAAAAAAGGAAAACAATTTTACCTCATGAACTTTTATATTAGCTAGGTTATAATACACTTCTGAAAGAAAAGAAAAAAATATCTTATGACCTACTTCTAAAGTAATAACCATGTTAATAATAACAACAACAACGGCAACCGCAACAAAGTTAGACCTTCTAAGAATTAAGACTGGGGAGGTCGCCTTGGATCTGACCCAAATGATAATTAACTTTCCTAGGCATGTCAGTCCAGCCATATCAATTTAGTATGGGATCTTTTTTCCCCTCAGATAGAGATCATACATACACCAATCATTTGTGCAAGAACACATGGAACTTGGGATATTCACAAAATCACCTCGACAGAGGAGCATGCCCCGAGTCCTGACCTATAGATGGAGTCAGGAGCAACAACAGAACCCAAGTGTGGATATAAGGCACCTTCTTTCTCTCTCTTTAGTTCTTCCAATAATAACAACAGTGGAACCATCCATGGTACTTAGTCAGCAGACTCCCATTACTATAATAATAAGAAGAAGAGAAGAACATAACTGCAAGACATGAAGAGAATGACTTGCTGTTCATCTTGCTGTGCAGCAAGCATTGCAAACAGCATTTTGATTGGTCCATGTTGCTAGAAGGATGCTACACGCCTTTAATACGCTAACCAGACGGAACCCAAGCCACTATGTACGTAGTGCGACGAGCTTCTCACATAGACTCATGGGATCGAAAAATATTATAGATCAGTGAAAAATAATCCATATAAGCAAAAAATAGTCCATAAGAGTGAAAAATAGTCTATTTACTCTTATGGGCTATTTTGAACTTGCGGACTATCTTTCACTCCTACTAACCATTTTTCATTAATGTACAATATTTTTCACTTCGGCGGGAGTTTCACATAAATGTATGGGTCTATGTGCGACATGCATTGTGCTACGTGCAGTAAGTGCATTGAAGGTGCACGGCTTCTTTCCAATGGCATGGACCAATCAGAAACAGGGTTGCAGACTTGCTACACACCAAGTCATTCTCCGTTAGGAGTTGCACAATAAGTAGCTGAACCCCACTCCCGCAGGGCCCATGACCTAGTGGGTCGAGTTAGTCTCTCCGCGAGGGCTACTCGGCCCAATAAGCTGAAATCATTTCATCTAGCCTTCCGTTCCCACAAAATTTTGTTAACTCCTTTAAGGCTAGCTAATAAAACAGTCGAGCAGTACTGCAACATTTGACCGGGTAGATGATCTCTATGGCACTCCAAGGGTTAATAAAGCCGTTTGTTTGCTTGGGATTTACTTTTTGCAAAGGAATCTCCAACAATATTCTGCCGCCTTAGTCAATGCTTCAATTGAAGTATTAATGGAGCTATAAGTTGAGCGGGTTGGTATTAATTGAGGTTAAACTAAAACTCGATCGACCCAAACTCGAAATTGGGTGATCACCAAATTTAACCCAACTCAATTGCTTATGAGATGTTAATATCAATGTCACATAAGTTAGTGATTTTGAAATTTTTACAACTTAAACTTTTTATTCTTCCCGTAACTTTGCAAGAATAGATCAATTTTTTTTAAGGAATCTTTCAATCATACTGAAGTCCAAAGACTATCACAATTTACATATTCTTTACACACACACACACACATATATATATATATATATATTATCTGAATGTTAAATTTTACATATTGATCATTCAACTATTGTTTAACAATTTTTCACGAACATTTTGGATTTTCATGATTACCTTTTTTTTATTTGACCCATTTCTTCCAGTGATATTGCTACACATTTCCAACGATACTCTATATTATTAACCCAACAAGGCCGCGGAACTTTCCAAACTTTCAGGTGGAACAGTAAAATTGCTAATTGAACTGCACAGTGCTGCAAATGCTTTTCTAAATATGCACGATAAAGATCTATTAACTTAATTCAAAGATAGTGACGAAGTAGCTGAGTTTAGAAAGATGAAATAGGTCGAACTGCAATATCCTCTTGCCCCACGGATTGTGGACTCGGATCAGGTCCACGGATTGGACGTAGTCGATCTTGGTCTGGATCAGATTGACTGGGTCGGCTCAAGATCCGCCTAATTAAGAAATTGATAGAAATTTAAGTAAAATCAGAAAAAAGCACAAGAAATTCTAGATATGTATTTAGTTAGAAAGGTAATTAAAAATACTACATATCATACACTTGCATCTTTAAGAGTGGTAAAGATAATAAAAGTATTAGATGATTGGACATTACACAATAATTGAACATGATGAATTAAGGTCTAAGAGATGTGGATAGTAGGGAAGGAGTTTGTGGAGCTTGATCTCTCTCTCTCTCTTTTACAGAGCCTCACATCGCAGATTGGCATGAGTGATTAGATGTAGGGGGTGGGGGGATTTCCAAGGGGGTCGAGGGGAGAGGAGTGTTGACACTCATTTTTAGTTTACAAGTCGAGCCTTTCTCTTATTCATCTTTTATGATGTCTCAAATTATCCATTATTTCATAATCTTCCTTGATCATATTTCAAACCTATTTCCATTCATTTTTTGTCCCGTTAAGCCCTAAAGGCCTCTTCTCACGATTTTTTCATTTTTCGGCCTACTTTCATGGTCACGGTCAGTCGCATGACCGTGTTCAACTCTAGTCACAATTGCCCGACTAACCGTGTTCTCAATCAGAGTCCGGCTCGGCCTGAACTCTATCTTCTCTGACCGAGGATGCCCTAGAGTCCTATTTTAAGTATTTTACTCTGAGGATTTCATGTCAGATCGGTTCCTAATCACTCTAGGGACCTTATCCTATCAATATTCCATGGATTTATCACCTAACATCTCATCTTTTGAGTAATTATCCTCCAACTCTGACCTAGGGTTTCTAGGATCCTCCCCATGGCCTAGGGGTAAAGGGAAGATAACGTTTTGGATACGGGGCGAAGCCATGTTGCGATGTTACTTCTCTTCTTCGACCCCAAACCGGCCAGGGAAGTTCTAAGTCCTCTTTCTCGTAAGGTTTTCTTCTATTGTTCTTGGTTCTATTCTATTCTCTTCTTTCTTCTTTCATCATACCTTTGCATGCATATTGCATGTTTTCTCTACTATTCTTTATTGCGTTTTTCTCATCATCATCACACACACACCTAGTCTTTGTTCCCTTTCATAGGGGTTGAAAACCCAACCACCCCGAAGTGTTCTTCCCTCTTTTATTTCATGTTGATGCTTCATGTGGGATAGATGCTACACTCTTTAGTTGTAATGGGTTTTTCTACTTTTGTTGGTTGTTTTGTAGGCATAGGCAAGTTTAGGACATGAGGCTCTTGCTTTCTAGCTGGCTGGAAGGGGAGGAGGAGGTGAATCCAAGTTTCCTGCACTCCGTTCTGAATACGGTGGTCCAGGGGACCGCATTCACACTGTCACGGTCAGGGATCTGACCGTGTTCATAGCCAGTATCCCTTCGAGGTATTTTCTGGCTATTTTATCATATTTTCAAGGTACACAACATATCCCTAAGCTTCTGTAACATTTTTTTATGTTGTTATTCCTTGGCGGCAATCACAGTCATCATCTTTTACCCATCATCGCCCCCCTTTCCTTATATTACATAATTCTTCCATAACTTGCTTATGCCTTATACTTGTTCTTCTTGTTCGGGGCGCACATTTATGCTTACACCTCTTTTTTTGGCGATCACGGTGGGACATCTAGTGTCCATCATGCCACTCTTGCCTTCATGCCATCTTTGTGTGTGTAGTTCTATTTAGGTTGCATTTTACTAGTTTTTTCCATTTAATTTTCATTATTTTTAGTTCTGTCAAGGTTGCGGCCTCTTCAGGGACCACGTTCATACCAGAACGCGGCCCCTGGTGAGACCGCGTTCACGTTTTGGAAGCCCAGGGACAGCCCCTTCAGGTATGTCCTCCGCTTGATTGTTTGACTTATTTCGTGGCTTCTAGTTGTGATTTTCGTTTTCCTGTGTTTCTGTCGTCATATCTTTTGTTCTTTCCATATCATTTGCATTCACCATGTCATGTTTGCATATGTTCATTGCATATTGATTTGCTAGTCTCTAGGCTAGATTTGCATGCACTCCAGTGCGCATAGGATCATGCATTATCTCATATGTAGTTCTGCATACCCCCTTTGGTGAGTGTATCCCTCTCATTCGCATATTCCTTGTTGTTGATAAGGGGACTCATCCAAGGACCTTCGTAAGTCTCCGCGAGTCGTGGATTATTACATGGACGCCGAGCTAGTTGTACTGTTGCACCCCCTAGGTTCTGCAATTTGCATTCGCGTGAGAGAGTTAACCCTAGGCCGACCCGGAGTTTGGGCCCCTTTCCCTTTTAGGATTCCTATTCTTGAGGGAATTGTGCTTAATTAAGACGTTAAAAGGTCCATTGACACTCCTAAGAATATATCTCGCACCATCTTAACGTGATTGACTTGGGTGAGACCCTCTCACTTTGCATTTGTTTTTGCCATTCGGGTCTTTGACATAACGCGGTTGGCTCTGAGACTACATTTTGGAACGCGGCCACAATCTAGGCCGCATCCATTCAAGCCCTTTGGCTTTGTTTATTGAGCATTTGTCACCCTTCATGCAGGCTTTTGGTTGTTAAGTCACTTGGTTTTTAGCCTGTGTTACGTATTTAACTTCGTTTCATCATTTTATAGTTGCATGTCGCATTAGTTTTCGTGCATAAGTCTATCTGCCCTCCTGTCTCCCAATGTTTGGTTGTGGTCACCCCTGTGACCGCGTCTCTGTTGAACGCGCCACCTGTTCATGCCGCGTCCGTTTCTTAAGGGCTTTTACCATTTTCCAGAACCTTATCGTGGTCATCTATATGGCCATGTTCTGTTAAACGTAGCGTCTCTGGGAACCAGGCTCACTCTCATGGCCCTGCCCTCCTTATTCCTCCATACCCTCTTCCCTGGTTTGTATTTCACGCTGGTTTTCCTGTATTTAAGTGAGCCCCCGTCCCCGTCTCATGGAGCACCACTTCAATTCTATGTATCCTCCTTCTCAATCTTCTTATTCCCGTATGGAATCTTCTTCCCACGTAGGCCCTTCTACCCGTGGTCCCTCTGATCCCTCTGATGAACAAGCAAATCTCATGGCCCATATATCTTGTCTTGTTCGTCAAATGGACCCTACTCAAGCCCAAAAATTCTTTGCTAATCATGTAAATGGGCCCTCCTACGCTACTGGTCCCATTGGCCCATATTCTAATGTCCAATCTAGGTCCGTGTATTTCTTCTTCTCAGCCCGGATCCTCCTATCCGGCCCATTATTCTACTCCGGGTCCAAATTCAAAACCTTATTCTCAAGTTGGCCCACATTGTTGCCCAGTATATGGCTAGACCCAGAGGGGGGTGAATGGGTAATTAAAAAATAATAATCGACTTTAGTATATAGCTTAAGAATGTAGTAGAGATATTATGTAACAGTGAGACAACAGTTAAAGTAAGAAAGCAATCACATAGTTATGCAAAACATGATTTATACTGATTCGGTCATGACCTCGAGTCACACCTACGTCTAGTTCCTCAAAAACTCCCTGAGGTTCCACTAGTCTTTCAAGACAAGTTACACCTGCCTGTTTTTCTTAGGTGTTCAGCCACACCTTGAGCACTCCTTCACAATCAAAGTCCCAACTGAGTTTTTCGGGTATCAACCAAACCTACACAGAATACTGTCCTTCTGCTGGACACCCTTGCTCTCAAGCAAGTACCACTCCTTCACAAGGAGATACAAGCTATAATCAGAGAAATACACGAATGTTGCCTCTGATGGGATCATCATCGGCATTGGCAGCCAGAAAAAGGGTTAATGAATTAATAGAGACAACGGCCCAAGGAGGATGTTGATTTGACACAGATGGACCCACGCCAACAAAGCTCAGACCAGGAGACGATCTTCTGTCATAAAATATTTGTAATTTTATTTATGTTTTACATAAGGGTCTTTTAAAATTTATCTTTTGATATCTCAAGTGTCTTTAGGTATTTTCAATAGAGTTGTAATGAGTCATTAGATATATGTAGGTGTCTTTTCATATTTCTAGGTATTAATTAAAGAGTCTTAAAGTTTGTCCTTTGGTCTTCTTCGTGGAGTCTATAAAAGAGCCATGTAACCTTTGAGAAAAAACATGTTGAATGAAAATTTTTGGAAGATATCTCACGTGAGTTGTGAAGCCTGCTTGTTCTTCTCCAAGAAGGAGATGGGGTGAGAAGCCCCTGGGGTGAGAAGCTCCGCAGTTGCATCGTCTCCGTGAAGGAGACGGGTGAGAAGCCCCAACCATGCCTTATCTTACCCCTCTGCAATCACATCTTCCTCTTTTATTCTGCTGACCTAGCCCCGTCACCCATTCCACCCTTCTTCTTCTTCTTCCTCCTGTTTTCCTCTTTTTCTTATGTGTTTCCATCTCAGAAACCTAGCCCCCACCCCCCATCATCCGCTCCTGTCTTCTTCATTCCACCGGCCACCTTCCCCCCTCCCTGTTCTCCCCCTTTCCCCACAGTCACCTCCACCGGGATACCGCTAGACCACCCCTAGCCCAACCAAGTCATCACAGAGCCACCACCACCCACCCTTGTCGAGCTCGCCAACAACTGTTCGAGCACCTGTCCCATTCGCAGTCGTGCCACATCACTGCCTTGTTCGCCGTTTCATCCCCCCCAACTCACATCCTATCGGACCACCTTTCCTGGATCTTCCCTCCCATTTCAGTCCCAGCAATAAGCAGGTTCACCCCGTCAGCACCGGCTCCAGCCCTTGCTGCTCCCTTTCTTCCCCTGCACACACCGACGCCGCCGTCTTCGTTCCCGGGGCCGCCCCATCCATTCCGAGTAGGCAGCTCTCATCACCAAGCCACCACCGGTCGCCGTATCATCTTCCCGCTGCTACTGTCACGTCTCGAGCCCGGAAGGAACCTGGTACGCGTGACGAGTTTATATCATTCATGTCAATCAGAGCGATAAGAATTTCGACATAAAGACTGAGTGCACTAAATGACAAGAGTATTTAATAACAATTAAAATCCATAATCCATTATCGACACTAATCAACCATAATGTCACATCACCTCAAAGTTAAGATCCATAACCACAATCACCATAAGGCCATAAGCCTAATAAGCACTCTCTAGGAAAGACGCAGTAAGACTCGATAAGACGGCACGATGCTTGAAGGCTCTACGCTCTTCACACATTGTCATCCACATCTAGTTGAGAGTCGGTGTCCAAGTTACCTGAAAATTTTTGGAATGAAACTGGGTGAGCGAATGCTCAGTAGGAATTATATCTCTATCTCAGACATTTCTTTAAGTAATTAACCAAATTGATATCGTGTCATGCTCATGTATGCAAGAACAGTAGGAAATACTGAGAAAGGAAATATCAAGAATGTTGCAATTAACTCATGAGAAGATAAGCGATGCCAAGTGTACAAGCATGTAACATCAAGTGTCCGACCGTTTACAAGTCGAGTCATGAGAATTGGCTATGTATATCAAGCAAGTACTTACCCAATCCGGGTCATGCAAGTAATATCACAACAAGTCGAGTCAAGAATGAGAGAAAGTGTGGAATGCCATAGTTTCTAGAACGACAAGTACTTCGGTGCAATGCCACACCATGATCAATATAGCTCCCATGGGCACAAGTACTTTCGGGTGCTCCTCCCAGGACTAGATCGGGCCCTATATGCGCAGGCATTGGGTCATGTAACATTTATTTAGACATCCACTATAGTTTTATAGCCAATATAGAGTTCCAAAGGAATATCCTTGTAGGATGAAAAGCTAGATTCACGGAATATGGATTTCAAGGACAGAAATTCATGTAGGGATGACCTATATACAAATTTGAGACATAACGAAAATCTGGGAAAGTTGCGTCCACATAGGTCGCCGCCAAATTAGAATTCACGTCCACCACTGTGGTCGCTCATTCTGGGATAAAGATATAAGCACGAAGAATTGGCGTCCGTGCAAGCGGTTGCCCATTCAAATTGGTGTCTAATATCCTTGACGCAAATTCCAAAAAGTGACGGATTTCTCAAAAGAGCCAGAAACAACTCTATTTGAGGGCTAGGAACTCATGTTTCTTCAGAGGGACACAACTGTGACTCGGTGTATAGGATTTTTATAGGACAACCTGCTTGGCTGCCTTGAGGGAATCCAAAGCTAGCAGAGACTGACGGAGGAATGAAATCACTAGTCCGAAGGAAGGAATATCCCGCGGAGGGCTCTAACATCATTGAGAGTTGAGGGTAGACGATATAAATCAAAACGGGAACTCCATCTACGGACGTGAGATGAGAGTGCTAAGAACCCACGATCAAGGGTTAAACGTCGTGATGAAAATGCAATCAGGAAAATGGCGTCCTTTCTGGCAGGCGCTTATTGAAATAGCGTCTATCATGAAAGTCACTTATTCATTTAATCCGATAATGGCAATTTCATGATTTTAGAATATAGAGTCCATATTAATGGACGTTAATTCAATATATCTTATTAATAATTTAAAATTGGCGTCCTTACGGTCAAACGCTTATTCAAAAATTCTAACTTTTATTAATAAAATTTAGGAATTGACGTCTGTTTGGGCAGACACTCATTCTTTTAGTTCCACCATTTTATTAGACAAAACCAGAAATAGCGTCTATGTTGAAAGGCGCTCATTCTAATTTTCGTTAAATAAATTCTAGAATTTATGTATGTATTAAAAGACGCTTATTCCTTATTTCTAACCATTTATTAATAAAAATAGGAATTAACGTCTGTTAAGACAGACGCGCATTCCTTAAATATTGTGAGTTTTGAGAATGAATAGTGTTGGTTTCATGTATAAGACAATGTCAGAGAACTAATGACATGGTCAAGTACAGAAAAATACCAAGAATCTAAAAATATATTTTATGTGAATTTTAGATACACGGTTCAATATATATGGATTTTTAAACATGGGGGATTTATTAATAGCATGTAGAAATGGCGTCAATTGTTACCGACGTTATTTAAAATAGCGGCCAAGATGTTGGACACTAATTCTTTTATATGCTCAAAATAAAAAACGAACTTGCAGGACATGATCTATGCATGCATGTGATGAAGTTTTTACATATTAACGAGATTTGGTCTTAAAGTAGAGAAAACCTAACTTGGTATATAGATTGAGACGTCGATCTGGATATAAGGAATTGAAGAAGAAGGAGGAAGAAGATGACTTGTCTCGTTCGCTGCAGGATGAAGATGGAATGCAACAGCAATAAGGCACGAAAGAAGAAACAACAGGTTTCTTCAATGCCAATACAGCAGCAGCAATGCGACAGTAGGAGGAAGGGGATGAAGAGGATGCAAACGACGACGTAACAATAACAGTTTGCCTCCTTCGATCGCAGCAGTAACGAAAGCCCTTGCTCTTCGAAGGAGGGGGGTGTTTATATAGAAGAATGGGGTTTCCGGAGGGTTCAAAACCTATCAACGGGAAGGTTTCCAAAACTTGGCATGCCTTGCCATTCCCCTTGCTATGTTAACCGCCGTAATCCATATATTGCTCAAAAAACGCTAAGGCTATTCGACACATGCAACGTATGGGGCTTGGGTTAGGCTACGTGACAACTGCATGGATATTGTTACGTAGGTGTTGGGCTTTTAAGCCTTGTAAGGGGGTTTGGGCATATGGGTAATATGGTTTTGACTTTGCTTGGTTAATGCATGTATATAGGTTTTAAGCCCATTTAATTATAAGGACTATATATATATATATATATATGGGCTTTTAAGATTGAAAGTGGGTTCTTTTCACTACTTAGTATTATTTATTATATTTTATTTTTCTTATATTCATAGTATATATATATATATAAGGCTCTTGTTTAAGATATATATATATATACTTATCTTATATAAATTGTAAGAGTTTTCATTTATTTAAGAAACGGTTAATTTTTCATTATTTAATCTGTGGTGCTACACCCTCCCCCACTTAAAAGAATTTGGTCCCCAAATTCAATTGCGTGTATGGAGACAATGGAGGGTGCAGAGTACTTACAGTCTAGAATAACTCTAAAAATCTCCTTCGCATAGACTCCTCAGTTTCCCAGGTAGCTTCTTATTCTAGGCATTTATTCCATTGTACTTTCACCATAGGGATAGTCTTATTCCTCAATGCTCAAACTTCTCGGTCGAGGATCTTTATCGGCCTTTGCTCATAGGTAAGATCCTTTTGTATCACCAAGTCGTCATGGTTGATGACGTGGAAAGGATCGTGCACATACTTTTTCAACATGAAAATATAGAACACGTTGTGCACTTCCGATAGTTGTGGAGGCAATGCAATGTGATAAGCTACCTCGCCAACTCTTTCCAGCACCTCGAATGGACCAATAAACCTTGGTGTAAGCTTACCCTTAACACCAAACCTTCTAATACCTTGTCCAGGAGAGACCTTGAGGAAAACATGATCTCCGACTTAAAATTTCAGATCTCTTCTTCTATTGTCAGCGTATGACTTCTGCCTGGACTGAGCTATTTTGAGTCTATCCCTGATGAGTTAGATCTTCTCATTTGTTTCTCTGACCATATCTAGTCCTAGTATTTGTCTTTCACCAATTTCATCCCAACATATTGGAGATCGACAACTCCTGTCATAAAGTGCTTCAAATGGAGCCATTTGAATATTGGCCTGATAGCTGTTGTTGTAGGCAAACTCGGCCAGGGGCAAGTGGTCATGCCAACTTCCACGGAAGTCAATGACGCATGCCCTCAACATGTCTTCAACAATTTGATTTATCCTCTCAGTTTGACCGTCTGTCTGGGGATGGAAAGCAGTGCTGAAGTTAAGCTTCGTCCCCAAAGAGTATTGTAGACCCTTCCAGAAATGAGAAGTGAATTGCGGGTCTCGGTCAAACACGATTGACACTGGGACTCTATGTAGTCTCACGATCTCCTTGATGTATAGAGCAACTGGGACATCAACCGACCAACTACTTTTGATGGGTAAGAAATGTGCCGACTTGGTCAAACGGTCGATAATTACCCAGATACCATTATGTCCGCCCTTAGACTTAGGCAAGCCCATGATGAAATTCATGCCAATGTCTTCCCATTTCCACTTGGGAATATCAAGAGGATGTAATTTTCTGGCGGGTTTTTGGTGTTCCGCCTTTACTTGCTGGCACGTGAGACAGCGAGACACGAAGTCCGCTACCTCCCTTTTCATGTTAGGCCACCAGAACGTCCTCTTCAAGTCCTTGTACATTTTTGTTGCTCCAGGGTGAATAGTGTACCTTGAGCGGTGAGCTTCTTCAAAAATCTTTTTCTTCAATTCGGGGCAGTCTGGTACACATGTCCTCCCACGAAATAATAATATGCCGTCAGCTGCTACCTTGAAATCAGGTCTCTCTTTTAACTTGTCATTTACTTCTACTAGTACAAGGTCTCCTTCTTGCAACTTCATAATTGATGCGGGACGGACACGCGACTCGACTCCAAATGGATATGCGATCCTCGGACTCTAAGCAAGCTCGCGATCGTCCCTAATGAGGGAAGCATCGGACGTGCGCGGTTGAGAAACCGGCAAAGTGCTAGGGTGGTCGGCTCTCTCTTGTGCCCGGATCGGGTCACGGGACAGTCTCGCTCTCTCTCGCCGCAGCGGTGATATAAAAATATAGAGATCTAGATTAACCTAACATGCTCTCTAGCAGCGGCATAAACAAGCATATATGAAATAAAGCAAAGTGCCAAGCAAGGAGCGAATACGATACCTCCACGCTCTCGGCGTGGGGAAGACGATCCCGGCCGAATTCGGTAACTCTCGGTAACAGTAATGAATTAAATTACAGCAATGAAATATCACCCACTCCACGCAGGGAGGTAAATGGCTACACAAGTGGGCCCGGGAGGACCGATCTCGGGTTGACGGGCTGCACTTGATCACCCCGTCGGCGCGGTTCGGATGGCGTATGCTACTGGTTGTGGGGCCCACGCACTGGTCGGTGGGGCTGTGTGGGACGGGGGTGGCACCACTGTGGTGGGAACGCCTGGGGAAGCGCTTCCTGGGGTGACGGCGCGCTGGATCGCCGGTCGGAGGCCGGGCGGCTCCGATCGTCACTCGCCAGATTAGCTTCCCACGGATCTGCAACTTCTATTTTTCAGCGCGCGATCCGGAGAGATTGGCTGCTGCGATCAATCCTGACGTCGGATCGAAGCACAGAAGGTAGCGTTGGAAAGCTCTTTCAAAGTCCTTCAATTTAGGACCAGAGAGATGAACTGGATCGGCACGGATCTGGCCTTAATCTATTTTTGAAGTTGCTGTTGAACAGTTCCCGAAATTTTAGAACAGCGGCGTAGTTTCCTGAGAACTGCCTTTGACCGTAGGGTAGACCTCCGATTCAGGCTTCGAGCTCTTCATTAAAGTTATAGAGAGAAAGGAGAGGAAAACGGGAATAATTCTTATGAAGGGATTGGTGGAGGTTTGGATTTGTTGTGAATTTTATACTGATGGGTGGTCGGATCTGGACACTGGCTGACAGAACTATTGGAGAGCCTGAGGACGAATTTTAGAAAATAGGAGATGGCCTTTAGAAATTCCACGAAAATTCGTGGGTGAAGGGGATGGTGGATAGAATATCCAGTAAATTTGGGGGCTCCATAAAAAATAAAAAAGTGGTCCGGAGATGGGAAACTCAGGGTTGCTATCACTGTAGATAGAAACCTGGCAGAACTGGAATGAAATTGTGGACGAAAATGAAAAAATGGATTTCGAGAATAGAGGCCAAACCAATTTTTTTGAGTGATGGAGGGAACCTCTGGAACACGTCCTAAAAATTTGAGCTCAAGAAGAATCCTTGGCTGATAGATAAAATTCATTGAAGAGCCTGCTGTCCTAGATGGGTAGAACTTCAGAATCGACTTCACGGCGGCTCGATGGCGACATGAACGGCGGCGGCGGCGGCACAGAATAAAACTAGAAGTGGAGGGGCTAAGATAGAAGGGCTACAACCCTGAAACACAGAGGGGGGAGATGGAATTCCAGAGGGGGAGAGAGGGGGGGCGCACCAGGCTCCTTGGAGCTCTCTTGGCAATTCACCAATATTTTCTCTTCATTACTTCCATCAAATGAAAAATTACAAGTATATATGGTAGATGACAAATGACATTGGTTACCCATAGATCTAGAGTTTGGGAGGGCAAACTAGGGAGTTCACAAAAGAGTTCTCCCATGTGGTCAAAACACTTAACAATTATTCTAATCAAACTTGGACCATTTCCATTCAAACTCACCTAAATTTCACCAACCAAGCCTAATAAGGCCAAAATAAGGGGCGCCCCCTACTTGGGCCTTTCTTGGGCCAAGGCTGGTCCAAGGCCATCCATAACCCATGTCTAGACTTGGGCCTTCCAAATCTTGGTGGTCCATGAGAGGGGGAAAGCCCACTTGGGCCTTAAGTGGCTATTAAGGTCCATAATGATGGCCTTAAGGTCCAATATGAAATAAGCTCCTAATGGACTCTACTAATGGCAACCTAGTCATGGACTCTACATTAAAAGTGGCCCAATGGCTTATTATAAGCCTTACAAGGAGCCCAAATGAAAGAAATCAAACAAATACACAATTACAATCCCACACAAGCCATAACACACAAATACGTTCCACTCGTATAAGAAAATAGCCTTTGATGCCCCCATCAATAATCTCAGACAACAAATCCGGATGTACACTCATGTGGGATAGAGTAATACATCCCTTCTCGCCCGTACTTATATCAAGTTCAAAGAATTTCTCTAATATCTTCCATTCCTGAATCATACAATTGGCCAAAATTGCTCTCAACTTTCGACTAAGGGCATCTGCGACAGAATTTCCCTTACCAGGGTGGTATTGCATAGTGAAGTCGAAATCCTTGAGATATTCAAGCCAACGCCTCTGCCTCATGTTGAGTTCCTTAGGAGAGAATAGGTACTTGAGACTTTTGTGATCGGAGTACACAGCGAATTGTTCCCCGTAGAGATAGTGTCCATGCACCGGGTAATTTTCTTCATGTTTCTTCAACTGCCTAGAAGAGTATGCAATAACTCTTCCTTGTTGCATTAAAACACAATCGAGGCCAATACCAGAAAAATCGATATATACCTCGTACTTTTCTCCTTCCATAGGTAGGGCCAAGACCGGAGCAGTGGTCAAGTGGTCCTTTAAGGCTTGGAAACTTCTTTCACATTCTTTGTTCCACTCGTAAGATATCTCCTTGCGGGTCAGCCTAGTGAGTGGTACGGTAATCTTTGAGAAGCCTTTGATGAAACGCCAGTAATAACCAGCCAGACCCAAGAAGCTCCTAATCTTCGTTGCATTGGTTGGTCGTTCCCAATTCTTCACGGCCTCGACCTTTGCAGGATCAACGAAAATTCCACTCTTCGAGACTATATGGCCCAAGAAGGACACTTCTTTGAGCCAAAACTCGCACTTGCTCAATTTGGCATAGAGTCGATTATCCCTCAATATCTGCAATGTTGTCTTCAAATGTACCTCATGTTCTTCCTTAGGCTTTGAATAAATTAAAATATCATCAATGAAGACCATAATAAACTTATCCAGATGAGGCCTAAAGATGCTGTTCATTAACTGCATGAAAGCTGTAGGGGCATTTGTTAGTCCGAAAGGCATAACAGTAAATTCGTAATGCCCATACTTGCTTCGAAATGTAGTTTTGTGAATGTCCTCTTCTTTGATCCTCAATTGGTGATAACCTGATCGAAGATCAATCTTTGAGAAATACTTTGCTCCAGAGATTTGATCGAAGAGTTCATCAATCCTCGGCAGTGGGTACTTATTCTTGATAGTGGGGTGGTTCAACTGCCGATAATCAATACATAATCTCATCGGTCCGTCCTTTTTCTTGACAAATAGCACTGGTGCTCCCCATGGGGAAGTACTTGGCCTAATAAAATCATTCTTTAATAACTCCATTAACTGCTCCTTTAGCTCTTTTAGCTCAGCGGGAGACATTCGGTAAGGTGCTTTTGAAACAGGTCCAGCACCAGGAATGAGGTCTATGGTGAATGAAACTTTCCTCTCCGGTGGCAGACCAGGTTAATCTTATGAAAAAACATTAGGAAATTCCTGAGCTACTCGGATGTCTTCTAATCTGGCCACCTTAGCTTCTGTGGCAGTCACAAATGCTAGGAATGCCACACAACATTTGTTGATAAGTTTACAGGCTCGAAGAGTCGAGATAACTGGTGATTTATTTCGAGGGATAATGTAAGTTAGCTCCGGATAATCCACAAAAGTTATTCTACCATTCTGGCAGTCTATAGTTGAATGGTAGGTGGATAGCCAATCGGCACCCAGAATGACATCGTACCCTTTTAGATATATGCATATTAGGTTGGCTGGTAGATTGTGGCTTTTAACCATGACCTTACAATTCGTGTAGTGATGTGTAATCTCAGACTCACTTTTGAGAGGAGTAGCAATGACCATATTCAGCCACTCAGGTTCTTTAGAAAAGGATGTAGCAAATTTCTTTGAGACAAAAGAATGTGTCACGCTAGTATCAAATAGAACTTAAGCAGACTTAGAACAAACAGTTAAAATACCTTCCACCAGTCCACCTTTGGTTGGTTCCGTCTCTTGCAGAGCTTGGAGACGACCTTGTTTATTTACTGGGGGCTTTTCTTCCTGAGTTGTTTGTTCATTCAACAAGGGACAATCACGGATCCGGTGTTCCAGACTCTCGCATGGGAGACATGCTCTTAGTCTTCTCCAGAATTCCTCGGCCTTATGGCCGGGCTTGTCACAGTGTTTACACACCTCCTTAGAAGGTGTGGTGATAGAGAAAGGCTTCTTGGTCTTCTTCTCCTTGGAGGACTCTCCTCCATTACTAGGCCGCTTCTTTTTAAAAGAAGGTTTGAAACTATTGGGGCTGGTAACATTTTCCTTCCTGTCCTTCCCACGGATCTTATCAGATAGCTCCGTGGAATCTTCTAATAGTTGGGCACGCCGCACTATCTCTGGATAGACTTGAATGTCCATCGGTGCTAGCTGAGTGATAAATTGGGGCCGAAGCCCATTCATGAATCGCCTTGCTTTCATCTTCTCTGTGCCCACCAAGTGGGGTGCGTACCTAGACAGTCTTGAAAACTGGGCCTCATAATCGGCCATAGTCAGGGTCCTTTGCTTTAATGCAGCGAATTCCGCGGCCTTCTTCTCTTGGACACGGTCGGAGAAATATTTACTATAGAAATGTTCAACAAAGTCAGCCCAGGTAATATGATCCTCCAGTAAGGTAGCTTCAACCGACTCCCACCAACATCTAGCATCCTGCTCCAATTGGAACGTAGCCAGCAAGACCTTCTCATCATCCGTGCACTGCATGACACGGAATATCCTCTCGATCTCCTTTAACCAGTTCTCCGCATCATCAGGGTTGGAAGAACCAACGAACTTAGGTGGGTTCATGCTTCGAAAACCTCGGTGGAGATCACCTGCTCCCCGATTAGCACTGCCCTGTGCCACATTCTGCAACACCTGAGTGAGGCCTTTGTTGGGTCCCGTAGTGCAGGAACATGGATCTAGAGGGGGGGTGAATAGATCCTTCTACTAAAAACTATGTCCAATTAAAAACACAAACTAGCGCACAATGGAATTAACAAGATTGATAAGATAGAGGAATTTAATGCTACACAAGTTAACTAGATTCTCTCACTCTCTCCGTTCACACTTGATCGCACAAATAAGTATACCAAGCTAACCATACAATCACACAATTCAAACCACAGGAGACGAAGATTTTTAAGGTGGTTCGGGACCACGACGGGCTCCCTACGTCCACCCCTCACCAAACCGGTAAGGCTTTCTCCACATGCTGCAAATGCAGCAAACACGGGGATTTCTCCTCACACACAAGGGATAAAAACCCCAACACAAACACGCTACAAAAGTAGCACACACACACGGGGATTTCTCCCCACACACACGAGGCAAAAACCCCAACACACATGTGGATATGCTCCGCACCAAACGACGCACAAGCATCAACTCAAACCACTCGGAGAAATTATTCTCTGAACCCACACACAGAAAATCATTTATAGGTTTGTAACAAGCTAACAAATGAATGCCCTAAGCCCAAAACATGTGCTTAAGACTAAAACAAGAAAGATTCAACAAGCACAAGGCTCCCCCTTCAATTGAATCTCCGGCTCTTCTTGGTTTGATGTCGGGTGATGGCGATTTCGACGTCCTCGAGTTCCTCTCTTCGAGATGCTTCTTTTCTTCTTCTACCACGATCTCTAAATCTCCATGGAAGTAGATGAAAATCACCTTGCAAGAGCTCCACCACGTTTTTTCCCCTCTTCTTCACCTATACGAAAGAACAAAATGAGCATTAGGGTTAATCCTCCACAAATTCGTAACTCATATTTATGTGCAAGGTAGAGAGCCCAAAAGACACATAAAACCATCCCACAATGCCTTAAAGACATCTCCATATGCTTAGTAACCTTTGGGGGGTAGTATGGTAAGGTTCATGGCCAAAAGAATAGGTTTAGATCGGATTCGCAACTCCCGTGACGTAAGTGTCGACACCTGGTGTCGACACCGGCAAACTGGACATGCCAAAACACCAAAAACAGAACTCTGCCAGATAGGTGTCGACACCTGGTGTCGACACCTACACCCTGCACACACAAAATACATGAAAAATAGAACTCTGGCTAATACGTGTCGACACCTGGTGTCGACACCTACTGGCTGTCTTGCTGCAGCCAAGGCAGATTTAGCAAGGTGTCGACACCTTCTGCCCAGCACAAAGACTGCATAATGCAGTCCAATGTAGTCTGAGAAATCTTCAACCCCAATTGAAAACTTGATTTTTTTCAAGTGAAAAACATGCATTAGAAGGTCTTCAAAACATCATTAAACCTTAGATTCAACAAGGAATATGGAGAGTTAAATGAGTAAGATGCTACCACGAGACTATCATGAGAAACATGCATGAAGGCATGAAAGCACAACCTTAACCTCCTCCAATACAAGCACACAAGGTGGGTAATAGATATTACCATGATCCACTTGATATGGGAGGGTTTAAAAGTCATCTTTTAACTTTTTCAATAAGATCTTCATTGATGCACTCCTTTGAGTTCCAAACATGAATCATGAATTTTTATCTTGCAAATCAAAATATTCAAGGCATGAGATCCTTAAATATAAATCATTCATATGACTTTCAAATATGAACAGAGTTAACTCCCTTTTAGAAGAAGTGCTTCATTGATGGACTCCTTTAGATTCTAAGTATGAGCCATGAATTTGTGTTCCTACAAACCAACATAAATATAATATTAGTTTTTTAAACACTAAGGGTTCACATGACTTTCAAGAGTGAACATTGACTCCATCTTTCAACTCATCAAATCAAGATATAAAATATGTTGCTCAATGAAACACATACACACACAAACACAACCGTTTTGATATCATTGAAACCAAACACGAACTAGGGGATGTAATAATCTCCCCCTTTTTGATGATGACAAAATGATGTGTGTGATAATACAGATTTTGTAATACATATTTTGCAAAATATTTGTAAACATTGAGCATACACCAAACATTTGAGCATACACCAATTCTCTCATTCTCCCCAAGACAACATCATTCATAAAGCATTGAGCACACACCAGACATTCGCCCCCTTTTTGTCATCTACAAAAAGACAGGGGGTTATGTGACATGAAATGAACATGTTAGGCCAAAGGATATGATTCCAATTCGAATGCCAATTGATGCTAAGTAGGGGGTCAAAGATATGATACCAAATGTTGATCAAGATAGAGGCATAAACATATGTAATTTCAATTCTCGAAGAGAGATCCTCGAAGATATGATACCATTTGTTAGTTGAACTCATTTTGGCATTTATGCAACATGAAGTGTTCAGAATATGCATTTCAAAATGAACTATGCCAATTGTTGAAAAGTATGGATTTGTTCAAGATGATATCATGAGTGAACTAGATGCATGCTGAAAATGTCAAATATGCAAAGATGCACACGATGAGCGTCATCTTCCAAATGCAATGAATATGCATTATGTGAATGCTAATCATGCAAGATATGAAGCTATGCACATGATGACTTCTATCCTTCAAAAGTAAGATTTATGCTCAGAATTAGACTCAAGGAGAATGCATGAGCATGCAAGCACACAAGCACAATCGCCATGCACACATATAGTACATATAGTAACTCTCCCTATATGAGGCACGGGTTAACAAAAGAGCATGTGATTCAAATTCAAGAATGTAAGGCATGAAGCATAACTAAGAGATTTGTGCATACACAACTAGGAGTACTACATAAACCATGAATGTAGACAAATTCATAAAATACATACATCACAAAAATGCCCATGTGAAATGTGAAGAAATGACTAATGAGCTTCAAAACATATGGATTTGCAGATTTTCTGAAGAACACTAGAAGGTAATCTCCTCTCTACACTTTCACTTTGGATTCTCGACTACCGGTAGCTTCGCACAACCCCTATTTTGTTTCTTTTAATAGACTTCACCTTTCGGCCCGAGTTTCCTCATATGTCTCAATGGGGATTCCTAGCTACTTGGATTCGTCACACATATGGATTGTTGTTTCTCTTTTCGACACGAGTTTCCTCCTTTGTTTCAGGGGAGATTCCTGGTTACTCGGATCCACATACCACTTATTGAATTTTTATGGGGCAGGCAGCTTTTTCCTCACGATTACTCTTTAATGTCCATGTAGAGATTCAAGTTCCCTTTAAAATATTTGAAGGAATTTCTTAAATTCTTATACATTAAAGTCATTAAATTCATTATGTGCAAGAGTGTGAGGGTAAAATTTTATTTTACATATATAAAATGAATTCGACAAGACACGGCTATGACTCCCCTTAAATGTATGCACGGTCGAAGTCAAATCCTCCCCCTTAATATATGACATGTATCACATATGAATATAGTCGCTGCATTGCTGTTTAGCAAGGAGGTAAGGCCTTAGAAAGATCAAGAAATGATTTCATAGTGTAAATACTTACAAACATGCAAGCATTCATGAAACATTCATGCAAGCATTCATGAGTCAAGATAGACGATTATCATGAAATATATGCATATGTTCTATATGCATGAATATGTAATATGCATCTTTTTGTCATTTTGTATGCATAGTATGTGAATGATATGCAAAGATGCCAATGCGATGCAGAATGTCAGATTTTTATTTAAAAGTTCTAAATGCATTACAAAATTCAATATGGGTGCAAGATGCAAGTTTTTAGTTTTTCATATGAATGATCTAAATGCACCTTATGAAGTTTTTAATGTATGTAACTTATAAAAGCATGAGAATATAATGTAGGATGCAATTTTTTTTTTATTTTAGAACATCATGACAGATTACACAAGGAGACATACATATTCAAATGATGAGCAACAACCATCTTCCAAGACTTGCCCTTTTTGAACAAGGGTACACAAATGATCAAAATCAAGCGGTGCACCTAAATTATTTTCAGAAATGTTCAAAAACAGATTTTCAATAACATTTCAAAATCTTAGAGTATCATCCATAAACTAAACATATTTTACAGGTTCCGGTACGAGGTGGAGGTGAAGGTTCGAAAACCCAACTCACACATAGTGAGAACTTCTAGGTGGACATAATCTACCCTTCCACTACACACCATTTGATATATCAGATACTCAATTACACTCAGATGCTCATGTATTTCAGATTGAAAAGTATTCAGTAGGCAAAGACATCATGCTTATACCTTAAAAATTTTAAATTCATTCAACCAATGAGACATGTTCATCATAGCAGAGTACACGAATAACAGATCAAGTTTAGAATCAATATCTGTCAAATGAACAATTCTGCATTACAGAAATTTTACCTTCTTGAAGTAAGAATGAATTTCAGAATCAATTTGAACGCAGATGGTATTTCAGATTTTTAAGGCAAATTGATTTCTTCAAAAGACATGTTTCCACGTTTCAATATCAATTGTTGCATATGATTGAAGAATTTCACAGTTCAAAAATTTTACCTTTTTGAAACAAGAGAATTTTTCAGATTCAGTTTAAAAGATATTACAGTTCAAAGGCAAATTCAATTCATTCAAAGCACATGATTCCTCATGAGCCAAACTATTCAATTTTAGAATTTTGGTTCAAGGCGGAGAGCATTGATCCTGAGATCACCTCACGCATAGTGATGGCTTTCTAATGGGCTTAACCTGTCATTTCACACATCACCATTTGATATATCAAATATTCATTTAATAAGGACATGTATGGCGTGTGAAGAATTTAGAGCATAACATGAGAACATACCAAAATCTCATTCAAAAATATCAAAACCATCAAGTTTGACAATGAAGGAGCAAAGTTGGGGTTTTACCATATGAGTGTGCCTTGTTCCATTTTACTGGAACCCCTTTTATTCTTTATTTACCTCAAGGCACACCTTCATCACAACCGACTCATTTGTCAGATTTTGGCACCCAAGTCTTCTTGGGTCCTTGGATGTTAGAAACATTTCTTCCAAAAGTTTTCTTTGACATTTTCATTGTCACCTTGTCATCACTTTCCATGATCCTGCAGTCCTCAATAACATGTCTATGATTTCCACAATAAAGGTATTGAGGAGAAGCAGTTTTACCAAAAGACTTCCTTTTAAGAGTAAAGGAATTTTTAAATCTATTCCATCTTCTATTTTCAAAAGGACTAGATTTAAAAAAATTAGATCTAGTATGCATTCTAGAAGTATGGAAATTTTCTGTTTTCAAAAATCAACACTCTTTCATAATATGTCCGTACTTGCCACAATGAAAACAACATGGAGATTTGATTCTATGGAATGAGCTTCCATTGTTTGCATGAGTGTTCGTGAATGAATTTTTCTTATGGGATGCAAACCTTTTAGCATGGGAAGCATGTTCATTTCTGAATTTTCTTTGAAAGTTAAACTTAGCATTCATGGCACGATAATCATCATTTTGTTTCACAAAGTAATCATCCATGGCATGGCCAAGTTTGTGACAATAAAAGCATGATACATTTTTCTTTCTTTTGAAGGAAGATTTATCATTCCATGCATTTTGATCATCCATTTTCAAGACAACACAATCACTCATTTCATGACCAAACATGCCACAATAGAAGTATTCAACATTCAACTTTGATTTTTGAGATCTATTTGACATGGAAGGCTTTTTGTTGAGATTTTTCTTTTTATCAAAACTATTTTCAGAGATTTTCACTTGAGCAACGGAATGAGGTGTTTTGGAGGTGTTAGGAATGTCGGAGGCATGAACAAAAGAGGTTTTCATTTTTGATTCAAAAGATTTTTTGTTGATCGGGATGTAATCAAGACCCTCTTTTTGAAAGTTCACTTTAACACCTAGTAATGTGTCTAAGTTCTCCTTCCCTTTGACAAATCTAGACAAATCAAGCTTCAAGTTGTTGATCTCTTTTTCACATGTAAGGATTTTATCGTCAAGCAAACAATTCTTTGATGTGAGTTTTTCATTTTCTTGCATGAGGTTTTTATTTTTCAGATTTGTGCAGTGAAGTTTTTCAACAAGCTTTTCAAAAACCTTTTCAGTTTCAACATGCTTTGAGATCTTAGCAAGCAACTATTCATTCTCATGTTTCAACAATGAGATTTCTTTTTTAAACTTATCAAAGCATCTCAATCTTCCCTCTAGCAAGGAATTCTGAATTAACATAGCACCATTTTTCTTTTTAAGAACTTCATTTTCATCCATGATGCTCTTGTTATCAACTTCAGAATCAAGCAATTTCTCAAACAACTTATCATCATCAGACAAAGAAGTTAACTTGTTTCTAAGATATTTTTATGTTTCTTCAAGCAATGAAATCTTAGACAACAAGTGTTTGTTTTGATCAAGCAAATCATGAGAATCATTATAAATTTCAAGAGCAGTATTAGATTTTCTAAACATCTCAAGCTCTTCATTCACACAAGACATCTCATCTGAAAATAATTCAACTTTAGATTCTAAAAGTTCTTTTTCATATTCTAGGTTCTCAATCTTTGACTCCAAAGTTTTACAATTTTCATAGGAAGGATTATCATGCACATTCTCAATAATATTCCTTTTCAAGGTTTCATTTTCAGATTTGAGTTTCTTGCATTTATCATACAGTTCAGCATATGCCACTTGCCATTCCTCAATAGAGAGTTCTTCGGATTCATAATTTACCTCATCATAATTTTCTTCATTGAGTTGATCATCATTGTCGGCCATGAGACAATTTTATCCTTCCATCTCTTGAGCTTTGATCAACTGATCCATAATCTCCTTTGCCGTTCTACAAGAAGAAACAAATGGAAACATATGAGTATCAATGGCACTTTTCAATAAACTTAAGACAATGACATTTTCATGGTTCTTCAATTTATCATGACTAGACCACTTGGTCTCATCTAGAGGCAATATGTGAGCACCATCATAGATCAACTTCCAAAGATTAAGATTGACTGAATTGATCAGTCCACACATTTTACCTAACCATGAAGTAAAATTAGAACCATTAAAAATAGTAAGGCAATTCATCGTCATATGCTCAACAGAAATTTTCATGATTGTAGAATGCACTAGGATCACTCTATAGATCGTGAGATCTAGGGACATCAGAGCCTCACCAATTGTTGGGTCCCGTAGTGCAGGAACACGGATCTAGAGGGGGGGTGAATAGATCCTTCTACTAAAAATTATGTCCAATTAAAAACACAAACTAGCGCACAACGGAATTAACAAGATTGATAAGATAGAGGAATTTAATGCTACACAAGTTAACTAGATTCTCTCACTATCTCCGTTCACACTTGATCGCACAAATAAGTATAACAAGCTAACCATACAATCACACAATTCAAATCACAGGAGACGAGGATTTTTAAGGTGGTTCGGGACCACGACGGGCTCCCTACATCCACCCCTCACCAAACCGGTAAGGCTTTCTCCACACACTGCAAATACAGCAAACACGGGGATTTCTCCCCACACACACGGGATAAAAATCCCAACACAAATATGCTACAAAAGTAGCACACACACACGGGGATTTCTCCCCACACGCACGAGGCAAAAACCCCAACACACACGCAGATATGCTCCGCACCAAACGACGCACAAGCGTCAACTCAAACCACTCGGAGAAATTGTTCTCCGAACCTACACACAGAAAATTGTTTATAAGTTTGTAACAAGCTAACAAATGAATGCTCTAAGCCCAAAACATATGCTAAAGACTAAAACAAGAAAGATTCAACAAGCACAAGGCTCCCCCTTCAATTGAATCTCCGGCTCTTCTTGGTTTGATGTTAGATGATGGCAATTTCGACGTCCTCGCGTTCCTCTCTTCAAGATGCTTCTTTTCTTCTTCTACCACGATCTCCAAATCTCCATGGAAGTAGATGAAAACCACGTTGCAAGAGCTCCACCACGTTTTTCCCCCTCTTCTTCACCTATACGAAAAAACAAAATGAGCATTAGGGTTAATCCTCTACAAATCCGTAACTCATATTTATATGCAAGGTAGAGAGCCCAAAAGACACATAAAACCTCCCCACAATGCCTTAAAGACATCTCCATATGCTTAGTAACCTTTGGGGGGTAGTATGGTAAAGTTTCATGGCCAAAAGAATAGGTTTAGATCGGATTCGCAACTCCCGTGACGTAAGTGTCGACACCTGGTGTCGACACCGGCAAGCTGGACAGGCCAAAACACCAAAAATAGAACTCTGCCAGATAGGTGTCGACACCTACACCCTGCACACACAAAATACATGAAAAATAGAACTGTGTCGACACCTACTGGTTGTCTTGCTGCAGCCAAGGCAGATTTAGCAAGGTGTCGACACCAGGTGTCGACACCTTCTGCCCAGCACAAAGACTGCATAATGCAGTCCAATGTAGTTTGAGAAATCTTCAACCCCAATTGAAAACTTGATTTTTCCAAGTGAAAAACATGCATTATAAGGTCTTCAAAACATCATTAAACCTTGGATTCAACAAGGAATATGGAGAGTTAAATGAGCAAGATGCTACCACGAGACTATCATGAGAAACATGCATGAAGGCATGAAAGCACAACCTCAACCTCCTCCAATACAAGCACACAAGGTGGGTAATAGATATTACCATGATCCACTTGATATGGGAGGGTTTAAAAGTCATCCTTTAACTTTTTCAATAAGATCTTCATTGATGCACTCCTTTGAGTTCCAAACATGAATCATGCATTTTTATCCTGCAAATCAAAATATTCAAGGCATGAGATCCTTAAATACAAATCATTCATATGACTTTCAAATATGAACAGAGTTAACTCCCTTTTAGAAGAAGTGCTTCATTGATGGACTCCTTTAGATTCCAAGTATGAGCCATGAATTTGTGTTCCTACAAACTAACATAAATATAACATTAGTTCCTTAAACACCAAGGGTTCACATGACTTTCAAGAGTGAACATTGACTCCATCTTTCAACTCATCAAATCAAGATATAAAACATGTTGCTCAATGAAACACATACACACATAAACACAATCGTTTTGATATCATTGAAACCAAACACGAACTAAGAGATGCAACAGCCTTGTATGGTGCGTTGCTTGTCACGCCATTGTGCTCTCTCGGTGGCCGTTATCCTACAAGAGATATTAAATTTTAGTTAATTGCGTGTATGACTTATAAAGTCAAATGACAATCTAGGACTTATACCATGGATCTACCCATCTCACGAGGTGTAAGGAGTATACCTATCCTTGGACTTAGGTTTCCTAGAAATTTGAAATCCTAGGCTCTGATACCACAAAAACTGTCACGTCCCGAGCGCGGAAGGAACCCGATACGCGTGACGAATTTCTATCATTCATGTCAATCAGAGCGATAAGAATTTTGACATAAAGACTGAGTGTGCTAAATGACAAGAGTATTTAACAACAATCAAAATCCATAATCCATTATCGACACTAATCAACCATAATGTCACATCACCTCAAAGTTAAGATCCATAACCACATTCACAATAAGGCCATAAGCCTAATAAGGACTCTCTAGGAAAGACACAATAAGACTCGATAAGACGGCACGATGCTTGAAGGCTCTACGCTCTTCACTCATTGTCATCCCCATATGGTTGAGAGTCGGTGTCCAAGTTACCTAAAAATTTTTGGAATGAAACTGGGTGAGCGAACGCTCAGTAGGAATTATATCTCTATCTCAGACGTTTCTTTAAGTAATTAACCAAATTGATATCGTGTCATGCTCATGTATGCAAGAACAGTAGGAAATACTGAGAAAGGAAATATCAAGAATGTTGCAATTAAACTTGAGAAGATAAGCGATGCCAAGTGTACAAGCATGTAACATCAAGTGTCCGAGCATTTACAAGTCGAGTCATGAGAATTGGCTATTTATATCAAGTACTTACCCATTCCGTGTCACGCAAGTAATATCACAACAAGTCGAGTCAAGCACGAGAGAAAGTGTGGAATGTCATAGTTTCTAGAATGACAAGTACTTCGGTGCAATGTCACACCGTGATCAATATAGCTCTCATGGTCACAAGTACTTTTGGATGCTCCTCCTAGAATTAGATCGGGCCCTATATGCACAGGCATTGGGTCATGTAACATTTATTTAGACATCCACTATAGTTTTATAGCCAATATAGAGTTCCAAAGGAATATACTTGTAGGATGAAAAGCTAGATTCACGGAATATGGATTTCAAAGACAGAAATTCATGTAGGGATGACTTATATACAAATCCGAGACATGACGAAAATCAGGGAAAATGGCATCCACACAGGTCGCCGCCAATTCAGAATTTGCATCCACCACTGTGGTCGCTCATTCTGGGATAAAGATATAAGCACGAAGAATTGGCGTCCGTGCAAACGGTCGCCCATTCAAATTGGCGTGTACTATCCTGGACGCAAATTCCAAAAAGTGACGAATTTCTCAAAAGAGCCAGAAACAACTCTATTTGAGGGCTAGGAACTCATGTTTCTTCAGAGGGACACGACTGTGACTCGGTGTATAGGATTTTTATGGTATAACCTGCTCGGCTGTCTTGAGGAAATCCAAGGCTAGCGGAGACTGACGGAGGTCTCTATGATGAAATCACCAGTCCGAAGGAAGGAATATCCCGCGGAGGGCTCTAACATCATTGAGAGTTGAGGGTAAACGATATAAATCAAAACAAGGACTCCATCTACGGATGTGAGATGAGAGTGCCAAGAACCCACGGTCAAGGAACGTCGCGATGAAAACGCAATCAGGAAAATGGCATCCTTTCTGGCAAACGCTTATTGAAATAGCGTCTGTCATGAAAGTCACTTATTCATTTAATCTGATAATGGCAATTTTGTGATTTCAGAATATAGAGTCCATATTAATGGACGTTAATTCAATATATCTTATTAATAATTTAAAATTGGCGTCCTTACGGTCAAACGCTTATTCAAAAATTCTAACTTTTATTAATAAAATTTAGGAATTGACGTCTGTTTGGGCAGACGCTCATTCTTTTAGTTCTAGCATTTTATTAGACAAAACCAGAAATAGCGTCTATTTTGAAAGGCGCTCATTCTAATTTTCATTAAATAAATTGTAGAATTTACATCTATATTAAAAGATGCTTATTCCTTACTTCCAGCCGTTTATTAATAAAAATAGGAATTGACGTCTGTTAAGACAGACACACATTCCTTAAATATTGTGGCTTTTGAGAATGAATAGTGTTGGTTTCATGTATAAGACAATGTCAGAGAACTAATGACATGGTCAGGCACAGAAAAATACCAAGAATCCAATAATATATTTTATGTGAATTTTATATACATGGTTCAATATATATGGATTTTTAAACATGAGGGATTTATTAATAGCATGTTGAAATGGCGTCGATTGTTACCGACGTTATTTAAAATAGTGGCCAAGATGCTGGTCGCAAATTCTTTTATATGCTCAAAACAAAAAACAAACTTGCAGGACATGATCTATGCATGCATGTGATGAAGTTTTTACATATTAACGAGATTTGGTCTTAAAGTAGAGAAAACCTACCTTGGTATATAGATTTGGATGTCGATCCGGATATAAGGAAGAAAGATAAAGAAGATGACTTGTCTCCTTCGCTGCAGGATGAAGATGGAATGCAGCAACAATAAGGCACGAAAGAAGAAACAACAGGTTTCTTCAACGCCAATGCAGCAGCAGCAACGCGACCGCAGGAGGAAGGGGATGCAAACGATGATGCAACAATTACAGTTTGCTCCTTCGATCGCAGTAGTAACGAAAGCCCTTGCTCTTCGAAGGAGGGGGGGGTGTTTATATAGAAGAATGGGGTTTCTGGAGGGTTCGAAACCTATCAACGAGAAGGTTTCCAAAACTTGCCATGCGTTGCCATTCCCCTTGCTATGTTAAATGCCACAATCCATATATTGCTCAAAAAATGCTAAGGCTATTCAATGCATGCAACGTATGGGGCTTGGGTTGGGCTAACGTGACAACTGCATGGATATTGTTACGTAGGTGTTGGCCTTTTAAGCCTTGTAAGGGGGTTTGGGCGTATGGGTAATATGGTTTTGACTTTGCTTGATTAATGCATGTATATAGGTTTTAAGCCCATTTAATTATAAGGACTATATATATATGTATTATATATATATATATGGGCTTTTAAGATAGAAAGTGGGTTCTTTTCACTACTTAGTATTATTTATTATATTTTCTTTTTCTTATATTCATAGTATATATATATATATCAATATAAGGCTCTTGTTTAAGATAAGTATATATATATATATATATATACTTATCTTATATAAATTGTAAGAGTTTTCATTTATTTAAGAAACGGTTAATTTTTCATTATTTAACCTGGGGTGCTACAACTACTACCACCCTGCCAACCACGGCGCCGCCCTACGCAACTCACCTGCACGCAAACATGCTGACGATGTCCCCAGCCGCTCCAAGTGCCCACAGTCCACCGTCCTTAAGCCTTGTGAGCAAGGCACCATCCCTGCCTCACCGACTCGCCAGCTTCATCCCGTCACGCCTGCCTGTGAATAGCACCTTGACCATCCGATAGTACCACTGGTCTGCATCACCTCTAGGGCCTCACATACAGCCCAGTAGATGCCTTCGTTCGGACACTCTGGGTCATGCCAGTTTGCTTGCTCGACCTGCCCCGCCAACACCCAACTGACTGCCACCTCGCGGACACCCATTGACGACGCCGTGACCACCCTGGCCGGGGTTTTTTGGACGCACTAAAATTTCTTTTTAAAAAATTATTATTCGTGGTGTCCGTTTTATTTTTTAGCATTTTATTAAGTGCGTGGGTGTGCCAGTCACCGAAGTGACATTTATTCAGGCATCAAGACTGGGAGGGTCCGAAGCCACGGGTGCACTCCGCCCGACTTACTAGACAATTATAGGTATTAGGTCGGGACTAAAGATCCACCGTGCCATAAAGGTCACGGCGTTAATTACATCCCCTCGGAGAGGAAAAAATCTTTGATTAATTACCTAGATAAGCGACACTCAGGCCTTAAACTAATATTAATTAAAGAAAGGAATAAGAATTCTGAACTTCAATAAAACAACCCCCCCATTGAGGGATAAACAGCTAGGTTGAGCCGGTCATTAATTGACCAAATTATATCTAGACAAGAGTTCCAAATTATGAATCACATGTCTGCCCGAAATACGGCAAGTTTGATGTTCGGGATTAGCTCCCAACGGAAGTTCGGTCAAAACATAGCGGGCTGTCGGCCCAAAGCGGGGTCAAATCTTGACCATGATGGGCTGATCCCGAGGTTCAAGCATGACCCGTTGAGGCCTTGTTAATATTCCCCTGCATAGGGTCCAAGGGAGGTGAGAGCCTTAGCATTTCTTCTTTTGTTTTGTCATATGTTGATTTGTTGTTATTATTTATTTTATTTTATTTTATTTATTTTATTTTTATTTTAAATATTATCTATTATTATTGTTATATTTTTTGTGCATTATCATATTTTTATCAACGATTTATGCCATCAACGTTTTATTATGTTGTTTACCATTTATTATTTGTATTATTTGTATTACTATCATTTGTACTATTTCATTTTTTATATACTATCACTTCTTTTTTTTTCTTGTCTTTTTTTATTTCTTCCCTTTTTTCATCTATGCATCATATACTCTTTTATCATATTCAATGTTATTAGTATTTATTGATTATCGATTATTATTTATATATGTTTATTCCCTTTTCTCTTTGTTATCACTATCGTCATTTCTTTGTTTTGGTCGGTTCTTCTTTTTTTTGTTTTCTTCTTTTGGTTCTCTTTCTTTAATGGTGACAAACATGTGAGAGTGGCGACAAATGGGTTAATAGTGATGACAAATGGGTCGATAGTGGTGAAAAATAGCTCAGGAGAGCTGGCAAGTGGAAGAAAAGAGGATTTGGAGGAAGAGGAGTCGACTCCAAAGTCATTTGGAGTCGACTCTATGGCAGCCTAGTAAGGTTGACTTTGGAGTCGACTCTATGGCAGCCTAGTAAGGCAAGTTGGAGGCTTCGATAGTGTGAATGACGTCACATGAACTGGAGAAGGGAAAGACACACACGTGCGATGTGAAATGAAACGATATGAAATGGGATGAGCGAGACCACCGTGGGAGATTGCTCTTTGGAACAGGGTGAAAATGGGGAATGCACGGAAAAGAAGAGTCGCAGCGGGATGTTACTCACCGCGGGCTTTGACTGAAATAAAAAAAATGGGAAAGGGGAAGTGCTAAATTAAAATGGGAAGGGGAATGACAGAAAGGGAAATGGCATAAATGAAACCTACAGCGAGCAATTACTCTCCACGGGGTTTAGACATGAATTGAAATGACAGAAATGAAAGGTGCGGTGCGCAAATGAAATCTCCACGTGAAGTTGGTTCTCTGCGGGATTGTAGAACTGAAATGAAAATATAGAAATAGAAATTGTTTGAATGAAACCTCCACGAGAAGTTGGTTCTCTACGAGATTGTAGAACTGGAATGGAAAGATAGAAAGATAAATTGCATGAATGAAACATCCGTGAGAAATTGATTCTCTGCGGGATTTTAGAACTGGAATGGAAAGATAGAAATAGAAATTGCACGAACAAAACCTCCGCAAGAAATTGATTCTCCGCGAGATTTTAGAACTGGAATAGAAAGACAGAAATAGAAATTGCACGAAAGAAACCTCCGCGAGAAATTGATTCTCCGCGGGATTTTTAAAACTGGAATGGAAAGGTAGAAATAGAAATTACATGAACGAAACCTCCGTGAGAAATTGATTCTCCGTGGGATTTTAGAATTGAAATTAAATGGGGAAGTGCTTTTAGCTGAATTAAAATGGGGAAGGGGACCGCTGTGGGAAATGACTCTCCGCGGGTTTTAACAGAAATGAAAGGAGTTATAGGAACCAAAAGGAAACAAAAGAGTGCGCGTGTGTTAATTATGTGACCGCCAGGGGCTGAAGACCCCGAAATGAAAGAACAGTGTGATCGCCAGGGATCGGAGACCCCAAAATGAAAGAATGATCACTTTAACCTCAGGCACGGGAAATGACATGGATTTCTTCTTCCTCTTCCTTCGGCCGGCCGAAGGAGAGGGCTTTTCTTTGGTGGTTACCCTTGCAAGAAAATAAACACCGAGTGGATCAGAACAACAGTAGCATAGTATCAGTCCCTTGTAATGAAAGGAGTGAAATCATGAACAACTACACACCAGGTCGGTGTTATTTAAAACCCCTTTAGGTACAAAGGGTGAAAAAATGAGATGACGTGCAAAAATGCACGAAACAACGCCCTCTCAAAGAGAGAAGCGTGGTGCGAGTGAAACAACAAACGATGCATGCAATGAAAGAAAATGAAAAGAATAGAGGGAAAGAAAAAGCTTAGGTGGACGCCGGTGGCGGGCTTCGAAGAGAGCTTCAGCAGCACAAGGATGGCGTGCCCTCGGTGGGGATGAAGAGATCTTTCTTTTAAAAAGACCAAAGACCCGAAACTTCGGCAGAGTGACCCCTTAACCTAAAATGAACTTTCATAAACTCGAAGAGATTTATCCAGAGTTTCCCCCTCCCCTTGAAGGATTTTGCCACCCTCAATTCGTGGGAGGGGGTCTTCTATTTATAGGCAAATTTTTGAAGAACGCATCTTGGTTCGGGGACGCGTTCATTGAACGTGTCCTACTGACCAGACACTTTCAAATCTTTAAATAATGATTTGTTTTAATTAGACGCGACCATGGTCTTGGACGCGTTATTTAAACGCGCCTAGGTCATAGGACACGTCCATACTTCTCCATAAATACGTGCCGAAAGCCACCGAAAATGCTCTTAAGGCACCGAAAGCGAGCGGTGGAGGTGCCTAACTTTGACTTGTAAAGTCGCATTTGGTCAGCAAGACTTGTTCTTATTTTACATTTATGGTGCCGTTGTGCCAGGGTTTCAAGAACGCGTGTTGTCTCCATGACGCCTTTAAAGAAGGCGTCTTGCATCCCCGCCGCGTTTTAAGATCGATTTTCTAAAAAATTTCTAAAAATGGTAAAAATTCTAGAAAATAGGAAATCACTAAAATAACCTAAATGTAAAGACCACTTTGGGGCGTCATGGTATAATATGAGATATACTCAGTGTAATGTCATAAACCGTGTGTCTACAGCTACCCTACCTTGGCGTCTGCTTTGCAGGGGAATGATACGGAGTGGAATGGAATGAAGTGTGGGAGTGAACTGAAAAGTAGATGCCAAGGTGTGATGAGGCACGCTTTCAACATTACATAGTTGGAATCTTTCAGGAGTTTCAACGAAGCAACCCTGAAGAGGGTTCTCTAAAATGGACGATTGTTTGGATGGTAAACAAACAAGGAAAGAAATAATGTGCGCTCTGGCATAACTAAGAGAAAACGGACCAACTTCTGTGCGTGGAAGTTCTTGGGGTCATGAACCGACAGGTTTCACCATTGGGAAGCGGTTACCAACTAATGTGGAAGTGCTGCAGCCAAGGTGAGTCCGGCCAGTAGAGTTAAAGGAATAGTTAAGGATAAATCCAAACAAGGGTCTCTTCCAGAGAAACAGCTCAGGGTGACATCAAGGAGACTGAATACTCGATTCAGAATGGAATATCTCATATTTAAAGAATTTAAGCATAGTGGCTCTCACAATCAAATTAAGTGAATGATTTTCCACAATGAAATCAAAGTCCCACATAAATGCATGCTGGGTTTAAAGGAAAAATTAAAATAAATTAAAAAAAATAGAAAATAGTCAAGGATAATATTGTAAAGTTGTTAAGATCGGGTCAGGATACCAATTTGGTGAGGCGATACTAAGCCGGGGCTCGTTTCTCCATGACTGTCTCACTCAATAGAACCATCGTCCCCCAACTATTACAACTCAACGACCTATTCATACGTCTTAAACTCCTATGAAGTTATCACTGTTTTGTTAGAGGGGAACTCAAACTCCAGATTCCTTCAAGGAATAAGGTCCTCGGCATAATCTAGTGATATAGATATCATATAGTAATATGCATGACACGGCGACCGGAGGTAGGACACAGTGGAATAGTAGTGTACCATTTTTTTTGAAACCTGTACTGAACACATAGCAAAATAGAATTATTTTACAAGAAATCGAATTGCACTTCACTATACAAAGAAATCAGCACACCAGATGATTTATGGAGCAGAAGAGAACACAACATAACAAGACATGGTTCTTTCACCGGGGTCCACAACGACAATTATTAGATTAATTTTTTATGTTTTCTTCCTCCCTATAAGTATCACCCTTGCTTGGCCTAGCAAAGGGCATCAAAGTGGTTTGAGAGAGTTGCACCTTTGAAAGGGAGAGAAAGAGAGATTTTAACTTTTTTGAAATGGAAGGTGAGTCTTCCCGCCCGACGAAGAGAAGCAAGCTTGGCCACGGCTTAAAAAGGCTTACCGACACCGAGGATCACCTGGGTGAGAGGATCCAATCGCGAATGGTGAGTTGATACCCTTTTCTCTCTTCGTCTACAAGAATTTTTCCTTTCTTCCTCATTCTTCTTATCCTTTTCCTTTCAGCTGTACCCTCTCTTTCCGGGCCCGAGGAAGTTTTCCAAGCTGCCCTAGCTTTCGAGACTTACTTCCAATATCACCATTGGCATGAGAGCTATCATCACAAATCGGAACCTTCAAGAGCTCGTAGTTCACGCCAAGTATTATGACAAGATTCATATGGACTGGGCGACTATGGGTGCATTGGTAGAGGTTTGGCACCCCCAAACCCACACCTTCATTTTCCCACTTTCGAAGCAACCATTCTTCTTGAGGAGGTAGAACTCCTACTCGGTTTGAAGAGGTTCAAGAGGGACGGCAAGATAAAGATTATGTCCATGCCAAATAGAGCAACTTTTGAGGAAGTCCTTAGAAGTTTCATGCCCTCTGGAGCCATTAAGGGCGTCTAGACCCAAAAGGGAATCAACTTGCAAAAGCTCGCGGACTGGACCATGAGTGCCCTGGGAGGATTAACAAGTGACGAATGTTTGGAAGGGCTCATGAAGGGATTCGCAATCTGCTTAGCAGGGGATCTCCTATTCCCTTGCACAGATAATATTGTGGAAGAAGATCAACTGAGCATAATTTGTGGACTTTGGGAAAGCAAGAGGATGGGGCCCGCCATCCTTGCTTACCTTTACAGCGGGCTCCCGGCTTCCAACATGTGCCGGCCTCCTTATGGGTGCATGCTTCTTCTTGATTGTTGAATTGATCTCCATTTCAAATTTGATCACCGTGAGGAGGCACGAACTACTTCCAAAATCTTCCAACAAAGCCCCCTTTACCACATGGCCGATCTGTTAGGCTTTGGTGGTAACGTAGTCAATCGCGTGCCCTGGCTGAAGAAACGCGAAGACTGGCGAGTTCACTTCAGCACCATGATGCAAAACTTGTTCACTTGTGCACCGGCATGTTTACTCTTGCGTGAACTCCTTGTGAGGTCTTCCCCTGACATGGAACTCCAACTCATTAGCACGACTAAATTTTCCCTTTATAATGCACACCGATGTTATACTCAAATCGGCCTTCCTCGCCATTCGTTTCCCATGATATCCGTCATCCTCTAAGGAGAAGGGAGCTGGGTACGGATGGAGATGCAAAGGATGTGAAGGCTATCAAAGCATCATATATGGAAGAAGAGCATTTCAGGAAAGGTGATGGTGCACGTAGAGGAAGAACGCGAGCTGTGGAAAACTTATGTAATCGAATTGGGTAAATTGGGACCCAAAGTGCTGAAACCCCAGATGTAGCTCATTTTGTTTTAAATAAATAAACGTGAGACCTTAATGCATGGGCTTTTCACCTTCCTTCGTGCATCCTTTTTTTTAGCCCTTCACGAAGGCTTTCTAATATATACATATATGCATATGTATGTACACATATCTATATATATGTATTTTCTCCCTCTTACTTTTTTCTTTTTTTGTTTTTGTTAACGCATCTAGGGAATATGATGCCTTACATAGAGGAGTCTTGACGCCTTGACGCTTTCCATTTTTTATTTTTCTTTTGTTTCATTTTTTGTGCCTCTCTTTTTTTTCAAGGAAGCGTTTAAGCGCCCTAACGCATCCCATGGATGCGTCTTCGCGCCAAGACGCGACCTCTCTTTGAATTGATAACCGCCAAAGGCCGCGCGGCCCTTCTTCTTCTTCGCACCGCCGTCGATCACCGACGTCTTCCTATTCCTTCTTCTTCATTTCTACCCCAAAATTCTAATTTTCTGGCCCTATGGAGCATGCTGGACCGAGCCAAGGCGGCGAGAAGAGGAAGCGAGCCGTTCCTCACCCGAGGAGAGCCGTAGAAGAGCACGTGGAGGCCGCCATGCAGAAGGAAGGGCCTCTTTTGGCCATTGAGGGCCCCGAAGGGCCCAGTGATGCGGCGGGAGGCGAGCACGATCCGGTATTTCCCAAAACCCTTTTCTTTTCATGCATTTTTCAGTTGTTTGTGGGTTTAGGAGAGGGAAAGGGGAGCCCACGGTGGAATCGGGTTAAAAGTGATGAACGCGTCCCACACAGGTGACGCGTTCATTATTTTTTGATTATTATTATTATTATTTATTTATTTAAAAATTATTGAAAACGTCCAGGCGTTCTGACGCGTTAATTATTTTTTATACATACTGAATTTTCTTTAAAATATGAAGGCCTCACAGCACCGTGACGCGTTAATTATTGTCCCTGTGATTTTGATGATGTCAACTATTATGTCTCATTATATATATAACCTTGATGCATTTATTAATGATCTCATCATATATATAGAATTATGATTTCTGTCAGAACAGGCTCTGAAGATGACTCAAAAAGTCATGAAAAGACAGTCACTACTGTTAAGCTGAAGTGACAACAGGTCAATGCTACTGTTCAAGAAGTGACAACAGGTCAACACTACTGTTCAAATTGTAAGTCAGCAATTGCATTGAAAGGTCGGTGCATATACCTTCTATTTGTCAGGTAAGGTCGACGCACATTCATACTGTTGCATATCAAGGTCAGTGCATATACCTTCTAATTGTCAGGTAAGGTCGATGCACATTCATATTGGTGCATATCAAGGTCGGTGCATATACCTTCTATTTGTCAAGTAAGGTCGATGCACATTTTTACTATTGCATATCAAGGTCGGTCCATGTCACGCCCCGAACTGATAGCAGCGGAACATGTAGTTCGGAACGTGGCAGTGATACAATCATGAATGATCAAAGCAAACATAAGACACCAAATTACACACTGGACAATGTGGGCCAATTTAATCTTTATTGATAATCAAATATTCAAATTACATACCTTGACTCAACTTACATAAGTGTAGGAAGGACTCACTATTACATTCTAATAAAGAGAAAGGACTCAAATAACAGGACAAGACTCAGGAAAATTAAAGACACCGACACAATTCTCCATAACGCTCAACACTCTGGCCCTTCCCCATCTGATGGACTATCTTCAATGTCGTTACCTGGAAAATGTTAAAGATAGGCAGGTGAGCGAAACGCTCAGTAGGAATTACATCTCTCATCAAGCAGAATATAAGTGATTAACCAATTAACGGTTTCATGATGGTGCAATGCATGTAACAAGAAAATAATGATGATCAGCTATCAGGAAAGATGAATACTAAAGTCAAAGGCAGATACGAGATCAAGAGATATAGGGATGAATTCCCATGCGGACTCAAGGACAAGCTATCAGAATATAACAAGGATAGATACACGGATGAACATAATTTCAGAATTGGTCAGAATATACAGAGTTTCAATAAATATAGGCAGAATTAAACATTCAAGCAGAATAACTAAATTATCAGAATAACTGAACAACAAAATATCAGAATAACAGAATTAACAGAATTTACAGAGTTTACAGAATAACAGATATAACAGAATAACAGAATATGACAGATGTACAGAGTTTGGTGCAATGTCACACCCAGAAGTTTACCATGGTTTACAGAATTGGACTTCCGTCCTACCTGGCACTGAAAAGTCGCGGACCCAGAGCCCTTTAATATTTCAGAATCAGATATGGCCAATTACAGAGTCAAAGGGGTTATGTTCTCGAATTGATGACAAGAAGATTCCAAAGAAGTAGAGTGTCATGACTAACGGACAACCAAAGTAACACGGATCAGATCCAGGGTTTTTAGGGTACAACCAGCTCGGCTGCCTTGAGGGAATCCAAGGCTAGCGAAGACTTATGGAGGTCTCAATGACTAACTTGCCAGTCCGAAGGAACGGAATGTCCAACGGAGGACTCGTATGTCACCGAGAGTTGAGGTGTATGCGTGAACCAATCATGCTACAGGGACTCCATCTACGGACGTGAAATGAGAGCGTCAAAAGACCCGAGGTATGGGTCAAAAACGGAAGAAAGCGGTGAGAAAATGTATACGTTAATTATAGAATTCATGTCCATCCTATTCTATAATTAACTATAATTAAAGAAACTTATATTATTCAATGCCCGTGGGTGCCGTCATTTATTAATTAGCATCCTCTTGGGGAACGTTAATTTTCATGATTTTTAACTCAATTTATTTAACAAGAATTTCCATTTATATCTATTTAATTGAATAAATTCAAAAACCTTCATTAAAAGACACATTGATTTTTTTAAAATAATTTAAGGAAATAGAATATATGATAATTAGGAGAAAAATACAAGGATTCCAAAAATATATTTTTCATAATTTTATGGTATATATTTTAATAATAATGAATTTTTCAATGATACACATTCATGATATATATATATATATTTTTTTATTTATATATACATATATATAGTTAAAAGTGACGCCTAGTAAGAGGGGCGTCCCTTTTTTTTTTGTAACGACCTATAGTGGGTCGTTATTTCAAAAAAATTGATTTTTCGAACCCCCGGTTTCTATGCTAAACCATGTCAGAATCTAGCTTATGATATACCGAAATGATCGGCTCGAAAAACTCTACCTAACCATATGTTCAAAATAATTTTTCGATGAGAGACGGGGGATCTTGCAATAGGGGGTACGAAAAACGGTGTAACCACTTCTATTACCTCGGTCTCCACCCCAGTAGTATGCCCATAAATTTTCATGTGCAACGGAGACTCCGATACCTAGGAACAAATTATTAAGGTGAAAATTCCATGAAAACTCCATGACTAAGCTTTTATAATTGACGACTGATGGTTGGTCGTTATTTCCAATATCCATGATCAACAGTTTCATAAATCTTCACACAATCTGACGCCTCTGAGAGCGGGCGTCCATTCAAATTAGCAACATGGACGGGGTCATTTTTTTTATTCTACATAGCCAGATGATCATAGGTACGAGGAATTTTAGAATATTTCTAAATAGAAAAACTAGTGAGATGGATAATTTGAGAAATATAACAGTAACTCACTATTATGCTCATGCCTTTATTATCTTATCAGGATTTACAGTTATCGCATGTTAAACATACGAAATTATCAATTAACCTGTCAATTGGCGCCTGTTCATCCGAGCGTTAAATTAAATCGTGACTTAAGAGAGGTCGTCCTACACTAAAAAAAAAAAAAAATGCGCCTACACTGGGGGCGTCTTTTACTAAATCTTCACAGAAAACCAACGACCTATATGCATGCTCAGAGGAAACTCTAAGAAGAATCTACTGGATATAAATTCGACAAAACATGCTGTATATGATACCATCTTTATTAATTAGTTTGGCCATCAGAGAGAAAACCTACCTCGAAGTTGATCGGGTTTGACAGATGATGAGAAAGCTGAAGAAATCCGATACTCTGTTTTTCAACAGAGATAGCAGCAACAGAAGAAGAAACGGTCGTGGATGAGAGCAGCAGCTCTCAATAATAATAGCAGCAACAGTAGGAAGGGACGGTTGGAACGAAGCACAAGAGCAACAGCAACAGCAGTTTCCCTCGGAAGAATATAGAGAAATAAGAGCTTCCTATTGTTGCAGAAGAAGACGAGCCAGAGGAAACGAAGACTCTGCTGCCTAAAATCCCTCTTGCCGTCGACGAGAGAAAAAGTTCGTATATTGGCTCGAAGGGTGGGTATTTATAGGATTTTAGAGACCTAAAAAGGTTAGAGTTCGATTGGGGAAAAGCATTCCTAATGTTAATCCGATTTGTATTACAGTTCCCCTTACAATTCTTTCCGAAACAGAACGCTTCCTAATTGGGATGAAATGAAGAAGACGACTCAGGTTGGGTCGTCCTTTTATAAATTGACGACTAGCCTAAATGTCTTTAATTGATTAAACAACGCCTGCCCGTAAGGCTTTAATTCATTAAGTAGCGCCTTCCATAAAGTCGTGTATTTAAATCGCGCCTTACCCTGAGGCGTTATTTTCTTTTGATTAAAAATGGTTGGTCTTAGATTGTTTGCAAATGTTATTTGCATATACACATATATATATATATATTACATATATTCTTAATTTGACTCAAAATACTTCTTTGTTTTTCACATGAAATTTTTAATTCATTTTATTCTCCTTAAATTTTCAGGGATGTTACACTCTCCCCCACTTAAAAGAATTTGGTCCCCAAATTCACATGACATGCAATTCCAAAATAGGGGTATCTCATTCTATCCTCCAGGAAATCACTAATGGTTTTAAGATTAAGCGTTACCTCCAGCTAGTTTATTGTCAGTCGGTTCGATTTGTCTTATTGCTTGCAATTGTACTCGATGTCGACCATTTGCCTGCTGAGGTTGATCTTTAGAAATTGGACAGTCAGCTACCTTATGTTCTTGGCTTCCACATCGAAAACAAGCTCCGTTCTTCCAGCGACACTTCTCGGACTTGTGACTATCATTCCCACAATGCTTGCACTTTGCCTCCTTAGGCTTTTTGCCATTCGGAACGTCGTTTCCCTCATTTGGCCTCTTATTGCTATTACCTCCTTTCTTCTTCTCCATTCTTGCCATAATTTTGTCGGATAATTCCATAGCATCCTCTAATAACTGTGCTCTTTTGACCATCTCCGCATATGTTGGTATATCCAATGGTGCCAATTGGGGAATGTATTGTATTCTTAAACCGTTCATGAACCTTCTAGCTTTCATCTTCCCCGTTGATATCAGATGAGGCGCATACCTAGATAATCTTGAGAATTGGGCCTCATATTCTGCCACAGACATGCTTCGTTGTTTAAGTGAGGCAAATTCTCCTGCCTTTCTCTCCCGAACTCTCTCCGAGAAATACTTCTCGTTAAAGTGTTCTAAAAACTCTTCCCATGTTACTTGAATGTCCGGCAGAGTGGCTTCCACGGATTCCCACCAAGCCCTTGCGTCCTTCTGTAGCTGAAATGTCGCTAAAAGGACCTTATCTTGATCCGAGCATTGCATTACTCGGAAAGTTCTTTCCATCTCCTTTGTCCAATCTTCCGCGATATCAGGATCAGGAGTTCCACTAAATCTAGGGGGCTTGAGGCTCCGGAACTCACGATGTAACTCTCCAACTCCACGATTGGTTCCACCCTCGGCTACCCGTTGGAGAGCCTGAGTCATGCCTTGGAGAGTGCGCTGCATGTTACGCCACTGAGCACATTCGGCGGCCATTTTTTTATCTATCTAGTTCTACAAGACATAAACAATCTCATGTAAAGTTTATCAAGTAATTCTCGTGAAATTTTACTAAACTATCATCGTAAACTAATCTTATTAGTATCTTAATTTCCTTTTTAATTCTTAACCCACAATTCTACCCAATCTCACCTGGTAATAATAGGATTGAACCTAGAACTTATGGCGACCTATAGTCAAGACCTAGGGTTTAATAAACCTAGGCTCTGATACCACAAACTGTCACGCCCCGATCCGATAGCAGCGGAATGTGTAGTTCGGAATGCCTAGATAATATTGAGAATTGGGCCTCATATTCTGCCACAGACATGCTTCGTTGTTTAAGTGAGGCAAATTCTCCTGCCTTTCTCTCCCGAACTCTCTCCGAGAAATACTTCTCGTTAAAGTGTTCTAAAAAGTCTTCCCATGTTACTTGAATGTCCGGCAGAGTGGCTTCCACGGATTCCCACCAAGCCCTTGCGTCCTTCTCTAGCTGAAATGTCACTAAAAGGACCTTATCTTGATCCGAGCATTGCATTACTCGGAAAGTTCTTTTCATCTCCTTTGTCCAATCTTCCGCGATATCAGGATCAGGAGTTCCACTAAATCTAGGGGGATTGAGGCTCCGGAACTCACGATGTAACTCTACAACTCCATGATTGGTTCTACCCTCGGCTACCCGTTGGAGAGCCTGAGTCATGCCTTGGAGAGTGCGCTGCATGTTACACCACTGAGCACATTCGGCGGCCATTTTTTTATCTATCTAGTTCTATAAGACATAAACAATCTCATGTAAGGTTTATCAAGTAATTCTCGTGAAATTTTACTAAACTATCATCGTAAACTAATCTTATTAGTATCTTAATTTCCTTTTTAATTCTTAACCCACAATTCTACCCAATCTCACCGGGTAATAATAGGATTGAACCTAGAACTTATGGCGACCTATAGTCAAGACCTAGGGTTTAATAAACCTAGGCTCTGATACCACAAACAGTCACGCCCCGATCCGATAGCAGCGGAATGTGTAGTTCGGAATACCTAGATAATCTTGAGAATTGGGCCTCATATTCTGCCACAGACATGCTTCATTGTTTAAGTGAGGCAAATTCTCATACCTTTCTCTCTCGAACTCTCTCCGAGAAATACTTCTTGTTAAAGTGTTCTAAAAAGTCTTCCCATGTTACTTGAATGTCCGGCAGAGTGGCTTCCACGGATTCCCACCAAGCCCTTGCGTCCTTCTCTAGCTGAAATGTCGCTAAAAGGACCTTATCTTGATCCGAGCATTGCATTACTCGGAAAGTTCTTTCCATCTCCTTTGTCCAATCTTCCGCGATATCAGGATCAGGAGTTCCACTAAATCTAGGGGGATTGAGGCTCCGGAACTCACGATGTAACTCTCCAACTCCACGATTGGTTCCACCCTCGGCTACCCGTTGGAGAGCCTGAGTCATGCCTTGGAGAGTGCGCTGCATGTTACGCCACTGAGCACGTTCGGCGGCCATTTTTTTATCTATCTAGTTCTACAAGACATAAACAATCTCATGTAAGGTTTATCAAGTAATTCTCGTGAAATTTTACTAAACTATCATCGTAAACTAATCTTATTAGTATCTTAATTTCCTTTTTAATTCTTAACCCACAATTCTACCCAATCTCACCGGGTAATAATAGGATTAAACCTAGAACTTATGGCGACCTATAGTCAAGACCTAGGGTTTAATAAACCTAGGCTCTGATACCACAAACTGTCACGTCCCGAACCGATAGCAGCGGAACGTGTAGTTCGGAACGTGGCAGTGATACAATCATGAATGATCAGAGCAAACATAAGACACCAAATTACACACTGGAGAATGTGGCCCAATTTAATCTTTATTGATAATCAAATATTCAAATTACATACCTTGACTCAACTTACATAAGTGTAGGAAGGACTCACTATTACATTCTAATAAAGAGAAAGGACTCAAATAACAGGACAAGACTCAAGAAAATTAAAGACACCGACACAATTCTCCATAACGCTCAACACTCTGGCCCTTCCCCACTTGATGGACTATCTTCAATGTTGTTACCTGGAAAATGTTAAAGATAGGCAGGTGAGCGAAACGCTCAGTAGGAATTACATCTCTCATCAAGCAGAATATAAGTGATTAACCAATTAACGGTTTCATGACGGTGCAATGCATGTAACAAGAAAATAATGATGATCAGCTATCAGGAAAGATGAATACTAAAGTCAAAGGCAGATACGAGATCAAGAGATATAGGGATGAATTCCCATGCGGAGTCAAGGACAAGCTTTCAGAATATAACAATGATAGATACGCGGATGAACATAACTTCAGAATTGGCCAGAATATACAGAGTTTCAATAAATATAGGTAGAATTAAACATTCAAGCAGAATAACTAAATTATCAGAATAACTGAACAACAAAATATCAGAATAACAGAATTTACAGAATTTACAGAGTTTACAGAATAACAGATATAACAGAATAACAGAATATGACAGATGTACAGAGTTTGGTGCAATGCCACACCCAGAAGTTTACCATGGTTTACAGAATTGGACTTCCGTCCTACCTGGCACTGAAAAGTCGCGGACCCAGAGCCCTTTAATATTTCAGAATCAGATATGGCCAATTACAGAGTCAAAGGGGTTATATTCTCGAATTGATGACAAGAAGATTCCAAAGAAGTAGAGTGTCATGACTAACGGACAACCAAAGTAACACGGATCAGATCCAGGGTTTTTAGGGTACAACCAGCTCGGCTGTCTTGAGGGAATCCAAGGCTAGCGGAGACTTATGGAGGTCTTAATGACTAACTTGCCAGTCCGAAGGAACGGAATGTCTAACGGAGGACTCGTATGTCACCGAGAGTTGAGGTGTATGCGTGAACCAATCATGCTACAGGGACTCCATCTACGGACGTGAAATGAGAGCGTCAAAAGACCCGAGGTATGGGTCAAAAACGGAAGAAAGCGGTGAGAAAATGTATACGTTAATTATAGAATTCATGTCCATCCTATTCTATAATTAACTATAATTAAAGAAACTTATATTATTCAACGCCCGTGGGTGCCGTCATTTATTAATTAGCATCCTCTTGGGGAACGTTAATTTTCATGATTTTTAACTCAATTTATTTAACAAGAATTTCCATTTATATCTATTTAATTGAATAAATTCAAAAACCTTCATTAAAAGACACATTGATTTTTTTAAAATAATTTAAGGAAATATATTATATGATAATTAAGAGAAAAATACAAGGATTCCAAAAATATATTTTTCATAATTTTATGGTATATATTTTAATAATAATGAATTTTTCAATGATACACATTCATGATATATATATATATATATATATATATATATATATATATTTATATATACATATATATAGTTAAAAGTGACGCCTAGTAAGAGGGGCGTCCCTTTTTTTTTTTTCTAACGACCTATAGTGGGTCGTTATTTCAAAAAAATTGATTTTTCGAACCCCCGGTTTCTATGCTAAACCATGTCAGAATCTAGCTTATGATATACCGAAATGATCGGCTCGAAAAACTCTACCTAACCATATGTTCAAAATAATTTTTTGATGAGAGACGGGGGATCTTGCAATAGGGGGCACGAAAAATGGTGTAACCACTTCTATTACCTCGGTCTCCACCCTAGTAGTATGCCCATAAATTTTCATGTGCAACGGAGACTCCGATACCTAGGAACAAATTATTAAGATGAAAATTCCATGAAAACTCCATGAATAAGCTTTTATAATTGACGACTGATGGTTGGTCGGTATTTCCAATATCCACGATCAACAGTTTCATAAATCTTCACACAATCTGACGCCTCTGAGAGCGGGCGTCCATTCAAATTAGCAACATGGACGGGGTCATTTTTTTATTCTACATAGCGAGATGATCATAGGTACGAGGAATTTTAGAATATTTCTAAATAGAAAAACTAGTTAGATGGATAATTTGAGAAATATAACAGTAACTCACTAGTATGCTCATGCCTTGATTATCTTATCAGGATTTACAGTTATCGCATGTTAAACATATGAAATTATCAATTAACCTGTCAATTGGCGCCTGTTCATCCGAGCGTTAAATTAAATAGTGACTTAAGAGAGGTTGTCCTACACTAAAAAAAAACGCGCCTGCACTGGGGGCGTCTTTTACTAAATCTTCACAGAAAACCAACGACCTATATGCATGCTCAGAGGAAACTCTAAGAAGAATCTACTGGATATAAATTCGACAAAACATGCTGTATATGATACCATCTTTATTAATTAGTTTGGCCATCAGAGAGAAAACCTACCTCGGAGTTGATCGGGTTTGACAGATGATGTGAAAGCTGAAGAAATCCGATACTCTATTTTTCAACAGAGATAGCAGCAATAGAAGAAGAAACGGTCGTGGATGAGAGCAGCAGCCCTCAATAATAATAGCAGCAGCAGTAGGAAGGGACGGTTGGAACGAAGCACAAGAGCAACAGCAACAACAGTTTCCCTCGGAAGAATATAGAGAAATAAGAGCTTCCTATTGTTGCAGAACAAGACGAGCCGGAGGAAACGAAGACTCTGCTGCCTAAAATCCCTCTTGCCGTCGATGAGAGAAAAAGTTCATATATTGGCTCGAAGGGTGGGTATTTATAGGATTTTAGAGACCTAAAAAGGTTAGAGTTCGATTGGGGAAAAGCATTCCTAATGTTAATCCGATTTGTATTACAGTTCCCCGAACAATTCTTTCCAAAACAGAACGCTTCCTAATTGGGATGAAATGAAGAAGACGACTCAGGTTGGGTCGTCCTTTTATAAAGTGACGACTAGCCTAAAAGTCTTTAATTGATTAAACAACGCCTGTCCTCAGGGCGTTAATTCATTAAGTAGCGCCTTCCATAAAGTCGTGTATTTAAATCGCGCCTTACCCTGAGGCGTTATTTTCTTTTGATTAAAAATGGTTGGTCTTAGATTGTTTGCAAATGTTATTTGCATATACACACATATATATATATATTACATATATTCTTAATTTGACTCAAAGTACTTCTTTGTTTTTCACAAGAAATTTTTAATTCATTTTATTCTCCTTAAATTTTCAGGGATGCTACAGTGCATATACCTTCTATTTGTCAGGTAAGGTCGATGCACATTCATATTGTTGCATATCAAGGTCGGTGCATATCTACATTATTGTCTGTCAAGTCAGTGCATACATTCTGTTTAGTTCAGAAGGTCGATGCACATGTAGAGTCTGGGTCATAACAGGTTGATACATGTGCACTCACATAGCTAAGCAGGTCGATCCACATTCAAGCTTTCTATCTACCAGGTCAGTGCATCAGTGTTATTCATGACAATCAAGTCGATGCATCTCCTTGTGTTTTGAGTAGACAGGTCGATGCACCTCCATACACTTAGGCTATCAGGTAAATGCACATGTCTGCCTGAAGTCTTCATGTTAGAAAGGTCGATGTACATATGCTTTACACTCTATAAGGTCGATGCAGGTATGCACAGTATGCACTATCAGGTCGATGCATCTTGTGCACTGTATTTGCTAAGGTCGGTGCATACCATAGGCAGGTCGATGCTAGTTAGCCAGCGTGTGTAGCTAAGGTCGATGCATATAAGCCTTTGGACTTGTCAGGTCGATGCACATGTACAAGTCATGCACCTTAAGGTCGATGCACATTTGCACTATGGCATGTCAGGTTGGTGCACTGTGTACAAAGGTTGATGCTAGCAACCTAGCGGTTGGAGAAAGGTCGATGCTAGTGACCTAACGAATGTAGCTTAAGGTCGATGCATGTTTTGGATAGGTCAATGCCAGTCTGTTTGCCTCTGCAGCATTATGTCAGTGTAATAGAAGTCATCCTTTCAAGGTTGATGTACCTTGTGCATTCACTATAAAGACATGTCGATGCATCTTCGTTAGGGTCTACTTGTGTCACATTAGCGGTCGATGCTTCTTGTCAAACATGTTGCATGGGTTAGTTATACAGGCTGATGCATCTCATTTATACATCGATGCTTCTGCAAAAATGTGTGGATTCATTTGACATATCTGAATCTGTTGAAGCAATTAAGATTGAATTCATGTTTATACTTATCAATTGCTTCATAACTAATATCTCTTTATCTTTTATCTTGTCAACCCAGATCCATGATCAAACGCCTGGGATACATAAAGACAGACCACATCAGTCTCACGTGAAACTTAAGTAAAGTTGATTTAAAGCACGTGGTTCAAGGCGACAAGCTGCTCTAAAAGCCTGCCACGTGGATCATCTTATTTTCTGCCTCTGACACGTGGAATGTCACGCCCCGAGCTTTTTAATACAGCGGAAGGAAATTCAGGAACGTGAACAGTCGGCATGGTAAGCCTCTCGCAAGCAAGTAAATTAGAGTGCAAGACAATCATACATAATAAGACTGCACAAGAATTGATTCAAAAATCCACTTTATTCATAATAATACTCAAAATGTACACAAGACCTTGACTTATGACATCCTTACATCATTTGACTTAAGAAAATAGAAAATTACAATATGACTCGACTAGACACTAGATAACTAGGCTTCTCTCATTCCAATGGACCATCAATCACTTTCGGACCCGCTACTTGCATAATCCGAATCCGATTCACTAGTATTTTCTGAAAAGATGAGAAAATAGGTATGAACACACATTCCCAGTTGGTATCTTCATATCCACATGAAGGCAATATTTAGGTGATTAACGTTTTAGCTCTAGAATCAGGATAACAATGAGAATGCGGTAAATAAGCGATGTAAACCCAAAGTAACCAAGAATATAGAGTCAAGACATGATCAAGTATATAACATGAACATGCAGGACTTACTCATGTAGATATAAATTGGCCTTTCATGAATGAGAATGTACGAGCATATAACTAGAAAGTACTTACACAACTTTATAAAGGCTATGCATTAACAAGCATGTAATTTTCTTAATGAGCCTCGTGGTTCTTCACTCATTTATAAAAGAAAGTACTCCCAGCGCAATGCGACGCAAGTATCATCGTACCCCATGGTTTATAGCACGTTTCTGACAATTAGTCGAGGAGACTAACATAGAGCCCTTGGACACAATCCGTGCCCGATCTTGCATCTTCAAGTTATAAATCCAACTACTTTCACAAGATATAACAATAATGTGTGGCCAATAGTGTAATAAGTTAAATGATAGTTTCTTGATAACAATATCAAGGTATCGAATGCTTCAATTAAGAACATGAGATTTCAAAGAAGAATTAAAAGAACATTATGCTACGGTGGCATTCCGGCAACATAACGGCACATTAATTAAGTTCCATAACTTAACATTGACTTATAAAATAGAGTTTTAGGTTCCAGATGATCAAGAGACCATCTAAGAATAGAATTAGGACAACCCTTGGGTCAAACCCCGGGTTAGAACCAAGACAAAGAACGGCGGTCATGTAAAGAACCGTTTCATAACTTAGCGGTCTGTACAGGGCCATTTCTAGAACAATAGCGGTCAGATACAGGCCGCAACAGTAGCTTGACGGCCTAGGAAAAACCACTACTAGACAGAGTCGACCAGAAAGAACAAAGAGTCGACATTTAGGAAATTCTGGAGCATGGCGGTCTCAGGGATGGCCGCTGCATGTCAAAAACGGTCTGATCAAGGCCGCTATCCGACAGTGACGGTCCCTAGATGGCCTCAATAAACCAGAGTACAGAAATGAAACCACCGGTCATGTGAGTGCATTCTAGGCAATTTGGGCTTTAAGGGTATAACCAGCTCGGCGTCCTAGTGGGAATCCCAGGCTCGCGGAGTCTTACGGAGGCCTTGAAACATGATCCCCTAGTCCGACAGAAGGAATATCCGGCGGAGAGGTTCACAAGTCCAAGAGAGTGTGCTATGAGTGCAAGGTGTAACTAATGGTCGCATACCGGAGTAAACGCCATGTACTTATGAAAATAACTCAAGAGATGAGAGTGAAACGTGAAACATACGGACCAAAAACCATGAATTTAACACCTCATAAATCATGCCCATATCATAGAAAATCATTTAATTATAAAATTATAATATTTTGGCATGAAATTTCATAATAATAAAAAATAAAGTTCTAAGACATGCTCATGCTGAAATAGGGTGTTTAACAAGAAGATAAATATACTTTCTAGTGAAGAATAACATAATTATAAGGTTTCCTACATGCAAAATTCAACTAATCTCGAATTGGTCCTCAGAACCAAATAGCGGTCAGGGTCTGGCCGCCTAATGTCCCAGACGGTCTCGCGATAGACCGCTGTTAACTGGGGCTGTCAGATTATGGACTATTTTTTGTCTGATAGATAGAAGTTGTAAAATTAGTGGAATAAAACACTAATCTAGGGCATATTATGCATGAAAACGATGTAAAACATGTAGTAAAGCATGCTAGAAGAATATTGGCTAAGAATATGTATAGGAAACTATAGTGTAAGCAAAAATTACATCTCTTTCCATTAAAGGGTTAGGCTTATGCATGAAAAATGAACTTACCACACAGTCCCAATAAAACGTAAAATACTCTAAGCACAATGCATGAAAATGACTGAAAATTGAGGGCTTTTACTCCTAACATTAAGTTTAAGCCGTTCATGAGATAACCTACCTCTAGACAGAGATCTAAACTTCGAATTTAGGGTCGGAAGTTGACCCTAGTTTTCTGCTCGTTCTGAACCGAACCAGCAACTTCGTGGCTTTCTAACTTTTGATCTCCTTCATCTAATACCATGAAACTTGGAGGGTAAGAAGATGGTACTATAAGGAACAAATAGTTCAAAAGAACCCCTATCTAATTACCTCATTTAGGACTTCTAATTTGTAGATCTTCCTGGGTCCGTTGCACAGGTTCCTAGGTCACTTGCATTGAACCAGCGTCTTTGCAAGCTTCTATCTTCTCGATGGTTTGATCTCCTAGCGTGAAATTTTGAGGGCAGTCCGACTTTACTATTAAGAACAAAATATTCTAAAGAATCTACCTCAAATAATGTCTCCTTACCTTAGTTCCACGCGAGCCAAAAGTAAGGGTCGCGCATGTGAAACCTTAAGTCTATTTATAGGGTTACCTAGGGTTTTGAGGATTGGAACGAACCTAGAGTCCTATTTAGGGTTTCAATTCGATCCTTAAGCATTCTAGACTTTTCCAACTAAGGGATAGCATCGATCTTAGGTGATTTGGATGCCAAAGTTCCTAACTTTTCAAGCCTTCTTCCATTCACGGAATCAGGAGAGAATAGCGGTCGTTTGGAGACCGTTTTATGCCTCAGGCGATCCCTCGATAGACCGTTTTTAGCCTTGGGTGCCGAATTTGAACTATTTCAAACTCTTTTGATATTATCTCCCCATTATTAGCATATTTATCCCTTAAATTAGTAAAAAGCCTATTTCAAGCTTCTAGAATATGGGCCAAGTCTTGTGGGCTAGGATTTAGGTCCCTTCGGCTTAATTAAAAGGGCCAGGTCCATCAATAAATATAAGGCCTTAATATCTGGCTTTAATTAGTTCAGTTTTATTTAATGATCCATTTATTTCTAGAAAAATCTTAGAAAATCTTATAAAAATTCTAGGAAATTCTAAAATACCTTACATAAATTTTTGGAGTATTACATGGAATTTCGAAGTGCGCGGGAACGTGTTCTCCACGCGTCCAAAATCAAGAGCTCGTGGGACCACAGGACTCGTGATATATAAAAGGCGATCGAGCGATCATTTTCCAGAATCCCATCAGAGAATCAGAGGGGCACAAGAGAGAGAAGAAAGGGAGATTAGAAGAAGAGGAAAGAATAGCAGAAGAATACGAGAGCCAGAGAGTTCGTGAGTTGAGTCAGAGTTAGAATGTTGAGAGAGTGAGAGATTGCTGAAGGAGGAAGAAGGAGAAAAATAGAGTATCGAAAGATTTGGAGAAGTCTGAGAGAAAAGAGAGAGTGAGCAGAGAAAGAGAAAGAGAGTGAGCAAGAGAGAATAGAGAGGAAGAGTTAGCTCGAGAATCTTTGTCTTCATCAGTTCTTGGATCAGATCCAGAACTGTCTTGCTCCTGCGTGAGCTCTATCGTTTTGTGCTTTCTTTTTTGGTTTGTTCTTTGTTTTCATTATCATTTCAAGCAAGTTGTGTTGCTCAGCAGGTGAGGTGTGATCCTCGGACAACAAGCTGTGATTGCTCAGCGGATAGCAAGCTGTGATGCTCAACGGTTCAAGCTGTGAGTCAGCAGAAGCCTCACTCGGGTTTGAGTGGGGGATGGACGTAGGTCTGTTGTAGCAGACCGAACCATCTAAAAATTCTCTGTGCCGTGGTTTGTGATTTTGAGATTGTCCAACTCCATATGTGCTATCTCCTTCACAGGTTGTGTTAGCTTGTTTTATTGAGCGCTCTTTAGTTAATACTTGTTTCCCTTGACTCATTGACCTGAGATAAGATTTTTGTTATCCAATAGAATATAAATCTGTCTGCACACCAATTAAGTATTGATTCATTTATTGTAAGACTTGCTCCATTCAGTGTGATGAATTATTTCCAATGAATATCAGTCTGTGTGCATGCTAAGTATTTGATTTTGCTTCGAGCAGAATTATGGCTTAGTGTATAAGCTATTCATTCTGCATCTTTTATTCGATTTTCCTTAACTTGGCCGTGTTTTTTTAATTCCTTAATAATTTTTTTAACTAGGATCCATTCACCCCCCCTCTAGATCCGTGCTTTGCACCCCAACAATTGGTATCATAGCGATCTCTGGATCATCAGATCCAACAATCTGTAGAGGATCCTGCTATCTTTTGGTGCAAATTTTGACTGAGGATTATTGCTTATAATCTATTGCATATATCGATTGAATTGCACTTAATCATTTCGAGTTGATTTCAATGGCTCATCCTTCTGTATTCGATGGTACTAATTTCAAAGAATGGCTAGGCGGCCTATGTGTTTACATGAACTCCATCGATTCTAAACAATGGAGTATTGTATCAGATGGCCTACATAAACTGCCTCATGATCAAACCAAGTGGTCTAATGATTACAGAATGAAGAACAGTGACAATATCAAAGTTCTTAATATCTTAATAGTTGCAGTTGATACTGACATGTTTCCTTTTGTTTTCAGGTGCACTTCTGGAAAGGAAATTTTTGATAGCATAACTGCTACTCATGGGGAACAAGACGAGAGATGCCTGATGGTCAACCAGAGTGATCATAGCAGTGATCAAATGAATGAGACATCATCTCAGGTAAGCTCCAGATCTAAAGAAATTTCATTTGATGAACTGTTTATCCTTTATGAAGAACTTTCTGATAGGCATAAGAAAATGAAATCAGAAAATAAAAAATTAAGAAAGAAAATCGATCAGAATACTTTAAATCCTTCCTGTGAAAATTGTTTAAAACTGAAACAATCTCATGATGTTTATCTGTCTGATGTTCATATGCACAAGAAACAAATTGGTTAATTGAAAGATGAAAACCAAGAACTTCTCTCTAAAATTTCTAAACTGGAAGACAAGCTGAAGTCATTAAATGATGATCAAATCTTAATAAATGAACTTGTTCAGAATGAAGAGGAAATAAAAGAGAATGAAAAATTGATGGAAGAAATGGTAAAATTGAAGGAGCTTAATACTGTCATGTCTGACAGATTACTTGATCTTGAGAAAGAAAAATCAATAACTCCTTCACTCGAAAAAAAAATTGAAAAATACAAAAATGAAAATGAAGTTTTGAAAGAAAAACTAGCTGACTATGAAAAGGAAAAGGCTAATTTAGATATCTTCATCACAGAGATGAATAAGTCTTCATCCTAATCTATTAAGGACAAAGACAAAATGAAAATGTCCTTGGAAGATAATGTGACTAAACAAAAAGAAAGAATAGGACATATCTCTAGGATTAAAAAGGTTATGAGGAATCAGCTATATTCCACTTTTGTACGAAGCTCAGAAGATGCTAGTACTTCAAATGCTTCTCCGAAACAATCTGCATCTAAGAAAATTCAAAAATAAAATAAAAAATAGAAAACCAAGAACAATTTGCAACAACCACAGAAATGGAAATTCAATAATATGAATTCTAAGAATCCTCATGTGAAAAGGCACCATGCTTTAAAAAAATCAAATGTTTCATGTTTCTATTGTGGTAAGCATGGACATCTTATGTAAAACTATTTTGTCATGAAGAAAGATGATAGAATGCATGATAAAAATTCTTATGCTAAGAAATTTCCTGCGACTCAGAAAAAAAGCATTACATGTTTTCATTGTGGTAAGGTAGGCCACATTACTGCTCAATGTTGGCATGTTCAGGGAAAAGTCCATTTTAAACCTGCTAGATTCCCTGCAAAACAGAATGCCTTTGGCAGAAATAAATCTGGTTTTAAAGAAAAATCACTTGCATGCTTTGAGTGTGGGAAGCCAGGTCATAGAGCTGTAAATTGTTGGCTGGCTAGTCATAAAAGATAATAGTCTCATGTGAGAACTAGAAACACTCATGCACATAATTCTCATGATAAATATGTCAAATTCCCTGCAAATCATCATGTTTTCACTGAAAATAAATCAGTTTCAAATGGCCAGCACATTATGTGCTTTAGGTGTGGAACACCTTGCCACAGGATAAATGAATGTTGGCTGAATGCTGATAGAAAAATTTCTCTTTCATATTTTCACTGTGGAAAGCATGGCCATACAATCAAGAATTGTTGGCATGTAAATGAAAAGAAAAATTCTCATCATAACAACATTGGATATTCATAGAAATTGAAAAATCATGTTTATCTGAAACCTGTGAAAAAGTTAGGCTCATGTTATTATTGTGGTCAGATTGGGCATTCTATGATTATCTGTCCTATAATGAAATTTGATGATGTAACAGCCCAAAGGCTGTGGAGAGCATCTTTTAAAGGTGCTGCTAACAATTTAGGACCCAAGAATTCTTGGGGTACCTAAATATGCAAAATAAGAATGTGTTTTGTAGGAGTGCCTTGGAGCTGAGGAATAAAAAGGGGGTTCAATAAACCAAGGCACCCAAGTATGGTAAAACCACATTTCTGCATTTTACAGATTTGGTCATTTGAGGTCTTCAATAATCTTTTTCAGATAGCTGAACATCATGCTTAATCTGCCAGTACGTTAAAATTCTCATGTATAGATATCACACTTGCATTTGACAGTTACATTGTCGTGTCTCATGCATATATTAGACTGAGAATGAATTGAATGTCATATTCTAAAAAATATGAATTGCATGTGTTTGATTCTTGTATATGTCAACTGTATTTGCTTGACATTTGTATATATCTGAAATGCACATCTTTCATAGTCACTGAATATCTGTTGCATACATCTTTAATCTGCATACATGAATGTTTGATAAACTGTTAACAAGAATTGAGATGCATATAGGACTGCATTTGTAATACATTGTCTTGCATGACCTCTATGGTATATAAATGGTGAGTTACTTAAGGGCATATGCAATCTATCTAGAAGTTCTCACTATGTATGAGGTGGTCTTTAGACCAAGTCCTCTACCCAGTACCATGGGTCAAAAATTTACACATAGAGTAGTCTAGACTTTCATGAGCATAATTCATAAAACTCCCGGCATAGACTTCATGGCATGTATTGCACTCAGAATTCAGTCATACAGTGCATAAAGTCAGGGGGAGTCTGTCAAGGTAGCTCTTGTGTTAATTGCATATCTTTCATATGTCAACAAGACTGTTTAAATGCACATACATAGGGTGAGTTCCTGCATTTTACAATTTACTCATGTGCATTTGTTATCATTCATATACTGACTTAAGAATTGATTGCATATCATTCATATTTTTTTTTTTATTAAAGCCCTACCTAGTGGTGATTAAGAAAGTGCATCCCAATCGAACTACACTTTCTAACTCACACCTAGGGGGTATCTTATTGATCATTGAAGAAAATTCATATTACATCAAACGAAGGCTAGGCATGCCTAGTTTATCTAACCTAGCAGCACCTTTTACCAAAGTGGGAAGGTCATGCTGCGAATTAAAGAAAGAAATACAATGAGAAAGACAAGCCAAGTTGGCTAAAGAGTCAGCTACAGTATTAGCCTCTCTGAAAATGTGGGAAACGTTCATAGGGTGAGGGATGCTGCTCCAGATTTCTCTAGCAAAGGGAAGAATCTCCCAAGGACATGCGGCCTTCTTGTTGATCACTTGTACCAGGAGAAGAGAGTCACATTCCACCACAACCGACTACGAAGAGATAGTGTGCAGGTATTTAATACCATCCATCAAGGCTCGGGCTTCAGCTACTAGGCTGCTGCAATGCACATAGTAATGGGAGAATGCCAGTAGGATGTTCCCCTTGTAATCTCTGATGACACCACCCCCGCCAGAAGATCCGGAGGATTTACTTGCTCCATCAGTGTTTAGTTTTAACTGAGGCCAAGGGGGGCAAGACCATCTTATAATTTTCACCCAAGGGGGGCTGTGGGTTGCAACCTTAATACCAATTCCAGCCAATATGATTCGATTGCATCATTTGTGCTCCTTGAGTTTAGCAACGTTTAGAATTTCCTTAACCTGAGAAAGAACCTTTTGGTATATGCTATGAGGTGCTGTGGATTTGCCTTCATACAAAGCTGAATTCCTAGCAAGCCATAATTCCTACAAGCCAAATGCAAGAACAGCTAGTTGGAATAAACCATATAGAGATTTGACATTAATCTCTCTAACTGTGTTATGAATTAAGGATCTTACTGAAGAGCCCCATATATGACAGCCAATTCTGTGGAATGAAGACCAAAGTGAATATGCCCACTCACTTTTAACAAATAGATGATTTGTATCCTCCTCTTGGGGGTTTTTGCAGCAAAGGCATTTGGATGGGATAGGGATTCCAATACATTTCACTCTGTTATCAGTCGGGATACAATTATTCCAGACTTTCCAGATGTGGACAGAGAGTTTAGGAGGAATCCATTTAGTCCAAATCCATTCACCTAGGATAGAATCCTGATCTGGAGCATATCTGCTGGAGTCTTTATAAATTGATGAAATCAGACACTCACCCGATGATGAAAGACTCCACACTGCCTTGTCCGAATCATGACTGAGGGAAGAGAGCCATATAGCAGCTCTGGTCATATGTGGAAGATGACTGTCAATGATAGCAGTGTCTTCCTGAGATGGGTGTAGTAAAACATCTCTGACAGTAGCTTGCAAATTAGGACAGAAGGTGTTCGGGATGTAAGATATCAGAGGCTGGCTACCAAACCAGGTATCTAGCCATAAGTTAGTAGTACATCCATTTCCAATTACTATTCTTTTATGTTTCAGTATAGCAATCTTGGCATGAGACCAACTCCTTCTAGCATGTCCTTTCATCTCCTTGAAATCGACCTCAGAGATATGTCTTCCTCTAATATATTTGGCTCTAAAATACTCAGCCCATCTAGAATCAGAATGAATGGCCTTCCACAACATCTTGATCCTGAATGCCTCTTCCATATGCCTGAGTGATAAAATACCAATACCTCCACAGTTAACAGGTTTACATATATTTTTCCAGCCTTTCCAGTGCCTTTTGTTTCCTTGCTGAGAGGTGCCCCAGAAAAAATTGGCAAATGAACGATCTAGCATTTGATGAACTCCAGCATGCAATGGAGAAGAGGCTAGAGTATACAATGGAATGGAGGAAAGGATATGCTTCAGCAGAGTAACTCTGGCTCCTTGAGATAAGTAGTTGGCATGCCAACCATCAACACGCTTCTGAATAGAAGAGATAATGCCAGCAAAATGAATTTTCTTTGACCTACCACAAACCAAGGCGAAACCCAAATATTTGTGAGGAAAAGAGTGATGAGTGAAGCCTGTGATGTCCTGTATCTTCTTGATAGTGGTTGCCTTGGTATTACGGTGGGTAAAAAAACCACTCTTTCCAACATTGATTAATTGACCTGAAGCTCTTTCATATGTTCTCAAAATACCCATCAGATTTCTAATAGAAACAGCATTGGCCTTACTGAAAACCATGGTATCATCAGCAAATAGAAGATGAGAAATATTTGGGCATCTCCGGGGACCAGCAAACCAGTCCACCTGACCCTCAGACTGGGCTTTATGAATAGATCTACTAAGAGCTTCCTCTGCAATTATGAATAGGGCTGGAGCCATGGGGTCACCTTGGCGAACTCCCCTGGAAGACTTGAAAAACCCTGCTGAATCACCATTAAGGAGGATAGAAAACCAGAAATTTCCAATCATGGATTGAATAAGTGCAATAAAAAGATCACTAAATCCAAACTTAGATAATATTGCATAGAGAAAATCCCACTCTAAACGATCATAGGCCTTGGCCATGTCCAATTTGAAAGCTACATTTCCTCCTCTGGTTTTCCTACCCAGTTCATGGATAATTTCCTGAGCTAGAGCTATATTCTCCACAATAAGTCTTCCTTTCACAAATGCTGATTGCTCCAAGGAAATGATATTAGGAAGGATTGAGGCTAGTCTGTTACTAATAAGTTTTGACATAACCTTGTAGATGAAATTGCACAAACTAATAGGCCGGTAATCAGAGATATCAGTGGCATTGCTCACTTTGAGAATAAGATCTATAAGAGTAGCTGACAAAAACCTGGGCAATAAAATCCGAGAAGTGAAGAATTCCTGGATAGCTTGAACAATTACATGAGCAGTGATTTTCCAAGTTTTCTGGAAGAAAGCCCCCGAAAAGCCATCCGGGCCTGGAGCACTGTCAGGAGACATTTGGAACACCACATCTTAAACTTTAGACTCTGTCGGGATGGCACACAGTATTTCATTATCAGAAGGGGAAACCAAATGAGGAATATTATTAAGAATAGATTCTTCAATGTGATGGTATTGAGAAGAAAAAGCTTTCCGGAAGTGGTCTGCAGCAATGCTCTTCATCTCCTCATGGTCAGATGTGAGTAACCCAGCAGAGTTCTTGAGGTGAGGGATCACATTCCTTTTCCTGTTAGCAATAGTCTTCATGTAAAAAAATTTTGTATTCCGATCTCCTTCTGCAAGCCATGTGACCCTAGATTTTTGTCTCCAGAATGATTCTTGTTGAATCAATCTATTAGCCAGCTCTGACTTAGCCGACTCAAGCATCTCAAAATTAATCTGATTTGGGTGAGCATCATATTGGTATTCTGCCTTCAAGACAGAATCTTCAGCTGCCATAAGATTAGTGTGGATATTTCCAAAAACCTGCTTATTCCAAACTTGGAGCATTTTCCTCATAGATTTGAGTTTCAGATAAAGAGTAGAAATAGCAGAAGTAGCCAGAGGACTATTGCGCCAATTAGACTCCACATCCCTCAGAAAACTTTCATGTGTAGACCACATTTGTTGATAGCAAATCCTGCTTCTGAATTTTGAAATATTAGAAAGTTTAATAAGGAGAGGGGCATGGTCTGAGGCCTCCCTAGATAAATGCTCAACAGTAATTGGTAAAGTCAATTGCCAAGGACCATTTGTGAGAACACTGTCCAATCTTGCCCAGATGCCCTTATCACCATTCTGGTTTTTATACCAGGTATATTTAGAGCCTTGAAATCCAGAGTCTGAAAGAGCATAATCATTCATACATACTTTAAAATCAGACATTGAAGTGAGAGATGCTGGATTTCCTCCAATTTTTTCTTCAGGATCAAGAATGCAGTTGAAATCCCCTGCCACCAGCCAGGGACTAGAAATCTGAAGATGTATATTAATTAAAGAAGACCAGAGAGGCCGACGATCGATAATAGAACATTTGGCATAAATGATAGTGACATGAAATGTTGGAATTAAATCAGCATTCTGCTTAAGTGTGATTTGTTGTTCATCCTTGTATACCACTGACAAATCCAAAGGATTTTTCCACATAACCTAGATATGAGCATTATTTTCTCCATTAGCAATGGCCTTGTCCATTCCCAGTTTTCTACATGTCTTGTCCATGGAGCTAACTTGGATCTTAGGCTCCAATAAAGTAATACATTTAATATTGTATGTTTTGATAAGTAGCTTAACACGACCCATGGAAAGATCATTCCCAATGCCTCTAACATTCCATATAATAAAAGTCATGAGAATTTTGGAAAGTTTGGAAGGGTACCCGCAGAACCAGTCCTTTTCATCGATCTGGTAAAGATACCTAGTTACCTTTCCAGCAAAAACCGTGCATTGATAATATCAGCAGAAGAAGCTATTTCCTGTCTCCGATGCTAAGTCTCATCTACTTGAGAATTATCTTCTATATGGATCTTGTCATCTTGAACTTTGCTTTTACCCTTGGCACCTCGTACAACATTCACAATATGCAGTTCAGGGGCAAGAGTAATAGTTCCGGTCGATCTAGCTGTTTGGAATGAAGGGAGCTCCCGATGAAAACATGGAACATCAATGCCAGGGTCCAATTCAGATGTGTGTATGGTCACATTGACTGGATCAAGCTCTGGAGCCAGTGAAGAGGCTCCCAATAAAGAAATCTCCTCAATATGCTGAGTTGCTGGATGAGAAGACCCCATTTTCGCTGCTGACGAAGAGGACAAATACTCCGTTGCAGGGAGATTCCTTATCTCAACAGTGGGTTCCTTTGAGTTGGAATTCATATTTAGAGAGGTATCCTTCTGAACATTTCCAGCAGTAGACGGGGCAGTAATTTCCTCCTGACCTGTGATAGCTTCAGTCCCTTTCGCCACAACCGGTTGCCAACATTGTTTTGGTTCAATGCGTGAAGTTGTAATAGTCGATATAGACTATCGTTTCTGAAATTTGCAATCAGAAACAGAGTGACCAATCTGTGCACAGGAAGAGCAAAAGGCCGGCATCTCCGGATAGCATACATCCTGCCAAGCCCCGCCTCCAGGAAATCCAATCCAGACCCGCGGAGAATGAGGTTTGGAAATATCCAATTCAATGCAGAACCTCGCCGCAGTAGTATTCGAAAGATTGAGAGTGGAAGGATCAATCTTCAACACTGGGCCAATGTTGCCGACAATAGAGCGAAGCAAGGGCTCCAAAAAGAAATTAACTGGTAGACCAGGGAAAGCAATCCAAATGGGAAGGATCGACGAATCTGCATTCGGAGAAAAATCCATCGTCCACTTAAAAAATCAGAAAAGCCTGCCTTGAACATACAAAGAATCCCGGAGAAGAAGCTGCAAATAATCTTCATAAATGTGAAACCTCAGGAGAAGATGACGAGGGTCAAGGGCACTGATCAAGAAATCCTCTTTAAATTTGCATCTGTTGGATAGGTGGCTTCTAATCTCTGGAAAAGGGGGTCTTCCACGAGGGGTCCGAGCAACAATCGCAAAAGAAAACGGGAGCAAGCTTTGGGAAATCTCCTCCTTCGAGAAGAACACCGCATGCTCTCCGCTATCCGTGGAGGCGGGAGAATGGACCGATCCAGACACAAGCGGCAGAGACATGGCTGAAGCCAAAACCTCTGCAAAGGTGCGGTCCATAGTGACTGGCTTATTCGAGGAAAGAGTTTGGGCAGGGATTGTAGAAGAAGTGGCCGACGTCGAGGGGGGCACTGAAGGCCCCCCTAGGTCCAGCATGACCACCAACGAGTTCGCCGGCGGGAGCCAACCTAGGGTACACGAGTTCGCCGGCATGATGACTTTTTCCAGGGTTTTATCATTCATATTGAAAATACCAAAAAGATTGATTGAGTGTATTCAGTCAGGGGGAGCTTTTGTCAAGTATTGGATTGGTTGGCTGAATATCTGTTTATCTGTCTCAAATTCTTTCACTGTCTACTTTGGTCAACCAAGTTAATTTTCTGGTCAACCGATGCTTCTATCTTCAGTCTATTTTCAACTATTCCCTGTGATTCACATTCCTTGCTGATATCTATGATTGATATTTCTATCACTATATTCTTAAGCTGGTCTGACTGAAATCACTTCTCATTTGCTGAACCTTGAACACACCTGTCATATTCTCAGCTTAAAGCTTTCAAGTTGCTCTCATACTTGATGTATATCCATTGGCTCACATGTCTTTGAAAATCTCTATAAAACTTGACATTCATCCTGCTGCACTCTAAACCAATTTTCTTGATCTCTTATTACTATTTCGTGTGGTTGCTTCTATTGATAATTGGTTGCTCTTAAAACTTTCTTGACCTAAAAATTGACAAGATTTCAATCCGTGTACCTTGATCATAAATCTGAAAACCCTGTCATTAAGGAATCTTCTAATATACATGATTATGCATGTGTAAGAGAATCAAATTGGTTTAAGCTAAATGTATTCATTGCATTTGGATCTGAATATCTTGAAAATATATGAATCTATTTTTAATAAACCTCAACTAGATGCTTCATGTTATATCATGTAAAATATCTTGAAATCTGAAACTTGGAAATCATGACTTTCTTTGTTTGAGATACATGTAGCGAGTATTGTCTTTAAACATCTGATTTCTCTGAAATGTCTAAGGGTCAATTTATTCAGAGCAATGACTTTGGTTATTAAGAAACCATGTCCAAAGGACTGTGTCATGAAGTGTCATAGTTAACTCTACTGAAAAATGATTGAAAAACTACGCAGAGCAATGGCTTGCACACTGAGAAATACATCTCACTCATCAAAGAAATGAGTTGAGGTATGTCATGAGGTGTCAATGTTAACTCTGTTCAATATGAGGCATGACTGTCAGTCACACCAAGTGCTTAGGGACATTGGCGTCTAAGCAACGTATATCCTCTAGTTACAAGGTATGTACTGAACTAGATTGCTCTTAAAATTCTTAGCATGAAAATTGTTGAACAAATGAAATATCTAAAAATTGTTGCAAAAGATAAATTGCTACAAGCCTAGATAAAATCAAATGGTTTCATGATTGTTTAACCTCAATACTACTTCTTGTAACTCCTAAAGGGGTCATTGAACTTTGAGTAAGTAAGATGAAGGAAGGTTAAACAAGACTGTCATATGAGGGATTGGTTCAGTCATATTAAGATTTGATTTCAGATATGAGTATAGAACTTTATTGACAAACTGTGTATATATCATATTTAAACCATGATGTTCAAATAAAGATTCATAAGCCCTTATAATAGAAGACTCTGAAAATTTTCTATTCTTAGATTTATGAAATTGGTATCTCATTGAAAACCTTTTTGAATTACTCAATTTTTGGTTGAAACTCATTTGGAATCCCTATGCTCAGTTTCCATTTTCTGCTGAAATTCTTTCTTCAGAATGCTCATGTCATCTACACATTCAAAAATCAGATTCTACTCACTGTTCTTGATGCAATTCGTCATGACCTGAACACATCTATGATTGATCATGTGATCTTCTTGATACTTTCATTGAACTAGTGTATGTTTAATCTATATGTCTGATGATTTACTTCCATTCCAATCTCTCTGTCCAGTCAGAGGGGGAGAATTGCTTCATCAACATCTTATTAATCAGCTTGATCTGCTTAAACTTAATTGTCCCTGTGGTTTGTTGATAAATTTCCATTCCACTTCTTCTGCCTTATCAAAGGGGGAGATTATCTGTTCAGGGGGAGATTATTCCGTCAGCATCATTTCGTCACAAGGGGGAGAATCATTGAGAGTGCATCTCACTTGTCCTTATGTGGGATTCTCTCTGTGTTTTTGTTGATATATCTTTCACTTCAATACCTCTCCTTTGTCCAAGAAAGCTTGTGTGAGGGAGAATTATTGAGTCTGCTTGTTCAGCTTACTATTCCTTCCTTTTTGATGTTGTCAAAGGGGGAGAATATGTGAGTCATTGATGTGCTGTCGTGTGGTGCATGATCATTATATTTGCATTATATTTGTAATTCTGACAGAGGCTGTGCTGCATGCTCTTGCATATTTCATACTGGTTTGAATATGGGGAGAAAATGTGAGTCATTATTAATTCTGTCAGAAGCTATGCTGCATGACTGACACTTTGATCATCATGGTGAATTTATTGCAATGACTCATAATATTGCCATCATCAAAAAGGGAGAGATTGTTGTGTCCCTGTGATTTTGATGATGTCAACTATTATGTCTCATTATATATATAACCTTGATGCATTTATTAATGATCTCATTATATATAAAGAATTATGATTTCTGTCAGAACAGGCTCTGAAGATGACTCAAAAAGTCATGAAAAGACAGTCACTACTGTTAAGCAGAAGTGACAACAGGTCAACGCTACTGTACAAGAAGTGACAACAGGTCAATGCTAATGTTCAAATTGTAAGTCAACAATTGCATTGAAAGGTCGGTGCATATACCTTCTATTTGTCAGGTAAGGTTGATGCACATTCATATTGTTGCATATCAAGGTCGGTGCACATACCTTCTATTTGTCAGGTAAGGTCGATGCACATTCATACTGTTTCATATCAAGGTCGGTGCATATACCTTCTATTTGTCAGGTAAGGTCGATGCACATTCATATTGTTGCATATCAAGGTCGGTGCATATGTACATTATTGTCTGTCAAGTTAGTGCATACATTATATTTAGTTCAGAAGGTCGATGCACATGTAGAGTTTGGGTCATAACAGGTCGATGCATGTGCACTCACATAGCTAAGCAGGTCGATACACATTCCAGCTTTTTGTCTACCAGGTCAGTGCATCGGTGTTATTCATGACAATCAGGTCGATGCATCTCCTTGTGTTTTGAGTAGACAGGTCTATGCACCTCCATACACTTAGGCTATCAGGTCAATGCACATGTTCGCCTGAAGTCTTCATGTTAGAAAGGTCGATGTACATATGCTTTACACTCTATAAGGTCGATGCAGGTATGCACAGTATGCGCTATCAGGTCGATGCATCTTGTGCACTGTATTTGCTAAGGTCGGTGCATACCATAGGCAGGTCGATGCATCTTGTGCACTGTATTTGCTAAGGTCGGTGCATACCATAGGTAGGTCGATGCTAGTTAGCCAGCATGTGCAGCTAAGGTCGATGCATATAAACCTCTAGACTTGTCAGGTGGATGCACATGTAGAAGTCATGCACCTTAAGGTCGATGCACATTTGCACTATGGCATGTCAGGTCGGTGCACTGTGTACAAAGGTTGATGCTAGCAACCTAGCGGTTGGAGAAAGGTCGATGCTAGTGACCTAACGAATGTAGCTTAAGGTCGCTGCATGTTTTGGATAGGTCAGTGCCAGCCTATTTGCCTCTGCAACATTATGTCAGTGCAATATAAGTCATCATTTCAAGGTTTATGTACCTTGTGCATTCACTATAAAGACATGACGGTGCATCTTCGTTAGGGTCTACCTATGTCACATTAGAGGTCGATGCTTCTAGTCAAACATGTTGCATGGGTTAGTTATACAGGCTGATGCATCTCATTTATACATCGATGCTTCTGTAAAAAATGTGTGGATTCATTTGACATATCTGAATCCCTTAAAGCAATTAAGATTGAATTCATGTTTATACTTATCAATTGCTTCATAACTAATATCTCTATATCTTTTTTCTTGTCAACCCAGATCCATGATCAAACACCAGGGATACATAAAGCAGACCACATTAGTCTCACGTGGAACTTAAGTAAAGTTGATTTAAAGCATGTGGTTCAAGGCGACAAGCTGTTCTAAAAGCCTGCCACGTGGATCATCTTATTTTCTGCCTCTGACACGTGGAATTTTGAAGTGCGTAGGAACGTGTTCTCTACGTGTCCAAAATCAAGAGCTCGTGGGACCACAGGACTCATGATATATAAAAGGCGATCGAGCGATCATTTTCCAGAATCCCATCAGAGAATCAGAGGGGCATAAGAGAGAGAAGAAAGGGAGATTAGAAGAAGAGGAAAGAAGAGCAGAAGAATACGAGAGCCAGAGAGTTCGTGAGTTGAGTCAGAGTTAGAATGCTAAGACAGTGAGAGATTGCTGAAGGAGGAATAAGAATAAAAATAGAATATCAGAAGATTTGTAGAAGTCTGAGACAATAGAGAGAGTGAGCAGAGAAAGAGAAAGAGAGTGAGCAAGAGAGAATAGAGAGGAAGAGTTAGCTCGAGAATCTTTGTCTTCATCAGTTCTTGGATCAAATCCAGAACTGTCTTGCTCCTGCGTGAGCTCTATCGTTTTGTGCTTTCTTTTTCAATTTGTTCTTTGTTTTCATTACCATTTCAAGCAAGCTGTGTTACTCAGCGGGCGAGGTGTGATCCTCGGACAGCAAGCTGTGATTGCTCAGCGGATAGCAAGCTGTGATTGCTCAGTGGATAGCAAGCTGTGTTGCTCAACGGTGTATGCAAGCTGTAATGCTCAGCGGTTCAAGCTGTGAGTCAGTAGAAGCCTCGCTCGGGTTTGAGTGGGGGATGGACGTAGGTCTATGGTAGCAGACTGAACCATCTAAAAATTCGTTGTGTCGAGGTTTGTGATTGTGAGATTGTCCAACTCCATATCTGCTATCTCCTTCATAGGTTGTGTTAGCTTGTTTTATTGAGCGCTCTTTAGTAAATACTTGTTTCCCTTGACTCATTGATCTGAGATAAGATTTCTATTCTCCACTAGAATATAAATCTGCCTGCACACCGATTAAGTACTGATTCATTTACTGTAAGACTTGCTCCATTCAGTGTGATGAATTATGTCCAATGAATATCAGTCTGTATGCATGCTATGTATTTGATTTTGCTTCGAGCAGAATCATTCTGCTTTACACTAAGCCATAATTCCGCTCGAAGCAAAATCAAATACTTAGCATGCATACAGACTGATATTCATTGGACATAATTCATCACACTGAATCGAGCAAGCCTTATAGTAAATGAATCAGTACTTAATTGGTGTGCATGCAGATTTATATTCTAGTGGAGAACAAAAATCTTATCTCAGATCAATGAGTCAAGGGAAACAAGTATTAACTAAAGAGCGCTCAATAAAACAAGCTAACACAACCTGTGAAAAAGATAGCAGATACGGAGTTGGACAATCTTACAATCACAAACCACGGCACAGAGAATTTTTAGATGGTTTTGTCTGCTACCATAGACCTACGTCCATCCCCCACTCAAATCCGAGTGAGGCTTCTGCTGACTCACAGCTTGAACCGCTGAGCATCACAGCTTGCTTACACCGCTGAGGAACACAACTTGCCATCTGCTGAGCAATCACAGCTTACTATCCGCTGAGCAATCACAGCTTGCTATCCGCTGAGCAATCACAGCTTGCTGTCTGAGGATCACACCTCGCCCGCTGAGCAACACAGCTTGCTTGAAATGGTAATAAAAACAAAGAACAAACCAAAAAAGAAAGCACAAAACGATAAAGCTCACGCAGGAGTAAGACAGTTCTAGATCTGATCCAAGAACTGATGAAGACAAAGATTTTTGAGCTAACTCTTCCTCTCTATTCTCTCTTGCTCACTCTCTTTCTCTTTCTCTACTCACTCTCTCTTTTCTCTCAGACTTCTCCAAATCTTCCAATACTCTGTTTTTCCCCTTCTTCCACCTTCAGCAATCTCTCACTCTCTCAACATTCTAACTCTGACTCAACTCATGAACTCTCTGGCTCTCGTATTCTTCTGCTATTCTTTCCTCTTCTTCTAATCTCCCTTTCTTCTCTCTCTTGTGCCCCTCTGATTCTCTGATGGGATTCTGTAAAATGATCGCTCGATCGCCTTTTATATATCACAAGTCCTGTGGTCCCACGAGCTCTTGATTTTGGACGTGTGGAGAACACATTCCAGCGCACTTCGAAATTCCACATGTCAGAGGCAGAAAATAAGATGATCCACGTGGCAGGCTTTTAGAACAGCATGTCGCCTTGAACCACATGCTTTAAATCAGCTTTACTTAGGTTCCACGTGAGACTGATGTTGTCTGCCTTTATGTATCCCAGGTGTTTGATCATGGATCTGGGTTGACAAGATAAAAGATAAAGAGATATTAGTTATGAAGCAACTGATTAGTATAAACATGAATTCAATCTTAATTGCTTCAACAGATTCAGATATGTCAACTGAATCCACACATTTTTACAGAAGCATCAATGTATAAATGAGATGCATCAGCCTGTATAACTAACCCATGCAACATGTTTGACAAGAAGGATGACCTCTAATGTAACATAGGTAGACCCTAACGAAGATGCATCAACCTGTCTTTATAGTGAATGCACAAGGTACATCAACCTTGAAAGGATGACTTGTATTGCACTGACATAATGCTGCAGAGGCAAACAGATAAGCACTAAGCTATCAAAAAACATGCATCGACCTTAAGCTACATTTGTTAGGTCACTAGCATCGACCTTTCTCCAACCGCTAGGTTGCTAGCATCAACCTTTGTACATAGTGCACCGACCTGACATGCCATAGTGCAAATGTGCATCAACCTTAAGGTGCATGACTTATACATGTGCATCGACCTGACAAGTCCAGAGGTTTATATGCATTGACTTTAGCTGCACACGCTGGCTAACTAGCATCGACCTGCCTATGGTATGCACCGACATTAGCAAATACAGTGCACAAGATGCATCGACCTGATAGCGGATACTGTGCATACCTACATCGACCTTATAGAGTGTAAAGCATATGTACATGACCTTTCTAACATGAATACTTCAGGCGGACATGTGCATTGACCTAATAGCTTAAGTGTATGGAGGTGCATCGACCTGTCTACTCAAAACACAAGGAGATGCATCGACCTGATTGTCATGAATAACACTGATGCACTGACCTATGATAAGTTCTACATTTTATGTTATAATTTGCATCACATTCATCATCTTTTGAGCACTTAATGAGTCTAGTTGTGCATTAATATGGCCATACTTTCATTCTCACCATTTTATGAGTTTGCATGATTTTATCATCAATTTTGAGTGAAAATGACAATGTGAGAACTATTTTAAAATACACAATTATTCCATTTCATTTTCTGATGAAGAATATTGAGTATTTTGAATTTTGTGGATTTTCAAGAATTTGCGACCATCCTAAGGTCGCTATTTAATGGTCGACCATTTAAACATGTGCATATTCATTTTATGGAATAAAGAAAATCTAGAAAATCAAGAGAAATTACGACCGAGATTTAGACACTATTTTCATTCTGTGACTATTCAAGCAATCGCTCTTTCATTTTATACGAAAATGCAGCAAAAAAATCAAGGAAAATGGAAAAGAATGAGCGATCATTTAAACAATCGCCCTTTCCCTAATTTTTGGAAAAGAAGGAAATGTTAAAATATGAAAAAAAAGAAATTGCGGCTAGAGTCTAGGTGCTAGAAGGATTTTGCACCCGTGTGAACAGGCGCTATTTCATAAAGAACGGTAGTGACCCAGTCGCTATTCCAGTTGAACCAGAAAAGGAAACTGAGTTTCCTGATCGAAGCTATCTTCCATATTCGAGCTTATCTCTCAGTTATTCAAGGAAAGGAGGACCTTAAGGTTGGAAAGGAGTCTAAATTGATCAAGTTGCATTGTTGGAAACTAGTTTTTGGATCAAATTGGGAGTCTACGATCGTGGAAGGGTTCTAAACCCTATAAATAGGTGTTGAGTTTGACCTTGGAGGAGGATTGGCCTTACTTCTAGCTTAATTTTGATGCACTTCTATTCGTCCTTTTAATCTACTTTCTTCTCCAAAGTTCTTCATTTTTAAGTATTCTACAATTTCTTCCTCTTCCTCTTCCTCTAATTCTTTCTCGTTTTAAAGCCATTCTAGGTTTTTCAAAGCTCTGTCTTCTCATTTTTACTATTTACCCTACTTTCCTGAACTCTGGTTTTCTCAATTTTTCTCCCTCTTACACTCTTCTTTTCAATCTAGCCTCTTCATCAAAGTTATTCATTTTTCATAGATCTACATCTTCTTCTTCTTCATCTTCGCCTGATTCTTCCCCATTTTTAAGTTATTCTTCCTTTTTCAAACCCTATTCTTTCGATTTTACTGTTCATCTGATTTTTGCAAATTTTTTTCTTTCTCATTTTTCTCCCCCTTATGATCCTCATCTCCCTCTACGTTCTTCACAAAAGTTGTGCGTTTTTAAAAGTTATTCAACTTCTTATTCTACCTCGTCTTCTAATTCTTCCTTGTTTTAAAGTTATAGTCAATTTTCTGAAGTTCAATTTTTAGGATTTCACTGTTCATTCGTGCCAATAGATCCTAGTTTTCCTCATTTTTCACTATCTTTCTCTCATTTTCTTTCTCTGAGTTCTTCATCAACTTACTTCCTCTCTTCGTCCTCTACAACGTTCTCTTCTTCCACATTTTCTAATTCCCTCCATTTTTAAAGTTATCTCTATTCTAATCTTCCTCTATTTTAAACTTATTTTACTGTGTTTTTACTTGTTTCCCACCGTAACCCATCCTTCTCCCCTCTCTCTGTTTACAACACACTCACACACACATCACATCTATTTGGCTTTCAAAGTTTTCTTTCACCTATCTATCTTCCTCTCCCCCACATTTCTTCATACATCCCTTCGGCGGATCCTCTTTCATTGGTCCTCTCACGACGTCAGATTCCAAGGCGGGGCGATCTTCATCCAAGACTTGGCAAGGAGGCGGCGCTATTCCTCATCTATTGACTATATTTTCATCTCCCTTTCGATTTATTTATGAAAGTTGTAATTGGAGAGGGGGATTTCTATAGCCCATTTAAGAGCAGGCCGAACTAGGTCCATCAAGAACAAACGAGGCCCAGATCATCTAAGTGATCGTCTGCAGGGCCCACTTAGCATAAAAGCCCAATAAGATCACTCGGGATCAAGCGCTTCCTCGGCAGCCATCGGGCTTGGAAGACCCGAGCATTGGTCAGGTCGGAGGGAGACACACGCCCGATCTATCCCCTCGCCGGGATAAAGGCTAGCGCTCAGTGCCCACTCCGACCAAGCCTCATTCGAGCTATGCCTATCGCCCAGACAGGGTTGGCACTCTTCATGCTTGGATCGACCGACGATTGCTTATCCACACTACCGTTGAGAGCCCTTTATGAGTAGGAGTTCACAAGGATAAGGGACCCACGACCCCTCAAGGCTATAAAGATCCCACGATGAGGACGTAAAGAGCCCATGTTGAGGACGTAACTCCCGCCTAGAACTCCTCAGCTTACGGGACTCATGAGGCCGGCGCACTATTTAAACCTGGGACTCCCTCCAGCGAAAGGTAAGGCCAACTCACGCCTACACTCCCTGAGCAAGAACCACTTCACCACCTTGGTGGAGAGGGATATCGTGCATCTCCTTCCTCCTCCCTTCATAGCTTCCACCACTGCTCTACTGACTTAGACATCGGAGGGTTTTCCCCAGGGTATCAGCCCTGGGCCCCCTGATCCGTTTCCCTTCCTCATAGTTCACTGTTCGGTGATCATCTTCTCCAGCTCAGGATCAACGTGAGATTGCCCCTCTTCATCTGGCGCCGTCTGTGGGAAACGATCAAAGAGCCAGCATGGTGCGGAGAAGTGCAGGGAGGAGACCCGTCGGTGATAGAGGGAAGGCCATGGTGGTGGGGGGAGAAGGCCCTTCTCAGGCCGCACAAGACCCCCACTCACACGCCAGCACCCCAGCCGACGAACCACCTCCGCCCGCGGCGGTAGGGCAACCACCCAATGAGGGCGCTGACGCTTTCCAAGCCCTCAACGCCAAACTGGATGTCCTCGTGGAACTTATGATGTCACGCCCCGAGCGCGGAAGATACTCAGATACGTGACGTGTCTATATAGATCGTGTCATTAGAGCGATAAGAATTTTAACATACATAATTTCGGAGTGCACAAATGACTAAAAATCTAAGAAATTCCAATAGTCCAAGTGATGTTTATTTGATTAATCAAAGGAAATAAAGATAGTCCATGACAAATTTTCAAATTTAATAAGCCAAACATTAGGCTACACGACTTAACACAAAGTTTATACCACTAACTGACATAACTGGGAATACAAGGTAGACTCAAATAAATTCAAAGACTCGACTAGCTAATGATGGATGGATGGTGTTCTAGCACTCTTTACTCGGCCTCAAACCCATTCTTGTCGCTATCCGAATCACCTGAAAATGTTAGGAAGCAACTGGATGAGCGAATCGCTCAGTAGAAATTACATCTCAAATTCGAGCAATCTTTACGTGATTTACAATTTACATATATTATTAGTATGGCTATGCATGACGTACGTATAATAAAAATCAGATATATAGGTAAATCTAGGCATGATGAACAATAAGAGATAAAGAACTGTATAAAGAGAGTATAACAAGATTTCAAGTATTTGACAAGCAGTATTTCAAAAATTTACAGATGTAAATGCCACTTCGGGCAAGCAGGGATTTGTGTACAAGTATGAACGCAAGTATGAGAATGAACTCATGTACAAGTATATCTCAGGTATGAGCAAGTAAAATTCAATTCAATCAAGTAAAGTTAAATACGTATCAGTAGGATTGGCTATTTCAATCAAGCAAGTAATCACCCTTTCTAGGGTCACGAGTCAAGTATTGCCCATTTCGGGCCACGCAAGTCAAGTCAAGCAGGTAAAAAGAGTAAGTGTGGAGTGTCTCAAGTCAAGCAAGTACTCTGGTGCAATGCTAAATGTAGTAGACCTAGGGTCACAGGATTAATCCCACATCGGATGGTTAGAAAGCAACCGAGTGCTTATAAGGCAGGTCTTCACCTCCTATCCCAAGAGGGCCCTTTTACAAGGACAAAACCCTAGCCGCCCTCCGACGTGGCGGGGACAATACCTCTTGGGGGCACCAAAAAGGTTCATCTCACATCTACAAAGTGGCGCCGTCTGTGGGAACCCTGAGCTCGCACTCGCTTGCCTTCTCAAGAGGGGGCTTGTGTAGTAGACCTAGGGTCACAGGATTAATCCCACATCGGATGTTGAGAAAGCAACCGAGTGCTTATAAGGCATGTCTTCACCTCCTATCCCAAGAGGGCCCTTTTACACGGACAAAACCCTAGCCACCCTCTGACGTGGCGGGGACAATACCTCTTGGGGGCACTAAAAAGGTTCATCTCACATCTACACTAAACACCGTGGTCAATAAACTCCCATGGGCACAAGTACCTTCGGGTGCTCCTCCCAAGACCAGACCGAGCCCTATAAACACAGCATTTCATGTATTACCTTTGACATCCACTCTCATTTATAGCCAATATGGAATTTCAAGAATTTAGAAGCGTAGTATTACAAACGAGATTAACTAGTCATTTGGTTATGGAGGACTCTAGAGGTGGCCACTACAGGCTCAAGAGGTGGCTCCCGTCGTGTAGCATTTTACACCGTACGGCCTCAAGAGGTGGCTCCCACAACGTAGCACTTTACCCTGCATGGCACTTAGCTCCAACACTCCCAAATGGTAGTTTAAGAGATTCAAGGTTTGACCATGTAGGGTATACACAAGTAGATTGTTCATGGAACAGAATTTCAAGAACTCATCATACGCAAGAGTATGGATTAGGGTTGTGTTTGCATAATTCTCGAGACAGATCAAGATCAGAAGTTGTAATTACTGAGTTGGCATCTGAGGGTTTGCTAATCCTTCAAATTTTTAATTTTTGGAAATTTATATAAGCATATATCAAATTGGCGCCCCTCAGGATGTCTTCATTTAATTGAAGACGTCCTGGAAGTCGTCAATTCAGTAATTGGCGCCCTGGCTTGGGGCGCCAATTATAGGGGCTATTTATTTGAATATATATAAGTATATAAAGAATTGGCACCCGTGTATGCAGTCTTCAATTAATTGAAGACTTGCTGGCTACCGTCATTTAAAGAATTGATGCCTGGGGGTTGCCCAACCTTTCAAAATTTTGATTTTTCAAAAAAAATATACATATATGAAATTGGTGCCCCTTTACCCAGTCTTCAATTAATTGAAGACTTGAGGGCCGTCTTCAATTCTAAAATTAAAGACTTGTGGGCCGTCTTCAATTCAGTAATTGAAGACTTGAGGGCCGTCTTCAATTCTGAAATTGAAGACTTAAGGGCCATCTTCAATTCAGTGATTTTCACCTGGCAGATACGTTTTGTGACTCAAAGCACTGTTCATTTCGAAAAAGTTTCTAGAAATTTGAAAGTAAGGATATGATACTTAGTATAATTACTCGGGAGTCCAAAAATATGTTCAGATATAATTACTGAGTTTTGGTTTCACAGATATGAATTTTCTAATGTTATAACTTTAATTCCTTAAGAAACGGAATTGACGCCCCTGTGAGCAGTCTTCAATTAATTGAAGACTTGAGGGCCGTCTTCAATTCAGTAATTGAAGACTTGAGGGCCATCTTCAATTCTGTAATTTAAGACTTAAGGGTCGTCTTCAATTCAGTAATTGAAGACTTGAGGGCCGTCTTCAATTCTTGATTTTCACCCAGTCGATGCGTTTTGTGACTTAAATCACTGTTCATTTCGAAAAAGTTTCTTGAAATTCGAAAGTAAGGACATGAATATTTAGTACAATTTCTTGGGAGTCCAGAAGCATGTTCAGATATAATTACTGAGTTTTGGTTTCACAGATATGAATTTTTTAATGTTATAACTTTAATTCCTCAAGAAACAGAATTGATGCCCCCGTGAGCAGTCTTCAATTAATTGAAGACTTGAGGGCCGTCTTCAATTCAGTAATTGAAGACTTGAGGGCCGTCTTCAATTCAGTAATTGAAGACTTGAGGGTCGTCTTCAATTAACAAATTGAAGACTCTGTGGGTAGTCTTCATTTAACAAATTGAAGACTCTGTGGGCAGTCTTCATTTAATTGAAGACTTCCATGGTGTCTTCAATTTAAGTACAGGTTCAACTCAAATTCACGACACACCAATTGAGTTGTTTTCCAAGTGAGTTGTGCTTCGCATCAGAACTGTAAGTTCTGTGATACAAGTCACTATTCATTTCTCCAAAGTTTCTCCGAATCAGAATCCGATGACATGGTCAGATGGAGAAAAATCTCAGGGTTACAGAAGTATATTCTGTCAAAATTTTCAAGGTCCAGTTGATTAGTTATAGATTTTTGAATGCGTTGATTTACTGATTTCTGAAAATTCCAAAAAAACGGAATTGACGACATGGTGCATGTCTTCAATTAATTGACGCCCTCGCGGGCAATCTTCAATTCTGAAATTGGCACCCTGGTCAGGGGCGCCAATTACAGAGAGGTGTCACTATTCATCAGTGTGAAAAAAATTCCGAATCAGGAAGTAATGGCATGAATATGTTGAGAAAAATGTCAAGATTCCAGAAACATGTTTATGCAAAAATTTTGTACTTTAGTTTGATAGTTATAGATTTTTGAATGTGTTGAATTATCAATTACTCAAAATTCCAGAAATCAAATTGACGACATGGTGCATGTCTTCATTTAATTGAAGACTTCGACGAAGTCTTCAATTTGCTAATTGGCGCCCTGGTCAGAGGTGCCAATTTCAATTGTGCTGGGTGTTAAGCCGTTAACAGAGGATTTAAAATAGGATTATTAAGACTGAAAACTAATGTGATAAAAATACATTAAAAAGCTCATGAAATCATGCTAATAAACTATGTTCAAACTCATAAAAAAATCTTGATAACAGTATGTAACAAGCTATTAACAGATATATAACATGGTATTATTCTTGGTCATGGTAAAGCAGATTATATGTATATATATAGCATGGTTAACTAGTTGATCGAACTCTAAACATGCATCAATTAACCTATTTAACTACTAGTTAGGCATGAATTTGAGAACACCTACTTCTGTGAAGTGACAGGAGTTGACAGGAGAGGATGAAGCAGCCCTTCCCTTCCTCTGCAACTCTTCAGAGCTTGTTCCCATATCTAGCTTTCGAACTAACCAAATAGGGGGGAAAATAGAGTGTATTTTTTAACCTTAGGGTCGATAGGATGGGGGACAAGATCCAGAATTATAGGGTATTTAGTGGGTTGACAGCCTACACAGGCTGGAGGGATAGAATGATCGAGATAGTTGTCGGAAAAGAAATGATGCCCAAGAGAGGGTCGTGTCTTTCATAATATAAGATTTCCATTTTAAACTTCAAAGATTTTTATCTTTAAAACTTGATAGAATTTGTTTGTGAAATTTCAGGGGTGAGACCCTTATATTTTTCTCTATTTTGACATATAAATTTTTTTGAAAATTGTTTTTAAATAAAAAGTGGCACTATTCATGTCACTATTCACGTTTAGGAAATAATGACTTAACATATGTCGTTATTTTGAACGGAGATTTTTTGTATTCACTCTACACTAACCAACATTGTCTATATACCCTTTCCCACTTTCTAAATTATATTTATCCTTTAACACTTCATCTATATACCCTTATTTCTTCAAAATGATGATATAATATAAAAGTTGAAATATGAAATTTTCTAAATTATGAAAATATGAATTGTCATCTTGTAAAAGTGATGTTTATCCTTTAAAACACTATCTATATAACCTATTTCCTATTTCTTTGGAATAGTGTAATATTAATTTTCTAAGTGATTGAAAATATAAATTGGCATTTCCTAAAATATAATTTGGCATCTTCTAAAGCATCTATTGGTAACTAATTTTTAAATGGTTAATCCAATAGAATTAGAATCTGAGTCTAATAATTATAATTATATATATATATATATATATATATATATAATTTTTTTATATATTTATATTTTAAAACTCTCGGGTGTTACACCCTCCCCTACTTAAAAGAATTTGGTCCCTAATTTCAATTGTATAAGGATATGTGGAAAGTATAAAATACTTACAGTTTAGAATAATTCTGGGTATCTTCTTTTCATAGATTCTTCGGTCTCCCAAGTTATTTCTTGTTCTGCGCATCGATTCCATTGGATTTTCACCATAGGGATCGTCTTGCTCCTTAGAACTCAGACTTCGCGGTCGAGGGTCTGCATCGGCCTTTGCTCATAAGTAAGATCTCTTTGAATCACCAAATCAGCATGGTCGATGACGGGAGAAGGGTCGTGCACATATTTCTTCAGCATAGATATATGAAATACATTGTGCACTTCCGAGAGCTGAGGAGGTAAAGCAATACGGTAGGCCACCTCGCCCACTCTTTCTAATACTTCGAATGGACCGATAAACCTCGGTGTAAGCTTGCCCTTAACACCGAACATTCTAATACCTCGGCAAGGAGATACCTTGAGAAATACATGGTCACCAACTTGGAACTCCAAATCTCTCCTTCTATTGTCAGCATAAGATTTTTGCCTGCACTGAGCTACCTTGAGTCTCTCTCTGATAAGGTGTATCTTCTCAGTGGAATCTCTAACCATATCTGGGCCTAGAATTTATCTTTCACCGACTTCTTCCCAGCATATTGGAGAGCGACAACTCCTGCCATAAAGCACCTCGAAAGGTGCCATTTGAATACTAGCTTGATAGTTGTTATTATAGACAAATTTGGCTAGGGATAAGTGGTCGTGCCATCTTCCGCCGAAATCTATAATACTTGCCCTTAACATATCTTCAACAACATGATTTGTCCTTTCAGTCTGACCATCTGTCTGGGGATGGAAAGCAGTGCTGAAATTAAATTTTGTCCCCAGAGAGTGTTGTAGACCCTTCCAAAAATGAGAGGTGAAGCGCGGGTCTCGGTCAGATACGATCGAGACGCGAACTCCATGTAATCTAACCATCTCCTTAATATACAGCGCAGCAAGTACGTCGACTTACCATTGGCTTTTGATGGGTAAGAAATGGGCCGATTTAGTTAGATGGTCGATAATTACCCAAATTCCATCATATCCGCCCCTAAACTTGGGCAAACCCATGATAAAGTCCATGCCAATGTCTTTCCACTTCCACTTGGGAATATCTAGCGGATGTAGCTTTCCGACGGGTTTTTGATGTTCCGCCTACACTTGTTGGCATGTGAGGCAACGAGACATAAAGTCTGCTACCTCCCTTTTCATGTTAGGCCACCAGAAAATTCTTTTCAAGTCTTGGTACATCTTAGTGGCCCCAGGGTGGATTGTGTACCTCGATCTATGAGCTTCTTCAAGAATCTTCTTCTTCAATTCGGGACAGTCGGGCACACATGTCCGTTCATGAAATAGCAATCTGCCATCAGGTGCCAGCTTGAAATCCAGTCTATCGTCCAGCTTGCTCTTTATCTCCACTAGTGAGGGATCTTCTTCCTGTAGCTTCTTGATTTCAGGTAACAAATCTGGATGTAGGCTCATATGAGATAGAATAATACACATGTTCTTCTCATCTGTGCTAATATCAAGCTCAGAGAATTTCTCCAGTAGCTTCCATTCTTGTATCATGTAGTTGGCCAATATTGTTCTCGGCTTTCGACTAAGGGCATCAGCTACGGAATTACCCTTACCAGGGTGGTACTATATAGTGAAGTCGAAATCCTTGAGATACTCGAGCCAACGCCTTTGCCGCATGTTCAGCTTCTTTTGGGAGAATAAGTACTTGAGACTTTTATGATCGGAGTACACAGTGAATTGTTCTCCGTAGAGATACTGCCTCCAGATCTTCAAAGTGAATACTACCACGGCCAGTTCTAAGTCGTGAACCGGGTAGTTCTCTTCATGTTTCTTCAATTGTCGGGAAGAATATACAATGACTCTTCCATTCTGCATCAATACACATCCGAGGCCAATACCCGAAGCATCGGTATATACCTCATATTTTTCTCCTTCAATTGGTAGTGATAAGACTGGAGCAGTGGTCAAGAGATCCTTCAAAGCTTGGAAACTCTTTTCACAGTTTTCATTCCACTCATGAGGCACTTCCTTGCGGGTTAACCCGGTCAGAGGAATAATAATCTTGGAGAAGTCCTTGATAAAACGCCGGTAGTAACCGGCTAGACGCAAGAAGCTTCGAATTTCCGTTGCATTTGTGGGTCGTTCCCAGTTCTTCACGGCTTCGACCTTGGACGGGTCAACAGCAATTCCATTCTTCGAAATAACATGACCTAAAAAGGATACTTCCTCGAGCCAGAACTCGCATTTGCTGAATTTGGCATATAGCTTGTTTTCCCTTAATATCTGTAGTGCCTTCTTGAGATGTTCTTCATGATCATCTTCGGTCTTAGAATAGATCAGAATATCATCAATAAAGACCACAATGAATTGGTCTAAATAGGGCCTGAATATGATGTTCATTAATTGCATAAAAGCTGCGGGGGCATTTGTTAGTCTGAAAGGCATAACAGTAAATTCGTAATGCCCATACCTGCTTCGGAATGCAGTTTTATGAATGTCTTCTTCTTTGATCTTCAATTGGTGGTAACCAGAACGAAGATCAATCTTGGAGAAATATGAAGCTCCTGATAACTGATCGAACAGCTCGTCAATCCTCGGCAGCGGGTATTTGTTCTTGATTGTAAGGTTGTTTAGCTGCCGAAAATCGATGCATAGTCTCATCGATCCATCCTTCTTTTTGACGAACAGCACGGGTGCTCCCCAAGGGGAAGTACTCGGCCTGATGAAACCCTTTTTCAATAACTCCGTTAGTTGTTCCTTTAGTTTCTTCAGCTCAGTAGGGGATATTCTGTATGGTGCCTTAGAGATAGGACCAGCACCAGGGACAAGGTCGATTGTGAACGACACTTCCCTTTCCGGGGATAAGCTGGTTAAATCTTCTGGAAAAACATCAGAAAAATATCGAATTACATGGATGTCTTCAAGTTTAACCTTCTCGACTTCCGTGGCAGTCACGAATGCTATGAAAGCCATGCATCCCTTATTCATAAGTTTACTAGCTCAGAGTGCTGATATAAGAAGTGATTTACTCCGAGGGCTATTGTAAACTAGCTCTGGGAAATCCACGAAAGTTACCTTGCCATGCCGGTAATCTACAGTTGTTTGGTATGTGGATAGCCAGTCGGCACCTAGTATGACGTCATAACCCTTCATATCTAGGCATATCAGGTCAGCAGGTAAATTACTTCCCTTAATCATCACTTCACAATTTGGATAGTGATAAGTGATATCAAACTCATTCCCAAGAGGTATAGATATGACCAAATCTAACAGTTCATGTTTCTTAGAAAATGAAGCAGTAAAGTTCTTGGAAATGAATGAATGAGTTGCTCCGGTATCAAACAAAACTTGAGTAGTTTTTGAAAAAATAGTGAGAGTACCTTCCACAATTCCGCCTTCAGTGGGTTCCATCTCTCGGAGAGCTCGCAGACGGCCTTGTTTCTTTACCGGACGCTTCTCGTCTTTGGTGTCTTGTTCCTTCATCAGTGGGCAGTCTGGGATTCGATGCTCTCGACTCCCACATCGAAGACAAGCTCCTAACTTCCTCCAGCATTCCTCGGTCTTATGGCCAGCTATATCATAATACTTGCAAATTTCCTTTGATGGTGTAGTGGTGGAGAATGGCCTGTCATTCTTCTGGAATTTCTTTGCCTTGGAGGGCTCCCCTCCCATGAAGAACCACTTCTTGTTGAATGATTGTTTGAATTTTCTTGGGCTTGTCACAGGTTCCTTCTTGTCTCTTCCTCAGATTCTCTCGGACAATTTGGTGGTGTCTTCCAGTAATTGGGCACGCCGAACTATCTCCGAATAGACTTGGATGTCAATCGGGGCAAGTTGTGTGATATAATGGGGCCGAAGCCCGTTGAGGAATCTTCTTGCCTTCATCTTTTCCGTACACACCAAGTTGGGTGCATACCTAGATAATCTGGAAAACTGGGCCTCATACTCGGCCACTTTCAAGCCCCGTTGTTTTAGAACGGCGAATTCCACGGCCTTCTTCTCCTGGATATTGCCAGAGAAGTACTTGTTGTTGAAATGCTCCGTGAATTCATCCCATGTGACATGGTCTTTTGGCAGTGTTGCTTCTATGGATTCCCACCAGCATCGAGCATCCCGCTCCAGTTGGAATACGGCTAGTAAAATATTCTCTTCGTCCGCGCATTGCATCACACGGAAGATTCGTTTCATCTCCTTCAGCTAATTCTCGGCATCCTCAGGGTCGGACGAACTCGTGAACCTCGGTGGGTTCATGTTACGAAAACTCCTGTGGAGATCACCCGCTCCACGGTTTGCTCCGCCTTGGACCACTTGCTGTAGTGCCTGTGTGAGGCCCTACACGGTGCGCTACATCTCGCGCCATTGTGCTCTTTCCGCAGCCATGATCCTACAAAAGAGTTAAGTATGATAAAGATCGGGTTTACTTATAAGGTCAAAAGTCATTATAAAACTTAACCCATGGCTCCATCTGACGGGGGCATCCCTCGCCCCCTCCACTTCTTTTGAGGCTCGGATTGCTCATCAGCGTGCGCCATTGTGTTCGTCATAATTTTATGAGTCTAGTCATGTAATTTTTACATTTTATTTGAGTCATCATCATGTAATTTTCCCTTTATTTGAGTCATGTACCTAGGTTAGTAGGTTATCTACCAAAGTCTTGTGTCATTGTGTTGGTTTGTTAGGCTATTGGGCCCAACTAATGGGCTAGGCCCAGGGGCACCCCTCCCTTGGAGTGCTTGGTCAATAATTGTTTAGTCATGGTCATTTTCATCCTAGGAAAAGTCCAATGCCTATAAATAGGCCCCCACTCATCTCATATGTAACAACTTTGGCATGAATATTGAAATCTAGAATTCCAAATCCCACTAGACCTCTCTCTCATTATCTCTCTCTCTATTGGGGTGGATTCCCCTCTCTCTCTTTCTATCTCTTCTCTCTCTCTCTCTCTCTCTCCACCGAAGGGGGGGCTGCGCCCTACCCTCTCTCTCCTCTCCTTCCCAACCACCCTTCTCCCACATACCCCATTAAAGGCCTCTCCCCTTCCCCATAGCCCTCTTTACTCCACCCCCTAGTCCTAAGAGAGCTCCACCTAATCCCCACTCCACCCTCCAACCCCCAACTACCCATTTCCCTTCCCCAAGCATCACTCCACCTTCCCAAGACACCTCTTCCCATATCTAAGACCACCATTGATCACCCCCCATCAAAGAAAATTCAAACTCACATTCCCTCCACCCACTTGTGCCTCCCTCACCTTCCTCCTCTCCCTTCAAGCTCAGATTCGTAGGTTGCAGGTGGCTCACCCATTCATTCTCTCTCACCCACTGAAAACACCCCATTCCAGACCCCATTCTCCCTCTCCCACACCTTAGAACACCCCCTCCCAGGCCCCCTCACAACTAGGGGTCACTCCCACACCTATTCACCCCATTTCCGCTTCCATTTACCCCATTTCTCCCACCACCTTCCACCTACAGTTCGTAGGTTGCAGGTGGCAGAAGTCCAGCGACTTGCAGAAGGTGTCACGTTGTCATCCTGAGGCTTCTGAAGGCACTTCATACATCGTCAAAATCATCTTCGAGTCAGCTTTCCAAGGGCGGTGGTTGCGTCATCGTCCGAACACCGAGCTGCTCGGGAGAGCCATTCTCCCCCGACTGCGCGAAGCTGCCCTGACAGGAGACCAGAGCTGGAGTGGAAGCTCGTCTGCGACGTTTCTGTTGGGAATCTGATCAAGAGTTCTTCAGCAAAAGTCTTCTACTTCGAGTCTTCTACCATCCCCAAGAAGCAGAGTTCATTTTGGAGATTGGAGCTGAAGGTTATCAATTTTCTTCCCCGAGCGCGCGTTTCTGCTTCCACTCTATCTGCACCGACCCTCCTTTAGTGTTAAGAGGCTACCAGACTACTCCGACATCATTTGGTATCACCGTCAGTTCGGCTTCGAAGAAGACCCGTCAACGGTTCCAACAGCTCTGACGGCACCTGATTCCGAGCTCGGGAGCGTTCGTGGCACCCTCTGCTTCCTTTTGTTGGGAACCTGCAGCTGTCCAAACAGAGGATCTGCTACCCTGTTCAAGGCCCTACCCCGACCAGCAGCGGTACCAGAAGAAATCAAGAAAATTCTGGTGTCTTCCCGGTCCAGCTACGAAGAGTTTCCCACTAGTTTTGTCTTTAGAAAAAATCCAGAGTGGCCGCAGTGTCAAGAGAACTGACTGTCTATCCAGAAGCGCAGAGAATGGTCAGAATCGGCTTCGGCAACCTTTTCTTGTTTCTAGCTTGATTTTCCCCCTTTCGCTTGGCCGGCTGAAGGCCCCTCCTTACGTGGAGGTAGTTTTGGCTGTATCAACTTAACCCCCATCTCGAGATCCTCCCCCCCTTACAAGTGTTGGGGAGAATGTTGTGCTAAAGTTGGGCATGTGTGGAACGTGAGTGTTTCTATTGTTTTGATGATGTCCAACTATGACTCAACTAATGATTGGTTCTATTGTTTTGATGTGATGTCAAACTATGACTCAACTAATGATTGGTTCTATTGTTTTGATGTGATTCCAACTATGACTCAACTATGACTCATTTCTAGTGTTTTGATGATGTATGTCTTTAGAGTCATTTTGCTATTCATTATGCATTTGCTATGCATTTGATAAAATCAATTTGATATGCATTCTGCTTTTGCTATGCATTTGATAAAATCCATTTGCATATAATTCAGGTCATTATATTGCCAATTCAACATATCAAGAATGGCTTGCAACGCTTAACCAATTGGCCGTACAGAAATCAAGATAGATCCAAAGGCGCCAAGATCACTCAAGATGCAAAGTGGAAACTCATGATGCCAAGTGCACTTGCAGATCAAGAATGGATTGCAACACACAAATCAAGATCAATCCAAAGGAGCAAGCCATCCTAGGAGGACGATCAAAAGTCACTCATGATGCCAAGTGCATGATGCCAAGTACACTTTGATTGGAGTGGAAATATCTACTGTTAAAGCTCAACAGAATGCAACCAAAGAATGGAATGGAGGTGGCGAAATGAAAGTGAAATGAACACGTCCAAGCAAGGCTAAGTAAGGAAGAAAAGGCTCTAGCTAAGTAAGGCCAAGCAAGAAAGAAAAGGCCCAAGCAATGAAGCAAAGCTTCTACAAAGGACCGAGCATTCATACAAGATAATCCAAGGAATGGAGTGGAGTTGGCAAATGTGAAAGCTCAATGTTGCGCCCTCGCACGCGGATCGACCTGCGCGGTCAGGTCGCGGGGATCGACCTGACCGGTCAGGTAGCGGGGGTCAAGGGGGCAGCGCCTCTTGCGGGGGTTTCCGGGGGCGGAGCCCCCGGAACAAAAATTTGATTGAAGACTCAATAATAAAATCTTCAAGATTGTCAAGGGCGATGCCACAAACATGCACGGGCTGCTAATGGAGTTGAACGACAAAGCTGAAGCGGACAACGGACCGACCCGGGCAAGCCCGGGTTCTGCCCAGCTGGCGGTCGACTGCCAGCATAGGGGCGATCGACCGCCCCAGCCAGGGATCGCCAGTCTGCATATGTTTCAGATGGCGGTCGACTGCCAGCCCATGTAGGTCGACTGCTAGTCCCAGTGATCATTCGTCTATAGTGTTTCTCAGTGGAGGTCGACCGCGAGGAGCTGCAGGTCGACCGCCAGCCCCGAGCCAACCATGTTTGACTTCGAATTCCACCTCATGGGCTGCCTAATTCTCATGATTTCATTAATCCCAAAGAACCCCAAAGTCTCCCAATCACCCACAAATTATGGATATGGTCTAGGGCTTCTCCAAGGACCATTCAAGGTCTATAAAACCAACACATTGGTGGAGGCAAACCCTAATGCTTCATTTGGGATTAACTGTGGCTGCAAGAGGGGTTTTCAAGAGAGAGGAGACGAAGTACTGTTCATATGAACAGTAGTTCGTGAATGAGTTCTTCATCCACTCAAGAGTTTTAAGTAAAGATCTGAAGCAATCCTGAAGCAATCACCTTCTACTCTTCAATCAACTTCCAAGAAGTTGAAGAATCAAAGCTTTCAAGGCGATCCAAGAAGCTCATTTCTCAAAGTGATTTTCTTCATCCTTTCAAGTTCATCCAAGATACAAAGAGGAGATTGAAGAAAGAGTTACTGTTCACGTGAACAGTACTCCGTGAAGAACATCTTCATCCAATCCAAGGTATTCAAGCTCATATCAAAGCGATCATCTTCCAAGATCTATGAAGAAGGAAGCAAGGATCAAGGTAGCATCTATTCACTTCTTCATCCATTCAAAGAGATCAAAGAGAGAAGATCAAGAGAGGATTGGAAGAACAGTTACTGTTCACACGAACATTACTCCGTGAAGAACATTCATCCATTCAAGGGTGAATCAAGAAGATTGATTTGCAAGAAGAAGAGATCCCTGTTGCTGATCAACAAATCATTTCCATTCAAGGGCCAATTCCTTCTTACTCAATCTCTTGTTTTAGTTCCTTCACATTTGTTTTACTTTCAATATTGTTAAACATTGAAGTTGTGATTCGTCCCTACCGGTGGTTAGTAGGAAGGCAATTAGAGGGTGTTCCAATTTGCGGTTGATGTCCCTACCAGGTGGTTAGTAGGAAGGTAATCGGAGGTGTTTCCGATCTGCGGTGTTGACGTCCCTACCGTTGGTTAGTAGGAAGGCAATCGGTGGTTTCCGATTTGCGGTTTGGTGCGCTGCACTAGTGGAGCCTCACCGGGTTTGGTGAGGGGTGGACGTAGGGCTGAGGATTCAGTTTGAACCACCTTAAAATCCATTGTGTTATGGTGTGTTTGTGTGATTGCTTGTGCTAGATGCATGCTTAGGTTTAATATTCATATTACTTGTTCATCCTGCTAAGCAAATCATTGTCTTCTTCGTTAAGCTAGTTATATTCCGCTGCGATTCTCGTTGTCTAGCTTTAAAGAGGGTTGAATTGCGAAAAGAGGGGAAGATCTATTCACCCCCCCCCCCCTCTAGATCAGCCATCCACTACCCATCAAGTGGTATCACAGCACACAACAACAAGGGGTGTAGTTCATGTATTAATTCAGGTCGCAGGTTTGAAGCTCCGTCGACGCGACGTGCGGGTGCATACCCACGCCTCCCCGCTCGCCCCCGTCTCCGGCCGAAGTCAGCGTCTTCACGTCGGCTAGGTGAGCCTCGGTCCCTCTCTTGGCTGGTTTCAATTCATTGCTAGCATAGTATTATCACCATTGTTTCATCGGACGGTGAATGAGAGCTCGGTCTTAAATTGCTAGTGCCGTGAGTGACCACCGCGGGCGAGTTGTGAGTGAACCATTACATCCCACACCCTTGGTGTGTTGGCCGCCCATGATTTGGGCATCCCAGGCCCATTTGTGGTTCTCCCCAAGCTAGCCAACCTTTGGAGCCTCAAGGTCCCACCTCGGACCCTCTCCATCATCGCCGAGTTACCTTCGGGCACTAATGTGCGCCAAGTGAGTGAGCTCGCTAGTGTGAGTCCGCTGCCCAACTTGAATGCTTGCAAAATAGGTCCAAGGGTGGTGTCACATCACCATCCCCCTCACCGGGTAAGGTATATCTATCCTTGGACTCGGGTTTTACCTATCCTTGGACTCAAGTTTTTTTACTTAGATTTCAATTTCTAACCTTTTATTTCTTATAGTTCCCCAGGTTTGAAAATATAGGCTCTGATACCACGAAGAGTGTCATGTCCCGAGCACGAAAGATACTCGGATGCGTGACACGTATATATAGATCGTGTCATTAGAGCGATAAGAATTTTAACATACATAATTTCGGAGTGCGCAAATGACTAAAAATCTAATAAATTCCAATAGTCCAAGTGACGTTTATTTGATTAATCAAAGGAAATAAAGATAGTCCATGACAAATTTTCAAATTTAGAAAGCCAAACATTAGGCTACACGACTTAACACAGTTTATACCACTAACTGACATAACTGGGAATACAAGGTAGACTCAAATAAATTCAAAGACTCGACTAGCTAATGATAGATGGATGGCGCTCTAGCATTCTTCACTCGGCCTCAAACCCATTCTTGTCGCTATCCGAATCACTTGAAAATGTTAGGAAGCAACTGGATGAGCGAATCACTCAGTAAGAATTATATCTCAAATTCGAGCAATCTTTACGTGATTTACAATTTACATATATTATCAGTATGGCTATGCATGATGTACGTATAATAAAAATCACATATATAAGTAAATCTAGGCATGATGAATAATAAGAGATCAAGTTCTGTATAAAGAGAGTATAACAAGATCTCAAGTATTTGACAGGCAGTATTTCAAGAATTTACAGATGTAAATGCCACTTCGGGCAAGTAGGGATTCGTGTACAAGTATGAACGCAAGTATGAGAATGAACTCATGTATAGGTATATCTCAGGTATGAGCAAGTAAAATTCAATTCAAGCAAGTAAAGTTAAATACGTATCAGTAGGATTGGCTATTTCAATCAAGCAAGTAATCTCCCTTTCTAGGGCCACGAGTCAAGTATTGCTCGTTTCGTGCCACACAAGTCAAGTCAAGTAGGTAAAAAGAGTAAGTGTGGAGTGTCTCAAGTCAAAAAAGTACTCTGGTGCAATGCTAAACACCATGGTCAATAAACTTCCATGGGCACAAGTACCTTCGGGTGCTCCTCCCAGGACCAGACTGGGCCCTATATGCACAGCATTTCATGTATTACCTTTGACATCCACTCTCATTTATAGCCAATGTGGAATTTCAAGAATTTAGAAACGTAGTATTACAAACGAGATTAACTAGTCATTTGGTTATGGAGGACTCTAGAGGTGGCTCCCGTCGTGTAGCACTTTGCATCGTACGGCCTCAAGAGGTGGCTCCCACAACGTAGCACTTTGCCCTGCATGGCACTTAGCTCCAACACTTCCAAATGGTAGTTTAAGAGATTCAAGGTTTGACCATGTAGGGTATACACAAGTAGATTGTTCATGGAACGGAATTTCAAGAACTCATCATACGCGGGAGTATGGATTAGGATTGTGTTTGCACAATTCTCGACACAGATCAAGATCAGAAGTTGTAATTACTGAGTTGGCATCTGAGGGTTTGCTAATCCTTCAAATTTTTAATTTTTGGAAATTTATATAAGCATATATCAAATTGGCGCCCCTCAGGATGTCTTCATTTAATTGAAGACGTCCTGGAAGTCGTCAATTCAGTAATTGGCGCCCTGGCTTGGGGCGCCAATTACAGGGGCTATTTATTTGAATATATGTAAGTATATAAAGAATTGGCACCCTTGTATGCAGTCTTCAATTAATTGAAGACTTGCTGGCTACCGTCATTTAAAGAATTGACGCCTGGGGGTTGCCTAACCTTTCAAAATTTTGATTTTTTTAAAAAAATGTACATATATGAAATTGGTGCCCTTTGCCCAGTCTTCAATTAATTGAAGACTTGAAGGGCCATCATCAATTCTGAAATTGAAGACTTGAGGGCCGTCTTCAATTCAGTAATTGAAGACTTGAGGGCCATCTTCAATTCTGAAATTGAAGACTTAAGGGCTGTCTTCAATTCAGTAATTGAAGACTTGAGGGTAGTCTTCAATTCTGAAATTGAAGACTTAAGGGCCGTCTTAAATTCAGTGATTTTCACCTAGCAGATAGGTTTTGTGACTCAAAGCACTGTTCATTTCGAAAAAATTTCTCGAAATTTGAAAGTAAGGATATGAATACTTAGTATAATTACTCGAGAGTCCAAAAACATGTTCAGATATAATTACTGAGTTTTGGTTTCACAGATATGAATTTTCTAATGTTATAACTTTAATTCCTCAAGAAATGGAATTGACGCCCCTGTGAGCAGTCTTCAATTAATTGAAGACCTGAGGGCCGTCTTTAATTCAGTAATTGAAAACTTGAGGGCCGTCTTCAATTATGTAATTTAAGACTTAAGGGCCGTCTTCAATTCAGTAATTAAAGACTTGAGGGCCGTCTTCAATTCTTGATTTTCACCCAGTCGATGCGTTTTGTGACTCAAATCACTGTTCATTTCGAAAAAGTTTCGTGAATTTTGAAAGTAAGGACATGAATATTTAGTATAATTCCTCAGGAGTCCAGAAACATGTTCAGATATAATTACTGAGTTTTGGTGTCACAAATATGAATTTTCTAATGTTATAACTTTAATTCCTCAAGAAACGAAATTGACGCCCCTGTGAGCAGTCTTCAATTAATTGAAGACTTGAGGGCCGTCTTCAATTAACAAATTGAAGACTCAGTGGGTAGTCTTCATTTAACAAATTGAAGACTCTGTGGGCTGTCTTCATTTAATTGAAGACTTCCAGGGTGTCTTCAATTTAAGTACAGGTTCAACTCAAATTGATGACACACCAATTGAGTTGTTTTCCAAGTGAGTTATGCTTCACATCAGAACTGTAAGTTCTGTGATACAAGTCACTATTCATTTATCCAAAGTTTCTCCGAATCAGAATCTGATAACATGGTCACCTGGAGAAAAATCTCAGGGTTACAGAAGTATATTCCGTCAAAATTTTCAAGGTCCAGTTTATTAGTTATAGATTTTTGAATGCGTTGATTTACTGATTTCTGAAAATTCCAGAAAAACGGAAGTGACGACATGGTGCATGTCTTCAATTAATTGACGCCCTCACGGGCAGTCTTCAATTCTGAAATTGGCGCCCTGGTCAGGGGCGCCAATTACAGAGAGGTGTCACTATTCATCAGTGTGAAAAAACTCCAAATCAGGAAGTAATGGTATGAATATGTTGAGAAAAATGTCAGGATTCCAGAAACATGTTTATGTAAAAATTTTGTGCTTTAGTTCGGTAGTTATGGATTTTTGAATGTGTTGAATTATCAATTACTCAAAATTTCAGAAATCGAATTGACGACATGGTGCATGTCTTCATTTAATTGAAGACTTCGACGAAGTCTTCAATTTGCTAATTGGCGCCCTAGTCAGAGGCGCCAATTTCAATTGTGCTGGGTGTTAAGCCGTTAACAGAGGATTTAATATAGGATTATTAAGATTGAAAACTAATGTGATAAAAATACGTTAAAAAGCTCCTGAAATCATGCTAATAAACTAAGTTCAAACTCATAAAAAAATCATGATAACAGTATGTAACAAGCTATTAACAGATATATAACATGGTATTATTCTTGGTCATGGTAAAGCAGATTATATGTATATGTATATAGCATGGTTGACTAGTTGATCGAACTCTAAATATGAATCAATTAACCTATTTAACTACTAGTTAGGTAAGAATTTGAGAACACCTACTTCTGTGAAGTGACATGAGTTGATAGGAGAGGATGAAGCAGCCCTTCCCTTCCTCTGCAACTCTTCAGAGCTTGTTCCTGTATCTAGCCTTCGAACTAACCAAATAGGAGGGAAAATAGAGTGTATTTTATAACCATAGGGTCGACAGGATGGGAGACAAGATCCAGAATTATAGGGTATTTAGTGGGTTGACAGTCTACACAGGCTGGAGGGATAGAATGATCGAGATAGTTATCGAAAAAGAAATGATGCCCAAGAGAGGGTCGTGTCTTTCATAAGTTAAGATTTCCATATTAAACTTCAAAGATTTTTATCTTTAAAATTTGATAGAATTTGTTTGTGAAATTTCAGGGGTGAAACCCTTATATTTTTCTCTATTTTGACATAGAAAGTTTTTTCAAAAATTCTTTTTAAATAAAAAGTGACACTATTCACGTCACTATTCACGTTTAGGAAATAACGACTTAACATATGTTTTTGGCAATATGTTAAGAGAAAGGAAATCCAGAATGATATGGGTAACACTATTCTTGATTTTGCTGTGGCCTATGATCTAACAATTACTAATACCTTCTTTAAGAAGAGGGACGAACACTTAATAACATACAAGAGTGAAACACATATAAGTCAAATTGATTATTTTCTCATTAGGAAGGTCGATAGAGTTTTATGTAAAGATTGCAAAGTTATTCCTGGTGAGAGTCTAGCCCCTCAACATAGGTTGTTAGTAATGGATGTCACTATCCCTAAATTCAAAAGAAAGATCATTATAAATAATTATTCCAAGATTAAATGATGGAATTTAAAAGGTAAACGTTTAGAAATATTTAAAAATCATCTATTAAAGGAAAATATTTGGAATTTAGAACAAGAAACTAATGTAATGTGGAATAATGTTACAAATTATATAACGAGGGTTACAAAACAACTCTTAGGCGAATCTAAAGGTAAAAAGAATTTAGACAAAGAGACTTGGTGGTGGAGTGAGGAAATCCAAAATACCATTAGAGTAAAAAAGGAATGCTTTAAAGTTTGACAAACTAACAAAAATGATCAAACCCTAGAAGCCTATAAAATCGCTAAAAAGAGAGCTAAGAAAATAGTTAGGGAAGCTAAATCAAAGGCATTTGAAGATTTATATAATAAATTAGGAACCCGAGAGGGTGAAAAGGACATATTTAAACTTGCTAAATTAAGAGAAAGAAAAACTAGAGATTTAGATCATGTTCGGTGCATTAAAGGTGAAGATCAAAGGGTTTTAACTAAGGATCTTGAGATTAAAGGGAGGTGGCATAGCTATTTTCAGAAGTTACTTAATGGAGATTCCGTCAAGGATTTATCTTTAGAAGGTACCCAAGAGTCCATAATATTTGATAAATATCAATATTTCAGGCGTATTAAGATGTTAGAAGTGGAGGATGCTTTCAGGAAAATGAAAGTGGGCAAGGCCTTAGGACTAGATGGCTTACCTATTGAAGTATGGAAAGGCCTAGGAGATATTGGTATTCAGTGGCTAACTGAATTTTTTAATAAAATTTTAAAGGAACGAAGAATGCCAGAAGTTTGGAGAAAAAGTGTTGTAGTTCCTTTCTATAAAAATAAAGGAGATATTCAAAGTTGTAATAATTATCGTGGAATTAAACTTATGAGTCATACTATGAAACTTTGGGAAAGAGTAATTGAAAAACGCCTCCGATGTATGACTACTGTATTGGAAAATCAGTTTGGTTTTATGTCAATTAGATCTACTACAGAAGCTATTTTCTTACTACGGCAGTTAATGGAGAAGTATAGAGAGATGAGAAAAGATTTGTATATAGTTTTTCTTGATTTAGAGAAGGCGTACGATTGAGTACCGAGAGAATTGATTTGGTGGACATTACGAAAGAAAGGAATCTCTCAAGGATATGTTGATTTGATTAAAGATATGTACGGCGGTGCTATTACTAGTGTTCGAACTATTGCTGGGGAGACTGGTGAATTTCCCATTTCTATAGGTTTGCATCAAGGTTCTGCACTAAGTCCGTATCTCTTTGTCTCAGTTATGGATGAAGTAACTAAACAATTGCATGAGGATATCCCTTGGTGTATGTTATTTGTAGACGATATTATTTTAATTGATGAGAGTATTGATGCTCTAAATACTAAGTTAGAGCGTTGGAGACTTGCCTTGGAGTCTAAAGGTTTTAAAATTAGTAGGAGTAAGTCAGAGTTTATGCACTGTAATTTTAGTAATGGGAGAGTGGTTCGGGAAGACATGGTTCTAATTGATGGACATAACATTTCGAAGAGTAGTAGCTTTCGATATTTAGGGTCTATCATACAAGAGAATGAGGAGATTTATGATGACGTTACACATAGGATTAAGGCAGGCTGGTTAAGATGGAGAAGTGCATCAGGTGTCCTTTGTGATCGTCGTATGCCTGTGAAACTCAAAGGGAGATTTTATAGAATGGCTGTGAGACCTGCTTTGTTATATGGTACCGAGCGTTGGGTAATACGAAAGGAACACATCCACAAAATGTGTGTAGCAGAGATGAGGGTGTTGAGATGGATGTGTGGCAAGACTAAGAAAGACAAGATTAGGAATGAGCGCATCCGTAAGGACTTAGGGATAGCTCCAATTGATAGCAAAATGAGAGAAAATAGACTCAGGTGGTTTGGACATGTGTTTCGTCGCCCTAACTCAGCGCCGGTTAAAAGATGTGACCAAATCTTAGTGGATGCTAGTAAAAGAGCTCGAGGAAGGCCTAAAATGAGATGGTGCGATGTTATTAGGAAGGACATTAGTTCCTTGAGTTTAAATATGAATATTGCACTTGATAGAAATCTTTGGCGGAACAAGATTCATGTAGCCGACCCCAATTAATTGGGATAAGGCTCTGATGATGATGATGATGATGATGATGATGATATGTCGTTATTTTGAATGGAGATTTTTTGTATTCACTCTGCACTAATCAAAATTGTCTATATACCCTTTCTCACTTTCTAAATTATGTTTATCCTTTAACACTTCATCTATATACCCTTGTTTCTTCAAAATAATGATATAATGTAAAAGTTGAAATATGAAAATGTCTAAATTATGAAAATATGAATTGACATCTTGTAAAAGTGATGTTTATCCTTTAAAACACTATCTATATAACCTATTTCCTATTTCTTTGGAATAGTGTAATATTAATTTCCTAAGTGATTGAAAATATAAATTGGCATTTCCTAAAATATATTTTGGCATCTTCTAAAGCATATATTGGTAATTAAATATTTTAAATGGTTAATCCAATAGAATTAGAATATGAGTTCAATAATTATATATATATATATATATATATATATATATATTTCTATTTTAAAATTCTCGGGTGTTACACATGAGGACCCAGGCGGCCAGGGAAGGAAGGTCACGCGTCCTTCCGGAGAGCCCACCCCGCGGAGACGCGTCCAAATACACTGTCGGAGGTCGCTTCACCCTCCGAGGATGGCAGCTTATTCGCAACAGGTCAGGAGGACCTTCACAAGCCCCTCCTCCGGAGCAAGAGGCCTCCTCCACGCCGAAAAGGGGAAAACTTGGGGCACGCCATCCGCACCCGGAGATCGAAGTCCCCAGGGAACACCAGGCCAGCCTATCATCACGTCCCCCTAGCCCCACAGTGCAACGACAGCCGGAGTTATCCCTCCGTCTGCGAGAGTTCGAGAGGCACTTCGCAGAGTAGGAGCGCGCCTTACGCGCCTTGTAGAAGACATCCCCAGCCGAGGACGAGGAGAAATCCCCATTCTCCAACTATATCTTGAAGGCAGAGGTATCTCCTAGAATCTCCATTCCGACCTTCAAGCCTTACGATGGCCAGGGCGACCCAGCCGACCACTTCGACAGCTTCGACGCCCTAATGACTCTTCACGAGGCGTCCGACGCCATCAAATACCGAGCCTTTGTGACCACCTTGGTCCAAGGCGCCCAAGCATGGTTCCGGGCCCTCGCCCCCGGATCCATCCAAGACTTCAAGCAGTTTGGGCGAGTATTTAAGGAGAGTTTCACCGGCAGCGGCCCCCCAAGGTCGGTAGCGGGGCTATTGGCTCTCAAATAGGCGCAAGGGGAGAAACTTCAGGCCTATATCAACTGGTTTAAGTCGGAAGCCCTGAGAATCCCCCGCCAAGATGTAGCCTAGGCCACAACTGCGCTGACCAGAGGCACCCGGGACGGGAACCTCCACCGCAAACTTGTCCTCCACCCACCCTCGACCCTTGCCGAGCTAGTGACTCTAGCTTTACGCCATGCTGAGTGCGAAGAAGTTCTTAGCGCATGCCGAGGCGCAACCGGCTCTAGTCGGGAGGGGGACAAGAAGCGAGCACCCGAGTCAAGCTCGAGCCAAGGAAGTACGAGCGGTACACTCCCTTAACCGCTCCGGTGTACGAGATATATGAAGACATCAAAGGCTCGGGCCTCCTCCGCCAACCCGAGCCAATGAGGTCAAAGAGCCGCAATCGCAGTAAACATTGCCTGTTCCACAGCGACCACGGGCATCACACCAGAGATTGCCATCAACTCCAGGATGAGATCGAGTGCCTCGTCCGCCAGGGACACCTATCCTGGTTCATAGCTGGACATAAGGAAGACTGATGTGAAACGACGTAGGACCTAGATCGCAAGCAACGCAACGGACACGGTGATGTCACACAAGCGGACTCACCCGCGTACGCACACATGTGCCCGTTGGCAACCCGGTGATGATGGAGAGGGTCTAGGGTGGGACCTTGACGCTCCGGGGGATTTGGCTAGCTTGAGGCTTAACCCCTAAGGGCCCGGGATGCCCAATTTCACGGGTGGTCAGCACGCCGAGGGCATGGGTTATAAGGTCTCTCTCACAACTCGCTCCTCGGGGGTCGCTCAATTTGATGGCAATTTAGGACCAGACACTCTCTCACCGTCGACGGAGCAACCAAAAGCAATACTAAACTAAGCAATTAAATTCCAGCAATGAGAAGTGTTTAGGAGCTCACCTGATCAGCATGAATACACTGATCCCGGCCGGAGATGGGGGCGAGCGGGGAGGCGTGGGTATGCACTTGCACGCCGCGTCGGTGTAGCTTTGATCTGAAATTGAAAATGTTACACCACTACACCTCTCGCAAGAGGGGGATCTCAGGGCGGGGACTTATTGAATCACATCCAAAACTACCTCCACGTAGGGAGGGGTGGTCAGTCGGCCAGGCGGGGTGGGGACACTATGATAGAAACCAAGTTACCGAGCTTCACCGGTTCTACCAACTTCAGGAATAGCTTGATATGTTGTTGATGTCGGCACTGCCATGGGCTCAGCCGAGCTCAGAATTAGTCAAAATCAGTGTCGAATCATTTCAGACTGACCCAGAATGTCGCCTAAATTTTCTTGGAATGTCGTGATGATGTCACTGGCCGGGGGCAAAGCCTGGAACAGGGCTACTCTGCTCTGGTTATGGATGCTCTCAGGGTGATGCTTCTGGAAGACGGGGACGCCACGAACTGTCCCGTACTCTGTTGGAGGCGAGGAAGGTACCGTGGCGATTGTGGTCGAGTCTTCTTTCCATCGAGACCAACGGAGTTGTCGGCAATTGACGGAGCTGATCGTGAAAGCCCGAACAGCAGGGATGTGTCGCCTCTGGCTTGGGAAAACTGACCTAATGCACTTGAATTGGAAAATTTGTAACTTTTTATGCCGATGTCCAAACTTAGCTCTGCTTCTTGGGGATGGAAGGGGACTTGAAGGGGAAGATTTCAGTGAAAGAATCGTGCCAAAACTCAAACAGTAGCTGCTGGGGTCGAGGTTCCACTCTGGCTCAGGCTCCATGACAGAGTAGCTTTTCACAGTCCGGGGAGATTGGATCCTCTGGGCAGCAAGGATGTCGGATCGATGCAAGACCACCTCGGCTACGAAGCTGACTTGACAAGGAATCCAGCGGTATATGGTATGCCACCAGGATCCTTGCGATGACTACGTGACTGCCTCTATAATCTCTGGGTGGTATGCTGCATGTGAACCAGAATAGGACTGATTGTGGAGGGGATATGGAAGGTGGAGATGGGTGATGGTTTAGAATTGGGATGATGGTTGGTAGTTGTGGGAGTTGGGGGGAACGTGGATGGATGCTCTTGGGGAGGGAAATTTGAATTTTGGGGGCCTAGGGAGGAGTCATATTAGTCTTGGGAAGTGGAGGGGTGCATGGGGAAGGAAAATGGGTAGTTGGGGGTTGGATGGTGGAGCAAGGAGTGGTGGAGGTTCTCTTGGGGTTGAGGTGGAGTAAAGAGGGGTTGGAGGTAGTTGGGGAGGGTATTGAATGAGGGGAGGGGAGTTAGGAAGTAGGTGGGAGGGGAAAGAGAGAGAGAGGGGCGCATCCCCCTTTGTTGAAAAAGATAAAGAGAGATAATGAGAGAGAGAGAGGGGGGGAAGAGAGGGGAAATTGAGTGGAGAAGAAAAGGAGTGCTAGAATTTCTTCTTGCAATAATTCATTCCCAAAGTTACAAATGAGAGAGGGGAGGGGGCTTTTTATATCCTCCATACTTTTCCTATGACCAAAGTGCCCCTAGACAATTGACATATTGACCACACAGTCCAAGGAGGGGCGCCCCCGGGCCTTGTTGGAACCCTGGTTTTGATAATGACAATCTGAGTCATGTGAGATTAAAATAAATAAAAGTTTTTGCATTTAATCTTACATCCATGGATCAATGCAATGTTTCATCCTTCAGTATATATATATAGTTAGTGCAGTGCTTCACAAGTTTGTACAATCGTAGCTAGTAAGCGTGGTTAAGTTCTTGTATCAGATGCTTCATGCGTACACCAAGTCTACACACGGTTGCCTTGATAACTAAGCATGTCTATACACGTCAGTACATTCGTCTGCTACATGAATACATCATTTCGATTCATGTTTACACATAGTCAATGCAGTGTCTCGCCTCATGCATACACCAAGTCAGGGCATTCTTGTGCTTCATGCATATACATAGTTAGTACACTCGCTTGCTACATGCACATGTGCATCTTTCACTTTAAAGTATGTACATTCCTTTTGATTCCATGAATACACAAAGTATGTACATTCTTCAGAAGTATTTGCAGCGAAGTCTATACAGCCCGTGTTCTTCATACATACACATAGTCGATGTATCTTTTGCCCATGCACAGGTTAAGTCTGAACAGAGTTTTGTTGCATCGTGTGCCTCATGTATTTCCAAAGTCTGTACACTCTCTGGTGGCAAGTCTATACATCGTCATGTCCCTTGCACATAAAGTCTGCACATCGTTTGTACATCGCACACAAAGTATGTACACTCGTTGGTGGCATGTTTGTGCATTCATATTTAATGTGCATACTTTCCCATATGAATACTACATTACACGCCATTAAGTCTGTACATGATCAGTTCAACTTTCGAACTAACTCAATACATCCTTCTCTGTTATTTCAGATTAATTCAAGATGACAACAAGTCTGATCTGACAGGATTTTTGTTTCGATGAGTCTAAGAAGGGCACATGACTCAAAAATGAAAGATGTGCCAAGTTCGTGACACGTGTTAAGCAGCAAGCTGAGATGGTGCCACGTGGTCTAGACGCTAACGCGGGAACCCATGAAAAACACATGATCACCTGTCTTCTGGAGATATAAAAGAAACGAAGAAGAAGAAGAAAAAGAGTGATCGTGAGCAGTGTGATCGAAGTAGGGGAACTTATCTGAAAGAGAAGAAGATAGAGAGAGAGCCTGCACGATCCAGAAGAAGAGAAAAAGAAAGATAAAGAGAGAGTAGCAGAGAAGAAAAGAAACGAAGAAGAAGACGAAAGATAGAGAGAGAGATAGAGAGTCAGAGGAGAAGAAGAGAAGCTTCATCTGAAGATCTGTCACTACTGGAATCTGGATCATATCCAATCCAGTCAGCTCCATGGGAGCCACATTTGTGCTATCATCGTATACAGCTTTCTGTCGTTGTGTTTTACCATATTTTGTTTTCTTTTGAACCTTTATTCAAGCTGTTAGTCAGCAGAGCTAAGCTGTATTGCTCAGCGTTGCAGAGGAGGATTCCTCTGGACTGCAAGGTGTGTTGCTCAGCAGGCGAGGTGGATACCTCGGACAGCAAGCTGTGTTGCTCAGCGGGTGAGGTGGATACCTCGGACAGCAAGCTGTGATGCTCAGCTGTTTGTAGGCAAGCTGTGAGACCCAGCCGTTCAAGCTGTGAGTCAGCGGGAAGCCACACTCAGGTTGAGTGTGGGGTGGACGTAGATCTCTAGATAGAGATCGAACCACCTAAAAATCTTGTGCGTGCAGTGGTTTGTCTGATGCCTTTATCTTCACTAGATGCATGCGTAGGTGCGCTCTATGTGTTTGATCTTTAGTCCATTAGATGATTTGATCGATTGGGTTAATAGGTAGTGTTCCTCAATCAGTCAGAGGTAGTTCATTAGAAAATTAATTGTGGGGCAAGTTTTGTAGAAGATCCATTCACCCCCCCTTTGGATCTACTTCCGTGTGTCACCTGCCACAACAATTGGTATCATAGAGGGTCACTGATTCATCAGATCCAACGATCTGCAGTGGATCCTGCTGTTTCCGGTGACTTATTTGACTGTTTAGATTGTATGGTATTTCATTTGTGTGTCATGGATTCTGTGCCTGAAATTTTGATGTTTAATGGATTGTGTTTCTCTGACTGGCACAAAGAGTTTAAGGATTACATGAGTCTTGTAGATCCAAATCTACTGATACTGATTGAACATGGTCCTTATGATATACCTGTAAATATGTCAGACTGGAATAGTGGTCATGAGTTGATGAATGCTGAAAACAGAAAAGCCATAGAAATGTTGAAGAGAGCTATAGAGACTAATGTGCTTTCATGCGTGACTAAGTGCCGGAATGGTAAGGAGTTGATGGATGAATTGATCCTCAAGTATGGCAAGGAGAATCATAGGTGCCTTACGACCAAGGATCAAAGCAGCGATCAATCCGACGACTCTTTCTCAAAGGTAAGTTCTGAATCTGAACAAAATTCATTGGATGAATTGATTGAAATGCATGATGATTTACTTGAGAGTTATAAATCTTATAAACTTAAAATGAAAGAGATGAAAAAGGCCATGTTGCATGAAATTAGAGAGTTAAAATGTGAAAACGCCAACCTTAAAAGTAGTCTAAAAATAAGCGAAAATTCATGCAATAAATGTGACTCTGTTGGAATATTAAATAATGATCTTCTATCTAAACTTAGGCTGCAAGAGCAACATGTTGTGTCTCTTCAAGGAGAGAGAAGATCTGATGAATAGAAATTAAGAACTTGAGTTGCATGAACAACACTTGATTGAAAATCTAAAAGTTATGAATCAAGATAGCTTGATTGAAGAAAATTGCAAACTGAAAGATCAAAATAAAATGCTAATGGTTCTGAATACTGTCCTGTCAGAGAGATGGATGTCTATTGAAAAAGGGAAATGTGCTGTAAAGGAAGCTAATGCTAGATAAGGAACAAAAACTTGAACAGGAAATTGAAACTCTGAAAAGTTTAAATGATGCACTACATCAACATATTATTTCATGTGAAACTGAAATTGCGAGCTATGAGTTGAGCATTACCTCCTTGAATTCTGAAATTCAGGATCTGAAAAATTCACTGTCTAAATTTGTTCAAGGGAAAGATAACCTTGACAAGATCCTAGGTATTAAAACAAACTTCCAAAAGGAAGGGTTAGGATATCTTCCTGCAGATAAGAAAAATCATGTTGTTAGAAATCAAAATTCTGTGCCTTCTTGTTCTTCTACACCCATGTTTCAGCTTACTGGAATAAGGACTGAGAATCAAGATGAAATTCTGAAAAATGTAGGAAAACCGAAGAGGGTTGAAAGTAAAAGGAAAGCTAAAGCTTCATCTGATGCTGTTAAGAGTTCGACTGGTCTTGAAAATTGTCAAAAACAAATGCATGCCACAAAGATTTTCCCCATTCATTCACATGCACCCACAAATATCACTTCATGTCATTATTGTGGGAAACTTGGTCATAAGATGCATGAGTGCAGGACAATGGATCTAGATGAGCTGTCCGCTAACAAACCTCATGTTAGAAAAACTCAAGACAAACACCATACGATTCAGAAGAAGAAAACTTATTGTTTTCATTGTGGGAAGTTAGGCCATGTTGCAACCCATTCCTGGGATGCCCTGAGGAGAAAAGATAGTTCAAACTTTAAAAATTGTTCAGTGAATAAAGTTGTCTTCAATAGAAATACTCATGCATGTTTTGAGTGCGGAAAAATTGGCCATCGTGCCTTTGAGTGCTAGCATGTGAGAAGAAGCACTAATTTTCATGGCAGAAACACTTTCACAAATGTTCAACCAAAGAATGTCCATGTTTATACTTTCAAGAGAAATCTGAATAATGCTAGTCATCATCATGGGAGAATAGGACATATCATGAATGACTGCCATGCAATTGATTTCGACAACAGAAAAATCTGGAAATCCTGGAGTTCACATTCTAAAAGTGTTGCTAAACTGACTAGACTCGAGCTCTTGGGTCCCCAAATCTGCATAGTAACTTCAGTTTGCAGGTGTGCCTTGAAGAAGGAAATAAATGGGGTAATAATATCAAGGCACATAAAGGTCAGTCAACCCCAATCTCTTCTCATGTCTGTATTGTTTTTCCCTTTTATTAGCATACATGCATGACTAGATTGCTAAATAGCTGTGGTTAATATCGATAGATTTTTTTTTATTGATGCATATTATTTAGAACTCATGAGTATAAATAAATGCACTCATCTGCGTGTCTGTGTCAAACACATACATATCTGTGTACCTTAAGAAGATCAAATAGTGATTGTTTGATATCTCTGCTCGGTTTGAGGGGGAGCTGATCATCAGAGGTCAACTGTTCATGTGAGTTTATGATGTCTTGGTGCTCAGACTGTTGGTATTCTAATGCTGCCTGGCTGGATGATACTGCTGTGGTGATACAGTTTTTGTAGTTTGACATGAGATGAAAGGTCTATTCTGAGGATATCTGGTTCATAAGAGCTGAGTGAGCATTTGACTTTGGTGGTTAAGGTTGTGCTGCTGAACTCATCTTTTCTGGCCTCAGTCTTCTCTTTGTTTATGAGTGGCTCTCTTTCTAACATCTCCATGTCAAATATCTTCCTCTCTTCTCCATTTTTATCCGCTAATAAAATCGGAGATTGTGCAAGTCAGGGGGAGTAACATCAGATAGATGTCACATTTACTTATCTTCAATAATTAACTACTAAAACCACCATGATCTGAGAACTAAATTGCTAACCTGTGCAGAGATGTGATACTCAGTATATGAATATTATATCTTAATTGAAAAGTCTTCACAATCAATCTGAATGTCTCCTCAATGGGAATGAAATAGTTCAAAATTGGAAATCTCTTAGCAATGCATCTAAAATCCAAAAGCTTTCAGTAAGAACCCAATCTGATAGGAAATCTAAGGCCCATATAGTCCTTAATTTATGTCTAAAGAAAATTATGGTAAAGGACCAGGGAATACGCCATCAATCAAAATTAAATCGTGGCAGAGCAATGGCATTTTATTTGAGAAACTGGCCATCTGTCTCAAAGAAATTCAGAGGTTAAGTCATGAGAATTAATGTTATCTCTGTTCAAAAACTTATGAAACATAAAGGTATATCGCACTGAGTAACCAAGGATTCTGGTGTTTGATAAACATGTTTCCTTGAGTAAAAAGGTGCTGGTATACCGGAATGTTCAGTCAACATTATGCAAAAGTTCTTGGCTAATATGGTTGACCCTAAGGTTCCTTCATTAAATTTATATTGATTTAAAGTCTATATGAAAATTGGGTTTCTCAATCAGTCACTGGGTTATGAAAGACACTGATAAGATTAAGGATGTTGTTGATTGAGATATCTCCTTGATAAAGCTATCTCTCCCCTGTTGACGCATAAGAATAAATTGTGGAGAAAACTATTTTAAGATATAGTCTCATATTCCGTATATCCTGTTTCGGCATAGGAAGGCTCTTACGGGTTTAAAGGTAAAGGGCAGTTTGGGTATTAACCATTGAATATTGGTAAAGGTGCAATATCTCATTTATACAAAACCCTACTCACCTTTCTATAATACGTTCTTTTAAAGTCGAGGCGTTGTCCCGCTCTCGAGTCCCCCGCTCTTCCTCTAAGTAAGCCAGCAATCTTGCTTCTCCAACCCTCCATCTTCTCATCCTACACATCTCTTCTTCTCGCGTCTTCCGTCTCTCTTCATCGTCTCCATCATGTCTTCTCCGTCAGCCACGGATGAGGGAAAGAAGACTGGCTCAGAAGAGTGACAGCCGCCACCTCCACAGGTCCAGAAGATTGAGGTTACTCGCTGGTTTGAGCGGAGACCAAAGGAAGCACAGTCAAAGGAAGTCACTTCTGAGTCGGTTCAGGAGGAATCGCTCAATAGAAAGAGAAAGGAAATGGAAGAACATCCGAAGGATACCTCAGTAGAGCAGCGGCCGTCCGAGTCACCCAGAGAGGTATCTCAACAAAAGAAACAAAAAGGGAAAGAGAAGGTAGAAAGGACTCTCTCCAAATGGCACAAGAAGGCTGGTTCAGAAGTCGACAGGTATGTTTCTGATGAAGAAGGAGCTTCTGCTAAACATTCGGAAGGTGATGTGTCTCTTACTTAGGTTGAAGTGGTCCTGGAAATAGGAAAGGTCATGCTCCCACGTTACATAGATTTTAATGATGAACCCATGATTCTAGAATTTCCTGAAGTGTTAGAAATTTTTAAATTTCAGAAATGGAAGAAATTCTTAAGTAAGCATAGGATTTATTATCCTAAGTTGGTTTCTGAGTTTTACCATAACTTGAAATGTATCTCTGAAAAGACAAGGGTTCAGTCCATGGTTAGAGGAGTAAAGATTGACCTATCCAGGCATTTTCTACATAAAGTCTTTCATACTCCAAAGGGAGGTGAAGTGGAAGGTGAATTCAATATAGATCTACATGAGGCCTACTCCCTCATTTCAGAGAAGCCCAGAGATCCCAGAGACCCAAAGAAGCAGACATATCTCTCCCAGTTTAATGCATGCAAGTTTTCCCTTCCGGGGAGATTAATTCATCACATTCTTACAACTATGATAACTCCACAAGTCGGAAGTAGAGGGAGAGTAACAGATTCACAGAGATTTATTCTCTTCTGCCTACTCAAAGGCATAAAGATATGTCTTCCAGCCATAATCCTTCAGACAATGAGCACTTTCAAGGAGTCCAACAGAAATTTACCCTATGCTGCTCATCTGACAGTAATTTTCAAAAAGATGAAAATTCCACTGGAAGGGGAATCATCAAAGGACATTCCCAAGGCGAACATCTATAATTTGGATTTTGTCAACAAGTACTTCAGGCCAAAGTCACCCAAAGGCAGTGAAATGAAAGATGCCATTGAAGAAAGTAAAAAGCTTCAGGTCAGTCATGAAAGGGATCTCACAGAGTCAGATGATCAAGACTTGGCTCCTTTGAAGAAGAGGAAGAAAACACATAAAAGAAGTAAATCAATTGCAGTACAACAAGAGGAGACCACTGCTGAACCTGCTCAGAAGAATCTCAAAGATCTTTTATTGCATCAAGAAGTTCATGAGCTGAATCTAATAGATGCTCAACAGACATAGCAGTTGGATCAAAACATTAGTCAGCTATTTGATAATTTTGGGGTACAATTTGAACTGGAACAACATGAAGTCCAACAGGGACAAGAGGCAGATGAAGAAGAGGACAGAAATGAAATTCCTGAAGAAGATGAAAGAGCTGAAGTCTCTCAAGAAAAGGAAAGTGAAAAAGAGTCTCTTACTGATATGATCACTCAGATAATGAAAGAAACTGCTGAAGAGATCTTCGAAGAAATTACTGAGTTTGTGGTAAATGAAGAGGAGCATGTACCACAAGGAGCCCAAGTATCTGTTGAAGAAGCTCCAGAGACAGCTGAAGAAGAAGTACAAGACTATTTTATGGGACCTGCTCCTGAATATGGTCCACATCATGGAGAGATGATTAGTCTTGGTACATCACCTACTCCACTTCCTGAACAGCATAATGCATACTTCATTGAGCTGCCAGATTCTAGTGCTCCCACCTCTAGTACACATGGAACAAATGCCGAACCCAATCTCGCTCAGATGTTGTCCAACCTGACAGAGATTGTGCTAAATCAGAATGATTTGATGAACAAGCAGTTCTTGTTTCAGACTGTTCAAATTGACAGAATAGAGGGCCGACTGAAACATTTGGAAATAGTTGTAAAACGCCAAGGAATAGATTTTTTAACTGCTAAAAGGAGAACAGACGAAGCTGTACGAGAATGGGTATCAGCAATCGAATTGGTGACATGGTAAGTAAAAGTCAAGATACTCAAATCTCCATAGTTACCAATATGGGTAAAATCCTCAATCATACATTTGATCTGAAGATTGAGTTTGAATTATTAAAGGGCACATTAACCAAAATTACAGCCACTCAGCCAGAATTCATCACAAAGTTTCAAGTTATTCAGTCTAATCTGTAGACACTGTCAGAGACTGTGCAATAATTTTTTACCAAACGGGAATCGGTCAGTTCTCTAGTGGAAAGGCTGGGGAACACTGTGCAACAAAAGCTTGACAGACTGGCAGACTCCATTAGAGATCTTCAGACTTCTCTGATGAACAGACTTTCTACCCATGGTTCAAGTTCAGTATATCCTCCTAGAGACAGGGGGAGCTATCGAGGTTATTAGCTACTATCATTTCTCCAAATTTTGATAATGACAAAGGGGGAGAATGAATGTGAATGTGTATAGGACAGACAGTTTTATTTTGGACAGAAAACGTTACAGTTTTTGTTTACTGATGGTCTTGCGTGATAGACCGTTTGAAAGAGATTTTTCATTCAAACACAACTTTGTATCTTTTTCATTCAAAAACTCGGTTATGAATGTTAGCAAATTAATCTTACATGACTTATCGTTGTCATTATCAAAAAGGGAGAGATTGTTGGAACCCTGGTTTTGATAATGACAATCTGAGTCATGTGAGATTAAAATAAATAAAAGTTTTTGCATTTAATCTTACATCCATGGATCAATGCATTGTTTCATCCTTCAGTATATATATATAGTTAGTGCAGTGCTTCACAAGTTTGTACAATCGTAGCTAGTATGCGTGGTTAAATTCTTGTATCAGATGCTTCATGCGTACACCAAGTCTGCACATGGTTGCCTTGATAACTCAGCATGTCTATACATGTCAGTACACTCGTCTGCTACATGCATACATCGTTTCGATTCATGTTTACACATAGTCAATGCAGTGTCTTGCCTCATGCATACACCAAGTCAGGGCATTCTTGTGCTTCATGCATATACATAGTTAGTACACTCGCTTGCTACATGCACATGTGCATCTTTCACTTTAAAGTATGTACATTCCTTTTGATTCCATGAATACACAAAGTATGTACATTCTTCAGAAGTATTTGCAGCGAAGTCTATACAGCCCGTGTTCTTCATACATACACATAGTCGATGTATCTTTTGCCCATGCACAGGTTAAGTCTGAACAGAGTTTTGTTGCATCGTGTGCCTCATGTATTTCCAAAGTCTGTACACTCTCTGGTGGCAAGTCTATACATCATCCTGTCCCATGCACATAAAGTCTGCACATCGTTTGTACATCGCACACAAAGTATGTACACTCGTTGGTGGCATGTTTGTGCATTCATCTTTAATGTGCATACTTTCCCATATGAATACTACGTTACACACCATCAAGTCTGTACATGATCAGTTCAACTTTCGAACTAACTCAATACGTCCTTCTCTGTTATTTCAGATTAATTCAAGATGGCAACAAGTCTGATCTGACAGGATTTTTGTTTCGATGAGTCTAAGAAGGGCACGTGACTCAAAAATGAAAGATGTGCCAAGTTCGTGACACGTGTTAAGCAGCAAGCTGAGATGGTGCCACGTGGTCTAGACGCTAATGCTGGAACCCATGAAAAACACACGCTCACTTGTCTTCTGGAGATATATAAGAAACGAAGAAGAAGAAGAAAAAGAGTGATCGTGAGCAGAGTGATCGAAGCAGGGGAACTTATCTGAAAGAGAAGAAGATAGAGAGAGAGCCTGCACGATCCAGAAGAAGAGAAAAAGAAAGATAAAGAAAGAGTAGCAGAGAAGAAAAGAAACGAAGAAGAAGAAGAGAGATAGAGAGAGAGATAGAGAGTCAGAGGAGAAGAAGAGAAGCTTCATCTGAAGATCTGTCACTACTGGAATCTGGATCATATCCAATCCAGTCAGCTCCATGGGAGCCACATTTGTGCTATCATCGTATACAGCTTTCTGTCGCTGTGTTTTACCATATTTTGTTTTCTTTTGAACCTTTATTCAAGCTGTTAGTCAGCAGAGCTAAGCTGTATTGCTCAGCGTTGCTGAGGAGGATTCCTCTGGACAGCAAGCTGTGTTGCTCAGCAGGCGAGGTGGATACCTCGGACAGTAAGCTGTGTTGCTCAGCGGGTGAGGTGGATACCTCGGACAGCAAGCTGTGATGCTCAACTGTTTGTAGGCAAGCTGTGAGGCCCAGCCGTTCAAGCTGTGAGTCAGCGGGAAGCCACACTCAGGTTGAGTGTGGGGTGGACGTAGATCTCTAGATAGAGATCGAACCACCTAAAAATCTTGTGCGTGCAGTGGTTTGTCTGATGCCTTTATCTTCACTAGATGCATGGGTAGGTGTGCTCTATGTGTTTGATCTTCAGTCCATTAGATGATTTGATCGATTGGGTTAATAGGTAGTGTTCCTCAATCAGTCAGAGGTAGTTCATTAAAAAATTAATTGTTGGGCAAGTTTTGTAGATGATCCATTCACCCCCCCTTTGGATCTACTTCCGTGTGTCACCTGCCACAATAGGCTTAGCCCATTGAATTGGGCCCAATAGCCTATCAAATCAACTATATGACAACTAACTTAGCAAAATGACTTACTAACCTAGGTACAAGACTCAAACAAAGGAAAAATTACATAGTTTATGACTCAAATAAAATATAAAAATTACATGGCTAGACTCTAAAACACATGACGAACATACTGGCGCATGCCGACGAACAATCCGAGCCTCGAAAAAAATGTGGAGGGGCAAGGGATGCCCCCATCATGCCCCCGGGGTGGGGAGAACTCGACCCCGTCGAGTATGGATCCACCGGGAAGTGGTGCACCAAGGCAGCTTTGGGCGAATCACGATCTCCTCACTTGACTCGTGTCCAAGGCCGAGGGATGACGCTTCAGCTTCTCAGAGTGGTATGGACACACCCTCATGCTGGTGATGATACCTTGCTTGCCTAGTATTGTCTCCGCATGCACACGTCGGGCTCTAAGGCTGATTTGGGGTGGCTCTCCGGAGGTGTCCCTCTCAAAGGAAGGTATAGGCTCAAGGCACTCACTAGGATCCACCGCAGTGCCCATATAGGGTGCCGGCTCCACCACGTGAGAAGGGTGAATCCCAAAACCCATCGATAAGTCCAACCCGTAAGCCGGGCTGCCAAAGCCACTCGTAACTTGGCAAGGTCCAAGTCCTCGTGCCGTCAAGTTGGAGGTGACCCTTGTTGTGCCCCTGTGGTTTTGATGATGGTTTTGATGATTGGTTTTTGATGTGAGTTAATCACTATGAGTCATCCCGCTGTGTGAGTCATAATGCTGTTATTCAGTTATTTTCTGATCATAACTCAGTCTATCAAATGTTCAGTCATCTTGCTGCTCAGTTTAGTTTAACATTTTTGATGTTCAGTCATGTTAACTGATGCATAAAGCATTCATTGCTACACTCTGCTTAGTTAGTATGAACAGTAGTGGGTCGACCCACTCTTGCTGTTGCGTCGACCCATCAGAACACATCATCAGTTGAACGTAAAGTGTATACGTTGCAGCGTCAACTCATTGGGCTGCAGCGTCAACTCAGCAAGTATGCACATCGCCTTCAGGCCTTCAAGTCTATACACTCTATACTCATTCAAGTCTGTTCAGCCGTTTGCATTTCATGAAGTCTGTACACTTCATTGCCTTCTGCAAGCATTCTTCATGTATGTACAGCGCAAAGTCTACACATTGGCTTAGGGTCGTCAAGTCTATACATTGTCTGATCATTCATCTTCAAGTCTATACAACGTTGCCCAGTTTCTTCATGTCTATACATTACATCATTATCTTCAGCTCAAGCGTTCAAAGCCAAGTCTATACAACGCTAAGTCAATACATTGAACTGTTCTCCAAAGTCTGCACATTGATCTTCACACCTGAAGTATGTACATCCACAGTTAAACTTGAAGTCTGCACACTGGTCTTCAAATCTAAATCTGTACATTGGCTTCGTATCTGCATGTCTGTACACTGGACTTCGTTTCACCAACTCTATACATCCGATTGATGTTGCAGTGTTCATCAAGTCTATACATCGGTTTGATTCAAAGTCTGTACACTGCTTCACTTCGTCAAAGTCCATACATTGGACTGTAGCATCTGAAGTCTGTACAGTGTCCATTGTCTAGAGTTCTTGAAGTATATACATTGGACTGCTTCTTTCGAAGTATATACACTACAATGTACATACGTAGATCTTATGGCTTCATTCTTGTTGCTGAAGGGAACAGGGTCGACGTCGGGAGCTTAAAGCGTCCACGCATCAGTTGACGAAGCCTTCACGATATCTTCCACTGCGTCAACACCACAATGGAGCAGCGTCGACGCAGCAGTTACAAAGGGAGAGCCAATGGCTTACTGGATTACTCTAGTGCGTCAACGCGTTCATCAAGTGGCGTCGACGCAGCAGGTTGATGGATCGACAAGGTGACCATAGGGTGGACGCAGTTGCACAATGCGTCAACGCACTCCACACTAAATGTAAGAGGGCTGAAGCCATCTAAGTTCAGGTGCTGGAACACCAATGCGTCAACGCAGCATGCTGAGAGCGTCGACACAGCACGTCTATCTGTTGAAGACTTGATCACTAGATCACCGATGCGTCAACGCAGCTGGCTGATGGAGTCAACGCAGCAGACTTGAGCTTTGCTGGTCGAATGTCTTTGAAGGCTGCGTCAACCCTTTGGAGCAAGTGTGTTGACGCCACCTCAACTCCAGTTGCTGAGCGTACTAATGAAAGGGCACGTGATCCGAGGTGCCTGGCTCGTGACCAGGATGCTGCCACGTGGTCCAAATTTCTAGGGCAGGAAATGTGGAAGCCACATGCGCCCAGTGTGCCTGCTGCTGCTATATATATACAAGACTTCTTCCACAGAAGAAGATGATCGAAGCCAGAGAGCAGAAGCTGAGAGAAAAAAAAAGGGGGAAAAAGAAGAGAGAGCTTCCATGATCCAGCAGAAGAAAAGAAAAAGAGAAAGAGAGAAAAGGAGAACAGGGATCGAGAGAAGAGGAGAAGTGCAGCAGAGAAGAAAGAGAAAGAGAGAGAGTGAAGAAAGAGAGTGAGATCGAGGGAGGTCTGTTCCTACTGGACCGTGGATCAGATCCAGGCCAGTCAGCTCCATTGAGAGCCACATTGTGCATTTCATTTTTCAGTTTTCTATACTGAAGTTATTTTCATTTCGTGTTTTTGTTTTTCCTTTTTCATTTGGTTATCCTTGTTCTTCCGATCCTCTGGACTGAGGTCGGGTTCCTCCTGGTGGGTCAGGAGAAGGGAGATCTGATCTCCGGTTTGCAAGCAGCAGGGGGGCTGCTTGTGGGTTCCCTCCGGGCTAGGAGGATGAGAGGCTAGGCCTCTAATGGTTTGCTGGTAGCAGAGTGCTACTAGCTGGTTCACTGGTAGCGGGGCTGCTACTAGTGGGGTTCCCTCTTGGTATAGAGGAAGAGAGACGTAAGTCTCTGGTTTCTAGTGACCGTGGGTTGCTGGAGGTTCCCTCCATGTAGGAGGAAGAGGGGAGGTTGTTCCCCTGGGTAAGCTGTGTATCAGCGTCTGTTGGCAAGCTGTGTTGCCCAGCTGTTAGTGAAGCCACACTCGGGTTGAGTGTGGGGTGGATGTAGGTCTGCAGGACCGAACCACCTAAAAAACCTCTCTTGCATTGTGGTTTGATTGCTTATGGTTTGCTTCCGCTAGATGTTTGCATAGGGGCGCTCCAAGTGTTTGATCACAGATTCATTAGATGATTTGATCAGATTTTGTTCTAAGTGGTTAATCTGTTGAGTGAGCGAAATTCTAATTGAGCGAAAGTGTATATTGGGTGAAAGTTTTTATAGGCTATATTCATTCACCCCCCCCTCTGAATACTTGCACCGAACCTAACAATTGGTATCAGAGCGGTGTCTGCATACAAGGTCCAGCGACCTGCAGATTCGATCTTGCAGTCTTAGGTGCTAATTTGTTTTTAGTGCATAAATATTCCTGTTGTTTTGAATTTACTCGCTATTTGTTTTCAATGGCTCTTCCACCCGTCTTTAGTGGTTCTGATTTCAGTCAGTGGTACACTGCTTTACATGTTTATGTTAATTCTGCTAAACCTGATCTGTGGAAATTAATTTCACAAGGTCCTCACACCTTACCAACGAAAGTGTCCAAATGGACCGACAGACACAGATCAAAGGATGGAGAAAATCAGAAAGCCTTTAACCTGATGAAAGCAGCTACTGACAGAGCCTTATGGTCTTGTCTTCATAATTTCAGCTCAACAAAGGACATCCTGGATAGGCTGAAGTAATTTCACAGGGTAAACGAGGACAGCTGCATGATGGCCAACAGAAGAAATCAAAGTGGCAGCGATCAAGGCAGCAATCAAACTGAAGAAGATGAAGATGATGAGGTAAATGTCTTCGAGAATTTTTCTCTAGAAGATTGGGATAATGCATATGCTGAATTATTTGAATCTCATGAACTGTTAAGAAAACAGTATAAAAAATTGAAGAAGGGTACTGGTTTAGATAGTTCAAGTTCTCCTTGTAGAAATTGTGCTGAACTAAAAAATGTTCATGATACTTGTATGTCTGATATTCAAATGTTGAAGAAATAAATTTCATTGCTGAAAATTGAGAATCAAGAGCATGTAAAAGAAAACTCTGAACTTGAGAAGAAGCTTAGCCAAACTTGTCATGAGTCTGTTCAGAGTAAGGATTTGCTGAAAGAAGTTAAATGTGTTAAATCTGATCTAAACAAGCTGAAATCTGAAAATGATTCTCTTAGAGAGTTCTCCAATAAAAATAATGAAAAATTTGAGAAACTTAAATAGGAGAACACATTGCTGACTAAAAAATTGAATGCTATAAAATCTGTAAACATAGAATTACAGAAAGATCTGGAGAAACAGCAAAAAGAATTAAAGGAATTTGAGACTGGAAGAAAATATGAAGTCAATTCAGAAGATCAACTTCTGATAAATGAATTAGTTCAGAATGACAAACTCAAGGAAGAAAATGAGAAGTTAAAAATGCTGAACTTCACTATGTCTGAAAGACTTCTTACTTTTGAAAGAGGAAAAAGTATTTGTGTTGAAGATACTGATAAACTGAGCAATCTGGAAAATGAAATTAAAAAATATAAAACTGCTAACAAGGTGTTAACTGAATGTGTGAATTGCAGTGAACAAGAGATTGCCAGTTATGAGCTACACATTTCCTCTCAAGAAACTGAAATTCAGGATTTAAAAAACTCCTTGTCTAAATTTGTTAGTGGGCAAGATAATCTGAACAAACTGCTGGGAGTAAAAGTCAATTTTCAGAAGGAGGGGTTAGGTTATAATCCTGTAAATAAAAAGAATTTTGAAAATAAAATTCATACATCTTTTGTTGCTAGCTCTACTTCTCACACTTCTCAGAAGTCAACTGTCTCTCAGTCCACTGTTCAGAGAACCCAAAAATAAACTATTTTCGTTAAATCTTCTGAACAGGAAAAGCCTTCTACTTCATCTCCAATTCAGTACAAGGCTAAGAAAATAGGATAAAAATCAGAAAAGAACTGTAAATCAGAAAATAAATGAAAAGGGTCATCAGTGCATGTTGATCACAGTCCTCACACACACTCACATGCATCTAAAAAAAAGATTATCTGTCATTACTGTCATAAATTTGGTCATTTGATGCATGAGTGTGAATTAAACGAACTGGATGATTTGAATGCTGAAATGATGAAAACTAGGAAATATCATGATAGAAAACCTGATGTTCATTCAAAGAAAAGTGAATGCTCTCATTGTGATAGATTATGTCACACCTTTGCTCAATGTTGGTTTGCTAATGGAAAGAAAAAACCACTCTCACATCATGCTAAATCTTATGCTAACCAACATGCTTTTAATATAAACAAAACTGCTTCTCTGAACCAGCATGTCAAATGTTTTAATTGTAACAAGCTTGGGCACAAGGCCACTGAATGTTGGGCAAGCTCTTTTAGAAGAAAGTTTCCTTTCTGCTCCCATTGTGGGAAGCATGGCCATGCAGTGAAGGACTGTTGGCATGTGCATGGTAGGAATAAAAATTTCAAAGAATTTGATAGGAACAAACTTGTCTTTAAAAGAATTCTTATTTGCTCAAATTGCAAAAGACCAGGCCACCAAGTTGCTGCTTGCAGGGTAGCTGGTCATGAAAAGAAAAAGTTTCATAATAATAACAGTTGCAGAAACCCTCATGCTCACTCTTATAATGCTCAAGTTCATGCTAGTATACATAAGAGGAACATGAAACCTGCTAGTTCATGCCACTATTGTGGGCTGTCTGGGCATTCAATGCATAACTATTTTATCATGAACTCTGGTGACTATTTGGCACAGAAAAAGATGCAGGCAGTCCCAAAAGGGGCTAATTACTATGCAAGACCCAAGACCACTTGGGTTCCTGCTAGTGAAAAATAGGAAGGTGCCTAGCAGGTGTGCCTTGGATGGAATAAAGGGGTAATAATCCAAGGCACTCAAGAATGAAAAACCCCATTCTCACACTTTTCAGGTAATCTCTCTGCATTTCCTATTTTGAAATTCTTACATATCTGCCATTTGTAGTTGTTTGATAATTGTTGAAATGCATAACCTCTGAAAATAAATTGCATTTCGAATTTTCTGGAAAAATCTGAACTGTTTATGAATATGGCTTGAAATTTGTCTATTGCATAGTTCATTGAAAATCTGTCCTTGCATTCTGAAAAATCTGATTAGCTGAAATTTGATCCATGCATGCTGCCCATGTTGAATTATCATGGTTGACCTCAATGGTATATAAATGGTAAGGTACCAAAAGGCAGGGAAGTCTGTCTGGAGGTTCTTACTATGTGTGAGGTGGTCTTTTAGACCAAGTGCTCCGCCTAGTACCATGGGTCATTTTGCTTGATAGGGCAGTCTGAATGTGCATGAATCAAAATCATATGTTCAGTGTCTCATGTCAAACATTGCATGTTTTCAGGGGGAGTTAATTGCATTTTCTTGCATAGCATTCAGTGTTGAGTCTTTGCATGCATGTAGTTAATTGCATTGCATTTCATGAAAAATGCCAAAAAGATTGTCTGAATGCATAGTGTCAGGGGGAGTCAATGCGTTGCATGCAAGTGGTCAAGTGCATACATCTCTGTCAGATTTCACTGCATGTTATCCGTGGAAATCCTGAAACTTACCAGACCTCCTGATATCTTGCTTGTTGTGCATAATCTTTTCCTCATTGCTTTTAAGTGACAAATCTTGATCATATTCAGAAAACACTGAGCTTCAAAATTCTCTTCTATCAATTTGTATCATTTGGCTTCAGATTTCTATTAGTCTTTCATGAAGATTTCAATGGGCTATCTCGATCATAAATCTGAAAACTTTTGAACTAGAAATCTTCTATTATACGTTTTTATGAATGACTGAAATAACTCATGTGGTTTAAGTTTAATGTATTCATGGAGTTTGACTTTAAAATCTCTTAAAAATATCTGAAGCATGTTTTAATAAACCTTAACCATCTGTTTCATGCTGTGTCTTGTAAAATCTTCTGAAATCTGCATTATTGAATACATGACTTTATTTGGTTAAGTACATGAGATTAATATTGACTTGAAGCAAAGGAATTTGTCTGAATTGTCTAAAGGGTAATTGTTGTCAGAGCAATGATTTTGATCACTGAGAAACCATGTCCAAAGGACTCTGTCATGAGGTGTCTTAGTCAACTCTGTAGAATAAAATTCATTGAAAATTCAGGCAGAGCAATGGCATGCACACTGAGAAATACAACTCACTCATTAAGAAATGATTTGCAGTGTGTCATGATGTGTAAATGCTATCTCTGTTCATATAAAGCATGAAGGTTAGTCACACGAAGTGCTTAGGGATATTGGCCTCTGATCAAGGTATATCCTCTAGTTACAAGGTGTGCACTGAACTAGAGTGCTCGTAAAAATTTGTAGCATGGAAATTGTTGAACGAATTGAAATATCTGAATATTGATGCTAAAATCAAATTGCTACAACCCTAGACAAAATCATATGACTTCATAATTGCTTGATTTCAATACTGATGCATCTAATTCCGAAAGAAGTCAATAATTTTGATTGTGTAAGAGAAAGGGAGATTAATCAAGATAAATATGAGGGCTTGGTTCATTTTTTATTAAACCATGGTTTTAGATATCAATACAGAATTTTTATTGATAAACTCTGCATACATCATGTTTAAACCATGCTGTTCAAAAAGCTCATTCATAAGCCCTTATAATGGAAGACTTTGAAAACTTATGTTTTAGATTTATGAGATTGATATCTCTCGGAAAATCTGAGTGAATTCTCTGAGATTGGAGCTTCTTTAAAAATCTGGTAATTGAACCTCTTCTGCTCATTGACCTGAACTTCTCCTTGTTTGCCCCTGTGGTCTCCTTCTCATTCATTTCTAAGGTTCCATTTATTGAGGGGGAGCCTCCTTGTCATATGCATCATGCTGCACAGAAGGAGAAGAATTGTGCCCTGACATTCATATTTCTGGTATCTGCATCTACATTCATACCCCTTCCCATGGTTTATTTTGATTATACCAAAGGGGGAGATTGTTTGCCAAAGAGGGAGTATATCATTCAATCAGTGCATGCAGGTTCTTTTTGATCATCACTAACTAATGACTTTTTGCTGAACTCTTAAAGGGGGAGAAATTGACTATTTTTATACATGCTTTAATTTCTCAAATTATTTTCTTTTTGATGAAGTCAAAGGGGGAGAATAATTTGAGTCATCAGAATGCCTCACATCATTAGAATGACTCAATGTGTTGAGAGTGTTGCCATCATCAAAAAGGGGGAGATTGTTGTGCCCCTATGGTTTTGATGATGGTTTTGATGATTGGTTTTTGATGTGAGTTAATCACTGTGAGTCATCCCGCTGTGTGAGTCATCATGCTGTTATTCAGTTATTTTTTGATCATAACTCAGTCTATCAAATGTTCAGTCATCTTGCTGCTCAGTTTAGTTTAACATTTTTGATGTTTAGTCATGTTAACTGATGCATAAAGCATTCATTGCTACACTCTGCTTAGTTAGTATGAACAGTAGTGGGTCGACCCACTCTTGCTGTTGCGTCGACCCATCAGAACACATCATCAGTTGAACGTAAAGTGTATACGTTAGAGCGTCAACTCATTGGGCTGCAGCGTCAACTCAGCAAGTATGCGCATCGCCTTCAGGCCTTCAAGTCTATACACTCTATACTCATTCAAGTCTGTTCAGCCGTTTGCATTTCATGAAGTCTGTACACTTCATCGCCTTCTGCAAGCATTCTTCATGTATGTACAGTGCAAAGTCTACACATTGGCTCAAGGTCGTCAAGTCTATACATTGTCTGATCATTCATCTTCAAGTCTATACAACGTTGCCCAGTTTCTTCATGTCTATACATTACATCATTATCTTCAGCTCAAGCGTTCAAAGCCAAGTCTATATAACGCTAAGTCAATACATTGAACTGTTCTCCAAAGTCTGCACAATGATCTTCACACCTGAAGTCTGTACATCCACAGTTAAACTTGAAGTCTGAACACTGGTCTTCAAATCCAAATATGTACATTGGCTTCGTATCTGCATGTCTGTACACTGGACTTCATTTCACCAACACTATACATCCGATTGATGTTGCAGTGTTCATCAAGTCTATACATCGGTTTGATTCAAAGTCTGTACACTGCTTCACTTCGTCAAAGTCCATACATTGGACTGTAGCATCTGAAGTCTGTACAGTGTCCGTTGTCTAGAGTTCTTGAAGTATATACATTGGACTGCTTCTTTCAAAGTATATACACTACAATGTACATACTTAGATCTTATGACTTCATTCTTGTTGCTGAAGAGAACAGGGTCGACGCTGGGAGCTTAAAGCGTCCACGCATCAGTTGACGAAGCCTTCACGATATCTTCCACTGCGTCAACGCCACAATGGAGCAGCGTCGACGCAGCAGTTACAAAGGGAGAGCCAATGGCTTACTAGATTACTCTGGTGCGTCAACGCCTTCATCAAGTGGCGTCGACGCAGCAGGTTGATGGATCGACAAGGTGACCAGAGGGTGGACGCAGTTGCACAATGCGTCAACGCACTCCACACTAAACGTAAGAGGGCTGAAGCCATCTAAGTTCAGGTGCTGGAACACCAATGCGTCAACGCAGCATGTTGAGAGCGTCGACGCAGCACGTCTATCTGTTGAAGACTTGATCACTGGATCACCGATGCGTCAACGCAGCAGGCTGATGGAGTCAACGCAGCAGACTTGAGCTTTGCTGGTCGAATGTCTTTGAAGGCTGCGTCAACCCTTTGGAGCAAGTGTGTTGACACCACCTCAACTCCAGTTGCTGAGCGTACTAATGAAAGGGCACGTGATCTGAGGTGCCTGGCTCGTGACCAGGATGCTGCCACGTGGTCCGAATTTCTAGGGCAGGAAATGTGGAAGCCACACGCGCCCAGTGTGCCTGCTGCTGCTATATATATACAAGACTTCTTCCACAGAAGAAGATGATCGAAGCCAGACAGCAGAAGCTGAGAGAAAAAAAAAGGGGGGAAAAGAAGAGAGAGCTTCCACGATCCAGTAGAAGAAAAGAAAAAGAGAAAGAGAGAAAAGGAGAACAGAGATCGAGAGAAGAGGAGAAGTGCAGCAGAGAAGAAAGAGAAAGAGAGAGAGTGAAGAAAGAGAGTGAGATCGAGGGAGGTCTGTTCCTACTGGACCGTGGATCAGATCCAGGCCAGTCAGCTCCGTTGAGAGCCACATTGTGCATTTCATTTTTCAATTTTCTGTTTGCTGAAGTTATTTTCATTTCGTGTTTTTGTTTTTCCTTTTTCATTTGGTTATCCTTGTTCTTCCGATCCTCTGGACTGAGGTCGGGTTCCACATGGTGGGTCAGGAGAAGGGAGATCTGATCTCCGGTTTGCAAGCAGCAGGGGGGCTGCTTGTGGGTTCCCTCCGGGCTAGGAGGAAGAGAGGCTAGGCCTCTGATGGTTTGCTGGTAGCAGAGTGCTACTGGCTGGTTCACTGGTAGCGGGGCTGCTACTAGTGGGGTTCCCTCTTGGTATAGAGGAAGAGAGATGTAAGTATCTGGTTTCTAGTGATCGTGGGTTGCTGGAGGTTCCCTCCGTGTAGGAGGAAGAGGGGAGGTTGTTCCCCTAGGTAAGCTGTGTATCAGCATCTGTTGGCAAGCTGTGTTGCCCAGCTGTTAGTGAAGCCACACTCGGGTTGAGTGTGGGGTGGATGTAGGTCTGCAGGACCGAACCACCTAAAAAACCCCTCTTACATTGTGGTTTGATTGCTTATGGTTTGCTTCCGCTAGATGTTTGCATATGGGTGCTCAAGTGTTTGATTACAGATTCATTAGATGATTTGATCAGATTTTGTTCTAAGTGGTTAATCTGTTGAGTGAGCGAAATTCTAATTGAGCGAAAGTGTATATTGGGTGAAAGTTTTATAGGCTATATTCATTCACCCCCCCTATGAATACTTGCACCGAACCTAACAACCCTAGGGTAGAGCCACTCCAAAGTCATCATCAAGAGACTGCCTACTTGGAAATCCAAGTGGCGCTCACGAGCCTTTGTTCGCTCTTCATGAATCTCACCGCTCGTTGCTTGATGCTTGCTTGATTGTCTGTGTCGTGTACTACGATGCAATGTGGGAGTGAAATGTATGGTTTGCAAAGGTGGACCTGGGAGACCATATGTAGACCTATCATGCATTGATGCGATAAAGACTTTCATGGACTCAGGGGGGTCGGGACACCCATAGGTGGATCTATCGTGCATTGGGGTGGCAAATGCCGGGGGACCCAGACATCCATGAATGCTCCTAACATGTGTAAGACCAATGATGAATGAGGGAGGGCCGTTACACCCAAATATGGACTAATCATGCTTCCTACCTGACATGTGGGAGACATGAATGAAAGGACCCGACTTACTAATCATGCTAAGTGTTGTGAGATGCCAAGACCTATGTAGTCCTATGCCAAAGATGACTCCCATGTACGGGGTTTTGGGATGACCTTTGAGCTTCCACTCAAAAGGGTCGAAGGGGTCTAGGAAGGTGGAGTGGGGCACTTCCTCAATCCCTAGGCGTATGTTGCCCAAGGCCATGGCTCCCATGATATAGCCTACATTTAGGAAGGGGTGGTCCTGTCCTACTATGGTTGGTGAGGGTAGGGAGTAGTGGGTGGTAAGTAAGGCAGGTGGATCACATGGGCAACTAGGCGCCCATAGGAAGGGGTCAAAGGGATCAATGACAAGTTTGTCCCCAGTAGGTTCCCACATCATAATTCTCTCACCGGGTAATGGGTCTTCTCCAAGAGTGACGGGAGATGGGGTGTTGGCTTTGAGGGGAAGGTTTGGCCGTCTACCTGAGATAAGGGGTTCCACTTCAAAGATTAGGTCAAGCTCATTGGGTGTAGGGAGGAATAGAAGAAGGTCGCTAGTGTAGCAACCAATTGTGCAAATTGAGGTGATAGACCCGACACATAGGTGTAGGAGGTCAAGGCTCCTAGGCCGGTTGGCCAATGTGGTCAACATTCTGGTCAACTCTATTTGCCATGCCAGGCCCTTAAGAAGATCCTTCAAAGTCTCCACTTGGTAGTATGATTGGATGGTGGTGCGATAGGAGATGAAGGGAACTATGGGGAGGTGTCGCTCCATGGGAAGGTAGACATGAGATGTGAGAGGGTGAACCGGTCTCTCCTTTAGCCATCCCACCAAGGACCCACTTATGATGATCTCACTCTCAATTAGAGGGGATAGCGTGGAGTGAAGTTCAAAGTGCGAGGCTTCTTCCTCAACTTGGGCGTGAGTTTCTTCCAAGGTGGGGAGTGGTTCCAGGTTGGCATCTATCCCCATGGGATCGGGCATATGGGTCGTGGTCTCCTCTACCAAGGGGGTGGGAAGGTCTTTTGGTGGTGGAGTGGTGATAGCTGACACATGGTGCACCCGTGGTGGTGGGCTAGGGTAGGATTGGATTGGGGTAGGGAGTGGTAGTAGTGGAGGTTTATGTTGAGGTTGGGTTGGGGTAGGAAGTGGGAGGTGGGTTGGGGGACGGGGTTTAGGTTGGGGTGGTGCCTTCTTCATTGGGGTAGATGGAGGGGCGGAGGGCGGGACCATTTGGGCTTGAGTGTTGAAGGTTAGGTGGTGGGGTGTGGGGGAGATGGCCGGGGTAGGATTCGTATGGAGAGGTGGGGTTTGGACCATTGGGGTGACCTTAGGTGGGCCAGGTTGAAGTGGAGGAGTGGTAGTGCTCCTTGGGCTATGACTACCCGGGTAGGAGGGGAAAACATATCTAGCCCTTAGTTGATCTTTCATGCCCCCCCATGTGGTGATCAGAGCTTCCCCTCTAATTATCCTTAACCCGACAATTTGCAACCAATGGGTTTGAGCCCGTTTGGTAAGTTGCATTTTGGCAACCCAGGCCTTTTCATCCTTGGACATGGGATACAAAGTGAAGTATTGGTCCATTGAAGTCTCCCAATCTAAATAGTCATTAGGATGGGTTCCATCAAAGTTGGGAGGTGGGGGAGGTGTGCTTCTATCGTTGGCCATTGGGGCGGGCCTATTTTCTCCTAGTAGATCGAGTCGACCCGATAGGTTATCAAGCCGCTCATTGGCATAGGTCAAGGCCCCCATGAGGTAGTTGATGTGACCATGGAGGTCATGAGCATTGGTGGTGGGTTTTCCTTGGGTTGGGACTCAAGGAGAGGGTTGCCGAGTATGATCGGTATGAGGTGACCATGCTAGGTGACATTGGTGAGGCACCGAGTGACTCTAAATGCATATGCACGCCCTAGGACCAACTTGTAGAGATAAGTTGTGAACTTGCTCTGATACCACTTGATGTGAAACGACCTAGGACCTAGATTGCAAGCAACGCAATAGACACGGCAATGTCACACAAGCGGACTCAGCCGCGTACGCACACATGTGCCCGTGGGCAACCCGGTGATGATGGAGAGGGTCCGGGGTGGGACCTTGACGCTCCGGGGGATTTGGCTAGCTTGAGGCTGAACCCCTAAGGGCCTGGGATGCCCAATTTCACGAGCGGTCAGCACGCCGAGGGCGTGGGTTATAGGGTCTCTCTCACAACTCGCTCCTCGGGGGTCACTCAATTTGATGGCAATTTAGGACCGGGCACTCTCTCACCGCCGACGGAGCAACCAAAAGTAATACTAAACTAAGCAATTAAATCCCAGCAATGAGAAGTGTTCAGGAGCTCACCTGATTGCCGTGAATACACCGATCCCGGCCAGAGACGGGGGCGAGCGGGGAGGCGTGGGTATGCACCCACACGCCGCGTCGGTGTAGCTTTGATCTGAAATTGAAAATGTTACACCACTACACCTCTCGCAGGAGGGGGATCTCTGGGCGGGGACTTATTGAATCACATCCAAAACTACCTCCACGTAGGGAGGGGCGGTCAGCCGGCCAGGCAGGGTGGGGACACTATGATAGAAACCAAGTTGCCGAGCTTCTCCGGTTCTGCCAACTTCAGGAATAGCTTGATAGGTTGTTGATGTCGGTGCTGCCATGGGCTCAGCAGAGCTCAGAATTAGTCAAAATAAGTGCTGAAACTTTTCAGACTAGCCCAGGATGTCACCTCAATTTCCTTGGAATGTCGTGATGATGTCACTGGCCGAGGCAGAGCCTGGAACAGGGCTGGTCGGCTCTGGTTATGGTTGCTCTCAGGGTGATGCTGCTGGAAGATGGGGGCGCCACGAACTGTCTCGTACTCTGTTGGAGGCGAGGTAGGTACCGTGGCGATCGTGGCTGAGTCTTCTTTCCGTCGGGACCAATGGCGTTGTCGACAGGTGTCGGAGCTGATCGTGAAAGCCCGAACAACAGGGATGTGTCGGCTCTGGCTTGGGAAAACTAACTTGATGCACTTGGAATGGAAAATTTGTAACTTTTGATTCTGATGTCCAAACTTAGCTCTGCTTCTTCGGGATGAAAGAGGAGTTGAAGGGGAAGATTTCAGTGAAAGAATCGCGCCAAAACTCAAATAGTAGCGGCCAGGGTTGAGGTTCCACTCAGGCTCAGGCTCTCTGACAGAGTAGCTTTGCACAGTCGGGGGAGATTGGATCCTATGGGCAGCAGGGATGTCGGATTGATGCAAGACCACCTCGGCTGCGAAGCTGACTTGACAAGGAATCTATCGGTATATGATATGCTACCAGGAGCCTCGTGATGACGACGTGACTGCCTCTGCAATCTCTGGGTGGTATGCTGCTTGCGAACCAGAACAGGACTGATTGTGGAGGGGATATGAAAGGTGGAGATGGGTGATGGTTTGGAATTGGGATGATGGCTGGTGGTTGTGGGAGCTGGAGGAAACGTAGATGGATGCTCTTGGGGAGGGAAATTTGAATTTTGGGGGCCTAGGGAGGAGTCATATCAGTCTTGGGAAGTGGAGGGGTGCATCGGGAAGGGAAATGGGTAGTTGGGGGTTGGATGGTGGAGCAAGGAGTGGTGGAGGTTCTCTTGGGGTTGGGGTGGAGTAAAGAGGGGTTGGAGGTAGTTGGGGAGGGTATTGAATGAGGGGAGGGGAGTTAGGAAGTAGGTGGGAGGGGAAAGAGAGAGAGAGGGGCGCAGCCCCCTTTGTTGAAAGAGAGATAATGAGAGAGAGAGGGGGGAGGAAGAGAGGGGAAATTGAGTGGAGAAGAAAAGGAGTGCTAGAATTTCTTCTTGCAATAATTCATTCCCAAAGTTACAAATGAGAGAGGGGAGGGGGCTTTTTATAGCCTCCATACTTTTCCTAGGACCAAAGTGACCCTGGAAAATTGACATATTGACCACACAGTCCAAGGAGGGGCGTCCCTGGGTCTAGCCCATTCAATTGGGCCCAATAGCCTATCAAACTAACCATATGACAACAAACTTTGCAAAATGACTTACTAACCTAGGTACAAGACTCAAACAAAGGAAAATCTACATAGTTTATGACTCAAATAAAATATAAAAATTACATGACTAGACTCTAAAACACATGATGAACACAATGGCGCATGCCGACGAACAATCCGAGCCTCGAAAAAAATGTGGAGGGGCAAGGGATGCCCCCATCAAAGACCGAGGCGCCCCAGAGGAAATCGACAACGCCCCTCGCGGGATCCACATGAACGTCGTCGCTGGAGGAGCTGCATCAGGAGGAGATAGTGGCCGAGGAAGGAAGCGTCGTGCTGAGCGGGCGAGCCGAGCCATCGAGCCTCCCAAGGCCCCGCCAAGTGAGCCCTGTTGGATTAAGTGGATGGTCAAACTAGAGGGGGAGGGGGTGAATAGGTTGACCCTTTGAAATCTTTTGCATTTGTAACAGACAACCTTGTCAGATTTCCTAGAGTTTTCTAATTTGAATTTTAAACTCTTTCTTACCTCTGGTCTTCTGTTGTTTCTAAATTTACCTTCCTTCCTTAGAAAATTCCTGAATTTCCTGGTGAGCATTGCTACCTCACCTGAGTCATCATCTAAGGTAGATGACTGACTGTCATCTGAACTCTCCTTACTGCTAAGACCAGCCTTCAAAGCAAGTGGCTTCTTCTTTTTCACATCCTCATCAGTTCTTTTGACATTCAGCTCGTAAGTCATCAGTGATCCAATAAGCTCATCAGGGGTAGTGGTAGGAAGGTTCCTAGATTCCTCAACAACAGTGGCCTTGGTGTGCCAAATTGGAGTTAGGAATCTAAGAATTTTCCTCACCAGTTCATAATCAGTGTAAACCTTTCCCAGACCTTTAAGACCATTCACTAATAGGGTTAGTCTAGCATACATTTCAGATATATTTTCCTCTGGCTTCATTCTAAAAGCTTCATATTCAGAAATTAACATATTAACTTTTGTCTCTCTTACCTCTGACGTACCTTCATAGATGACTTGAAGTCTGTCCCACATTTCCTTGGCACTGGCACATGAGGACACTCGTGAAAACTCCTTAGGATGCAATGAGCATTGCATGATGTTCATAGCTTGCCAATTGACGTTGGACTTCCGAATCTGCTCTTTCACCCACAGTTCTTCATCTCCTTCTAACTAATAGGGTCCCTTGCTCACGACTCTCCAAATCTCATGGTCCTGAGCTCTTAGAAATACCTGCATCCGATTTTTCCAGTAAGCATAGTTAGTGCCATCAAAGAAGGGTGGCCTATTCACTACATACCCTTCAGGCATGAGCCCCTTGTTTTCCATTCCACTAAATCTCTCTGGGTTGTGAGACCCTTGACAAGAGAGCCAAGCTCTGATACCACGTGTTGGATTAAGTGGATGGTCAAACTAGAGGGGGAGGGGGTGAATAGGTTGACCCTTTGAAATCTTTTGCAAAAAATCACAATCAACTTTTATGAACCAGAATACTATTTCAGAATTCAGTAAACAGACGGTGTGGAGAACGAACCTAATCAATCATATAGCATCACACAGATATAGCAAGAGACAGCAAACCACAAGAGAACACAGATTTTTATGGTGGTTCGGTCTCCCTGTGGAGACCTACGTCCACCCCTCACTAGATCAGTGAGGATCCCTGCTGAGCCTTACAGCTTTGCTAAACCGAGGAACAATCCCCTCGACAATGCTGACCACTACAGCTTGGTTGATAAGAGGAACATATCATCTTCACCAGATACCCGCTGACAAACAGCTTGAGGGCATACAAGCCCAGACCCCTTGACCCAAGCACACTCCGCTGGATCAAAACCCCTCCCTCTACTCAACAAGTACAAGGGAGAATTAAAGTAGTAAAGTTCAAACTGAAATGAAAAACAATAAACGAAATTACTTGAAAATGGAAGAAGGAGCCTCAGATGTATGATGGTGCTGATTCACAAATCTCGAACGTAGAGATCGGAGAGGAACGGCTTCATCGATCAGCTGGCCTTCTCCTTCTGGATGGTAAATAATCTTGCAATGATCAACTACCACTGGGCTTCCTCTGATCTTCAGTGGATGCAACAGCACGCACTCATCAAGCTGATGATGCCGACCTTCTTCTGCTTCTTCTGTAGAACTCTCCTATTCTTTTTGTTCGACTGCTACTCCTTCTTATTGTTCTATTTTCCCGCGCTCTACCTATTCACGTGAATATTCCTTTTTGTGGGTCCCAACCAGATTTTCTTGTTAGCCCAATGATTGTTGTCTTTGAGGCTTCTCAAATCGCGAGGGAAAGAGAGCACATGCTCTTTTAGATGACGTGGCATCTAACGCTACTTACGACTGGGGTCCACCCAATCATCTCTTGATGAAATTCATATGGCGTCAACTCATTGAGACCATGATGTTGACGCAGCCTTGAAATGCCCCACATGTCTTTGAGTATAAAGCTGGATGCGTTGACGCATGGGGTCACTGCGTCGACCCACTGAACTGACCCAGAGCGATCTTTATCTCAGAATGAACTGCTGCGTCGACGCTATCATGCTGTAGCGTTGACGCACCGGGGTATTTCTAGTGAACAATGATTCTGCCACTTGAACTGCTACGTCGACGCGGTTGAACTGTGGTGTTGACGCACTGATCTATGACAGTGATTTGATACTTCTACCTCTTGTACTGATGCGTAGACACAATTAGCATCCTGCGTTGGCGCTGTCCTTTTATTCAAATCGCTGCATGGATGCCGTGAGCATCTTGCGTAGACCCTGTTTCTTCCTTGCATTCAAGAATAAAGTATATACATGCGTTAATGAATTAAGGGTTAATTCATCAGTTCTGTTGAACTCAACACACACACATCTCATGGTTGTCATCATCAAAACCAGAGGCACAACAAGCCCCAGGTCATAGTCTTCTCCGACCAAGACCTGGATGGGCTGACCACCCCGCATGACAACGCCCTAGTCATATCGGCCACAATAAACCTTTGTGATGCGGAACGCTAGAAGAACTGGGACTCTATGTGAAGACGCGACTAAATGGACAACTAAGACCAACAACTTTGCGATGGATTGAACGGCGTAGACTCAACACCTAATGTTCCCAAGAGAGGGACTATGTCAACTAACAAGAATTCAAGCTCACAAGCGCCCCTATGAGGGAAGCGCACGGATCCGCACGGTTGACAAACCGGCAGGGTCTAGGGTGATTAGACTCCACACTCGCGACTCGGATGAGTCATGGGACGGTCACACTCTCTCACCACGGCAATGAATAAAGGAAATGAACTGGCTAAGAACCTACTACGCACACAAGCAGCCGCATCAATAGAAAATACTAAAAGAGCAAACTAACCAGGCAAAGAAGTGGACGCATACCTCCACGCTCGGGGCGTGGGGAAGAAGCCCGGCCAAGTCACACGATCCCCGGTACAATGCTGAATGAGTACAACCAAACACAGCCCACTCCTCGCAGGGAGGTAAAAGGCTACACAGCGGGACCCGGGGGTCGTGCAACGTGGGGTGACGGGTGTCGGATCGGTGAACCTCGTCTTACGCGAGCCGCCGCGAGTCGGTACGAACTGGGGCCAGCAGCAAGAGGGGCACGTCACGGAGGCGGAGGAAGGCGCCAATGTCCCTGGTAGCACGCTGTGGGGGATGGAAAGCCTCCTGGAAGACGAGGGAAGCCGACGACGCCGGCTGGAACCTCCGGAGTGGTCGCGAGCGGGGGGCAGGCTTCTAGCCGGCCTGCGCACCGTAGGAGAGCAGCTAGATGAAGACCCTGGCACGTGACCTTCTGCTCGTCCGTTGGTCACGAAACTCAGCGTAGGCGCTGGTAGGGGTGTCCCAGGGACACCGGTGAAGTGGCGACTGCAACGGAGTACCGAAGGCGATGTTGCGAATTTTGCAACAGGCCCTACACGTTCAGGTCTGTCCTCTGGCAGCAGGACCACAGGTCAAAGATTGGGCTTGAACCGGGTCCTCCGGATGGCAAATTGGGCGGGGTTTTCTCTGGTGGATAGGTGAGGGTCGTGGGATGACTGGGTACCAGTGGTGGGGTGGCACGTAGTGGAGGTTTTTGGCGTGAAAAGTGAAAACAGATGGGGTTCAGTTCTGCAGTCCAGTGCAGTCAGAACTGAGAGCTATGAAGGTGGATGAGATAAGTAGAGAAAGAGGGCTCAGACACTTGCAATAAAATTATAGGGAATGATTTTGGACGTGGTAAAGCAATTCTGAAAATCTCAGTTCATTTGAAGATGTATAGAGGAATGTTCCTTTGGAGGGGCTTTGTCACTATCGCGGCAGGACTGCACAGGAGCAGTCTGCGTGACCAAAATGGGTACAAATGGAAGTTTTCGCCCTGATGGAGATTTGAAGTGGGATTTTCAGGAGAGGTATGGGACATGTAGGGGAAGAGAAGTGAAGAAGGGGTCGATGTGATCAGAGGTCGGGAAGAGGGCTTCCCAACGTGATCTTTTAGGTTCTGGGTTACTACAGGTCTGCACAGAGACAACCTGCGCAAGGAAAAGGGCTATGAAGACAACTTTCGCTACTGGATGAATTTGGCTATGAGGTTTTCATGGGACGTGGGGGACATGGGGATGAAGAAAATCTTAGAAGGGTTCAATGGGGTTTGGGGATGAGAAAGGAGGGTGCCGACCTGATCTTCCGGACTCATTTCTGCAGGCAGACAACCAGATCTGGGCGCAGGACAGCAAGGGCCATCTCCTCCAAACTTGTTGCAAAACCTTGATCAATGGGACTCCCGGCTTGAGCAGAAGATGGGGAGGTCGCCTCCCACCTGTGGAGAATCCAAGAAACCTGTAATAGACCTTAGGAGTTGCTCCCAAGGGAAGAGGAAGAGAGGGAGGAGAGATAGAGGGTGTCACACCCTAGAGGGGAGGAAGAAGAAGGAAATGCTCTTGGTCAAAACTCATTTTTCATTCATTCATTCATCAAATCCCTCAAGAGGGGGAGTACATGATAATATATAGAGTTTGGACTCCACCTTCCCTCCTTAGAGTTTGAATTTGAATCCCTTTGAAATTTAAATTCTATGGGCTCCATCATTGCTCCTTGGAGTTTGGATTTGGAACCCATTTGAAATTTAAATTCTATGGGCTCCATCATTGCTCCTTGGAGTTTGGATTTGGAACCCATTTGAAATTTAAATTCTATGGGCTCCATCATTGCTCCTTGGAGTTTGGATTTGGAACCCATTTGAAATTTAAATTCTATGGGCTCCATCATTGCTCCTTGGAGTTTGTGTTTGACCCATTTGAAATTTAAATCCTATGGGCTCCATTCTCCCTCTTTGGAGTTTGAATTCGAACCCATTTGAAATTTGAAATCCCAAAATGATGCAAACCCAAATACATGCCAAAGACACACCTAAGACGTATACAATACAAAATATGACCAAGTACATACAAAATACAAATACCACCAAGTACGTATAAAATATAAATACGACCCAAATACGTACAAAATACAAATACGACCCAAATACGTATAAAATAAAAATACGACCCAAATACGTACAAAATACAAATACGTATAAAAATACGTACTAAAGTGTCAAAGCTCCGGGGCGGACTCCAGACTGTCCCCCAGCCACAATGAGGTCGGTGTCGACCGAGTCGTGCTGCGTGTCTGGTACCGACGACTCTCTGAGTCGAGCCGTATTCTTGCTCTGGTGTCCTCACCACTTTGTAACGTAGATAGGATTATAGTTGACAATGGAAGCGCCCCTGATGTATTGTCTTACGAGTGTTTCCTTAAGATGGGGTAGAATCCGTCTAAACTCCGCCCGATCCGAACCCCCCTTTGCAGGTTCAATGGTCAGGCCACTTATTCCGAGGGAGCCCTAAGCCTGCCAGTTACTCTCGACACCCCACCAAAAACTGTTACGGTTATGGTGGACTTCATAGTGATAAAAGATATGATAGCATACAACGCAATCTTCGGCCTGGGGATCCTCAGCCGAACGAAAGTAGTGCCCTCTACCTATCACCAAAAGATGAAGTTCTCCACTAAACATGGGGTGGGGGAAGTCCGGGGCAACCAGGCGATGGCCAGAAGGTGCTATAATATCTCGGTTGAAGCCACAAGGCCGGACGGGAAGAACAAGGGCCCCCGAGAAGTCGAGAAAAAACCCATAACATCCGAGCCTGGAGGCGAGTTGTTAATGATTTTCCTAAACGATGACCCGACCCTAGGAGTAAAGATTGGAGCCGACCTACCATATAAGGTTCAACAGCAATACAAAGAATTTCTTTCCGGGTACATCCGAGTCTTTGCATGATCTGATGATCAACTCCCCGGGATACCGGGGGAGACGGTAGTGCATAAACTCAACCTCGACCCGACCGTGAATCCCATACAACAACGCAGAAAGAAGCACGCGCCAGAGAAGCAGGCGATCATCAAGGAGCAAATCACCAAGGGGCAAAAGACTGGTCTTTTTAGATCAGTCCTGTACCCGACGTGGCTGGCTAACGTCGTCCTAGTGCCAAAAGCTTCAGAAAAGTGGCGAATGTCTGTGGACTTCACCAACTTGAACAAAGACATACCAAAGGACTACTATCCATTATCGAGCATCGACCAACTGGTTGATTCAACCTCGGGCAATGAGATACTCAGTTTCCTGGACGCCTATTCAGGCTACCACCAGATTAGAATGGATCCGGAGGACATCGAGAAGACCACCTTCATCACCGACTTCAGCGTATACTGCTACACCCAGATGCCTTTCGGGTTGAAGAACGTTGGAGCCACGTACCAGAGGCTGGTCAACCATATGTTCGAGGGATAGCTCGGCCGAAACATCGAGGCCTATGTTGATGACATGCTCGTCAAGACCCCCTAGGCCGAGGACCACTTCGCCGACCTAGCAGAGACCTTCGACACTCTCCTGAGGTACAATATGAAGCCCAACCCCACCAAGTGTGCCTTCGGAGTAAGGTCCGGGAAATTGCTGGGGTTCTTAGTCACCCAGCGGGGGATCGAGGCCAACCCCAACAAGGTCCAGGCCATCCTGTACATGCGCCCACCCACCTGCACCAAGGATGTTCAACGCCTTACCGGGCGCATTGCCGCGCTCAGCAGATTCCTGTCCCGTGCGGCTGAACGATGCCTACCCTTCTTCAAACTGTTGAGGGGCCCAAAATCGCATCTGCTACATTCGCATGGGACGAGGAATGCCAAAGAGCATTCGCCGAGCTTAAGGAGTTTCTGGCTTCCCCCCCGGGTGCTGTCCAAGCCTGTCCCAGGTGAAGCCTTACATCTCTACCTCTCGGCAACTCCATCCACAGTTAGCTCAGTCCTGGTCAGAAATGACTCGGGAGTCAAGAGACCGGTCTACTACACCAGCAAGGTGCTCAATGAGGCTTAAAGAAGGTACCCCGCAACCGAGAAACTCGTGCTAGCGTTGGCTACCTCGGCCAAGCGCCTTCGACCCTATTTCCAAGGGCACTCCATCATTTGTTGACTGGCGAACCACTGAAGAGGATCCTCACTCACCCTGAAGCCTCGGGACGCCTTGTCAAGTAGGCCATTATTCTCGGGGCCTACGATATATCGTATCGGCCTCGCTCGGCTATCAAAAGATAGGCGCTCACTGACTTCATCGCCGAGAGCACCATCCCGACCGAAGAAAAATCTCCGCCTTCGCCTGGGCCAACCTGAGAATTGTTCGTCGACGGATCTTCCAACTCGACTGGGAGCGACGCCGGGATCCTTCTGAAGTCCACCGAAGAAGCAAAGTTGCAATACGCCTTGAAGTTCAACTTCCAGGCATCCAACAATGCCTCCGAGTATGAAGCACTTATCTCGGAAGCCCGCATGGCCCGACGGTTGGGGGCTGAGCGAGTCAGAATTCACACTGACTCCTAATTGGTCGCTAGCTAGGTCAACGGTGATTACGAAGCTCAGGAAGCACCGATGGTCAAATACCTCCAGCTAGTCAGAACCGTGGCACAACAGTTCGAGAGTTTGGAGGTAGTCCGAATAGCTTGGGAGGAAAACTCCGGAGCGGACGCCCTCTCTCGGCTGGCCTCCTCTCTTGACCCCGAAGGTATTTGATCAGTCCTTCTCGAAGAGCTAGAGCGATCGAGCATTGATTCGGAGCTTATGGCTATTGACTCGGCCTCCCCAAGCGACTAGCGTACCTGTGGATGTCAAAAAATGTCGATGAGGATCATACGGCGTGCACGTCTCGACACTCGAGAGCAAGCCGAAGATGGAAATGCCGAATAAACCTCATGCCTCGCCCGATCAGGACAAGAACTCGCTTAGTGGTCCACTACCCGTTAAGGAAGCCCCCCCAGGTGGAAGATACGGCTACAACTCTCCAACCGGCCATGTCGAGAGCTGAATCAATGAAAAGTTGGGAACTCCGACAAAGCCTCGCCATGCACCGAAAGTCACACAAAGTCTGGGACCGAGCGCCAAAGGCTGCAAACGGAATATTATGGAGAACATACATTGCAACTAGAACATTCCAGGAATGCCAACATTCGAATAAATGGCTACGACTTCGAAAAGAATCCATTTGATGCTTAAAACGACACGCTCTAAACCGGCGCCCCTAAAACCGGCGCGCCCCATTTCCCATTTGCCCTTGCTGTTGCCTTAATACGGCGCGCTACCTTTGCTTGGCATACCCGACGCGCCTCTTGCAAAGCTCTAATCAGGCACGCACAACCCCGTGCCGTTTTACCTCCGAGGCGTCCCATCCTACATCTGATCCCCTGTTTTCGGGTGTAAACAGAAGGAACTTACCTGAAGTGGGTGAGCAACCTGCTCATGATTGACGTGCAACCGCCTGAGCCCCTCCAGCTCCCAGGAATGGAGGGCTTCGAGTTCCGCACCGAACGTCGCTTCTCCGTCGGTCACCATCGGCCAATCCCGTGGAGGCAACTTCCCTACTCTACTGCTTCCCCTATCCGCAAGCCACTCAAGATCTTTGAGCAGGAGAAGGTGAAGAAGAAAGAGAAGGGAGGACCGCTCCCATCCTTACTCTTTTAAAAGGGAGGCACACTCTACCAAAGAAAAGGATGAGTTCATTCGGCTGAGAGGCTGGTTCGCTCGGCTGAAGGCTGGCTGAGAGAAGAGAGGAAGGAGTCCCCGTGCCCCTGCGCCGGCAAGGTGAAGAAGAAGAGAGAGTGTGTGAGAGAAGAAAGGTGTGTTCGGAGGGGGGGAAACTTGTGCTCTTTCCCCCTCCCCCACCGATGTATTTTTCTATTTTCTCCGATGTATTTTCCCTCGCTCTGGGGTAGATCCCCTTCTGTATTTAACCTCTCTTCCTTCGTGGATGAACAAAATGAAAGAAAGGCTTTTGCACTACATGTTATTGTTTTTGTTTGTTAGCCTCTGCCTTCCCTCTCTCATCTTCTGCTCATCCAGGGTCCTTGAAGCCTTCCTCTCCATGGTATGGCCTTCTAAGGAACCCGTCGAAGGGATGCACAATCATAGCCTCTTACGGCGTACATCTGTCCCGCTTACGAGATCATCACCCGTGAGCTACTGGAGCTCTTGAAGGCTAGTCCTCGAGCCTCCACAAGCGCTTACGGGTTAACGGAGGCCTCACTCCGAGTTTTGAGGTTCACCCCGGAGCAATCCGTTTGGTGTTCCTCCTTTTTTCTCTGGCAAGACCTTAGTCCGGGGGAGATGCTGCCCAAATTTTTTCAGATGAAGAACACATAAGAATAGACGAACAAGCTAAGCTCTCTGGGAGTAAGAGCAGCGTCTGTTTGAAGCCCCAGAATCAACCTGAATCTCTGAGTTCTTGCATAATAAACTCTTCAAGTAAAACATCCAAATACACATATTCGTTCACCTCAACAAATGATCAGAAGCACTCTATTGATTTAAAGTGTCAACCGAACAAACAATCCATCCATTTGATCAATCTATAGGTTGAAGAAACGAGAAAAGAATCAAAGAGAATGAAAGAAAACTCATAATAGCTATCCCGGCGCACTCCTTAATCCGACGCTGGCTAATCCGGCGCGCTTCCCCCCCACGCCGGAATAGCATTACACTCAAAACCATCTTCAAACTCCTAAAATGAATAGTGTGCCCCCTTTAGCCTCAATCCGGCACGCCCTCCTGTTCTTGGCTAATCCGGCGCGCGCCCCCTTGTGCTCCCTTATCCGACGCGCCCCCTTATAATACCCATAACCGGCGCGCGCCCCTTGTGCTCCCTTATCCGCCCTCCCTTGTAATACCATAACCGACGCGCCCCCCTTTGTAATACCCACACCGGCGTGCCCCTCTTCTCTCTTGGCACCTCCCTTAGCCGACATGCTTGAAAAGAAAAGAATAATTAATCAAAATAAAAGGCTCTAAGCTAATGGATAAAATAAACGAAAGGAATATGAAGTCAATAATCAAAAGTTTCCTCCCCGCTATAATCAAAATTTTGTTCCGGGGGCTCCGCCCCCGGAAACCCCCGCAAGGGGGGCTGCCCCCTTGACCCCCTTGACTTGACCGGGCAGGTCGAACCCCTTGACCTGACAGCACAGGTTGATCCGCGTGCGAGGGCGCACGTTGGCGAGTTCGGGTTTCACATTTAACAACTCGCTTCCCCGGACTATGCATGAAGAGAAAAGTAATGATGCCCCGTGGTATTAGACGTGGACCTCGGAATCCATGACATGGTCATGATCCGTGCACCTCTTGGGTCGATAGTGCATCAGCTTGACCCACTTCTTCCGGGATCCGATCCCGCATCCGCATTAAACTTGCCGTACCTACGGCAGACATCCGTACGATTTTATCTTCATCTTTGACTCTACTAATGCGGACTTCCGTCCGAACACGAAATGGTCCGTGAGTGACCAACATATACGTATCTATGAACATTTTACGCCCCAACGTGGGTTTGTTTAAACGTGACCCAAGATCTTTGTTATCGCTGTATTACCATGAAATTCAGGCCGTAGGGCCCTTATTCCCGGCAATCAATCAAGGGTGTTCCCCCGTATGGGGGATGTAAATAACGCCGTGGCCTTTACGGCACGGCGAGTTTTGGTCTCGACACGAACTACACAATCGTCTGATTAGTCAGATTGAGCACATAATAAATCGTCACCTAGGTGACTAGCACGCCCTCGCACTTAATAAACCCAATAAACGAATAACCAACGATCTTCAATAAAAAGTGCATCCACAGTACCCCCTATCTATCATGGCTCCAAGACTCTCAGGAGCCTCCTGACCCTCGGGAAGCCCGACGATTGAAGTACCAAGCTCGGTGATTCGTCATTCTGGATGGCACTTTATATCGCAGATCCTTCTCCGGTCCCCTCCTGAAGTGCATCAGTACTGACGAAGCCAACCGAGCGATCCAAGAGGTTCACGAAGGCATGTGCGGAGCGCATCTAGGAGGAAGGTCGCTTGCCAGGATCTTGCTTCGGCAAGGTTACTGGTGGCCCACTCTGCAGCGCGATGGCTCGACCTACGTACAACAGTGTGACCGATGCCAGCAATTTGACCATTTGGTCCATCAGTCGGCGACGGAGCTGATCACCCTATCCGAGCCTTATCCTTTTGCTCGGTGGGGGATCGACATCCTTGGGCCGTTCCCTAAGGCTCAGGCCCAAAAGAAGTTCATCATCGTCGCCATCGACTACTTCACCAAGTGGATCGAGGCCGAAGCCACAGCTAGGATCACTGAGACAGTCGTTGCGCGATCAATGACACCCAAGAGGGGGGTGAATTGGGTGATAATAAATTTTATGAAAACATTTACCCTTTTTACAAAATATGTGATAAACAATAATTAGCAAATGAAAACTAATTAACCAATTCTCTCAAACTTTCCGTTCATACACGACCATACAATAAAAACAATCAAACCACACAAATAACACACAATGCACAGCGGTTTTTAAGGTGGTTCGGATGCAACGACGTCAATCCTACGTCCACCCCTCACCAAACCCGGTGAGGCTTCACTCGGGGATAAATCCCCAAATGAAGACGATGCTCCAACCACACACGCAGGACGACGCCTGCCCACACACACGGGGACGCGCCCCAAAACATACACACACACGGAGATGAAGTCTCCAACACGATCCAACAAGTGGATCAACAAGACACACACACGCTGCGACAAGTGCAGCACTCCGCACACACAAACACTAAGATCTGAATAAATCCACACACACACGCAGATCTAAGAAGACCTACGCACACACGAATCAAATACGACACACACACACACACGACCACGGATCCAACAACGATCCACACACACACACACACGAGTTTGCAGTTTATAAGAAACACAAATCTGAAACTATAAAGCACAAAACACCAATATGAATAAACCACAGTTTAGAAAGCTCCTGATTTAGGCTCCCCCTGAGTGTGTGGTCTGGATGTTCACGTTGATTCCTTCTTCACTTAAATAGCCTGAGACTCAGCTTGAATGGCCTTGTATTTGATGTAGATCTTCTTGCACGGAGTACTGTTCACGGCTACAGTACCCTTCCTTCTTCCTTGGACAAATCCTTGTATCTTCTTGATGCTTGTGAGCTTGTTCTCTTCCTTTGAGATTGCTGACTTCAAATGGAGCTAGAGGACCTTCAGATGATGCTTGAATGGCTCCTTCTTCCTTGTAGCATCCTTCTTCTTCTTCCCTTAGATCACCTTGAGTTGATGAAGAGGTATATGGATGTAGCTTTGAACCGTGATTGCTTCTACACCTTCTTGGAGGTAGATGGCTTCAGAAATACCTTGAATAGGTTGGAGATAGATGAAGAGCTTGCTGCACGAGGTACTGTTCACAGAGCTACAGTACCTCTTCTTCCTCCTTGGACAGCCTCCCCTTTGGATCTCTTGGATAATTAGGGTTACGACTCTAATAGGATGTTTTATAACCCTTGGAAGGTCTATGCACAAGCCTTAGACCAGATCCACAAATTCTAGAGGGTTTGGTGGCTTTCGGATTAAAAAATAGCAAGAGGAGATGCTTCTTTCGAGATGGACAAAAGTTAATATTTTTGGCTTATCGGGGCTGGCGGTCGACCTGTAGAGGCTGGCGGTCGACCGCTACTGAGAGAACTACTGGCCATTGGTTTCTGGGAATTCTGGTCGATCGCTACTGAGCTGGCGGTCGACCGCCACTGTGAATCATTGTAGGCGGTGAGCTGCTGGTAGGGGCGGTCAACCGCCCCTGAGCTGGCGGTCGACCGCCAGCTGGGCAGACCCCGGGTTTTCCCGGGTCGGTCCGTTAACCTCTTCAGCTCCGTCGCTTAAGTCCTTTAGCAGCCCGTTCATGTCTGTGGCATCACCCATCTATTTTGGATTGTACAGGAGTAGGGTGCTTATCCACATGTTTGGTTCACCAGGTGACTGCCATGTGTTTGATCCTGCAAGCAAGATAGTCAAGGTTAATACCATGCTTGTTCCTGTTGAAGAGGTTATGAAATCCCTTACCACTTGTAAAACCAACATATGCAAACCAAGGATCAAGACCATGTAACCGTTCCCATTTGCCATCTCAACCATACATAAATAACAAGAGCATGAGCAATCAATGACAAGTTTAGTTATCATCATTTAATCACACATTAAGTTTAGTTATCATCAAAACCATAACTTAACAATCATAACAATCATCAAAATCATAACTCAACAATCTCCCCCTTTTTGATAATGACAAACTTATTGATGATGACAAACTTAATGATAAGCTTATTAATGATGATACAACAGAGTGGATACAACAGAGTGGCACATATATTCGTCTCCCCCTGTCACACACAATCATCAATTTTTCTCCCCCTTTGACATAATCAAAAGGCGGGATAATCTAACTCTTTCTCCCACAATAGCAGTATCAAGCGAGCTGGAAGGAGCCAAATAAGGAAGAACAAGATTAACTCCCTTTGAAACAGCAATAGCCCATCATATCAAATCAGAAGAAGCAAGGGTAAATCATAGACGAGTAAAGCAATATGATGCTAATTAGAAGAAACCAATTGGTGATTATTCTCACAAATCAATATGATACCATCCAAAGTAAATATAGTCAAGTATGTATTGATACCAATTAAAGGTGGTGATTGGCCTCAAGGATATGAACCAGTGGAGGAAGATGTGCACAGGATGAGGTGTTCAACAGAAAATCATTCAAAATCTAGATCCCATGGTAGATTTTCACAACAAACAAGAGCAGGATGACATATCAAAAGGATTTTATTTGATTTCCAAATTTTTAAATTTTTATATTTTAGTTTGAAATGCATGAAATGTAACATATGCAAGTGATGACATGTGGGATGATTAAGAGCTGTCAAACCAATACATATATATACATGCAACACAGCTCCCCCGTACTTATATAAGAAGGGAATGGGTATAAGAAAGATGCAAGAGAGTCATGACAACCGGAATGCACATGTGTAGCACATGTGAAATTGTGTAATCATATAGGAGATTCATGCAATTGCTAAAGCATTCAATCAATTTTCTGAATCCATAATGAATCAAATTTCCAGATGTGTAAGTGAGTAACATGAAAAATGATAGTTACAATATGGATATTCAGATTTTCAGATTAACACAAGGAGACATTTTACAGACTGTACTTCAATTTGAGAACAACGTATTGGAGGCTACGCTCTACCACAAAGAGTTTTCACCATCATTTTTTAACTCAACCATTCTCACAGATGGTCAGAATTTTTCAAGAGTGGTCAGGTTCAAATAATTCCTTTTTATGCGAGTAGACGCATGTAGCTCATGCCAGAATCCCAGGTTACTCAAAATATAGAACCATTTCACCTCATTATGAACAGAGATACTAGTCAACACTTTTCAGATATGAACCACATCACGTCTCAGGTGACATGTGCCCAATTTACTTAGTGAGACCGAGCATTGCTCTATCTTTCATTTTCATTTCAGATTTTTCAGCAAAGATAGGTAGGCAGCTTTTTCCTCAACTGTCTCTTCAATATACATGCATCAAGTTTAACATCTTGAGAGTGTTAAAAAGAAATTCATATATCCTTATCTTTAACACTCATTTTCACATTTTATGCATGAAGTGTGCGAATTTGATTCAGCATGTATACCGAAAATATCATGAATTCATAACAGGGCAGCTCCCCCTAAATAGATGCACTTATGAAATAAGAACTCCCCCAGAGTGTACGACATGAAACACTCCAATAATGACTCAAATGCAGCATTATTTATCAAGAAGACATAAGGCCATAGAAATGATAAGGATGGTGGTGGATAACATATAATTAGTAAGCAAGCATGCAGATGGAATGTATGCAACATGTAATGCAAATATGTAGCTGATACCAAACAAATAGATACCAGTTGAATGCAGCTAATGCATGAGTACTGATGCAATGTAACCTTTGATCATATAGTAGTGGAATGGAAATGTAATATGTCAAGACAAAATGCAATGTAGTGCAAAGCTTCTGATATCAAATGAATGAGCTAACTGCAGTTAATGCATGAATTCTAATGCAATACAAAATTAACATGGGTGCAAAGTGTGAGTTTTTAGTTTTTCATTTGAGTGAACTAAATGCACCTAATACATTGGATTCTGATGCATGCAACCTATAACTGTATGAGAATGACAGACAGGATGCAAGAGCAAGATGAGAGCTTTGATTTTCAAGCCAGTGTGACAAAATTCTCATTGAAATCATCCACATTCTATTCATGAATCATCAAATATTTTTCATGACATGACCTTTATGAATAAGGGTGCATAAATGATTAAAATTAAGGAATGCAACCCAATTTTCAGAATTGTTCAAAATCAGATTTTTAAAGGTCATTCACAAGTGTTGAGATGAGAATTCATCTAAAAGTTAAATGTATGAATCATTTAATCACAAACATATTTTCAAGTTACATAGCTCAGCTCAAGGATTCATTCATAAATCAACCAATCACAATTTTCAAGATCTGGTATGAGATGGAGATTTTAGTTCAAAGACCCAGCTCAACGCATAGGGAATGCTTCCAAGTGGACATGATCCACTCTTGCACAGAAGCCATTTGATATACCAGATATGCAATTCAATTCAAGTGTGATCATGTAATTCAAATTGAGACTATTCAATATGCAACAACTTCATACACATCTTTCAAGATTTTCAATTTTATCCAATCAATTAGGCACATTCATCACAACATGCCAGTAAATGATAATTCAAGTTTTTAGAATCAATACCTGTCACTTGAGAGTGTCATCAAGTGACAAAGATGACAATTTCATGAATTGACAAGGTTGAATTACCTTAGTTCAGGAGACAAGATTGGAAGCCTTCAATCACTAAAATCACCAACCTCACGAGGGTTGATATTTCAGCTTTTACTTTCTTACCTTTGCCTTGAGAATCTATTTTCTTCTAAATCTTTCACCTGATTTGCCTTGGGTACTTACTTCAACACGTACAAGACTTTCACCACCTTGTACTTGAGTCGATCTTGGAAGTTGTTCTACACAAAGTAGCCCATCTTCTTGTAGCAACTTGAGAGGGTTCTCATCATTTTCATCCTTGCAAGGTATTCTTCCAGTTGATTCAAGCTTAGCCCATCATCATTTAGATTTTGGGAGTATAATCTGCATCCAAAGACAGAAAGGTTTAGTTTGTCAATTTCGATTCAAATTTATTAATAATGACATGATAAATAATTTTAACAACCAACACCCCTAGACATCTCTAGATGCAATGCATGACTCATGTGTGACCCTAAATGTTAAGCCCATATGACGAATGTGATTGTTCCCCCTTAGTGTGTGCATGAATGCAAGATGTTCAGTAACAATCTAATGTCATATGCAGCCTTTTAAGTAAATGACTCATAGTACTAGGCAGAGAACTTAGATCTGAAGATCACCTCATGCGTAGTGATAGTTTCCAAACATGCTTAACCTGCTCTTCCACATGTCACCATTTGATATACTATGTAATCATCGATGACGATGGCAGGAGGATTACAATACATTATGACATGAATACACAATGTTCAACCTTTGCATGACAGAGTATGAAAGTGTATGCCAACTCAATATATGTAGTGAAAATATGATCTAAAGAAACTTTAAGCTCTCCTACAACAAGATGCTATATGACAAGTGATATACACACAGATATGCAAACAACTATGGATGGAGTGCATGTACAGACATGTGCATTATCACAAGACTATTCAGCATAATATGAATCAAACCATGACACAATTACTGAAGAGAGTGAGAGGGATATCACCTGAGTTTCTAAATTTTAATTTTTGATTTTTCTTCCAACCTAACTTATGCCACTTGACCCGTGTGCCTTACCTTCTTGATGAAAATAAATTTCATGCTTTACATTCCCAAGGCACACCTGCAAAATAGATTTCTTATTTGTCATTTTTAGGTACCAAAATCCTTTTGGGTCCTTGTGGGTTAGCAGTAATATTTGCACATGGTTTCCACTTCTTAACAACATTCAAATCATCATCTTTCACAGGAAAATAATCATGCTTAACATTTTCAGATTTTCCAAAGTGTTGGGGGGGGGGAACACGTGGCATTACACTTTTCTTTCTCATTAGCTCTACTGGTTTATGTATGTGAGCATGACTTGTTGAGTGAAAACTCTCTTTCTTCATGAGTAACCAGCAGTATGACTTGGTGTGACCTCTTTTACCACAGTGATTACAATGCATGGAAGGTTTTGTGGTGAAGACTTTCTTTGCATTTTTCAAAACAGCTTGGTTCCTATATGCTCTCAAGTCACCATTCTTCATAATGAAGCAATTGTGCATAGGATGTCCATGTTTTCCACAATAAAAGCATGTGAGTCTCTTTATAGTTGGTTGTGTATGTGTGGCAGAAGTATGGTTAACATGCATGGAAGTGCTAGCAACATTTTTGGATTTTTTGTGCAAGTTAATTTTCTTTGTGGATGCATGTGTGTGTGCAACATGGTTATCCTTTTTTAGATTTTCATTTGATGTGCTGGCTATGTTTGAACTGTGCACAAAAGATGTATAAACTTTGTTTTCGAACTTATTTTTGTTCACAGGATTAAAACCCAGCCATTCCCTTTGAAAATTCACTTTCGTCCCCAACATTTTGTCTAATTTTTTTTGACTATTCACAAATCTAGACAATGAAGCATTCAAGTCAACAATCTCTTTCTCAAGAGATGCAACGTGCAATTCATAGGAAATGAGTTTATTTTCACAGGAGTTGACTTGTTCATGTAAAGTAGCATTGATGGTTTTATGACTTTCAATTTCTTGCAACAAAGCATGCACTTTTTCAGATTGATCAATATTCATAGATTTTCCTTTTTCAAAATAAAGCAATCTTTCAGAAGTGGTTCTATTCAATTCCTTCAGTTTCTCATTTTCTATTTCAAGATTTTTATCATGAGCAAACTCATTTTGACCATTGTTCATAAGACTTACTCTCTCTCTCAGCTCTTTGTTTTCATTTCTCAAAGAAGAAATTTGATCTTTATGAATTTTAATGTCAAACACATGACCATCAATCAATTCCTTCAAGTGCGAGCATTCTTTACATGGAGAATCATATTTATTTTGTCCAACACTCTTTTTCAATTTTTTATTTTCAGACTTAACCTTCTCATATTTATCAGCAAGCTCGTCATAAGTAATCAATAACTCCTCATAGCTAAATTCATCTTCATTATCAGAATCAGAATTTACCTTTGAGCTTGATTCAACTTGCTGATCACTCCCTTGATCACTCGTGCCTGCCACAAGACATTGATCTTCATGCTCTTCCTGGACTTTGGTTAAGCCAACCTAGATATCCTTCGCGGATCTGCAATGGGAGACAAAAGGGAAATGATTAGAATCAACTGCAGCAATAAGTAATTTTAGAACCAAACAATTTTGATCATGTGTAAGCTTGGAATCTACGGTCCAGACAGATTTGTCTTTAGGCAACTCATAAGGATAATGTGAGATAAGCTTCCATGGCTTAGGATCATACGAGTTGACTAGACTGCACATCCTTCCTAACTACAAATCAAAATTACAACCATCAAACACCGGTGGAGAATTCAAGGTGTACATATTGGTAGTCATTGATCTGGATCTCGCTAGATCGTTAGATCTATGAAGAATAGAGCCTTGGCTCTGATACCAATTGAAGTTCCGCGATCAATGACACCCAAGAGGGGGGTGAATTGGGTGATAACAAATTTTATGAAAACTTTTACCCTTTTTACAAAATATGTGATAAACAATAATTAGCAAATGAAAACTAATTAACCAATTCTCTCAAACTTTCCGTTCATACAAGACCATACAACGAAAAAAATCAAACCACACAAATAACACACAATGCACAGCAGTTTTTAAGGTGGTTCGGATGCAACGACGGCAATCCTACGTCCACCCCTCACCAAACCTGGTGAGGCTTCACTCGGGGATAAATCCCCAAACGGAGACGACGCTCAAATAACACACGCAGGACGACGCCTGCCTACACACACGGGGACGTGCCCCAAAACATTCACACACATGGAGACGAAGTCTCCAACACGATCCAACAAGCGGATCAACAAGACACACACACGCTGCGACAAGTGCAGCACTCCGCACACACAAACACTAAGATCTGGATAAATCCACACATACACGCAGATCTAAGAAGACCTACGCACACACGAATCAAATACGACACACACACACACACAACCACCGATCCAACAACGATCCACACACACACACGACCACGGATCCAACAACGATCCACACACACACACGAGTTTGCAGTTTATAAGAAACATAAATCTGAAACTATAAAGCACAAAACACCAATATGAATAAACCACAGTTTAGAAAGCTTCTGATTTAGGCTCCCCCTGAGTGTGTGCTCTGGATGTTCACGTTGATTCCTTCTTCACTTGAATAGCTTGAGACTCAGCTTGAATGGCCTTGTATTTGATGTAGATCTTCTCGCACGGAGTACTGTTCACGGCTACAGTACTCTTCCTTCTTCCTTGGACAAATCCTTGTATCTTCTTGATGCTTGTGAGCTTGTTCTCTTCCTTTGAGATTGCTGACTTCAAATGGAGCTAGAGTACCTTCAGATGATGCTTGAATGGCTCCTTCTTCCTTGTAGCATCCTTCTTCTTCTTCCCTTGGATCACCTTGAGTTGATGAAGAGGTATATGGATGTAGCTTTGAACTGTGATTGCTTCTACACCTTCTTGGAGGTAGATGGCTTCAGAAATACCTTGAATAGGTTGGAGATAGATGAAGAGCTTGCTGCATGAGGTACTGTTCACGGAGCTACAGTACCTCTTCTTCCTCCTTGGACAGTGTCCCCTTTGGATCTCTTGGATAATTAGGGTTATGATTCTAATAGGATGTTTTATAACCCTTGGAAGGTCTATGGACAAGCCCTAGACCAGATCCACAAATTCTAGAGGGTTTGGTGGCTTTCGGATTAAACAATAGCAAGAGGAGATGCTTCTTTCGAGATGGACAAAAGTCAATATTTTTGGCTTATCGGGACTGGCGGTCGACCTGCAGAGGCTGGCGGTCGACCGCTACTGAGAGAACTACTGGCCGTTGGTTTCTGGCAATTCCGGTCGACCGCTACTGGGCTGGCGATCGACCGCCACTGTGAATACCTGTAGGCGGTGAGCTGCTGGCAGGGACGGTCGATCGCCCCTGAGCTGGCGGTCGACCGCCAGTTGGGCAGACCCTGGGTTTTCCCGGGTCGGTCCGTTAACCTCTTCAGCTCCATCGCTTAAGTCCTTTAGCAGCCCGTTCATGTCTGTGGCATCACCCATATGTTTTGGATTGTAGAGGAGAAGGGTACTTATCCACATGTTTGGTTCACCAGGTGACTGCCATGTGTTCTATCCTACAAGCAAGATAGTCAAGGTTAATACCATGCTTGTTCCCGTTGAAGAGGTTATGAAACCTCTTACCTCTTGTAAAACCAACATATGCAAACCAAGGATCAAGACCATGTAATTGTTCCCATTTGCCATCTCAGCCATACATAAATAACAAGAGCATGAGTAATCAACCAAAAGTTTAGTTATCATCACTTAATCACACATTAAGTTTAGTTATCATCAAAACCAGAACTTAACAATCACAACAATCGTCAAAACCATAACTCAACAGTCGTCTGGAGTTTCATCTGGAAATCGATCATCTGTCGCTACGGCATCCCCTGGCTGATAGTGTGCGATAATGGTCGGCAATTTGATTCTCGTTATTTTCGAGACAGATGTGCCGACCTAAACATTCGCAATCACTTCACTTCGGTCGCCCACCCTCAGGCTAACGGGCTAGTCGAAAATGCCAATAAGACCATCTTAAATAGCATCAAGACCAGGCTCGGCAAAGCCAAGTGCAGCTGGCTCGAGAAATTGCCAAGCGTACTTTGGTCACACAGAACGACTCTTAGAACGGCAACCAATGAAAGTCCCTTTCAGCTGGTGTATGGCACCGTGGCCGTGATCCCATTGGAAATTGCCAATCCCTCCCTCCGAGTCATCTGCTTCTCACCCGAGGCAAACGACCAGAAACTGCTCGAAAACCTCGACCTAGCAGATGAAGTCCGAGAGATTATCAGCATCCGAGCAGCGGAATATCAACGTCGCCTCACTCGATACTACAACGCCAAAGTCTGGGACAGACACTTCCAACTGGGAGACTTCATTCTCAGGAAAGTCGAAGCCTCTCGACCACTTGAGGCGGCGGGCAAGCTATCCCCTAATTGGGAAGGCCTCTACCGAGTGGTCCAGACTCTCGGGAAAGGAGCATACCGGCTATCTACTATGGAAGGAGAACCCATCCCTCGGACGTGGAACGCGACTACACTACGCAAGTTCTATTTCTGAACACCGAGCGTTGTGTAAGCAATATGAAATAAAATAAAAGTTTCCTTCCTCTTTTATTCAAACAACTTGCTTGTATATCAAAAAGGCCGAAACCAAGACAATACATGTCAAAAAAGCAAAAATCCATCTGGTGCCGCCGTACGAGCCCATCGCTCGGCTGACTCAGTTAGCCTTCCTGCGTCCAGCCACTGACTCTGCCTCGTGCAGAAACTGGCTCAGATAAAGGATAGTTGACCCCGTTGCCTCGGGTAACTCGGAACAAAGGTGACAGAGGGATTAGGAAGAAGAAGGCTACCTTCCAAGTTGCTCAGGGAAGGAATACAAGCGAAGGCCTCCTCCCTGCGAACTCTTTGGAAGGAAGAGAGTGCAGGCACCCTCCGAAGAGTGAAAGGAGGGGGGGGGGGGAGAAAAAGAAACCAGCAGAGCTGGACGAGGAGGTAGGGGAAAGTCCGAAAAGGAGGGAGCTTAATTGGCTTCCTCCCCCCCTTGGGATGGAGTCGACAGGCCAGGGACAGAAGTTCGACATGCCCCAGCATGTCGAACCTTCTTCCCGAGTAACCTCCTCGCAAGCGCCGCCGGAACTGATAAAAGAAGGCAACGTGCTTTTGCACGTCGAACCCCCTTCTAACCTGCTCGCCGGCCGTTGAACTCCCTTCAAACCCGAAGCGGAAAAGATTCTCTGCCCTCTATCGTTGGTAACTTCGTCTTCCAGGGCATCTTCCATGCTTCAAATCTGACGGCACAACACTTCGTGAAGAAGGAGGGAGCAAAGACTGTCGAGGAAGCCCTAAGCATTGGAGAGGAAGGGACGCCCTTCAGACCTTTTATAGGTGAAGGGAGGCTACTTGCCTTAAATGATTCTTCCCTCGAAAATACGCTAAAGGGACTTCCCCCTACGAACGGTCACCTCAAACTCCTAGGCTCCGCCACAGCGGGGCACACGAAGTGGCTAAGCATTTAAAGCATGAGAAAATAGAAAGACACTCTATCAGACGCTCGCCCAACCATCATGCGAGATCCACGCAGAAAGTATCGGCACTTTCCAACTACTACGGATACACTGGTCAAACCACAGCAATGGCGGTACAAAAGAGTTAAGTCTCCATCATAACGCTACTACCTCACGTTTTCGACCTTTCCTTTACACAAAAAGAGAAGTTTTTTCTTCAAAAAGGGAAGAACATACAAGGAGATAAAGCAAAACAGATACATTAGGCCTCTGGCCCATCCTTTGGCTCGGACGGTCTGCCCCCGGCACCCTCGGCGATGAACGACCCTGGCACTGACCCCACCGGCGTGGGAACTGCCTCGGTTACGCGCCCTCCCGAGGCATACGGAGTTGGCGACCCCTCGGACGAAGAGTCCCTCTGGTCTCCTTCCTCCGACGCCGAACCAGAGGAACCGGAGGATGACAAATCCAAGTCATAGCGTTGCCCGGACGGGAAATTAATTGTCTCGGATGACTGTTCCTCCTCATAAGAGAGAGCCCGGTCGTAGCCTTGCTTGAATCCCTTGCGGATGCCCCGGTGAAGTGCTGACTTATATAGTAGGGGAGGGCAACCTCCTTAAGGTCAACCCGGAAGGCCATCGAGCGTTTGTATTGCTCGAGTGCCTCCGCCCCGGCCGATTCCACCCTACCAGCGAGTTTGGCCTTCTCCCGCTTCGCCTCGGCCAACCTCCACTCTGCCTCGGCTGACCGCTTCTCCGCCATGGAATCTGAAGAGGAACTTGAAGAGAAATGCTCCCGAGACTCTGAAGACTCTGGAGGAAGAGGAAGCTGTCGAACCGCCTCCGCGGTTATCTCCGCCAACTCTGCGAACGCCACTGCAAGCCTCTGCTCTTCCATCGTGTCCTCACGACGCATCAAAGAGCCCCAAAAGTAAGCACGAAGGAGAGCAAAACCCTAAAACGGAGGGAGTCTGGAACGACAACAAGCGCACAACGTCTATATTCCCACGCGGAAGGTAGCGCGTCGTTCCGACCTCTGAGAAAGGGGGGCCCCTTCATTTCAAATCCATCAGGATTATCATTATTACGGGCCTAGGTGACCATGACACGTGGCTTCTTAACACTACCAGATCTCCACCCACCCGAGCCACCCTGGTCCAAAACCCTAACAACTACTCTTCCGAGCCTGCCAAGGCTCGGGAGTAGGAGGGGGACAAGTGGAGAGGGGGATTTCTGTAGCCCATTTAAGACCCGGCCGAACTAGGTCCATCAATACCAAACGAGGCCCAGCTCATCTAAGTGACCGCCCGCAGGGCCCACTTAGCATAAAAGCCCAATAAGATCACTCTGGATCAAGCACTTCCTCGGTGGCCATCAGGCTCGGAAGGCCCGAGTGTCGGTCAGGTCGGAGGAAGACCCATGCCCGATCTATCCCCTCGCCAGGATAAAGGCTAGCGCTCAGTGCCCACTCCGACCGAGCCTCATTCGAGCTATGCCTATCGCCCGGACAGGGTTGGCACTCTTCATGCTTGGATCGACCGACGATTACTTATCCACGCTACCGTTGAGAGCCCTTTATGAGCAGGAGTTTACAAGGATAAGGGACCCACGACCCCTCAGGGCTATAAAGATCCCACGATGAGGACATAAAGAGCCCACGTTGAGGACGTAACTCCCGCCTGGAACTCCTCAACTTACGGGACTCATGAGGCCGGAGCACTATTTAAACCTTGGACTCCCTCCAGCGAAAGGTAAGGCCAACTCACGCCTACACTCCCTGAGTAGGAACCACTTCACCACTTTGGTGGAGAGGGATCTCGTGCATCTCCTTCCTCCTCCCTTCATAGCTTCCACCACTGCTCTACTGACTTAGGCATCGGAGAGTTTTCCCTAGGGTATCACCCCTGGGCCCCCCGATCCGTTTCCCTTCCTTGTAGTTCACTGGTCGGTGATCATCTTCTCCAGCTCAGGATCAGCGCGAGATAGCCCCTCTTCAGTAATTTTTCATTTTATTAGAGTGTACTTTCCACTTTCATCTGAATAAAGTTCAAATTTTGCAAATTGTAGTTGTCTTAATTTTTCTCTCTCTATCTCCTCCAATTTCTCTTCTTTAACCCTCTCATATTCTTTAAATAGTTTTCTTGTAATTTATTTTCCCTTAATTTAATCTCACTCAAAATTCAATTTTTAAAGCATAAGGTAGTTTTCCAACTTGTTAAAATAAATATTTTTCCTCCTCGTGGGATCGACTCCGCTTACCACTATATATTTGATTTTCTCAATCTTTTTAAGTGAGTGAGTGCGAATATTTTGAAATTGTGGCACGACTTTTCAACGACGGGTTTGTGAACATCAATTTTTGGTACCGTTGCCAGGGAGGAATTATTTTTTTATGTTGGGAAATTCCTTTTGTTTGATTTGTATATAGTTTTACTTATTTTTCTGTTTTTATTTTGTAGGAAAAATAAAAAATTAGAAAATCATAAAAATTCAGACATTAAATTCTCAGGAAATAATCTGTCGTAGAAAGCAGAAATTCAAAAATTCTAAGAAATTCAAGCATCACTAAAGGTCAGTATACGTAGGAAAAGGTCCTATTTTGTGAAATTCTGAAAAATTCTAAAAAATCTGTAAAATTCTAAAAAAACCAGAAATCTAGAAAACTCCAAAAACATGATTTTAGATGTCACTTTGCAGTAGTTTTGCATATTGTTTGGTATTTTTAGTTGATAGTTAGTTATCTTCATTCATATCTTTTTGAAAATTCTCAAAACAAAAAACAATCAGAAAATAGAAAACACAGAAAAAATTCTCCATATTAGCATGCCATCATTGTTATATCCATCTTAGTTGCATCTAGTATCATGTCTTGTGCATTTAGTTGACCAATTGTCTTGCATTCATATCACTTGTTTTTCATTTTTCATTTACATCATCTTTTTTTAAAAAAATCTCTTCTCATCTATTTTCCCTTCTTATGGGCATTAGGATTTTTACACCCTTCTTGGATTTGGAAGGACACTCCATTGAGCATTCCGTCTCTTTGGATTAGAAATTTCATCTCCAAGACCTCCATAAGTCCCCGCACCCGTGGATTCCCTCACGTATGCCGGACTGGTTGTACCAAGAAGTACCTCGAAGGTAGATTGTCCTTAGAAGGTTTCACATAAAAATAAAAAAAATAACAAAAAAAATAAAAATAAAAAAAGTAAAACAAAAAAATCAATCATCATCTTGCATCCATATAGTGATTTAGTCATTGCATTTACATTTAGTGGTTCATTTATTACATTATTTTGAAAATTTTAAAAAAAATTAAAATTAAAAACTTGAAAAATAAATGGGTGAGAAAACACCAATTTTTGAGTGGGCTCATAAATTCAATGAGGTGGACTATTTGGCCCATTTTCTTGATCCATTCTTTGGGCTATGAATCTAAGTTCCTTCATGCCACCTTATTATCAAGATCATAATGACATGTGGGTTAGACTGGCCCATTGTGTTGATAATTACCCAACTCAACCTTTATCATTCACCCACAATAGCCCGACCCATTATAAAAGCCCATACTCTTGGTCGGCCCACAATGAAAGCTCATCACTCATGGGGGCCCAACTTCATTCCTTTAACCAAGATCATATCCAATTCACTCAATTCTTTCATGGGCCCTATAATTCATCTTACACCCAAGAACAAGCCCAAACTTTCTCTCCCTCCATAGCTTCTTATGATTTTTATGGGGGAGGATAATATAATAATTCTTGAGATTCTTATTAAGGCCCGACCCAAAATCCTCCTGATCAATTCTGTCAAAATTGGGCTCCATCTTTAAATAACTTTCATGATCAAGACCACTATGAAGGACAACCCACATCCTCTTCCCTACCTCACTATCAATCTAATCATTATTCATCTTCTTATCATTTGAACTCTGCTTCTCAACCTACAAATCTATCTTCTCCATGCCCAACTCTCAAAAAGGAGGAGAGCTTTGATCAATTTTATCAATTCATCATGGCTCAAAATCAATCAATGCAAGCCCGACTGGATCAACTTACTGAGACCAGCAAGGGCATGGAATTGGATCAATTGCCTAGCTACTCCAATGACAATTCTGATTACCAGGTTCCACAATTTGATAATACTGAAAGCTTTTATGATCCCATGATTCCCCATGAACACCATACTCAAATCACACTTGATTTAGATCATGTGGAGAATATGGAGGAGTCCTATCAGGAAGTTTTAAAGGGAGCTATCTATAGTTATGATGATGACCAAAAGGGTGAGTTTGAGGAGCTTGAGTTTAGTTGCCCTTATGAGGAGAGTTCTAGAGAAGTTGATGATCGCAAGTTGGGGGGTAAAGAAGAAGAAATTAATGTGCCAATCTATGATAAAATCCCATTCGCTTCCCTTCTTGAATTTGAGGAGACCTTGTTCCAAGGGAAGGACGTAGAAGAGGTGCGAGTAGAGAATGAATTGAGTAAGGCTATTAATGATCTCTCTTTGGTAAAGAAGGAGGCAGGTACTTTTCATGACTTTTATCTCGATTGGGCATCTTCTGATAAAGGGGAGAGTATTGATCTTTTACCTCTTCACAATTTCGGCGAATCTAATCTTGTTGAAGACATTCTACAATTAGCCGATTTATCTGATCCTATTGAGTCCCACGAGTATTGTGTTGAGGATCATGCTTCTTTCACTCTTGATATTGTTAAACTTCTTGACACTGATCATTTGATAGGAGCTCCTCACCCTTCGATCTATTCTCACGTCACAAATATTCATGTAATTCCTAATATTAAGGTTGTAGAAAATTTTTTGGAAGATAACAAGGTCCACATTAATGTTTTCAACACTTATACTGACCTTAAGTTTGAAGATGAATATTTTATAATTGATGACATGATGATTCCTCCTCTATTTCCTAATTGGGGATGTCATTTTGGCCTGCTTGATCTATCATGGTTTGAAATGAAGGCCAAACCAAAAATAATGAATGTTGATTTTTACATGACGCCTACGGAAGTAGAATTGTTAGCATACGTATTGCACGAAAGAATCAATCATGCTAACAACCAACTTATCTTTCGGCCACATACGCTTTTTAATGATCTTATCTTTGCATGGCATGAATGGTAGAACTTGAAAGCATATAAGATAACCCGGTGGCTCATTCTTAACTTAACTTGTTGGCTATAACCTGATGGAGCACCTTCTATGCATGCGTCTGGCTGAAGATGGAAAACTGAGCACTTATGGGAGGCAACCCAATATTTTTGTCATTTGATGTTTTGTTTGTGTGTTTTTCAGTGGTTAGGTAAGAGCCAAGGAGATGACGTTATCACTGTCTACATCAATAATGGAGTTTTGCCCCACATTTCAGGTTGTCTCCTTCCATCCCAATCATATTCTCTGTTACATTGTTCTATTACTTTCTATTGCATATGCCATTGAGGACAATATCATTCAAGTTGGGGGGAGAGAAAATTTCAAAAATTTCATGATGCATATAGAACAACCTAGTAGAATTTCTTGCATAGTGTCCTGCATTTTTACATAAAATAAAAAGATGAAATCCCCAAATGAGTTTTGTTGATTTATACTTTTATTGAAAGTGATTCTGGATTAGAAAGGACTAGAGAAAGGATGAAGGAACATTTATTCAATCTAGCCATGGAAAACTGATATAAGAATCTCTTTAAAGTTCATGTGTACTGTAGAAAAAATGGAATTCACTATGTACACTAATGAAACAAGCTAGGCAAGCATTCTGCTATTTTGAGTATGTTGTCTGATATTCTGCACTTCTTGAAGAAGAGATTTTTTTATATAAGTTTTCTGCCAAGTTATATATCAAATTAGTGCAAATAGCATAATGAAAAAAAAAGAGAAAAAAATGAATGAGAAAAAGAACACCATGAAAAATGCCCCTATTCTTAGTAATCGTGCCTACTTCACCTAAGACGTGTCGAGTTTCGCGTAAAATGGAAAAGGGAATCTAGATCTGCGTAGCCGGGCCTGCTTCTCCTAAGGCAAGAGTTGAGGTTCGTGTGAAACAGAGAAAGGTAGTGCAGCATCATATGTGTAGAAAAATGAAAAGATCCCGAAGGGATAAACAATTAAGGCAGATAAAAAGTTAGTATGCTTAATGCTCTGATCTAGGAGGTGCAGGGTTGAAAGATACTTACTTGGAATAGTAAATGAGAGATGCAATTATCTATGTTGTGGATTTGATAGTTACACATGCACAAGTGCTATTGAACTTTACTTTGAATTCTTGATCATGTACCTAAATTTCTAATATAAGACTAGTATGAGCATTTATGTTTCCGGATTCCTAATCTTTGGTTGATTCTACGAAGGGAGAGCTTGATATTAAGGTATAAGTATGCAAACTCTTGCTGGTCCTAAATTTTTACTAATTGCATTGCTAAGGGTCTAGCAATGAGTAAGTTGGGGTGTGTGATAAGTGCTACATTTTATGTTATAATTTGCATCACATTCATCATCTTTTGAGCACTTAATGAGTCTAGTTGTGCATTAATATGACCATACTTTCATTCTCACCATTTTCTGAGTTTGCATGATTTTATCATCAATTTTGAGTCAAAATGACACTGTGAGAAATATTTTAAAATGCACAATTATTCCTTTTCATTTTTTGATGAAGAATATTGAGTTTTTTTATTTTTGTGGATTTTCAAGAATTTGCGACCATCCTAAAGTCGCTATTTAATGGACGACCATTTAAATAGGCGCATATTCATTTTATGGAATAAAGAAAATCTGGAAAATCAAGAGAAATTGCGACCCATATTCAGACGCTATTTTCATTCTTTGACTATTCAAGTAGTCGCTCTTTCATTTTGTACGGAAATGTAGCAGAAAAATCAAGGAAAATGGAAAAGAATGAGCGATCGTTTAAACAGTCGCCCTTTCCCTAATTTCTGGAAAAGAAGGAAATGTTAAAATATGAAAATAAAGAAGTTGCGACTGGAGTCTAGACGCTAGAAGGATTTTGCGCCCGTGTAAATAGGCGCTATTTCGTAAAGAACGGTAGTGACCCACTCGCTATTCCAGTTGAACCAAAAAAGGAAACCGTGTTTCCTGATCGAAGCTATCTTCCATATTCGAGCTTATCTCTCAGTTATTCAAGGAAGGAGGACCTTAAGGATGGAAAGGAGTCTAAATGGATCAAGTTGCATTGTTGGAAACTAGTTTTTGGATCAAATTGGGAGTCTACGATCGTGGAAGCTAAACCCTATAAATAGGTGCTGAGTTCGACCTTGGAGGAGGATTGGGCTTACTTCTAGCTTAATTTTGATGCACTTCTGTTCGTCTTTTTAATCTGCTTTCTTCTCCAAAGTTCTTCGTTTTTAAGAAATCTACAATTTCTTCTTCTTCCTCTTCCTCATTTTTAAGCTATTCTAGATTTTTCAAAGCTCTGTCTTCTCATTTTTACTATTCACCCGACTTTCCTAAACTCTGGTTTTCTCAATGTTTCTCCCTCTTACACTCTTCTTTTCAATCTGGCCTCTTCATCAAAGTTCTTCCTTTTTTACATATCTACATCTTCGTCTTCTTCATATTCACATGATTCTTCTCCGTTTTTAAGTTACTCTTCCTTTTTCAAAACCCTATTCTTCCGATTTTACTGTTCATCCAATTTTTGAAAACTCTGTTCTTTCTCATTTTTCTCCCCCATATAATCCTCATCTCCCTCTGCGTTCTTCACAAAAGTTGTGCATTTTTAAAAGTTGTGCAACTTCTTATTCTACCTTGTCTCCAATTCTTCCTTGTTTTAAAGTTATAGTCAATTTTCTAAAGTTCATTTTTTAGAATTTCACTGTTCATTTAAGCCAATAGATCCTGATTTTCCTAATTTTTCACTATCTTCCTCCCGTTTTGTGTCTCGGAGTTCTTCATCAACTTTCTTCCTCTCTTCGTTCTGTACAACTTTCTCTTCTTCCACGTTTTCTAATTCCCTCCAGTTTTAAAGTTTTCTCTATTCGAATCTTCCTCTATTTTAACCTTATTTTACTATGTTTTTACTTGTTTCCGACCGTAACCCATCCTTCTCCCCTCTCTCTGTTTACATCACACTCACACACACATCACATCTATTTGGCTTTCAAAGTTTTCTTTCACCTATCTATCTTCCTCTCTCCCATATTTTTTCATACATCCCTTCGGGGGATCCTCTTTCATTGGTCCTCTCGCGGCGTCGGATTCTAAGGCGGGGTGATCTTCATATCCAAGGCTTGGGAAGGAGGCCGACGGCGCTATTCCTCATCTATTGGCCATATTTTCTTCTCCCTTTCCCTTTATTTATGCAACTTATAATTTTTCATTTTATTAGAGTGTACTTTCCACTTTCATCTCAATGAAGTTCAAATTTTGCAAATTGTGATTGTCTTAATTTTTCTCTCTCTATCTCCTCCAATTTCTCTTCTTTAACCCTCTCAAATTCTTTAAATAGTTTTCTTGCAATTTATTTTTCCTTAGATTAATCTCACTCAAAATTTGGTTTTCAAAGCAAAAGGTATTTTTTCAACTTGTTAAAATAAAGATTTTTCCTCCTTATGGGATCGACTCCGCTTACCACTATATATTTGATTTTCTCAATCTTTTTACGTGAGTGAGTGCGAATATTTTAAAATTGTGGCACGGCTTTTCAACGATGGGTTTGTGAACATCAACCTGGTAGACAGAAAACTTGAATGTGCATGGACTTGCTTAGCTATGTGAGTGCACATGTATCGACCTATTATGACCCAGACTCTACATGTGCATCGACCTTCTGAACTAAACAGAATGTATGCACTGACTTGATAGACAATAATGTAGATATTGATGCGGGACGGACACGCGACCGGGCTAAGACGTACGACGGACTCGATGTGCGGCCAGCACTAGCACGCTAAAGGCAAGCTGGGCGGCTGACCACCGTGGCGTTCTCCGGGTGGAGACGTCTCTCAATAGCAACACTAGGTAGCCCGACGATCGTCCCTTGCGAGGGAAACGTGGGGATCACAGTGGTTAAGGAACCACTGTCGCCTAGCGTGGTGCAGTCCGAGCTCGGTGCTCGACTAGAGCTAAGGAACGGCTCTCACCCACACACAATCGTGGTAATTGAAACTAGCTAATGGCCCTAATCTCACAAACGTAGCATATATGACAATATACTAAATTAGCAATGTGAGAGAGGAACGAGCACGTACCTCCACGACTAGGCGTGGGGAAGAATTCCCGGCCGAATCCAAACAACCCCAATACACACAATTGTTAAATTTATAATTTCAGGACCTGATGCCCACTCCACGCAGGGAGGTAAAGGGCTATAAATACCAATTTTGGGGTTGCTGGAACCCGGGTTGACGGGCCGCACTCGCAGGAGGCGAGGGAAGCGAGTCGGAGCCGATCGGGTGGGCCGAATGGAAGTCGACTCGATTCTGCCCTCGCTGCTCACCCTGTGCAGCGAACTTGAGAAGGCCGGTGCGCCAAGATCCAATGCCCGATTGGAGTTCCGTTTGTTGGAGAACGTCAATGACAGGACGAAGATCGTGTGCTCCAAAGGGCGCAATCAGATCTTTTCAGATCTGGGCGCAGCAGCGACTGATCTGAGCTTGTAGTTTTATGCACTCAGAACTGCACATGAAGACAAATAATTATCAAAATTGACTCCCGATGTCGGATCAAGGCGCCATATTTGGGAGCTCGTCGGTGACGTCTAGAGGAAGACGCAGACCGAAGCGCTTGCACAGATCCTCAAGGGATGAGGCGGGGCAGACTCGGGAAGTCGGCTCTGGTTCTGAGTCAGGTCTGCACAGATCAGCTTGCGCGATCCCACTAAAATCATCGTCACGATCAGCACAGATCTCGGATCGAGACGAGATTGGTGGCATGCGAAGAGGACTCAAAATCCTACGACCACTCCGAAAATCAGCTTTATAAGACTTGCGAGGAGATCTGGAGAATTTTGGAATCAGTAAACTCCAGATCTGGACAGTAGGCTCGGGAAGATCTGCACGCCATCACGAAAAGAATTGCTGCCGGCGATCCAGAACTCCGATCGATGCAAAACCACCTCTAAAATCTTTCTGACTCGATGAAGTATCACGGATAGTTTTCGTGGAACCAGATGAGAAGGGGATGGGGAGGATATAGGGGCGAGTCACACGCCCAGATTCAATCCCGTCACAGGATTGGGCAGGGCTTCACACCCATGGGGGGGGGAAGAGAATCACTCTCTCAACTCAAAATTCTTTCACAAAAAATTCATTAACTTCTGAAATGACACTACACATGTGTTTAAATAGAGGTTTGGCAAGGGGAGGGGACCAGGGAGTGCGTGGGATCAAGGGGAGGGAGAGGGGGAGACAAAGGGGGAACAAGAGGCATCTTCCCTTTGACAAATGAAGGGAGGGGGTAGGTGGCTGCCCCCCCATGGACCAAGGAAGCTTCCTCCCCCTTGAAATGTCAAAGATTGGTAGGTGGCTGTCTCCTTGGACCAAGAAAAGGGGGCCCCTTTCTAGAAGCCCACAAATCTCCGCCCCTTTCACACTAGCCCATGGGCTTGGCCCATTTAAAGGCCCATTAGTCAAGCCCAATACTATTCTAACCCATTACAAGACCATAGGCCCATTAGCCTTTACACACTATTACAACTCATTAATTGTCCACAAGTTCCAAATAGGGCCCAACAAGGCCAAACAAATGGGAAATTGAGGTGAAGGCTTGGCCAATGCGTCCACGTCCTCCGCGAGCTATCCGGGTCCCGCCATGTCCTCGTCCATCGACATATATAGTGGCACGTGTCCGCACTAGATATGCACCGACCTTGATATGCAACAATATGAAAGTGCATCGACCTTACCTGACAAATAGAAGGTATATGCACCGACCTTGATATGCAACAGTAAAAATGTGCATCGACCTTACTTGACAAATAGAAGGTCTATGCACCGACGTTGATATGCAACAATATGAATGTGCATCGGCCTTATCTGACAAATAGAAGGTATATTTGGAGACACATGGATGTGGACATGAATGTGCATCGACCTTGATATGCAATAGCTATGGAGTTTCTTACGGCAATGGTAGGATTTTTTTTCTCTTTTTTTGTTTTTTGTATGACTGAGGAGACATGCATGTGGATATAAGTTATCTGGAGACCTTATTTGGGCATGATCGATGCTGACCAGCCGTGGGTTATAACAAGCCATGGCCGATTTAGACGGGACCTTTAGGTCCACTGCCTAAATGAAATCGAACCGCTTCGGCTACGATTGGCCATGAGAACCCTAGGGCTCGCCTAGGAATGGGTGGATGCAACCGCACCCCCTCGTATAGGGAGGAAGACACGTGGGAGGGCCGCTTGTATTGACTAGCATGTGCGCTTCCCGGAATATTATGGAGATTGACAGTGGGGTGGCACGCTCGTGGAGTCACTTGCACAGGACAGTGAGGAGTACATGCGCCTCTATAAGGTGACATATGTACAGAAACTCTATCCCGGAGGTCTCATGGAGGTGAATGCATTTTTTTTGTTTTTTTTCTTTTTGGATGGGTGATGCTAACTCCTACAGCTTGGCTATAGGATGCTCGTGATGCCATAATAGCGAATTTGTGAGCTCGCCTGGCAGACACGGAGCAACAGTTAGATGACACCCATGCAGCTTTGGACTCTTTGGTGAGTGTGTTATGCAACACCCGCTCCTAGTGATGACCCTAAATTCCTGGTGTTCAGCCACTAATTGCCACCTCTCGTTGTTATAGCACGTCCAGCTAGATGCAACCTCTTCAACAGTGGGTGCAGATGGTGCCCCCTCTAATTTGTGGATCCCTTCTTCAGAAATTGATTTGCTCCACGAGCAACTGGCTCGTGCCATGCAGCCTGGCGCGGAGGCAGAGGGGATGCTTTCCGTACAGGTGAATATTTCACCCTTCGAGTCTTATGGTTCGCATTGCCATGTTTCTAACGATGGTGGGGTATGGCAGGCAGAAGATATGCAAGAGGCGCTTGCTCGCGTTGCACAAGGAGAGGCCAGGACAACAGAGTTGGAGGAGGTTTTACGGTGCACCTCAGACGAGGACCTCTCCCGAGATGCTATGGAGCTGAGGATCACCCTTCGGCTAGAGAGAGAAGATAGAGAGAGGGAGAGAGCTGAGGGAGAGATTGATGGAGAAAGGGTAAGGATTGAGAGGGCAATGGAGAGAGAGGAAAAGAGGCCTTGGAGGCCTAACTATTGGAGCTTCGCACCTGCTTAGCATTGCCGAACAATGGCTAAAGGACGGTGAGGAGCGTTATCGAAGAGCATGAGAGCGTGACTTTCGTGCTAGTAATTTGCTTGCTGCCCCGACAGAACGGGGGCAACATGTAGAAGTGGAGAGGGGAGTGCAGGGCAGTAGGAGTTCTGGCACGCATGGTTCCAGGACTCCTCACCTGGAGAGCGGTGAAAGGAGCGATGCTAGGGGAGATGGTGAGGCTTAAAATAGGATGATGTACTCGCTCTCAGTTATGAGAGCTTTTTCGGAGGAATAAAAGAATGTGGAACCTTGCTTTCTCTTGCTTCCAATCCATGTACATCACTCAAACAAAACAAGTCAAGTTTTCTGTTCTGACTTGGCCCCTTGCTCAATGAATGGTTGCTTTTGAGATTAGCCTTGATGATTGGTCAAGGGGCCAAGCCTTTATCAATAAAGACAGAAGGTAAGATGACGAATGCGACATGCTAGCATGTAAATGCAAACGAGAATTAAAGAGATGAAATGTGACATACAAATGCGATCACACGAAATGCATTTTCTTTTGGTGTTTTGCATATATATATATATATATTCTTGATTTTCTTTCTTTCTTTCTCTTTTTTTTCCATTTCTCTCCTCTTTTTTTATGTTTCTTTTTTGTGTTTTTTTTGTATTATTTTTTGAGTGTTTTTTTGTTTTTGAGACTTGGTGTATTTTTGTTACTAATGCTTGGTGACCACCCCATATGGCACTTAACCTACATGAGGACGGGGGTTTCTTACTAACCTCCCAGGTATCATAAGCACACATCTAGGTTGACTTAGGCTCCTAGACTCCTTGAGTGATAATCGCATCGGTTAAGACTTATCCTGATGACAATACCGTCGTGCCACGCTTAGGCTCCCAATTGCTTCTAACCACAGGGATACACCCAAAAAGCATTCTAGGTAAATGATTTGCCCGACCCAGGTCTATTTCCTCACAACTCTAGATGGTATATAATTGAACACCCTGGAACCCTAACGGCCAACCGCACGACGCTGACCCGGAATCAGACGTCGTCGCACCCATAGGTGACGCGCTTGCATTGGCCTAAGCCCGAGCTTAGAATAAGATGACATCAAGGTGGTAGATAAGGGTCTTTCCCGGCCAGAAACACTGAGATTCCTTCGCGGTGATGACTTTTGCTTTTCAATGTGGACTGTGTTTTTACTAAAATGAGGTTGCAAGCCTTAGCGGGTTTCACCCTTCGGGACCTCCATTGATCCTTCATCTTCGAGGAAGAAGGAAGAGTGTGGGGGGTAAACCTCCTACGAGGACTGCAAAAACTGTTAACCCTGTGAGCCAACATGCGCTTACTCGACTTTCCCCTTTTGGACAACTTCGGACCAAGCCTCGAGCGTTTGCATTTTATTGTCCCTTTTATTTTGACGGATTTCATTTGCTGGAATCAGACACAACCACGACCAGACTTTTCATTTTATTTTATTTTTTTGTTTTTGAGGGAACTAAGCATTTGACATTTTGGAATCCCTCTTGTATACCTACAGGGACACTGCCCTCTTCTCGTGCTCTGATCCAGACTCGAGGAAATGGATCCTACTCTTGCCTTAAGGGGATTGTGCTTCGGTTCCCTATGCTCATAGTTTTAAGGGCACCGACTGTCTCATTTGGTCGAAAAGGGAGAGAACAAAGATTACAGCTTTCCTAGAGACCTTCGGGGTGAGGCCTCACCATAGACGATGCTACCAATTTTATTTATTTTTTTGATAAAAACACGTGCATGTGCGCATGTTGGCTTCCTTTTAGTGGGCATAGGCCGACATGACCGGACAGGGATCTCCACGGTTCTGGCAGACCAAGACTCGAGACTTACCAAATCATAATGGGCCCTATCTTAGAATGAAGGATGGATGCCGTGATTTGATTCCATGATGATCACCAAGGATTAGCCCCCTTTTTTGTTTTTTCTTCTTCTTTTTTTGTGTTGTTACTTTTTTTTATCTGTGTTTGTTTGTTTTTTTGTTGTTTTTGATTTTGACATTATGCACACCTATCTAAGGGCAGTACCTTTTAAGATAAAGCCCATTCCAAGGGTGGGATAACTCGATCCCCTCAGCATTAACTAGTCTATAAGCATTACTAGGGTACACAGCTTGAATTACATATGGACCCTCCCAATTGGGTTGGAGTTTAGAACGTGACCCACCAGGTTTCACGAAAAGTCTTTTAACGACCATCTCACCGACTTTAAATTTTCTCTCAATGACCTTCTTTTGATAAAATCGTGTGAGTCTGTTTTGGTATATGCGTGGATGCTCGGCAGCGGCCAGCCGCTTCTCATCTAAGAGTTCCAATTAGACAAGGAGTGAATCACAACAATCGTCAAGGGAAAGTTTCTTGTCCAATTGTACCCTGAGAGAAGGGATCAAGATTTAATATGGGACTAACGTCTCCATTCCATAAGGGTGAACGGATTTTGCCAAGTGGGAGTACAGATTGAAGTGCGATAGACCCATAGAGCTTCAACAAGCTTTTCCGACCAATCCGAGAACTTGTTAGACTCACATGTTTTCTTTATGATTTTAATCAACATTTTATTAGTGGTCTATGCCTGGCCATTACCTTATGGATAATATGGTGATGAATGATGCAATGCAATTTTATACCTTTTGCAGAGGTCCTGAGGTCCTGAGGAATGAATTGTGGCCCATTGTCAGTGATGATAGTGCTTGGGATCCCGAACCTGGAGATGATATTCTTCATGATGAATTTGCAGACCGTTGAGGCCTTGATTTCCGCATAAGCTTCAGCTTTAGCCTATTTGGTGAAGTACTATATTACAGTGAGGATGAAATATTTTTGTTTGGTGAGGGAGTTGGGATCACCGAGTGGACCAAAGATGTCGAAAGCGTACATGGAGAGAGGCCATGGGGAGGATATTAGATAAAGTGAGAAAGAGGGGGAGTGAATCTTGTCGGCATGGAGTTGACACTTGACACACCTATGGACATAGAGAGCACAATCCTCCTCCATGGTGGGCCAGTAAAAGTCTTGGCGAAGGATCTTCTTGGCAAGCATTTGGCTATTCACATGGCCACCACACACACTAGAGTGTGCTTCCTCAACACATTTACAAACCTCATCATCATCAGGACATCTTAGAAGAACACCAGTAAGGCTTCTTTTGTGTAGAACTCCTCCAATCAGCACGTATTATTGGGCCACTCTTCTTATGGCTTTCCTGTCTTTCGATGTGGCTTCTCCAGGATAGGATTGATATTTGCAATATTAGGCAATTCCGTAAAATCATGGCTTCTCCTCGTCGGGCATTTCTTCTTCCAGTTCCACCAACATGATTTCCCTTTTCTGAATGATTTCTCCCTCTTGTGCCTTCCTTAACAATTTTTCTTTGATCCTCACGTAGGAAGCGTCGTAGACAGCAGGGGCGTGACGCTTGTAGATGGAGATGGACTCAAACCATCTACCCAGAGGGAACCTTAAAGATGATGCTAACGAGGCGAGGGCATCGGCCAAAATGTTCTGGTCACGAGGGACATGGACAAAGATCAGTTTGGGGAATAGTTTGGCAAACGCAGTGGTAAGTTCTTGATAGGGCTTGAGCTTGGGATAGCGGGTGCGGTATTTGGTGAGCACTTTGCAAAGAATGAGTTGACTATCACCTACAACTCGTAGTTCAGTGATACAAAAAGAATGGGCAAGTTCCATGCCAGCTAGAAGGGCCTCATATTCAGCTATGTTGTTGGCCACAGGGAATGTGAGCTGATATGTGAGTGAGATAGTGATACCTTCAGGTGATAGGAGGGCAATGCCGATTCCTATCCCTTAGGAATTCAGAGCTCCATCAAAATGTAACATCCACATGTGATCATCTGATTGGTTGATGGACATTAGTTCCTCATCAGGAAACTCTGATCGGACATGATCAAATTTGGGGAGAGAATGGTGAGCGAGATGCTCGGCTATGGCATAGCCTTTAATCACCTTTTGCTGAATGTAGGTGTTGTTGAATTGAGAGAGAAAGCTTTGCCAGCATGCTAGCCTATCGGTAAGGACATATTTTTCCAAGAGAAACTTGATAGGGTTCATGCGGGCAATTAGATGGACTTCATGAGCCAGAAAGTAGTGTTTCAATTTCTGCACCACCCAAACTAGGGTGGCACAGGTTTTCTCCATAGTTGTGTACTTCTGCTCATAGGGGTTGAGAAGCTTGGACAAGTAATATGTTACCCTTTCCTTGCCCTTTTCACTGGTTTGTGCCAGGATAGCTCCCACGGAATCGTCCAGGACTGAGACATAAAGAATTAAGGGTTTACCTGGCGTGGGTGGTATTAGGACAGGTGGACTAGCTAGATAATCCTTCAATCCTTCAAAAGCTTTCTAACACTTGGAATCTCAACAAAATTCGTTTCCCGATTTGGTCAGGTCGTAGAAAGATTTGCACCTTTGTGAATGCTGAGACACAAACCGACGAATGAATTGTAACCTCCCAATTAAACCTCGAACTTCTCTCAGGTTCCTCGGAGGTGACATATCCCTGCTTGCCTTGGCCTTGTTGGGATCTATCTTGATACCCCTCTTACTCACAATGAAGCCCAGTAACTTGCCCGATGAAACACCAAATATGCACTTTTTCGAATTCCTCTTCAAGTTGAATTCCCTCGATTTTCTTAAAACCTTAGCTAGAACTTTTGAGTGTTCTGCCCTAGTTCTTGATTTCACCAATAAATCATCCACATACACCTCTAAATATACATGCATCATGTCGTGAAATATTACCATCATATCCACTTGATAAGTAGCTCCAACATTCTTCAATCCAAACGGCATGACCAGATAACAATAAGTTCCCCAAGGTGTGGTGAATGATGTTTTCTCTTGATCCTCTTCTACTAATCAGATTTGATTATATCTCAAAAATCTATCCATAAATGAGAGAGTTTCATAGCTTGATATGTTATCAACCAACACATCGATGTGAGGCAAGGGGAAATCATCTTTTGGACACGTGCGATTAAGATCTCGAAAATCAATACAGATTCTCACCTTTCCACCTGTCTTCATGACCGGGATAATGTTTGCCACCCACTAAGGATATAGGACGACTCTAATAAACCTGGCTTTGTGGAGCTTGTCAACCTCTTCCTTCATCTTCAAAGCCATATGGGGGTGGAAACGTCTTAACCACTGCTTTACTGAGACGGACCCTGGTTTTAGAGTTGTAGATTCTAAGGAATCCACTTAGAACAATTAAAAGGAAAAGAAATGAATAGAAGAATGGGAAAAGAGGAAGAAAAGGGGAGCATGAGAGGATGCTAAGGGGAATGTGATCACCAGAGACGTGAGGGCCTCAAAGGATATAACAAATAATCAATGGAGGGATCGCGATATAAATACCTTAAATGCGGGGGAGATTGTGAGTGCACCTTCTCTTTCTATCGGCCGGCCGATGAAGAGAGTTTTCCTTGATTGATTACCCTTGTAAAATTAACAAACACCAATAAACAAACATGGGTTAGAAACCAAGATGTGTAGCATCAAATCCAAATGTAAATTTGGACATAGAAAGCATGGATATGAACACACCTTATTGGTGTTTGGCCTTTAAACCCCTATACAAAAGGGTAGGTAAAAGATGATGTATGATGAAGAATAGAGGGAGATGTGCAAGTGTTGCACTAAGGGAGATGTGCTAGAGTGCACAATATGGGAAGATCTCAATAAAGAAATAAAAGAAAAAATGATATGATGCATGCAATTAACTAAAGTAAAAATAAGAGATAGGAGGGGAAAGCTTAGTGGTTTTCTCCAATTTGGCTTCAAGCTAGGATGAAGATCTTCAATGGAGGAAGAAGATGATGTAGAACTCCATGGATGTAGAGGCTTCAAATCTTCAATAGAGGAAGAAGAACTCCATGGATGAAGCTTTTAGGTGCATGGGAGTCTTCCTCCTTGAGCCTTTAGTCCGGCAGCACCTCCTCTTGAATTGATCTTTATCTTCTTTCACAAGGGAGAGAGAGATTCTATTTATAGGGTTGAAATTCGGAATTAATTCCAAGGGAAATTAGGAAAATATGTTTTAGTGGGATTTGGAATGAGATAAACATTAGGCAAGTGTCCCTTCAACATTGGAAAGTCATAGGAACCCTTTTCTAAGTGAAAAAAGAGGTTAAATGAGGAAAGGAAGGGAAATTCGAAATTAATTCCAAGAGAAAATAAGAAAACATGTTTTAGTTGGATTTGGAAGAGATAAACCTTAGGCAAGTGTCCCTTCAACCTTGGAAAGTCATAGGAACCATTTCCCAAGTGGAAAAGGAGGTTAAATGAGGAAAGTAAGGGAAATTCGGAATTAATTCCATAAAAAATTAGAAAACTTAGTTTTGGTAGGATGGAAAGGGGGATCCTTCCTCCAAGTGTCCTTTCAATATTAGGAAGCCATAGGAATCCTCTCGCAAGTGAAAAAGGAGTGTAAGTGAGGAAAGGAAGGGGTGCTACTGGAGTTCGGAATTGAACAAGAATTGACGACCTTGGTCAAGGCGTTAATTGAAATCACGACTGGGACAAAGGCGTTAATTCACGGATTTAATTTTAGTAATAAAAACTTTCTGTATTTAAAAATGATGAAGAGACGCTTGAGGGAGAGGCGTTATTTAAAAACACGACCCAAGGAGGGTCGTTAATTCTTATTTTTCTGTTTTGGAAACCAGAAAATTCCAGAAACTGACGCCTTTGCCTCTAGTCGTCCTTTCTTCAAAACGCGCCTCAGACCAGGCCGTTAATTAAAACACGCCCCACTTCAAGTCGTGAATTCCAAAAAAATAGAGAAAACTACCCAAAAAATCCAGAAAAATAGGAAAAAATAAGAAGAGGGAAAAAAAGGGAGAAATCTAAGAAAATTAGGGAAAATAACTCAAACAAAGTTAATTGGAGGGTCAAATTGGGACATTACAAGGTAATACGAGATGCACTCATAGTAACGTCAATTTTGGCGTGTCTACAGCTGCCCCGCCTTGGCGTTTGCTTTGCAAGGGAGCAGAGCAAACTGAAAAGTAGATGCCAAGGTGTGATGGGACACGCAATCAACATCACTTGATGAGAATGAAATCAAAAGCTCGAGATGAAGCAATCCCGAGAAATTCAATGAAATCAACGATGTTTGGATAAGAGGAGGAGTGTGCACGCGGGCACGAAGGAGAGTGATCAACTTCCAGCGCGGTGGAAGTACCCCAGGTCACAATCCTGTAGGTTTCACCATTGGGGAGCGGTTACCAGCCAATGTAGACGTGCTGCAGTCAAGGTGGATCAAAGTAAAAGGATTGAGATAAGATGATAGAAATCCAAACAAGGAACTTTCGAGAAAATGACCCAAAATAGTGACAAAACGAACTGAGGATTTCATCAGCAATGAATATCTCATATCTGGAAAGATTAAGATCAATTTGACTCTCCAAATCAGCTTATCAGAATGATTTTCAAAAATTGTTTTAAACTCCTATATGAATGCATGCTGGGTTTAAAAGGAAAAATCAAAACAAATAAAAATATAAGATAATCAAGGATAATATTGTTAAACTGCGAAGATTGGGTCAAGAAACCCATTCTGCGAGCCGATACTAAGCCGAAGCCCGTTTATCCACGCATCAACTCGTAAAAGGGAACCATCGTCCCCAGTCTTGGACAGCTCAACGACCTATCCGTGTGACTAAGACTCCTCTGGAATCATCATTATTTTTGATGAAAGGGAACTCAAATCCCAGATTTACCAAAGTCACAAGGTCCTTGATATAATCTAGTAGCGTATGTATAGGGGGGATGGTGATAGCAATGAGCATGGGGGAATTGAGAAATGAGGTGCAAGCACTGTGGGGCTTGGATGATGATGCCCAGTCGGTGGGACCAAGAGCTTCTTCCTGCGCTCAAAGATTCATCAGCCAAGATATAAAAGATAACAAGCAATGAATAAGGCATTTAAGTATAGCAAGCATAGCATGAATCAAAGCATCAATAGCAGGTATGTATCATATTCAAGAATAGCATAGATAGCATCATTAAAGCATAGATAGCATAGCATCATTGTTTGTCATTTGTCATGAAGATGACAACTTGGCTAATCAAGATTTGGAGTTGAATGATCAAGATCTGATAATGCCCATCGGCGGAGTGATCAGTAAGATTTGATAAAAAAGATTTAGAGATGAATAATCGGAGTAATGCGTAGCAAATTATGAAGATGTGATCAATTGTGAACATGGGAAGAATCAAAAGGTAGATGACAATGAATGGAGAGGACTCATCCCGTGCTCTTGGTCCTTGCAAAGTTGTTGTTCCTGCAAAAAGCACCATCAGAAAAATACAATGCAATTTTTTTTAGATTTTGAAATATGAAAATTTTTATGAGTTTTGAAAATATTTGAATTTTTAAGTGGATTTTGAAAAATAGTTGAATTTTTATTATGAATTTTGAAAATATTCAATTTTTGTTGGATTTTGATCAGGAAATATTCAATTTTTTTTGGATTTTGACTTAGAAAATATTCAATTTTTTTGGATTTTGACTTAGGAAATATTCAAGTTTTTTTTCTTTTGATATTTTTTTTTGATTTAGACATTGTTAATACAGCATCAAAGGGTGTTTTTGAACCACTGGCTAGGGGTCCTTGTTCCTTCCCCTTTCGCTAAAATTACCCAAAGCCGAGCGTGCATTGAAGGGTGACACCCTATAACTGACTGCCCTTGATTAACGGTGCTCCTACCAAGGCCATACCCGAGAAACATTCGGTCTTAGAGGGAGAAGGGAAGAATAATTGAGGATAAACTTTATGCAGGATGGGAGATGTCGGGACTTGAATTCCTTCCAAGGTGTTTCCCCTCAAAGAGGTAGTCTGTTGTGCCGGGACTTTGTGCCTTTGATTTTTAGACCTTTGACATGCATACGACCAGGGTTTTCCCTGCGGGGACTTTGCCACTCTTGTCATGCCACAATTCATACTTTTGCATTTATCGAAATTCTGATTTGATTTCCATAATAGCCCTTTTGACGAGATGTATATCATGAAAACTTATATGAAAACTCATATTGATTTTGGGTCAAGACTGCCCCTATTTGAGACTCCTCTCGTATTGGGGATTACCCTGAGTGGGTCATCTCATCCGTCAACCTCTTGCCCCTGCATTCGGCCGAGTAAAGAAGAGAAAAGACTTTCAGATATACTCATGGCATGGCCAAAGTAGCAACGGTGTTTTAACCAAAGGAGCTGGCTAAGGACGCCGTGAAGTGTGTGAAATGCCCAGCTGAAGGTTACTCTTAAAAAGCAGGGAGAGAACGTTGAATTCTCAGCATGGGATTTTTATTACCAAAGGTGCTGCAAAAATAAGCCTAAAAGACTGTTTTGAGAATGATTTAGTAAAGATAAAGATTCGACCTAGGATAAAGGTCTTGACTACCACTCTTAATCTTGTTAAGAAGCACTTTATTTTGAAAATCATCGTGAAGCAATGAGATAATGATATCATGAAATGAGTACTTACGCCAATATGTTACCTTGCAACCTTTGTAGAAGCAGCTGTCAGAGGCGAGGTTGATCATCGTGGGATAGTCCTCTTTGGCAGTCAAAAGGATTGGAAGCAAAGGGTTTGAAAGTGGCTTAACAAGAAGGAGTGGTGCCAAGACCAGACTCAGACGAATAAGGAAAAAAAGGAAGAGAGGCGAGGGCTAGAACTCCCTCACTAAGGTATGGAGACCCTGATCACATGAAAGCTCTACAGAAGAAGCGGAGAATTAGAAGGAGGAGTGAGGACTAAAGCCTCGAAAGTAGTGAGAGAATGGGCAGATGCCCAAGGCAGTGGATGTGGAAGAAGTTGGGTCGGACCCAGGATTAGGGGGAATCGGAAGAAGAAATTGATAGATGGAAAGAGGCAGATCCAGAGGGTCCGGAGGTTGTGGAGGAGAATCCTGATAGGAGGAATCCGGGGGCTCCGAAGGGATAAAATATCGAGGGACGAGGTGCCCTGGGAAGAAATAGGGAAAAAGATGATGGAAAAGGAAGAAGAAAATGAAGGATGTGATGTCCTTGAAGAGTAGAAAGATGAATCGGAAGAAAGATGGATGGTCCGGAGGTTCCGGGGGAATGAGATGTCGAGGGATGCGGTACCCAGGGAAGAGTGGATGAAAAGGATCAGGAGGGTATGGAGGTTCCGGAGGAATGAGATGCCGAGGGACGCGGTGCCCGGGGAAGAGTGGATGAAAAGGATCAGGAGGGTCCGGAGGTTCCGGAGGGATGGAATCAGAAAGGTCGGGATGCCCCGAAAGAAGATAAAGAGAATAAGACGGAGAATCCGGAGGTTCCGAAGGAAGAGAATCAGAAAGGGCGCGATGCCTTGGGAGGAAGGAAAGAGAGTCCGGCGGTTCTAGAGGGGGAAGGTACCATGGGACGCGATGCCCAAGGAGAAGAGAAAGATCCGGAGGTTCCGGAGGAAGAAGACGGAAAGGGGCGCGATGCCCAAGGGATAAAGAGGGGTGAAAGATCCGGAGGTTTCGGAGGAAGAAGATAGAAAAGGGCGCGATGCCCTGGGAGAAAGTCCGGAGGTTCCGGAGGAAGAAGACGGAAAGGGGCACGATGCCCAGGGAGAATCAGTAAGAAGCCCAGAAGATCCGGACTTGAGGGTGTGTAGGGGCGCGATGCCCAAAGAGCAGGATCCGGAGGTTCCGAAGGAAGCAAATATTGAGGGATGCGATGCCCAAGGAGGACGGGTGAGAAATCCGGGGAGTGCGGATGCAATAGTTGGAAAGGGGCGCGATGCCCTGAGGGATGATTGGAGGGGACACAATGCCCGGTGAGTGTAAGGGGACCCGCAGATCCTGAGGATGAAGATGAATAAGATGGGAAATGCGGAAGATCCGGAGGTTCCGGAAGGCGGGGAAGATACGGGTCCGGAAACCCGGGAAAGAAGAAGTGCAAATGTATGCGGATGCAATGCAACAGATGCAATGAATGCATGAAATGCAAAGAATGTGAAGATTACGAGGGATGAGAGTATGAGATCCTCCTCTTCGCCTATGGAGTGGCCCATGAAAAATCGATGATAGATGTGAATGTGGGTGAAGTTGAATAGAAGGTGGAAGGTCCCTTAGTGGAAGCATGTCTACCCCTCCACGGCAGCAAAAATGTACAACCAGATAAAATCAAAGTCTGTGATGAAGCTTTAACAATCACTGCCAACTCCCTTGGAGGGTGAAGAGTGACAATGTGAGAGAATTGAAAAATTAGAGCATGAAGCATTGTCATATCCAAGGATTGTGGTGTTTGAAAAGTGTTGAACAAAGCGGGTGTTCGCCCCTTGTATGAAATAGAAGGTTCCAGATTGAAGGATCGGAACAAGGGGTGCCCTGTCTGGCCCTTGGACATAGACTTATACGGCATCAACGCTTGGCATTCTCTTCTGGCGAGCAACGGCAGGGGCTTGGCCTCTTCGACCATTCTTGGCACAACAACCCGAATTGGCATTCGACAAATAAGTTCTTGCATCTTGAACATCATGGCCGCGGCCAAATCTTTCTTTTCCGGCTCTTGATCATCTTCATCACAAGTACTTACAGAAGGACACCCGTTCCGAGTAGTAAAGGGGGGTGAAGCGGAGGCGGAAGGTTCCATAGATGGTGGAGGTATAATGGAAGGTGTTGGAGAAAGGGTGAGTGGAAATGGCGGTTCAAACACGTCGAGCTTCTCCCTTTGCTCGGAAGCAGTCGGGGTTGGCTCGAGTGCAAAAAGGGGTGAATCCTGCTCAGGATTAGCCACGGGTAAGGGTGAAGGGTTAAGTAGTGGAATAGGAGTGGCTAGGTCATGGGTTAAAGGTTTAATGGAGGGCCGAGGTGGCGGTAATAGGAGGTTAGCTGATGAAGTGGAGGCTAATGGTATATCAGGTGGAGGTTTAGCGGAGGCCGGTGCTGTGGAGGCTGATGGTATAGCAGGAGGTGTAAAAGTATCAGGTTTGGTCCGGAGGAAACGTCGGATGGGGCGAGCGGTGTCTGGGGTAGGAGACATGTCTTGGTGCGCCGACATGGGTGATTGGAGTATTGATCCCTCGTCATAAGACCAATAAGTCTTAGAAGCGGGGGTTATATTAAGGACGATGGCATCGTCTTGAGCAGGGGGTTCATCCAGTGGTAGCGGAGGGAGAGGAAAACGAAGAAAACTCGGAAGGGATGCCTGCAGAGCTTCATCATCATGTGCCGTCTTGAATTCTTCAATTGCCGATTCTTCATTATCGAGTTCAAGTGGATGCCATGGTGGAGATGTATTAGTAGGTGGTGGAATGTAATGGTATTGCAGATGATGTGGTGAATGCAAGTGTGAATGCGTAGGCGGAGGCAGAGGGCCATATGAATGAACGGGGTGAATGGGTGGAGGATGGACAGCGTCCACTTGAACGTTGAAATCTGTCGGCTCTTGCTTGCTTGAACTGTCGACGCCGTAGCCGTCTCTCCTATCCTTCCAATCTTTCTCCATCTTTGTAATGTCATTCAGAGCGGCGTGGAGGGGATTGACAGGAGTAGAAGGAGCGGGCCGTGGGCTCGTAACCCTCTTAAATTGTTCCTCCAACGAAGTGACTCTGTCGAGAAGCGTTTGTTGGAGGGGTGTGACCTGAGTAACAGGGGGTTGGCAGGGCCTTGAAGAAGGGGCCGTATAAAAGGGCCGTGGAAGGGGATTAATGGGCCGACCCAAAGAAGGACCCGGATGGGTCGGGTTGCAAGGAATAAATGGGCCTTGGGGCCGTGGTGGAGGAGGAATAGAAGGAGGCGGGTATTGGACCACCCGAGGAGAAGGGTGAATAGGAGGAGATGGGTGATGGGCTACCCGAGTAGGAATGTGAATAGAAGAGGGAAGTGGGTGATGGGCCTCCCGCGTAGGATTAGAAGGAGGATGAGGGGAATGAGGTGCACCCTCAACAACGGCCTTAAGGGCTTGGATTTGTTGAGGGATGAGATGATCTAATGCATGCAAGATCTGGGAGACCTCCTCATCTTCGGGAGGAGACGGTCCCGTAGGAGTAGTGGCTCGCGATTGAATTGGGAGACCATGAGATTGGATATTGCCCATGGGTGGGGCAAAACCGTGAAAGTGAGGGCGTGGTCCCTTTAAAAGATTGTGGTGAGAGTTGTGATGAATATGTTGAATTTGAGGGGAATAAGATGTGCTAGGTTGATCACCCTCATGAACATTAATTGAATTAAACATGTTGACTTTCTTATCAAGGTATCCCAAACAATTCAATGTGCAATCAAAACAGCTCACATAGATAGCAAACAAGCTAGGATGGGGTTACCTTTGATTTCTTTTATTTGAACCTTGGCAAATTAATTGATTTTATGCAAATTGATGTGATCACTCAAGGGGGGAACCTAGTTTCAAATGTGGTTTTCTCCTATGCCAATTAGGAACACTCTCTCACCATGCATAGGCCAACTAAACCCGGGACTTCAAAGGTACAACCTGCCCAGCGTCCGTGAGGGAATCCACGGGTGCGGGGACTTATGGAGGCTTGGTTTAGGAATTTTCGGTCCAATGAGACGGAGTGCTCAATGGAGGGTCCTTCCTTCACCAAGAGGGTGGTGTGACTCCTAAAAGTGTAGGGAGAGGAGGTCTCCCAAACCAATGCAAGGATGAATGCAGCAGATAGTATCAAGCAGATAACAACATAGAACAAAATGACGACCTGGGAAAGGTCGCTATATCAATAAATAGCATCTGAGCGTCAGTCGCTAGTCACTGTAAAAAGTGCAAGCAGAGCAAAATAGTGCCTTAGGGTGAGGCGCTTTCTCTAGAATGGACGCCCGGGAGCAGGGGCGTCAAATGGCAGTAATCAGCACGAATAAACAATGATAATAAAAATGACGCCTTACAGTAAGGCGCTATTCAAGTGAAAGACGCCTTGATGTGAGGCGTTATACGGATAAAAGACGCCGCTGAGAGGGGCGTTAATTACTTCAATACTTCAACGGCCATAGGGCTCAAGCAGTGGAAAATACCGACAGAAATGAAAAACACTCACAATCTCAGTATAAGAATCATGGCAATCAAACATGACAAGGGATATAGCATGCTCATCATTTTTTTTAAAAAAAGAGATGGATAAATGGAATTTCTAAAAACCTATCAAACTGACAAATCACATAGGGAGAGTGCTACATGGAGCACAAAGGGAGACGCACCGTGGGTGCGAAAGGGGAGATGGCACACGTGGGTGCCCAAGGGGAAAGGGTAATCAAAAGAAAAACGAAAGGGGTCCCACCGTGATCGCCAATTTGTAGATTCTAAGGAATCCACTTAGAACAATTAAAAGGAAAAGAAATGAATAGAAGAATGGGAAAAGAGGGAGAAAAGGGGAGCATGAGAGGATGCTAAGGGGAATGTGATCGCTAGAGACGCGAGGGCCTCAAAGGATGTAACAAATAATCAATGGAGGGATCGCGATATAAATACCTTAAATGCGGGGGAGATTGTGAGTGCACCTTCTCTTTCTATCGGCCGGCCGATGAAGAGAGTTTTCCTTGATTGATTATCCTTGTAAAATTAACAAACACCAATAAACAAACATGGGTTAGAAACCAAGATGTGTAGCATCAAATCCAAATGTAAATATGGTCATAGAAAGCATGGATATGAACACACCTTATTGGTGTTTGGCCTTTAAACCCCTATGCAAAAGGGTAGGTAAAAGATGATGTATGATGAAGAATAGAGGGAGATGTGCAAGTGTTGCACTAAGGGAGATGTGCTAGAGTGCACAATAGGGGAAGATCTCAATAAAGAAATAAAAGAAAAAATGATATGATGCATGCAATTAACTAAAGTAAAAATAAGAGATAGGAGGGGAAAGCTTAGTGGTTTTCTCTAATTTGGCTTCAAGCTAGGATGAAGATATTCAATGGAGGAAGAAGATGATGTAGAACTCCATGGATGTAGAGGCTTCAAATCTTCAATAGAGGAAGAAGAACTCCATGGATGAAGCTTTTAGGTGCATGGGAGTCTTCCTCCTTGAGCCTTTGGTCCGGCAGCACCTCCTCTTGAATTGATCTTTATCTTCTTTCACAAGGGAGAGAGAGATTCTATTTATAGGGTTGAAATTCAGAATTAATTCCAAGGGAAAGTAGGAAAACATGTTTAGTGGGATTTGGAATGAGATAAACATTAGGCAAGTGTCCCTTCAACATTGGAAAGTCATAGGAACCCTTTTCCAAGTGAAAAAGAGGTTAAATGAGGAAAGGAAGGGAAATTCGGAATTAATTCTAAGAGAAAATAAGAAAACATGTTTTAGTTGGATTTGGAAGAGATAAACCTTAGGTAAGTGTCCCTTCAACCTTGGAAAGTCATAGGAACCATTTCCCAAGTGGAAAAGGAGGTTAAATGAGGAAAGTAAGGGAAATTCGGAATTAATTCCATAAAAAATTAGAAAACTTAGTTTTGGTAGGATGGAAAGGGGGATCCTTCCTCCAAGTGTCCTTTCAATATTAGGAAGCCATAGGAACCCTCTCGCAAGTGAAAAAGGAGTGTAAGTGAGGAAAGGAAGGGGTGCTGCTGGAGTTCGGAATTGAACAAGAATTGACGACCTTGGTCAAGGCGTTAATTGAAATCACGACTGGGACAAAGGCGTTAATTCACGGATTTAATTTTAGCAATAAAAACTTTCTGTATTTAAAAATGATGAAGAGACGCTTGAGGGAGAGGCGTTATTTAAAAACACGACCCAAGGAGGGTCGTTAATTCTTATTTTTCTGTTTTGGAAACCAGAAAATTCCAGAAACTGACGCCTTTGCCTCTAGTCATCCTTTCTTCAAAACACGCCTCAGACCAGGCCGTTAATTAAAACACGCCCCACTTCAAGTCGTGAATTCCAAAAAAATAGAGAAAACTGCCCAAAAAATCCAGATAAATAGGGAAAAATAAGAAGAGGGAAAAAAGGGGAGAAGTCCAAGAAAATTGGGGAAAATAACTCATACAAAGTTAATTGGAGGGTCAAATTGGAGCATTACAAGGTAATACGAGATGCACTCACAGTAACGTCAATTTTGACATGTCTACAAGAGTTAGGCAGTGTTCGACCAGGGTGGAATCCAATCCTAGCATATCCTCGTAACTCCATGCGAACGTGTCCCTATACTCCTTGAGAACCTTAATCAATTCGTCCTCTTTAAATGATGGCAAATTATCATTTATGAGGACGATCCTAGGGTCTTACTCGGTTCCCAAGTTTATCTCTTTAGTGGATTCTTCTACAGCGGCTGACGACTCATCGAATCTCTTCATCCCACTAGCATATGCACCAGCTGCGTCCTCATATTCTTCATCCCCTTCTTCAATAGGGTATTCCTCGTCCGTGATCTCATAGACTCCATACCCTTCATCAATCGTGTAATTTTCGTCACATTCTATTTCTGGCAGTTGGATAGGATTTTCTAGCAGCTGAGGAATGGCCATGCATGCCTGGCACCTGTTGGCCAATTCTAGAAGGAATCGGCGAGGGATTTGCCTACCCTTGGACTTTCTCTTGGAGACTACCCTTGACCCACTATTCCTAAATTGACCGACATGTCCTACAGACGAAGAGGAAACTTAAGAATGTACAAGAATAGACCCCTCAGAGGAGGAGTAAAGAAGGTCACTCAGGGGATGTAGCAACCCTGGAAAAATAAAGATTTTGAAAATGGATCAAATTAAAATAAAAGATAAGTAAATAGATGATGAAAGCCTAAACGCATAAGAATAAGCTAGAAGGAAAATAACGCCTTAGGTCAAGGCGCTACTTCAAGAAGAAATGCCCTTATACAAGGCGCTAATTTATGAAAGGATGCCAACATGTGAGGTCGTCAATTCTTAAACTGTCAAAATAAATAAAAAGGAAAGTAGAAGTGACGCCCTCCACCTGGGCGCGTTTTATACAAGAAACGACGCTTGACAAGGTATCAATTTAAATTAACTCCCTCACTTAGGATGTTAATTCAGTTTGAGTTTCGTTCGACCCAGGAGACTATCCAGAGCAAGTTTCTGGATAACTACGAGGAAGATTGAATAGGGTAAGAACTCTATTAGGGAAATATTACTTCCAATACAACACTAACTCCATTACGATCCTAAAAACCCTATAAATACCCTCCTAATTCACCCAGATCGCTACTTTGGCGATCTAACTTTCGTTTTGCTGCTGCTGTCGACCGTAAAGAATAGGTAATGTTCTTTCCCCTGCCTTCAGTCATGGTTATGAAGGATACTGATGTTCTTCATCATCTTTTGCCATAGGTTGCCTGCCTTGCGTTTCCTGACGTGCTGAAGAACGAGGGGTTCTTCATCAAACATCATCTTCTGGAGGTCGGTTTAGAACAGAGCATCGGTTTCTTACCAAAACCTTCACGTTTCCTTTCCCAGATCACCTTCAGGTAGGTTTTCTCAAGATCGTAGCCCAAACTAGCTTAAGATCTTAATAATATCATCGGTCGTGCATGTATATAGTTTTATTGTGGTTTCATATGTTTTCTATGTAATTTCAAAAAGAAACGCCCTTGGTAAGGGCGCTAATTTAAAGAAGCGACCCACACTAGGGCGCTAATTATTGTTTTGACGCCCTGCCCAAAAGTCGTCAATTACATGTAATTAATAAATACCCACGTTTAAAATTTAATATCTATATAACCATGAATCTAATATATTGCATGAGTATACCTGTGAAATCCTGCTATTTTTCCTGTCATGACCATGTACCCTTTTTCCTGAAATTTTATTATCTAAAAATTGGTAAATTCTTGAATTCACGACCTTGTCTAGGTCGTCTATTACTAAACTGACGCCCCAGACTAGGGTGCTAATTGAAAAGTAACGCCCCTGTACAGGGCGCGTTTTTGTTAAAATTCTGTAAATTTGAAATTCTGTAAGAATTGAGATAAGGTTTGGACGACTGCTTCACAAGTCGTCAAATGATTAATACACGTCCTTAAGTTAGGCGTTAATTATATGATTAATGACTTTGGTCAAGTCGCTATTTTTCCTGTATTATTATTTTTCCCTCGGTTAACACGGTTTCATACTTATGTATATATATATTGGCACTATATTTCCACTCCGTGAATATAGTCCCACGTTTCATGATATTTTAACGTTACCCCCTCAATTCTCGGTGACATACAAACTCTCCATTAGACATTCCGTTCCTTTGGACTAGCGAGTTAGTCATAGAGACCTCCGTAAGACTCCTCGAGCCTTGGATTCCCTCAAGGCCGACTGAGCGGGTTGTACCATAAAAACCTATCACCCTATTTTTGCCATGTCACTCTATAGAAACATGGTATACCGGCCCTCATATTATGCTATGAGTATGATATGAGAATTTTCTTAATGAACGGGGAAAGCATGCCATCAATGTGATGTTATTGTAGACCCCAATTCTATAACAACTTTGTTATGATGTTCTTGTGGACCTCAATTCTATATTAAAGGAGTGACCATCTACTTGTGGGCATTTACTTGTCATGGTACCCAAGTTAGGGAACCAATTCCACCTAGTTTTATCGATAATCGTGATTGTACCATTATTATCGCCATTCTATGTCAAGTGTCATATTTTTGGACTCTACTCTATCCAAGTTTATCCTACATGTCTACAAGCTTTATTCTTGAAATTCCATATTGGCTATACACAAAAGTGGATGTTAAAATATATGATTAATGCCTGCGCATATAGGGCCCGATCTGATCCTGGGAGGAGCACCCGAAAGTACTTGTACCCATGTGAGTTGATTGATCACGGTATTGGCATTATACCGAAGTGCATGACTAGCTTGATTGAACATTCCACAAATCTTGTACTTGACTTGATATTACATGACTTGCGTGGCCTGAAAAAGGGTAATTTCATACTTGCGTGCTTGAAACGTGATAGCCAAGTTCCGACATGACATGATGCATCTACTTGCTTGAGTATCTTGATAGCTTTTGATATAAGTTCTTGAAAGTTCATGACTAGTTCTTCTTGCTATCTTTTTGTTATATCCTCTTTCTATCTTGTCGTTTTATACGAGCATGCGTAGCTATAGTGCATTCATGAAAGATGTGATCACTTAAACCCCTTGCTAGTTCTTGAGATATAATTTCCTACTGAGCGTTCGCTCACTTAGTGTTTCCCTACTTTTCAGGTAAGTCCGATGATGAGGGAACTCAAACGGATGGGGAAAATCAAGAGTGAAAGAGATAGAGCTTCTCCCGTGTTATCTAGCCTTTTTCATATTTTCTTGAGTCAACCTTGTATTTTTCCTTTATTTTAGTTAGTACTTCAAAGGTTTGTAATAGACATATTCTTATGAAGGAATAAAAGATTGGGTTATCTTTACTTTTGCGCATCTCTGATTTTGGTGTCGAATACACTAATATTCTGATTGACATGATTGATATAAACTCGTCACGCGTCTCCGGGTATCTTCCGCTCTCGGGGCGTGACAGTTTTTGTGGTATCAGAGCCTAGGGTATTCAATTCCTAGGAAACCCAAGTCCAAGGATAGGTTTAACCTTTAACCGGTGAGATTGGGTAGAACCACGGGTTAAAGTTAACATAAAAATGCTAGCTTCTAAATGAAATCACGTATTAATCTAGTTATTGTAATTATAGGACGATGGCTGCCGAACGTGCTCAGTGGCGCAACATGCAGCGTACACTTCAAGGCATGACTCAGGTGCTGCAACAGGTAGCACAAGGAGGAGCACAACGAGCAGAGAGTCTCCACCAAGTCTTTAAAAACATGAACCCGCCTAAATTCAAGGGTTCTACTGATCCGGACGACGCAGAGCACTGGATCAGGGAAGCGGAACGTATATTCCGTGTTATGCAGTGCACGGATCAAGATAAAGTCTTATTAGCTACCTTTCAGTTGGAAAGGGATGCCCGATGCTGGTGGGAATCAATCGAAACTACTTTAAATCAAGACCAAGTTACTTGGGAAGAATTCGTTGAACATTTCAATGCTAAATATTTTTCAGACCGAGTACAGGAAAAGAAAGCTGTAGAATTTGCTGCACTAAAGCAACGGTCCTTGACAGTGGTCGAGTATGAGGCCCAATTTTCTAGATTATCTCGGTATGCTAAGCACTTAGTTAGCACCGAGAAGATGAAAGCTAGGAGGTTCCTAAATGGGCTCAGGCCCCAATATATCACACAGCTGGTGCCAATGGATATCCAGGTCTACTCGGAAATTGTGCGCCGAGCTCAGCTATTAGAAGACGCCACGGAACTATCTGATAGAATCCGTGGGAAGGACAAGAAAGAACAAGTTACAAGTTTGGGTTCCTTTAAACCCAACTTCAAGAAGAGGCCTAGCAATGGAGGTACTTCCTCACAAGATCATAAGTTTAAGAAGACCAAGCCCTTCTCCATCACCACTACCCCATCAAATATAGTGTGCAAGCATTGTGACAAGGCGGGCCATAGAGCAGAAGAATGCTGGAGGAAACTAGGAGCATGTCTCCGCTGTGGGAGTCGCGATCATCGAATTCCTGATTGCCCATTACTTAATGATCAAGCCGGGGACGGGAAGCGCCCAGTAACCAAGAATGCTCGTCTTCACGCAATTAAGGAGACTGAACAAGAAGAAGAAGGCGGACTAGTAGAAGGTACATTGAAAGTTTGTTCCAAGTCTGCATATGTCTTAATTGATACTGGTGCTTCACATTCAATTGTTTCCAAGAAGTTCGCTGATCCGTTACCCTTAGAATCGGAATGGATAAAATTAGTCTTGTCTACTCCTCTAGGAAACGAGACTGATATTACACACCATTACCAGAACTGTGAAGTATTGGTTCATTGTAAGAATCTCCCTATTGATCTTATATGTTTAGATCTAAAGGAGTATGATGTCGTACTAGGAGCGAATTGGTTATCTAAATATCAGGCAACGGTCGATTGCCGCAATAGCAAGGTTACTTTCGAGGAATTTCCAGAACTGATCTTTACTAGCCCCAAGAGGTGAAGCAAAACCCCTCTTATTTCGGCTCTCCGAGCTAGCAAGCTCATCAGGAAAGGATGTGTATCTTTCCTTACATTCGTCACGATTAAGGAGGCTAAGGAAACTAAGATAGAAGACATTCCGGTGGTACAAGAATTTTCGGACGTATTTCTGGAAGATTTGCCTGGATTACCCCCACAAAGAGAAGTGGCCTTCACCATCGATTTAGTTCCTGGTGCGGGTCCAGTTTCTAAGGCACCGTATAGAATGTCACCTGCTGAACTCAAGGAGTTAAAGGAGCAATTGATGGAAAAGGATTCATAAGACCAAGTACTTCCCCATGGGGAGTGCCTGTATTATTTGTAAAGAAGAAAGATGGATCCATGAGGTTATGCATCGACTATCGACAGTTGAATCATCTCACTATCAAGAACAAGTATCCACTGCCGAGAATCGATGAGTTGTTTGATCAAATTTCAGGATCCAAGTACTTTTCCAAAATTGACCTTAGGTCGGGATATCATCAGTTAAGAATCAAGGATGAGGACATTCATAAGACTGCATTCAGAAGTAGGTATGGCCATTATGAATTTGTTGTTATGCCTTTCGGACTAACGAATGCCCCTGCTACCTTTATGCAGTTAATGAATAGTATATTCAGGCCTTATTTGGATCAATTCGTGGTGGTCTTTATTGATGATATATTGATTTATTCCGAGACCAAGGAAGAGCATGAGGAGCATTTAAGGATTGCATTACAAATATTGAGGGCAAACCAATTATATGCAAAACTCAGCAAGTGTGAATTCTGGCTTGAGGAAGTGACTTTTCTCGGACATGTTATATCAAAGGATGGCTTATCAGTAGATCCATCAAAAGTTGAAGCTGTAAGAAATTGGGAAAGACCGACCAATGCTAGCGAGATCCGAAGTTTCTTAGGTCTTGCTGGCTATTACAGGCGATTCATCGAAGATTTCTCTAAGATCGCCGTACCACTTACGAGGTTAACTCGTAAGAAGATCCGTTACGAATGGAGTGAGGAATGTGAAAGAAGCTTCCAAACTCTCAAGGATCATCTTACTACAGCTCCTGTCTTAGCTTTACCAATGGAAGGAGAGAAATTCGAGGTATACACTGATGCTTCTGGCATTGGCCTCGGATGTGTTCTAATGTAACAAGGAAAGGTTATAGCTTACTCTTCTCGTCAATTAAAGAAGCATGAAGAGAACTACCCCGTCCATGACTTAGAATTAGCCGCGGTAGTATTTGCACTAAAGATCTGGAGGCATTATCTATATGGAGTACAGTTTACTGTATACTCCGATCACAAGAGTCTCAAGTATCTTTTCTCTCAAAAGGAACTAAATATGAAGCAAAGGTGTTGGCTAGAATATCTCAAGGACTTCGACTTCAATATACAATATCATCCCGGAAAGGGTAATCATGTAGCAGATGCCCTTAGTCGAAAGCCGAGAGCACTGTTAGCCAATTGTATGATTCAAGAATGGAAGTTGCTGGAGCAATTCTCTAAGCTCAATATAAGCATGGACACGAACTTCAAATGTGTCACATTGTCTCATATAAGCATTCATCCAGACCTATTAACTGAAATACAAGCACTTCAGGATGATGACCCAATATTAGTGGAAATCAAGGGCAAACTAGAAGGACAGTCTGATTTCCAATTAGCATCAGATAGAAGGTTGTTATTCCAAAACAGAACTTGTATACCGGATTGTCCCGAGTTAAAGAAGAAGATCTTAGATGAATCTCATAGATCAAGGTACACGATTCATCCTGGATCTACCAAAATGTACCAAGATGTGAAAAGAAATTTTTGGTGGCCCAACATGAAAAGGGAAATAGCGGACTACGTGTCACGCTGTCTCACATGCCAACAGGTCAAGGCGGAACACCAAAAGCCTGCTGGAAAACTACATCCTCTAGATATCCCTAAATGGAAGTGGGAGGATATTGGTATGGATTTCATCATGGGTTTATCTAAATCAAAAGGAGGACATGATGGAATATGGGTTATTATTGACCGATTGACTAAATCGGCGCATTTCTTGCTAATCAAGAGCCGATGGTCAGTCGATGTGTTGGCTGCATTATACATCAACGACATAGTCAGATTACACGGTATTCCTATCTCAATCGTGTCTGACAGAGATCCCCGTTTTACTTCTCATTTTTGGAAGGGACTACAACATTCGTTGGGAATAAGGCTTAACTTTAGTACAGCTTTTCATCCTCAAACGGATGGTCAGACCGAGAGAACTAATCAGGTCATTGAAGATATGCTTAGGGCATGCATCATTGATTTTGGTGGAAGCTGGCATGATCACTTGCCTCTGGTTGAATTTGCATACAATAATAGCTACCAGTCAAGTATACAAATGGCACCTTTCGAAGCATTATACGGAAGGAGTTGTCGATCACCCTTATGCTCGGACGAAGTTGGAGAAAAACAACTATTAGGACCAGACATGGTAAGGGATACCACTGAGAAGATACAATTGATTAGAGAAAGACTGCAAGTTGCTCAGTCTAGGCAAAAGGCTTATGCTGATACAAGAAGGAGAGATCTTGAATTCCAAGTTGGAGATCATGTATTTCTCAAGATATCACCTGGACGTGGCATACGGAGATTTGGTGTCAAGGGCAAGCTTACACCAAGATTCATCGGACCCTTCGAGATACTGGAAAGAGTTGGCGAGGTTGCTTATCGCATCGCATTGCCTCCTCAATTGTCCGAAGTACATAATGTGTTCCACATATCTATGTTGCAGAAGTATGTACACGATCCATCACATATTATTGATCATGGAGACTTAGTGATCCAGAAGATCTCACATATGAGCAGAAGCCTATGAAGATACTAGATCGTGAAGTACGTACCCTAAGGAATAAGGTTATTCCCATGCTTAAGGTACAAAGGAATAAGAGTTCCGATCATGAAGCCACATGGGAGACCGAGGAATCCATGAGGAGACGATTCCCAAAATTATTCTAAGAGGTATATACTCTACACTCTCCAAAATATATATGTACTATGGAATTTGGGGACCAAATTCTTTTAAGTGGGGGAGGGTGTAGCAACCCTGGAAAAATAAATATTTTGAAAATGGATCAAATTAAAATAAAAGATAAGTAAATAGATGATGAAAGCCTAAACGCATAAGAATAAGCCAGAAGGAAAATAACGCCTTGGGTCAAGGCGCTACTTCAAGAAGAAACGCCCTTATACAAGGCGCTAATTTATGAAAGGACGCCAACATGTGAGGTCGTCAATTCTTAAACGGTCAAAATAAATAAAAAGGAAAGTAGAAGTGACGCCCTCCACCTGGGCACGTTTTATACAAGAAACGACGCTTGACAAGGCGTTAATTTAAATTAACGCCCTCACTTAGGACGTTAATTCAGTTTGAGTTTCGTTCGACCCAGGAGACTATCCAGAGCAAGTTTCTGGATAACTACGAGGAAGATTGAATAGGGTAAGAACTCTATTAGGGAAATATTACTTCCAATACAACACTAACTCCATTACGATCCTAAAAACCCTATAAATACCCTCCTAATTCACCCAGATCGCTACTTTGGCGATCTAACTTTCGTTTTGCTGCTGCTGTCGACCGTAAAGAACATGTAATGTTCTTTCCCCTGCCTTCAGTCATGGTTATGAAGGATACTGATGTTCTTCATCATCCTTTGCCATAGGTTGCCTGCCTTGCATTTCCTGACGTGCTGAAGAACGAGGGGTTCTTCATCAAACATCATCTTCTGGAGGCCGGTTTAGAACAGAGCATCGGTTTCTTACCAAAACCTTCACGTTTCCTTTCCCAGATCACCTTCAGGTAGGTTTTCTCAAGATCGTAGCCCAAACTAGCTTAAGATCTTAATAATATCATCGGTCATGCATGCATATAGTTTTATTGTGGTTTCAGATGTTTTCTATGTAATTTCAAATAGAAACGCCCTTGGCAAGGGCGCTAATTTAAAGAAGCGACCCACACTAGGGCGCTAATTATTGTTTTGACGCCCTGCCCAGAAGTCATCAATTACATGTAATTAATAAATACCCACGTTTAAAATTTAATATCTATGTAACCATGAATCTAATATATTGCATGAGTATACCTGTGAAATCCTGCTATTTTTCCTGTCATGATCATGTACCCCTTTTCCTGAAATTTTATTATCTGAAAATTGGTAAATTCTTGAATTCACGACCTTGTCTAGGTCGTCTATTACTAAACTGACGCCCCAGACTATGGCGCTAATTGAAAAGTAACGCCCCTGTACAGGGCGCGTTTTTGTTAAAATTCTGTAAATTTGAAATTCTGTAAGAATTGAGATAAGGTTTGGACGACTGCTTCACAAGTCGTCAAATAATTAATAGACGTCCTTAAGTAAGGCGTTAATTATATGATTAATGACTTTGGTCAAGTCGCTATTTTTCCTGTATTATTATTTTTCCCTCAGTTAACACGGTTTCATACTTATGTATATATATATTGGCACTATATTTCCACTCCGTGAATATAGTCCCACGTTTCATGATGTTTTAACGTTACCCCCTCAATTCTCGGTGACATACAAGCTCTCCATTGGACATTCCGTTCCTTTGGACTAGCGAGTTAGTAATAGAGACCTCCGTAAGACTCCTCGAGCCTTGGATTCCCTCAAGGCCGACTGAGCGGGTTGTACCATAAAAACCTATCACCCTATTTTTGCCATGTCACTCTATAGAAACATGGTATACCGGCCCTCATATTATGCTATGAGTATGATATGAGAATTTTCTTAATGAACGGGGAAAGCATGCCATCAATGTGATGTTATTGTAGACCCCAATTCTATAACAACTTTGTTATGATGTTCTTGTGGACCTCAATTCTATATTAAAGGAGTGACCATCTACTTGTGGGCATTTACTTGTCATGGTACCCAAGTTAGGGAACCAATTCCACCTAGTTTTATCGATAATCATGATTGTACCGTTATTATCGCCATTCTATGTCAAGTGTCATATTTTTGGACTCTACTCTATCCAAGTTTATCCTACATGTCTACAAGCTTTATTCTTGAAATTCCATATTGGCTATACACAAAAGTGGATGTTAAAATACATGATTAATGCCTGCGCATATAGGGCCCGATCTGGTCCTGGGAGGAGCACCCGAAAGTACTTGTGCCCATGGGAGTTGATTGATCACGGTATTGGCATTATACCGAAGTGCATGACTAGCTTGATTGAACATTCCACAAATCTTGTACTTGACTTGATATTACATGACTTGCGTGGCCCGAAAAAGGGTAATTTCATACTTGCGTGCTTGAAACGTGATAGCCAAGTTCCGACATGACATGATGCGTCTACTTGCTTGAGTATCTTGATAGCTTTTGATATAAGTTCTTGAAAGTTCATGACTAGTTCTTCTTGCTATCTTTTTGTTATATCCTCTTTCTATCTTGTCGTTTTATGCGACCATGCGTAGCTATAGTGCATTCATGAAAGATGTAATCACTTAAACCCCTTGCTAGTTCTTGAGATATAATTTCCTACTGAGCGTTCGCTCACTTAGTGTTTCCCTACTTTTCAGGTAAGTCCGACGATGAGGGAACTCAAACGGATGGGAAAAATCAAGAGTGAAAGAGATAGAGCTTCTCCCGTGTTATCTAACCTTTTTCATATTTTCTTGAGTCAACCTTGTATTTTTCTTTATTTTAGTTAGTACTTCAAAGGTTTGTAATAGACATATTCTTATGAAGGAATAAATGATTGGGTTATCTTTACTTTTGCGCATCTCTGATTTTGATGTCGAATACACTAATACTCTGATTGACATGATTGATATAAACTCGTCACGCGTCTCCGGATATCTTCCGCTCTCGGGACGTGACAGGGGACCTTGAATGAGTGGCCTGTAAGTCGGGGCGCACTCGTGGGAAATGTAGGAGGTTTCCTCAAAGGAAATGCACTATTGAGGAATTTGAGAATTGGCATTTTTTTATCATTTTCATTTTCAATAACAAAACACGTACAGTAAATTGGGGAATGAGAAAAGGGGATTATGGCTAAAGGGTTAGGAGGCTCGTAGACCAAATCATGATTGAATGCCCGACGCGGGTTGAGAAACCCGCGTAAGAATGTCAACAGAGAAGGGGACCTGGGAAGATCATCAGACAAACATCTGGCCTAGGAAGAAGTCAACAGCAAAGGCTGAAGAGAATAGTTGGAAAGAGTGACGAAAAGTGATCCGTCAGTGGCAACGTTCTCTTGGCGAGGTGGAGTTGGAGTTCTGGCAATAAAAATAATATCTTTTGGCATTTCGGAGATCAAAAGTGGCCTCTCTAAGTGCGGAGGTGAGAACATCTGCTGCAGTGCGAGGGACATATCTTGTATATCGAACCATTTGTTCCATTCACAGTTCGGGTCATCAAACTTCCCTTTCTTGAGAGCCCTCGAATAACTTCCAGCTAAGTAAGCAATCTGTAGTTTCCCCTGTGATTCTTGTGGGTGATCCCCCAACTGAACAACATGCCCCTTTCTAAAATGAGAGTACAAGGTCCATGTGAGAGGTTCTCTGTGTGCTTCGGATGGTCCTTCAAAGCCCAGACCAGCCCTAGAGGTTAACCTTATTTTCTTTGGCAACCTCAGTCTGCCCTGTAATTGTGCCCCCAAAACATTGCCCTATTGGCAGCCGATATTTTTCATGATCTCCCATCCCTTAGAATGGGAAGGGTGACATGGCTTTGGTGCTGGAAGAGGCTTTTGTGTTAAAGGGGCACGGCGAGGGTCACACACATCTAGCAGTGAAAGAATTGGCCGGTGGGTTTGTCAAACTGAGGGCAGAGAGGTAGTAAGAGCATCCACTGTAGAAAAGATGGGCATGCTAATTACCTTGATAATCCATCCCTTGTATGGAAACTTTAAACACTGGTGATTGGTGAATGGCACAGCATTCATGACTTTAATGTAAGGGCGACCTAGTATGGCCTTGAATGTGAGATCCATATCAAGGATATGGAATTCCGTAGAGACTAATGCAAGGCCCAACTCTACATTCAAGATAATGATCCCCTTTGGTGGCCTTTTACTGTTGTTGTAGGCCATGACTGTGATTGATGAAGGACTTATCTGTTCCGTGTTAACCCCACATGATTGGAGCGTGCTCATAGAGATCACATTTATAGATGCACCCATATCCACCAAACACGGGTCCATAGAGACCCCATTGATTTTTACCACAATACACAATGCATATTTTCGGGCCTCCTTGGGGGCGAGCTCATGGTCGTGAAACGTGATAGCTGGTTGTGTGCTCGTCGACGTCAGTACTGTTGATATCTTCTCTACAGGGAGGTCCTCGTTCACCACAACCTTCTGAAGATACTCCACTAGTGCCTCTTGATGGGACGTGGACCTCTTAATCAACTCCAGGATGGAGATCCGTGTGGGCATCTTGTCGAAATGTTTCAACAAATCATATTGTGTCTCGGGAGTGGATTCTTCTAATTGCTCTTCAGTACCTTGCTGTGGCTAGGACTGCCCAGGGGCCTGACTATTCTGGGGGTATATCCGGTGGAAGATCCTTCCACTCCGGAGCACCATAGCCTACGGTTTTGGCTACACCTCTATGGGGTTCAGTATGTGTTTTAACAGGGGTTTGAGGGGTAGTGGTGGGGGAACAGTTGGTGGAACATGGGTGATGACATGTGTAGGGGTTCTGATGAGGGATTTGTTAGGTGGAGGCATGGTAGGAGTGGATGGGGCCTTAGATGGGTGGTGGATGATGAGAGGTTTTGTAGGCATGGTTGAAGTTGTAGTAAAGATAGACGGGTCCTGAACGGGTGGTGGATGATGAGAGGTTTGGAGGGCGTCGGTGAAGGTGTTGATGCTCCTTGTTGATGGATTGGTGGGGAATCAACGGTTGGCGCTTGGATGAGAGGGCGTGATGGCTGTGGGAATGGAGAAGGTCAAATCACAGATTGCGATGTAGGCCAGGGTGGATGAGGTATGGCCTGGAGAAGGCGAGGAGGTTGGCTAGAGGTGTGATTAGCGGCGAGGACAAAGGTGCTTTCCATATGCCAACCTTGTCCTCTCCCGATTTATGGGAAAGAGGAGATGGGGTTGACCTGTTGATTGGGTTGTTGGTGCTCCGGTAATGGGTTTTGAATGATGCTCATATTCAGTTGCTACTATGGAGCCTGTTGAGGTTGCTGCTATTGCTGGGGTTGTTGTTGTTATTGTTGTGGTTATTGTCTGGGGGTAGGTCTCCTAGCCTTCAACATGGCGATGTATCGCCTCATTTCATCCCAATCGATTCCATGTTCATCATTCATATCATAAATATAGTCTTTGAAATGAAAGCAATTTTCCACTGTATGGCTCGGCTGCCTATGAAAAACATAGTACCTAGAGGTGTCAACATTCGGGGGCCTTGCGAAGCTCTCCCTTGGCAGAGTTAGTGCGTTGGTGGCCATGAGAGCGTTGAAGATGTCTGGTAGTGTTTCCGACAACGGTGGGTAATGAGCTCTCTTAGGGCCAATCGGCCTTATCTATTGTTCGGGGCCATAGTTTCCAGGGGGTGGAACCTGATTGTACTGAGGTGGGGGTTGTTGTTGTTGCTGGGGATGGAGTGGTTGAGGCCTGTTATTCTGGGGAAGGTTGTTTTAGGGTGGATGATGATAGGGTTGTAGACCTTGTTGAAGAGGGAGTCGTGGCATTTGTGGAGGTCTTGGGTTGGCTGGCTGGTTGGGGCTGCCAACTGCACTCACTTGCTCATTTGTTACGACCCCTTTTGTCACTCCACCTCGGACACCAGTGCTTGTCTTCCTAAACACCCTAGGCTTTGGGGGATCAAACTTGTGCATGAGAGGGGAGTCTTTTAATTGGGTTTGGACATACCTGGCCCTTTCATATAGCTCCTCCATTGTGGTGAGCTTGTTCATAGCCAATACGTGTCTAAATTGCGGGGTAGCATTAGATACGACCATCTTTACTTGCTCTCGCTCTGAGAGGGTATCCCTTATTCTCTCCGCCAGCGACAACCATCTGTCGACATATTGGACAAAGTCTTCGTCCGCCCTCATTTTTTCAGCCACCAGGTCGGTAATGGACAGAGATGGGCCGACTCGATCCCTATACTTCTGCAGGAATTTCCTCTGGACTACATCAAAGTTCTCGGCTTCGCTGGGTTCTAAGGAATAGAACCATTCTAGTGCAGGGCCATCCAATGACATCCAAAAAAGATATGCCAGGGACCTTTTATCATTTTGCCAAAAGGAGGACTCATACATGAAGTCCTTCAGATGAATGAAGGGATTGCCAGTGCCATTGTACCTGTGGTACGTGGGTATTTCAAGGGGAGGGAGATGGAACACCGGGAGGATCGGCAAGGAGACCTCTGGGTGGACTTTACGTCCATGATCTTCTTTAGATCCTGAAACTGTTCATCCATTTTGTTCAACTTGTTGAGAAGGTATTGGGTGAGTGGATCGGTTGGTGAGGGTGGCGCCTGCCACTGAGGATGAATAGGCCTCTCAGGGGCCTGAGAAGGAACTCTAAAACAGGGGGGTATTGCGGCCCGCCAGTGGATGGACCTGGCTGAATCGGTGTTTGGTGGATAGCAGGGGTTTGAGACTGCGAAGGGAATTGTAAGGAGGGGAGCTGCTGACTTGCCTGCCTTTGAAATGAAGGAAAGGGAATAGCCTGTGACTGCAAAGGAGACTGGAAGGAGGGGGACTGCTGACTCGCCTGCCCTTGAAAAGGAGAGGGGACAACCTGGAAAGGCGGGGACTGGAAGGAGGGGGGTTGCTAACTTGCCTGCCCTTGAAATGGAGAAGAGGGGATAGCTTGTGAAGGCTCTTGGATGGAAGTGGTAGCCAGAGTCGGCTCTTGGGGAGAAAGGGAGATAAATTTTCCCTTTGCGATGGCCTACAGAGCTTGGAGTTGCTCAGGACTGAGTTGTGCGTTGGCGAGAACATCTAGCATAGAGGAGAAGTCTCGGGAGGTAGATGCCTCTCCGGCAGCAATTTGCTCCTCATGTGAGGGCTCGAGGGATGGAGCTGCGCCCACAACATAGACGTATGGCTGATTTTGGGAGCCATGGTCTGCGTTGTGCTCTTCATGGGAGCCTTGAGCTGGGCTGTTCATCTGGGATTGATAGTCGAATTCAAAGGCCCCGGCCTCGAACTCCTCATAAATGTACCTGGCCATGTTCAAGACTTTGCCGGAATGTAGTAACATGCACAAGCAGAAAATTGACAGAGATTATCAAACAAGTGGATACCTTACGCTCTTTTTTTAGGAACGTTTTTTTAAAACAAATCTAAAGTTCACACAAAATAGGAAGGACCCTAGTTGCAACTTTGGTCACCGCCGTGCCAACTAAGGACACTCGTCTCACCAAGAATGGGTCAACTAGCTCCAGGGAACTTCAATGGTACAACCAGCCCAGTGAACGAAGAGGGAATCCTTCGCTGTCGGGGACTTGCGGAGGTCCCGATAAAGGAGATTCTAGTCCGTCGAGAGGAATTCCCGAACGGAGAGTCCTTCACCAATAGGGGGTAATCCTTAGAAAAGTAAAAAAAAAGGGAAGAGTGCTATGCAAATACAGTGATGTGTGACAAAGACGAACAATACAAATAGAACAGGAAGAACAACAATTATACAGAACATAAGGATTTTGAACAACAATTTTATACAGATATGGCATTCAGCTAAAACTTAAACTACTTAAAATCTGATCTCCTTTTCAAAACAACGCAAACCACTCATGAAATCGCAGAGGACTGTGAGGAAGTGCACGTGGTGCACGAGAGATGAAATTAAAAAATGTTGCTTGGAGCACAACTGCGGCACGCGCGGGCGCAACAAGGACGGGCACACGTGGGTGCCGAGTGGAGGGGCACACGTGGATGTCGAGTGGAGGGGCACACGCGGGTGCCAAAAATACAAGGGTAACCAAAAGGAAAGCAAAAGAAGTCCCACCGTGATCGCCAAGAGATGTGAACGACGTCACGTGAATTGAAGAAGGGAAAGACACACACGCGATGCGATATGAAACGATATGAAACGGGACAAGCGAGACCACCACGGGAGATTACTCTCTAGAACGGGTGAAAATGGGAAATGCACAGAAAGGAAGAGTCGCAGCAGGATGTTACTCACCGCGGGCTTTGGCCGAAAAAAAAATAGGAAAGGGGAAGTGCTAAATTAAAATGGGAAGGGTAATGACAGAAAGGGAAATGGCGTAAATGAAACCTGTCGCGAGCAATTACTCTCCATGGGGTTTAGACATGAATTGAAATGACAGAAATGAAAGGTGCGCAAATCTCCGCGGGGTTGTAGAATTGAAATGAAAATATAAAAATAGAAATTGCACAAATGAAACCTCCGCGAGAAGTTGGTTCTCTGGGAGATTGTAGAACTGGAATGGAAAGACAGAAATAGAAATTGCACGAATGAAACCTCTGTGAGAAATTGATTCTCCGTGAGATTTTAGAACTGGAATGGAAAGGCTGAAATAGAAATTGCACGAATGAAACCTCCGCGAGAAATTGATTCTCCACGGGATTTTAGAACTGGAATGGAAAGGCAGAAATAGAAACTGCACAAACGAAACCTCCACGTGAAATTGATTCTCTGCGGGATTTTAGAACTGAAATTAAATGGGGAAGGGCTTTTAGCTGAATTAAAATGGGGAAGGGGACCGCTGCGGGAAATGACTCTCTACGGGTTTTAATAGAAATGAAAGGAGTGATAGGAACAAAAGGAAACAAAAGAGTGTGCGTGTGTTAATTATGTGACTGCCAGGGGCTGAAGACCCCGAAATGAAAGAACGGTGTGATCGCCAGGGATCGGAGACCCCAAAATAGAAGAATGATCGCTTTAACCTCAGGCACGGGAAATGACGTGGATTCCTTCTTCCTCTTCCTTTGGCCGATCGAAGGAGAGGGCTTTCCTTTGGTGGTTACCCTTGCAAGAAAATAAACACAGAGTGGATCAGAACAATAGTAGCATAGTATCAGTCCCTTGTAATGAAAGTAGTGAAATCATGAACAACTACACACCTGGTCGGTGTTATTTAAAACCCCTTTAGTCACAAAGGGTGGAAAATGAGATGAGGAATGAGATGACGTGCAAAAATGCACGAAATAGTGCCCTCTCAAAGAGAGAAGCGTGGTGCGAGTGAAACGACAAATGATGCATGCAATGAATGAAAATGGAAAGAAAAGAGGGAAATAAAAAGCTTAGGTGGACGCCGGTGGCGGGCTTCGAAGAGAGCTTCAGGAGCATGAGGATGCCGTGAGGATGGCGTGCCCTCGGTGGGCATAAAGAGATTCTTTTCTTAAAAAGACAAAAGACCCGAAACTTCGGCAGAGTGACCCCTTAACCTAAAATGAACTTTCATAAACTTGAAGAGATTTCTCCAGAGTTTCCCCCTCCCCTTGAAGGATTTTTCCACCCTCAGTTCCTGGGAAGGGGGTCTTCTATTTATAGGCAAATTTTTGAAGAATGTGTCTGGGTTCAGGGACGTGTTCATTGAACGCGTCTCGCTGACCAGACACTTTCAAATCTTAAATAATGATTTGTTTTAATTAGACGCATCCATGGTCTTGGATGCATTATTTAAACATGTCCAGGTCATAGGACGCATCCATACTTCTCCATAAATACGCGTCGAAAGCCACCAAAAATGCTTTTAAGGCACCAAAAGCGAGCGGTGGCGGTGCCTAACTTTGACTTGTAAAGTCACGTCTGGTCAGCAAGACATGTTCTTCTTTTGCATTTATGGCGCCATCGTGACAGGGTTTCAAGAACGCGTCTTGTCTCAATGATGCCTTTAAAGAGGCGTCTTGCATCCCGTCGCGTTTTAAGATCGATTTTCTAAAAAAATTCTAAAAATGATAAAAATTCTAGAAAAATAGGAAATCACTCAAATAACCCAAATTTAAAGGACACTTTGGGGCGTCATGGTATAATATGAGATATACTCAGTGTAATGTCAAAAACCACGTGTCTATAGATAGCAGTGAAAAATACAACTTAGGAGTGACAAATATCACCTAATGGTGACAAATAACCCCTTAGGGGTGAAAAATAGTTCAAAAGGCGATGGCTGGAGAAGACAAAGGGAAGCCCATCGTTGAAATCATGAATAATGAAGAGGATGGAGTCGACTCCAAAGTTATTTGGAGTCGACTCGATGGCTGCTTGTCAAGGCGAGACAAAGACCGTTGATAACGGTGAAGAATAACGCTTAAGGGTGAAAAATGTCACTTAGCGATGACAAAAAGCACCATAAGGGTGACAAATAGGTCAATAGCATTGGTCAAAGAAGACAAATGGGAAACCAACAAAATCAACGTTGCAAACATGCAAGGGGAAAGGATGGAGTTGACTCCAAAGTCGCTTGGAGTCGACTCTATATGGTAGCTTGACAAGTAGTGTGGGAGCTTTTGATAGCGGTGAAAAATAAAGCTTAAGGGCGACAAATAGCTTGATAGCGGTGACAAATAGCTGGCTAGGAGTGACAAATAGCTTTGTAGCGGTGACAAATGGGTGTTTTTTTTATTTGAAAACATGAGGGATGAAGGAGTGGAGTCGACTCCGCTTAGCCCTGGAGTCGACTCCCTATAGCCACTTCTCTTCTTCTTCTTCTTCTTTTTTATTTTTTATGCGCCTTGGTTATCACTATTATTTATTATTTATTTATGTGAGTCTTCTTTTCTTTTATTGTTTCCAGCAAGGCATTCCTTGTTTAATTGGCTATTTTTTCCATTTTAGACCTGCCCTTGATCACTCAGTTCACATCATTGATACAACGGCATGCTCACAGCTTGTTTGATTGTATGTTCAGCATGCAGATGCACTGCCTTCAGAAGTTTTATTAATTCAGCATGTTTCTTGTTTCTTTGTCTGTTTGATCATTAGTCTTAGCATTTTAGCCACTGGTTCAGCCCATGTTTTAGCATTACTCCAGATTTTGTTTAAGTCCACGAATCTGACAAAATTTAGGTAGCACCTCCCCTGGACTTGGGTTTTGGGGGTAAAAAATAGGAAACTCATCCACAGGAAATGCCAAGGACGGCTACTCCATATCCTAAAATTGGGTAGAGAAGACTTTGAGGACTGGCCTACAAAGAGAATTCTGCTGGCCTCGGGATTTCCTCGTTCCAACTGCGGTGAGCAACGCATTGCTACTGGCTGTGAGAGCCATTAATCTCTAACCCTATTGCGAAGAGGCTATCAGAGAACATGCTATGAGACAGTAGATCCCTGGGGACTCTAGGGTGGTTAAACATTAAATTCAAACTGGTATAAACCCGTAATTTATCCCTTCCCCATAGTGGGTCTTAGCGGTATGAAAACCTTCGACGTAATCAATGGCGGTCTGCTATTGCTCCAGTTAGCGAGGTCACAGAGTATGCATAGGAGGCCGAAAAGCTTGTGCCCTGGTGGAGATATTCACACACTATGGTGGAAGGAGTAAGGAGAAAACTTAGCGCAGGTGTGTGAACTTGGGGGCCTTTTGGGGCAGCGTTCTGCCAGGCATTCATGCAAGCAGTGTGGTGCTCATGTGCCACTGGCATGAGAGCTAGGGTGATTCAAATGCATTAAACGATGGCTCCTTAATGAGCGGAGCTCAAGCAGAGGGAAAACAGCAGGACTCATAGATCCCAATAGATTTTAGGACAAGACCGAGGCCTCAACAACCCATGGAAGGGGGGTGAGAAGGACCATGGCTCTTCATCCAGCAATATTACACCGTATAGTAATCAAGAAATCCAGCAACATGAAACCGATCTAAATGGATGCCCGTAACCAGGACCCCTGTTGGGACATTGGGGAAGGGACTTGTGATCGATGTCGCCCAGGAGGGCGTGAATCTACCATGAAATGCCATAGTGACCCACTAAGGCCAATCTAGCACACTGGAGCCTAGAATGAGGTCCCATATGAGGAGCCTCATCTAGCGAATCAAGGATGGCAGCCAGGTCCAATCCATTGCAACTGGATTGACCAAACTTGGACCCTTCTTACAATTACAGTGATCCCCCTCCAGCAAGGAAATGAAGAAAAAAAGAAAAGCATAATGGTGGAAGTACATCAAACTGGGGAATGGGGACTGGAAAGAAGTTTGCAGGAATGAAATGATCCTTGCTCAAGTACCCAAAACATTTCTTTCATTCATTTAATGGCTTGAGATAGCTACATCATCCCAAGACTGAAATGTCCAGGGCAGAAAACAAGTAGGAAACGAAAATGACTAGCATACATAGCAGAGAAAGAACAAGAAAGATGGGGGGAGGGCGGAGGATTGACTCCTCTCCCTCCCCAAGCGACACACCTCTCTCTCTTCTCTTCCTCTCTTTCACTTCACGCACGGGGGTAGCAGGGAGCACCTCAGGGAGGCTTCGAGCAGTACTAGCAGGGGGGAGAAGAACAGAGCTATCGGAGAGGACAAGAGAGCTTCAGACACCGACCAAGCCAGAGGGAGACTTCAGGGCCTTTAGTCCTTCTTTTTATAGGAGCAACAACCCCTATTCTTCTTTCCCAAGGCAAAGGATCGCAAGAATGTCCTCTAATGATTGGAGAACGTTGCCCCACGTGTCATGTACAGATGTACAGCCTTCTAGAAGGCACTGTGACCAAGCCTTGAGAGAGAGCACGAGCAACGTGCGTGACCCGCGTGAGTATGGTCTTCTTCTACGTTGGCGACTCATTTGTCACCCTTAAGAAGGCATTTGTCACCCTTAGGCGGTATTTGTCACCTTTAGCAGGCATTTGTCACCCTTAGCTCCTGTAAGTCGTCACCTTTGAACATGTGTTACCATAGATGGCTTCGCAAGTCCATTTGTTGCCGTTGAAAGCTATTTGTCACCCCTGAGTGACTTCCTCTCACCGTTGAAGCTTAGAAGACTACTTTCTTGTGAAGCTACTACCAAATCAGCTCCTCTTATTCTCTTTTCTTCTCTTCTTGTGCTGGAACGAGCTTCACGAAAACTCCCAATGTTGCTTCTGCTAGAACCCATCACAGTCGGATTCCATTTGAACTAAGGATGAAGTTCTTCCTTTGATCTTGAAAATGTTTATCAGTGCCATGCAAAGCTTAAGGAGGCCCCAAATATGAGATAATAGGGTTTAGAAACCCATGTTTCAATGAAGAAGCTTGGTCATTCTTCATTTTTCACTACTATCAGCCATTTGTCACCGTTAGGAAGCTATTTTTCACTACTATCGACAATTTGTCAGCTTTAACGAGCTATTTGTCACCACTAACCGCTGGGAGCCATCACCTTTTGACAGCTCTTCTGTTCTTTGAAAGACCAACGTGAATGCGTCGACTCCATCTAAAGTTGGAGTCGACTCCTCTTCTACAATTTCCATGCTTTGAGTTCCTTTCAGCCTCATGAGCTATTTGTCACCCGTAGGGACCTATTTGTCACCCTTATTCCGTATTTGTCACCTGTATGAGGCTATTTTTCACCCTTAGCTGCAGGTCTCATTCTTGTGACATCGGTTGACTAGAAACTTTGGCTTTTAGCTAGGCTTTTAAACTGCTGGCTTCGACTAGAGTTGGCTCATGCTGTAGAACTTCAGAAACATTTTCAACATGAACTTTCTTGGAATGATTGCTTGAATGTCTTCAAGAATCTTCATCAACTCATCAAATCTGTTCAACCTTGGTCGGTCTCATGATGCCAAATTTGAGCGTCCACAAATGCCCCTGACTCGTGGGTGGCACAGGCGAGGGATAAGCATGCGGGGCACGTGGGTGCAAATTTCTTCATCATCTTGCTGAGATAGCAACTTGTGGGACTGAGGATTTGTACAACAATTTGAGCAGTTTGAGAAATTTATCGTTGACAGTGGGTCTCTACCTACGCAAGGATATTGTTTAAGCGACTTTAGATGGAAGGTCTAAACCATTGGGTTTTAGCTGCTAGTCTCGACAAGGAGTCGAGCACTAACCTTGAGAAGAAATGGTTTAAGTCGACATTAGACGTAAGGTCTAAGCCATTGGGTTTTAGTGGTTTAGCGCCTCGACGGGGAGTCAAGCACCAACCTTACAAGAAACATCGTTTAAGCCGGCCTTAGATGGAAGGTCTAAACCGTTGGGTTTTAGCAGCTAGTCTCGACAAGGAGTCGAGCACTAACCTTGCAAAGAAATGATTTAATCCAACTTTAGACGTAAGGTCTAAGCTGTTGGGTTTTAGCAATTTTAGCAATTTTAGTGGTTGGTCCTGACGGAAAATCAAGCGCCAACCTTGCAAGAAAATTGTTTAAGCCGGTCTTAGGCGGAAGGTCTAAGTCATTGAGTTTTAGCGTCGGGCCCCAACAAGGTGTCACGCCCCAATGCGGAATATCGGGACGCAGTAGTAGAAAGTAAAAATATGTTGATTTCCAGACATGTTGTGCCTTGCGTTAACGATCGAAATAACTTGAACACCACACCATGGCAAAAGAAGGAATACTTTCCAAAATAACCATTTAGTTCCAACTAATTTAACATAACGAGTGTCAAAACCACCAAACTCTAAAGTACCAAAGAAATTCTCACTTAACCACCAACTTAACATAGTTACATAACAACCAACTTAAACAAAATTACAACTCTTGAATAGTAATACAAATCTCGGACTTGAACTATCATAATGACATTTCTTAAAGGCTATATAGCGGGTTCGCTCCAAAGACTTCACTCCTGCCCGTCCCCATCAGTTTGCGAGTCATCACCCGAGCTACCTGAAAAGGGGGGAAACAACTAGAAGCAGGCAAAGTTTAAGTAATTAGCCAATTAATTTAACCGTCATGCATACGAACTAAGAACGATAAAGAACAAGTCATCATAAGAATTTAGGAAAACGGAGCTAATAGAGTGACTTGAATATAGATATATCAATTTCCAAGAATTGGTCGGTCAAGCATGTAACAAGTATATCATATCAAGATAACTTCCATGTAGGAATCAAATAACAGGATGAATGTCATAGACACACGCTAGTCATGCACTCGGTGCAATGCCTCACCATGTCATTACAACTCCCCGGGGCACTAGTACTTTTCGGGCACTCTTCCCAGGATCATACCGGGCCTTTATGATGCGTTGGCATTGATTTGGTGGATCAAAGAGCCCAAGTAATATCTAGACATTCATTGGATTCAGCCAAGAATTTCAAGGTCAAGCCATGTAACTTAATTTCTAAGACCAAGAGATATTTCAATAATTGAGTAGGAACCATAAGGTCCATGGTTTGGAAAGATAAAGAGTAGAACTTAAGTCAAATTGGGCTCAGCATACCGAAACATACAAGAAACAGGTGAAACAAGAAACCATGAGATGTAAACGGTCCTAGATGGGCCGTTCCACCAAGAAAACTGTCCAAAATGGGCCGTTCCATCACGAGAACGGTCAAAAGGAAGGCCGATCAGGACGAGGGGGTTCCTGGGCCATAAAACAAGGGTAAACGATCCTAATTGGGCCGCCCAACATTGAATTGTCCAATAGAAGCCGTTTACAAACTGAGGTTGACGCACGAGCCCGCTGGACACGGTCTCTAAAGGGATTGTTCAGAACTCAAGTGGCAAAGTCTGGGCCGCGCACTGACAAAGCTATCACGCCCCGAGCCTTTATGACAGCGGAAGACTCGCTCGAGAAACATGAACAGCCGGCATGGTAAGTCTCTTGCAAGCAAGAATGATTAGAGCGCAAGACAATCACACACATAAATGCAATTGCACACTATTTTAATCAAACTCCAACTTATTTCATTGATAATCAATATTCAATACAATAACTTTCAACTTCTTCCAGTCTATCAAACTCAAGAAATAGGAAAATTTCATAGACTCGATCTAAACAATATAGACTTTCCTAAGTCTTCACTCTCATCTTTGACAACACTTTCATTCGCTCTCGGACCCGCTACTTGTATAACCCAAATCCGAATTCGAATCACTTTCATTTCCTGAAAAGAATAGAAATAGGTAATGAGCACACTTGCCCAGTAGGTATCTTCGCATCAACATGAAGGCATCATTAAAGTAATGAACATTTTATCTCTAAAGAAATAAGGTAAAATCATGCGAATGCGATCAATCATGCAAATACCTAAAGTAAAAAAGATGATTGTTTAAAATATAATGAGAGCAAGTATGAACTAGCAAGAATGTAACAAGAACATGTTATGGCCTTTCAAGAACAAGAATGTAACGAGAATGTACTAGCAAGCCACACAATCATCACTCGAGTATCTTTTGCTTATGAGCAAGTACTTCGTGAATTTCTGTGGAATATCAAGTCATGTACAAGAAAGTCATGTCGTGCCGTGGATCTTCACTTATTTATAGAGAAAGTAAAACCAGCGTAATGCGACGCCAGTAGCATCATACCCTATGGTTTATAATAGTATATTTTTGGCAATCAGCCGAGGGGACTAGCATAGAGCCCTTGAACACAATCAGTGCTCGATCGCATCTTCAAGTATAAATTAAACTACTTCCACGCATGTAACAATAAAGCTTGGTGATGGGGGCATCTCTCATCCTTCACATTTTTTCCACAGCTCCGATTGTTCAACGGCATGGTTCCATGATGTTCGTCACATTTTTCTGAGTCAAGTCATGTAATTTTCTTATTTTATTTGAGTCAAATCATTGTAATTTTCCTTTTATTTGAGTCATGTACTTAGGTTAATGAGTCATTTACCTAAGAATGTTTGTCATTAGGTTGATTAGGCTAGCTAATGGGCCCAATCCATTGGGATAGGCCCATGGGCACCCCCTACCCCTTGGTTATTTGCCATTGTGTCTAGAGTCAGGGACTTTTTGTAAAATGTGGGTTGCCTATATATAGGACCCCCATCTCCCCATTTGAAGTGAATCAATCAATGAATGAAATCTGAGAATTTAGTCCAACCTAATTGTTCTTGTGGTGAGAAGCCATTAGAGTGGAGTGAGAAGCTCCCCTCCCCTATCTCTCTCCTCTCTCTCTCTCACTCTCTCTCTCCAAGAAGAGGAGGGTGCCCTCTCTCTCTCCTTCCCTCCCTCTCTCTCCTCCACATCATCAACCCTCTCTCACCCCCTCATTATTCATCCTCCCAACTACCCCCAACCCTCATTACTCCACCCCTAGTCCCAAGAGACCCTCCACCAATCCATACTCCACCACCCAACCACCAACTACCCAATCCCCTTCCCTAAGCACCCTCTCATATCCCAAGGAAGAATTCCCCACTCCCCAAGCACCCCTTCCCTTCCCCAACACAACCCCTCCCATCCCCAAGACAAAAAATTTAATCCCACCCTTAAACCCATTTCCAAATATCCTTTCCCTCTCACCCACCATCCCAAATTCGCAGCTCCTCTCTCACCCACTGTAAACACCTCATTCCAGCCACCATGCCACCCTTCCCAAACCTTGGAACACCCCCTCCCAGACCCCCTCACACCTAGAGGTTGCCCCCATACACATCCACCTCATTTCCCCTCCCATATACCCCATTTCCCCCCATCATCTTCAAGATGTAATTTTTAGTTCGGAGGAAGCAGAGAAGCTGTGGATTGCAGAGGCTGTCCCATCGTCTCCTCGACGAACCTGGTGGCAAGTGTTATATTTATGGAAAGATCATCAAGTCAGCTTCGCAACTGTGGTGGTCTCATCACGTTCTGAGTTCAGGGCTGTCCGGAGCCGTCGATCTTCCTCGACTGCGCATCTCCCCCCTGAAGAGCAATCTGAAGCTGACTCCTGAAGCTACCACGACCATTCTCTTGAAGATCTGGAGGCGAGGCTTGTCCGGGAGCTTCTTCGACAAGTCTACTTCCAGAATCAAGAAGCGGAGCTCTGTTTGGCGGCCGGAATCAAGAGTTCTCATTTTCTTCCTCCTGGTGCGCGATTCTACTTCCTATTAGTCTGCTCCGACCCTCCCTCATTGTTTGAGTTCTACCAGTCTACTCCAACAACATTTGGCATCCCCGTTGGTCTTGTTTCGAAGAGGACTCATTGACAATTCTGAAAACTCCAGCGGCACCTGATTCTGAGCTCTGGAGCACTCGTGGAAACCTCTTCTTCCTGCTGTTGTGAACCTGAAGCAGTCAGAACTGCAGGCCTACCTCTCTATTTGAGCCTCTGCCCGACCACCCACCGGCAACCAAAGAAATCAGCAAAATTATGGCATCATCCTGATCCAGCTACAAAGAATTTCCAACTGGTTTTGTCATCAAAAAAAATCTGTAGTGGCCGCAGCGTCAAGATAACCAACTGCCTGTCCAGAAGCGCAGAGAGTGGTCAGAATCAGCATCGGCTCCCTTTCTTTGCTTATAGCTTGATTTTTCCCCTCTTGCTTGGCCGGCTGAAGGCCCCTCCCTGTGTGGAGGTAGTGTTTGGGTGTAGTCATTGGATTCCCTTCCCCAATATCCCCCTCTTGCATGGGGCGTAGTGCATGTAATCTGAAATTTCAGGTGGAAGCTTCTCCGGCGTGGCGTGCGGGTAAGCCCACGCTTCCTCGCTCACCCTTGTCTCCGGCCGGGATCGGTGTCTTCACACCGATCAGGTGAGCCACTGAACACTTCTCTTTGCTGGATTCCCTTGCTTAATTAATATTGCATCTTAGTGCCGTCGGTGATAAGAGAGTGCCTGAACCCGAATTTGCTTATAATTGAGTGACTACCGTGGGCGAGTTGCAAGAGAGCCATTAAATCCCAAACCCTTGGCGTGCTGGCCGCCTACAAGAGTGGGCATCCCAGGACCCTTCGGGGCTCAATCCAAAGCTCGCCAACCTCCGGAGAAGTAAGGTCCCGTCCCGAACCCTCACCACCATCACCGGGTTGCCTACGGGCACAAGAGTGCGCTTAGCGGGTGAGCCCGCTCGAGTAAAGTCACTGGTCCGTGCGTTGGTTGCTTGCTAGGTCCAAGGGGCAATTGATCTTGTGACTATCACCCCAAGGTGGTGTCACATCAAATTGGTATCAGAGCAAGTTTTAGACTTGTCTCTACTAAGTCTAGTCCTAAGCCGCACTTGCATTTAGAGTCACCCGGTGCATCAATCGTGCCCTCTAGCATGGCTACCTCTCTTTGGTCACATTCATCCCACTCGGCCCTACACAAGGGTCCAATCAACCCTCCATTTGACATAATCTCTTTTGAGGATCTCCTCTTCAATGGATCATGCTCTAGTGCCTACCTAAAGTGGGAGGTTACCATGGAAAAAGACTTCGAGAGGACTATGGTTTATGGACCCGCAAGAGTCCGTGTTGCCAAGGGACGATTTCGGGGTCAAGCCAAGAGGAAGTGGGAACACATAGAGGGTTTAAGAAGGGTTAGGAGGCAAGAGCCCATTTCTTCATGGGATGATATGAAGGAGGAACTTAGGAAGATCTACATCCCCAAATATTCTCACCCCTCCTACTCAAACACCCCTAGCCCGAGGAACACTATCACTCCTCCATCCCCACCCAGCCAACTTGAGACCACCTTTAGGCCTCCTCCCGTACCACTCCCAACAAATTCCCTCTCAACCATCACCACTACACTTCGCCACCAAATCCTATCCCTTAGGACCCAAATAATCCAAGCATCCACCTCCCCACCTAACCCTATGAGGGTCCCCACACCCCAACCAAAACCCCCTTCCACAAACCTCACTATCCTAACCCCATTAGCCCCCACTTCCACCCCTCCACAATCGGCCGATCCTAAGGGGAAGAGACCCCTAACTGACTCGGTTTCCCTAATGAGGACCACCACTACCCCTCCATTTTTCCCTATAAGGGACACTCCTCCCAAGACCAACCAACCCAAGCCACCCCAACCAACCCATCTCCCACTCCCTCCCCAAAACTCGCATGTCCTAGTCCCCCACTACTTCCCCTCCCTATCCCAAACCAAGTTTCCCTTTACCTTCCACCCCGGGTGCGCCATGCACCAACCCTCATCACCATACCACCAAAAGACCCTCTCACCTCCTTAGAGGAAGAACCCATACCCGACCCCATAGTGGTGAACACTCCGGACCCTATCCCTACCACGGAGACCACCCATGACTAAGTAGAAGAAGAAACATCACATGGTGACCTTCACCTTACACCACCCTCTCTAGTTAGGGCCAAACTCATCTTAGGGGAACCCCTTATTAGTTGGCTAAAGAAGAGCCCAATAAGAGAGATCACGGCCCACGATTTTCCTCCCATAAAGGAAAACCTTCACATAGTGCACCTCTCCACCTATCACACCATAATCCAAACATCCTACCAAGTGGAAACCTTAGAGGACCTTCTCAAGGGCTTAACTTGGCAATTTGAGTTGACCGACTTGTTGACCCCCATGGCCCATCAATCTAGGAGCCTTGACCTCCTACACCTTTGCGTTAGGTCTATCACCTCGGTTTGCACCATTGGTTGCTACACTAGCGACCTCCTTCTATTTCTCCCCACACCCGATGAGCCCAACCTTCTCCTCAATTTGGAGCTTCTTATATCGGGTGGAAAGTCAAGCCCTCCCCTCATGGCCGACCCACCCACAAAGAACTTCGGCCCAATTATCTCATTAGAGGAGGATGACCCACCACCATTTGAGGATCTTGAGGACATAGGACCCCTCCCCCTCGATAACCCTCTTTATGATCCCTTTGATCCCTTCCAATGGGGGTCAAAGAACACATGGGACCCAACCACCTTATCCACCACCCACCTTTCCCTATCCCAACCCACCATGTTTGACCTAATCCACACCATCCTAGACCCGGGTTACACCTTGGGAGCCATGACCTTGGGCCACATATCCCTAGGTAATAAGGTTGTGCCCCACCCCATGATGACCACCTTCTTAGATCCATTCGATCCTTTCCAATGGGAGTTCAAAGGTTGTCCCACACCTATACACATGGAAGTCACCTTTGGGAAAAGCATGCATGTGTCTAGGCTTACCACACCACATGGCATGAACACTATGTTGGGTCCATTCATTCATATCACCCACATGTCAAGTAGAGAGCATGAGTGGTCCAAATTCAGATGTAATGGTCCACCTTCACTCATCATGAGTCTTAAGCATGATAGGAGCATTCATGGATGTCCGGGTCCCCCGGCATTTGTCACCCCCATGCATGACCGGATCACCTACGGATGCCCCGGCCCTCCAACCTTTGCTAGAGAGTCCATGCATGATAGGGCCACATTTGGTTGCCCCGGCCCACCAAGGCTCATCAAGGTCCATATGGCATCATGGCATGATAGGTCTATCTATGGATGTCCTGGTCCCCCTTTGCATACCACACACTTCCCACCCACACCGCACCGTAGCCCATGGCATACTCATTCAAGCAAGCATCTAGCAACGAGCAGTGAGGTTCATAATGAACGAGCAAAAACTCGCGAGTGCCACATTGAATTCCAAGTAGGCAACCTTACGATGGTGGCTTTGGAATGGCTCTACCATAGGGTCACCTCCAAATCGAGGGCACGAGGACTTGGACCTTCCATGTTCCGAGTGGCTTTGGCAACCTGGCTTACGGGTTGGATTTACCGATGGGATTTTGGGATATACCCCACTTTTCACGTGACGGATCTAGCACCCTCTAAGGGCACCATGGTGGATCCCAGTGAGCACCTTGAGCCTACCCCCACCTTTGTGAGTGACACCCTCGGAGAGCCTCCTCATATCAGCTTGAGAGTCCGACGTGTGCACACGGAGGCAATACTAGGCAAGAAGGGTACCATCGCCAGCAAGAGGGTGTGCCCGAGCCACCTTGAGAGGATGAAGAGCAGTCCCCCGGCTAAGGACGCGACGTTGAGTTTGGAGGTTGTGGCTCACCCGGAGTTGCATTGGAGGACCTCTTCCTCGGCGGACCTATACTCGACGGAGTCGAGTTCTTCGCACCCCAGGGGTATGATGGGGGCATCTCTCGTCCTTCACATTTTTTCCACAGCTCCGATTGTTCAACGGTATGGTTCCATGATGTCCGTCACATTTTTCTGAGTCAAGTCATGTAATTTTCTTATTTTATTTGAGTCATATCATTATAATTTTTCTTTTATTTGAGTCATGTACCTAGGTTAATGAGTCATTTACCAAACAATATTTGTCAGTAGGTTAATTAGGCTAGCTAATGGGCCCAATCCATTGGGATAGGCCCATGGGCACCCCATACCCCTTGGTTATTTGTCATTGTGTCTAGAGTCAGGGACTTTTTGTAAAATGTGGGTTACCTATATATAGGAGCCCCATCTCCCCATTTGAAGTGAATCAATCAATGAATGAAATCTGAGAATTTAGTCCAACCTAATTGTTCTTGTGGTGAGAAGCCATTAGAGTGGAGTGAGAAGCTCCCCTCCCCTATCTCTCTCCTCTCTCTCTCTCTCACTCTCTCTCTCCAAGAAGAGGAGGGTGCCCTCTCTCTCTCTCTCCTTCCCTCCCTCACTCTCCTCCACATCATCAACCCTCTCTCTCCCCCTCATTATTCATCCTCCCAACTACCCCCAACCCTCATTACTCCACCCCTAGTCCCAAGAGACCCTCCACCAATCCATACTCCACCACCCAACCACCAACTACCCAATCCCCTTCCCTAAGCACCCTCTCATCTCCCAAGGAAGAATTCCCCACTCCCCAAGCACCCCTTCCCTTCCCCAACACAACCCCTCCCATCCCCAAGAAAAAAAAATTAATCTCACCCTTAAACCCATTTCCAAATATCCTTTCCCTCTCACCCACCATCCCAAATTCGCAGCTCCTCTCTCACCCACTGTAAACACCTCATTCCAGCCACCATTCCCCCCTTCCCAAACCTTGGAACACCCCTCCCAGACCCCCTCACACCTAGAGGTTGCCCCCATACACATCCACCTCATTTCCCCTCCCATATACCCCATTTCCACCCATCATCTTCAACCTGCAGTTTTCAGTTCGGAGGAAGCAGAGAATCTACGGATTGCAGAGGCTGTCCCATCGTCTCCTCGATGAACATGGTGGCAAGTTCTATATTTCTAGAAAGATCGTCAAGTCAGTTTCGTAACCGTGGTGGTCTCATCACTTTCTGAGTTCGGGGCTGTCCGGAGCCGTCGATCTTCCCCAACTGTGCATCTCCCCCCTGAAGAGCAATTTGAAGCTGACTCCTGAAGCTACCACGGCCACTATCTTGAAGATCTGGAGGCGAGGCATGGCCGGGCGCTTCTTCGACAAGTCTACTTCCAGAATCAAGAAGCGGAGCTCTGTTTGGCACCCGGAGTCAAGAGTTCTTATTTTCTTCCTCATGGTGCGCGGTTCTGCTTCCTATCAGTCTGCTCCGACCCTCCCTCATTGTTCAAGTTCTACCAGTCTACTCCGACAACATTTGGCATCCCCGTTGGTCTTGTTTCGAAGAGGACTCATCGATGGTTATGATGACTCTGGCGGCACCTGATTCTGAGCTCTGGAGCGCTCGTGGAAACCTCTTCTTCCTGCTATTGTGAACCTGAAGCAGTCAGAACTGCAGGCCTGCCTCCCTGTTTGAGCCTCTGCCTGACCACCCACCGGCGACCAAAGAAATCCAAAAAATTCCGGCATCATCCTGATCCAGCTACAAATAATTTCCAACTAGTTTTGTCATCAACAAAAATCTGGAGTGACCGCAGTGTCAAGATAACCAACTGCCTGTCCAGAAGCACAGAGAGTGGTCAGAATCGACATCGGCTCCCTTTCTTTGCTTATAGCTTGATTTTTCCCCTCTTGCTTGGCCGGCTGAAGGCCCCTCCCTGTGTGGAGGTAGTGTTTGGGTGTAGTCATTGACTTCCCTTTCCCAAGATCCCCCCCTTGCATGGGGCATAGTGCATGTAATCTGAAATTTCAGCTGGAAGCTTCTCCGGCGCGACGTGCGGGTAAGCCCACGCTTCCTCGCTCGCCCTCGTCTCCGGCCGGGATCGGTGTCTTCACACCGATCAGGTGAGCCGCTGAACACTTCTCTTTGTGAGATTCCCTTGCTTAATTAATATTGCATCTTAGTGCCGTCGGCGATAAGAGAGTGCCCGAACCCGAATTTGCTTATAATTGAGTGACTACCGCGGGCGAGTTGCGAGAGAGCCATTAAATCCCAAACCCTTGGCGTGCTGGCCGCCTATGAGAGTGGGCATCCCAGGACCCTTGGGGGTTCAATCCAAAGCTCGCCAACCTCCGGAGAAGTGAGGTCCCGTCTCGAACCCTCACCACCATCACCGGGTTGCCTACGGGCACAAGAGTGTGCTTAGCGGGTGAGCCCGCTCGAGTAAAGTCACCGGTCCGTGCGTTGGTTGCTTGCTAGGTCCAAGGGGCAATTGATCTTGTGACTATCACCCCAAGGTGGTGTCACATCATATGGCCAAGAATGTAATAAGCTCATGATAATAATAATCAATGAATGACCGCTTCAATTTAGAATATGAAAGATCAAGAATGACTTATACTATGTTATGCTTATGGAAATAGATCGGTAGCATAACGACTCATTTCTTAACTTTTAATCCTTTAAAATCAAGTATTTTGATCATTGTGACAAGTCCTAGAACATCAATAATCCACCTCGGAACTTTAGAATATCAACCCCTTGGTCAAACCTCGGGTTAAGCACTCAAACAATGTGACGGTCAAGGACTGGGCCGTTACATGATGTGACGCTCCAGTATTCAGCCGTTACATTAGTCTAAATCTAGAAATAGTAAAATAGACTTAGTGAAATGTGACGGTCTTATATTGGGCCGTCTGATGCTCCTGACGGTCCAATATAGATCCGTTACATTGCTAGAACCAGAAACATCGATAGTGTAATCTACTAAATGGGCTTTAATGGTACAACCAACTCGGCGTCCTAGTGGGAATCCCAGACTCGCGAAGAATTACGGAGGCCTTGAAACAAGATTTCCTAGTCCATTTGAAGGAATATCCAATAGAGAGGTCCTCATGTCTAAGAATAATGTTCCTATAGTGTAAAGTGTGAAGTAATGGATAACATCCCGGAATATGTGCCATGTACTTAAAGAAAATGACTCTATTGACAGAGAGAATGTGTAACAATATGAAATCATGATAAAACTTTGTCAATACATCATTTAAAATCATGGAGTTAATACAAACTATAGTGCTTTGGCATGAAATTAACATATCCTTAAAATAATTCAAGATGCTTTTAACATGTGATACTTATCATGAACCGATTAATAAATTTAAAGTCATATCAACAGGTCAACACTTAGATAACTAGGCATATTTATAGGTTATTGTGATTGTTCTTCAATTCTGTCTACAGTTACTTTGACGGTCGAGAATGGGGGCGTCACAGTGATTGTGACGGTTTATCGTGGGACTGTTACAGTGTTGTAACGCACTGAGTCTTGGCCGTCAGAGATAACAGAGAAATTTAAAAATAACAGAAGGTGTGACGGCTTGTCGTAAGGCCGTTAGATCAGTCTGACGGTCTTACCTTGATGCGTCAGATCGTCTGCTAGCAGAAAAGATATTTAAAAAATCTAAGGTTTCAACTTACATCATGTCTGGAAATCATATATATACTTCCACATGATAGAGTTAAGGCTAACGTACTAGTATGCATGGGTTTTCTGTAAATTTGACAAGAGAGTTCCTTTTTAACTTATTTAGGGTTAAGAGTATACATGTATGCATGTCCTACTAAAATACGAAATTCATGATCTATGATGCATGAAATCAATCAAAACCAGAGGACTTTTATCCCTAACAAAATATTTTTTCCAATCATGAGATGACCTACCTCTTAACTAGGCTTTATGCTTCTAATTTGAGCCTGAAAAACCGTGCCATAGTTCTCCTTTTCCAGTGATTTTCTAGCAATTTCCTGCTGCTCTAACTCCACGACCTCTTGACCTAAAGATGTGAAATTTTGAGGGTGAGAAGATGAAACTAAGGTGAATAAAAAGTTCTAAAGGATTGAGCTCTAATTACCTCGTTTAGACGTCCTAATCTCTTGATCTTCAGGGGTCTTGCGTTCAGTTTCCTGAGTTATTATGGTCGAACCAACAACTTTGGAAGCTTCAATCTCCTTGGTTGTTTGATCTCCTAACATGAAATTTGGAGAACTATTAGTCTAAAGTATACTAAACAAAGTCTTCTAAAGAACTTACCCGAAATTATGACTCCTTACCTTGATTCTTCACGAGCCAAAAGTAAGGGTCACTCAGTTCAGAACTAGGTCATATTTATAGGGTTTTGGCTAGGGTTTGAAGATTAGATCGATTCTAGAGTCCTTAATTTGCCAAAACCTAATCCCTAAGAGTCCTTAGCAATGTTATAAGGTCTCCCAAGTTGATCTCTTGTAGATAGGATCCCAAAGTTCTAATCTTTTTCCTCGTTCTTTCATTCACGGAACTATCAGGGTGTAACGCATCTAGACTGGTGCGTTACATGGCTGTGGCGATCGCACGATAGACCGTTACATCAACGTGCACAGAATTCAACATAAATCAAACTCTTTTGTTAATTATCCATATTATTATCTATAAAAATAGTATTTATCCTTAAAATACGTAAATAGGCTAAATAACCTTCTAGAATATGGGCGAAACTTAATGGGCTTGGTCCTTAAACTTTTTGGATTTTATTTAAATATGCTAGGTTAATTATTTAACACAATTAGGCCTTATAATGACTTATTATTACAATAATCCATTTATTAATCTTATTTAGCCTTTATAAATTCCTAATAAATTCTAGAAAGTTCTATAAATAATCCAAAAATTATTATATAAATTCTGGGGCACTACACCCTCCCCCACTTAGAAGAATTTGGTCCTCAAATTCAATACATAGATTATGGAGAGTGTTCTTACAGTTAAAATAATTCTAGGAATCTTTTCCGCATGGCTACTTCGGTTTCCCACGTTGCTTCATATGGCCATGTTTTCTTCCATTAAATCTTGACCATAGGAATAACTTTATTTCTTAGTTGACGCACTTCCCGTTCCAGAATCTTTATTGGCGTTTGCTCGTACGTCATATCCTTCTGAATCTCTAGATTGTCATAAGTGATAATATGGTCAGGATCATATACATACTTCTTCAGCATAGAGACGTGAAATACGTCATGAAATCCTGCTAATTGTGGAGGTAAAGCCAGTTTGTAGGCCACTTCACCGACCCTTTCAAGAATTTCAAACGGGCCAATGAATCTTGGAGTTAGCTTGCCCGTAATGCCAAATCTTCGAATACCACGACCTGGAGAAACCTTGAGATACACATGGTCTCCTACTTGAAATTTCAAGTCGCGTCTTCGATTACCAGCATAAGATTTCTGCCTATCTTGTGCCATCTTTATTCTCTCTTGAATGAGCTTGATCTTCTCTGTAGAATCTTTGATAATATCGGGGCCTAGAAATTGTCTTTCCCCTATTTCATTCTAACATATTGGTGATCGACAACTTTTTCCATATAGAGCTTCAAAAGGTGCCATTTGTATGCTGGCCTGATAATTGTTATTATATGCAAATTCTACTAGAGACAAGTGATCATGCCAACTACCTCTAAAATCAATAACACAAGCCCTGAGCATGTCTTCTACCACTTGATTCATCCTTTCTGTCTGACCACCAGTTTATGGATGAAAGGTTGTGCTGAAATTCAATCTAGTCCCTAGTGACTGTTGTAGACCCTTCCAAAACTATGATATGAATCGAGGATCTCTATCAGATATAATAGTGACTGGGACACCATGTAATTTAACAATTTCTCTTATGTATAATGCTGCCAGGATATCCACAGACCATCGACTTTTGATTGGTATGAAATGTGCAGATTTAGTTAATCGGTCTATGATTACCCATATACCATCGTGTCCACCTCTTGTCTTAGGTAACCCCATAATGAAATCCATCCCTATACTCTCCCACTTCCATTCGGGAATATTCAAGAGATGCAGTTTACTTGCGGGTCTAAAATGCTCTGCCTTTACTTGTTGACAAGTGAGACAGCGAGACACGAAATCAACTATTTCCCTCTTCATGTTGGGCCACCAGAAATTTCTTTTGAGATCCTGATATATTTTTGTACTACCTGGGTGAATGGTATACCAAGATTTATGTGCTACTTCTAAAATCAATTTCTTTGTATCCTCATGATCCGGTACACATACTCGGTCTTTAAATAGTAATCTTCCATCCTTAATAGAAAAATACGGCCTTTGTTCAACATTGGCCTTGATCTCTAATAATATAGGATCATAATTTTGCAGCTTGCCCAGATATTCTATTAATGTAGGTTGAGCTTGAATATTAGCTATGAAATAATCTTCCTTCCTGTCAATATCTAAGTTAAACTGAGCAAATTGAAGAATAAGATTAGTCATACTAATCATGAGACTTGATAGCATACCCATTGGTTTTCTGCTGAGTGCATCTGCTACAGCATTAGCCTTGCCAGGATGACATTGAATAGAAAAATCAAAGTCTTTGAGATATTCTAATCACCTCCTCTGCCTCATATTTAGCTCTTTTTGAGAAAATAAGTACTTCAAGCTTTTGTGGTCCGAGTAGACCGTAAACTTTTCTCCATAGAGATAATGACGCCAAATTTTCAAGGCGAAAATGACAGCTGCTAATTCCAAATCATGCACATGATAATTTTCCTCGTGACGCTTCAATTGTCTTGAAGAATAACATATTACTTTTCCATTTTGCATGAGGACACACCCTAGGCCAATGCCAGATGCATCCGTATATACTTCGAATCCACCACCTTCCATCGGTAGTGCTAGAATAGGAGCTATAGTAAGATGATTTTTAAGAGTTTGGAAGCTCTTTTCACATTCCTCTGATCAGATAAAATGATTTTCTTTTCTCGTGAGTCTAGTTAAAGGAACTGTAATCTTTGAGAAATCCTTAATGAATCTTCTATAATAACCAGCTAGACCCAGAAAACTTCGTACTTCCGATACGGTCGTTGGCCGGCTCCAATTCTTAACGGCTTCTACCTTAGAAGGATCCACGGCGATACCTTCTTTTGAAATAATGTGGCCTAGGAATGAAACTTCCTTGAGCCATAATTCACATTTATTAAGTTTGGCATAAAGTTTATGTTCTCTAAGTGTTTGCAAAGCTATCTTCAGATGTTCTTCATGTTCTTCCTTTGTCTTGGAATATATCAAGATGTCATCGATGAAGACGACGATGAATTGGTCTAGATATGGTTGGAAAACACTATTCATAAGTTGCATAAATACTGCTGGGGCATTTGTTAACCAGAACGGCATTACAACGAATTCATAGTGGCCATAATGACTTCGAAAAGCCGATTTATAAATGTCTTCTTCTTTAATTCTAAGCTGATGATAACCTGATCTGAGGTCGATCTTGGAGAAATATTCTGCTCCTGAAAGCTGATCAAAGAGCTCATCAATACGCGGCAACAGATACTTATTTTTGATCGTAAGTTGATTCAGTCGCCGGTAATCGATGCATAGCCTGAGAGAACCATCCTTCTTTTTGACAATAGAACCGGCGCACCCCAAGGGGATGTGCTAGGTCTGATAAAGCCCTTATCCAGTAGTTCCTGCAACTGCTTCTTTAGTTCTTTGAGTTATGTGGGGGACATTCTGTAAGGGACTATAGAAGCAGGTGCTGCTCCTGGAATGAGTTTAATAGTGAAGTTTACTTCCCTCTCGGGTGGTAAACTGGGTAATTCGGATGGGAACACATCAGGGAACTCATTTACAATAGGAACGTCTGCTAAGATAATCTCCTTGGATTCGGTGACAATGACAGAAGCAAGAAAAGTTTCACATCCTTACGAGATAAGTTTGCAAGCGTGAAGAGAAGATATGATAGTAGGATGCTTCTTGTACTTGATGCCAAAGAAGGAAAATCTTGGAAGATCGGACTTTCGAAAGGATATAATCCTATTTCGGCAATTGATATAAGCATCATGATCTACAAGCCAATCTACCCCTAAAATGGCATCATAACCTTTCATGTCAAGGCATACTAAGTTTGCGGGGAGATTATGACCTTCTACTATCACTTCACTATCAGGATAATAGTCGGTAAGCTTTGTTCCAAAACCTAAGGGTGTGGTAATAGCCAGATGTGAAAGTAAGGGGACTGATGCAATTGATAATATTTTTGCAAAAGTAGTGGAGATAAAAGAATGAGAGGCACCAGTGTCAAATAGCATAAATGCAGGACGAGAACAAATTTGAAGAGTATCTTCCATAAGCCCACCATCCTTGGGCGCTTCCTCTTCTTCTAAGACGGCATTAAGGCGAGCCTGTCTCCTACGTCCTCCACCAGATGATTGGTCTTTCATAAGGGGGCAATCTGGCATGCGATGCTCCCTGTTTCAACAACGTAAACAAGCACTGAGGCACTTCCAGTATTCCTCAATCGAATGGCCAAATTTTTCGTAAAACGTGTAAGCGGTAGCAACTTGCTCCTTCTCCTCCTTGACTTTCTTTTGCTTATGGGAACTTCCACCATTCCCATTCTTGGTTATTTTCTTACTATCATGGCTTTTGTAGGGCTCCATGATGCTGAACTTTTCTTTCTTATAACGCCGATCTGAGCGTCGGCTAGATTCTTCTCCTTTCCCTTTTAAATTTTTGACCTTGTCTAAGGTCCTTTCACATAAATACGCTCGTTGAACCATTTCCGCATAAGTACGGATATGTTGGGTCCCGAACTGTTGAATGAAACCGGGCCGTAACCCGTCCATGAATCGATTTGCCTTCAATAAATTGGTGCTGATAAGATGCGGTGCGTAAGGTGCAACCCTTGAGAATTAAAGTTCATATTCGACAACCGTCATCATTCCTTGCCGAAGAGCGGTGAACTCCATAGCCTTTCTCTCTTTTACGTGCTCAGAAAAGTACTTGGCACGAAATAGGGTAAGAAAACCATCCCAAGTATGAGGGGCATTGGCTGGAGGTGCCGGAACCGACTTGCACCATGTGCGGGCATCTTTGTTGAGTTGAAAGGTTGCGAGACGCACCTTCTCTTGATCGGTGCATTGGATAACATCAAAGATATGATTCATTTCATCTATCTAGTTCTCTGCCTCGTCAGGATTAGAAGAACCAAAGAAACGCGGAGGGTTTAAGCTCCGAATGTTGCGATGCAAATCACCAGCCCTTGCTCCTGCGCCAGCTTGCACCATGGTTTGTAATGCCTGTGTAAGGCCAGAAACAGTTTGTTGCATATCATTCCAATCTACGCGATGAGCCATGGTAATAATAGGGTACCTGAGAGAAAAATAACAACATGTTATTTCTCGTGAAATTGGAAGGAAAATTAATCTTAAAACTAATTAACTATCTTATCCCGGGTTCTACCCAATTCTCACACTGGTGTGGAATTTCTTTCTTAGTTCCTAGGTAGGGGTCCTTAAACCTTAGACTTATCCTATGACATGACTCTTCTTCCTAAGTCCTAAGACTTAGGCTCTGATACCAACTTAACTGTCATGCCCCGAGCCTTTATGACAGCGGAAGACTCGCTCAAGAAACGTGAACAGCCGGCATGGTAAGCCTCTTGCAAGCAAGAATGATCAGAGCGCAAGACAATCACACACATAAATACAATTGCACACTATTTTAATCAAACTCCAACTTATTTTATTGATAATCAATATTCAATATAATAACTTTCAACTTCTTCCAATCTATCAGACTCAAGAAATAGGAAAATTACATAGACTCGATCTAAACAATATAGACTTTCCTAAGTCTTCACTCTCATCTTTGACAACACTTTCATTCACTCTCAGACTCGCTACTTGTATAATCCGAATCTGAATTCGAATCACTTTCATTTCCTGAAAAGAATGGAAATAGGTAATGAGCACACTTGCCCACTAGGTATCTTCACATCAACATGAAGGCATCATTAAAGTAATTAATATTTTAGCTCTAAAGAAATAAGGTAAAATCATGCGAATGCGATCAATCATGCAAATACCCAAAGTAACAAAGATGATCGTTTAAGATATAATGAGAGCAAGTATGAACTAGCAAGAATGTAACAAGAACATGTTATGGCCTTTCAAGAACAAGAATGTAACGAGAATGTACTAGCAAGTCACATAATCATCACTCTAGTATCTTTTGCTTATGAGCAAGTACTTGGTGAATTTCTGTGGAATATCAAGTCATGTATAAGAAAGTCATGTCATGCCGTGGATCTTCACTTATTTATAAAGAAAGTACTCCCAGCACAATGCGACGCCAGTAGCATCATACCCCATGGTTTATAATAGTATGTTTCCGACAATCAGCCGAGGGGACTAGCATAGAGCCCTTGAACACAATCAGTGCTCGATCGCATCTTCAAGTATAAATCAAGCTACTTCCACGCATGTAACAATAAAATATGGCCAAGAATGTAATAAGCTCATGATAATAATAATCAATGAATGAACGCTTCAATTTAGAATATGAAAGATCAAGAATGACTCATACTATGTTATGCTTATGGAAATAGATCGGTAACATAACGACTCATTTCTTAACTTTTCATTCTTTAAAATTAAGTATTTTGATCATTATGACAAGTCCTAGAACATCAATGATCCACCTAGGAACTTTAGAATATCAACCCCTTGGTCAAACCTCGGGTTAAGCACTCAAACAATGTGACAGTCAAGGATTGGGCCGTTACATGATGTGACGCTCCAATATTCAGCCGTTACATTAGTCTGAATCCAGAAATAGTAAAATAGACTTAGTGAAATGTGACGGTCTTATATTGGGCCGTCTGATACTCCTGACGGTCCCATATAGATCCGTTACATTGCTAGAACCAGAAACATCGATAGTGTAATCTACTAAATGGGCTTTAATGGTACAACCAACTCGGCGTCCTAGTGGAAATCCCAGACTCGCGAAGAATTACGGAGGCCTTGAAACAAGATTTCCTAGTCCATTTGAAGGAATATCCAATAGAGAGGTCCTCATGTCCAAGAATAATGTTCCTATAGTGTAAAGTGTGAAGTAATGGATAACATCCCGGAATATGTGCCATGTACTTAAAGAAAATGACTCTATTGACAGAGAGAATGTGTAACAATATGAAATCATGATAAAACTTTGTCAATACATCATTTAAAATCGTGGAGTTAATACAAACTATAGTGCTTTGGCATGAAATTAACATATCTTTAAAATAATTCAAGATGCTTTTAACATGTGATACTTATCATGAACCAATTAATAAATTTAAAGTCATATCAACAGGTCAACACTTAGATAACTAGGCATATTTATAGGTTAATGTGACTGTTCTTCAATTCTGTCTATAGTTACTCTGATGGTCGAGAATGGGGGTATCACAGTGATTGTGACGGTTTATCGTGGGACCGTTACAGTGTTGTAACGCACTGAGTCTGGGCCGTCAGAGATAACAGAGAAATTTAAAAACAACAGAAGGTGTGACGGCTTGTCGTAAGGCTGTTAGATCATTCTGACGGTCTTACCTTGATGCGTCAGATCGTCTGCTGGCAGAAAAGATATTAAAAAAATCTAAGGTTTCAACTTACATCATGTCTGAAAATCATATATATACTTCCACATGATAGAGTGAAGGCTAACATACTAGTATGCATGGGTTTTCTGTAATTTTGACAAGAGAGTTCCTTTTTAACTTAGTTAGGGTTAAGAGTCTACATGTATGCATGTCCTACTAAAACACGAAATTCATGATCTATGATGCATGAAATCAATCAAAACCAGAGGGCTTTTATCCCTAACAAGATGTTTTTGCCAATCATGAGATGACCTACCTCTTAACTTGGCTTTATGCTTCTAATTTGAGCTTGAGAAACCGTGCCCTAGTTCTCCTTTTCCATTGATTTTCCAGCAATTTCCTGCTGCTCTAACTCCTTGACCTCTTGATCTAAAGATGTGAAATTTTGAGGGTGAGAAGATGAAACTAAGGTGAACAAAAAGTTCTAAAGGATTGAGCTCTAATTACTTCGTTTAGACATCCTAATATCTTGATCTTCAGGGGTCTTACGTTCAGTTTCCTGAGTTATTATGGTCGAACCAGCAACTTTGGAAGCTTCAATCTCCTTGGTTGCTTGATCTCCTAACATGAAATTTGGAGAACTATTAGTCTAAAGTATACTAAACAGAGTCTTCTAAAGAACTTACCTGAAATTATGACTCCTTACCTTGATTCTTCATGAGCCAAAAGTAAGGGTCGCTCAGTTCAGAACTAGGTCATATTTATAGGGTTTTGGCTAGGGTTTGAAGATTAGATCGATTCTAGAGTCCTTAATTTGCCAAAACCTAATCCCTAAGAGTCCTTAGCAATGTTATAAGGTCTCCCAAGTTGATCTCTTGTAGATAGGATCCCAAAGTTCTAATCTTTTTGCTCGTTCTTTCATTCACAGAACTATCAGGGTGTAACGCATCAAGACTGGTGCGTTACATGGCTGTGGCGGTCGCACGATAGACCGTTACATCCCACGTGCACAAAATTCAACATAAATGAGACTCTTTTGTTAATTATCCATATTATTATCTATAAAAATAGTATTTATCCTTAAAATACGTAAATAAGCTAAATAACCTTCTAGAATATGGGCCAAACTTAATGGGCTTGGTCCTTAAACTTTTTGGATTTTATTTAAATAGGCTAAGTTAATTATTTAACACAATTGGGCCGTATAATGACTTATTATTTCAATAATCCATTTATTAATCTTACTTAGCCTTTATAAATTCTTTATAAATTACAAGAAAATTCTATAAATAATCCTTACTTAGCCTTTATAAATTCTTTATAAATTTCAAGAAAATTCTATAAATAATCCAGAAATTATTATATAAATTCAGGGGCACTACAGAGCGGTCCGAAAAGGGCCGCTAATAATAGGACAGCCCCGAATCCGGGCTTGGGCAAAATCACGCGATTCGATCGAGTCCAAAGGTTCAGGTTTTATGTACAACCTGCCCGGTGTCCTAGTGGGAATCCCAGGGTCGCGGGGGCTTACGGAGGTCTCATAATGGAAGTCCTAGTCCGTCGGAAGGAGTATCCGACGGAGAGTCCCAACCATTACAAGAATTGAGGCTAATGAAGCATCGGAAAACGAGTGTGGCGGTCAGTCAACCCCACCGGAGTGGAATGACTGTTAGAACAATCCTAATAAGAATTTCCTTCCAATACATATAACAGGTTTAAAATTTATGCATCCATTAATGAATAAGAGAAATGAAGGAATGATTAAAAAGAGGAGCAAAAGGAGATGCAACCAATATTTAACATTAATCAATCCTTTATATATACCAAATTAAATTGTGGGTTGTCAACTTAAACTTGGTTTAACAAGAACTAACATGCTTTTGAACTATCAATAAAATGATACTGCGTGAAATAAACGGTCTATCCAGAGCCGCCGAACAGGCCCTAGCGGTCTGTCGATAGGCCGCGTAAGGAATGAAAGCTAGAAAGCCACGCGCTCTAAGTGGTCTATCGAACGGCCGCTAGTATCTCCAAGCGGTCTGTCGTTGGGCTGCCACTGGTCGTGGGGTCTCAAACTTAAAACCATAATAAACGGTCAAGACTATGACCGCGCTATGGACCTGGCGGTCTATCGCGGGGCCACTTAGTGCCAAACGGTTCCTATTAGGACCGTGGCCTACTCGTCGTTTCGATGTCCAGCGAACATCTGATCGAGGCTAATTAAAACAAGAAATCCACACGATATAGAGCATAGATATTGGGCGAAAGCATACGACTAGAAAGAGAATGAAAAGATGCATGTAATGGATTGATTGATTTAAAACTTTAAGCCTACTAAGCTAACTTTTAATCGAGGATAACCGTGGTAACCCTAGTTTTAACATGCTCCGACTAAAATGACCAATACTCACATGATACCGAACGAGATTTAGGGCTTTTGGTATCAAAAGAAAGTGGGATCGGAGACAAATCCAATGATATAAACTACTTAGGGTTTGGTCTACTAGAACCTACCTTTAGAGAAGAACAAAGGGGGACGACGTCGCCGGCCGTGATACAAAATCCCTTCAAAAGATCATCGGAATACACCCTCGTCCTCGCACCTCGCCGGCCGCAGGTACCAAACGTCGATGCTAGGAGGCCCTAAGGCTTGTTTTATAGGATTAATTGACCTCTAGAGGGATCAATCGCGAGGATAGAGCCCACGAACTTTGATTGCACGCGATCCGCGCATTGACCCGGTCACGCCGCCGCCTTGCCTCCAAGTTCAAATTTTTGAGTTAGGGTTTCAGCTGGGAATCAGAGGGGAAACGATCTCCTCATCGTGGCCATTCGTTTGGGTCCGATCTGGGCTCAATTGATCGAGTATTGGGTCCGAATGGAATGATCCAAGGTCTGATAGGGCTAAACGTGGATTTTGCCTTAATTTCCTTAATTTGGCTAGCTTACAATTTTATTTTGGGTTTGCTAGAGAAGAAAATTTTTCTAAATTTTTAGTTCTCTTCATGATTATAATTTTTTTGGATTTTTATAAATTGATTGAAATTTTTACTTACCGTACTTTCCATAGAATTTCTTGTAATTTCTCGTTATTTTATCTGATGCTCCACCAGGGTGCTACACCCTCCCCCGCTTTAAGGAATTTGGTCCACCAAATTCACTGCACTTATCGAAAATGGGGAGCAAGGTTATTGACCTTAGAATAGTTTGGGATATTACCTTCGGATAGCATCTTCGGACTCCAAGTAGCTTCTTCAATTCCTCGCCGGCTCCATTGAACCTTGACCATAGGGATGGAGCGATTCCTGAGTTGCTGCTCCTTTCAATCCAAAATCTTGATTGGCTTTTCTTCATACGTCAAATCTTCCTTCAACTCTAGATCCGCGTGTTGAATGATGTGAGTGGGGTCATAAACATATTTCCGTAACATCGATACATGGAAAACATTGTGCACTCCAGATAGCTGAGGGGGTAAAGCCAATCCGTAAGCAACCTCTCCCACTCTTTCCAAAATCTCGAAAGGGCCAACGTATCTTGGACATAACTTGCCATGGATGCCAAACCTTCGAATTCCTCTCATTGGCGAAACCTTCAAGAATACATGCTCTCCTACCTGAAACTCCAGGGCTCTTCTTCTGCTATCAGCATAACTTTTCTCCCTCAATTGTGTCACTTATAGACGATCCCGGATAATGCGGATGTTCTTGATGATTCCGAAATGAGATCTGGTCCCAGCCATTGCTTCTCCCCAGTCTCATCCCAACACAATGGTGATCGGCAACTTCTCCCATAAAGGGCCTCGAACGGAGCCATCTGGATACTGGACTGGTAACTGTTATTATAGGTGAACTCAATTAAAGCTAGGTGCTCATGCCAACTGTCTCCAAAATCAATCATGCAAGCTCTTAGCATAACTTCAACAATTTGGTTAGTTCTTTCCGTCAGTCCGTGTGTCTGAGGATGAAAGGCAGTGCTGAAATTCAGACAGGTTCCCAAGGATTCTTGCAATCCTCTCCAAAAATGACAAGTAAACATGGGGTCTCTATCTGACACAATGCTTGTTGGCACTCCATGCAGTCTTACAACTTCCTTCACATACAAGGCAGCCAAAACATCCACTGTCCATTTAGACTTAATGGATAAGAAATGTGCAGACTTAGTCAGTCTATCAACAATGACCCATAATGCATCAAATCCACCACGGGTTCTAGGTAGACCCATGATAAAGTCCATGTCGACACTTTCCCACTTTCATTGTGGTATATCGAGCGACTTTAACTTCCCTGCAGGTCTGAAATGCCCAGCATTGACTTGCTAACATACCAAGCATCTACTCACAAATTCTGCCACTTCCTTTTTCATGCTCGGCCACAAAAAGGTTCTCTTTAAATCTCGGTACATCTTAGTACCTCCAAGGTGAATAGTATACTTGGACCTATGGGCTTCTTCTAAAATCTTGCCTTTTACTTCGGCCACATCAGGAACGCATGTTCTCCCTTGAAACAATAACCTTCCGTCATCGACTAACATAAAATCTGGTCTATTCTTTAGACTTTCCTTGATTTCCACCAACATAGGATCATTTTCTTACAAGGACTTGATTTCCATCAGTAGTTCTGGACGAAGCTGAAACTGAGCGATCATCACCCGATCCTTGCTAACATTGAGGTCTAAACTAGCTAATTGTTCCAGCAGCCTCCATTCCTGTAACATGAGACTTGACAATCTTGCAATCGGCTTACGGCTCAAAGCATCCGCCACCACATTGCCTTTCCCAGGATGGTACTCAATAGAGAAATCAAAAATTTTCAAATACTCTAGCCACCTTCTCTTCCTCATGTTAAGTTCTTTTTGAGAAAATAAGTATTTTAGGCTCTTATGATCAGAGAGCACTGTAAAAGCTTCTCCATATAAATAGTGCCTCCAAATTTTCAGGACAAACACTACTATAGCAAGTTTCAAGTCATGGACGGGATTATTCTCTTCATGCTTCCTCAGTTGTCTCGAGGAATAAGCTATCACCCTGCCATTCTACATAAGCACACAACTCAAGCCAATACCCGAAGCATCCGTATAGACTTCAAATCCTCCCTCTCTAGAGGGTAAGGCTAAAATAGGGGCAAAGGTTAAACAGTCCTTCAGAGTTTGGAAACTCCACTCACAATCTTCCGACCACTCAAATCGATTCTCCTTGCGGGTCAATCTAGTCAAGGGTACCGCAATCTTGGAGAAATCTTTGATAAATCTCCGATAGTAACCTGCTAAGCCTAGAAAACTTCTTACTTTTGTAACATTCGCAGGCCTATCCCAATCTCTTACTGCCTCTACCTTCGAGGGGTCAACAGAAATTCCTTCTCTAGTGATAATGTGTCCTAGAAAAGACACTTCTTGCATCCAGAAGTCACATTTACTAAACTTTGCATACAATTGATGATCTCTTAATAATCTCAATGCCATCTTCAAGTGCTCAGCATGCTCCTCTTCACTCTTAGAGTATATCAAAATATCATCTATAAATACCACGACCCACTGATCTAGGTAGGGCCGGAACACACTATTCATCAACTGCATGAAAGCTGCAAGAACATTCGTTAGTCCAAAAGACATTACTACAAATTCAAAATGCCCATACCTGCTACGGAAGGCAGTTTTAAAGATATCCTCGTCCTTGATCCGCAACTAATGGTATCCTAATCGAAGATCAATTTTAGAAAAATATGATGCTCCCGCTATCTGATCGAATAGTTCATCTATTCTCGGCAATGGATACGTGTTCTTGACAGTAAGCTGGTTCAATTGCCGGTAATCAATGCATAGTCTCAACGAACCATCCTTCTTTCGTACAAACAATACGGGGGCTCCCCACGGGGATGTGCTAGGGCGAATAAACCCCTTCTTGAGTAACTCCATTAATTGCCTCTTTAATTCCCTCAACTCCGTAAGAGATATATGATACGGAGCCTTAGAAACAAGAGATGTGCCAGGAATTAAATCAATAGAAAAGACTACCTCTCTCTCAGGCAGAAGTCCCGAAAAATCTTTAGGAAAGACATCTGGAAAATCTCGAACAACAAGAATGTCCCTAATCTCAATCTCCTTCTTAGGGGTTAAAGAAACCAAGGTTAGAAAAGCCTGACACCCTTTCTTCAATAACTTCTCAGCTCGGAGGGTCGAGATAAGCGGCACAGATTTAGAGTGCCTAACCCCAATAAAAGAGAGCTCAGGGCGTCAAGAAAAAGACATAGAGCTAGTGCTGCAATGGACATTGGCTTCATATCTAGCCAACCAATCTGCTCCTAGGATTATATCATAATCCTTCATTTTCATACAAACCAAATCAACTGGCATATTCTGCCCATTAATCAGGACCTTACTAGAAGGGTAAAAATGTTTGATTGCTGAACCCGAACCAATAGGAGTTGAAATTTCTAATGAAGAAGTCATTAATACCGGTTCTATAGATAAGGACTTAGCAAAAATCTGAGAAATAAAAGAATGCGTTGCTCCCATATCAAATAGAACATAAGCTGGCTTATCCAAGATAATAAGTGTACATTTAACAAGTCCACCCTCCTCTGTGGTTTCAGTCTCGGTTTCCTGTAGAGCTTGGAGCTTACCCTGCCGCTTCTGGCCTCCTTGCCGCTTGTTCGGAGTAGCTTGGTCTGACAAGAGGGGACACTCAGGTATATGATGGTCCCGACTTCCGCAACGTAAACAGGTAGCTTGCGCCAACACTCCTCCATCTTATGACCTGGGCGGTCACAGTACTTGCAAAGGGCCTTAGATGGTACACCTGGGCTAAACTTCTTATCGTCATTTTTCGGCACCTTACCTTTCCACAAACTAGACCCACCATTTGATCTCTTCTTGTCATTACTGGGCTTGAAATTCCCAGAACTAGTGGTATGTTCCTTCTTAGGGTTCTTTCCTCGAGTCCTCTCAGTCATTTCTAGTGTATCCTCGAGAACTTGAGCTTTTCTCACCATCTCTGCATATGTCTGAATTTCCAAAGGTGCTAACTGGTTAATATAATAGAGCTTCAACCCGTTCAAAAATGGTTGGCCTTCATCTTCTCGGTGGATACCAAGTGCGTTGCATATCGGGATAGTCTGGCAAACTGAGCTTCATATTCTGCAACCGACAAGTTCTTCTTCTTCATAGCAGTGAATTCCACCTTCTTCTTCTCTTACACTCGATCCGAGAAGTACTTATTATTGAAGTGTTCCTTGAATTCGTCCCATGTTGCACGCCGATTTTCGAGCATTGCTTCTACAGCCTCCCACCAAGCGCGTGCATCTCATTCTAACTGGAAAGTTGCCAAAAGAACTCGATCCTGGTCGTTGCACTGCATCACTCGAAAAACTCGCCCTATCTCTTTCAGCCAATTCTCGACTTCATCAGGGTCCGTCGATCCACCAAAACGTGGGGGATTTAAGCCTCGAAAATTCCGGTGGAGATCACCGGCTCCATGATGTGCTGCCCCTCCCTCGGCCACCTGCTGGACAGCCGGAGTCAAGCCTTGCACCGTATGCTGCATATATCTCCATTGCGCATGTTCGGCCACCATCGGAAAACTCCTACATGTATCAGAAAATTAAATAAAAGAATAGTCTAGCGAGAATATTTTAGAGTTTGTTTGTTACTCAACCCAAAGTCTCTACCCAATCTTATCGGGTTAGATTCTTGGACCTTAACAAGGTTACTGGTTATATGACATCACTTATAAACCTAGGAACTTAAAACCTAGGCTCTGATACCACCAAACTGTCACGCCCTAATGTGGAATATCAGGACGCAGTAGTAGAAAGTTAAAATATGTTGATTTCTAGACATGCTGTGCCTTGTGTTAACGATCGAAATAACTTGAACACCACACCATGGCAAAAAAAGGAATACTTTCCAAAATAACCATTTAGTTCCAACTAATTTAACATAATGAGTGTCAAAACCACCAAACTCTAAAGTACCAAAGAAATTCTCACTTAACCACCAAATTAACATAGTTACATAATGACCAACTTAAACAAAATTACAACTCTTGAACAGTAATACAAATCTCGGACTCAAACTATCATAATGACATCTCTCAAAGGCTATCTAGCAGGTTCGCTCCAAGGACTTCACTCTTGCCCATCCCCATCAGTTTGCGTGTCATCACCTGAGCTACCTGAAAAGGGGGGAAACAACTGGGTGAGCGAACGCTTAGTAGGTAATAGCAGACAAAGTTTAAATAATTAGCCAATTAATTTAACCGTCATGCATACGAACTAAGAACGATAAAGAACAAGTCATCATAAGAATTTAGGAAAATGGAACTAATAGAGTGAATTGAATATAGATATATCAATTTCTAAGAATTGGCCGGTCAAGCATGTAACAAGTATATCATATCAAGATAACTTCCATGTAAGAATCAAATAACAGGATGAATGTCATAGACACACGCTAGTCATGCACTCGGTGCAATGCCTCACCATGTCATTACAACTCCCCGGGACACTAGTACTTTTCGGGCGCTCTTCCCAGGACCAGACCGGGCCCTTATGATGCATTGGCATTGATTTAGTGGATCCAAGATCCCAAGTAATATCTAGACATTCATTGGAGTCGACCAAGAATTTTAAGGTCAAGCCATGTAACTTAATTTCTAAGACCAAGAGATATTTCAATAATTGAGTAGGAACCATAAGGTCCATGGTTTGGAAAGATCAAGAGTAGAACTTAAGTCAAATTGGGCTCAGCTTACCGAAACATACAAGAAACACGTGAAACAAGAAACCATGAGATGTAAATGATCCTAGATGGGCCGTTCCATAAAGAAAATGGTCCAAAATGGGCCGTTCCATCACGAGAACAGTCAAAAGGAAGGCCACTAAGGATGAGGGGGTTCCTGGGCCATAAAATAAGGGTAAACGATCCTAATTGGGCCGCCCAACATAGAATGGTCCAATAGAAGCCGTTTACAAACTGAGGTTGACACACGCGCCCGCTGGACACGGTCTCCAAAGGGACCGTTCAGAACTCAGGCGGCCAAGTCTGGGCTGTGCAGTGATAGAGCGATCCCAAAAGGGCCGCTAATAACAAGACAGCCCTGAATCCGGGCTTGGGCAAAATCACGCGATTCGATCAAGTCCAAAGGTTCAGGTTTTAGGGTACAACCCGCTCGGCGTCCTAGTGGGAATCCCAGGCTCGCGGGGGCTTACGGAGGTCTCATAATGGAGGTCCTAGTCCGACGGAAGGAGTATACGGCGGAGAGTCCCAACCATTACAAGAATTGAGGCTAATGAAGAATCAAAAAATGAGTGTGGTGGTTAGTCAACCCCACCGGAGTGGAATGACTGTTAAAACAATCCTAATAAGAATTTCCTTCCAATACATATAACAGGTTTACAATTTATGCATCCATTAATGAATAAGAGAAATGAAGGCATGATTAAAAAGAGGAACAAAAGGAGATGCAACCAATATTTAACATTGATCAGTCTTTTATATATACCAAATTAAATTATGGGTTGTCAACTTAAACTTGGTTTAACAAGAACTAACATGCTTTTGAACTATCAATAAAATGATACTACGTGAAATAAACGGTCTATCCAGAGCCACCGAATAGGCCCTAGCGGTCTGTCGATAGGCCGCGTAAGGCATGAAAGTCGGAAAGCCACGCGCTCTAAGTGGTCTATCGAACGGCCGCTAGTATCTCCAAGCGGTCTGTCGTTGGGCCGCCACTGGTCGTGGGGTCTCGAACTCAAAACCATAATAAACGGTCAAGACTACGACGGCACTATGGACCCGGCGGTCTATCGCGGGGCCACTTAGTGCCAAACGGTTCCTGTTAGGACCGTGGCCTACTCGTCGTTCCGATGTCTGGCGAACATCCAACCGAGGCTAATTAAAATAAGAAATCCACACGATATAGAGCATAGAAATTGGGCAAAAGCATACCACTAGAAAGAGAATGAAAAGATGCATGTCATGGATTGATTAATTTAAAACTTTAAGCCTGCTAAGCTAACCTTTAATCGAGGATAATCATGGTAACCCTAGTTTTAACATGCTCTGACTAAAACGACCAATACTCACATGATACAGAACGAGATTTAGGGCTTTTGGTATCAAAAGAAAGAGGGATTGGAGACGAATCCAATGCTATAAACTACTTATGGTTTGGTTTGCTATAACCTATCTTTAGAGAAGAACAAAGGGGGACGATGCCGCCTTCCGTGATAGAAAACCCCTCCAAAAGATCGCCAGAATACGCATGATGCTCCACCGGGGTGCTACACAAGGAGTCAGGCACCGACCAAAGTGAAAATCATTGGCATTGGGTATGTGCCAACGCAAGGAAGTGAGGTTCTGCATATGGAATCAGGCAGAAGGCCTGCAATAATGCGTTGGGGTGGCCCCCGATGGGACTGGGTTAGCCATGTAACGCCCGAAAAAATTCTGGGATTAAAATATAATTATATTAATTATTCAATCGGTGAAAAGGGCTATTAAATGAATTATGGTTAATTAAGTCCAATTATTATGACCCTACACTGATCCAAGAGGATTAGGCCCATCTAATAAACCCATTTGGCCCAAAAGACTATTTTGAACCTTAGCCTGTATTCTACAAGGAATTTAGAAGATAAATAGGATAAATAGATGGATAATGGAGGGAAGAGTTTGAACTGGTTTCAAATTCGGCAGCCAAAATTGAAAATGGTCTATCGCAAGATCGCAAGCCACTGGAAAATGGTCTCCCAAATGACCGCTAAGCACTGCAGATTCCGTGAATGGAAGAAAGTGCAAAAAGATTAGATTTTTGACGTCTAAACTCCCAGAGATCGAAGTATGTAGACTTGTAAGCATGCTTGAGACTCTTAGAGATCGATCTAATACCTAATTAGGACTCTAGAATCATTCTAATCCATGAAACCCTAGCAAAACCCTATAAATAGCACCCAAAACTAACCAGCGCGACCCTTACTTTTGGCTCGCGTGGAACTAAGGTAAAGAAGCTGAATTAGAGGTAAGTTTCTTCTAGGAATTTGATCATTTTAGTTAGATCTAACTTTTTCCAAAATTTCGTTCTAGGAGATCAAGCCTGTTAGGATGCAAGGCTCAGATTCAGAGGGGGGTGAATGAATCCCCTTTAAAAATTATTGCAGAATTAGAAACTCGATCAAGTTAGGGACAATCAATTAAAGATGAAGAATGAATAGCTCAAACTCTAGGAGTAATTCTGCTCTGATCAAAACCAAACGCTTAGCATGCTCACAGACTAAAATAACATTGGACACGTTCAACACACTGAATAGAGGCAAATCTCTCAGCACACGAATCAACGCTTAGAAGGTGTGCAGACAGATTTATCTTCTAGTAAGAATAAAAGACTGATCTCAGATCAGCAAATCAAGGAGATCAAGTATTAGCCAGATAACGCTCAATAAAGCAAAGAAACACATCTTGTGAAAGAGATAGAAGACATGGAGTCACACACATTCACAAACCAAAGGCACACAGAGATTTTGGATGGTTCGGTCTACTACCACAGACCTACGTCCATCCCCCACTCAAACCTGAGTGAGGCTTACCGCTGACAAACAGCTTGAAAGGCTGAGCATCACAGCTTGCTACACGCTGAGCCTTACAGCTTTGCTATCTGAGGAAAAAAATCCTCAACGCTGAGCCTCACAGCTTGCTAACACGCAGACTAACAGCTTGATGAAAGAAATCAAGAAAAAATGAAAGACAAAAGCAACAGGAACTATAGCAATAGTAGCTATGAAAATGAAAACAACGATGGCTTGGATTTGATCCAGAGGCCAAGGGAGAACACCCAGATCTTCACTCAAAACACTGTTGCACACTTTTACTCCACGTGCTCTCTCTTTCTCTTCTTCTTCTCACTTTTACGATACTCTATTTTCTCTCCTGCTCTCTTCACTTCTCAGCTCTCACTCTCTTTTTCTTCTTCTGCACAGCTCTCTTTTTTGAATGGAACCTTCACTCATAGAAGCCCCTTGCACTTTCTGCCACCTTCTGCAGCCCTTCGGCCCCTTTTCATAGAAGGATGAGGCAGTCTTTTTATAGGGCAGAGCCTCCGAATGGATGAGGTAGAAAAGTAACCTAGTGATATCCTATTGGTCCACGTGGCAGGGATGAGAATGTTCCTCTAACCTTAGCCTTGGATCACATGCCCATCACTGTTGTATCAATGATTGGTCTCACTTATCTTCTTATGCGCAGTCTCGTGCCTCTGTACCGATTCACTTAAGTACTGCTGCTGCCCAATAGTTCACTCAGGCATTTCTTCAAACACCTCTTGATTTGCTTAAGGCCCAAAAGTGCATCGACATTAAACAGTAATGTGTACTGACCTTGAACAGTGAAGTGTACAGACCTTGAACAGTGAAGTGTACAGACCTTGTATACTGAATCAGAATGAGCATCGACCTCAGGCACTTAAGATTAAAACTGATGTCGACCTTAGTTACTGTAGAGCTGAAGTAGCTTCGACCTCAGACACTAGAATTCAAAACTGGGCAGAACTAGCATCGACCTTCGTTGTTCTCTGACTAAGGTAGCATAAAGCTTATATCACATGTGCACAGACCTTGATACATATGTGCACGGACCTAGTTCCCATATGTGCGCAGTCTTCAAAACCTTTGACTGAGGTAGCATCGACCTTGGTTGCATGCAGACTGAAGTAGCATCGACCTTGGCTCTCCATATGAACAGTACATGCATCGACCTTACTTCATCAACCACAAAAGCTGCATCGACCTTAGCTGTCAGCTTGCACTGTCTTGGACTTTGACTTGCCAACCAAGACTATTGACAATTCCATTGACTATGCATTGACTTCATTGACCATGTTGACTTTTTTTGTTGACTATGTGTTGACTTTTGAATTTGACTAGCATTTATCATGTTCTTTGTGCAATATGGCAATTTAAACACTTAAACAACTCAATCAAGAACAATTTAAAGAGTATACATGATTCATGGTTTTGACATCATCAAAACATAGGGACACAAGAATCTCCCCCTTTTGGATGATGGCAAAACTATGAGTCATTACAAGTCATTTCAATCAAACAACTAACTCCCCCCCTTAGCAATGCAGCATATAAAGGACACATCATGCATCATGCATAAGCTCCACTCATGACCCCAATCACTGACAGAACAGACAGACTCACAAACTATTTTCCCCCTTTGACAACATCAAACAGAAGAGGTTTGAGAGTAGAAATGAGATATGGAGACAAAAAGAATTATCAGCACCAAAGGTAAACAGACAGAATAGATTTTCAGATAGGCCCAATTTAGCAGATAGGATTGAAGGGATTCTCAATCAGATACTAATTTCATAAATCATAATAAATTCAAGTTCAGGCTCCTTCATTATAAAAGAGTTATGATCAGTTCCTTATTTATATGCATGGTTCAAATCTAATAAATTCAGAGTTTATCAATGAAACTTCTTTTAAAAGAAAGAACTGCATTCTTGTTTAATAAAGATGAACCAATTTTCCATAATGGAGCCATGTCAGCCTCCTATTATCTTACACATATAAACTAATGGCACCTCTAGGAGTTACTCAAAAACAATATTGAAGTTAAACACAAAAATAGTTCTGTTCAGGTTCTCAGGGTTTCAACACATTTGCTTGACCTTTGGTCACAATATCAGATTTTTTTTTTGGCTCAGAATATTTTTTAGAGCAATCAAGTGTAGTCATCACCTTTTGACTTAAGGGTACACATTGATCAGATGCCAGTACCCCTAGTTACTCAGTGAGACTAACTGTCTTGCTTCAATTTGAACAGAGATAGCAAGGACACCTCATGACTAGCTCCACTCCATTTCTTTGATGGAGGACTTAGTTTCTGAGTGTATCCTTTATCATTGCTCTGCCATGAGCATTGAAATACTATTTTATCATGCTACTCTTTAGAGTTTTCAGATAGCTCTATGTTTAAAAGCAATACTTTATCCAAGTATCTCAACCAAAGACAGTCATAAGTCTATATTTTTAGATTCAAGAAGATTTAACAAGACACAATAATGTGAAAGCTAGTTAAGACCTATTAAACTGAAAATAGCTTCTTTTCAAGATAATATATCTTTAAACTCAAGGAAATCATTAAAATCAAACCAGCAAGTTATTTAGGAGCATCATAATCCTGTATAATAGAAGATTCCGAAACAAGGATGTTCAAATTTATGATCATAGTACACAAATTGGAATCCTTCTGAATTTTGAATGTTCTTGAAGAAGGTGACAGACAAGGCAGTGAAGACAATTAAGTGGTCAGGTATGAATTTTGATACCAAAAGATTTTCAGGAAAGTTAAGCAAAAGCAGCAGGTAGAGGGTGATTCCAGATTGATGCCAATTGTTGTGAAATAACTCCTAGGTTATTAGATGAAAGGTATGATAATGACCTCCAAGCAGAAGATCAATCAAAGAGATTTCAGACAAGACTCCCCCTCAATAGATGCAGAGAATTGAAAGGAGTTTTAAAAACCATTTTCATGAAGAGATTAATTGATAGGATGCTTAGTGAATATGAGGATCATACAGACCAGCTTAGGAATGGGAGATAGAAATATCAATCACAAATATCAGCAAAGACTGAATAAAGGATCATCGTTTAATCAAGGTGAACAATTTGACTGACTGAATGGAATGAATCATGAGGTAAAGAGTAGATGTCAGTCAAGCAATTTCAGAGATATACCTTATGCTCCCCCAAAATGTATGCACTCAAATAGCCTTTTTGGTATTTTCAATATGAATGACATGCAATGAAATCTGAAATCAGTATATGCACTTAACAACATGTATGCATGTGTATTGACTCCCCCTAACTGAATGCATTGAACCATTAACAAAGATGCAAATTTTAACACTCATTTCAGATGTCAACATGAATTCAAATTATGTGTAGTAGATGTGATAGTCTTGCATGAAAAGGAATTTATTTCAGATTTATGCCTTTTTCATGAAGATCAGCATATGCAGGCATAAAAGTATGTTCAGATAAATCAAATTCAAATCATGTGTCATGATACGCTTCATAATCAACCCTTGGTACTAGGTGGAGAACGTAGGTCTTAAGACCACCTCACGCACAATGTGGGTTTTAAGACAGACATAAAATCTTCCCTTCTCCCGACAATATTTGATATACCAATGGGTTTAATTTAGCCAGAATCAAGAAACACATAATAAGAGCTATAATACCCCGACTTATTAAATAATAAAAACTATGTAAAAATTAATAAGAAATTCCTTGAGAAATAGGATAAGTGAAAATTTGACTATTTTTGTAAAAAACTAGAAAAAGTAGAATCTTGTAGAGGATAAAACGTTTAATAATAGTGTCTTCTATGACCGGCCCAAAAAAAATTTGTAAAGAAGCTGAATTAACTGATTAAGGCCCAAATCACACTTAAACCTAATTGGAACTTAAAACATGAAATTGGAGCCCATTACCCAATCATTTAGGCTGAGATCGGATCCAAATGAAAGGCTAGGATGAGAGGATCATTTCCCCTCTTGGTTTTTCCCGAAACCCTAACCCTAGAAAGCAAATTTTGGATTAGAAGGCGGCGGCTAACCCTATCCACACGGTTCGTGAACGTCCAACTTGATTGGACTCTACCTCCGCGAATTGAAGACTCTAGACCTTGTGTGACCTATATAAATGACCCTTATGAACCCTATTTTCGTTTGGGTGCTGTGGCGGCCAACGAGAACTTAGGTGGAGGGAGCATTCCGACGATCACCGGCAGGGTGTCCTTAGCGCGTCGTCATCCCCTCTTCTTCCTTGTTCCTTTGTTTAAGGTAGGTTATAATGAGCCAAACCTTAAGTACCCTATATGGTTAGAACTAGCATCGAGTACTCTCTCTTTTGAATGTAAAAGCCCTAAAAGTTGTTTAGTATCCTGTTAGAATTTTAGCGTTTAGTGGAAGCATGTTACATCTAGGGTTATACCTGTTCTATCTTGTTTTAAGTAGGGATTACAAGCACAAATTTTAAATTGTTTATGTTATCTTGTAGAGTTTTTTGTGCTCTTTCTTTTAAGTCCAAAAGCCCTAATTTTCATGCTTTGTACTATCCGTATTAAATCGTTGATGCTAACCCTAGCCATCCCCGCCGGCGACGGGCAAGGTGAAGGGTGGCGGATCGATCGGGTTTACGCGGCCTCGCGATAGACCGCCCATCCTAGGCGGGCGGCTAGTTCCCGACCATTCATGTATTGCATTTTGGGTCTAGTCTCGTAGTTTGCGCGGCATAACTCTAACCGCCCTATCGTTAAGCGGCCTGTTCTAGACCGTGCATGATCCCCAGTGACACATTACAGACCGCTCAACCCTAGCAGGCCTTCGGGCTGAAGGAGGGATGAACGGCCTGTCATGCGACCGCTGAGGTGATTGAGCTGCTTTGATAGAACCGCCCAACCTTTCAGATTTGGTTTGGCATGATTTCTCTTAATAGATTAATGGATAATTTGATAAGCTAGCAACCACATGATAATTGGAACATATTGAAGTAAAAGAATCTCGAATTTTACTAATTTCTTTCACTTGATCTTGTTTCATCATGGCCTTAGTCATTTCGTTATGTAAATTCAAACATGACATCTTAAATGCTATTAGGATTGTTTGACAGTCGTTCTACTCCGGTAGGATTGACTAACCGTCATACTGGTTTCCGCTGTTTTATTAGCTCTATTTCCTTGTAATGTTGGGACTCTCCGCCGGATATTCCTTCCGTCAAACTAGGACCTTCATTACGGGACCTCCGTAAGCCCCCGCGAGCCTGGGATTCCCACTAGGACGCCGGGCAGGTTGTACCATCAAGACCTGAACCTGTGTACACGATCGAACCGCTTGGATTATCGTATTGTGAGTCACGGCTCGACTTGGACCCCCTGAGAATTACGCAGCCCAAAAATGACCGTTTATCTCATTGGGCGGCCCATAATGAACCGTGCATCCCTGGCCAAGTGCCATTTATATTGGTCGTTTAACCTTGATCTATCTTCGACCAAATAATTTTTGGATCAACCCAATAAGCCCTAGGTTGACCAGTGGTGAGTGGGCTGGACCCTGGTTCAGTTTTGCCCCACTTATGGCAGCCCGGAGCCCATTTGGGTAGATTTCTAGTTGATTAAATTGAGCGTACCGATTAGAACCGCCCATATTATAGAGCGGATCTTATTGGATTGTCTGTCTTTTGAGCGGCTCTGTAAGGACCGTTTATCTTGTTCGTGGGCTTCCAGCTCTACTAGTCTTAAGCAACCCATTATCAACTGTCCAATCCTTTGAACGGCCCTACATGGACCGTGTATCCTTGACTTCGGTGTGGCTGATCCTAAGCCCCTTTCTATTCTGAACGGTCCAGTGCAGACCGTGTAATGCTCGAGCGGCCCAATTCTGACCGCTTATCATCCAGAAATGATTTCTGTGATTATTCATGTGTAAATCCAAGGACCTGATTGGTTCTTGATAACTTGAACTTTCTGGTCAAAGTATCTCTTCAACTTACCCTTGGAATCCTCTGAGGTGAGCTATACCTTGACATTATTGGCCATTAACTTGATTAATGTCTAGACATAACTTGGGATCTTGGATCCAACAAATCAATGACAACGCATCATAAGGGCCCGGTCTGGTCCTGGGAGGAGTGCCCGAAAGTACTTGTGCCCCGGGGAGTTTGAATGTCATGGTGAGGCATTGCACCGAGTGTATGACTAGCGTGATGTCTATGATAATAATCTAGTACTTGAATTTCTCTTGACTTGGTTAGTTCTTACTTGTTGGACAATTTCTAGTTATATCATATTCTTGCTTTCCTTTCATTATTTTGTTACATAGTCATTTCCTTTCGTTCTTTATTTACGCGCTCAAATATGCAATTAATTGGTTAATTACTTAAACTTGCCTATTATTACCTACTGAGCGTTTACTCACCTAGTTGTTTCCCCCTTTCAGGTAGCTCAGGTGATGACTCGCAGACTGATGGGGACGTGCAAGAGTGATGATCATAGAGCGAACCAGTTAGAAGCCTGTGAAGCTAGTCCTAGTTGTGGAGTCTATTTGTGTCTTAGAATGTTTTGGAAGAGTTGTAAAATTTGAATTTCGTAAATGTAATAGTGTTAAGTGGATGTTGTCGAAGGATATGTTTAGTGAGATTATTGTGGGTTGGAACATGGATTAATTGTGTGTTATTTAATGAATGGAGTTGTTTCTATTTATAGTGACGTATGATCTTTTAGCTTTAGCATATGATGTCTATTATTATTACTTGTTTCTACTGCCAGTCTCGATATTCCGCGTCGGGGCGTGACAAGAGCAATTTAATTAACACACACAGAGCAAGCATAAGAGTGCAGAATGCAGTCCTATATGCATCTCCAAAATTTAGATGACAGTTATCTGAACAGATATATATGTGAAGGAGCATGTATGTAACTGATTTTAACTAACAGGTCAAGCATGATTTATATCTATCTGAAAAAGAATTATTAATATTCAAAAACCTGTAAAGTGCATAATTTGGGGTTTTATCATACTCGGGTGCCTTGGCTTATTTACCCCTTTATTCATCAGCTTCCAAGGCACTCCTACAAAACAGTTCCTCATTTTACATTTTTAGGTACCCAAGAATTCTTGGGTCCTATAATGTCAGTGGCACCTTTGTGAGGTGCTCTCCACAGCTTTTGGGCTTCCATATCATCAAACATCATCAAAAAATAGTTGTTCATCGAGTGCCCAATCTGCCCACAGTAATGACATGAACTAACAGGTTTTATGTAATTTTTGTGCATAAAAGGATTGGCATTGAATTTTTCATTATAATAAAACATGTGATCATGTTTCCTGTGAAACACTTTCTTTTCTTTAACAAGCCAACAGTCCTTGACTATATGGCCATTCTTCCCACACTTGTGACACACAATGTGCCAACATTTAGTAGCAATGTGGCCTGACTGACCACAATGAAAAATAATGAATTCTCTTATTCTTAACATGCGAAAAGGAAGGTTTCATAACATGCAAACTCTTAAAAAATTTCCTACCAGCATTTAAATCATCCTTTTTCATTAACAGACACTCATGCATCAAATGACCATACTTATTACAGTAATGACATGACACATTCATTTTCTTTGAAGCACGATTTTTGACATTTGGTTTCTTAGCATGCATGTTGTTTTTGCCTTTTAGGTTCTTCAGATTTTTAGGATGATTCTGAATCTTTTGAACAACAGGTTGTTTGTGAAGTGAGGTCGAGCTACTAGTCTGTTCAGAATTGTTAACATGGTTATAGCCTAACCCCTCTTTCCGAAAATTAACCTTTGTTCCCATTAGTCTGTCCAAATTTTCTTTACCACTTGTGAATTTTGACAGTGAATTTTTTAAATCTTCAATTTCATTCTCTAAGGTGGCAATGTGTATTTCATAGCTGGCAATCTCTTGCTCACTGTAATTAACGCACCCATTCAACACTTTATTTGTAGTTTTATGATTCCTAATTTCTTGTTCCAGATTGTGCAATTTTTCAGACTCATCTATGTAAACATATTTTCCTTTTTCTAGGACAATAAGCTGTTCTAACATGGCTAAATTTAAGTGTTTTACCTTTTCATTTTCTTTTGTCAGTTCTTCATTTTGAATCAGCTCATTAATTAAACTCTGATCATTGTTGGACACTTTCAGATTGTTTTCAAACTCAGAAATTTTGGCTAATAATTCTCTATTTTCAATTCTCAACGAGCCAATTATTTCCATAAGCTTTTCTATGTCTAGATCATGAGCCCTGACTAAGTCTTCTACTAGAGAGCATTTTTCACATGAAGAATTATCAATCTGTTCTATTTTCTTCTTCAGTTTCTTATTCCTTTTTCTTAATTGTTCATGTGACTCAAATAGCACAGTATATGCATGCTCCCAATCATATATAGTAAAGTTTTCAAAATTAGAGCTCACCTCTTCATCTTCTTTTTGATCACTATGGTGATCACTTCCATCTTCAATGGGCATAAGACTATATACTTCAATTTCCTCTTCATCACTCGGAACACTTTCTTCCTCATCACTCCAAGTTGACACCATGGCCGTGGTTTGCTTTTTCTTGCCCTTGACATCCTTCTTTACCAGCTCCGGGCATTCATCTCTGACATGCCCTGATTTCCTGTAATTATAATAGATAATCTTGTCAGATTTCTTATTTTGGTCAGATTTAGAGTGATAGCCTCTATATGCCTGGTAGGGTTGCTGGGTTCTGTGTGCCCCCTCGTTATCTTTGACAATGGTTTTGATGATTCCAATATATTGTGTGTTTTATGTTAAATGGCATCTTGATGATAAACAAGCTAACATGATGGTATCTTGGTTTGCAGGTTGATATTTCATGGTCCTTCACGAACACAATCCTAATGCTACCTCATGCGTGCTATGCATGAGACCTTGTACAAACATGTGAAACTTTGTGTTTTGATAATCTGTTCATGGGTTTTTGATGAACTCACATAAATGTTTGACATTGTGTGTGTTATGTTGTGAAGGTTCAGTTTGTACTAGACTGAACATGTAATCCATGTGGATCCTCATGATATGATTTTTCATGCTATCTTAAATGGTCTGTTGAATTTAGTGTTCTTGCCTTGATGCCCATACTGTGTGGAATGATTGAGTAATTTGTAGCTATGAAATTGGTTGCATGGCATTGTGTAAATGCATTGCCATTTCATTTCAACTTTTGTGCCATGATCATCATCTTCCTTGGGCTCATGTAAATTCATGCCTCAATGTTAAATGCAGCTTTAGATGCTTAAGGTGATCATCCTTCACACTTCTTTTCTAACTGGTGAGGTGTCGACCCCTGGGGTCGGCCCTCCCTTGGCCATGGGCTGTCTGTAAAGCATACGGTCCAGCCAGTCAAGAGTGTCGACACTAAGTGTTGACACTTCCACTGGTGATGTCTCACGTATGATATTTGTTCGTGTTTGGTCATGATGAAATACTCATATTTGGCATTCTTATATTGCTTGGTGGATGATAAATTGAGCTAACATTCCATTTGTGAAACATGGTTTCTTAATGCAGAAATGTGTTTAAACTTGTATTCATGAATGACTTTCAATGAGGAAGGATATCATTTACACGTGTTGAAACAAGCTCTGATTTGGCTCTCTATACCTGCACGTGGACAATGTGTTAAGGCTTAACATGTCTGAACTGGGAGGTTTATTTCTGAACTGAACTTTGAGTTATTGGACTGAATTTGGAACCCTTGGACTTATCTTCATAGTCTTGGTTTCCCATTGTACTTGGTTAAGGTTTCTACATCAACCTTGTTAAATTGGCTTCATCATGCTTACACTCTCTCAATGCCAATGGTTCTATGTGAATTAACTCTCAAGTTTTGAAAATGGTGGTAAGAATAGATGCGTAGCTTGACTTCAAAGTGGATTGAATGCTAGTGGTTCAAAACTGGCTTGCATGTTCAAATCTGGAAAAATCAGGTACATTGTGGAGTTTCTCACTCAAATACTCAAGGCAATGGTGAGAACATATGCTTGATTGTAATTCAATGTGAATTGATTGATCAATGTTGAAATCAAGTGTTGTCTATGTCTATCCATGTCATATGTGCTCAAGTGATTGAAACTTGTACTTTGAATGATTGTAGTGTGGTATTTCAATGTGTTTTAATGAACTTTTCCAATGTCAAGAAAAGTGTCGACCCATGGGGTCAACACTTTATATTGGGTTATGCTGTTTTAACTAAAACAGAACCCCCGGTAAAAAAGGTCGACCCCATGGGTCGACACTTTTCACCCTGGGTCCTAATTTTGTCTCAAGACAAAACCTCGTGAAAAAAGGGTCGACCCCATGGGTCGACACTTTTGACTAGGTTCTGGATTTTCTATTTTTGGCAGAACTCGTTGATAGGAGTGTCGACCCTAGAGGTCAACACTTTGTCTGCTACGTCCGGATCGGGTTTCCGGGTTTGGTTTCGAACCATGGGTTTAAAGGTCCGATTGGCTTTCCCTTTTACCCCATTACGCCTAGGGTTTCTATCCTTGGTTGGGTGTGGTTTTGGGAGGGTATATGCATGGGGTTTATGGTCTTATCGCGAGCAACCGTCGACATCGACATGGAGGTTTGAGGAGTTTGCAAAAGGGAAACACTCTATATCCTTTATTCATCTCTTGGTGATATTTTGAAAGGTTCTTCTGCTAGGCATTTTAGTCTTTAAGTGGCTCTTTCTGCTAGGTATATGTTGGCCGCGATTTTCATTCGAGAGTAGAGTTTTTGGGCTTAACGCTTTCATTTGCTGAAGGAAAGAAGGAGAGGAGGATGCCAAACAAGCATTCTCTGCCGACCTGAAAGCCGGGAGCGAACCATTCTCCCTACGGCGCCTTCTACGAGCTTGAGCGGCTTCCACTTTGCGGACAGATCGTTCAGCGCACCCCATCATTCCATTGGACGGCCTTCACTGCAGATTTGAGGGGGAATCAATCTTCTCTCATCTCTACTCTTTCATTTGTGCAATAGATTAACATTTGGGTGATTATTGTATATCCTTTATTTTGTTAAACTTGATATACATCGTGTGTGGGCGGAGCTGCGACTCCGCGTGTGTGGTTTTATTGTGGGGAAACACTCCCCTTGTGGTGTTGTGTGCGGACGGAGCTGCGACTCCATGTGGTTGTCGTGTCCGAGGTACGTTCCCCGAGTGTGTGTGTGTGTGCTGCAGTGGCAGCGTGTTGGGGCCAGGCCCCGTGTGTGTTTTGCTGCAGAGGCAGCGTGTGTGGTGTGGGGTTCATCCCCATGTTGCTACTTCGGTAGCGTGTAGTGAAGCCTCACCCGGTTGGGTGAGTGGTGGACGTAGGGAGCCTGTCGTGGTCCCGAACCACCTTAAAATCCTTGTGTCTTATGTGATTGCCTGTGTGATTGTCATTTCTTCTATCTCCCTTCACAGGTACACTATATAGGTTTTTAATTCACTACACTATCACACACTGCTACCTCCGTTATCTGTGTTGAGCGTAATTCTCTTGTTAGTTGCTTTAACTATTCGAGTGAGATCGGAAAGCTTGAGAGAATATCTTTAATCTCACTTGAGTATTAGTTAATCAACGCAGTTTATTTTAATTCGATTGTGTTTAGTTAAGAAAGTTTTTAAAATCCGCCATCTCGGCAAGGGGACAATTCAACCCCCCTTCTTGTCCGCCATCTCTCTGGGTCAACAATTGGTATCAGGGCCTCGTCTCTGATTTTTTAGTCGACCTTGCGGTCATAGAGTAAAGATCATTTTCATGATGGCTAGTGTGAATTCTATTCCTGTCTTTAATGGTTTTGATTATTCCTTATGGCTAGGAAAATTTTATGTATGGATTACTAGCATTAATCCAAAGCTTATGAGCTTAATGACTCATGGTCCTCATGTGTTACCCAAAAATGAGTTGAGATGGACCGATGAGGATAAGAGAAAGAATTCTGATAATTTGTTTGCTTTGAATGCTCTTAAGGCAGCAGTAAATGTTAACAAATTTCTATTTGTTTCCAACTGCAGGTCTGCCAAAGAGATTTGGGATGGGCTAAGTGAAGCCCAAGAAGAAAGTTGGAAGAGTGATTGCCTCGTGGCAAACAAAGAAAATGAGTGCCAAAGCGAGGAAACCTCCAAGGTAAATTCTAACTCTGATTCTGAGGAAGAGGATGAATTGAGCTATGATGAGCTAGTGAATGCTTATGATGAACTGTTTGATAGATACAAATCATTAAAATCTGAAAATAGAAAATTGAAAAAGAAACATGACTATTCTTCATGTGGAAAATGCATTGAGCTTGAAAGGCTAGTTGAGTCCCTAATGCTTGTTGAAGAACAACAAAACGAATTGATTGAAAATCTTAGATCTGAAAACAACTCCATATTTGATAAAATTTCAGAACTTCAACGAATAGAAAAAGAAAATGAGGAGCTGAAAATGTTGAACACCGTCATATCTGAAAAACTACTTCTTCTGAAAAAAGGGAAAGTAACTCTGAATGTTGACAAGGCAAATAAACTGGAGGAACTTAGGAAGGAAATAGAAAACTTTAAGAATTTGAATGATAAATTTGAAAGCAATGAAACCATGAACAAAATGGTTGATGAAAATGTGAGTTATCAAAATGAAAAACTTGCTGAAGAGATTCAGAAATTGAAAGATCAAAATAGTTCATTGGTTGATAAACTCCATATGTTTGAAAAAGGAAAATATGTTGTTGACAATTCTGAAAATCTTCATATTTTGGAACTAGAAATTGCAAGCTCCAAAACTATCAATTCACAGTTAAATGAGAAGCTTGCATTGTGTGAAAAAGAATTGGCTGAATCCAACTTGCACATCTCATCATTGAAAGATGAGATCAAGAATTTGAACGAGTTCTTGTGTTTGTATGATACACAAAATTCAAAAGACAAAACTGATGTTGATTCTCCTTGTATGCATGCAAATTCCAAAATTGGTGAACATGTTCATGAATCAAAGAAAAGAAGAAATCTTTCATGTTTTTTGTTGTGGGAACTTTGGTCACGACATGTATGATTGCCTCTTAATGAAGCTTGATGATGATGAAGCTTTAAAATCAAGAATGAAAATGAATGTTGATTCTAAAAACCATGGGAAACCCACAAAGAAAACTCAAAACACTCATTGCTTTTATTGTGGGATGCATGGTCATGTTTTACAAAGAAAAATGATGATGCGTGATCTTTCAGGAAAAACATCTCTTGTCATTACTATGGTGGCTTTGGACATAAGATGAACAATTATTCTTTAATGGAAAATGATGAAAAGCTGTCCATGAGAAGAAAATATTCTCATTATTTTTATTGTGGCCTGAATGGACATTCTATGGATGATTGTACCATGATGAGGGCCGATGATGAATGATTTACTAGGAAAAATAGGAATTCATCTGTTCGTGTAAGAACTAACCCCTCGGGACCCAAGATGGCTTGGGTACCCAAATTGCCAAAATGAGAATTTATTTTACAGGGGTGCCTTGAGGTCAAGAAATTTCAATTAATAAAGGGCACTCAAGGTGAGAAAGAAAATATTTGATTTTGAGAACTTCTCTGGTTTGGTTTATGTTGAAGAATCTAAAAAGGTAAAACTTGATCTTGGAGAAAAATGTTTACAATTTTACCTCACTGACTCTTGTCAACTGTTGAAATGTTGAGATCTTCCATTTTTGATGAGTAGTTGACGTGAATGCTTCTTTTTGAATATCTTGTAAATAATCATAAGTCTTGAATGCTTAATCTTGCACATATATGGCTAGTCTTCATACACACCTTCTCTTGCTTTGCAAATAATAATTCGTCTTTGAATGCTCTAGTCTGTCCATAATGTCTTTCACACTCTTACTCACATCCTGTGATTAATGGTTCACTTTTGCATACGCAGTTTATATACTTACTTGCATGATAGTCATTGCGCATATCATACTCATCTTTGCATACTTTTGAATAGGAATAATTTTTCAATCATCTTTTCTAGTTATATGCATACACTTGCATATCATTGCATACTTCTGTGCTTGAATGCCATGATTATTCGGTATATAAAATGGTGTCAGTGGAAGGTTGGATTATGTTCAGCCGGAAGCTTTCACTACGCGTGAGGTGGTCTTCGGACCTACGTTCTCCGCCAAGTGCCGATAATCAATTTGCTTGAAGTCATTGAAAAATCTCTGGTTGAATGCATGTATATATTTTATACAACCACTTTTTGACTCCCTCTATGACTCAACCCTTGCTAAATGAAATTGCATTGATTTAGACATGTTTGTTACATGGCATATATTAAGGGGGAGATTTTTTATAACCATGCATACATTTAGGGGGAGACATTACTGTGTTGAGACTAATTCATCTTTTACATTCAATACAACTACCCACACAAAATGCACCTTTTTGAGATAATGATTCAATCTAATAAGGATTACTATTTTCTACTCTACACTCTTGAGGACTGTTGATTCTATACATGAAATAACATATCTCGTGAGGTAATGGCTGTTTACCCCTCCAAAAAGTCGTATAAGTGGAACGTGGATCCGAGTAGCCGGGAATCCCCCCTGAAATAAAGGAGGAAACTCGCGTTGAAAGGTGAAACTAATCCATATCAAAATAAGTGTGATTTGCCACCGAGTAGCCGAGAAGTGCCATTGAGATAAAGGGTACAACTCGTGTCGAAAAGTGTCTCATCCACATCATAAAAAGTGACGAACTTAGTAACCGGGAATTGCCCCTAAAACAAAGGGCATGACTCGTGTCAAAATGTTAGTCACACCATTTTTAGTAATTAAAATTTGGGGTCATACGTAGCTACCAATACTCAAGCATTGTGTATGAAAGTGTATGGATGAGAAGTTCTTTTTAGTGTTCTTTAGAAAATCTGATTTTCCATATTGACTTGAACTTCATTGCTCAATCTTCACATATGCATCTTGGGTTTGATTGTTTGAATGTCCTCTATGAATCAGTCGTCTTTCATGGTTATTGTAGTACTTTTTTTATATAAGCACGACCTTCTTAGTATTGTTCATGCACTTCATGTTCAACGATCAATTGCATTATCTTTACACCCGTCCCGAAGGGACTTGCATGAGTCTATACTTAACTATGCATGCTTGAGTGCCTGAATGCTTGATCTATCTGTTCATATCATGCTTCATTTCATTTACATGCATCTATAGGCTATACATGTAGATAACAGGTTAAATAACCCATTGTCAATTGGTTTTTGGTACTTGACAATCTGGGGAAAATAACGTACTTTTTAGCACTATGCACTTTGTGCATACTTAGTTTTCAGATTTTGCATATAGTTTCCTTATACTACTTGTGCATATTTAGTTATACATATACCAAAAATTACAAAAATTGAGCATTTTCACTTATCTCACACATCTGTTGATTGTACATCAAATTCTAAACGGTTGCTTGCTTCTTAGTTTATACACCTTCCCTTCATAGGATGTTAATTGCTGGGTTCGTGCGCTCATGTCTTATTCTTTATTAGAAGCGTGCAAGTTGCTTTTCAGTCCCCCATTTTTTGATAATGCCAAAGGGGGAGAGAACTTTGAATTGTCACAATATATTGTCATCATCAAAAAGGGGGAGATTGTTGGGTTCTGTGCGCCCCCTCGTTATCTTTGACAATGGTTTTGATGATTCCAATATATTGTGTATTTTATGTTAAATGGCATCTTGATGATAAACAAGCTAACATGATGGTATCTTGGTTTGCAGGTTGATATTTCATGGTCCTTCACGAACACAATCCTAATGCTGCCTCATGCGTGCTATGCATGAGACCTTGTACAAACATGTGAAACTTTGTGTTTTGATAATCTGTTCATGGGTTTTTGATGAACTCACATAAATGTTTGACATTGTGTGTGTTATGTTGTGAAGGTTCAGTTTGTACTAGACTAAACTTGTAAACCATGTGGATCCTCATGATATGATTTTTCATGCTATCTTAAATGGTCTGTTGAGATTAGTGTTCTTGCCTTGATGCCCATACTGTGTGGAATGATTGAGTAATTTGTAGCTATGAAATTGGTTGCATGGCATTGTGTAAATGCATTGCCATTTCATTTCAGCTTTTGTGCCATGATCATCATCTTTCTTGGGCTCATGTAAATTCATGCCTCAATGTTAAATGCAGCTTTAGATGCTTAAGGTGATCATCCTTCACACTTCTTTTCTAACTGGTGAGGTGTCGACCCCTGGGGTCGACCCTCCCTTGGCCTTGGGCTGTCTGTAAAGCATACGGTCCAGCCAGTCAAGAGTGTCGACACTAAGTGTTGACACTTCCACTGGTGATGTCTCACGTATGATATTTGTTCATGTTTGGTCATGATGAAATACTCATATTTGGCATTCTTATATTGCTTGGTGGATGGTAAATTGAACTAACATTCCATTTGTGAAACATGGTTTCTTAATGCAGAAATGTGTTTAAACTTGTATTCATGAATGACTTTCAATGAGGAAGGATATCATTTACACGTGTTGAAACAAGCTCTGATTTAGCTCTCTATACCTGCACGTGGACAATGTGGTAAAGGCTTAACTTGTCCGAACTGGGAGGTTTATTTCTGAACTGAACTTTGAGTTATTGGACTGAATTGGGAACCCTTTGACTTATCTTCATAGTCTTGGTTTCCCATTGTACTTGGTTAAGGTTTCTACATCAACCTTGTTAAATTGGCTTCATCATGCTCACACTCTCTCAATGCCAATGGTTCTATGTGAATTAACTCTCAAGTTTTGAAAATGGTGGTAAGAATAGATGCGTAGCTTGACTTCAAAGTGGATTGAATGCTAGTGGTTCAAAACTGGCTTGCATGTTCAAATCTAGAAAAATCAGGTACATTGCGGAGTTTCTCACTCAAATACTCAAGGCAATGGTGAGAACATATGCTTGATTGTAATTCAATGTGAATTGATTGATTAATGTTGAAATCAAGTGTTGTCTATGTCTATCCATGTCATATGTGCTCAAGTGATTGAAACTTGTACTTTGAATGATTGTAGTGTGGTATTTCAATGTGTTTTAATGAACTTTTCCAATGTCAGGAAAAGTGTCGACCCATGGGGTCGACACTTTATATTAGGTTATGCTGTTTTAACTAAAACAGAACCCCCGGTAAAAAAAGTCGACCCCATGGGTCGACACTTTTCACCCTAGGTCCTGATTTTGTCTCAGGACAGAACCTCGTGAAAAAAGGGTCAACCCCATGGGTCGACACTTTTGACTAGGTTCTGGATTTTCTATTTTTGGCAGAACTCGTTGATACGAGTGTCGACCCTAGAGGTCGACACTTTGTCTGCTACGTCCGGATCGGGTTTCCGGGTTTGGTTTCGAACCATGGGTTTAAAGGTCCGATTGGCTTGCCCTTTTACCCCATTACCCCTAGGGTTTCTACCCTTGGTTGGGTGTGGTTTTGAGAGGGTATATGCATGGGGTTTATGGTCTTTTGTGCCTCTATTTGCTGCCCTATATGTATGATGCAAATTTGGGGATGAAAAAACCACCCAAGGGCTAACATCATTCTATTCTTGCAGGAGAAGGAGAAAGGAGCTGGAGAGGGCTTTCAAGCTATATTTGATTTCTTCCCGTTGAGATTTGGAGATCGGTGATGAAGGAGATAGCAAGCGGAATAAAGAGAGGAATATGAAGATGTCAATATTGCGAGCAACCGCCGACATCGACATGGAGGTTTGAGGAGTTTGCAAAAGGGAAACACTCTATATCCTTTATTCATCTCTTGGTGATATTTTAAAAGGTTCTTCTGCTTGGCATTTTAGTCTTTAAGCGGCTCTTTCTGCTAGGTATATGTTGGCCATGATTTTCATTTGAGAGCATAGTTTTTGGGCATAACACTTTCATTTGCTGAAGGAAAGAAGGAGAGGAGGACGCCAAACAAGCATTCTCTGTCGAACTGAAAGATGGGAGCGAACCATTCTCCCTACAGCGCCTTCTATGAGCTTGAGCGGCTTCCACTCTGTGGACAGATCGTTCAGCACACCCCATCATTCCATTGGACGGCCTTCACTGTAGATTTGAGGGGGAATCAATCTTCTCTCATCTCTACTCTTTCATTTGTGCAATAGATTAACATTTGGGCGATTATTGTATATCCTTTATTTTGTTAAACATGATATACATCGTGTGTGGGTGGAGCTGCGACTCCGCGTGTGTGGTTTTATTGTAGGGAAACACTCCCCGTGTGGTGTTGTGTGCGGACGGAGCTGCGACTCCATGTGGTTGTTGTGTCTGGGGTACGTTCCCCGAGCGCGTGTGTGTGTGCTGCAGTGGCAGCGTGTTGGGGCCAGGCCCCGTGTGTGTTTTGCTGCAGAGGCAGCGTGTGTGGTGTAGGGTTCATCCCCGTGTTGCTACTTCAGTAGCGTGTAGTGAAGCCTCACCCGGTTGGGTGAGGGGTGGACGTAGGGAGCCCATCGTGGTCCCGAACCACCTTAAAATCCTTGTGTCGTATGTGATTGCCTGTGTGATTGTCATTTCTTCTATCTCCCTTCACAGGTACACTATATAGGTTTTTAATTCACTACACTGTCACACACTGCTACCTCTGTTATTTGTGTTGAGCGTAATTCTCTTGTTAGTTGCTTTAACTATTCGAGTGAGATCGGAAAGCTTGAGAGAATATCTTTAATCTCACTTGAGTATTAGTTAATCAACGCAGTTTATTTTAATTCCATTGTGTTTAGTTAAGAAAGTTTTTAAAATCTGCCATCTCGACAAGGGGACAATTCAACCCCCCTTCTTGTCCGCCATCTCTCTGGGCCAACAAGGGTATGTTCTTCTTGGCATACTTACCTCTCATTCTTAAAAACCTTTTGAAATTTCTGGTGAGGAATGCATGTTCAGAGGCTGACAGTTCATTAAAATCCTCACTCAGTTCATCACTACTCTCACCACTGCTACCAGACCCCTTGAGGGCTAGCATCTTGGGTTTCTTCTGCTCATCTTCAGGTTTCCTGAAGTTTAACTCGTAAGTCATCAAAGACCCAATTAACTCATCCACCTTCATGGTGGTCAGGTCTTTAGATTCCTCTATTATAGTGGCCTTTGTTTGCCACGCAGAAGATAGAGCCTTGTGGATTTTCCTAACAATCTCACTATCAGAATAATCCTTGCCTAGAGCTTTAAGATTGTTAGTAAGCTGAGAAAGCCTAGAGAACATTTCCTTTATTGACTCATCAGACTTCATTTTAAATACCTCATACTCGGAGACCAGCATATTTACCTTTGTTGCTCTTACCTGGGACGTTCCTTCATATATCAGATCTAGCTTGTCCCACATGTCTTTGGTTGATCTACAAGCAGAGATCCTAGAATACTCTTCTGTATGAACTGCGCAGTACATTATATTCAGAGCCGTCCAGTTCACCGTTGAGAGCTTGACGTGTTCCCTTGACCATGCCTTTTCATCTGGCGGCAGCTTAAATGGTCATGTGGTGATTACTCTCCATAGTTCGTGGCTCTGCGCTCTCAGGAACACCTCCATCCTGTTTTTCTAGTAAATGTAATTAACACCATCAAAGAAAGGAGGATGGTTAATAGAATGTCCCTCAGCTATGAAGCTACGAACATTTCCATTCCCAGGTCTTCCCTGGTCGTTAGACCACATCATGGGATATCGGGCTCTGATACCAATTGTTAGGATGCAAGGCTCGGATTCAGAGGGGGGTGAATGAGTCCCCTTTAAAAATTATTACAGAATTAGAAACTCAATCAAGTTAGGGACAATCAATTAAAGATGAAGAATGAATAGCTCAAACTCTAGGAGTAATTCTTCTCTGATCAAAACAAAACGCCTAGCATGCTCGCAGACTAAAATAACATTGGACACGTACAACCCACTGAATAGAGGCAAATCTCTCAGCACACAAATCAACGCTTAGAGGGTGTGCAGACAGATTTATCTTCTGGTAAGAATAAAAGACTTATCTCAGATCAGTAAATAAAGGAGATCAAGTATTAGCCAGATAACGCTCAATAAAGCAAACGAACACATCCTGTGAAAGAGATAGAAGACATGGAGTCACACACATTCACAAACCACGAGCACACAGAGTTTTTAGATGGTTCGGTCTACTACCACAGACCTACGTCCATCCCTCACTCAAACCAGACTAAGGCTTACCGTTAACAAATAGCTTGAAATGCTGAGCATCATAGCTTGCTACACGCTGAGCCTTACAGCTTTGCGACATGCTGAGCCTTACAGCTTTGCTATTCGAGGAACAAATCCTCAACGCTGAGCCTCACAGCTTGCTAACATGCTGATTAACAGCTTGATGAAAGAAATCAATAAAAAATGAAAGACAAAAGCAACAGGAACTATAGCAACAGTAGCTATGAAAATGAAAATCACGATGGCTTGGATTTGATCCAGAGGCCAAGGGAGAACACCCAGATCTTCACTCAAAACACTACTGCACACTTTTACTCCACGGGCTCTCTCTTTCTCTTCTTCTTCTCACTTTTACGATACTATGTTTTTCTCTCCTGCTCTCTTCACTTCTCAGCTCTCACTCTCTTTTTCTTCTTCTGCACAGCTCTCTTTTTCGAATGGAACCTTCGCTCATAGGAGCCCCTTGCACTTTCTGCCACCTTCTGCAGCCCTTCGGCCCCTTTTCATCAAAGGATGAGACAGTCTTTTTATAAGACAGAGCCTCCGAATGGATGAGGTAGAAAAGTAACCTAGTGATATCATATTGGTCCACGTGGCAGGGACGAGAATGTTCCTCTAACCTTAGCCTTGGATCACGTGCCCATCACTAATGTATCAATGATTGGTCTCACTTGTCTTCTTATGTGCTGTCACGTGCCTCTATACTGATTCACTTAAGTACCGCTACTGCCCAATAGTTCACTCAGGCATTTCTTCAAACACCTCTTGATTTGCTTAAGGCCCAAAAGTGCATCGACATTAAACAATAATGTGTACTGACCTTGAACAGTGAAGTGTACAAACCTTGTATACTGAATCAGAATGAGCATCGACCTCAAGCACTTAAGATCAAAACTGACGTCGACCTTAGTTACTATAGAGTTGAAGTAGCTTCGACCTCAGACACTAGAAATCAAAACTGGGCAGAACTAGGATCGACCTTCATTGTTCTCTGACTAAGGTAGCATAGACCTTATATCGCATGTGCACAGACCTTGATACATATGTGCACGAAGCTAGTTTCCATATGTGCACAGTCTTCAAAACCTGCACCGACCTTTGTTTGCCAAATACCAAAAGGTCGACTGACCTGTAAGAGGGTGTGAGCAGTGATAGCATCGACCTTTATTTGCTGGAGAGCAGGATTAGCATCAACTTGTACAGTAACTCCATCGACCTTCTTTAGTCCCCAGTAAACTGGCATCGACCTTCATTCCTTTGGCAACAGAGCTAGCACCGACCTTCATTCCTCTGGCAACAGAACTAGCACCGACCTTCATTCCACAGGCAACAGAACTAGCATAGATCTTCTGTCACGCCCCGAGCGCAGAAGATACTCGGATATGCGTGACGAGTTTATATCAATCATGTCAATCAGAGTAGTAGTGTATTCGACACCAAAACAGAGATGCGCAAAATAGAAAGATAACCCAATCCTTTATTTCATAATGGATAGACTATTACAAATCCAATACTCTATTCAATTAAAAAGGAAAAGTACATAGTTGACTCAAGAAAATAGGAAAAAGACTAGATGACACTTGGAAAAGCTCTAGCTCTTTCACTCTTGACTTTCCCCATCAGTTTGACCTTCTTCGTCGGACTTACCTGAAAAGTAAGGGACAAACACGGAGTGAGCGAACGCTGAGTAGGAAATTATATCTCAAGCGCTAGCAAGGGGTTTAAATAATTACATCTTTCATGTAGGTACTATAGCTATGCATGCTTGTATAAAACGACAAGGTAGAAAGAGAGTATATCAATAAGATAGCAATTTGAACAAGCCATGAACTTTCAAGAAAAGCTAACAAGATATTCAAGCAAGAAATTTTAACAAGTCATGTCAAGAATTTGGCTATCATGTTTCAAGCAAGCAAGTAATTACCCTTTCTCAGGTCACGCAATTCATGTCGTCTCAAGTACGAGTCAAGTACAAGATTTGTGTGGAATGTCCAATCAAGCTAGTCATGCACTCGGTATAATGCCAGATACCTTATCATTCAACTCCCATGGGCACAAGTACTTTCGGGTGCTCCTCCCAGGACCAGATCGGGCCCTATATGCGCAGACATTTATCATGTATTTTGACATCCACTCTTGTATATATATATATATAGCCAATGAGGAATTTCAATGATCAAGCTTGTAGACACGTAGGATAACTTTGATAGAATGGAGTCCAAAAATACGACATTGGACATAGATAGGCGATAACAACGGTTCAATCACGATGAACGATGAAACTAGGTGGAATTAGGTTCCCTTAACTCGGGTACCATGACAAGTATGGACATTCTTTATATAGAATTGAGGTCCACATGAACAGTATATCAAAGATAAGATACCCTCATTCTTATCATAGAATCGAGGTTTTACAAGAACATCATTTAATGGCATGATAATCTCATCCCATTAGGAAATTCTTATGATATACACTTGGTATAACATAAGGGCCGGTATCCCATGTTTCTTTAGAGTGACATGGAAATCATTAGTGTAATGGGTTTTTAAGGTATAACCAGCTTAGTCGGCCTTGAGGGAATCCAAGGATCGAGGAGTCTTACAGAGGTCTCTTTGACTAACTTCCTAGTCTAAAGGAACGGAATGTCCAATGGAGAGCTAGTATGTCAATGAGAATTGAGGGTGATCGATAAAACATCATGAAACGTGGGACTATACTCACGGATTGGAATATAGTGCCAATATAATATATATATGTATATATAATAAAACCCTCGGTTACAGAAACAGGGTAAAAATAGTTTTTATAGAAAATAACGACTTTAACTAAGTCATTAATCACATAATTAACGCCTTCAGTAAGGGCGTTTATCTATTTTCCATTTTTACAAAATTTCAATATTTCAGTATTTTACCAAAAACGCGCCCTGGTGAGGGGCGTTTCTTTACAAGTTGACGGCGTATACAGTGGTCGTCCATTCTTTAGTTCTATTTTTGCAGTATATATATATTCAGAAATTTATCAAAAACACGCCCTGGACAGGGGCGTTACTGTTCAATTCACGCCCTGAACAGGGGCGTTAGTCAAGTGAGAGATGACCTCTACAGGGTCGTGAATTAAAGAATTTTCAGATTTCAAGTATTATAATTTCCAGAAACAAGAGACATGGTCATGACAGGAAAAATATCAGGATTCAAGTAAATATGATCGTGCACTGATTTAGAATCATGTTTAAGTGAATATTGGATAATTAACATGGGTAATTAACAATTGAGAAAATTGACGTCCGTGTACAGGGCGTCGAATCTGGAATTGACGACCTGGTCATGGTCGTTTCTTTCAAAGTAGCGCCCTTGTCTGGGTCGCGTATTAAAGTATCGCCCTTGGAAAGGGCGTTTCTTTCCAACAATAGAAACATTTAAAACTCGCGAAAACTATATGCATGAAATAATATATATGGTTTAACATAGTTATTATGGTGATTTGGGCTACAGTGCTTGAGAAAACCTACCTTAATAATAATAATCTGAAGATGAACGTGACGGGTTCTGAACCTCTACGAACTTAACAGCAGCACCAAGCAAAGATGATGCATATGAAGGGATCGTTTGATTGAAGAATCCTTGTTCTTCACTGATCAACTTGCTGTAAGTCCTACAGAAAAAAAGAAACTGATATTAGTTTCTTCACCTTACACATCCAGAACTAAAGGTAAAGAGAATAACTTTACCCGGATGAAGAACTCTTGTTCTTCAGAACATCAGGGCTTCTTAACCTGTAAGGAGAGATGAAGAATCATTAATTCTTCATGCAACCGAAAGTAATGATAAAAAGAGATAAGAAGAACTGCTATTCTTTACGTACCGTAGCAGCAGCAGATCGACCAAATAGCTTTAGGGTTTGATAGTCAAGGGTTTTTATAGAATTCTGGAAATCCTAATAAGGTTAGTGTTTGATTGGAAGTAACACTTCCATGATAGAGTTATTACTACATTCGAACTCTTTCTCATAGTTATCAACTTACCCTGGATAAGTTCCCGGTTCGAACGAAACTGGAGTGGAATTAACACCTTATTCTAGGGCGTCGAATTTTAAATTGACGCCTTGGCATGCGTCGTTTCTTGTGGAAACGCATCCAAGCAAAGGGCGTTTCAAATACTTGCCTTTTTATGTAATTTTGGTTGTTTAAGATTTGACGCCTTGACATGTGGGCGTCCCTTCTAAAAACACGCCTTAGGTGAGGGCGTTTCTTGTCAAGTAGCGCCTTGCTCCAAGGCATTAATTTCATCAGGGCTTTGTTCTTCTTGTTTTAACCTTTTTCATTTGTTCGCTTAATCTTTTAGTTTATTATAAATTTATTTCTTTTAATTTTATACGGGTTGCTACACCCTCCCCCACTTAAAAGAATTTGGTCCCCAAATTCATAGCATATATTTACATATGGAGAGTGTAGAGTTCATACCTTCTAAAATAACTCTGGAAATCGCTTCCTCATAGATTCCTCGGTCTCCCATGTAGCTTCATGTTCTGAATTCTTATTCCATTGTACTTTTAGCATGGGAATAACCTTATTCCTTAGGGTTCGTACTACTCGATCTAGTATTCTTATGGGCTTCTGCTCGTATGTGAGATCTTTCCGAATTACTAGATTTCCATGCTCAATAATATGTGATGGATCATGCACATACTTCTTCAATATAGATATGTGGAACACATCATGTACTTCGGACAGTTGAGGTGGTAATGCGATGCGATAAGCAACCTCGCCAACTCTTTCTAGTATCTCAAAAGGTCCGATATATCTTGGCGTAAGCTTGCCCTTAACACCAAATCTTCGTATTCCACGTCCAGGCAATATCTTGAGAAATACATGATCTCCAACTTGGAATTCAAGATCTCTTCTTCTTGTGTCAGCATAAACCTTTTGTCTAGACTAAGCAACTTGCAGTCTTTCTCTGATTAATTGTATCTTCTCGGTAGTATCCCTTACCATGTCTGGACCTAACAGTTGTTTCTCTCCAACTTCATCCCAGCATAAGGGTGATCGACAACTCCTTCCGTATAAGGCTTCAAAAGGTGCCAGTTGTATACTTGCCTGGTAGCTATTATTGTATGCAAATTCAACCAGAGGCAAGTGATCATGCCAGTTTCCATCAAAATCAGTAATGCATGCTCTTAGCATATCTTCGACTACTTGATTGGTTCTCTCGGTCTGACCATCCGTTTGAGGATGAAAGGCTGTGCTAAAGTTAAGTCTCGTTCCCAGCGAATGTTGTAGTCCTTTCCAAAAATGAGAAGTAAAACGGGGATCTCTGTCAGACACGATTGAAACAAGAATACCATGTAATCTGACTATTTCCTTGATGTATAGTGCAGCTAAGACATCAACTGACCATCGACTCTTGATTGGCAAGAAATGCACTGATTTAGTCAATCGGTCAATGATAACCCATATTCTATCATGTCCTCTTTTTGATTTAGATAAACCCATGATGAAATCCATACCAATATCCTCCCACTTCCATTTAGGGATATCTAGAGGATGTAGTTTCCAGCAGGCTTTTGGTGTTCCGCCTTGACTTGTTGGCACGTGAGACAGCGTGATACGTAGTCCGCTATTTCTCTTTTCATGTTGGGCCACCAAAAATTTCTTTTTACATCTTGGTACATTTTGGTAGATCCAGGATGAATTGTATATCTTGATCTGTGAGCTTCATCTAAGACCTTCTTCTTCAATTCTGGGCAGTCCGGTATACAAGTTCTATTCTTGAACATTAATCTTCCATCAGAAGCTAATTAGAAATTCGACTGTCCTTCTAATCTGCCCTTGATTTCTACTAATGTAGGATCATCATTCTGAAGTGCTTGTATTTCAGATAATAAATCTGACTGTATGCTTACATGAGATAATGTGACACATCTAGGGTCCGTGTCCATGCTTATATTGAGTTCAGAGAATTGTTCCAGCAACTTCCATTCTTGAATCATACAATTGGCTAACAGTGCTCTCGGCTTTCGACTAAGGGCATCTGCTACATGATTACCCTTTCCGGGATGATATTGTATATTGAAGTCGAAGTCCTTGAGATATTCCAGCCATCGTCTTTGCCTCATATTTAGTTCCTTCTGTGAAAAGAGATATTTGAGACTCTTGTGGTCGGAGTATACAGTAAATTGCACTCCATATAGATAATGTCTCCATATCTTCAGTGCAAATACTACCGCAGCCAATTCTAGGTCATGGACGGGTAGTTTTCTTCATGCTTCTTTAATTGACGAGAAGAGTAGGCTATCACCTTCCCTTGTTGCATTAGAACACACCCGAGGCCAATGCCAGAAGCATCAGTGTATACCTCGAACTTTTCTCCTTCAATTGGCAATGCTAAGATAGGAGCTGTAGTAAGATGATCCTTGAGAGTTTGGAAGCTTCTTTCACATTCCTCATCCCATTCATAATGGATCTCCTTGCGAGTTAACCTCGTAAGTGGCACGGCGATTTTAGAGAAATCCTTGATGAATCACCTGTAATAGCCGGCAAGACCTAAGAAACTTCGGATCTCGCTAGCATTGGTCGGTCTTTCCCAGTTCCTTACAGCTTCAACCTTTGATGGGTCTACAGACAAGCCATCCTTTGATATAACATGTCCGAGAAAAGTCACTTCTTCAAGCCAGAATTTACACTTGCTAAGTTTTGCATATAATTGGTTTGTCCTCAATATTTGTAATGCAATCCTCAAATGTTCCTCATGCTCTTCCTTGGTCTTGGAATAAATCAATATATCATCAATAAAGACCACCACGAATTGATCTAAATAAGGCCTGAATATACTATTCATTAACTGCATAAAGGCAGCAGGGGCATTCGTTAGTCCGAAAGGCATAACAACAAATTCATAATGGCCATACCTGCTTCTGAATGCGGTTTTATGAATATCCTCGTCCTTGATTCTTAGTTGGTGATATCCTGACCTAAGATCAATTTTGGAAAAGTACATGGATCCTGAAATTTGATCAAACAATTCATCGATTCTCGGCAGTGGATACTTGTTCTTGATAGTGAGGTGATTCAACTGTCGATAGTCGATGCATAACCTCATGGATCCGTCTTTCTTCTTTACAAATAATACAGGCGCTCCCCACGGGGAAGTACTTGGTCTAATGAATCCTTTCTTAATGAGTTCCCTCAATTGCTCCTTTAACTCCTTGAGTTCAGCAGGTGACATCCTATAAGGTGCCTTTGAAATCGGACCAGCACCAGGGACTAAGTCAATGGTGAAGGCCACTTCTCTTTGCGGGGGTAATCCCGGCAAATCTTCCAAAAATACGTCCGGAAATTCTTGTACCACTGGAATGTCTTCTAGCTTAGCTTCCTTAGCTTCTTTAACTGTGACAAATGCAAGGAAAGATACACATCCTTTCCTGATGAGCTTGCTAGCTCGGAGAGCTGAAATAATAGGGGATTTGCTCCGACTCTTAGGGCTAGTCAAGATTAGTTCTGGAAATTCCTTGAATGTAACCTTACTATTGCGGCAATCAACCGTTGCCTGATACTTGGATAACCAATCTGCTCCTAGTATAACATCATACTCTTTCAGATCTAAACATATGAGATCAATAGGGAGATTTCTACCCTGAACCGATACTTCGCAGTTTTGGTAATGATGTGTAATATCAGTCTCATCACCCAGAGGAGTAGACAAAACTAACTTTATCCATTCCGGTTCTAGGGGTAATGGGTCAGCAAACTTCTTAGAAATAATAGAATGCGATGCACCAGTATCAATTAAGACATATGCATTCCTGGAACAAACTTTCAATGTACCTTCCACTAAGCCGCCTTCTTCTCCTTGCTCGGTCTCCTTGATTGCATGAAGACGAGCATTCTTGGTTACTGGGCGTTTCCCGACATCGGCTTGATCGTTAAGTAGTGGGCAATCGGGAATCCGATGCTCACGACTCCCACAACGGAGACATGCTCCTAGTTTCCTCCAGCATTCTTCTGCTCTATGACCCGCATTATCACAATGTTTGCACACTGTATTTGGAGAGGTAGTGGTGATAGAGAAGGGCTTGGTCTTCTTGAACTTTTGCTCTTGCGAGGAAATACCTCCATTGCTAGGCCTCTTCTTGAAGTTGGGTTTAAAGGAACCCGATCCTGTAACTTGTTCCTTCTTATCCTTACCACGAATCCTATCAGACAGTTCCGTGGCATCTTCTAATAGTTGAGCTCGGCGTACTATCTCTGAGTAGACTTGAATGTCCATCGGCGCCAGTTGAGTAATAGCTTGGGGCCTGAGCCCATTAAGAAACCTCCTAACTTTCATTTTCTCGGTGCTAACTAGATGCTTAGCATACCGAGATAATCTAGAGAATTGGGCCTCATACTCGGCCACTGACAAGATCGTTGCTTTAATGCAGTAAATTCTGTATCCTTCTTTTCCTGAACTCGGTCCGAGAAATATTTTGCGTTGAAGTGTTCAACGAATTCCTCCCACGTAACCTGATCTTGATTTACAGTAGCCTCTATTGATTCCCACCAGCATCTAGCATCCATTTCTAACTGAAAAGTAGCTAATAAGACCTTATCTTGATCCGTGCATTGCATAACACGGAATATTCGTTCTGTTTCCCTAATCCAGTGTTCAGCGTCATCTGGATCAGTAGAACCCGTGAACTTGGGCGGGTTCATGTTCTTGAAGGTCTGGTGGAGACTTCCTGCTCGTTGTCCACCTCCTTGTGTTACTTGTTGCAGCACTTGAGTCATGCCTTGCAGTGTACGCTGCATGTTGCGCCATTGAGCTCGTTCGGCAGCCATTATCCTACAATTACCATAACTATATTAGTATATACTCGCGTTAAGGGCTTTTAAGTTTTTATATTAACTCAACCCTTGGTTCTACCCAATCTCACTGGTTAAAGGTTTGAACATATCCTTGGACTTGGGTTTTCCTAGGAATTGAATACCCTAGGCTCTGATACCACAAAAACTGTCACGCCCCGAGCGCGGAAGATACTCGGATATGCGCGACGAGTTTATATCAATAATGTCAATTAGAGTAGTAGTGTATTCGACACCAAAACAGAGATGTGCAAAATAGAAAGATAACCCAATCCTTTATTTCATAATGGATAGACTATTACAAATCCAATACTCTATTCAATTAAAAAGGAAAAGTACATAGTTGACTCAAGAAAATAGGAAAAAGACTAGATGACACTTGGTAAAGCTCTAGCTCTTTCACTCTTGACTTTCCCCATCAGTTTGACCTTCTTCGTCAGACTTACCTGAAAAGTAAGGGACAAACACGGAGTGAGCGAACGCTCAGTAGGAAATTATATCTCAAGCGCTAGCAAGGGGTTTAAATAATTACATCTTTCATGTAGGTACTATAGCTATGCATGCTTGTATAAAACGACAAGGTAGAAAGAGAGTATATCAATAAGATAGCAATTTGAACAAGCCATGAGCTTTCAAGAAAAGCTAACAAGATATTCAAGCAAGAACTTTTAACAAGTCATGTCAAGAATTTGGCTATCATGTTTCAAGCAAGTAAGTAATTACCCTTTCTCGGGTCACGCAATTCATGTCGTCTCAAGTACGAGTCAAGTACAAGATTTGTGTGGAATGTCCAATCAAGCTAGTCATGCACTCGGTATAATGCCAGATACCTTATCATTCAACTCCCATGGGCACAAGTACTTTCGGGTGCTCCTCCCAGGACCAGATCGGGCCCTATATGCGCAGGCATTTATCATGTATTTTGACATCCACTCTTGTATATATATATATATAGCCAATGAGGAATTTCAATGATCAAGCTTGTAGACACGTAGGATAACTTTGATAGAATGGAGTCCAAAAATACGACATTGGACATAGATAGGCGATAACAACGGTTCAATCACGATGAACGATGAAACTAGGTGGAATTAGGTTCCCTTAACTCGGGTACCATGACAAGTATGGACATTCTTTATATAGAATTGAGGTTTGCATGAACAGTATATCAAATATAAGATACCCTCATTCTTATCATAGAATCGAGGTTTTACAAGAACATCATTTAATGGCATGATAATCTCATCCCATTAGGAAATTCTTATGATATACACTTGGTATAACATAAGGGTCGGTATCCCATGTTTCTTTAGAGTGACATGGAAATCATTAGTGTAATGGGTTTTTAAGGTACAACCAGCTCAGTCGGCCTTGAGGGAATCCAAGACTCGAGGAGTCTTACGGAGGTCTCTTTGACTAACTTGCTAGTCCAAAGGAACAGAATGTCCAATGGAGAGCTTGTATGTCAATGAGAATTGAGGGTGATCGATAAAACATCATGAAACGTGGGACTATACTCACGGATTGGAATATAGTGCCAATATAATATATATATGTATATATAATAAAACCCTCGGTTACAGAAACAGGGTAAAAATAGTTTTTATAGAAAATAACGACTTTAACTAAGTCATTAATCACATAATTAACGCCTTCAGTAAGGGCATTTATCTATTTTCTATTTTTGCAAAATTTCAATATTTTAGTATTTTACCAAAAACGCGCCCTGGTGAGGGGCGTTTCTTTACAAGTTGACGGCGTATATAGTGGTTGTCCATTCTTTAGTTCTATTTTTGCAGTATATATATATTCAGAAATTTATCAAAAACACGCCCTGGACAGGGGCGTTACTGTTCAATTCACGTCCTGAACAGGGGCGTTAGTCAAGTGAGAGACGACCTCTACAGGGTCGTGAATTAAAGAATTTTCAGATTTCAAGTATTATAATTTTCAGAAACAAGAGACATGGTCATGACAGGAAAAATATCGGGATTCAAGTAAATATGATCGTGCACTGATTTAGAATCATGTTTAAGTGAATATTGGATAATTAACATGGGTAATTAACAATTGAGAAAATTGACGTCCGTGTACAGGGCGTCGAATCTGGAATTGACGATCTGGTCATAGTCGTTTCTTTCAAAGTAGCGCCCTTGTCTGGGTCGCGTATTAAAGTATCGCCCTTGGAAAGGGCGTTTCTTTCCAACAATAGAAACATTTAAAACTCGCGAAAACTATATGCATGAAATAATATATATGGTTTAACATAGTTATTATGGTGATTTGGGCTACAGTGCTTGAGAAAACCTATCTTAATAATAATAATCTGAAGATGAACGTGACGGGTTCTGAACCTCTACGAACTTAACAGCAGCACCAAGCAAAGATGATGCAGATGAAGAGATCGTTTGATTGAAGAATCCTTGTTCTTCGCTGATCAACTTGCTGTAAGTCCTACAGAAAAAAAAGAAACTGATATTAGTTTCTTCACCTTACACATCCAGAACTAAAGGTAAAGAGAATAACTTTACCCGGATGAAGTACTCTTGTTCTTCAGAACATCAGGGCTTCTTAACCTGTAAGGAGAGATGAAGAATCATTAATTCTTCATGCAACCGAAAGTAATGATAAAAAGAGATAAGAAGAACTGCTGTTCTTTACGTACCGTAGCAGCAGCAGATCGACCAAATAGCTTTAGGGTTTGATAGTCAAGGGTTTTTATAGGATTCTGGAAATCCTAATAAGGTTAGTGTTTGATTGGAAGTAACACTTCCATGATAGAGTTATTACTACATTCGAACTCTTTCTCATAGTTATCAACTTACCCTGGATAAGTTCCCGGTTCGAACGAAACTGGAGTGGAATTAACGCCTTATTCTAGGGCGTCGAATTTTAAATTGACGCCTTGGCATGCATCGTTTCTTGTGGAAACGCGTCCAAGCAAAGGGCGTTTCAAATACTTGCCTTTTTATGTAATTTTGGTTGTTTAAGATTTGACGCCTTGACATGTGGGCGTCCCTTCTAAAAACACGCCTTAGGTGAGGGCGTTTCTTGTCAAGTAGCGCCTTGCTCCAAGGCGTTAATTTCATCAGGGCTTTGTTCTTCTTGTTTTAACCTTTTTCATTTGTTCGCTTAATCTTTTAGTTTATTATAACTTTATTTCTTTTAATTTTATACGAGTTGCTACACCTTCATTCCATTGGCAACAGAACTAGCACCGACTTGATCCCTTTGAAGTCGAAGGTTGCACCGACCGTGTCCCTTTGAAGTTGAAACTTGCACCGACCTTACTTGTGCAGGGAAGGCATTGCATCGACCTTGCTTGTTGAAGTCACGAGGGTGCATCGACTTTGGTTCTGCAGTAACTGAGGTAGCATCAACCTTGGTTACCTGCAGACTGAAGTAGCATCGACCTTGGCTCTTCATATGAACAGTACATGCATCGACCTTACTTCATCAACCACAGAAGCTGCATCGACCTTAGCTATCAGCTTGCACTGTCTTGGACTTTGACTTGCCAACCAAGACTATTGACAATTCCATTGACTGTGCATTGACTTCATTGACCATGTTAAATTTTTTTGTTGGCTGTGCATTGACTTTTGAATTTGAATAGCCTTTATCATGTTCTTTGTGCAACATGGCAATTTAAACACTTGAACAACTCAATCAAGAACAATTTAAAGAGTATACATGATTCATGGTTTTGACAGCATCAAAACACAGGGACATAACAAAGCCTACAAGGAGATAGAAGTCTGCAAAGACGCTGGTTCGGTGTAAACAACCCAAGAAGTAGTGCGACCGACCCAAAAAGATCTGCAAATTGGAAGCCCTAAATGAGGTAATTAGATAGAGGTTCTTTAGAATAAATTGTTCCTTTTAGTACCCTCTTTTTACTCTCAAAATTTCATGTCTTTAGGTCAAGAGAATCAGGCGTTAGGAAGGCATGAAGTCGCTGGTTTAGGACAGGATGTGCAGAAAACTAGGGTTAACTTCCAACCCTAAAGCCCAGGACAAAGGTAGGTTATGTCATGAAAGGCTCAAACTCGAAGTCAGGGATAAAAGCCCTCTGATTTCAGCCGATTGCTTGCATTGTACACCGAGAATTTGATGATTTATTGGGACTATGCATCTAGTATAATCCTCATGCATAATTCTTCGCCCTAATTAAGTTAAAAGGAGAAATTTCTTGGTTATTACACAAACCCACACATATTGTTGACCTATAGAATATATTCATGTTTATTTTCATGTATGATATGCCATAGATTAGTATTGTATTTTACTATTATTGAGTTTTCTGTTAACACAGGAAGAAACGGTCCTCCTGTAGACCGCCAGAAACCCTAGCAGTCATATGATAGACCGTTAACCACAATAGACGGTCACCTACAAGACCGTTTACGTTTTCTGATTTCTGTGATATTGTTAACCCGAAACATATTGCAGATTAGCCCTAATTATTGTATGTTAAGCCTACTTAAGTAGGTTTTACTCCTATTTCAAGTGATATTTTCATATACCTAGTTATGTTAACAGAACATTCTTGTAGATTTTATGATTCTTTATGCACTTAGAATTATTTTTAAACTTATGTTATTTTCATGACCAAATCACATACTTTTGTAATTAACTTAAATTTATATGATTCATGGACTAGTCATGATTTGGTCGCTGTTACAACTATCCCTCTCTTCTAGAGTCATTTTCTTAAGTACATGGCACATATCCAGGTATATTGTCATTAGTTACACCTTTGCACATTAAGTACATAATCTTGGACTTGATAACCTCTCCATTGGATATTCCTTCCAACGGACTAGGAAATTTTGTTTCAAGGCCTCCATAAGACTCCGCGACCCTAGGATTCCCACTAGGACGCCGAGCTGGTTGTACCATTAAAACTCCATTGTTTAGAGAGCACTTTACCGGTGTTTTAATGAGCTCTAGACCTTAGCAGCCTAATGTATGACCGCCAGAGTCTGTTAGTGGCCCATTGTTTGACCGCCAGCGACACCTAGCGGCCCTGACCTAGACCGCATGGTTCCAGCTTCTCTTTCATCAACTCTAAGTATGTTTAACCCATGGTTTTACCTTTGGGTTGAGTATCCTATGATCCTAGATAGTCCATTGATTATCAGGAACTTATTTTGATTCAAATAAGCCATTAATAAATTATGAAAATAAAGAATGTACCGTTATGCTGCCGAATTTTCTTCATAGCATAACCTAGTTATTAATGCATTTCTTGAATTCTCATGATCCATTATTGGCACGTTCTATACCTTGGTTACCTTATCATGGGATTATTGTTTAACTTGTACATTATTCGCCACATTATTGTTACAATCGTGGAAGTAGCTTGATTTATACTTGAAGATGCAGTTCGAGCACTGATTATGTTCAAGGGCTTTATGCTAGTCCTCTCGGCTGATTGTCGGAAACATACTGTAAACCATGGGGTATGATGCTACTGGCGTCACATTGCGCTGGGAGTACTTTCTTTATAAATAAGTGAAAATCCACGGACATGGATAAAGATCCATGTAAATTCACGAAGTACTTGCTATTAAGCGAAAAGTACTTTCTTGCTTGTTACATGACTTTCTAGTGCATAGCCTCCATGGTTATGAAAAGTACAATCTTGTAATATTCTTGTTCATGAAAAGGCCAAATTTACATTCTTGTTATATACTTGATCAATCATATTCTCGTATCTCGTCATGATCATATCTTGTTGCTATGGTTTTATTCACATGTTTTACTGTATTTGCATTATTTATCTTATTCTCTAGAGCTAAAATGCTAATCACTTAAACTCGCCTTCATGTTGATACGAAGATACCTACTGAGCAAGTGTGCTCATTACCTATTTTCTCAATGTTTCAGGAAGTACAAGTGAATCGGATTCGGATTATACAAGTAAGGGGTCCGAGAGTGATTGAAGGACATATGAACGAGCGAAGCCTTAGTTTTCTAATGTCTAGCCAAGTCATTATGTAAATTTTGTTTTTTTTGAGTCTACGGTGTAAGGATGTTAAGAGTCAAAGATCTTATGTATTTTGATGGTTATTCATATGGAATAAAGATGAAGGTTTTAGTGAATTACTTGTGCAATTACTTTGTGTGATTGTCTGGCGCTCTGATTATATTGCTTGCAAGAGGCTTACCATGCCGGCTGTTCACGTTCTCGATTATTTTCGCTGCATAAATCTCAGGGCGTGACAAGCCCGGCCTGATCAAAGGGTCAGGTGACACCTATAGTGGCATCATCGACATTGGGTATATGCCAACGTAAGGATAGCTTTCAAGCTGGTCTCAAACGAAAGGTCTAAGCCGTTGGATTTTAGTGGTTTCAATAGTTGGCCTCGATAGAGAGTCAAGCACTAACCTTGGATTTCAGTGGTGCTAGACGTAACGTCTAGACCGTTGGGTTTCACCAGTTTTAGTGGTTGGCCCTGACAGGAAGTCAAGCACCAACCTTAGAAGGAAATTATTTAAGCTGGCTCTAGACGTAAGGTCTAGACCGTTGGGTTTCAGCGGTTGGCCCCGACGGGAAGTTAGGCACCAGCCTTGATGGAAATCATCGGCATCGGGGACATGCCAATGTAAGGACAGCATCTAAGCCGGTCTTAGATGAAAGGTCTAGGCCATTGAGTTTTAGCAATTTTCGAGAGCGGATAATGGGAGAGCAAGCTGCGAGAGCCAAAGGATAGCAGAGAGCGGGCTGGGTGAGCCCAGGGGGAGTGGGAGAGTAGGTCGCAAGAACTTATTTTGGAGAAGCAGACCACAAAAGTTGAAACTGGGAGATTAGGAGAGCAGGCTTTGCAGAGTTGAAATTGAGTAAGTAGGCTACTAGAGCCCCGAATTGAGGGAGCAAGCTGTGAGAGATGAAATTGAGAGAGCAGGCTGCGGGAGCCCAGAATCGAGGGAGCAGGCTGTGAGAGTCGAAATCATGAAAGTTGACTATGAGGGCCTAAATTAGGGAAATTGACTATGAAAGCCGAAACTGAGAGAGCAGGCTACGAGAGCCAAGATTAGAGAAGTTGGCTATGACAGTCAAAATTGAGATAGCAGGCTGCGAGAGCCCAGAATCGAGAGAGCGGGCTGCGAGAGCCAAAATCAGGAAAGCAGACTGCGAAAGCAAAAATTAGGGAGATTGGCTGTGAAAGTCGAAATTGAGAAAGCAGGCTGCGAGAGCCCAGATTAGAGAAGTTGGCTATGAAAGCCAAAATTGAGAGACCAAACTGCAAGATCCCAAAAATTGAGGAAGCTAGCTACAAGAGCCAAAAATGGGAATGTTGGCTGCAAGAGCCGAAATTGGGAAAGTTGGCTGTGAGTGCCAAAATTAGGAAAACTGGCTGCAAGAGCCACAATTGGGAAAGTTGGCTGTGAGAGCCGAAATTGAGAAAGTAGGCTATGGGAGCCAAAATTAAGGAGAGCAGGCTGCGAGAGCGGAACATCAGGAGTGCAGACCCCGAAAGTCAAAAAATGGGGGAGCAGGCTGTGAGGGCCAAACTCAGGAAAGCTGGCTGCAAAAGCCAAAAATTAGAGTAGCTGGTTGTGAGTGTCAAAATTAATAGGGTTTTCATTTGTTTGTCTTTTTATTTTCATTTGTGTTTTTTCATTATTGTCTTTTATTCAGACACGCAGGCGTCTATTGACAACAAGCACGCAAGAATAGATATATAGAATAGCTCCCCTTTCTCGGGAGTAGGATAGGGATAAAACCTTTGATCCATGGACAGAGCGCGACCCACGAAGCACAGCTAAAGGGGTGTGCGTCTACCGAGAGGACACCGCATAGCTTATGTAGATAGCTTTAATCACAATCTTCACCCGAGATAGTTTCATCGTAGTGTGAAAGTGTAGATATGTAAGCAGTGAACCACAAACATAGGGAGGTGCAGGCATTCTAAGTAACCCTAAAGGATAACTTTTTTGCCCACATACACATTCAGGCTTTCGACTTTTGGTAGCTTCACACAACACCCTTGTTCATTTTGAATTCTGGACTTCACCGTTCGGTGCGAGTTTTCTCATGTGTCTCAATAGGGATTTCCAGCTACATGGATTCATCCTCATTGCAATTTGCTTCACCATTTTTGCGTGAGTCTCCTAATTTGTTTCAGTGGGGATTCTCAGCTACTTGGATTCACTTTTTTTTTATGAAGGGGCAGGTAACTTTTTCCTCACGATTACCTTTCGTGTGAGTGTAACAATTTGAGCATCCACATAGTGTTAGGAAGAAATTCTACGATCCTTATGGTTAGAAGCCATCGATCCCATTGTGTGTGAAGTGTGGGAGTTTTATCTCGGGTGTATTCTTGTGAGTTACGCTAATGAGACAGCTATAACCATTCCCCTTGACGTACGCACCCACCACAGATTTGGGTTTTCCTCCTTAGCATGTGCCATGATACACACACATCCAAGATCGGGGCAGCATTATTTAGCAAGGAAGTATGGTCCTAGAAAATTTGAAGGAAGGGTTTTTTAGCTATATCATAAGCAAGCACGCAAGCACGGCCATCAAGCATTCAAAATCAAAGCACGCAAGCGAGTTCTCTCTTTCTTTTTTTCTTTTTCTTCTTTTTTTTTTAGTAATAGCATGCAAAGTATGCGTATATCGCTATCGTGGCTGCTTTTTATCTTTGTGTATCATTTGTTGGGATGAGATCAATGGCAATGTGAGGGGGAAGCATTTTTTGCATTAATGCGAGCCCTCACAGGGACCCAAAAGCGGAACAACGGGTTTTGATGAGAAGCGGGAGAGCAGGCTTTAGAAGCCAAAATTGAGAGAGTAGACTTTGCAAAGCCAACATGAAGAGAGCAGGCTACGAGAGCCCAAGGATAGTAGAAAGCAGACTATAGGAGCCAAAGTGCAGTGGAAAGCATGCCGTGAAGGCCGAAGGGTAGCTGGGAAGCAAGCTACAAAAACCAAGGGATATTAAGAAGCAGGCTATGAAAGCCGTAGGGTAATTGGGAAGCGGGCCGTCAAGGCCGAGGACCATTGGGAAGTACATTGTGGAAGCCTGGGCAATTGAGGCAACATGTTGGAAATGCCAAAAGATACGGGAGAGCGGGATATACAAGCCGAAGATATTGCCGGCTATAAAAGCCAAAGGATATTGGAAAGCAGACTACAGAAGTGAGAAGGTATCAGGAGAGTAGGCTATGAAAGCCGAAGGATTTTAGGAAAGTGGGTGATAAGGTCAAGGATATTGGAAAGCAGGCTGTAAAAACCTAAGGATAGCTGGAGAGCAGGCTATAAAAAGCCGAAGGATAGTGGGAAAGCGGGTTGGAGAAGCCCAAGGATAGCTGGAGAGCAGGCTGTAAAAAGCCGAAGGACAGTGGGAAAGCATGCTGTGGAAACCCAAGGATAGCTGGAGAGTAGGTTGTAAGAGCCAGAGGATAGCTGGAGAGCAGGCTATAAAAAGCCCAAGGATAGCTGGAGAGCAGGCTGTAAAAAGCCCAAGGATCGCTGGAGAGCAGGCTGTATAAGCCAAAGGATAGCTGGAAAGCAGGCTATAAAAGCTGAAGGATAGCGAGAAAGCTGGCAGTAGAAGCCCAAGGATAGCTGGAGAGTAGGCTGTAAGAGCCAGAGGATAGCTGGAGAGCAGGCTGTAAAAAGCCCTAGGATAGTTGGAGAGCAGGTTGTATAAGCCAAAGGATAGCTAGAAAGCATGCTGTAAAAGTCGAAGGACAGCGGGAAAGCGGGCTGTAGAAGCCCAAGGATAGCTGGAGAGCAGGCTGTAAGAGCCAGAGGATAGCTAGAAAGCAGGCATTAAAAAGCCGAAGGATAGCGGGAAAGTGGGCTATAGAAGCCCAAGGATAGCTAGAGAGTAGGTTGTAAGAGCCAAAGGATAGCTGGAGAGTAGGCTGTAAAAAGCCCAAGGATAGCTGGAGAGTAGGCTGTATAAGCCAAAGGATAGCTGGAAAGTAGGCTGTCAAAGCCGAAGGACAGTCAGAAAGCGGGCTGTAGAAGCCCAAGGATAGCGGGAGAGCAAGCTGTAAGAGCCAGAGGATAGCGGGAAATATATGGTAGTGGCTTGGGCTGGAATGACTAAGTTGAAATGTAGGGTAGTTGAGAAATAAGATAGCAAGCTTTGGTCGAATATGAGAAGTATGGAACTTCCCTTTTTGGGTAGCTCTGTGATCAGAGGCAAATTTTAGGCGACATATATGCTATACAGAAGTCTATAATTGCCCGGCCTTCGATGGGATTATATTGTCATTTTCTTTATTTTGTGTTACATCAGCATTGCCCCCACTTTTCCTATCTGGCATGAGGGATTGCGGCGGGCGGGAGCACCCCTTCCTGGAAGAGTGTTATGAGCGCCCGTTACCGTGTGGTGACACATACAAAGCAGCAGTTGCATCCTGCTGGACCTTTTCATCTGGAGAAATTATTTATCATAGATTCCTCTCCACAGCTTCGTCATCTAGCTGTCAACCCTGAGATTGGCTGACTTCATTTGAATTGGTTGGCTCGAGTGAAGTTGACCGAGAAAGCGGAGCAGCAACTCTTGGTTTTGTCATCAACTTTTATTTTCAACATTTTCCCCCAGAATAGGGCACCATCTGTAACTTGTATTTCTTTTTCTGGCTTCCTGCCATGGCTTGAGGGGTTTGGAATGCCCCTTAGAGTGTGTATTGTTCTAGCTGGCACAACGAGGCCATATTGTCCACTGTCTTGAAGATGGGCAATTGGTGCGGGCGCGGTGGGTCCACCTTGTATTCACCTATTTTTAATTCACCTTTTTGAATCAGGCTTTCAATGATGTCCTTGAACACGTAGCAATCCTCAATGGGATGCCCCCTCTATTTGTGATAGGGGCAGGAGTGAGGATCATCTTTCCATCTGGCATCAACTAGCCTTTTGGGCTCTGGGAGGATGAGCTTGTCATATTCCGGGCCCACTCAAATAGCGTCCGAGTCTTGTCCTTCAGAAAGGAATATGGTTTCTTCATTCTTCCCCTTAGTGAGGACTTTTGCTCAGCGGGCTTGGTGGCAGAAGGGCCTGCCGCCTCTTTCGATTTTTGCTTCTGTAGCTCAAAAATGGTGAAGTCAGCAGTGTGCATCACTTCTTGTGCCGGCTGCTCGCCAGCCAGTTCATTCTTATGAATCGGGGTAGCTGTAGCCAGGCAGTGCTTTGCCAGAAGAGCTTCAATATCAGTTGCAAGATTGTTTAATTGGTTGAAGGACTTGACCTCGATGCTAATGGCCTTTAGTAGGCTATTCGTTCTTAGATTGCATTTACATATTTCGATAGCATCCCTGTAGTCGGGCGGATATCTACACCTCGCACTGAGGTTTCTCCATCGTCGGATGTAGGCCGAAGCAGACTCACCATCCTTTTGCTCGATCATATATCGTTTCACCTCAGAAATTTTCTCCTTGGCTAGCTTTGGTTTAGCGATTTGTTCCATCTTTAGCTTGTTCATTACTGTCGGAACTGGTGAACTCACCTGTGAGCCGACTGATTGTGGGAGCGGGTTTATTGGTGAGACTACCTGAGATGCCGTAGCTACCCCCCAGTATGCCCGAAAAGTTGAAGAATGCGCCGGGGGCGCGTGTTGTAGCTGCTGAGGGAGGATGCCCCCTGCTTGATTATGCGTAATTCCGGGCATTGGCAATTGTAATGAGGGTTTGAGTGGTTTAGCACCACCCCGCAAAGCCTCAGATGATGACCCAGCCTGCCCGGGTATAGCTAGGTATAAACCCATCTTGCCTAATTCTCTTCTCAGCACTTCAACTTCCTGAAGTTTTTGATACAACTCTGCTAGCATAGCAGAACTAGGTTGGCAGGAGCTGGGAAAACTGCTTCCCATCTTGACTTCGGGTGGGGCCAATGGCACCCGATTATCATTGCTGGATGCATTTAGTCCCCCAGCAGTTGGAATTCTTGTCCTCATGCCCTCGGGTGGAGGAGAGGTACAGCAGCCTGTTTCTTCATTTGGCGGTGGAAGATGCCTTTGGTCCTCCGAGGACCAATTAGCATGATAAGAAGTAGTGGCTTCGACTTGACTCGTGCTTGCCGGCGCGAGGCATCCCTCTTCATCTTTTTCTTCAGCAGTATGAGCTTCAGGCACCTCTTTAGGCGACTGCTGGCATATAGACACCATGTTAACAGCTTTTTTCAGATTGGGTAGTTCGTGAGCGCGTGGAGGGTCCACTTTATGTTCGCCTACTTGCATCTCCACTTTTTTGATCATTCTTTCAATAGCATCCTTGAATGGATAGTAGTCTTCAAGAGAGTGCCCGATCATCTGGTGTCATCTTTTCTTCTGACATCTCCTAGTCTCTTCGGTTCTGGTAGAGTAATTTTCTTGTATTGAACAGCCCATTCAAATAGGACTCGGGTCCTCTCCTTGGGGAAGGAGTATAGCTTTTTCATCTTGGTCCGCAAGGATGGGCCTTCTTGTTATTCATCGGGTTCAGCAGGGGAGGGGTTGGCAACTCCCTTTTCTTTATCGTTTAGCTGCTCGAACTCCTTGAAGTCGACAGTGTGAACTTCTTCGGGCATGGGCCGCCTATCAGTCGGCCTGGCTTTTTGGCTTGTAACAGCAAGTGCAGAAGAGTGACTGGAGAGGAATGCCTCAACCTCCGCCACGATGTTGTTCAGCTGGTCAAAAGACCTAATTCCGATCCCAATCATCTTCTCGAGGATTCCCCGCTTCAGGTTTTGCTTGCAAATTTACACAGCATCTTCCTGGAGTGGCAGGCGCCTGCATCTCATGCTGAGGTTTCACCATCTTTTGATGTATTCTAGAGCGGTCTCATCATTCTTCTGCTTGGAAACATACAGCTTGGCCACGGTCACTTCCCTTTCGGCGACGTGGAACCGCTCCCAGAATTGCCATTGCATGTCCGGCCAATCTTTGATAGCTCTAGTAGGCAAATTTGAGTACCATTCAAAAGCGAGTCCTGTGAGGGAGGACCCGAAGAATTTGAGCATATAGGACTCATTGGTCGTCGGATCGCCCATTACGTTTATGTAGTAGGCTATGTGCTCCTTTAGCAAACCTTGTCTGTTAAACTTATCAAACTTCGATGGCTTCGTGACACCTAGAGGCAGTCTCTTGGCAGCATGATGGACAGGGTACGGCACCCGGTACGCATCAAAAGCAGCATACTCATCATTGCCTTGGTCGGCCAGCTTCTTTTCAATCATTTGTTCTATCATTGTTTTGTTCATTATGGCCGGATCGACCGGTTTCGAGTAGAGTTGAGGTTGTTGCATCTGCGGTGTCACCACAACTACTGCTTGGGGTAAGATAGCAGGCCCCTGGGGTAGAAGAGCAGGTTGTGGGGTTATGTCCCCAGTGTAGTTGAGTGCTGGCTAAGTAGCCATCATCTGTGGTGAAGCTTCTAATTCACTTGTGCCTTGCGGCGAGGCTTCAGGAAGGACCTCGGTCTGCCTCGAGGTTGAAGCTGGCATATTCAACTCTCGAAGCTATCTTTTTAGTGCTTTGATTTCCTGCTTATATTCTTGGAGTAGCATCATCATGATAGCCGGATCGGGAGTAGTCGGGTTGGGACCTTGGCTTCCCCTTTCGGTGAAGCATCCAGAGAAGGTGCCATGTCACGCCCCGTACTCTATAGCGTGGAGGTATTATCCGCTTTGGCCTACCGGCCTAACGGTTTTATCCCTTTCTAACAGTGATCGGCTCCAGAATGGGGGACTTCCCGGGAGGTCACCCATCCCAGTACTACTCCCCATTAAGCACGCTTAACTTCGGAGTTCTTTTCAAGAACTGAGTCGATACTTCAAAAGGCGCATCGGTGATATAGAGTACAACTTAGCTATATTTGAGGGTGTTACAATCTACCCCTCTTATATAGGTGACGTCCTAGTCGCTGGGCACATATAGCACGCAATCAAACCCGCAGGCAGGTAGGACTCTAGAGGTGGCCCCTACAGGCTCAAGAGGTGGCTCCCACTATGTAGCACTTTGTCCCATTGCGGGTTCAAGAGGTGGCTCCCATAGCGTAGCACTTTACCCTGCATGGCACTTAGTTCCTACACCTCCGGCTGGGGTATAGCTCTGATACCATTCTGTCACACCCCGTACTCTATATCGTCGAGGTATTATCCTATTTGGCCTACCGGCCTCACAGTTTTATCCCTTTCTAACAGTGATCGGCTCCAGAATGGGAGACTTCCCGAGAGGTCACCCATCCTAGTACTACTCCCCATTAAGCATGCTTAATTTCGGAGTTCTTTTCAAGAACTGAGTCGATACTTCAAATAGTGCCTCGGTGATATAGAGTACAACTTAGCTATATTTGAGGGTGTTACATGCCGGCCTTTCCCCTTCGCCCTCAGCGGTGATCACATTCACAATCATCATGATCATTTCAGCATTTGTTTCTTTAGTGCGGGCTTGTGCTGCATTGTCATTTTCTGCGGGCAGAGCCCCATAGTAGCCGGTCACTCCAGCCATGTAGCAAGTAAGTGTTTGAAGCTACCAGCTTGCTTGGATGCCGGCCGGATGGTCAATAAGCGTCGAGCTTGTTGGCATAATTTCTTCATAGAAGGGCGTCTTGCAGCAGCCTAGTCTTGCATCTTTTCTTTTCTCCGGGTTAGCTAGTTGTTCCCGGTCTTTACTTGTAGCGTTAGTAGCTCCCGAGGGGCGTCGTGCCCCCAGAGAAGTATCTTCGAGGCCTTGGACATGCCTCCGAATAGCCTGAGCGATGTAAGGTCATCCTTTAGCAGGGTATGTGACAGCTTGTGGCACTTTGACTGGTGCCAAAAATTTGTAGGTGAGATGGCCTTGCTTGGTCGCTCCGCCTTGTTCTTCATCACATGCTCAAATATTGACCCGGCAAGTGCGGGACTGGAGAGCTAGCCTCCGAGAAGCTTGAGTCAGCACCTTGATCTTCTCTTCTATGCTTTCTTCCCTTCTTGGACCCGGGGCCCGCGACTGCTTGGGCACCCAAATTTGTTAAACCTGATTGGCTTAGGGGCCAATCCTCCCTTTGAGCGGTACTCGGAGCGGTCCATTCCTCTTTGGGCCAGTGCCTGGAAGGCATTGTGTACCGGCACCATGGGTATTACCCGGTCAGGTGTAATCTTGGCTTGACAGCCATTGAGGAAGACCCGGATGCCTCCAATAAGGGTGGACTTGCCCGAGGTGGCCGGCCCCGTAGTGTGCCGGTGCTCTTCTTTGCTGCACTCCTAGCAGCCGATGTGCGCTTCTTGCAAGTGGTGGCGCAGAGATGAGCGTGGTGGATGTAGGAGGCCACCACTTCAATCTTCTTTGATGTCGCCATTGTAGCGGCGATGAGCCCCGACTCCTGGACGTCCAGGAGATCCACGAAAACTACCCCTAGGAAGTTGGGGAAGTCGACCATCGGTGGAAAGCTTCCGAATTGGATCGGCACATCAAGGTTGCCATTGTCAGCATGGCTAGCGACCATGAGTGGGCCAAATGTGACAGCCATCACGATCGTTGGAATGCAACCTGCAATTTTAAATTGAGGAAGTTAGAATTTTAAGCAGAGGCCCTAAGACCCCAAATCTTGGAGAAAACATGAAAGGTGGTTTGGTCCCACCGGGCGTGCCAACTTGTTGGATGCACTAAAATTTCTTTTATAAAAATTATTATTTGTGGCGTCCATTTTATTTTTTGGCATTTTATTAAGTGCGTGGACGTGCCAGTCACCGAAGTGACATTTATTCGGGCTTCAAGACTGGGAGGGTCCGAAGCCACGGGTGCGCTCCGTCCGACATACCAGAAGATTGTGGGTATCGGGTCGGGAGTAAAGACCCGTCCTGCCATAAAGGTCACAACGTTAATTACATCTCCTCGGAGAGGGGAAAACCATTGATTAATCGCCAAGATAAGGGGCCCTCGGGCCTTAAACCAATATTAATTAAAGAAAGGAATAAGAATTCTGAACTTCAATAAAACAGCCCCCCCATTAAGAGTTAAACAATTGGGCAGAGCCGGTCATTAGTTGACCAAATTATATCTAGACAAGAGTTCCAAATTACGAATCACATGTCTGCCAAAAAAATGGCATGTTTGATGTTCGGGATTAGCACCCAACAGAAGTTCGGTCAAAACATAGCAGGCTGTCGGCCCAGAGCGGGGTCAAGCCTTGACCATGATGGGCCGATCTCGAGGTTCAAGCATGACCCACTGAGGCCTTATTAATATTCCCCTACATAGGGCCCAAGGGAGGTGATCTATTCAGCATTGAATAAAAAAGGAGGTGCCTTTTTCCTTAGGAAATGGTTCAAATTATTTGTTATTATTTATTTTATTTTATTTTTATTTTAATTATTATATATTATTATTGTTATATTTTTTTGTGCATTATCATATTTTTATCAACGGTTTATGCCATCAACGTTTTATTATCTTGTTTACCATTTATTATTTGTATTATTTGTATTACTATCATTTGTACTATTTCATTTTTATATATATATTATCACTTCCTTTTTCTCTTCTTTTTTTTATTTCTTCCTTTTTTTCATCTATGCATTATATACTCTTTTATCAGATTCAATGTTATTAGTATTTATTGATTATCGTTTATTATTTATATATGTTTATTCCCTTTTCTCTTTCTTATCACTATCGTCATTTCTTTCTTTTGGTCGGTTCTTATTTTTTAGTTTTCTTCTTTTGTTTCTCTTTCTTTAATGGTGATAAACATGTGAGAGGTGATAAATGGGTTGATAGTGGTGAAAAATAGCTCAAGAGAGCTAATAAGTGGAAGAAAAGAGGATTTGGAGGAAGAGGAGTCGAGTCGACTCTATGGCAGCATGTCATCCCTGTGAGTCATTTGCCATCGTCAACATCCATTTGTCAGCCATGTCTGCCATTTGTCATCGTTAACATCCATTTGTCAGCCCTGTCTGCCATTTTTCACTGGTATCAAACATTTGTCATCATTAACATCCATTTGTCAGCCATGTCTACCATTTTTCACTGGTATCACACATTTGTCACCCGTATGAGGTATTAATTTCACCCTTGTTTGACCATTTGTCTCCCGTGCTGGCTTCTGCTGCTTGGCCTTGCTGTGTCGACTCTATACTAGATAGAGTCGACTCCATCAGCTTGACTCCACCTTCATTTGGACATGTTTATATGATCTTGAACTTGTTGTGCTTGAGGGTCTTCATGAGTCTTCTGCACACTGTTAACCTCAGCCTGGCTAAGCCGACTTGTGCTTCTCCAAGTCGACTTGTGTCTTGAACTCACATGCATATCAGCAAGCTTTGAAATGCTTCATGACTCTTTCATCAACATAGTTCTTTAAGTCCACTTCTGTCTTAATCAAGCTTCTTCTTGAACTAACTTCAGATTTCTTTGAGACCTATTCAAGATATACTTCTACACATGATATCATCAAAGTCATCAAAATCATGTCATCGTCAAGCAACATAAAGACTCATAAATGAGTCATAGTTTGACATCATCAAAATCACAGGGACACAACATTTTCTCTCTTTTTGATAATGACAACTACGAGTCCTTATGAACAATATAACATATTTAATGACTCATCAAACTCTTCTCCCCCTTTGACATCAGCAAAAAAAATGAGTTTGATGCTCAGCTGATAAAGTGAGGAGGAGCAATTTCAGTATGACTAGCAGAAATATGAGACAGTTTCAGAACATGACAATGAACAGACTAGAGTCATGAAGATGTTCTCCCCCTTGATGACACTGTTCTCCCCCTTGATGATTGAACACTACACAATATGCATCTCCCATAATAAGAGACTAATCGAACTATCTTCTCTTGACATGAAAAATAGTTTGACAAGAAGTGTGAAGTCTGGAGATGATTGAACCAAGGTAAGTGCTAGAGTTGAGGCTCATAAAAAAAGATTAATGACAGTGAAAATTTCAACAACAAATAATGCCCCCCTTTGACATCAACAGGAAGACCAATTGAGCTTTGGAGACCAGTCAATGTTGATATCATCAAAAGCATAGTGATGAGGTAATCTCAGATAAAAAAACAATGAGGGTCATGAAGTAGTGAAAATCAACAAGCAAAATTTGATACCAAACTGAAGAGACAATGAAACAGTGGATATGGCATGGACATTCGCAAATGAGCTAAAGCAGACATAAGAAATTGGACACACGAGTCCTAGCAGATATTTCAAGGAAAATGGATTATTCAAGAAGATTCTCAATTTAATACTAATCTCATAAACTAGAAGGGATTGAATTTTCAGATTCCTCCATTATAAAGACTTTATGAAATAATCCTTATTCGACAACTTGGTTCAAATTCAATGATTTTAGAGTTCATCAATGAAATTTATGTAAATAAATCTGAATTCAAACTTTAATAGAAATGAACCAATTTTTCATATTGAAACCTTGTTTAACCTCCCTTTATCTTACTCATTTAGGTTCAATGACTCCTTTGGGAGTTACACAAATTAGTATTGAGGTTAAACGATCAAGATATTTTCTGATTAGATTCCTGGGTTTCAAAAATTTTCTTTTTCTTTCGACTACAATATTCTGATTTTTATTTTTTAAAAAAAACCCTACCTAGGCACATTGGGGTCTCCACCAATGCACTACTAAGAGGTAAATTTTATTAACAAAAAAGGATAAAAAATTCTTTACATCAAGCGGATGCTAGGCATGCCTAGCTTATCCATCCGGGCAACACCTTTGATATGGCTTGGAAGTTGCTGCTGAGAAGAAAAGAAAAGGTTACAATTCGTGTTGCAGGCTAAATTAGCCAAAGAATCTGCCACCTTATTCGCCTCGCGGAAAATGTGAATAATGCAATCATTTGTTGAAAGAATACTCCAAATTTCTCTGGCATAGGTGAGGATACACTACACGTTGTATCTAGAGGATACACATTGTTTAGACGCCAGTATCCTTAAGTACTCAGCATGACTGACTATCATCTCTCAATTGAACAGAGGTAGCTTTGTCACCTCATGACATATCTCAACTCATTTCATTGATGAGTGAGATATATTTCTCAGTGAGCTTGCCATTGCTTTGCCTTGATTTACAATGATTTTTCTACAGAGTTAACAATTAGGACTTCATGACACTGTCCACTAAACTTCAAGGCCCACTTTGATAATAGGTTAGGATAACTCATATGAGATTGGTTAGGATGAGTTATTCTTTGGCTTTTCTCTTTTTCAATTTGATAACTTGTTCTTACCCTCTAGAATAACTCATTCCTAAGAAATGGTAGAATGAGTCATTCCTAGAATAAGGGCTTTTATCCTAACCGACCCCTGGTAACTTAAACCTGCTATCAAACTCGAACAAGGGTGAAAAGGTAGAATAACTTATTCCGTTAACAAAGCGGCCCCAAAGGTTTAAGGACATGGTTTCTCAGTGAACTAGTGTCATTACTCTGTCAATATTGACCCTTAGGAATTTTTAGATTATTTGATGTTTAAAGATAATACTTAATCTAAGTGCCTCAACCAAAGTTGCCATGAAGTTTGAATTTTCAAAATTTAGAAGATTTTAAGGACACAACATGTAAAAGATGGTTAAGGTCTATTATCACTGAACACAGATGTTTTCAAGACATTTATTTTTAAACTCAATGAAATCATTAAACTTAAACCAGTTAAGTATTTTGGACATTCATAAACCAGTATAATAGAAGCTTCCTAATTCAAGTTGTTTCTAAATTTATGATCATGGTATGCAGATTTGAATCTTTCTAGATTTCAAGTGACTCAAAGAGATGACAGAAGCAGTCAATTTATGTAGTAAATAGGACATGATTTTAAAGAGTAAGCACACCAATGGGCAGACATCAAGAGGACTAAAGTACAGGTATTGCAAGAGTGTTCAAACATGCAGCAGATAGAAATGATTTCAGAAATGCTCACATTCATGGAGTAGGTAATAGAAATAGGAGAGTTTTAAAGAGATCAATTCTCATGGGAATGACAAGCAAGAAAGATAAAATACTCTCCCCCTGAGACAATTCAGTTCAAAGGATTTTTCATATGAGACTCCCCCTCAGCAAATGCAGATGTAAAAATGTATGCAGCAGATTTTCAAATGCATCTTTCTGACATCAATGACATGCAGTTTAACTCAGAAGAAATAGACAGATTCAAGGATTGTGCATGACACTGCATGAAGACATAAGAACATGGAAGCATATGCACTCAAATTTTCAATTTACAAATTGAATTTTCATTGCATAAAAAATTATTTCAACTCCCCTTTAATTATTAAAACTAGGATTCTAGATAAACTGCGCAAGCAGTTCCCTGGTACCTGGCGGACTTACAACACTCGCGCATAGTGAGGGTTTTCAGATAGACATAATCTACCCTTCCACCAACACTATTTTATATACCATTGGGTTTTTCATACAGCTGACTTAAAATCCCACAGTTAAGACAATAAAACAGAATGAAAGCATGAGATTCTATCTAACAATTTTAAAACATGATATGCAACTCATCAAGAATGAAGTTGTTGTAGAACAATACCAAAAAATAAATGCAAGAATTGGGGTTTTACCAACTGCGGGTGCCTAGATTTATTGAACCCCCTTTTATTTTCCTTCAAGGCACACCTGCAAATCAAATTCTCATTTTGGATTTTTAGGTACCCAAGAATTCTTGGGTCCTCTAGAGTCAGTAGCACCTCTAGTTAGTGCTTTCCACCATTTCTGGGCATTAAGGTCATCAAATTTAAACAAATGACAATCAAACATAGAGTGCCCAAATCTTCCACAATAGTGACAAGAAACAGAAGCATTTATGTTTCTCTTATGCATGGCAAAGTTTGACTTCTGTTTATAGACAATAAAGTTCTTATTTTCAACCCTAGGATTCTTTCTATCAATGGCCAGCCAACATTCATACGCCTTGTGGCCTGGCTTCTCACAATTATGACACTTATGAGGTTTGTCTCTTGGAGTAAATTTGTGTTTATGAAAAACATGTTAGTTTACAGGAAATTTAACATGTTCAGTTTGAAAATTCTTTCTTTCTTTGTTGAACCAATACTGTGTAGCAATATATCCCATTTTACCATAGCAAAAGCATTCAATGTTCTTTTTCTAAACAGTAGGAAATTTCCTAACATGAAGGTTTCTAACATGCATTCTATCAAACTTCTGATCATCCTTTTTCATCAATCTACAATCATGCATCAAATGTCCATGCTTACCACACTAGAAACATGAAAAGTATGGACTTGTTTTGAAGCATGGTGATTCTCATGTGAATTTTTGGCATGCATGTTACTGAATTTCTTTTTCTGTGTTTGCTGTAGATTATTTTTCTTTTTGTATTTTTCATTTTGTCTTTGGGTTTTATGAGCAGCAAACTATTTCGGTGATTCTTTAGAATTGCTGGGTTGTTCTGAACTTCGAACAAAAGATGTGAAGATTTTGTTCTCAAATGATTTTTTATTTTCTGGTTTGTATCCCAGCCCCTCTCTTTGGAAATTTACCTTAGCTCTCAGAAGTTTATTCAAATTGTCTTTCCCTTCAACAAATTTAGACAAAGAATTTTTCAAGTCTTGAATTTCATTTTCCAAGGAAGCAATAAGCAATTCAGAATTTGCATTTTCCTCTTCACATTTAGCCAGTCTTTCATTCAACATAGCATAGATAGATTTGTGATTTTCAATTTCTATTTCAAGACTAGCCTATTTTTTAGTGTTATCTGAAATCACACACTTTCCCTTTTCAAAGATAATCAGTCTGTCAGATAAGGCAGTGTTCAGTTGTTTTAATTTCTCAATCTCTTATATCAGTTTTTAATTTCCATCTTTGAGTTTATCATTCTGAACTAACTCATTTATTAAGAACTAATCATCATGAGATGCTTTGTGTTTAGTTTCAGATTTTTTAATGTTTTTCTACAGTTCCACATTTACTGCCCTAACAGCCTCAAATTTTTTAGAAATCAAATTATTTTATTTTTCAAGATTTTTGAGTTTTTGTTCAGATTCCTCAATTTGTTTTCTGAATCTCTCATTTTCAGATTTCATTTGATCTAGTTCTGAATTGACGATGTCAAGATTTTTCAGTTGTTTTCTAAAAAATATCATTTTCAATTTTTAGTACTTCAACATCTTCATTTTCAGAACTAGTGTTCATAACAACATTCAATTTTCTTTTCAGGGCTTTGTTTTGTTTTCTTAATTTTTCATGAAACTCGAAAAAAATAGTATATGCATCCTCCCAATCCTATATAGAGAAGTTTTCAAATGGAGAGCTTACCTCTTCCTCATTTTCATTTTGATCACTACTGTGATCACATCCATCAGCCATCAGACATCTATCCTCCTTTTTCCCATTGACAGCCATCAATTTGTCCAATATGTCTTTAGCAGTTCTACATGCAGAAACACAAGGAAGTATGTCAATATCAAACTAGCTTTCATTAAATTTAGAGCTCTAACATTATCAATATTTTTCAACTTATGAATAACAGTCTACTTGGACTTGTCCTTAGGCAATTCATATGGTCCATGTGAAATTAAATTCCATAACTCAGAATCAACAGAATTCACAAACTTACACAAGCTGCCTAGCCAAATATTAAAATTGGAACCATCAAACATGGGCGGATGAACTATTGAAAATAATTCAGAGCAATAATCCATAACAGTAAATGCACCAAATTAGCAGGATCCTCTCTGCAGATTGTTAAATCTGATTGATTAGAGACCTGCTCTGATACCAATTGTTCGGTGCAAGGTGGGATCTAGAGGGGGGGTGAATAGATCCCTCTACAAAAATTATGCCCAATTAAAAATCACAGCCAATTAAGATTAGAAGGAGAAGAACACTACAGACTAAGTAACCTACTGATGGTCAGATTTAGACACAAGAGTGAACATGGACTTCTCACAGTAATACTCGAACTGCAGTATGCTTCAAGTTAAGGACAGCTTTTAAGTCTAGCTTTGTACTGACCAACCAAGTAGTAAGCAAAACAAATTAAGGATTCAATTAAAACAACTTAGAGCATCTAGCAGTCCACACCGAATATGTATCGAACCAATTAAGGAGATAATGGTTCATACAGAACCAATCTCGAGCACTTAGCATATAATGAAAAATGCAATGCAAAATGAAGGAGAGTGAAAATCAATTGAATCTGAAATAAACTCAGCTCACTAACCAACCTGCGAAGGGAGGTAGAAGATAAGGAACGTACACACAAGTCAAACCACTAGACAATCGATTTTAAGGTGGTTCGATCTACTACTCACAGATCTACGTCCACCCCTCACTCAACCCGAGTGAGGCTTCCCTTGCAAATGCAAGAATGTGGAGAACACTCCACTATAACTGCTGTCGAACAGCTTGACCCGAGGGAAACAAATCCCCCACTCCCTAATCTCACACCCCACAAGACCAGACCCACTGCCAAGGCAGTGACCGGAGGAACCAATCCTCCCTTCCTCTGATACCATAGAGGGAACCATGAACAGCACCCAGCTACTCACAAACCCATAGGATTCAATCCTCTATTCCTCCAAAATCTCAGAGGGAATAAACACTTATACACAACTTCCCCAACCCCCCCAACAGGGTATTGGAATTACAGGGAGAAATAAAAAAACAAACGAAACACAAAAGAAAAATAAAGAAAAGTTATAGCTCCACAGGAACCGAATAGCTCTGGATTTGATCAACGAGCTAATGAACTCAATACATCTTCAATTCCTCCAGCTACACTCAACCACTTTCTCACGAACTTCAGAATCTGGGCTCTCTATCTCTCTTTCTTTTCTTCTTCTTCTTCTCACAAGCTCTCTCACAGATCTTCTTCGAAGTTCTCAGCTCACCCTTCTCTCTTTTCTTTTCTCATAGTCCTTTGGCAGCTCCTTTTGCAACAAGCTTCTCTGGAGGAAGAAGGCTCTATTATATAGAGCAGAAATACCAATTTTTAAAAATAATCTTCTCCAAAAATAATTCCCGCCATTTGTCCATCTGTCTGAAGTCCCGTAATCAATGACACCCAAGAGGGGGGCAGGGTGAATTGGGTGATTACAAATTATAAGAAAACTTAGCTGATTTAAAGCAAGTATGATAAACTAGCAACTATCAAATTGAGATATGATGCAGAGTAAAATAAATCTAACAAAATCAACCACCACAATAGCTCTTTGGTACTAGGCGGAGTTTGGGAATCTGAAGATTCTCTCACGCACGGTGTAATCTTCTTGACAAGACTGACCTTGTCGATCCGAACCCACCTTTTGATATACCATAGATCTAATGTGAAGTTGATAAAATATGCTAGATCTAATGCAAGGAATACAAACGGTTTAACAACGTGTGAACTTGCACAAAAGGGAGATAAGAGAACATGATCAAACCACACACGAGATAACAATTTTTAGGTGGTTCGGATGTAGCGATGGCAACTTACGTCCACCCCTCATGATCTGTGAGGATTCACACACTATCTTGTAAAGGATTACAAGATCAAAACACACACACACACTCATGGAGAGTTTGGAACTCCCACGAAGGTGCACAAGCACCAATCCACACTAAATCTAACAGAAAACAACACACACACGAATCTGGGAAGATCCACACACACACGAGTGTTTAGAGATTACAAATAACAACACTTGAAGCTCAAGAGATTGGAAAAGGAAATACAAAAGAAAAGTTCTGGTTTAAGCTCCCCCTTAGTGGATGAAGAGAGTCTTTGATGAAGCTTGCTTCTCAGCTTGATTTCTACTTGAATGGCTTCAGGATGATCTTCAAATGCTTGAGATTTGATGAAGAATACTTGGACGAAACACTGTTCACGGAGCTCCTCCTGCAGCACTCTTTCTCCTCTGACAGCCCCCTTTGATCTCCCCTTGAGTGATTAGGGTTTTTGACCCCAATGAGATATTTTTATACATCTTAAATGGTCAAGAGACAAGCCAGGAACTAGATCCACAAATCATAGCATATTTGGTAGCTTTGGGATTAAAAAATCCAAGGAGAAGGGCTTCCCACGTTGAAGAAACACAAAGTCAACAATTGCTACCTTGGGGGGTTCGGTCGACCAGGAGACATAGGGTAGTCGACCTAACTTTTATAGGAATTGAACCTTTTGGTTCTGGAGAAACCAGTCGACCGGCCATGGGTTGGCGGTCGACCGAACTCTGTAAAATATCAGAGTTCTGGGTGTTGGAAAGTTAGGTCGACCGGACCAGCCTTCCAGGTCAACCGAACTCTAGAAATCCTGCAAACACAACATAGTTCAGTCCATGAATCATATCCAAATATTAAAGACTTGTGCTTGCAGAAGGATCCATATGAATTGAGCGTATCTGAACTGCTTCTGGGCATTTGTTCGGTAAGATAAGGTTGAACATTTGCTTTGATTAAAGAGACCTTGAGGGCACACGGATTCACTTGCTATTGAACATATGGAGGTTTATAAACTTGTTGGCCATATCTGGGTTTTGTTATCATCAAAATTACTTGGAAGGACTCAACAATCTTCCCCTTTTTGATGATGATAAAACATAAGATTTAGCAAGAGCAGTGGCACACCTTGATAACCAATTGAGTATGGGCGGGGTGATCAAACCAAGAAGTCATTCATAAGTCATTCATTTTGCAAAGCAACGCAAACCATTCAATATTTTATTTGTGAAAATAGATAGGAAATGAGAGACAAGAGCCAACCATTTGATATCGAATACCAATTGCATTCATTTCATCATTTCATTACAAAGTACATTGATGCTTGAGAGAATGCAAGACTTCTAGATATCATGACAAAGGGCAATGCAAAATTGACTCACAAAAATGTAATGACTCACAGAATGTTCTCACAAATGATCATTCATACATAACATAAGATCATGCATGCATAAACTATATAAACTATATAAGACCTGCATAACTACTTCTCCGCCTTTGGCATCATCAAAGGAGGGGATATGATAGACGAACAATAGACCCAAAAGACACATGACCCAAGTACAACAGTCTAGAGGTAGGAAGCAAAGAATCCTCATGGCTCATCTGCAGGTGACTGATCCGCTGGAGGAGGTTGATAGCCAAGGCGGCGTCGAATGTCCTCAAGAGAATGGTCTTGAAGCTGAAGATGATCCTGAATTTGGGCAATGGAGGTGTCACGGGCCACATCACGGTGCTGCATTCCAAGAAGTGTTAAGTTCATGAGGTGGAAGGCCTGGCTAGAGTCTTCATGACTGGCAGTGAGGGAGGTCATATGGGTGGAGAGAGTGGTCATCTGTGCGGATAAAGTGTCCAAGACCGTGGAGAAAGAATCTATGCGACCTGACATAGTGTCAATCACATTACCCATAGTGTCTATGTGATCCCCAAAGGTAGAGAGGTGACCCCCAAAAGTATCCTCTCGAGTTTCTATCCCAATAAGACGCCTGTCAAAAGTCTCATAGTCGACCCAAGAGTGCTATCCGGCCCCCTGAGTAGAAGACTCCCCATGAAAGAACTGTGCTGGAGGAGGTATCTCTGGTGGTATATGATGAGGGGAAGGTGGAGGAGGCTGGTCCTCAGCCTGAACTGGAGGGGCTGCGTCCCCTTGACCTTGCTGTTGCTCGGGCTCTTCTTCACTTTCAGATTCTTCTCCATAAACATGCACATTCCAGTGTAGCTCGCCATCGGGACCATAGTAATATCCAAAATCTGTGAAAATCTTATGCTTGTTGTAGATATCATCCTGTCGAACTTGAATGAATAGTTCATCACTCAAGTTTATCCCAGCATAAATAAATACTCCCCTCAACTAAGAAGCATAGAGCAAAGATCTCCTCAGTTGGGTTCGGCATGTCCCGATTAAATCTATCATGAGCCGACCCTTGTCGACTAACATTGCATTCATAACATGATAAAACAGAAATTTGTGAACCTCTGTGACTTCATTCCTACTCCTACTCTTTGGATAGAAAAGTGAGGTGAACACGTGGTGCAATATCCTCTATAGTGGTGGAAAATAATTTGCATTAAAGGTAATCAAATCACTAACACCACGCACATAGTCACAGTTCGTCATAACAATAAATGTGTCCTCAACTTCGCCATGACCAAAAGCCATGTTAGCTCCCCTTACTGACACTCCTAAAGCACGTTCAAAAAGGTCCGGAGTGATGTGAATCAGAACTCCTTGAGCAGTCGTATATAACTCTCCATTTCTCTCAACCAAATTTTCATAAAACTGCTGCACTAGATTTGAGTAATATCTGGTATATCTAGTGACAAAATCAGTCTACCCGTGTTGAATCTCAAAGACAGCACAAATATCAGGCAGAAGTTCATTCACCTCATTGAAGTCGACCATACGGGGGTCGATAATGGGCCGTGGAGGCAACCGAGGTGCATGACGAGGTGCAGGTGCCCGCTGTGGTGGATGAGCCAGGGCCTCTCGTCTCTGATCACTGGGTTCCCCTTGGGCAGAACGCCGAGAACTCTGTTGAGGCGGCATCCTAGACTAGAAAACTCACTGTGGAAACCCTCGAAGGATCAATCTCAACCCTGGGGATGAAGATGGACCAAAGGACACTCCTAGGGCTTGGAATGATCTTCTCCACAATCTGGAACCTTGGGTAGGTCTTCACGAATGCACGAACGGCCGTGGAGATATTGTCCCGAAACCGTGATGAAGGGACCGGATCTTATGCGGGTGAAGAAAGAATTAGGTTTTTGGGCTAGGGCAGTGGAGCTTTGGTGTTCTAGGGTTGGGAAATAGGGTATGAGAGATAGTGGGGGCATTGGAAAGAAGAAAGGGATTGTGAAGACCCCTTTAAAAGGGGTTCGGATGTTGGTTCGACCGGTCCGGTTTGCCAGGTTCGGTCGATCGAAGTGGTTGACCTAGCCCTAAATTCCATTTTTTTATCATCATTTTTTAATAACTCCTTCAACCATTTTTTATTGAACCAACACCGAGGAATAATGAGAGAGAGTGACTTGGAATGAGAAGAGATGAGATATGGAGAAAATTCTCTAGCTCCCCCTCAGAAGGTGCCTTAGATCCAGACGTTATTGGGTCCATATTTACTTGATCAAGGAATATTCGTCCTTAGAAAGATTTCAAGGAGGGCTGTATATATAAATACATTAAAGCATGCAGGGATGTAAATACACACAAGGTATTGAAAATAAGTGCATACAATATGCATGATAATATACCCTTTATGCAAATGAGTTTATTCTACATGTGCAACTGTTAGCCTAAGTGTAGACCTAGGTATGTATGCTCTCACCTTTGCACATGCCAAGTTCTCTTCTTATTTTTTTGAATTGTTCCTAGTTTAGGGGTTTGTGAATACATCAGCTAACTGATTGTGTGTGTCAATGAAATTCAATTCAAAGACACCTTTTCCTACATGATCTCTGAGAAAATGATGTCAAATGTCAATATGATTTGTCCTAGAATATTGTATAGGATTCTTAGACAAATTGATTGCACTGGTATTGTCACACAAGATTGGAACACATTTCATTTCAACATCCAAATCAGGCTATTGATTTTTGATCCAAAGTACTTGGGCTCCACAACTTCCGGCGGCTACATATTCTGATGCGGGACGGACACGCGACCTGGGACTCTAGCTCGCGGGTGTCCCTAGAGAGGGATGCGTGGGACCATGCGCGGTTGAGAAATCGACAATGAGTCAGGTTGTCGGCTCTTCCGTGCTCGAAACGAGTCACGGGACGGGTCTCTCTCTCTATCTCGCAGCGGCGATATAAAAATATAACGAGCTAGGAACCTATCAGTCGCATCAGCATACAAACATATACGAGATAAACAACGTGCCTACAAAGAGGGTGGCGAGTGTACCTCCACGCTCCGGGCGTGGGGAAGACGATCCCGGCCAAGTACGATAACTCCCGGTACAATGGTAAAAATTTAATTACAGCAGTGAATTATTGCCCACTCCACGCAGTGAGGAAAAGGGCTACAAGTGGGGCCCGGGAGGACCGATCCTGGGTTGACGGGCAGTAAGCCAGAAGGGCTCTCGGGGTGGAACCGGGCTGCTGGTCCGACTCGATACTACGTCGACTTGGTGCTGTGTGGACTCGGTTCTGAGTTACAGGACAGCAAGCAATGGCCTCCAAAGGGACGTCATCCTTCTGATATCTTCTGAAGGCGACACTTGGCTGGGACGATGGCGGGACGTCCCTGGTCGACTCCCTGAAGTAGCGGTCCTTGAAACTGAGCAGAGGTAATTAATTGAGAATTATTTTATTACTGCCTCTGCTCGTCTGTTCACGGAACACATTTGCGCGCCTCCACAACCAGAATTTTTGTGCTCAGATCCAGAGGCGGATCGAGGCATTGCTGGTACCGTTGAAAAGAGGAGTCATATATCTACAATATATATTGTTTTCCCATCGATCAAGAGAAGGGATTAGAAATGGGAATCTCTGCAAACTACGGGTGTTTCTGTGGTTACAGACTATCAAGACAAAAAGGAATCTGCCTGAAGATGATTTTTGGCTGGTCATTAAGGGAATTTTGTGGGTTCTGGGAAAATTACTGGTGGAATAAGTGGATGTTAGGAACACTTGGGAATTTTTATGGATTTTATAAAAATTGATAAGGGGGTGGGAAAATTACTACAAGGGGACACAGTCCCGCAGATCTGCAAACAAGGAGATTACTAAGGGGAAGAACAAAAATACAGGAAAAATATCAAACGAAGGCCAAATGGCACGAAATTTAAAATGGAGATTAGGGGAAATAGGGAGAACAAACCCACAAAGTTTGGGTTCGATCAGACAATAGGATAAAAAGATAAAATTTTGGCTTTGAGGTTGTGTCCTAATTTGGACAGAACTCCGGCGATGGCGGTGGCGGCGCGATGATGGCTCGATGGTGGTGGCGGCGGCGGCGGCGGCGGCGGCGCTGAGCTTCACACTCAGGAAGGGGGTTGGAAGGGAGGCCTCACACCTCATAAGAATGGTAGAAATCTATCTGCAAGGGGGAGAGAGGAGAGAGAGAGACAAGGGGCGCCCTTGGACATTGCTTGGCAATTTCACAAAATTTTCATCATTAATTCTAGTAAAATGGGAAATACATGGTATTTATATGAAATACAAAATGACCCTAACTAACCTCAGATCTAGGATTAGGGAGGGGTATTCAAGGGACATCACATTTAATCCCATGTGGTCAAAAAAATTACATTAAACTATGCTTAGTGGAGGGGGGCGCCCCCATGACCATTTGGCTTCCAACTTGGACTTTTTTTACCCATTGTTCCCTTGAATGGTCAAGCTTCTTGAAGCCCACCTTGGACCTTTGACCAGCCCCACATGGGACCTAAGGCGGGGTGGGTGAAGCTACGACTTGTGGGTTGGTCGAAGCCTCGGGCCAACATATAAGTCAACTTCATTTGCGAGTCTAATCCCATAACAAGGTCATCCAGTTTATCAGCATGGTGACTAGACCGGAATGTGGTATGGAATGAGTTGATTGGCACTAAAGGTAGGGTGGGGTCCATGGGTGGATAGCAAGGTGGGGACAAGCCATTCTTGAGCTAGCTAAGTAGGGGCTCGACAATGAATAGCGTTCCCGTTAGAGACACCGGTGGCTCTGGCTGAGGTGGCTCCAAATAAGGTGGTTCTGAATAAAGATCGGACGTAGATGGCAATGGAGCTCTAGGGGAGAGGTTTCCCGACTGGGATGAGGGAGGCCGTGGGGTAGGCTATCTAACCGGCTCGGGATTTGGCTGGGAGGCAGATGCGCGCCGTAGGGCAGCGTCTGCTCGCCGTAGGGCAGCATCAAACCGTGACTCAAATGGCTCGACCTCTAGAGCGACCTGATAAGACTACGCCAGAGAGAATGCCTCGCGGATAGGACATTCATACTGGAAGTGAAGCCGCAAACCTCTCCGGAACTGAAAGGCAGTCGTGGTGCTCTCCTCTCCAAATCCATATCTTGACCGGTACACTTCGAAGTCCCTAATGTACTCGGACACGGACCGATTGCCTTGGTCGGGCCTAATGTATGGGTTGGCCATAGTGGCAAAGATGGGATTGGATCCCTTAGGAATGGGCATGCAGTGGCATTTTTTTTGGTTTCTGTTGTTATATGCAAAAGCTTATGCAAACTAAAACACCTAGACTCAACCAATAGACGGTACGTGGCGGAGTTACGGGATCCGAAGATCATCTCTCGCAAGTGTGCGACCTCCCGATAGGCGTGACCTAACGTTCGGGCAACACCTTTTAATATACCGAATACTGGTATGCAAATGCAACGACCGACTTAGACTTAAATGAGTCTATTTTTTGTGTTTTTGTTAAGCAATGACTAATTACTACCCTAGACTCAACCTTCCGCTCTGATACCAATTTGATGCGGGATGGACACGCGACCTGGGAATCTAGCTCGCGAGCGTCCCTAGCGAGGGATGCGTGGGACCGTGCGCGGTTGAGAAACTGGTAATGAGTCGGGTAGTTGGCTCTTCCGTGCTCGGAATGAGTCACGGGACGGGTCTCTCTCTCTCTCTCTCTCTCTCTCTCTCTCTCTCTCTCTCTCTCTCTCTCTCGCAGTGGCGATATAAAACTATAACGAGCTAGGAACCTATCACTCGCAGCGGCATACAAACATATACGAGATAAGCAAAGTGCCTACGAGGAGGGTGGCGAGTGTACCTCCACGCTCCGGATGTGGGGAAGACGATCCCGGCCAAGTACGGTAACTCCCGGTACAATGGTAAAAATTTAATTACAGTAGTGAATTATTATCTACTCTACGCAGGGAGGTAAAGCGCTACAAGTGGGGCCCGGGAGGACCGATCCTGGGTTGACGGGTAGCAAGCCGGAAGGGCTCTCGGGGTGGAACCGGGCAGCTGGTCCGACTCGGTATGGCGCCGACTCTGTGCTACGCCGACTCGGTTCTGAGTTGCAGGACAACAAGCAATGGCCTCCAAAGGGACGTCATCCTCCTGAGATATTCTGAAGGTGGCACTTGGCTGGGACGATGGTGGGACGTCCCTGGTCGACTCCCTGAAGTGGCGGTCCCTGAAACTGAGCAGAGGTAATTAATTGAGAATTATTTTGCTGCTGCCTCTGCTAGTCTGTTCACGGAACATATTTGCGCGCCTCCACAACTGGAATTTATGTGCTCAGATCCAGAGGCGGATCGAGGCGTAGCTGGTACCGTTGAAAAAAGATTTCATATATCTACAACATATATTTTTTTCCCGTCGATCCAGAGAAGGGATTAGAAATGGGAATCTCTGCAAACTATGGGTTTTCCTGTGGATATGGTTACAGACTATCAGGACAGAAAGGGATCTGCTTGAAGATGACTTTTGACCGACTGGTAAGGTAATTTTCTGGGTGCTGGGAAAATTACTGGTGGAAGGGGTGGATGTTAGGAACACTTCGGAATTTTTATGGAGTTTTTGAAAATTAATAAGGGGGTGGGAAAATTAATACAAGGGGACACTATCCCGCAGATCTGCAAACTAGCAGATTATTGATGGGAAGAACAAAAATATGGAAAAAATATCAAACGAAGGCCAAATGGCACAAATTTTAAAATGGAGATTAGGGGAAACAAGGAGAACAAACCCGCAAAGTTTGGGTTCGATCAGACAATACGATAAAAAGATAAAATTTTCGCTTTGAGGTTCTATCGTGATTTGGATAGAACTCCGGCAATGGCGATGGCGGCACGATGGCGGCTCGATGGTGGCGGCGGCGGCGGCGCTGAGGTTCACACTCAGGAAGGGGGTTGGAAGGGAGGCCTCACAGCTCAGAAGAATGGCAGAAATCCATCTGCAAGGGGGAGAGAGGAGAGAGAGATAAGGGGCACCCTTGGGCATTGCTTGGCAATTTCACAAATTTTTCATCATTAATTCTAGTAAAATGGGAAATACATGGTATTTATATGAAATAAAAAATGACCCTAACTAACCTAAGATCTAGGATTAGGAAGGGGTATGCAAGGGACATCGCATTTAATCCCATGTGGTCAAAAAAATTACATTAAACTATGCTTAGTGGAGGGGGCGCCCCCTTGACCATTTGGCTTTCAACTTGGACTTTTTTTACCCATTGTTCCCTTGAATGGTCAAGCTTCTAGAAGCCCACCTTGGGCCTTTGACCAGCCCCACATGAGACCTAGGACTTAGGTGGACCAATGGGGAAGGAGATGGGGGCTCCTTGCTGGTTCTACTGGACTTTTACACAAAAACTCTATTGTGCATGTGATTTTGATGATTACAAAATGACTTTGTTGTTTGACCTTGCTTGGCCTTGTGCTTGAATGATAATGTAATTGTGGAAACATCTTTATAAATATGCATAGCTACATGTGTGTATGAGATCATGGTGATGCATAATAAAAATGCATATTTACATATGTTTGCATATTCACATTGAGTTTCATGATATGTAAGCGTATCTTGGCAATGTTATTTGAATGATTGAGCTCCCATATCATTACATATGCCTTAGATGCAATGGAAGATTCAAAGTTCCCCAAATGCCATAGCTCGTGACTTACGTCTTTATGGAAACATTTATTTATGCAATGAGCATTTGGATGGTTGACAAGTTATGGAGGTTCTTTTGGAAGAATCTAGTTTATGAGCTCTTAACTTTCACACCTGTGGTAACCTGATACTCTTGTGTTTTTGCAGGTCCAAGGATGTTTTTTATACCCTCCCATATCAAGTGGATCATGGTAATACACTAACCACCTTGTGTGCTTGAAATGGAGGTAGTTGAGGTTGAGCTTTCATACATTTGTATTTGGACAATTGAGAGATTCAATTTCATTACAACAAACACTTGTCATATGGTGGAATGTGTTTTTGTTGGTTGTAAATGGAAAGCCAAACACATGTTTGAATGGGTTATATGATGCATTTTTATGTGAACAAGTTGAAATTGTTGATGCTTGATTCATGAACTTTGATTATGATCTAACCGCTTGTTTCATCATGTGTTTCAGGTTAAGAAATCATGTTTGATCATCATGGGACTTTGGTAACATCTAAACATTTATTTTCCCATATATTTTTAGTGATTTGATAAGTTTTTGAAACACATACTGACATGGGTCGACCCCTGGGGTCGACCCGTGATGCTTCTGGTTCGGACAGAACCAATTTTGTGACCCAGTGTGTAGGGGTCGACCCATGGGGTCGACCCACACATCCATGGGTCGACCCATGGGTTCGACCCCTAGAAACTGAGTTTCCATTTCTTTTCTGCCTGCCCTCTGGTTGTCTAGGGGTCGACCCATTCCGGCACGGGATTCTCGGGAGCATCCGAAACCCAATGAAAACTTGTCTAAACTTTACCAAACTACCCCCCAATGGTTTCTAATGTTATTAGGGTGTTTCTAACATGTTTTAGGAGGGTTATATGAGTCTTTTATCAAGTTCTCTATATATATGAATGTGAACTCCGATTTTGGAAGGGAAGAACCCTAATGTGCTATCTTTCTATCTTGTAGGGCAAGGAAAGGGGGAAAAGGAAGTGGAGCTCTTGCAAGGTGATTTTCATCTACTTCCATGGAGATTTGAAGCTCGTGGTAGAAGATTAAAAGAAGCGTCTCGAAGAGAGGAACGCGAGGACGCTGAAATCGTGGCCATCCGACAACGAGCCAAGAAGAGCCGGAGTCTTTCTTGAAGGGGGAGCTTCATACATGCTTTATCTTCTTTGATTAAGTCTCTAGAGTTTGTTTGGGCTCAATGCATCTATTTTTCTTTGCTTCTTAAATTTCTGAAAGGATATATTGTGTGGGGCTTCGGAGAAAGGGTTCTCCGAGTGTTTATGTTGACGTGTGTGCGTCGTTTTGTGCGGAGCATATCCGCGTGTGTGCTTGGACATATCTTGGGGTGTGTTCCCCGTGTGTGGTTGGGAGTTTACTCCCGTGTGATTGTGTAGGCTTCGCCCTACGTGTGTGTGTTGGAGCTTGGCTCCGTGTGTGTGTGGGGATTTATCCCCGGGCTTTTTTATACAGCAGTGAAGCCTCACCGGTTTGGTGAGGGGTGGACGTAGGGAGCCCGTCGTGGTCCCGAACCACCTTAAAAATCCTCGTGCATTGTGGCTTGCATTGTGGTTTTTGTTGTGGTGGTTTGCTTTATTGTTTATATCTAATTATCCGTTCGAGTGAGTACGGTGAGATTGAGAGAATCAAGTCTATTCCAATTAGTTTAAATTCCTCACTCTTGCTAATCTTGCTAATTCGAATGTGAGCTAGTAAATAGTTTTAAATGGACATAATTTTAGTAGAGGGTTCTATTCACCCCCCCTCTAGAACCGTGTTTCTACACTACGGGACCCAACAATTGGTATCAGAGCGAGGCTCTGTTGTGCCTAGATCTAACGATCTACAGAGTGATCCTAGTGCATTGCCAATCATGAATTTTTCTGTTGATCAAATCTCTATGAATTGCCTTCCTATTTTTAATGGTCATGATTATATTTCTTGGAGAAATGCTATGTGTGTTTATCTTGGTTTGCATGAGCCTAATGTTTGGAAGGTCATATGTGAAGATCCATACAAGCTTCCTACAGAACATAACAAATGGGATGATATGCATGTCAAGAAAAATGCAATGAATCTTAGAGCATTGAATTTTCTCTTGAATGCGATTGAGTCTAATATACTTTCACAAATTCCCTTGTGTAGGTCGGCAAGAGACCTTTGGGACGAATTGGCACGGAAGTATGAAGAAGAAGTAATGGATCCATGCTTAATGGCTCATGGTGAAGAAATTTCAAATGAGGTAAATTCTAACTCTGACTCTGATGAAGATGAATTGTCATTTGAAGAACTTCTTGATGCTTATGAGGAGTTATCGAGTCGATATAAGAAAATCAAATCTAAAAATAAAAATCTGAAAAAGAAAACTAGTGAGAATGTGCATGCTAGTGTTTCCTGTGAAAAATGCATTGAGTTAGAATCAAAAATTGAAAATCTAGAAAATGATAATGAACTTCTAGAATCCAAAGTTGAATTATTTTTAGATGAAATGTCTTGTATGAATAAAGAGCTTGAAATGTTCAGAAAATCTAATACTGCTCTTGAAATTGAAAATGTTTCCGATGAATTGCTTGATCAGAACAAACTCTTGTTGTCTAAGATTTCATTGCTTGAAGAAACTAAAAAATGTCTTAGAAACAAGTTGGATTCCTTATCTGACGATGATAAAATGCTTGAAAAACTTCTTGATTCTGAAATTGATAGCAAGAGCATCATGTTTGAAAATGAGGAACTTAAAAAGAAAAATGGTACCATGCTAATCGAGAATACTTTGCTTGAAGGTAGATTGAACAGTTTTGATAAAAGTGAAAAAGAAAATGCGTTGTTGAAATCTGAAAATGAAAAGTTGAAACAATTAAACAATGCCATGTCTGAAAAACTGCTAGTTCTTGAAAAAGGAAAATCTGTTAATGTCAAATTACATGAAGATGAATGTGAAAAAGTGCATGTGCTAGAACAAGAAATTGAGAGCTATAAAACTGCAAATAGAGTAATGAATGAGAGCATTGTTTGCAGTGAATAGGAGATAGCTAGCTATGAATTGCACATTGCATCCCTTGAATATGAAATTATAGACTTTAATGCATCATTGTCTAAATTTGTCAAAGGGAAGGAGAACTTAGACAAAATGCTAGGTGTTAAGGTCAACTTTCAAAAAGAGGGTCTTGGATATTCTCGAATCAACAAAAAGTCTTTTGAATCAAAACTAAAAACCTCTTTTATTCATGCTTCTGATATCCCTAAAACTTCAAAAGCTCCTCCTCCTATTACACAAACAAAAATTTCTGAAAAATATTTTGAGAAAAAGAAAAATGTTCACACAAAATCTACTATGGAAAAATAATTTCAAAAAGTTCAAGGTGGGCGAAAAATGAAATCAAATGTTGAATGTTTCTATTGTGGATTGAATGGACATGTGATGGATGATTGTGTTGCCATGAAAGAGGATGACAAACATGCGTGCAAAGATAAACATGTTTTCAAATCAAAAGGAAATGTTTCTTTCCTTCATTGTGGTAAGCTAGGACACATGATGAAAAATTATTTTTCAAAGCAGAAAAGTGAACAAAATACTTTTAATAGAAAAAGAAATGTTTCTTGTTTTTATTGTCATAAACTTGGGCATGTCATGGATAATTACTTCGTGAAACAAAATGATGATTATTGTGCCATGAATGCTAAGTTTGATCTTAAAAAAAAATTCAGTGACAAATATGCCCTTCGTGCTCAAAGGTTTTCATCTAACAAGGGAAAGTTCTTTGAAAAACCTTTTGCTCAAAATGATAAATCATCTGTTAGAACTACTTATCCTTGTTGCTATCATTGTGGGAAGTACGGGCATGTTATGAAAGAATGTTAGTTTTTGAAAACTAATAATTTTCATGCTTCTAGAATGAACGCTAGGTTTAATTTTGTTAGACCTAGATCTTTTGAAAATAGGAGATGAAAAACTTTTGAAAATGCCTTTGCTCTTAAAAGGAAATCCTTTGCTAGAAATGCCATCCCTCAATGCTTTTATTGTGGAAACCATGGACATGTCATTGAGGATTACATGATCATGAATGATGATGATATAGTGGCAATGAAAAAGTCAAAGAAAATATTTGGAAGAGATGCTACTAACATCCAAGGACCCAAGAAGGCTTGGGTGCCAAGATCCGACAAATGAGTCGGTTGTTATGAAGGTGTGCCTTGAGGTAAATAAAGAATGAAAGGGGTTCCAATAAAATGAACAAGGCACACTCATAAGGTAAAACCCCAACTTTACCTTTTCATTATTAAACTTGATAATTTTGATGTTTGGTATGTTATTCTGTTATAGTTTTCATATGATGCTTGAATTGCATTTCCTCACAAGTCATACAAGCCTTCAATGGATGAATTTTTGGTATATCAAATAGTGATATATGAAATGACAGATCAAGTCTGTTAGGAAGCTATCACTATGTGTGAGGTGATCTTAGGATCAATATCCTCCACCTTGTATCAAAATTCAGAAATTAAAGTATTTGGCTAATGTTGAAACATGTCTTTTTGAATAAAATCAATTTACCTTGATTTGCATGTGCTTTCAATTTGAATCTGAAAATCTTTCTTGTTTTAAGAAGGCAAAATCTCTGAAAATCTATTTTTGAACAACTTCTGAAAATAATCAAGTTGTATTACTTGATTTTGATCATTTTTGCACCCTTGTTCCTGAAGGCCATGCCATGGAGAATGTTTGTTGTTTATCATTTGAATGTGAATACTTTCATGTGTAATTTATCATGATAGTCTGAAAATCAAACTCTTGGATTTTGCTTTTACATATTGCATTGCATTCTTAAGTTGTTATAGGTTGCATGCATAAGAGTTCATGCATTAGGGGCATTGAAACATTCAAATAAAATCTTAAATTCTGCATTCATGGTGCATTCTACATTTGCATTTTGCATGTTTCCACTGTGTGCTTGCATGTTAATATATGCTACAACCCCTTCCTTGTAAATTCTAAGACCGTACACCCCATTGATAAATAATATTGCATATGAGTCTAAACAAGTATGTTTCTTGTCATACACTCAGGGGGAGTAAATATTTGATAAGTGCATCTAGATAGGGAGAGTTGCATTGCTATGTGCTCATAATATTTTCGATATACATGCTAAATCAAATTCGCACACCTTTTGCACAATATGTGAAAATGAGTGTTAAAGATATGGATATAGGAATTTCTTTTCAACACTCTAGAGATATTAAACCTACTGCATGTATGTTGAAGAGGCAGTTGAGGAAAAAACTGCCTACCTATCTTTGTTAAAGGAATGTGAAATGAAAGGCAGAGTAATGTTTAGTCTCACTGAGTAAATTGGGCACATGTCACCTGAGACGTGATGTGGTTCATTTAAGAAAGGTGTTGTACTAAAGTATCTCTGCTCAAAATGAAGTGAAATAGTTCAGTATTCTGAGTAACCAGGGAGTCTGACATGAGCTCCGTGTGTCTCCTCGTGTAAAAAGGAATTATTTGAACCTGATCATTCTTAGAAAAATTTGATTATTTTTGTGAAATCAATGAAACATTTTGATGTGAAAAATATTGAGGTAGAGCGTAGCCTCCAATACGCTGTTCTCAGATTGTAGTGTAGCTTGTATAATCTCTTGATGTGTTGATCTTAAAATCTGAATATCTATATTGCAACAATCTATTTTCATGTTATTCACTGACACATATGGAAATTTGATTTAATATGTATTCATAAAATTGATTGATTGCATTGGCTTTTGCTTCATTCTCCTATATGATTGCACAATCCCCTAGGTGTACACTTGAGCAAACTGGTTTCATTAACTCACCTGCACTTTTCGTACACCTATCCTCTCACTATAAATAAATTGGGGGAGCTATATTGCATGTATATAGATCTACTTGCTTGGAAGTCAATCATACTTGATCATTCTACTTACATTCTGCATGTTCATATTGCCCATAACTTATATTTCAAACATGTGCAATTAGTTCATGCATATTTGGCATTTAGTGCATTCACACATGCATATTTGAATTGCATCTTCTTGAACATAGTGTGCATATGGTTCTCTTAATAACCCCATTGTCCGTCGATTCATTGTCAATGACAAAGGAGGAGAGACTGGCAACTATTCCTTGTGCTTCTTTCATGAATATCATATGTTTTTGCTTGACTGTTCTCATTTTGCCATAAGGGGAGTAAGCTTGCTGATTTTAGTTTTTATGCTATCGTGAACTCCCCATGTTGATCCTCATTTCTGATTATGTCAAAGGGAGAGAGAGCATTAATGCATAATATTTTGTCATCATGAAAATGGGAGAGATTGTTGTGCATGTGATTTTGATGATTACAAAATGACTTTGTTGTTTGGCCTTGCTTGGCCTTGTGCTTGAATGATAATGAAATTGTGGAAACATCTTTATAAATATGCATAGCTACATGTGTGTATGAGATCATGGTGATGCATAATGAAAATGCATATTTACATATGTTTGCATATTCACATTGAGTTTCATGATATGTAAGCGTATCTTGGCAATGTTATTTGAATGATTGAGCTCCCATATCATTACATATGCCTTAGATGCAATGGAAGATTCAAAGTTCCCCAAATGCCATAGCTCGTGACTTACGTCTTTATGGAAACATTTATTTATGCAATGAGCATTTGGATGGTTGACAAGTTATGGAGGTTCTTTTGGAAGAATCTAGTTTATGAGCTCTTAACTTTCACACATGTGGTAACCTGATACTCTTGTGTTTTTGCAGGTCCAAGGATGTTTTTTATATCCTCCCATATCAACTAGATCATGGTAATACACTAACCACCTTGTGTGCTTGAAATGGAGGTAGTTGAGGTTGAGCTTTCATTCTTTTGTATTTGGACAATTGAGAGATTCAATTTCATTACAACAAACACTTGTCATATGGTGGAATGTGTTTTTGTTGGTTGTAAATGGAAAGCCAAACACATGTTTGAATGGGTTGTATGATGCATTTTTATGTGAACAAGTTGAAATTGTTGATGCTTGATTCATGAACTTTGATTATGATCTAACCGCTTGTTTCATCATGTGTTTCAGGTTAAGAAATCATGTTTGATCATCATGGGACTTTGGTAACATCTAAACATTTATTTTCCCATATATTTTTAGTGATTTGATAAGTGTTTGAAACACATACTGACATGGGTCGACCCCTGGGGTCGACCTGTGAAGCTTCTGGTTCGAACAGAACCAATTTTGTGACCCAGTGTGTAGGGGTCGACCCATGGGGTCGACCCACACAGCATGGGTCGACCCCTGGAAACTGAGTTTCCTTTTCTTTCTGCCCGCCCTCTGGTTGTCCAGGGGTCGACCCCATGGGTCGACCCATTCCGGCACGGGATTCTCGGGAGCATCCGAAACCCAATGAAATCATGTCTAAACTTTACCAAACTACCCCCCAATGGTTTCTAATGTTATTAGGGGGTTTCTAACATATTTTAGGAGGCTTTATGTGTCTTTTGTCCACTCCTCTATATATATGAATGTGAACTCCGAATTTGAGAGATGAGAAGCCCTAATGCATTTTGTTCTATCTTGTAGGTGGAGAAAAGGGGCAAAGCAACCAAGGAGCTCTTGAGGAAGGGTTATCATCTACATCCATGGAGATTTGAAGCTCGTGGTAGAAGAAGAAAAGAAGTGTCTCGAAGAGAGGAACGCGAGGACGCTGAAATCGCGGCCATCCGACAACGAGCCAAGAAGAGCCGGAGTCTTTCTTGAATGGGGAGCTTCATACATGCTTTATCTTCTTTGATTCAGTCTCTAGAGTTTGTTTGGGGCTCAATGCATCTATTTGTCTTTGCTTCTTAAATTTCTGAAAGGATATACTGTGTGGGGGTTCGGAGAAAGGGTTCTTTGAGTGTTTATGTTGACGCGTGTGGGTCGTTTTGTGTGGAGCATATCCGCGTGTGTGCTTGGACATATCTTGGGGTGTGTTCCCCGTGTGTGGTTGAGAGTTTACTCCTGTGTGATTGTGTAGGCTTCGCCCTACATGTGTGTGTTGGAGCTTGGCTCCGTGTGTATGTGGGGATTTATCCCCGGGCTATTTTATACAGCAGTGAAGCCTCACCAGTTTGGTGAGGGGTGGACGTAGGGAGCCCGTCGTGGTCCCGAACCACCTTAAAAATCCTCGTGCATTGTGGCTTGCATTCTGGTTTTTGTTGTGGTGGTTTGCTTTATTGTTTATATCTAATTATCCGTTCGAGTGAGTACGGTGAGATTGTGAGAATCAAGTCTATTCCAATTAGTTTAAATTCCTCACTCTTGCTAATCTTGCTAATTCCGCTGTGAGCTAGTAAATAGTTTTAATTGGACATAATTTTAGTAGAGGGTTCTATTCACCCCTCCTCTAGAACCGTGTTCCTGCACTACGGGACCCAACAAACTCAAAGATCCTTAAGGAATAACAAATTGACTTATAAAGCCTTACAATTGCAAACATGTTTTCCCAAAGATATAAATACAAATAAAAGGACACAAATGTAAACTAAAAAGTTAGTGCTCGGTGTTGATTCCCATCATATTCAGCCTCGGCCGTTGAGAGAGCGACTGAATGTTGTTCCTTAGAGGCCCATGAAACTAGGCACCCACTAAGAAATTGACAGTACCCACTAGTACTTTTAAGATCTACAATACATCTGGCATAATCCGCATCGGTGTATGCAATCAAATCGAATGAACTACCAATGGGAAATCACAACCAAAGTCTATTGTGCCAATTAAGTATCGAAAAATACGTTTAACAACCATTAGGTGAGATTCTTTAGAACATGTCTGAAAATGAGCACATAGACATACGCTGAATTGAATGTCAGGATGGCATGCTGTGAGATACAGTAGTGATCCGATCATACCTTGAAACAGTGTGAGATCTACTGTTTTACCATTTTCATCTTTGTCTAACATCATGGTTGTGGCCATCAGAGTTGACAGGGGTTTTGCTTCAGCCATCCCATATTTCTTTAACAGCTCCAATGTGTACTTAGCTTGATTTATGAAAATACCTTCAGATGTTTTCTTTACCTGCAATCCAAGAAAAAATGTGAGTTCACCTATTAAACTCATCTCAAATTCTCCTCGCATAATTTCTGCAAATTCATCACATAAGGCATTATCAGTAGCTCCAAAAATTATGTCATCCACATACACTTGAACTACTAATATATCTTTACCTGATTTTCTCGTGAAGAGTGTTTGGTCAACCTTACCTCTTTTGAAACCATTTTCAATGAGAAATGAAGTAAGCCTTTCATACCAGGCCCTTGGAGCTTGCTTCAACCCGTACAAGGCCTTCTACAACTTGTACACATGCTATGGATGTTTTGGATCTTCAAAACCTGGAGGTTGTTCTACAAAAATATCATCTTTGATATACCCGTTAAGAAAAGTAGATTTAACACCCATGTGGAATAAATTGAAGTTAAGAGAGCAAGTAAAGGACAATAGAATCCGAACTGCTTCTAGACGAGTAACTGGTGCAAAAGACTCATCAAAATCAATACATATTTTTTGGCTATACCCTTTGGCTACGAGCCAGGTCTTGTTCCTAACAACCAATCCCGTGTCATTCAACTTATTTCTGAAAACCCAACGGGTTCCTATTAAGGGTTGATTCTTAGGACACAGCACATGAGTCCATACCTTATTTTTTTCGAACTGGTGCAACTCTTCATGCATTGCTTGGATCCAGGATTCATTTTGAAGAGCTTCATGAATATCCTTAAGCTCTTCTTGAGAGATAAGGGCCATTAAATCCTCTTCTTCCACTTGCCTTAGTGAAGATCTAGTTCTTACCGTATCTTCAGGATTACCAATGATATTTTCAGTGGGTGATCTTTCAAGTATGTTGAAGCTCTAGGCAAATTAAGGTGTTGTAGTGGTCGTTGTTGAAGTGTTTCAATGGAGGGATCTTCATCATTTTCATCCTTGCTGGAATTTCTTCAGTTGGTTCATCCTTAACCTCAGATGTTCCAACATCATTTGATTGTTTAGGAGCTTCATCTTCATCCAGGGTAGAAGAAATTTGATTTGTCAGTTTTAATTCAGATTCATCAAAAATGACATGAGGACTTTCTTCAACAATCAAAGTCCTTTTATTAAATAACCTGTAAGCTCTAGAATTTAGTGCATAACCTAGAAAAATTCCCCTGTCACTCTTTTCATCAAACTTACCTAGGTTAGACTTACCGTTATTCAAGATGAAGCATGGGCATCCAAAGGGGTTAAGATATAAAATGTTTGGTTTCTTACCCTTGTAGATCTCATATGGTGTTTTCTTCAAAATGGGCCTTACCATTGCCTTGTTAATGATGTAGCATGCCGTACTTACCGCCTCAGTCTAAAAGTATTTGGGTAGGGAGTTCTCACTCAACATGGTTCGTGCCATGTCTATCAAGGTTCTATTTTTCCTCTCCACTACTCCGTTTTGTTGAGGTGTCCTAAGTGATGAGAAGTTGTGCATATATCCTTATTCCTGGCAAAAATTGCTGAAATCATGATTTTCAAACTCACCACCATGATCACTCTGAATTATGGTAATGAGATATCCTTTATCATTTTAGATTTTCCTGTAAAAAATTGAAACTCCATCAAGGCATCACTTTTATTGGCTAAAAATAACACCCATGTAAATCTGGAGTAATCATCAACAATTAAAAATCCATAAGATTTTCCTCCTAGGTTAGATGTCCTAGTAGGACCAAAAAGATCAAGGTGCAGTAGTTCTAAGGGCCTAGCGGTAGAAATAATATTTTTATTTTTGAAAGAGATACACGTTTGCTTGCCTTTTGTGTAAGCCTCACAGATCTTATCACTTTTAAATTTCAATTTAGGCAACCCATTTACCAAGTCATGTCTAGACAATTTGGAGATCACTCCAAAACTAGCATGATCTAGTCTTTGGTGCCACAGACATACATTATCATAGTTTTTTGCTACCAAGCACACATCATCACCGGCAACATCATCAAGATCAACAGTATACACATTGTTGTTCCTTTTGTCAATGAATTTGATTTCATTAGAGATTTTATTCATGATAAGGCAATGAGTTTCATCAAAAATAATTTTAAAACCCTTGTCACACAGTTGGCTTATACTTATAAGATTGTGATTTAAACTCTTCACCAAGAGCACATTTTTGATAAGAATTTTAGAATTCTTACCTATGTTGCCAATTCCAATAATCTTACCTTTGTCCTTTCCACCAAAGGTAACTAAGCCTCCATCCTTATCTTACGGAGTAGAGAACACTTTCTTGTCCCCTATCATATGTCTTGAGCAACCGCTGTCCAGGTACCATTTGCTCCCCTTGGCTTCAAGGCATATCTGCAAGAAACAACATTCTCATCCAATTATTTTTCATATCCAAACTAATTTAGGTCTATAGGAGTTAGTCCAATTCTGCATATATCTTTTGCTGGTCCAAATAGCATGATTCCTTTGATTGTTCTGTTTGAACCAACAGTTAGCAATATCATGACCAACTCTACCACAATGAAAGCAGTTGACATTTGAGAATCTTCTTTAATGTTTGTGTGGTTTAGATTGAACATGTTGGGGCTTGGTGTGTGAGCATGAAGCACAATCATTTTTTTTTCATGCACATAAGATGTAGTAATCTTGTGCTCAAGGGATTTTTTATTTTGGGGTATGTACCCCAATACTTCTTTCCGAAAGTTAACTTTAACTCCCAACACATTGTCTTGGTTTTCTTTCTCTTTAACAAACCTAGAGAGAGTGAACTGCAATTCAGTCACTTCTTTATTCAAACTCACATTTTTATTCTCAAGTTCTGAGATGAGAGATGTCAGAACTTCTTTTTCATTTCTGAACTTTTCACAAACTTTTTTTATTTCATACATTTTACATGATAGCTCCTCTTTGACTTTTTCAATATCTGAAATTGTTTGAAGTAAAGTTTCTATTTCTTCTGTTAACTCAAACCATTCTTGTTCTAGTTTCTCAAACTTAACAGAAGTATCGTCATGTGTTAAATCCTCAATTTTCTTTTTGAGAGTTTTATTTTCAGATCTGATTTTTCTATATTTTGTATACAACTTTTCATATTCTGACTCCCATTGTTCATTTGAAATAAAATCAGGATCAGAATTTACCTCGGTTGAATCATCCTCATGTGCCATGAGGCACAAGCTCTCCACGAGCTCCTCCAACTCCTCGTCAGATAGTTCATTCTCTTCGTCGCTCCATGTGGCGACCATGGCTTTGGGTTTCTTGAATTTGTCCTTCTTGAACTTTCTCTTCAATTCTGGGCACTCTCCTCTCATGTGCCCGGGCTTCTTGCACTCATAGCAAATAACATTGTTAGGTTTGCTTGACTCACTCTTGGTTTGAAAAGGCTTCCTTTGCCCTTTTCTGAAATTTCCTTGAAAATTCTTCTTTCTTCTCAGAAATTTCTTCACTTGGTGGGTTAGCATAGCCAAGTCTTCTTCTTCATTACTCTCCTCACTGGACTCCACTTCTTAGGAGTCGCCATAAGACTAGTTGGCTTTCAAGCCCACAGTTTTCTTCTTTTTGGATTCTTCCTCAGCTGTTCTCTTCATGTTTATTTCATAGGTCATCAGTGACCCTATGAGCTCATCCAAGGAAAGTGTTGATAGATTCTTTGAATCTTCAAGAACTGTGGCTTTTGTGTACCACGCAGGTAGAAGGGATCTCCAAACCTTCCTCACAAGTTCGGAGTTAGTGTACTCCTTCCCAAGGCCTTTGAGACCATTGGTAATTTCTGTCAACCTCGCGAACATTTCTAAGATCGTCTCCTTCGGCTTCATTTCAAACAACTCATAATCCCTGACCAGCATATTGGCTTTGGTTTCCTTGACTTCGAAGGTTCCTTCATAAATAAGCCACAACTTGTCACACATTTCCTTTGTTGAGCTGTACATAGAGACACGAGAGTATTCATTAGGATGAATAGCACATTGCATAATGTTCATAGCATTAAAGTTCACTGTGGATTTCTTAATATCCTCAGGGTTCTATTCGTCTTCATTTTTAGAGAGCTCATATGGACCCTTGTCCACCACCCTCCAAATCTCGTATTCTTGGGCTCTCAGAAAAATATGCATCCTATTTTTCCAATAGGAGTAATTTGAGCCGTCGAAGTATGGAGGACGGTGGATTGAGTGACCCTCACGCATCATCCCCTTGTTGGCCATTGATCTGGATCTTACTCTAGATCGTTAGATCTGAAAAATATAGAGCATTAGCTCTGATACCAATTGAAGTCCCGCGACCAATGACACCCAAGAGGGGGGGTGAATTGGGTGATTACAAATTATAAGAAAACTTAGCTGATTTAAAGCAAGTGTGATAAACTAGCAACTATCAAATTGAGATCTGATACAGAGTAATACAAATCTAACAAAATCAACCACCACAATAGCTCTTTGGTACAAGGCAGAGTTTGGGAATCTGAAGATTCTCTCACGCACGGTGTTATCTTCTTGACAAGATTGACCTTGTCGATCCGAAGCCACCTTTTGATATACCAGAGATCTAATGTGAAGTTGATAAGATATGCTAGATCTAATGCAAGGAATACAAACGGTTTAACAATGTGTGAACTTGCACAGAAGGGAGATAGGAGAAAAGGATCAAACCACACACGAGACAATGATTTTTAGGTGGTTCGGATGCAACGACGGCAACCTACGTCCACTCCTCACGATCTGTGAGGATTCACACATTATCTTGTAAAGGATTACAATATCAAAACACACACACACACACACACACACACACACACTCGTGGAGAGTTTGGAACTCCCACGAACGTGCACAACCACCAATCCACACTGAATCTAACAGAAAACAACATACACACATGGATCTGGGAAGATCTACACACACACAAGTGTTTAGAGATTACAAATAACAACACTTGAAGCTCAAGAGATTGGAAAAGGAAACACAAAAGAAAAGTTCTGATTTAAGCTCCCCCTTAGTGGATGAAGAGAGTCTTTGATGAAGCTTGCTTCTCAGCTAGATTTCTACTTGAATGGCTTCAGGATGATCTTCAAATGCTTGAGATTTGATGAAGAATGCTTGGATGAAACACTGTTCACGGAGCTCCTCTTGCAGCACTCTTTCTCCCTTAGCAACCCCCTTTGATCTCCCCTTGAGTGATTAGGGTTTTTGACCTCAATGAGATATTTTTATACATCTTAAATGGTCAAGAGACAAGCCAGGAACCAGATCCACAAATCATGGCATATTTGGTGGCTTTGGGATTAAAAAATCTAAGGAGAAGGGCTACCCACGTTGAAGAAAAAAAAAGTCAACAATTGCTGCCTCGGGGGGTTCGGTCGACCGGGAGACATAGGGCGGTCGACCTAACTTTTATAGGAATTGAACCTTTTGGTTTTAGAGAAACCGGTCGACCGGCCATGGGTTGGCGGTCGACTGAACTCTGTAAAATATCAGAGTTCTGGGTGCTGGAAAGTTAGGTCGACTGGACCAGTCTTCCAGGTCAACTGAACTCTGGAAATCCTGCAAAAACAACATAGTTCAGTCCATGAATCATATATAAATATTGAAGACTTGTTCTAGCAGAAGGATCCATATGAATTGAGCTTGTTTGAACTGCTTATGGGCATTTGTTCTGGTAAGATAAGGTTGAACATTTGCTTTGATGAAAGAGACCTTGAGGGCACACAGATTCGCTTGCTATTGAACATATGGAGGTTTATAAACTTGTTGGCCATATCTGGGTTTTGTTATCATCAAAATTGCTTCGAAGGACTCAACACTGTCCTAGAGAATATTCCTCGTCAGGAATCTTCTTGGGAGTTGCCAGGTTACCTTGGATCATGCGCCCAATGATTTACCTTCGAACTTGGATGTGAAGCTTTCGTGGCAGACACAAGGCTTAGCTGTTGGTCACTCGTACCAGTTGTTTGTTAGCCCTGCTTGGCTATTTTTTACCCTTATAGCCTATTTGTCTGCCTTACTTATCTATTTGTCACTCTTATCTTCATGAGCCGTCGCCTTTGTTCATCTTTTTCTGCCTTCGCCTGTTTCCTTCATTTGTTAGCCTGTCGAGCTATTTTTCACACTTAGCAGGTATTTGTCTCCCTTACGTATCTTATTTTCACCCTTAGCCTCATGAACCGTCGCCTTTATTCATCTTTTTCTGCCTTCGTCTGTTTCCTTCATTTGTTAGCCTGTCGAGCTATTTTTCACCCTTAGCAGGTATTTGTCTCCCTTGCGTATCTATTTTTCACCCTTAGCCTCATGAGCTGTCGCCTTTGCTTGCCTTGTAGCCTATTTGTTACAGCTGTTATATATTTGTCACCGTTAGTACTCATTTGTCACCCCAGCCAGCCATTTGTCTCTTCTGTTGGCCATTTGTCTGCTTTGCAATCCATTTGTCACCGCTAACATCTATTTGTCAGCCCTGTATGCCATTTTCACCCTTGCTCAGCATTTGTCATCCCTGTGAGCCATTTGTCATCGTTAACATCCATTTGTCAGCCCTATCTGCCATTTTTCATGGGTATCATACATTTGTCATCGTTAACATCCATTTGTCAGCCATGTCTGCCATTTTTCACTGGTATCACACATTTGTCACCCGTATGAGGTATTTTTCACCCTTGTTTGACCATTTGTCTCCCGTGCTGGCTTCTGCTGCTTGGCCTTACTGTGTCGACTTTGTAATAGATAGAGTCGACTCCATCAGCTTGACTCCACCTTCATTTGGACATGTTTAGATGATCTTGAACTTCTTGTGCTTGATGGTCTTCATGAGTCTTCTGCACACTGTTAACCTCAGCCTGGCCAAGCCAACTTGTGCTTCTTCAAGTCGACTTGTGTCTTGAACTCACATGCATATCAGGAAGCTTTGAAATGCTTCATGACTCTTTCATCAACGTAGTTCTTTAAGTAAACTTCTGTCCTTCTTTAAGTCGACTTCTGCCTTAATCAAGTTTCTTCTTGAACTAACTTCAAAATTCTTTGAGACCTATTCAAGATATACTTCTACACATGATATCATCAAAGTCATCAAAATCATGTCATCATCAAGCAGCATAAAGACTCATAAATGAGTCATAGTTTGACATCATCAAAACCACAGGGACACAACAGATCTTAGTTAGTATTTTGTTTAATTGGGATTTTGCTCTCGGTGAAAAATATATACAAAATAATTGTTTTCTCTGAACGCGGCCTTCTTGATGACCACTTTCTGGTCGCGGCCCCACTAATGACCGCATTCAGGCACGGTTTCCCAAGAGTTCTAGTGCTCGTTCCAGCATGATAAATGAATGATAGTGAGTCTAACTGCATGTTTTTACCTCTGCATGTCATCTAAACCGACTAATGTAAATAGGAATCATGTTTAACCTTAATTTTTCATAAGTCTTCATGATCTATATGTATAGTCTACCTTAATTACATCTCATCTCTATTGATAAAAAGCGTGATTAAAAGGGGTAGATCTTCTTGTTAAACATGAAATCGACTCATCATAGCATGATTTAACTTGATTTTCATGATAGTTAGATTGATTGATAGTTCATGATTTTATGTATATCATGGACATATTGATTTAAAGTTTTTAATTAAGGGGTTTTATCACTCCGGTGATATTAATCCATCGTTTATTATCTGGTTTTTAGCGTGATAGGAACACATAATTCTTGGTGAAGTTAGGACCCTCCGCCAGATATTCCTTCCTACCAGACTGGAACTTTCTTCATCGAGGCCTCCGTAAGTCTCCGCGAGCCTTGGATTCCAACAAGGACGCTGAGTTGGTTGTGCCACGAAAACTCTGTAACCGACTGGAATCCCCATCCTACATACTGTGTAGGATAGGGTTCGACTGACCTTTAGACCCATAGAACGAGGTTCTATTTGGGTTCTATCAGCTTTTTTTTGAACGTGGCATGTTCAGGAACCGCGTTCACTCCGTATCGCGGTACTCTATCTGACTGCGTTCTGTGAAAGACCTCTATCTGGATACCTCTGCTATGATCGCGGCCTCACGACAAACCACGTTCTTGATGGATCGCGGCACTGTTCATGATCGCATTCAACCCAGTGTTTCGAATGTTTCCGTTTCGTGATTTGTGATGTGCATAGACCGATTCTAGCCTTTCATGGCTAGTGTTTCCTGACATCCTCGACCCTTCTCCAAGGGATTATAATCCTCATCCACATATTCATATGATTGATTTCTTTTCTAAATATCATCCCTTAATGACCCATTACTTTGAGTTGTTGAAAGTTCTTGGGATAATCTTATTTTAAACTTCTACGATTCCCTTGATTACATGAACATATTATTGGAATTCTATTGCCATTATTAAATTATCTAGAAATAGTATTATTGGGACTTTGGGCCCAACATGACACTCAATGCTAAGCAATATTTATAAGGGCTCGAATCTAGTCCTAGGGGCAAGGCAAAGCTCAAAAATATACCGATATTATGAATGATCAGGTGTGGCATTGCACCAACTATACGCAAGATTGGTTCTTGACAAATTTACATACTTGGTATGATTCGCATATGTTATCGACATGTTCTAGGTATTGAGGCTTGGAAGAGGTAATTTGTTAATATTGAAATTCTTCTATTAGTGATCCCTTGTACATGTTATGGACTTATCGTTCCTTATCTTGTACTTGTAAATGTCTCCTTGTCTACCTTGGATATTCATTTGATCTTGCCACTCTCTGGATTGTATTTGAGTTTTCCGTCATGCATCATATAGCGATTTCCATACATTGTTAAGCTGTTAATCAATTATATTTTGCCTGATGATAGAGATATAAATCATACTGAGCATTTTTGCTCACTCAGTCTCTTCTAAACATTTTTCAGATAATAATAAAGATATTCCATCAGCTGGGGAGAGACACGAGTGAAAAGAGATCCTAGAGTTTTGAAGATCATGTCTTTTTATTTCATGAGTCTAGTCATGTAATTTTGAGTCTTTTCAATTTTCCTCTCTTGTAATAGTTAAAAAGTGAGTTCATAAGGTTGTAATAATGACATTTTGAATAAAAGTATATATTTTTTATTCTTGGTCTCTTTGTGTCTATTATGGTTTGCTCCGCTTCTCATGACTGTCTCGCTGCCACGTTCTGAGCAAATTTCCACTGCTATCGATTTGACACGTGACATATAGGTTCTAATAATTATGACACCTTATACCTAAGGTCATAATTCCTAGGTCTTAATGAAACCTAGGCTCTTATACCATAAAATTGTCACATCGTGATGCAGAAATTTAGAGACTGATTGTTATAATCAAATCAATCAGAGCAATAATTAAAGAACATCCACTACACATGCTACACCATCAAAATTTGCAAAATGGACAAAGCCAAATTTTATTAATAAACCAAATTCTCCAACATTTACATAAGGACAACAATCAAACTTCAAATGACTCAATTACACTGGCTCAATCATTTCGGACTAACAAAAGCTTGGCATAACATAGTCAAAGCAAAAACATTATTTTCAAAAACCTGGGATAAGCGCAGTCTGTTCAGATGCCACAATGAAAATGCGGTCTTCAAGAGAGCCGCGACCAAAGGATAGTCGATCAAGGGATAGGAGATAGTCGTAGTTCTCTTTTAAACGCAGTCAGGGTGTACACCACGACCATATGAACGCGGTCATGGTGGCAGCCACGTTCAAGACAGGGGTTTTACATGAACGCGGTCTCTAGGTCATCCGCCTTCACAAAAAGAAGCTGAACACGGTCTATGGGTAGCCCACATTCAGGACAGACTAAATGAAACTTGGACGGAACATGTTCTACAATTCCAAAGGCCAGTTGAACCCCGTCCTAAACCAGTCTGACAAGATTCTAAGGGTTTTCGAGATTTTTGTGGTACAACAAGCTCGGCATCCATGTGTGAATCCATGGCTCGTGGATACTTAAAGAGGCCTTAGTGAAGAAGTTCCAGTCCAACGAAAGGAGTATCCGGTGGAGGGTTCTAACTTCACCAAGAATTAAGGTGTTTGTGAAACATCGAAAACCAGTAGCAGTGGTAGATCAATGACACCGGAGTGACTCGACCTTCAAGCAGAAACAATCTATACTGTTGAAGAATGTTTTGATCATGACAAACTTTGTGTATATGAGTGGTTACTATTGTGTGGCTCATGCCTTGGTTTTTGAGTTCACAATTTGCCTTAGACATGTGTGGATGAATATCTTTCCTTGAATGAATATTTATCCTATGAAGCATTTTATTCCCAAGAGTGTTTAATCATGCAGGTCTTATGTTCCAATAGTGTTTGTAGTGTCAAGGCAAAGGATGCCTACAAGATGTTCAAAATAGGTCAACATACACTCTGGAGCATCTTAGCTGAGCCTATTAGTCAGTTGAAGGATGCAAATTTGATATGTTATCAATGCACTGCAAGTGTTCGACGTAATGCTGCTATGTTTAGAAATGCAACAGAAGTGTCCACAGCATGCAGCAACAAGGCTACGTTGACTCAATGCTTTCAAGGAGACGACGCATCCAATTTAGAGTCGATGCAACGATCCACCTGCGTCGACCCAACAAGTGCAGCCAACAGTTCAAGGCTTGTTTAGTCAACTAAATTCCATCCACAGCTAAAGCAGTATCATGCCAGCTGCTAAGTAAGCAAGGGTAGAAACTTGAGTCAAATACAGAAGGTTTTTCATGTTAACATGTGCTTGAACATCTTTATTACGTTGGCTAAGAAGAATGGTATTAATATATGGTTGTGAAGATTGAAAACTGTGGCTATCTTACATAGAAGAATCAAGTTCCATAAGGTTGAAATCCTTTATTTTGATATCCATGTAGATCTCATGTACTTTCTTGAGTGCATGGCATGAACTTGGGGTGAATGTGTTTGAGAGTGTATCTTAATCTTGGTAATGTACATCAGTGCTGTGTAAGGCTCAATGGATGTGAAATGGTGCTTTTACACTCAAATCTTTGGTGAATTCACTATTATCTTCATATTTCTAATAGGCATGGAAGGATTGATGAGTATATTCATCTAACATAATGCAATATGGAAATTGACTAAGTTTGGCTATTTTTGCAGGTTGGAAAGCAATGCTAATACTCCATTTAATTTTGACAAAACCATGGTGAGACTTTAGTTTCTTGAAACTATGCAAATTGGGCAATTTCGATAGGTATTGAAGGCCTATAGACTCGGCCTTTTTGGCTTGAAAATCCTAGCAGGCCAGGTGAGTCGACTCAGAGAGTCGACTCACTTTTGAGCCCATTCTGTTTTAGTGTAGTAAGGCAAGGTGAGTCGACTCTCTGAGTCGACTCTCTGTGGGTAGAGTTCTGTTTTTGCAATTTTAGCCTTTGAATGAGCTAGGAGTCGACTCTTTCCGACGTCATTTTGCAAACCTATTCTAAACCCATTGTTTACTCTTGGAAACATTACCATTTTCCCCCAATTGGTTCCTATACTAATGAGGGTATTCTTAACATGTTCTAGGAGGGTTAGATGGGTCTTTTGCCCACTCCTTGTTATATATATACCTCTATTCTGAATTTGAGAGAAGAAACCCTAATGTGCTTATGTTTTCTATCTTGCAGGAGAAGAAAGTGAAGAAGGGGAGAAGGAGAACTAGGGAAGGGGTTTTCATCTTCTTCAAAGCATTTCTGGAGATCGTGGAAGAAGAGAAAGAGGAGCGGAATGAAAAGAGGAACAAGAAGATGTTGAAATCGAGACCATCCGTCAACGACACTTAGAAGATCCGGGCCATTCAGAGAAGGGGCAGGCTTACACTTGATATATCATCGTTGTTTCAGTCTTTAGAAGACATTTTGGGTTCATTGTATCCATTTGTGAACACTCTATTAATTTCTGAATGAATATTTTGTGTGGCTGTTCGGAGATTTGATCTCCGAGTGTCTGTGTTGACACTTGTGCGTCATCTTATGCAGAGGATCTCCGCGTGTGGTTTGGGGGTTGTCCCCCGTGTGTGGTTTGGAGTTACCTCCCGTGTGTGTGTGCAGGCGTCGTCCTGCGTGTGTGTTGGAGCATCGCTCCGTGTGTATGGGGGGATTTATCCCCATGCTGGTTTACCGATCGTGAAGCCTCACTCAGTTGAGTGAGGGGTGGACGTAAGGAGCCTGGTGTGGTCCCGAACAACCTTAAGAATCACTATGTTACTATGAATGCTTGTGTGATTGCTCTACATCTTCTACCCCCATTCACGGGATGCTTTGATTATTGTTGTGCTCATCTAGTTCCATTAGCTTCAGCTATCCTTCACATCGATCTTAGTTTCACAGACCACTGCTTGTGAGTCTATCAATCTGTTGTTCCATTGAACATCTCAACACACACCATGAACGGTTCCTTGTTGATCTGAATATACGTTGTCAAATATTGAGTGTTTGCATAGTTTCCGCTGTGAAGAATTTGTGTTTTAAATTGCACTTAGATTTTTAGAGGGATCTATTCACCCCCCCTCCAGATCCATCTTCCTGCACTACGGGACCCAACAATTGGTATAAGAGCAAGGCTCTGTTGTCTCTAGATATAACGATCTACAGAGAGATCCCAGTGTATTTTACAATCATGAATTTTTCGGTTGAACAAATCTCGATGAATTGTTTACCTATTTTTAATGGTTCTAACTTTCCTTCATGGTTAGGCAAAATGTGTAGGTTAGTTAACTCTATTAATATTAACCTCTGGAAGTTGATTTATGATGGTCCTCACAAATTGCCTCTAGATAAGACTTGGTGGTCTGATGAAGATAAGCTAAAAAACCATGATAATGTTACAGTCCTAAGTTTATTGCAAGCTGCCATCGATATTCACATGTTTCCATTTGTTTCTTCTTGTAGGATGGCAAAAGAGCTCATGGATTGCTTGATCAAGGCTCAAGAGGTATAGACCAATGGCATGTGTTTCATGGCCGACAAATTGGATACATCAAGCGAAGTGTCTAAGTAATACAATTACCAAATTGCCTCTGAGGTAAACTCTGACACTGCATCTGATGAAATGTCATTTGAAGAACTACTTGATGCTTATGAAGAATTGTCGAGTAGATATAAGAAAATTAAGTTAGAAAATAGAAAAGTGAGAAAGAAAACTAAAAACACCATTCATGACTCCCTATTTGAAAAATGTGCTGAGTTTGAGGAATTAAATGAGTCATGCATGATTGATGTTGAAACACATAAAGAAACGATTGCATTTTTAAGAAATGAAAACAAGGAAGTTCTGATCAAAATCTCTGAATTTCAGGAAAACGAAAAAGGGCTGCAAGAAAAATTAAGATTTATGTCAGATGATCAGATACTGATAGATGAACTCAATCTGCATAATGAGCTTGCAAAAGAAAATGAAAAAGTAAAACAATTGAACACAACCATGTCTGAAAGACTGTTAACTCTTGAAAAAGGGAAAACTATGGCTGTTAATGAATCTAAAAATGCTAATCAGCTAAAACAGGAAATAGACAGCTACAAAACCATCATTGTCACATTGAATGAAAAAATCATTTCCTGTGAAAATGAGATTACTTTGTATGAACTGCATGTTGCATCACTTGAAAAGGAAAACAGTGATTTGAATGAATCTATGTCTAAATTTGTCGAAAGGAAAGACAATCTCAATAAAATCTTGGAGACCAAGCTGAATTTTTAATGGGAAGGACTAGGGTATGATCCTAGTAAAAATAAAGCTTTTGGTCTGAAAACGTAAACATCCTTTGTGCATGCATCATGTTCCTCCAACATATCAAATGCCTCCTATATTGAGAAACCAAAGTCTAAAGTTCGGGCTCAACCTAGGACCAAAAAATCTGATGCTTCACCTAAATGTCAACATGGTCCTAAGAGTCAAAAGAAAAAGGTTTGATGCTCATAAGAATCATATGAAGCATGTTCAAATGAGAAAGGCTTCTAATGTTATTTTTTTCTATTGTGTCATGTACGGACACATGATGCATAATTGTCATGTGATGAAATTAGATGAATTAAAAGCATGCAAAAGAAAAGAAGATTGTGAAAATTCAAGGAGGTTTTCAAACAGAAGAAGTGGATTTAAAATTTTTCATTCTCATGTAAAAAGACCATATGGTAGGGCTGCACCTATGCATTATTGTTATTGTGGGAGACATGGTCATAAGATGGAATTCTACTTTAAAATGAAAAATGCTAAATGATGCGGGACAACGAGAGACTCGAAACCAATTTAATGTGAAACTGGGACAATAGATGACGACACGACTATTTGGACGACGCGACCAGCAATGAAGCGAACAATAAGGCTAACTAGACACAACACCAAGAGCTCGTACAGATTATATGCCGTTAACAGAAATGCAAACTCACAAATCGTCCCTTCCGAGGGAAATGCGGGGATGTGCGCGGTTGAGAAACCGATAGTGAGTCAAGGGTATTCGACTCTTTTCACGTGCTCGGGTCGAGTCATGGGATGGGTCACACTCTCTCTCTCACAGCGGTGATCAAGTATGATAACGAGCTTGAATCCTATCACTCAAGTAGCGGCATACGAACATATACGAAATAAGCAAATGCCGAGAGAGATAGAGAACGATACCTCCACGCTCTAGGCGTGGGGAAGACAATCCCGGCCAAGGACCATAACTCCCGGTACAGTGAATATTAGTAATTACAGAAGTGAACTTTCTGGCCCACTCCATGCAGGGATGTAAATGGCAACAACATCAAACCAGGAGCACCGATCTTTGGTTGACGGGCGGCAAGCCGGAGGGGCTCTCGGGCGAAGACGGGTTGTCGATCCAGATTTCTTTGGTTCTATCCGACTGGACAGCAAGCACGTTCGGCACGTGGGACGGAGGCTTCCGGTAACCTTCTGGCAGCGACGGTTGGCTGGAACATTGGTGGAAGGTTCCTCTTCGATGCCTGAGGTCGGCGGCGGCTGAATCGGAGCCGGTGTATTTTTAGAAGAATTAATCGGGGGGTGCTTCTGCTGGCCTGTCTCGGGACAGATCTGCGCGCTCCGATGAAAATAATCTCCACGCCAAGATCCGGTGTCGGATCGAGATGAAACTGGCGCCGTTGAGAAGTAGACTAAGAGAGCTACGACATATATGAATTTCAGATCCATCCAACAATAGGATTGGAAATAAAAAACTCTGTGGCACTATAACTTTTCTGGCTCGGATTACAGAATAGTCAGGACAGATAGGAATCTGCCTGAAAATGAATTTTGACTGAAGGGGAAATGGTGGATTTGGATCTTGGGGAGTTTATGGGTAAAAGAGGGGCATGTATGGGACATGCACAATTTTGTTCGGTAATTTTTTTACGTGGCTAAGGGGGTGGAAAAAATAGAAGAACAGGGTAATGTCACGCAGATCTGCAGAATGGCAGATTACACGGGTGGAGGAAAATAACTGGGAGGCGACGCAAACGGTGGAGGATTGACATGAAGTTTAAACTGGAGATAGGTAACGTCAAGGGAAACGATCCATCAAAATTTGATGATCATCAGATACCCGGACTGTGAGTACGAAGCTTTTCTTTGAGCTTTTGTCCTAGATCTCGAAATCCTGGATAGTAGGGGAAAGATCAGGTTGTGGCGGCACAATGGCGGCTCGGATGGCGGCGGCGACAGCGGTGGCCGAGAGTCACACCCAGAAGAGGTGATAAACTTTGGAATCACTCCAAGATCAATGCATCACACCTTGGAATCATGCAACCATCACAGCTACAAGGGGAAGAGAGAGGAGCGCCCTTGGGCAAATGGAGAAATTTCTGATTTTTTCTTCAAATTCCTCATGAAATTAATGAAATACAAGAGTTTTATAACCCTAGCTAAATGACCTATACTAACCTCAGATCTAGGGTTAGGAAGGGATAATTAGGGGATAGGAAATTGTAATTTCTTCTTGCATGGTCAAATTAAATAAAAAATTCAAAAAGGTGTAAAGGATGGGGGCGCCCCCCCCTTAGAATGGCATCTTGGACTTTTCTTCTTGGTCCAAGTTTGAATGGTCTTGGTCCAAGCCCACCTTGGACCTTGGACCAGCCCATATGGGCCCTAGAAGTTAGGTGGCCCAATGAGAGAGGCGTAGGGGGGCCCGCTGGGCCTAAGTGGCCTTTTTATAAAGAAACCCATTAATTTCTAAAGACTAGCCCATTGACTAATAATTGCCTTACAATTGAACCCAAATGACTCAATGCAATAAAAAAAAGTTAGATGCCTTGCTCCGATGTCCCATTAATTCTCTCCGGGTGGGAAGAACTCGACCCCATCGAGTAAGGGGTGTTGTTGCTCATGTATCACTCCTGCGAATCTGGATCCATCTTTTGTAGCTCAACCCTGGTGATCCACGTGTCATCAGATGTGGGCCATTCTCTCCACCATACCAGGTAGCGCGGGTACGCTCCACTCCTTGGAATCGTCACCTGCTTATCCCGTATAAATTCTATAGGCCCACGTTGCTGTGGGAATGAGGCTAGTGGTGGACACTCAGGGGCGGGGTCACTCTCAAAGGGAGGATACGGCTCAAAGACTCACTAGGAATCACCGATGGGACCCTATAGGTGACTAGATCCGACACATTGAAGGTAGAGCTGAACCCATATTCCTCGAGCAAGTCTACAACATACGTATTTGGACCCGACTTGCTTCACACTCGAAAGGGACTGGCACTGCAAGTTTGTAATTTTCTTCATAGTTCCAGAGGGAAACCGTTCAGGTTTGACCCTGATCATGACATATTCATCCTCTTGGAACTCAGGGTGGTGCCCTGAGCATAAAGCAACTCATTGCATAGTGTATTGCTGGCATGTTAGATGACGACTAGGCAACTTCCTATATGCTCGACACATGCATGTACAGACTCTTAACAAACGGTACAAATAAAGAAAAACATAGACTCACGCATGACCCTAAACCCATACAATATGCAATGGTGGTTCAGGACACCCATATGTGTGACTTGCATACACACGACGCAACCTAATATCGGTGGAGTCATGGAATCCTAGACATCCTAATATGCACCATTCATACACTGATGTCCTTTTGGGTTTGAGAGTTTTGGGTGGGCCAGGAGAGCCGTATTCACCTTCTTCATTACCCCAATGAACGGGCTCCTTGCTATGTGTGGGATGACTGGCCTGTGGGTTAGGGGTATGATAGTGAACTTCTTTGAAGAAGTGGAGTAGATATGGTGGGTCAAGAGGTTCACTTGGGAAAGGATCGAAGGGATCAAAAAATGTATGACCCCTCGTGGTAGGTTCCTTCTTCACACAGTCCCATGTTCAGAATTCTGTAAGGTGTAGATGGTCACCTTCATTCGTTATGGTCGATGGGACAGGGGTCACATGGGGAAGACAAGGTTCCTCCCTCGGGACAAGTGGAAAGGAGTTAAACTCATCAGGAATGGGGAGGAACAAAAGAACCTCACTGGTGATATGACCCACGATGCACACAGAGGTAATAGACCCCAAAGTAGGATGCATGAAGCTACGACTATTGGGTTGGTCGAAGCCTGGGGCCAACATGCACGTCAACTTCCATTGCCAGTCTAATCCCTTAATAAGGTCTTCCAATGTATCAACATGGTGATAAGACTGGAACGTTGTGCAGAATGAGTTGACGGGCACTATTTGTAGTGCGGGGTCCATGGATGGATAGGAAAGGCCTTTAGGGACCAAGCCCTTCTTAAGCCAGCTAAGTAGTGGCTCTTCGATGATTAGCTCACCCTTGGGAAGAAAAGGTGGCTCCAGATGAAAATCGGGAGGTGAGGTTTGTGGCAAAGGATCTCCCTCGGGCGGGGAAGGGACGTCCTCTATGATGGAGGGAGGACATGGGGTCTCCGTAGATGGCACCGGGTTGAGAATGTCAGTCACGATCTCCTTAGGCTCGGGTAGGACTTCATCCTGTATCGGAGGTAGGCTAGAGGAAATCGATGACTCAATACGAGTGCACATCCTATCCACCCGATCCGAAAAGATTTTCAAGAGTTCGGAAAAAGTGGGGTTTGGAGTAGGGGCATCGTGGTGGATTCGCTCATAATCACTCGGCCTAGTCGTGGGTCTAGGCTTGTCTACGTGAGGGACCCTTTGTCTTCGATTTTGGCTTTCTTGGTTGGAGGTGACAAGGCGGGACAGGTAGATCCTTCTAATCTCATCCTTCATCTCACACCATGACTCCATAGGCCATTGCCTCCTAATTTCCCTCAAGCATTCAATGCTTCTCCACTTCACGGCACCTTCGTACAAAAGCTGCTCCTTGGCAAAACTGACTTGCATGGCATCGGACATCGAGTAACACTCAAAATATTTGTCCATAGCGGCTTCCCACTTTAGGTAGTCGCTCGAGACTTTGGAGCCATAAAAGTCCGAGGCTTCGGGCCTACGGAAGGAGAGGGGTTGGTTTCCAAGTCCTTGGGTACTACGCCACCATTCATATGGCCTAGGCATCTTGGAATCCATGGGAAACTGGGGAAAACGTACAGGATGGACATGCAGACACAAAGATTGGCGTGCACAGACCAATGCAAAATTATGAACCTAGACTTAACCAATATCCAGTACGTGGCAGAGATAGGATCTGAAGATCGAACTCACGCAAGTGTCTTACCTTTCCAATAGGCGTAACCTATCGTTCCGGGAACACCTTTTAATATACCAGATATAGGGGTGAAATGCACACCTAGGACAAGATGACCCTAGACTCAAACCATGTGCTGACTACCCTGGACTCAACCTCACGCTCTGATACCAAATTGATGCGGGACGACGAGGGACTTGAGACCAATTTGATGCAGAACTGGGACTCTAGATGACGACATGATTATTTGGACGATGCGACTAGCAATGACACGAACAATAAATCTAACTAGACGCAACACCAAGAGCTCCTACGGATTATTTGTCGTTAACAGAAACGCAAACTCACAAATCGTCCCTTGTTAGGGAAATGCGGGGATGTGCGCAGTTGAGAAACTGGCAGTGAGTCAAGGGTATTCGGCTCTTTTCACGTGCTCGGGTTGAATCACGGGATGGGTCATGCTCTCTCTCTCACAGCGATGATCAAATATGATAACGAGCTACAATCCTATCACTCAAGCAGCGGCATACGAACATATATGAAATAAGCAAATGCCGAGAGAGATAGAGAACGATACCTCCACACTCCAGACGTGGGGAAGACAATCCCGGCCAAGGACCGTAACTCCGGTACAGTGAATATTAATCATTACAGATGTGAATTTTATGGCCCACTCCATGCAGGGAGGTAAAGGGATACAACATCAAACAAGGAGCACCGATCTTGGGTTGATGGGCGGCAAGCCGGAGGGGCTCTCAGGCGGAGACAGGTTGCCGATCTGGATTTGTTCAGTTCTGTCAGGATAGACAGCAAGCACGTTCGGCACATGGGATGGCGGCTTCCGGTCACCTTCTGGCAGCGGCGTTTGGATGGAACATTGGTGGAAGGTTCCTCTTCGATCCCTGAGGTCAGCGGTGGCTGAATCGAAGCTAGCGTATTTTTAGAAGAATTAATCGGGGGGTGCTTCTGCTGGCCTGTCTCAGGACAGATATGCGTTCTCCGACAAAAATAATACCCACGCCTAGATCTGGTGTCAGATTGGGATGAAACTGGCGCCGTTGAGAAGTAGACTCAGAGAGATACGATAGATATGAATTTCAGATCCATCCAATAATAGGATTGGAAATGAAAACTCTGTGGAACTGTAACTTTTCTGGCTCGGATTACAGAATAGTCAGGACAGATAGGGATCTTCCTAAAAACAAATTTTGACCGAAGGGGAAATGGTGGATCTGGATCTTGGGGATTTTACGGGTGAAAGAGGGGGATGTGTGGGATGTGCACAATTTTGTTTGGTAATTTTTTGACATGGATAAGGGGGTGGGAAAAATAGAAGAACAGGGTACTATCACACAGATCTACAGAATGGCAGATTGCACGGGTGGATGAAAATAACTAGGAGGCGGGGCAAACGGTGGCGGATTGACATGAAATTTAAACAGGAGATATGTAACATCAAGGGGAAATGATCCATCAAAATTTGATGATCATCAGATACCCGGACCGTGAGTACCAACCTTGTCTTTGAGCTTTTGTCATGGATCTCAAAATCTTGGATAGTAGGAAAAAGATCGGGTTGTGGCGGCACAATGGCGGCTCAGATGGTGGCGGCGGTGGTTGTGGCTGAGAGTCACATCCAGCAGAGGTGATAAATCTTGGAATCACTCCAAGATCAAGGCATCACACCTTGGAATCATGCAACCATCACAGTGGCAAAGGGAAGAGAGAGGAGTGCCGTTGGGCAAATGGAGAAATTTCTAATTTTTTCTTCAAATTCCTCATGAAATTAATGAAATACAAGAGTTTTATAACCTTAGCTAAATGACCTATACTAACCTCAGATCTTGGGTTAGGGAGGGGTAATTAGGGGATAGGAAATTCTAATTTTTTCTCCCATGGTCAAATTAAATAAAAAATTCAAAAGGGGGTAAAGGAAGTGGGCACCCCCCCTTAGAATGACATCTTGGACTTTTCTTCTTGGTCCAAGTTTGAATGGTCTTGGTACAAGCCCACCTTGGACCAACCTATATGGGCCCTAGAAGCTAGGTGGCCCAATGAGAGAGGGGTAGGGGGGTCTGATGGGCCTAAGTGGCCTTTTTACAAAGAAACCCATTAATTCCTAATGACTAGCCCATTGGCTTATAACTTCTTTACAATTGAACCCTAATGACTCAATGTAATAAAAAAAAGTTAGATGCCTTGCTCCGATGTCCCATCACTAAAATTTCTGTTCAACCACTGAAATACACTACTTATGCATATAAGAGAAATGTGAAGTCGACTGTATGCCATTACTGTGGGAAATATGGACATGAGATGCATGATTGTGCTTTAATGAAAATTGATGATTTGGATGCTTTAAGGAAATTGAATGCTCATGGTAACCATCCGGGACCCAAGAAGATTTGAGTACCCAAAACTGTCAAATGAGTACTTTGCTGTAGGAATGCCTTGAAGCCAATGATGAAATTGAGAAAAACAAAGGTCTCTCAAGGCAAAGGTATGGAAATAAAATTTGCTGTACTGTTTGGTACTAGATGACAGTGTTCTTATGGTAGGTTTTGACTGTGAGAAATTTGGTCAGTTTTGATTGTCTTCTCGTATGAGATTGATGTGGCCATTGAATGTCTCTAAAATTGGAAGTACATGAGCTCATTTGAGATTAACTGAGTGTCTGGTATATCAAATGGTGTTTGTGGAAGGTTGGATTATGTTTGACAGAAAATTTTTACTACGCGTGAGGTGGTCTTCAGACCTAAGTTCTCTGTCACATACCAGAACTCGTAGAAATCAAATGTTTGATTGTGAATGAATTTTTCATCTGAGTGGAATCCATCTGAAAATGTGTTTTTGAACTATTTTTGAAAATGATGTCTTATGTTAACCACACTCCATGCTCATTTGTAAGCAAGCCCTAGTGTCATATGGGTTGCATGGCATGTTTTTTATTATCTTTGCACACTTGTTCATATAGGTCATGTGTTACAATAAATGGGTTTGGATCAACTTGGACATTCCAGCACATTGAGCTTCAAGTGAAAATTGAGCACTTGCGTTTTGCATTCAAGTTGCATATGCACTACACATTGCATTTTCTAATCCTGGCTTGATGAGAAATTGCTTGATCTCTTCAATGATTAAAAGTGGATGGAATGAGGAGTAAATTTCTCATGCATTTGTTAAGGGGGAGTTGCTAGCTAAATAATCTGAAATTAATGTTGTTCCATTTTCTTTTGGATGATGATGTTGTTCTATGGCTGCATATTCTATGGACTGAAATTAATCAAATGTTCTGTGGCCTTTATCAATGTGCTTCTCAGATTTCAGGGCAAAACAGAAATATTTTCAAAAGGGGTCGACCCCCTCTAGGAAAGAGTCGACCCTCGTCAAGTTGCTCATCTGGATTTTCAGCCTGATCTTGATTTCAGAACTTCTAAATCCCTGTATAGTGCCTTAATTATCACTGTTTTAGGTCAATCTGACACGTGCATGTTTTCAGGGAGAGTTTGCTTCTGATCTTACCTGGAGTCTTTATTATAGTCTACTTTGCACATAGACAAAATGTATGTTCCAATGGTGCTAACTTTGATTTTCTCTGTGAATCTATCTTCCTCTGTTTATTTGTTGCCTATTGAGGGTGAGCTTTGAAAGCTATTTTCAAATTGAAGCTTACTGCATGCTTTTCAGTCAAAATCACATTTGATGCACCTAGTGAGGGGGAGTAGCAAGCAAGTGAGCAAAGTGGTGTGAAATTGAGATTTAAACTCATTCCTAAGGATGTACCCTTTGTGCAAAATGTTTAAACTGTGAATTGCTTTATAATCTCTGCAATTGATCCTTGAACTTGTCAAGTTTCTGCAAGGCTTTGTCATATTCTGTTCTGACTACACTAAAGGTGTCAACCCCAAGGGTCGACCCTCCCTCATGATCGTTCTCTCTGAAAGTTTTCTGAATGTTACAGGTAGGTGACCTGAGAGAGTCGACCCCTAGGGTCGACCGCCTTGAGTCCTGAATCAAGCTTAAACCTTGAATTCTGATTGTTTTCTGAATATTTGGCCCCTGATCATGTCAGTTTAAACCTTGAATTCTGAATGTTTTCCTATGCATTTGTCATTACACCAAGATTAGACTAATCTAAAAAAAATGCATCTCAGTCATGAAATTAGGACAGCATTCGTGTTCATGCAATAGTTGCATTTAGAACATTCAAGTGAAAACTGAACTCTAGCATTTCACACTCATGTTGCATGAAATACACATGTTGCATTCTGCACTACATATTGCATATTTTTCCATTGTGTGCTTGCATGATTAGTATATATTATACAACCCCCATCCTTGGAATTTGTAAGACCATATACTCCATTGTTAAATAATGTTGGACTTGAGTCATAACTGGTGTGTCTCATCTTACATACTCAAAGGGAGTAATTTTTAATAAGTGCACTTATATAGGGGGAGCTGCACTATCATGTTTTAAGTTAAGTTTTCGGTATACATGCTAAATCAAATTCACACACCATCATACACTTAAATGTGAAAATGAGTGTTAAACATAAGGATATAGGAATTTCTTTTCAACACTCTAAAGAAATCAAACATGCTGCATGAATTTTGAAGACGCAATTGAGGAGAAAGTTGCTTGCCTCATATTGAAATGAAAGGCAGAGCAATACTCAGTTTCACTGAGTAAATTGGATGCACGCACCTGAGACGTGATGTGGTTCATTTCTGAAAAGTGTTGTACTTATTGAGTAGTGGATGTCAGATATAGAGAGGAGGGGTGAATAGATCTGCCCCTCTTTTCGTAGAACACCCCTCTTTAAAGCTAGAGAAAGAGAATAGCAGCGAAATACAATTAGCTTAACGAAGGATACAATGATTTACTTAGCAGGATGAATAAGTAATATAGAGATTGAACCTAAGCATGCATCTAGCACAAATCAATCACACAAGTAAACCACAACACAAGAGATTTTAAGGTGGTTCGGACTGAATCCCCAGTCCTACGTCCACCCCTCACCAAACCCGGTGAGGCTTCACTAATGCAGCGCACCAAACCACAGATCGGAGAACCTCCGGCTGCCTTCCTACTAACCACCGGTAGGGATGATAACACCGCAGATTGGAGCACCTTCCAACTGCCTTCCTACTAACCGCGGTAGGGACGATTCTCAATTTTAGTAGCTTGAACAAAATGAAAAGAGAACAAATATGAGAATGTTCAGACAAGAGATGGAGATATGATCAAGGCTAAAAGCGAAAAGATCTTGTCTGAAATGCGATGTAGATCAGCAGCAGAGGCTTCTTCTTCCTTGCAAAGCCTCCTCTTGGTTCAACAGCAATGGTTTCTTCTTCCTTGCGAAGTGATCTTCCTTGGATCCCCTTGAGTTGATGAAGAGGATTATGGATGCAGCTTTGATCTCCCTTGAGAACCTTGCTTGCTTCTACACTTCCTTGAAGGTTGCTAGCTTCAGATATGAGCTTGAATCACCTTGAAAATGGATGTTGAACTACTGCACAAAGTACTATTCATGGCTACACTACCCTCTTCTTCCTTGGACAACCTCCTCTAGCCTCCTTTGATCTCCCTTGATCCATTAGGGTTTCTAATCCCCTTGTGTTTATTTTATATCTCTTGAATGGTCAAGAGACATCCCCCAGATAAGATCCACAATTTATGGCAGATTGGGTGACTTTAGGATTAAACAAATCCAAGAAGAAGGGCTGCCCACGTTGAGAAAATTAAAGTCAACAATAGCTGCATCGGGGTTGTTGGTCGACCGGAAGTAGGTGGTCGGTCGACCGGAATTTTATAGGGTTGAAGCTTTTCGTTGCTAGAAATTTCAGTCGACCGGTCACTAACCGTCGGTCGACCTATCGTTGCTGGGCGGTCGACCGCTACTGAGAAATTCTGTAGCTTTTTCATCTCTAGAAATTCTGGTCGACCGGTCTATGACCAGCGGTCGATCGAAATCTTGATTTTTCTCAGTTTTGCTTCATTCAACCCCTTAAACCCGTTTGCAGTCCATTCAAGTCTGTGGCATCAAACTCTTTAGACCTTGAGGATGTCTACTGAGTCTTTGACCTTTCCTTAACGAATGCTCAAACCTTTGGACGTTGAAGCCAAGTGTGTTCTTCATTGTGCATCGACCTTGGCTATGTGAAGTGTCGACTCTTTTGTGCCGAGTGTCGACTCTTCTTGAAGCCAGCCTGATCTTCTGATAGCTGTCTACCCTGAAGAGTTGACTCTTGCTTCTTGAAGGGATTTTCATCTTTGCTTGGGCTCGATCATTGGGCTTTCACTTTTGCCATCTCCACTCAATTCCTTGGCTTATCTATCATGAAAAAGCAACAAGTATTTCAGTCATATGAGAGTGGGAAATATCAAGGACTTATAGTGTTTGGCCATTATCAAAATCATGAATGTCAAATGACCACAAGGGCACAAAATTCTCCCCCTTTTTGATGATGGCAACACTGTGAGTCATTATTTGATAGTAATGTCCAAGATGGTAAATTATATAACATATGCAGCTCAAGATACATGATGATGATGCATGGATGATCGGAGCATGTGAATGCGGATATGTATCTTCCTGATTATGGATGCTGCTCTCCCCTTAAGTGTATGCATGATGAGGGACTTTTGACTCTCCCGTCTCACAAGGTTACTCTCCCCCTTTGACAACTCATAAAGGCAACTCACAAAGGTATTCTCCCCCTTTGACAACAGCAAAAAGGAAGGACAAGGTAGAGATGGTGACAAATGGCTGAGAGATTAGAGCTGAATAGGAGTGTAGAGCAAGTCATTATATGCAGAGCTGAAACATGCCTTGAGCAATATATATGGTTCAAAGCTAATGAAATCCAGGATCAACAATAGAGTTTGAAAAGCATCTACATCCATGTTTTTAATATAAATGAACCAGAAGTGCATATCATGGCAGTGGTTTACCGTCCTTTGTCTTATACATCCATATTCAACAACTTTCTCGGGAATAGCACAAACTAGTATTGAGGTTAAACAAGCATGACTAAAGCATAGAATTTTATGATTTCAGCACTATTTTTCATGATCTTTTACATTTGTAGACACATGACTCGTATTTTACGAGCAATCGAATCTAGTACATGCCTCCTATCTGTAAGAATATACGTTGTTTAGACGTCAGTATTCCTAGGTATTTGGTAAGACTGACAGTTATGCTTCAGATTGAACATAGATAGCTTTGTCACCTCATGACATATCTGACCTCATTTCTTTGATGAGGAGATATATTTCTCAGCAATTATGCCACTACTCTGCCTAGAGTCAAAATTAATTAAGACAGACATAACAGGGGCACATCATGACATATCATTCGTCACTTGTTTTGAGGACATGATATATTTCTTCGTGCAACAATATCATTGCTCTGTCAAACTTACTGTCAGGAATTCCAACTCATCAAGATGTTTAAAGATAATACTAAGCTTTAGTGTATCACCAAGGTTGCCATGAAGTTTGAATTTTCAGATTTCAAGATAGTCATTCAAGGCACAACAAGTAATCTCTAGTTAAAGTCTATTAACACCACGGAACACCAGATGATTTCAAAAAATATATCAGAGCCTCAAGGAAATCATTAAATCTGAACCATTTTTCTATTGAATAGACAATCATCAGTTCATATAATAGAGAGCTCTTACGCCATAGTTCTGTCTGTTTCATGATCACAGCTTCAGACTGGAAGCTATTGAAGTTCAAATTGCAAGAGTTTAAGAGAAGCAGTAAGACTCCCCCTAAGGATATGCAGTGGATGCATGCAAGGAGTTATGTTTGCAAGCAAGGGGAAAGATCAGATGTCGACCTGAGGGCCAAGGAGAGGTCGACCTGGCCACTTATGAAGTTAGCAGAAGTGAAATGCATGACCCGGCCCATGGTTATACACTTATTAAGGGTAACTTAATGAAGATGAAACATATGCATGAATGCTTCAAGAAAAAAACTCCCCCTTACTGTATGGCCTATATGCGACAGTGGCGCATGATACTTGGCGGAGGTGAATCCCCATGCATGGTGAGTGCTTCTAGACATGCATAACCCGCCTTTCCACACGTCAGCATTTAATATACCATGGCCATGCAAGAATGATGCTACACCATATGCAATGCATTGTGAACATGAATTCAACTTTATCATGCAACTACATGCAATGCTACACCACATGCAGAATGACATATTTACATATAAACAATGCATGGAAACTAATCTGCAAAAACACACAACCAAACTGAATAAGATCATCGTTTTAATTTTTGTTAGCCTGAGGTCTGCAAAGACCAAGATCCCTTCTGAGTGTTGTAAATCTGTCATTACACAAGGGCTTGGTGAAGATGTCAGCAATCTGATTTAGTGTATCAACAAAATGTAGTTCAAAGTTTTTCTTAAAGACCTCATCTCTAATGAAGTGATGCCTAATCTCAAAATGCTTGGTCCTAGAGTGCTGGACTGGACTTTTTGCAAGGTTGATAGCACTGGTGTTATCACACAGAATTGGAGCACAACAAAGATCCACTAAGTAGTCTTGGAGTTGGTGTTTAATCCATAACACTTGGATACCACAGCTCCCCGCAGCAACGTATTCTGCTTCTTGGAGGCCCAAGAAACTAAACACCCGCCTAAAAACTGGCAGTGGCAACTAGTACTCTTGCGATCCAGTTTGCATCCAGCATAGTCCACATCAGAATAAGAAATAAGAGATAAATCACATGATGACGGATACCATAATCCCAAATCTTACGTTCCGACAAGATATCTAAGGATACGTTTGATGGCAGTCAAGTGAGATTCTCTAGGACTAGCTTAAAATCTAGTACAGAGGTAAACACTAAACTGGATATCTGGTCGAGATGTAGTCAAATAAAGTAAGGAGCCGATCATACCTATATAGATTTTTGCATCCACTAATTTACCATTTTCATCCGAATCCAGTGATGTTGTGGTGCTCATAGGAGTTACAATTATTTTATAGCTTATCATGTTGAATCTTTTCAGCAGCTCCTTGATGTATTTGGCTTGACTTATAAAGCACCCATCTTCTCCTTGGTTGACTTGCAAACTGAGAAAAAATTAGAGTTCTCCCATTAGGTTCATTTCGAATTCGCTAGTCATGAGGTTAGCAAATTCCTCACACATTTCAGATTTAGTAGAACCAAACACAATATCATCAACATAAATTTGAACAATCAAGATGTTCTTACCTTACTTCTTGGTAAAAAGTGTTTGGTCTACCTTACCTCGTGTGTACCCTTTCTCAATAAGGAACGAACTTAGTCTCTCATACTAAGCTCTTGGTGCTTGCTTCAAGCCATAAAGTGCCCTGTCTAGCTTGTATATAAAATCTGCATGGTTAGAGTTCTCAAAGCCAGGGGGCTGCTCCACATAGACTTCTTCTTTGATCAAACCATTTAAAAAAGTACTTTTTACATCCATTTGATACAACTTTATTCTAAGGGAGCATACAAAGGCAAGTAAAATTCTGATGGTCTCAAGTCTGACTACTGGGGCATAAGATTCCTCAAAGTCTACCCCAGACTCTTGATTATACCCTTGAGCCACCAATCTAGCCTTGTTTCTTATTATCTTGCCATCCTCACTGAGTTTGTTCCTAAAAACCTATTTAGTGCTTATGATAGATTGTGATGATGGTCTAGGAACAAGATGCCAAACTTTGTTTCTTTCAAACTGGTTTAATTCGTCTTGCATTGAGTTTATCCAGTTTTCATCTTTTAATGCTTCATCAATATTCTTGCGTTCAATCTAATAGACAAGAGCAAGATGATCTAATTCTTCCACAATTCTAAATGTGACCTAATTCTAGGTGGATCATTCAAACTTCTAATGACATTTTCTAAAGGATGATCTTTAAGAATTCTAATGTCTGTAGAATCATTATCTTCTTCTTGAGATTGATCCCTTGCAGTGCTTGATTCAGCTAGGTCACCATCTTCTCTTATTTCTTCTTATGGAGGATTATTCTTTTCCTTCATGCTTAGGAATTCCCCATCTTCATCATGTTTCCTGCAATAGTTATCATTTTTAGAATCATCATGATATACATCAAAGAAAATATGGGGTGATTCTTTCACAGTTTGACTCTTAATGTTGTAAATTCTATAAGCCCTAGATCTATCAGAATATCCAAGGAATATACCTTCATTACTCTTGGGCTCGAATTTATCTAATTCTCTTTTGTCATTATTGTGGATGAAGCATTTAGACCCAAACACTTTCATATGTGAGAGAGAGGGCTTGTTACCTTTCAGCAACTCATAATGAGTCTTTTTGGTGTGTGGCCTTACCATAGATCGGTTGATAATGTAACAAGCCGTGTTTACCGCCTCAGCCCAAAACTTCCTTGGGAGTTACCGTTCGGCAAGCATTGTCCTCGCCATCTCTATGAGTGTTCGATTCCTTCTTTCAACTACACCATTTTGCTCAGGGATTCTTGGTGATGAAAATCGATGTGAAATACCTTCAGCCCTACAGAGATTATAGAATTCAGTATTTTCAAATTCACCACCATGATCAGATTGAAGGTTGGAGATTTTAAACTCACCGTCTTACTTTATCTTCGTATAAAGTGCCTGAAACTCATCAAATGCATCATTTTTATGTGTGAGAAAGAAAACCCATGTGAACCTAGAGAAATCATCCACCAAAACATATCCATATCTTCTATCACTTAAACTACTTGTTCTGGTTTGACCAAACATGTCCATATGAATCAGCTCGAGTGGTTTGGATGACATATTTTCAGATCTAGCCTTGAAGGATTTTCTTGTTTGTTTACTTATAGCACATGCATCACACAATTTATTTTCTTTTTTAAAAGATATTTCAGGCAAACCTTTCACCGTTGAATGCTTTAAAAGTTTATGTAAGATATTATAGCTAGCATATCCTAGTCTACGATGCCATAACCACGCAAGCTCAGACTTTGGTGCAGCAAGACAGAGGTTTATGTGAGCAGGATCATTTAAGTCAATCATGTAAACATTGTTGACTCTTTTACTAGAAAATTTTACCTTGTCAGATTTTGGTTCAAGGATTCTACATTCATCAGAGGCAAACAACACTTTGTGACCTTTATCACACAATTGACTTATACTGAGCAAGATGTATTTCAAACCTTCAACTAACAGCACGTTTCCAATGGAGTTGGAGAGGTTCTTACCTACATTACTTGTTCCAATAATTCTTTCTTTGTTGTCCCCTCCAAATGTGATGTGTCCTCCTTCCTTTTTCTCCAAGAGATAAAATTTAGTTCTGTCTCCAGTCATGTGTCTTGAACAGTCGCTATCAAGGTACCACCGGTTATGCATGGCTACAAGACACTCCTGCACAAGGAATTAAGCAATGGGGTTTGGAACCCAACAAAATTGGGGTCCCATCAAGCTCTTCAGATTTTCAAAACATGATGCCATCTCTTTTGGAATCCAAACCTTCCTTGCATTCATGTTTTCTTTGCTTAGAGCAGGGATTTGATTTTTCTTTTCAGCTTTGACACTCACTTTTTGTTTAGAGACTCTTTGTTGGATTTTGTGGACATTTAAAGAAGTCTGCTTCTTAAACCATTGAGGCCACTTATTGGTTTTGGGTTGAAAGTGATTATTTTGCAACCTAGGGGATTGAAGCTTATAGGATTGGTGCACAAAGGAATCACAATTGCCCCAATAACAGGGTGGTGTCGACCTGTATGAATGGGAGTGTCGACCTGTCCTACGTGCAACCCAGTTATAGTAGCATCTGGAAGGATAAGCGGGCGATGGCCAAGGAAGTGTCGATCTATGCTGTGGGGAAGGTCGACTCTTCTGAGATTTTTGAGCAATCTTTTTGGGGATTTCAGTGGCTTTCTCTTCTACCTTTTCTTTTTCTTTATCATTTTGTTTTTGTTGATTTTGAGTTGGTGTTGTGTTTGAGGTAGAAGCAACAGAAGAGGAAACAAATGTGACAGTTTTTAACCCAATTGGCATTTTGTTTGTGAGATCAAAACCCAGCCCTTCCTTGTTGAAATTCATTCTAGTACCTAGCAATGTATCTAGGTTTTCTCTTTTATCTACAAACTTTTCTAATGATTGTTGTTTACCCTTCAACTCTTTTTGTAGATTTTCAATGTTTTGAAGGAGTTGAGTGTTGACTTGTTTGACAGCATCATACTTGTCATTACTCAATTTGCTGTCCTTTTCATAGGTTTACATTTTTAGCTTCATGCTATCAATCTCATTTCTCAAGTCTTCATTTTCAGTTTCCAAGTCAGCCATTTCGTTTCTTCCCTCTTCCAAGTTCTCAATCATTTTCTTAAGGTCTTCAATTTCAGTTTCAAGTGAAGCAGTCTTATGATTCATATCATGATCATGCACAAACAAGTTGATTTTATTTTTCAGTGATTTATTCTCCTTTTTATACATGTCATATTTCTCGATGAGTTGTATATATGCTTCCTCCCAATCATCAATTGTGAAATTTTCAAATGGAGAGTGTATCTCGGTTTCTTTGTCACCTCTGGCCATGAGGCAGAGATCTTCTTTTTCCTTGTCCGAGGAGCTGGTTCCATCATCACTTTCTTCTTCGTCGCTCCATGTGGACACCATGGCCTTGTTCTTCTTCTTGCCCTTCCATTTGTCAGTTTTTCTAAATTTTTCAGGACATTCAGTCTTGAAATGCCCTGGTTTGTTATAAGAATAACAAATGACCTTGTCAGCTTTCTTAAAGTTTTCAGAGTTGGATTTGTAACTTTTCCTTACCTGTGACCTTCCTCTCATGAAGCTCCCACCTTCCTTTCTTAGAAATTTTCTGAACTTACGTGTGAGCATGGCTACGTCATCCTCATCTCGCTCACTTACAGAAGCCTCACCTTCATCAGAAGTGCTTTGACCGCTGGGTCCTGCTTTAAGAGCTAGGGACTTTTTCTTAGGTACCTCAGCCTCTTTATTCTTTAGGTTGATCTCATAGGTCATCAATGATCCGATGAGTTCATCTACCTTAGTAGTTGCGAGATCTCTGGATTCTTTAACCACGGTAGCCTTCGTGTGCCATGCTGGGGTGAGTGATCTAAGAATCTTCCTTACAATTTCCTACTCTAAATATTTCTTTCCCATATCAGTTAGACTATTAGTAAGCACAGTTAAGCGAGCATACATGTCTTCAATTGACTCATCAGACCTCATCCTGAACATTTCATATTCAGAAACTAAAATGTTGGCTTTTGTTTCTCGTACTTGAGAGGTTCCTTCGTAAATCACTTCTAACATATCCCACATTTCTTTTGCAGTTGCGCAGGTAGCTACTCTTGAGAATTCTTCTGGATGGAGTGAGCATTGCATGATATGTCTGGCACTCCTGTTGACAGTGGATTTTCTTATTTGTTCTTTGGTCGACAAGTCCTCATCATCCGTAAGCTCATACGGACCTATGCTGATCACTCGCCAGAGTTCAGAATCTTGGGCACAAATGAACACCTGCATGCGTTGTTTCCAATAAGGATAATTAGTTCCAGTGAAATAAGGAGGCCTATTCACAGAATGTCCTTCAGGTAACAAACCCTTGGACGTCAATCCACCATTTTTCTCAAGGTCATTGGACGCCATAATGAGAGATTAGGCTCTGATACCACTTGTTGAGTAGTGGACGGCGGATCTAGAGGGGAGGGCTGAATAGATCTGCCCCTCTTTTCACCGAACACCCCTCTTTAAAGCTAGATACAGAACATAGCAGCGGAATACAACTAGCTTAACGAAGGACACAACGATTGGCTTAGTAGGATGAATAAGTAATATAGAGATTGAACCTAAGCATGCATCTAGCACAAACCAATAACATAAGCAAATCACAACACAAGAGATTTTAAAGTGGTTCAGACTGAATCCCAAGTCCTACGTCCACCCCTCACCAAACCCGGTGAGGCTTCACTAGTGCAGCGCACCAAACCACAGATCGGAGAACCTCCGACTGCCTTCCTACTAACCACTGGTAGGGACGATAACACCGCAGATTGGAGCACATTCCAACAGCCTTCATACTAACCGCGGTAGGGACGATTCTCAATTTCAGTAACTTGAACAAAATGAAAAGAGAACAAATATGAGAATGTTCAGACAAGAGATGAAGATATGATCAAGGCTAAAAGTGAAAAGATCTTGTCTGAAATGCAATGTAGATCAGCAGCAGAGGCTTCTTCTTCCTTGCAAAGCCTCCTCTTGGTTCAGCAGCAATGGTTTCTTCTTCCTTGCGAAGTGATCTTCCTTGGATCCCCTTGAATTGATGAAGAGGATTATGGATGCAGCTTTGATCTCCCTTGAGAACCTTGCTTGCTTCTACACTTCCTTGGAGGTTGCTAACTTCAGATATGAGCTTGAATCACCTTGGAAATGGATGTTGAACTGCTGCACGAAGTACTATTCATGGCTACAGTACCCTCTTCTTCCGTGGACAACCTCCTCTAGCCTCCTTTGATCTCCATTGATCCATTAGGGTTTCTAATCCCCTTGTGTTTGTTTTATATCTCTTGAATGGTCAAGAGACATCCCCCAGACCAGATCCACAATTTATGGCAGATTGGGTGACTTTAGTATTAAACAAATCAAGAAGAAGGGCTACCAACGTTGAGAAAAATAAAGTCAACAATAGCTGCATCGGGGCTGTCGTTCGACCAGAAGTAGGTGGTCGGTCGACCGGATTTTTACGGGGTTGAAGCTTTTCGTTGCTGAAAATTTCAGTCGACCGGTCACTGCCCGTCGGTCGATCGGACCTTGGGCGGTCGACCTGTCTTTGCTGGGCGATCGATCGCTACTAAGAAATTCTATAGCTTTTTCATCTCTGGAAATTTCGGTCGACCGGTCTATGACCGGCGGTCGACCAAAATCTTGGTTTTTCCTAGTTTTGCTTTATTCAACCCCTTAAACCCGTTTGCAGTCCATTCAAGTCTGTGGCATCAAACTCTTTAGACCTTGAGGATGTCTACTGAGTCTTTGACCTTTCCTTAACGAATGCTCAGACCTTTGGACGTTGAAGCCAAGTGTGTTCTTCATTGTGCATCGACCTTGGCTATGTGAAGTGTCGACTCTTTTGTGCCGAGTGTCGACTCTTCTTGAAGCCAGCCTGATCTTTTGATAGCTGTCCAGCCTGAAAGGTTGACTCTTGCTTCTTGAAGGGATTTTCATCCTTGCTTGGGCGCTATCATTGGGCTTTCACTTTTGCCATCTCCACTCCATTCCTTGGCTTATCTGTCATAAAAAAGCCTCAAGTATTTCAGTCATATGAGAGTGGGAAATATCAATGACTATAGTGTTTGGCCATTATCAAAACCATGAATGTCAAATGATCACAGGGGTACAACAGTATTGAAGTATCTCTGCTCAAAATGAGGTGAAATGGTCAATATTCTGAGTAACTAAGAAGTCTGGCATGTGTTCTATGTCTCTCCTCGTGTAAAAATGGATTATTTGAACCTGATCACACTTTGAAAAATTCAGATTATCTTTGTGAATATGGTGAAAATTTTTGAGATGAGAAATTCTAGTGTGAAAATATAATGGGGCAGAGCGTAGCCTCCAATACGATGTTCTCCTAAAATGAAGTGCAGTCTGTGTAGTCTCTCATTGTGTTGAACTAAAAATCTATATATCCATATGGCTAAAACTCACTCTCATGTTATTTACTCGTGCAATTGGTAATTTGATTTTATGTGTATTCTAAAAACTTGATTGACTGCATGATCTACTGCATGTCTTCATTTATATAACTGCACAGTCTCCTAAGTGTTACTCATGAACATTCTGGTTGCACTGAGTCACCTGCATCTTTCAAACACCTATCTCATCCTTTTAAATAAACAGAGGGAGCTATGTTGCATGGATATGCACTTATCTGCATTTGCAGTAGAGTCACATTTGAGCTCAGTCGACCGAACCAATTCACTTGGTCGATCGACATGCCTTGAGTTTTGCACAACCATCTCATTTGCATGCCTACATGGTGACTAATGTCTAATTATTGTTTATAATGCTTCTCATGTGCATTTAGCTTCATGCATTTCAAAAGAAAATTAAAAATCTGAAAATCAAAGAACATCAAAAATGAAGAATCATATTGTTCAGATCCTACATATCAATTGAATCATCAATTAGTATCAAACTCAATTTATTGATTGACATGCCCATTAAATGACATCATTCTGGACTATGCTCATTCATGGTATCTGAAAGCCTTTACAGTCTACTGCTAACTTTTCTGTCTGAACTTGCTAATCCGCCTGAACCTTACACTTGATCATTTCTGACTTCATCGGCTCTACATGCTTATCTAGCTTCCAATGTACAACATTTGAACATTGGAAAGAATGTTTAGATTGCATTGTCATACATCTGATGAGGTTGCATTCCAAGATATCCTGCTACACTAAGCTCCTAAGTCTGCCTCACATGCATGCCTTGTTATATATTAAATATTTCCTCCCACTTTCTAATAATGACAAAGGGGGAGAATTTTGTGTTGCATGGGTATTTCTTGGGGGAGTAGTTGAAGAATTGAATCAAAGCAACAAAGTCTGTCATCTATCAAAAAGGGGGAGATTGTTGAAGAATGTTTTGATTCTGACAAACTTTGTGTATATGAGTGGTTGCTTTTGTGTGGCTAATGCCTTGGTTTTTAAGTTGACAATTTGCCTTACACATGTATGGATGAATATCTTTCCTTGAATGAATATTTATCCCTTGAAGCATTTTATTACCAAGAGTGTTTAATCATGCAGGTCTTATGTCCCAATAGTGTTTGTGATGTCAAGGCAAAGGATGCCTACAAGATGTGCAAAACAGGTCAACATACACTCTGGAGCATCTTAGCTGAGCCTATTAGTTAGTTGAAGGAGGCAAACTTGATATGTTAATGCACTGCAAGTGTTCGATGTAATGCTACTATGTTCAGAAATGCAGCAGAAGTGTCCACAGCATGCAGCAACAAGGCTCCGTTGACTCAATGCTCTCAAGGAGTCGATGCATCCAATGGAGAGTCGACGCAATGAACCACCTGCGTCGACCCAACAAGTGTAGCCAGTAGCTCAAGGCTTGTTCAGTCAACTAAATGACATCCACATCTAAAGCAGTATCATGCCAGCTACTAAGTAAGCAAGGGTAGTAAGTGGAGTCAAATACGAAAGGTTTTTCATGTTAACATGTGCTTGAACATCTTTATTACCTTGGCTAAGAAGAATGGTATTGATATATGGTTGTGGAGATTAAAAAGTGTGGCTATCTTAAAAAGAATAATCAAGTTCCATAAGGTTGAAATCCTTGATTTTGATATCCATGTAGATCTCATGTTCTTTCTTGAGTGCATGGCATGAACATGGGGTGAATGTGTTTAAGAGTCTATCTTAATCTTGGTAATATACCTCAGTGCTGTGTAAGGCTTAATGGATGTGAAATGGTGCTTTTACACTCAAGTCTTTGGTGAATTCACTCTTATCTTCATATTTCTAATAGGCATGGAAGGATGGAAGAGTATATTGATCTAACATAATGCTAGATGGAAATTGACTATGGTTGGCTATTTTTGCAGGTTGGAAAGCAATGCTAATACTCCATTTAATTTTGACAAAACCATGGTGAGACTTTAGTATCTTGAAACTATGCAAATTGGGCAATTTCGGTAGGTATTGAAGACCTATAGACTCGGCCTTACTGGCTTGAAAATCTTGGCAGGCCAGGTGAGTCAACTTAGAGAGTCGACTCACTTTCGAGCCCATTATGTTTTAGTGTAGTAAGGCCAGGTGAGTCGACTCTCTAAGTCGACTCTTTGTGGGCAGAGTTCTATATTTGCAGTTTTAGCCTTTGAATGAGCCTGGAGTCGACTCTTTCTGACGTCATTTCGCAAATCCGTTCTAAACTCATTGTTTACCCTTGGAAACATTACCATTTTGCCCCCAATTGGTTCCTATACTTATGAGGGTATTCTTAACATGTTCTAGGAGGGTTAGATGGGTCTTTTGGCCACTCCTTGTTATATATATACCTCTATTCCGAATTTGAGAAAAGAACCCCTAATGTGCTTATGTTTTCTATCTTGCAAGAGAAGAAAGTGAAGAAAGAGAGAAGGAGAACTAGGGAAGGGGTTTTCATCTTCTTCAAAGCATTTCTAGAGATCGTGGAAGAAGAGAAAGAGGAGCGGAATGAAAAGAGGAACAAGAAGATGCTGAAATCGAGACCATCCGTCAATGACACTTAGAAGATCCAGACCATTCAGAGAAGGGTGAGGCTTACACTTGATATATCATCCTTGTTTTAGTCTTTAGAAAAAATTTTGGGTTCATTGTATCCATTTGTGGACACTCTATTAATTTCTGAATGAATATTTTGTGTGGCTGTTCTGAGATTTGATCTTCGAGTGTTTGTGTTGACGCTTATGCATCGTCTTGTGTGGAGGATCTCCGCGTGTGGTTTGGGGGTTGTCCCCCGTGTGTGGTTGGGAGTTACCTCCCATGTGTGTGTTCAGGCGTCATCATACGTGTGTGTTGGAGCATCGCTCCGTGTGTGTGAGGGGATTTATCGCCGTTCTGGTTTACCAGTAGTGAATCCTCACTCAATTGAGTGAGGGGTGGACGTAGGGAGCCCGATGCGGTCCCCAACCACCTTAAAAATCACTGTGTCACTGTGAATGATTGTGTGATTGCTCCATATCTTCTACCCCCATTCACAAGATGGTTTGATTATTGTTGTGCTCATCTAGTTCCATTAGCTTCAGCTGTCCTTCACATCGATCTTAGTTTCATACACCACTACTTATGAGTCTATCAATCTGTTGTTTCATTGAACATCTCAACAAACACCATGAACGGTTCCTTGTTGATATGAATATATGTAATCGGATATTGAGTGTTTGCATAGTTTCTGCTGTGAGGAATTTGTGTTTTAAATTGGACTTAGATTTTAAGAGGGATCTATTCACCCCCCCTCTAGATCCGTCTTCCTGCACTACAGGACCCAACATATACAACGAAGTATATTCAGCAACCGCTGATCAAAACATTAAACATGTTAAGATGACATGAGATAATTTCAACATGATATAGAATTAAGTCTACTCTTTTAGTCATGCCAAAAGTCAAGAAGACAAGATTAGTTCATGAGATCAAAGAGAGAACATGGATCAAAGAAAGAAAATTGAAGGGATTTAATCCTCTTCCATGATTACCTAATCACATAGTTGGTTGAGGCGACATACGTAAATAAAATCATGCTTTCAGACACTATCGTTACCCAAATTGCATATTGGGAAAAACTAGGGTTTCTGGCAATCCCACGATAGAACACGGTCACTACAGAAACTGTGATCACAAGAATGCGGTTGGGTGCAAAATCATGATCTAAACCATAAATAATATAAAGTTAAAAGATACTTTTAAAGACGCAGTCTATCGAGGATCTGTGATCAGAGACGCGATTACTGTGAGGACTGTGATCCTACACAGAAACGGCGTTCCAGCGTAAAACAACACGTCATGCTTGGATCTCAAAATACATGCATATAGATCATTAAAAATTGGGGAAAACATGCTTATGAATGACTAGACATGCGAATTAACTTATTTAGATTCACAAATTAGGTTGGACCTGAGAGAAAACCTACCTTTGATTCGCCCTAAGGGAGAGGAAGAAGAAGACTCGAAGAACACAATGAATGCCCAAATAATCCTCGCTTTCCTCCTCCGAGCATGCGCCTGCCTTGCCTAGAAGCCATCTCACATGAACTAGGGCCAGCTAGGGGGCTTTAGGGGTCGAATTTATAGGGTTTTAGTCTCAAAAAGCCCTAATTAGTTTAGGATAAAAAAACCACTCTGAATAATTCACTTCTAACCCTTATCAGCGTCGCCACACCTCTTCTAAACCCTAATTAGGCTAGGTTTTTGAGAGAAAAATGTCCCTGCTTAATGGGTTAGGGTTTAACTTTGTTTTTAGGCCCAATTAGCTTAACTTTACCCATTTAATCCACTTAGAATTAGAGATTTAATACAATTTTGACTTTTGGGTTTATTATAACCATTGTTGGCCCAAATAGACCTCAATTCAAGCCCAATCTACCCTTTGACCCATTCCAAATTTTATTTCATTTGCTAGTTAATTTATTTGGTGACTTATGAAATTTTCTTTATATTATTCCAAGACATGACTATATGAACACATTTCTATTTATATATTTGTAATTTAAGCGGGTTTATACAGTAATACACAACCCACATTCTAGGAATGTTTCCCAAGATCACACTCAGACTTAATCTGAACAACATTATTTAATTTCCTACTACAAAAGAATCCTCATGAACATAATGAAATTAAAACCTTAATGTCTTTTGTATGGTGGCTGCGAGAAGCTCCTCAAGCTCCCTCCTCTAAACTCCTACTCGCGGGTAATCAACACACTTCCTAACTCCCTGGAAAATGTTAGACCGCAGGTGTGAGTCCTAAGACTCAGTAGGCATTTGAAAAACCAGTCACATGCATATCATATAATAAACTTAAACTTTTTACAAAAGCTGGAAGACTTTCATGCATTATATATATATATATATATATATATATATATATATATATATATACACTCATTTCCCAACAGGTTCTAACTTATACATAAATCAAATGATTTAAATATTGTTTTAGTGGCACTGTCAGGGGCTCAGATTTATAGGAGGCCTGCAGGTCAGATTTCATTAGAATCATACGGATATAGATAGCCATTCACTTACACCGGTCTCACACAATCATGTTATTCCTTTTTCATAGTTTAAATCCCACCTACATGAAATGTTCAAATCATCTTCGGTTGCACATTTAGACATGCATCTAATCTACAACACAAGGAGTTACCTTGCCTACTGTGGCCTAGAGGCACGGGCACTACCACGGATGACCCAACGCTTGTACCAACCAGTCTTGATTTAAACTATACAGGATCGAGGGACACTACCCCATCATCCACTAGATTATCGTCTGGTCTGGCTTTCAGATTCTACCGTCCATCCATCCTCGGACGAGGATCCATGGGCAGATGCTTACCCGGGTACCCTTCCCCCTCCTTACGGTGGCTCTATCATCTGATTTTAACATTTTCATTGTCATTCATTTGGACAACTTAAATAGCATCTGAAGAAGAATAGTATCACAACTATGGTTCATGGCAAATCAAGAAAAGAAATACACTTATGTAGGCCATAACATACTGCTAAATACAGATTTCAGGTTCTAACCATGCATGATCACTACCCGCTTGCATGCACATTTTGAATTCTGAATACCAAAATGAACTCAAAGCAAGAACACTAACAAATAGCATATGTTCAGTCTGATCAGATGCCTACTTGCGATGAGAGATCCTCACCACTGTTGGTTCCCCGACTCTCTACCCTTGCTGTCTCCCAGAATGGCTCCTAGAGGTCTCCCTTTTACACTAGAGAAGACTATTTGCCCCTTCTAGGCCTTTTCCTTTTTTAGCTCACACGGTTCTTCCTTCTCCCTCTGGCCACCTGTTCTTTCTTCTTCTTCCCTTCCACCTGCTAGCCCGACCTCCTCTTCTCCTTTCCCTTTTTCTCCTTCCTTCCTATGCAACGTAGCGACTGCTCCTCTTCTCCCAGCTGATCTATATCTTCTAGTATCACTCCCTCTATTTCTCTCCTTTTTTCCCTGTCGCAAACCTCTCTCTCTCTGGTCCTTATTGGGACGATCTGGGCAGACAAAGGGGTAATAAGAGGTAACCAAGGCTTAAATAGGCAACCTAGCTTCAAGGCTAGTCAAAGGAGAGTTATTTAATTTACTTTTTATCTAAGATATTTTTCACCTGCCCCAACTGCCAACACTCTGACACACCCTGCCTTACTTTTGACCTCTGGCAGACACACCCTGCCTTACTTTGTTAACCTTTGGCACACACACATACACCCTGTCCATACTGTTGATTTGTTTTTCTTCTCTTCTTCTTTTTGTTTTATGTGTGATAAAGATGATAGGCAAAATTCAAAGATCTCAATCAACCCAAGGACATGCGAACCATGAACCTAGGCAACCAGAACAAGCTCTAGCATGGGCATGCTATCTCAATCATCAAAGTAAACTAAGGAAATAAAGAAAAACGTACGCCGGGGCGTGGAGCAAAAGCAAATAAAAACACACCGTAAGGGTGGAGCAAGGAAAGAAAATAAGAGATATGAGATGGAGAGAAAACTAATGCCCAATACCAAGAAAGAACGAGATCGCCACCAAAGTAGAAACAAGCCAAAGACTTGAAAATACCTTGGAAATAGGTGGATGAAGCATCCGCTCACGGGAGAGAGAAAATCAAGGAAATCTGCTGATCAACAGAATTTAACGGTCGAAATCCCACGCGTCACTGGGAAGTGACGGTCGCTCGATGAACCGCTATATGAATATGACGCGCCTGCACAAGACCGTCAAATAACCTGCAGTAATAGCTTGTGGATTCTTTTAACTCCAACTCTTCCAGCCGGCCAGAAGACTTGGGCCTCGTGTGGTGAACCTGTAAACCTGCCAAAGAACATGAAAACACAAGAAAACAAACCCAGATTAGCCCTTTAAACAATATAGCATCAATTCTTCAATAAACTCAATAGCATGCAAAAGGAAAGGAAAGTACCGGGGAGGTTTTGGTTTTTTAACCCCTCTGGGCGTTTTTAAAAAAGATAGGAGGATGTTTAGATGATGAAAAACCAGGGAGAACGTGGAAAAAAGAAGAGGGACAATGCTTTTGATGAAAAGGAGATGAGGAAGAACACAATATGTAATGATGGACTTTGAAAACCAATGGAACAAATACTCCCTTCACCGTGAAGCAGATGAACGTGAAAGACAATTCTCCTTGGTCAGATGTGACTCCAGAATGTGGCAGCACTTCTACGCAAACTCCCGATCTTCCTCTCTCGGGCCATGAAGTTAAGGGTGCTATTTATAGACCCTCAAACTCTCCGGTCGAGCAGAGGATAATCCAGCAAGATAAGAGGATAACTCTTGGCAAATCCTTGAAGATAATATCACCAAGAGTCGATAGAAACAAATAGAAGGTTCTGAGGATCAGATTTGGAAGAGAAATCAACAATTCAAACTCTTATCTCGACCACGGAGTAGCATAGAAAAGGCCTGAACTGTCAGGACTTTCTTTTAGATGTAACGGCTGGTCGACAGACCGCCATATGCAAATAACATGCCAGGAGGATACCGTTACATTTAACCTTATCTCAAAAGAGATAAGATCAACGGGAAGAAGATCAAACAAGTTGGACTCTGCAAGATAAGTAACGGCCATGTCTGGACGCGTTGGAAGAAAGTAACGGCTGCACGACAGACTGTTAGAATCAATAGGTAGGCCAACGGATAAACTTTGAAACAAAGACCTTAAGTTGTAGGACTCTTCAAGAAGTAACGGCATAGGGCGAATGCGTTAGAAGAATGTAACGCCCATGCAGAGGACTGTTAGAAATAATGAGGATTGAAATTGATAAGAGCTTGCTAAGCTTCATCCAAATGAAAAGCCACAAGGAACCACACTCAACAAAGGAGAGAAGACCCAAGAAATAGGCTTCAAACCGACGAAGGAAACTCAATGAAGAGTGAACAACTTGAAGCATCATATGGATAAACAAGGAGATGACCCAACTTATTGGTCAGAAAACGGGTGTCAACAGATGCCCCTCCTTAACGCCCTCTTTGCAGGGGAGCAAGTGGAGGTGAAGGGGAAATGAAATGGAACATGGAGATGAAGCGGAAATGAAGCGGAGTGAAGCGAAAAAGTGGGCGTTAAGGTAAACGACACACGTTCTTTACCAACAAGCGATAGGAACTTCTGGAAAACTTCAAACCGATCACAAGGAAAAAGCCAACCAAAGGACGCATGTCTGGAGGAACATAACAACTAAGGAAAGGAAACACGGCTAGCCACCGGAGGCAACGGAAAGGAAAGAGAACTGACTAAACTCCAGAAAGGAATCTTCAGCCAACCAAATCGAGCGACGAGATCAAAGGAAACCTTCTAATTCAGAGTGGAATAATTCTCCTCATTCGAGATTAAGAACACAGCTATTCACCATCATTGAGATACCTTGAACAGATGAAGCACATGAATGCTTAAAAGATGCGTATGATGCATGCTGGGCTAAAGAAAAAGAAATCTTTAAAATGAATGCAAAGAAAGATAAAATATCAAGATACTCGAGAATAATATTGCAAAGCTGGAGAAACCAGGGTCAGGACACCATCTGCAACCACGGCGTGCAAGACAGAACCATCATCTCCAAAATTTTCCAACCTAACGGCCTATCTAACGATTAAACATGTGAACTTAGATCATCATCATTTTTGTTTAAGGGGAACATCAGATCCTGGAACACACGAATGACCAGCCGGTTCTCGAGATAATATATCATAGATAATATATAGTAATGCATTAATGGATTAAGGGAAAGAGATACAATACCTAACTTACCTGCCTGACGAACGGCAAAGCGTGTTGTTATTCATAACTTCATTCAGGAGAAAGAGGTTAGCCAAAAATTAATATGAGTATAAATCAAGGCATAACCATTTGTACATGTGATAATCATCAATAATGAACATTATGGCAAAAAATGCAATCATTTAAACATCAAATAGACTATTTCATTCATCAAGAAACTTGTAAGTTTTTAACGGTCTACTTAGAGGGCGTCACATAAAGTAACGGCCAGAAAAAAACCGTCATAAACTAAGCGGTTCACATTCTCTAATGAAACAGTTCAAATTCATGTAACAGTCTGAATAGTACGCGTTAGAGAGTGTAACGGTCAGACGACAGACCGTCACATTTCCTGAGCGTTCAAAAAAAAAACAAACCGAACAGCCCATGGCCTCATTTCAAGCATTCAACACTCAATCGCCCTCAAACGCCCACACACCCCAACGAGAGCCACCAGCGACCACCGTCCTCCAGCCAAAAAAATGGCCGGCGACGAGGCCCCACAGCCACCGAAGAAGAGGGTGAGAGGGAAGAAGAAGGCCATACGCCGCCTCCACCACCGGATAGCGCGGGAATCGTCCCGCCGCCCGTGGAAGAAGAAACTAGGGTGAGGGGACCAACCACGGAGGAAAGAGAGGTTCCCACGGCCGAGGAGGACCAACGGGAAATCCCCATGGACGAGGGAGAGCCCAAGGAACAAGAAAAGAAGAGGAAGAGGGGCCAAGACCGAGAGGTAGGCCGCCCACCCTAATCTTCCAATTTTTAATTTTTATAGTTTTTTTACGTGTATGCATGTGGAGATGGGGTAGAAAATGGGTCTACGAACCAATTAGGATTGATTGTAGGCCCTTTTGGCCAAAGTGGGAGAGCCATGGAATGCAAAGGAAAAACGCCCTCTAGCAGGGAATGTGACGGTCCTTCCAGTGGCCGTCACACACCTAACGTGCCACCTCTGGTGCGTTAGAGACATGTGACGCCCCACTCCAGGGACGTTACATACACCAGAGGCTAGAACTATTTTTTAGGTTTTCAATTATTCAGTTTTTTGTTTTGTTTTCATTTTATGAATGCTATGCAATGATTTTATGATGCATTTGACTAACTTATGCTCTAAATGAATGCAGGGAAAAAGACGAACGAGGATCTCCTGGCTCCAGATCCGGGCGGTGTACCAGGCACTGCCCGATTACTAGAGAGAGAGGCTGGCTGGGATGGGATTCGCCGAGGTGCTGAGCATTGAGGTGACCAGGATGGACACGCCACTACTGTACGTGCTGCACGAGAGATGGGATCCGATCAGCAGGGCATTCATCTTCCCGTGGGGCCACATGATCCCCACGCTAGAAGACATGGCGAGGATTGTCGGGCTGCGAGTTCATGGAGCCGCAGTGACATGATGGACCTATAGGAACTACCGGGAGATGGCCTAGGAGCTGCTGGGGCTGGATTTGATTAGACCGGGGCAGACGTCATCCCAGCTCTCGAGATCAATTCTGCAGGAGAGCTTAGGACTGAGAGGAGCAGCGATAGCTGTGGGTGAGCTACCAGAGGAGCATCTGGGTAGAGTGATAGACCAGGTGCGCCCACGAGTGGCAGCAGAGACGGGACCGAAGGGAGATCGCACCCTGAGGCGGTTCCTGATGCTACTGTTTGGGAAGCTCTTGTTCGTGACTTGAGCAGATGTGATCAGCTGCAGGCTACTGCCGATGATCGAGGATTTGGGCAGAGTCGGAAAGTACGCCTGGGGAGCGGCAGTGCTAGCCTTCCTGTTCGAGTCCCTCAGCACGACGGACCGACAGACGATGTTGGGCGGCTTCTCGCCTTTTCTACAGGTAAATGCAATTTAAATGCTTCTATTATGATTATGCAAATGTTTATGAAAATGATTATGCAGTTGACTGACTTAACTAAATGCAGTTCTGGAGCTACATGTACCTCTCAGGCATCGGACGGGGCACGCTACTTCACGCCGATCGCATCCCGATCGCTAGACGATGGGTGGTCATGAGGGACCCGGGGTCGATCATTAGATTGACCCGGGCGATCCAAGACGATTTGGATTCCTTCCCGCACACGGCGGTAAGCCCGAACTCCAAATGCTTTCTAAGTGATTTAAATGCTTTTATATGCTTCTAAATGATGATAACCGGACTGACATGCTGATGAATGGGCTATCGTGCTTCTAGGTGAGGTGGACCCCGTACAGAGGCGAGAGTTACGAGGGACAGCCATGGGTGGAGGCAGCCCTTTCGTACCGGGGACGAGACATATGGTTGCACTGCATCCATATCATCGAGCCTCTTCATTATCGGCTGATTCTGAGGACTCGGGGACTACACCAGCCTGAGGTGACTTTCCCACGTCGCAGTGATGACCACCCGGGGAAATTAGCGAAGGGAATCAGCGGCGACATAGACTGGTGCACCCGAAAAGCAAAGTACGTCCATGACTGGAACAAGCGGGGCAGAGCAGTGAAAGAGCGGGATGAGAGCGATGAGGCATATTTGAAGGCCTTCGCTCGATTGTACGGGGACCAGGTGTACCGAGGTACTCGACGACCGGTATGCAATTCTAAACTCAAAACTCTGAAATGCCTTTTATATGAAAATTTTTTATCCTATATGCACTGACTCGCATGCATCTAAAAATGTAGCTAGACCCTGAGGGAAGGATAGCCGAGCTCGAGGGGCTACTCCACGCCACCGTCCAGCAGCGGGACGAGTACCGGACTGCCTTGGAGCTCCTGGTAAGATCCCCAAAACCTTGGACTTAAAAATGATTATGCTTTATGATGATAAATGATGCAAATGCGATTGACTGACCATGACTTCTAAATGCAGCGGGCCGAGGGAGCCCAAAGAGCGGGACCGGATGCCCCATCGTCATCCTCACAGCCTGCCGGAGGCAGGGCTGAGCGAGACGCCGAGTTTGCTCGAGCAGTTGCTCGGGCCGAGGAGGCGGAGGCCACCCTCGCGGAGCGGGTAAGATGCTAAATGCTTATGGAAATGCTTATGCTTTTATGCAATTTAGATGCTTATGTGACTAACTAGGTGAAATGCGAACTACAGGCGAGAGAGCTAGCCGTAGCAGTGGCCTAGGCAAGGCAGGCTCGAACGGAGGCAGAGCGTCTCTAGGCAGAGATAGAGAGGAGCCGGGCTAAGACTGAGCGAGCCCGAGCAGAGACAGAGCTTGTGCGGGCAGAGATGGCCCGATTGAGAGCGGAGACCCGCGACGTCCGGATGATGCAGAGGTAAAGCGACTTAGGGCTGATGCTGTGCGCCTAAGAGGTGAGCGAGATCAACTCCGAGTGCAGACTTTCGAGATGAAGGGCGCGATCGGGGCCTTGAAGGATGCACTCCATCTCCTAGGGAAGAAGTCAGGGATGAGCAGTCGGAGCCAGAGCGCAGCCCCTAGCAGCGGGTTTCAAGGGTACTTCACTAGTTCTTCCGGCCATCAGAGGAACGAGGAGGCAGACCAGAGACGACAGCAGGACGGAGAGCACAGTGCCATGGGACCATCAACCAGGTAGCCGGAGGGCACAGGGGATAGTGACGGTGGCCCGGGAGACAAGCCGGCCGAGTGATGCATTTTTTTTCTTTTGTTTTTTTTTTTTACTTGTACATGACTTATATGAAATGAAAATGAGAATGAAAAGTTCTTTTTGGTTTTTTGTTTGTGAATGCGTGAATGAATGGATGCGTGAATGAAGGCAAGAATGAATGTGAGAATGTGTGATTGGTAATGCAGGAAATGTATGTGGATACGCTAAAGAGCGGATTTAAAGAGCGGATGAAATGTGAACGATGGGGATGAGATAATGTGTGGATGTACAGGATGAACGGAATGGGAAGCCTGTAGGACCGCCAGGTCTACACAGAGGCAGATATAAATGGCACAAGGCATAGCAGCAGACAATGTAACGGTCTATACCCAAACCGTCAGGATCAAGTAACGCATCGGGTTGAGGCCGTTAAAGAGGACAGAGCCCAATTTTGCAGAACTGAGCAGCAGGAAGAGTAACGGCTTAGAGATGGTGCGTTATATACAAGTAACGGCCAAATGCTAGACCGTTAGAGATGGCAGAGCAATGTTGAACTATGAACGTACTGACTGTACTCAGTGTGTATAGACCTTGCCCAAGCAATGTGTAGACTTCGAGTCTAGACGTCCAGATGATGTATAGACTTCATGCACACAGCAGCAAGGATGTATGGAGTTGGACAAGGGATGTACAGACTTGGGGCTTGTGCTCACGTTGGGCAATGTATAGACTTGAATCAAGAATGTACAGACTTGAAGCGGTGTGGACGTATAGACTTGGGATGAAGACTGTACAGACTTGGCGAATGTACACACTTGGATGAAGAATGTACAGACTTGAACGACGTGTAGACTTTGGACGAAGGCTGTACAGACTTGGGGGAAGGTATGGGAATGTATAGACTTCAACAAATGGATGGACTTCAACGAATGTATAGACTTACACCTGATGTATGGACTTCAAAGTGAATGGAATGTATATACTTCAACAAATGGGATGTACAGACTTCAAAGAATGGGATGTATAGACTTCAAAGAATAGGATGTATAGACTTCAACAAATAGGATGTATAGACTTCAAAGAATGGGGGATGTATAGACTTCGAAAATGATGGTGAAGAATGTATAGACTTCGAAAATGATGTATGAACTTGAAGCTGATGTACAGAGTTGAAGCTGATGTATGGACTTGAAACTGATGTGCAGACTTGAAGTTGATGTATGGACTTGAAGCTGATGTGCAGACTTGACGCTGATGTATGGACTTGAAGCTGATGTGTAGACTTGAAGCTGATGTACAGACTTCATGAACGGTGTATGGACTTCAAAAGTGCATGGGCTTAAACGAATGTACAGACTTCAACATGATAAATGAATGCAGACTGGGATGATGAAGGGGATGTATAGACTTAACCAAATATGCAGGAAATGTGACGGTTCAGGCGCAGTGCGTCAGAGGCAGATAATGGCCATGAGCAAGACCGTTGAGAATGATTGACCAAGCAGAGGCCAAAACTGATCAGCAGAGTATGTAACAGCTCAGACAGAACGCGTCACAAAAAAATAACGGTCTAATGCTAGACCGTTAAGCTTGACAGAACAGGTTTGATCAAATTAAACCCACAGAAAATGTGACGGCCTAGCTATGGCGCGTCAGAGGAAAGTGACGGTCTAGCGACAGACCGTTAGATAACGAATTGTACTCCGAGACGGATTGAGCCGCAAGGGGCAAAACCCGAAATAGGAAGCCTCAAATCCATTCTAGACTCCTCCCAGACTTAAGATAAAGCCTTCTAATCCGAATCTTATCTCTTTAAAGCCTAAACCAAACCTTTAAAACTTGGAAACTTAGCCAAAATCGTAACTTTCTGAATTCTCTGCTAGAAGGCTGAAAAACCCTTCCTAAGGGCAGGAAATAAGATGAAGAGAAGCTTCGAGGTGATGGCTATGGAGGAGAAAGCCTACACCGGACCCAAAGCTGCAAGAAAGGAACACGGAGAGCTACAAAGGCTGACCTCAATTCCCAAGCACCTAAGCTCCAATGCTCAAAGAGTGGTAAGCTTCCATGACCTAACCAAGTTCAGAAATTCCTGCACTTCGTCTTCTTCCTCATGATCTTCTTCTTTTCTTAGCCCCTCCCCTATCCAAGATGCTATTCTATTCTGAAGTGGGTGGCTCCCATGGTGAAGGCACTCCCTTTAGAGGTTACCTCAATTCTCAAAGCATGGCACCTTCAACCTCTCTTGGTCTTAGGCAAAAACTTCCAGAAATTGACATTAGATTGGCCTAGTATTTCAGCCCTCATAGAGTTATGGCATCCACAAACACACACCTTCATATTCCCTTCCTTCGAAGCAACAGTCCTATTGGAGGAGGTAGAAACCTATCTAGCCCTTCCTAAGACTAAGGTGGGGGATGAAGACCGAGTTTGACATACGATTGAGCCTATTGACCTGTCCTTAATTTTGAGTGATTTCATCCATAATCCAAAGGACGTGAGGACCATGATCAGCCCACATCACATTCACTTGATACCCTTAGCACAGTGGATAGTCTCTCATTGTAAAAACAAGTGGGAGAGACACGAAGCAATAGCCAAGGCGGTGGCGGTTTGCTTATGTGGAGTTTTCCTTTTCACTACCACCGACCACCTTTTAGATACCCAAAATCTCAGCATTATTAGTGGGTTGTGGCGGGGAATGTCCATCTCTCAAGCGATCCTCTCATACCTCTATGAAGGACTCAGCTCGGCTTGCTTAGGAGGACCTCTGTTCGGCTCCCTGATACTCCTTGAGTGTTGGATGGGCGTGAGAATCAAATTCCAACCAAAGGAGGACATCACTTCTGCTAGCCGGATCTTCGGGAGCCACCCTCTCTTCTTCATTTGAGGGGCATCTAGATTCTCTTCTCAGGTTGAATGCAAGACGGCGGACAAGAAAACACGGGATGAATGGCGCCTCTTCTTCAACACCCTTCCAATGGACAAATTCATCATGCGACCCAGGATCCTTCGGAGCACTCTTCTTAGAATACCGCGGCGTCAAGGCCTGGACCTCCAGCTAGTGGGAAATACTATCATGGCGATCTACAACCCACACCGGTGCCATCTTCAGATCGGGCTTCCTCGAACCAAAGTTTCTGCATTATCACACTACCCTCCCCTTCTACCTAGGAAGATGGGGACCGAGGAAGATGAAAGAGCAGTACGGAACGCGCTGACCATGTGGAAGATCGGCAAGGTGCGCCCGTGGTAAGAAGAAGTAGAAGAGAACGACGAAGCACGCCGTGGCTACCTGAAAGAGTTGACGAAGATCCACCCTTTTACGGATAAGAGGCTGAATGTAGTTTGATTTTCTTTTTATGAATGATGTGATTTGACAATCGGAAATGGAATTTTTATCAATCTCATGTTTCATTAAGTTCACTTGAATAAGATGGGATTGCCTTAGTTGAATGGGTGTGCATTTCATGGATTGATCGGCTAGCATGACCAGCAGAACCGGGCTTCTGGAGAATGTAACGGATCTTGTAAGACCCCAAATTCTTTAGAAATTTATTTAGTAAGTTATTTGTAATTATTCGGAATTTATTTGAAGCTATTCGAATTAATGAGAATTATCCAAATTAATTAGATTAATTAATTAATTAATAGAATAAGTCATTTTTCAACTATTTTCTAAAAATCCCCAAAAATCACATCTTGTAGAATTAATTTTTTTTAGCAACTTTGTCTTCTACATTTAAGTCTAAGAAAATCATTTATTATACCGAATTAGTGAACTTAGTCTTCCGAACTTAACATTTAACTATTTACGGAATAGTATAAGTAAAAATCCGACTACCTTAGAAAAATCTGTAAAAATAGTAAATAGATTTAGGTCGATGTAGATAACAACTTTTCCTTCTAGCATTAGGCCATTGTAAATCCGTGGTAAGATCTATTTAGAGTTTAAACCCAAAAGTGCACACTTTTGACCCATACCTAACCCTTAGTTTAAAACACGAAATTTGACCTCAATACTCAACCAAATGATCTGAAATCAAGGTTAAATGGAAGGCCACAATGTAAGGAACATTTACCCTCAATCAATTTGAGGTAAACTTAGCCCCAAAACGTGCTGCCGACATAGTTTGGTCAAGTCAAGGATTTCGGCGCCGTTTCTAAACACGTAGCTTGCAGCAGCGAATACTCCCAACTCAAAAGGCTCCAGAAGCTCTATGAGCTATCAAAATGAAGCCCTACGAGTCTTCTTTCATTTGGCTGCTATGGGGTTCGCTAAAGTTTCAGATCTGGAGAGATCTAGTTCAAATTGTGGAGGTGGGTCAGCAGGCCGTTGGCTTCTCTTCATCCTTCTTTGATCCATCGATTGAGGTAGGAATTCTCAACCAAATCTTGATCATGAGTATAGCAAATTGTTCCTCTCATCGAGCTCTATCCATTGGTGGCAAAAGCCCCAATTTTCATTAGGTATCCGTGGAGAAATCGAGCTTTTTGTGAGGTGCTGTCCAAGTGTTCTTCATCCTAGGGTTTGAGTTTTCTCTCTCCGATTTGAGGTAGGATCTAACAACCAAACTCTAATTAACTTACATGAAGTAATCAGCATGTTATTATCTTTCATTTAACGTAGAAAGCCCCAAATTCCATTGAGCATGCATCGTGAATTTCGATATTTGTAGAAGCATGTCTAGAACATGATTCATATAGTGTTCCTTAAGTCAGAGCTTAATTACGGGCTCATTTTGAGTCATGTAACTTGATCTTCATGTAGCATATTATATATGATTGGATTCATGATCGAGTTAGCTTTCTTTTGACACCAAAATCCCCAAATTTGGTTTTGTATATCGAGAGAATTCTACGATTTAGTGGAAGTATGTCCTGAACTAGGTCTCCTTGTGTTCTTCATAGAATAGGTTGTGATTCTTGTGAATTCTGATGAAATTCGTGTTTCCAAATTGTAGTTTTATGATCCTAATATGTCTAGCAAGATTCCTATGGCATGTGGTTTTGATTTCAACTCATTTGGACCCCATTTGGGAGAGTTCATGCGTTTTCTGGAAGCCCCGGCCGGTTCTGGGCTTGCAGGGGTCGACCCCAGGGGTCGACCCATCACCTGGCAGCCCAGGCCAGCCCGAGGGTCGACCCCAGGGGTCGACCCATGCGGCCCAGCCCGAGGGTCGACCCCAGGGGTCGACCCATTCTGCTTCCAGACCCCCGTTTTGCAGGGGTCGACCCCAAGGGTCGACCCGTACACCAGAAACCTGATTTTCTTCATTTTTCGAACCGAAGATGGATCCGAATCAGTGGGGAATCAACCCATTTAACTTAGACCCATTGAAATTATATTTTTGAAGAACTTTTGACCTATTCATGTACCCCCCTTGATTTCAATTTGCATTGGTCCTTTCTCGCAAACATAGTACAAAACATGATGTTTACTATCTCCATTACAACACTTACATTGGTTAAATAGAAACTCACTTAATTAATGATTAATGGTGTAATTAAAGCCCCTGATAATGCATTCTATTTCACCGCTGTGAGAGCTTGTTCTTTACCTTGACAACTTGTTCTAGCTTGTTGGCTCTTTGGCTAATACAAATGATAATGGTTAATCATGATATCTTAACTTGGTGATTAGGATTAATATGTTGATTAGCTTGATTGATTGCTGCTGTTTTACAGTAGCGCAGCACGATTTACTCTTGTTGTGACTTGGTTTCAATCTCCTTGATGATTATACTTACCTTGAAATTCTGGAAATGAATCTCTTTCCTACGTGAAGTTGTTATTGCTACTTAGTTTAAACCTTAGAATTCTGGCCATAAACTGTGGAAGTCTAGATTCGTGGGATCTTTGATCCAAAGAAATCAATGCCTGGCAAACAATTAAGGGCTCGGTCTGGTCCTGGGAAGAGCGCCCGAACACTACGTGTACCCCCGGGGAGGTGAATGACTAGGTGTGGCATTTGACACCAGTACTTGACATGTGTTAAATCTAGGACTGTCCACTACTCTCTCCACTACTCTCTACATTACTTTCTACTACTTTTCACTTTCCACTCTTCACTGTTCTATACTCTACTTGTGGTTACTTTACTTGCTTATTACTTGGACGTGGAAATGAAATTACATACGTGCTTGACATGACTTGAATTGTCTTGATATGGCCAACTACTTTTTATCGTTATCTCCTGTAGTAAATTCTTGTCTTACTATTCTATTCATTATATTTCTTGACCTTGCAAGATCTTTGAATTCTGTTTCGTGATATCACCGCTATCTTTTTATTATTTTTATCATTTGTAGCATGACATTTTAAAATGTAATTAAACTGTTAATCACTTATACCTGTCTGTTATTTCCTACTGAGCGTCAGCTCATAGTTGTGTTTTCCCCCCTTTTCAGGCTTTTCAGGTGACGCGCTTACCGATGGGGAAGGGCAGGAGTGATGTCTTGAGTGTATCAGTTCTAGTGTGTTAGTAGTGTGTTATCTTTCTTTAGTTGTGTTTTGGAGAGCTTTTAGTCTCAGTCATGTTATTGAGTTTTAGTGGTTGATTATTCCAGTTGTATTAAGTTGAACTTGAGGTTATTGTATCAGTTGTGGTTTGTTAATGATCATTTAGTATTTCCATCTTGTAGCACTTGTGTATTATTTTAGATTAGTTCTCTCTCTTGCCAGCGTGTCCCTAACTGTACGTCCTGATATTTCCGCCTTGTTCGGGGCGTGACAGTTTAGTTGGTATCAGAGCCCTAGGTTTCACATTCCTAGGTTTCACATTCCTAGGTTTCCTAAGTTTTAGGTTTTCTTGCATTGCATCCCAATAACCGGTATATCAAAAGGTGTTGTCCGAACGTTAGGCTACGCCTATCGGAAAGGTCGCACACTTGCGCGAGTGGTCTTCGGACCGATTACCTCCGCCAGGTACCGAGTTTTTGGTCGTGTCTAGGTGCATTAGATCCCTAACATTGTAAAAGTCTAGGACCTGACCTGGTGAGAATGGGTAGAAACTTGGGTTAAGATCGTTTCTTAATCGTGTAATTATTTATCTTGATTAAACCTAAGTAATCTATTTCTCGTGTAGATGGCAGCTGGTCGTGCTGAATGGAGGAACCTACAGCGTACGGTGCAAGGCCTTACTCAGGCCCTTCAGCAAGTAGCTCAGGCAGGAGCGGCACCGCATGGCACCGGTGATCTATACCGGAACTTCAGCGGAATGAACCCGCCTAGATTCGCTGGTTCGACTAACCCTGACCAAGCCGAGCACTGGCTAGATGAGATGGGGAGGATCTTTGAAGTTATGCAATGCACCAACCAGGAGCGTGTCCTTTTGTCCACATTTCAACTGGAACATGATGCACGTACTTGGTGGGATTCTATCAAGGTAACTCTCGGTGATCGGCAAGTTATGTGGGAAGAATTCGAAGAATTCTTCAACAACAAGTATTTTTCTGATAGAGTGCAAGAGAAGAAAGCGGCAGAGTTCGTGGCCTTGAAACAGCGAGGTTTGTCCGTGGCAGAGTATGAGGCTCAATTTGCACGGCTTTCTCGATATGCTACACATCTCATTTCTACCGAGAAGATGAAGGCGAAGCGCTTTCTCAATGGATTGAAGCTTCATTATATCAACCAATTGGCACCGATGGAGATTTCCACGTATTCTGAGGTGGTAAGGAAAGCGCAAGTTCTAGAGGATACTCTTGAGATGACGGAGAGAATCCGTGGTAAAGGCACCAAGAAAGAATAACCTACGGGTTCCGGGAGTGTCAAACCCGGGTATACCAAGAAGAGGCCTGTTAGTGGACCTGGTTCGTGGAGCGGGTCCAGATCGTGGAAGGGCAAGATGCCGAGGCATGAAGATAAGAAGCCTGGCCCTATTGTTCCATTCAAGGGCGTGTGCAACTATTGTGATCGTCCGGGTCACAAGATAGAGGAGTGCTGGCGCAAGCTAGGCGCCTGTTTGCGATGTGGAAGCAAGGAGCACCGTATCTCCAATTGTCCTCTCATATCGGAGCAAGCTACACCGGCAAAACCTCTAGTCTTCAAGAAACCACAAGGCAAGCTTCAAGCTTTACATGCAGATGAAACTGGGATTTCTGATGATGGCGGACTCGTCGAAGGGACCCTTACTATAATCGATAAGCCCGCATTTGCTCTCTTTGATACTGGTGCAACACATTCATTTATTTCTCGGAGATTTGCTAAGTCATTAGTTGTGGAACCTGTTTTGATGAATACTCCGTTAGAGATTTCAACCCCTATTGGCACTAGATCAACAATCCAGTATTTCTATCCTTCTAGTAAGGTTATGATTGGTGAACAGAACTTTCCAGCAGATTTGGTCTGCATGGATATGAAGGATTATGATGTAATCCTAGGAGCAGATTGGTTGGCCAAGTATGAGGCCAATGTTCACTGTAGTTCTAGCTCAGTGAATTTTACTGGACATTCTGGTTTATCTTTTACGGGAGTCAAGCACCATAACTCCGTACCGCTCATCTCGGCTCTTCGAGCTGATAAGCTTTTGAGGCATGGGTGTGAGGCTTTTCTAGCCTTTGTTTGTGCAACTCCTGAGCAGCAGATGGAGATCAAGGACATTCCTATTGTCCGAGATTTTCCTGATGTCTTTCCAGAAGAACTACCAGGACTTCCGCCTGAGCGGGAAGTTATCTTTTCTATTGATCTTATTCCTGGCACAGCTCCTATTTCTAAGGCTCCTTATCGTATGTCTCCTGCGGAACTGAGGGAACTGAAGCAGCAACTGATGGAATTACTTGAGAAGGGTTTTATTCGTCCTAGTACTTCTCCGTGGGGAGCCCCTGTACTATTTATCAGGAAGAAAGATGGTTCGATGAGGCTGTGCATTGATTATCGGCAATTGAACCAGCAGGCTGTCAAGAACAAATATCCCTTGCCGAGGATTGACGAACTATTTGACCAGATAGCGGGAGCTCAATATTTCTCTAAGATCGATCTTCGATCTGGATATCACCAGTTGCGGATTAAGGAAGAGGATATTTATAAAACGGCTTTCCGCAGCAGGTATGGTCATTTTGAGTTTGTCGTTATGCCTTTTGGTCTAACGAATGCACCAGCCGCTTTCATGCAGTTGATGAACGATGCATTTCGGCCCTATCTTGATCAATGGGTCGTGGTCTTTATTGATGACATCCTGATTTATTCTAAGAATGAGGAGGAACATGCTGAACATCTGAGAATGGCATTGCAATTGTTGAGAGATCATCAACTATATGCTAAGTTCAGTAAGTGTGAATTCTGGCTGCAAGAGGTGTCCTTTCTAGGACATATCATTACGAAGAACGGTATTTCCGTTGATCCTTCGAAGGTTGAGGCAGTGAAGAATTGGGAGCAGCCTACTAGTGCAACTGAAATTAGAAGTTTCCTAGGCCTGGCAGGCTATTACCGAAGATTTATTCAAGATTTCTCCAAGATTGCAGTACATATGACAAGATTAACCCGCAAGGAGAATAAGTTTGATTGGTCAGATGATTGTCAGCGAAGCTTTCAGACTTTGAAGGAGTGTTTGACTACTGCACCTGTTTTGGCTTTACCTTCTGGTGAAGGAGGATTTGTTGTTTATACTGATGCTTCAGGTATTGGCTTAGGCTGTGTACTCATGCAGCATGGGAAGGTGATTGCCTATTCCTCTAGGCAGTTGAGGAAGCACGAAGATAATTATCCTATCCATGATTTGGAACTTGCTGCAGTCGTGTTTGCTTTGAAGATATGGAGGCATTACTTGTATGGAGAAACCTTTACAGTGTTCTCAGATCATAAGAGTTTGAAGTATTTATTTTCTCAGAAGGAACTCAACATGAGGCAGCGGAGATGGTTGGAGTACTTGAAAGACTTCGACTTCTCGATTGAATATCATCCTGGCAAAGGTAATGTTGTGGCAGATGCATTAAGCCGGAAGTCGGTAGCTAGATTGTCAAGTCTCATGTTACAAGAATGGAGGTTGTTGGAACAATTATCTAGTCTGGATCATAATATCGACAATGATCGGGTCATGATTGCTCAGATCCAACTTAAGCCCGAATTATTGATAGAAATCAAGTCCTTGCAAGATAATGACCCCGAGTTAGTAGAGATCAAGGGAAGCTTGAGCAGCAGACCTGACTTCATGTTGGCCGATGATGGTAGATTATTATTTAAAGGCAGAACTTGTGTTCCGGATGAGGCTACAATAAAGAACAAAATTCTTGAGGAAGCTCATAGATCCAGATATACCATTCATCCTGGAGGCACTAAGATGTACCGAGATTTGAAAAGGTCCTTTTGGTGGCCGAATATGAAAAGAGAAGTTGCAGATTTTGTGAGCAGATGTTTGGTATGTCAGCAAGTTAAGGCCGAACATTTCAGACCAGCAGGGAAATTGAAACCACTCGACATACCCCAATGGAAGTGGGAAAGCATTGGCATGGATTTCATTATGGGTCTACCTATGACTCGTGGTGGATTTGATGCGATATGGGTGATTGTCAATCGATTGACAAAGTCGGCTCATTTCTTACCAATTAAGTCCAAGTGGACGATTGATGTATTGGCTGCTTTGTATATAAAGGAAGTGGTGAGATTGCATGGTATTCCAGTGAATATAGTATCTGATCGAGACCCCAGATTTACTTCACATTTCTGGAAGGGACTGCAAGAGTCTTTGGGTACTCGTCTGAATTTCAGTACTGCTTTTCATCCACAGATAGATGGACAGACTGAAAGAACCAATCAGATAGTGGAAGATATGTTGCGAGCTTGCATGATTGATTTCGGTGGTAATTGGAGTGAGCATTTGGCATTAATTGAATTTGCCTACAATAACAGCTATCAGTCTAGCATTCAGATGACTCCTTTTGAAGCACTATATGGTAGAAGTTGTCGTTCCCCGTTGTGTTGGGACGAGGTAGGTGAGAAACAGTGGCTTGGACCAGATCTTGTTACGGAATCATCACAGAACATCCGCGTTATCCGAGACCGGTTACAAGTAGCCCAGTCAAGACAGAAGAGTTATGCCGACAACAGAAGGAGAGCATTGAAATTTTAGGTTGGCGAGCATGTGTTCTTAAAGGTCTCTCCGACGAGAGGGATCCGAAGATTTGGCATTCACGCAAGCTGAGTCCGAGGTACATTGGTCCATTCAAGATTCTAGATAGAGTGGAAGAGGTGGCATACAGACTAGCTTTACCACCGTAATTGTCTGGCATACACAACGTTTTCCATGTGTCTATGTTGTGGAAATATGTGTACGATCCCACTCATATCATTCAGCAGGTGGATTTTGAACTGGAGGAAGATTTGACCTATGAGGACAGACCTGTCAAGATTCTAGACCGGAAGCAACAGCAACTCCGGAATCGTTCGATACCGATGGTCAAGATTCAGGGGAGTCGGCGTGGGACCGAAGAAGCTACATGGGAGTCTGAAGAGACTATGCGAAAGCAGTATCCCGATCTATTCTAGGTGAGCGATCTTTTTCTACTCTCAGTTTTAGTGCAGTGAATTTGGAGGACCAAATTCCTTTAAGTAGGGGAGGGTGTAAGACCTCAAATTCTTTAGAAATTTATTTAGTAAGTTATTTGTAATTATTCGGAATTTATTTGAAGCTATTCGAATTAATGAGAATTATCCAAATTAATTAGATTAATTAATTAATTAATAGAATAAGTCATTTTTCAACTATTTTCTAAAAATCCCCAAAAATCACATCTTGTAGAATTAATTTTCTTTAGCAACTTTGTCTTCTACATTTAAGCCTAAGAAAATCATTTATTATACCGAATTAGTGAACTTAGTCTTCCGAACTTAACATTTAACTATTTACGGAATAGTATAAGTAAAAATCCGACTACCTTAGAAAAATCTGTAAAAATAGTAAATAGATTTAGGTCGATGTAGATAACAACTTTTCCTTCTGGTATTAGGCCATTATAAATCCGTGGTAAGATCTATTTAGAGTTTAAACCCAAAAGTGCACACTTTTGACCCATACCTAACCCTTAGTTTAAAACACGAAATTCGACCTCAATACTCAACCAAATGATCTGAAATCAAGGGCAAATGGAAGGCCACAATGTAAGGAACATTTACCCTCAATCAATTTGAGGTAAACTTAGCCCCAAAACGTGCTGCCGACATAGTTGTGTCAAGTCAAGGATTTCGGCGCCGTTTCTAAACATGTAGCTTGCAACAGCGAATACTCCCAACTCAGAAGGCTCCAGAAGCTCTATGAGCTATCAAAATGAATCCCTATGAGTCTTCTTTCATTTGGCTACTGTGGGGTTCGCTGAAGTTTCAGATCTGGAGAGATCTAGTTCGAATTGTGGAGGTGGGTCAGCAGGCCGTTGGCTTCCCTTCATCCTTCTTTGATCCATCGATTGAGGTAGGAATTCTCAACCAAATCTTGATCATGAGTATAGCAAATTGTTCCTCTCATCGATCTCCATCCATTGGTGGCAAAAGCCCCAATTTTCATTAGGTATCCGTGGAGAAATCGAGCTTTTTGTGAGGTGCTGTCCAAGTGTTCTTCATCCTAGGGTTTGAGTTTTCTCTCTCCGATTTGAGGTAGGATCTAACAACCAAACTCTAATTAACTTACATGAAGTAATCAACATGTTATTATCTTTCATTTAACGTAGAAAGCCCCAAATTCCATTGAGCATGCATCGTGAATTTTGATTTTTGTAGAAGCATGTCTAGAACATGATTCATATAGTGTTCCTTAAGTCAGAGCTTGATTACGGGCTCATTTTGAGTCATGTAACTTGATCTTCATGTAGCATATTATATATGATTGGATTCATGATCGAGTTAGCTTTCTTTTGACACCAAAATCCCCAAATTTGGTTTTGTATATCGAGAGAATTCGATGATTTAGTGGAAGTATGTCCTGAACTAGGTCTCCTTGTGTTCTTCATAGAATAGGTTGTGATTCTTGTGAATTCTGATGAAATTCATGTTTCCAAATTGTATTTTTATGACCCTAATATGTCTAGCAAGATTCCTATGGCGTGTGGTTTTGATTTCAACTCATTTGGACCCCATTTGGGCGAGTTCATGCATTTTCCGGAAGCCCCGGCCGGTTCTGGGCTTGCAGGGGTCGACCCCAGGGGTCGACCCATCACCTGGCAGCCCAGGCCAGCCGGAGGGTCGACCCCAGGGGTCGACCCATTCTGCTTCCAGACCCCCGTTTTGCAGGGGTCGACCCCAAGGGTCGACCCGTACACCAGAAACCTGATTTTCTTCGTTTTTCGAACCGAAGATGGATCCGAATCAGTGGGGAATCAACCCATTTAACTTAGACCCATTGAAATTATATTTTTGAAGAACTTTTGACCTATTCATGTACCCCCCTTGATTTCAATTTGCATTGGTCCTTTCTCGCAAACATAGTACAAAACACGATGTTTACTATCTCCATTACAACACTTACATTGGTTAAATAGAAACTCACTTAATTAATGATTAATGGTGTAATTAAAGCCCCTGATAATGCATTCTATTTCACCGCTGTGAGAGCTTGTTCTTTACCTTGACAACTTGTTCTAGCTTGTTGGCTCTTTGGCTAATACAAATGATAATGGTTAATCATGATATCTTAACTTGGTGATTAGATTAATATGTTGATTAGCTTGATTGATTGCTGCTGTTTTACAGTAGCGCAGCACGATTTACTCTTGTTGTGACTTGGTTTCGATCTCCTTGATGATTATACTTACCTTGAAATTCTGGAAATGAATCTCTTTCCTACGTGAAGTTGTTATTTCTACTTAGTTTAAACCTTGGAATTCTGGCCATAAACTGTGGAAGTCTATATTCGTGGGATCTTTGATCCAAAGAAATCAATGCTGGCAAACAATTAAGAGCTCGGTCTGGTCCTGGGAAGAGCGCCCGAACACTACGTGTACCCCCGGGGAGGTGAATGACTAGGTGTGGCATTTGGCACCAGTACTTGACATGTGTTAAATCTAGGACTGTCCACTACTCTCTCCACTACTCTCTACATTACTTTCTACTACTTTTCACTTTCCACTCTTCACTGTTCTATACTCTACTTGTGGTTACTTTACTTGCTTATTACTTGGACGTGAAAATGAAATTACATACGTGCTTGACATGACTTGAATTGTCTTGATATGGCCAACTACTTTTTATCATTATCTCCTGTAGTAAATTCTTGTCTTACTATTCTATTCATTATATTTCTTGACCTTGCAAGATCTTTGAATTCTGTTTCGTGATATCACTGTTATCTTTTTATTGTTTTTATCATTTGTAGCATGACATTTTAAAATGTAATTAAACTGTTAATCACTTATACCTATCTGTTATTTCCTACTGAGCGTCAGCTCATAGTTGTGTTTTCCCCCCTTTCCAGGCTTTTCAGGTGACGCGCTTACCGATGGGGAAGGGCAGGAGTGATGTCTTGAGTGTATCAGTTCTAGTGTGTTAGTAGTGTGTTATCTTTCTTTAGTTGTGTTTTGGAGAGCTTTTAGTCTCAGTCATGTTAGTGAGTTTTAGTGGTTGATTATTCCAGTTGTATTAAGTTGAACTTGAGGTTATTGTATCAGTTGTGGTTTGTTAATGATCATTTAGTATTTCCATCTTGTAGCACTTGTGTATTATTTTAGATTAGTTCTCTCTCTTGCCAGCGTGTCCCTAACTGTACGTCCCGATATTTCCGCCTTGTTCGGGGCGTGACAGATCTTATCAGGGCCGTTACAAGGAGATAACGATGAGGCTACAGACCATCATAGTGTATGCTCTGAGAACTAAATCCTCTGGAGGAAGTAACGGTCCAACGATGGACCGTTAGGAGTAGTAACGGTTGTACCCCAAGCCGTTAGAGAGACAGCTGCTGAGAGAGTCAAAATGAATGTTTGGAGAGATGTAATGGGCTAGCATGGACCGTTAAACGAATGTGACGGCCTGTACCTGGCGCGTCACAGCCTTGAACCTGCATGGTTGTGAGATTTCAGCTTTGTTCTTGGTCCTGCGTTCTGCGCATACTAAAACATGGAGCAAGTTAGATCCGTTCTTAGACTCAACCCCTTGCCTCGAAGCAAGTTAGATAATGATCGTTTCTTGATACTTGGTCAAGGGGTGGAGCCTTATTAAATAGGCGGGAAAAAATATAATAGAAATAATGCGATGCATGTGATGCATATGATGGTATTTTTGGATTTTGGAAAATATATTCAAATTTTTTGTGTGTTTTGGAAATATTTGATGTTTTTGGATTTTTGAAATATGTGGTTTGTTTGGATTTTCGAAATATATGTTGTTTTTGGATTTTTGAAATATATGTTGTTTTTGGACTTTGGAAACCAGTGCTTTCCCTTAGCAACGCGAGCCCCCCGCATCGTATTGAGAGTCCCGAGGTTGGCGTGCAATGAGGTGACAACCCTGACCGAGGCCCAGATTCTCATGACGGTGTTTCTACCAGGGCCATACCCAGGGTACTAGTTTCAATCCTAAAAAAGAAAAATAGAACACGGGGGTAAGCTTAGGCCAGACTTAGAAGTTTTTAGGACTTGAGTTCCTCTCCAGACAACCCATTAGAGATTCGGTCTGTTGCGCCGGGGCTCTGCGTCCGTCATCAAACCTTTGTCCACTCTAGGCATGCGTGCGACCGGGCTCATTCGTCCCGCGGGGAACTGTACTGCAACTCTTGTCATGCCTAGATTTCTTTTTCTTTCTTGCTTTTGAATCGTATTCAATAGACCTTCGAGATGATACTTTTGATTTTTGTCGTAGAGATTAATCCTTTGCTTTCTTTTTCTTACTCTTTTGCTTGTGGCATTAGGTCATAACGGACTGCCCCTATTTGAGACCTCCTCTCGTCAGGGTGTTTGGATTAGTTGTCGCCTCCTTATTTACTTCTTGCCCCTGGGTTCAGTCGAAGGAAGAAACGGACAGGGATGTAGACTTTCCCCCAAAGCATGGCCAAGGAGAAACGGTGCCTTTTAAAGCGGGAAACCTGACCAGGGATGTCGTGTAGTGTGTGGTTGCCTTTACTCGGGACTCTTTTTAGAGAAATAGGAGGAACATCTTGTTGCCCGGGGTGGCACTGATTAGACTTTAAGGAAAGAAACGCTTAAGGTACAACCCATTCCATGGGTGAGAGAGCTCCTCACCTTCCGCGTTCACTAAACGATAAGTATTCCCTGGATAAGATTCTTTCACGACAAACGGCCCTTCCCAGTTAGGTTGCAATTTAGACCTAGGACCTACAGATCGAATGAATTTGCGTTTCAAAACCATATCACCTTTTTGAAATTTGCGTTCGATTACCTTCTTTTGAAAATAACGTGAAACTCTCTTTTGATAAACGGATACGTGATCGGCCGCATTCATCCTCTTCTCATCTAAGAGTTCCAACTGGACCAGCAACGCCTCTCGACGTTCATCGAGATTAAGTTCCTTATCGAGCTGCACTCTAAGGGAAGGGATCAAGATCTCATATGGGAGCACCGCCTCCATCCCGTAGGTAAGAGCATAGGGAGTCTTTCCCGTAGGAGTACGGACGGAGGTGCGGTAAGCCCATAGAGCTTCCACTAATTTTTCTGGCCAGTCTGAAAATTTATGAGATTCGCATGTTTTCTTTATGATTTTAAGAAGGGTTTTATTAGTGGCCTCGGCTTGACCGTTGCCTTGAGGATAATATGGAGATGAATGATGCAATATAATGTTGCACTTCTTACATAGGTCCTTGAGCTCTTGAGATACAAACTGGGGTCCGTTGTCAGTGATGATGCTGCTTGGTACTCCGAATCGCGAGATGATATTCTTCATGATAAAACGGCACACCGTTGAAGCTTTGATATCTGCGTATGCCTCGGCTTCGACCCATTTGGTGAAGTACTCAGTGGCGGTAAGGATAAAGGATTTCTACTTAACTTGGGAATTAGGATCACCGAGCGGGCCGACAACGTCGAAAGCCCACATAGAGAATGGCCAAGGAGCAGAGAGAGGGTGGAGAGATGAAGCTGGAGCATGGATTTTATCAGCATGGAGTTGGCACTTAGACACCTCCGGACATAGAGGGAGCAATCTTCCTCTAGAGTGGGCCAGTAGTAGCCCTGCCTAAGGATTTTCTTCGCTAGAGCCTGGCCATTGACATGACCTCCACACTCACTAGAATGGGCTGCTTCAGCCACTTTCCAAGCCTCATTATCATCCAAGCATCTCATGAGCATTCCATTGGTAGCACGCCTGTACAGTTCTCCTACGACAATAGTATACCTTGCGGCGGCTCTTCTTATTGACGTGCGCTGCTCAGCGTTTGCCCCTTCTGGGAATGATCCGTCTTTGCAAAACAACTCGATTTTGTGATACCAAGGCAATTCTTCTTCATCCAGAATCTCTCCTAACTCCATTAGAGATACTTCCTTGAGGTCTTCCTTCTCAGCCCTCGCCTCTACAGCCTTCCTAAGGTTGATGAACCAAGGGTCCTGAAGAGAGGGTGCGTCCAATCTCTGAACGACGACAGTCTCAGTGTTCCGACTGAGAGGAAAAGATAGAGAGGAAGCAAGAGATGCTAGAGCATCGGCTTGAATGTTCTGAGAACGAGGAGTATGGATATAGATCAGCTTACAGAATTGCCTAGCAAGAAGCGTGACCAAATCTTGATAAGGCTTGAGCTTGGGGTCACGAGTGCGGTAAGTAGATAGAACTTGCCGCAGAACGAGCTGAGAGTCTCCTATGATATTCAAGTACCGCGCGCCTAGGAGATAGGCGTGCTTCAACCCAGCCAGGAGAGCTTCGTACTCAGCGATGTTGTTGGTAGCAGGAAATCAAAGTTGATAAGCAAAGGGAATAGTTACTCCTTCGGGAGTAAGCAGAACAGCGTCGATCCCTCGGCCTTGAGAATTGAGTGCACCATCGAAGTGCAGAGACTAGAAGGGATGGTGAGAGAGAACTGAGAGATGCTCATCAGGGAAATCATCCTGAATAGAATCAGTGTGAGGAATAGGAAGATGGGCAAGATGCTCTGCGATGGCGTATCCTTTGACCTCCTTCTGAACGACAAATGTGATCTCGAATTGAGAGAGGAAGCTCTGCCAGCGAGCTAACCTACTAGAAAGGATGGGCTTTTCTAAGAGATAGCGAATCGGGTCCATTCTAGAGATCAACCTAACTGGGTGGGCAAGAAAATAGTGTTTAAGCTTCTAAGCAACCCACACTAAGGTGGCACAAGTCTTCTCCATAGTGGTGTATCTGGACTCAGCTGGGTTAAACAACCGAGAGAGGTAATAAGCAGCCCGCTCTTTCCCTTCATCGTCTACTTGTGCTAATACCGCCCCTAGGGAGTCTTCAATAACCGATATGTATAGGATTAGGGGTTTACCAGGGACTGGAGGTTGCAAAACCGGGGGATTGGATAGATATTCCTTTAAGTCCTCGTAGGCCTTTTGACAATCTTCATTCCATTAAAACTTAACTCCTGCCTTAAGCTATTCATAAAATGGACGGAACCTTTGAGAATGTTGGGATATGAATCTTCTAATGAATTGCAATCGACCGATCAATCCTCAAAGTTCCGTAATGTTCTTAGGCGGAGGCATGTCCATGACGGCCTGTGCTTTGTTAGGATCAATCTGGATCCCCCGTTTGCTCGCTATGAAACCTAACAGCTTCCCTGAAGAGACTCCGAATACACACTTCTTTGGATTCATTTTAAGCTTATACTCCCTGGCTCTTTGCAGCACCTTAGCCAGAATAGAGGGGTGTTCTTCTTTGGTTCTTGACTTCACCAAAATGTCATCCACGTAAGCTTCCATATAGATATGCATCATGTCATGGAAGATGGCCATCATCACCCTTTGATAGGTGGCACCTCCATTCTTCAGACCGAACGGCATAACCACATAACAATATGTGCCCCAGGGCGTGGTGAAGGAGGTTTTCTCTTGATCTTCTGGAGAGAGACGGATTTGATTGTATCCTGAGTAACCATCCATGAATGACAACGATTCGTACCCGGCGGTACTATCGACCAAGACATCAATGTGAGGCAGCGGGAAATCATCCTTGGGACATGCTTTATTGAGATCCCTGAAATCGATGCAAATACGCACCTTGCCATCCTTCTTGATGACAGGGACTATGTTTGCCACCCACTGAGGATATAGGACAACTCTAATGAATCTGGCCTTATATAACTTGTCAACTTCTTCTTTAATCCTTAAGGCCATGTGGGGGTGAAATCTTCTTGACCGTTGTTTCACAGGTGTTGCCCCTGGTTTAAGCACTAGTCGATGTTCCACTAAAGAGGGGTCAAGACCTGGCATGTCCTCATAAGACCAGGCGAAGGAATCGCTATACTCCCTTAGAACCTTGATCAAATCTTCTTCTACTTGTGGAGGGAGATTAGCAGCAATAATGATGGGCCTGGGGTCTTCTTCAGTTCCCAGATTGATTTCTTTCATAGGTTCATCCACTGCTGACGACGGCTCGTCGAATTTCTTAAGTCCTTGTGCGTACAGATCAGTAGTGTCATCTACGTCGCTGTCCTCATTAACCGGATCTTTTTCATCTAGGATTTCATAGACGCTGAGTCCGTCATCGCTCCACACCCCTTCTATTTCTTCTTCATCTTCAATCATAATTGCCGTAGCAACAAATTCTAGACATTTCAAAAGGGCATGACAACGCTGAGCTAGGTCTTGCAAGAACCTATCTGGAACAGATTTGGGAGGACGCGCAAGTGGGCGTGACTCAGAGGAGGAAGGGTTGGACGACCTAGAACAAGACCCTATTTCTTTAGACCTAACTAATTCTACTTCCCTAGACTCGATAGACCCTAATCCTAACCTAGGAGAAAGGAGACCTAGTGGAAGGGAAGGAGCAGGGGACTCGTGCCCCTGGATGAGGATGGAGACAGGGTAGTATAATCTTCCACTGAAATCTCCGTTTCGAATTTGACATTTTTTTTTGGAGATCAGCAGAGACTACACAGCAAGATGGAGGAGGCGGGAGCTGCATAGGGAATAGCTGGGGGAAGATGCAGTCAAAGAAGGGATCGGAAGATGAGAACTACATCTCGTGGAGTTGGGCGTTGGGAGGAGGAGGAGTGAATAAAGTGGATAGATCAATGGGCTGGCAATGCCCGCAAGCGCAAGGAACAAATAGAATCTCGGGCGGATCAACGAAGGATGGATTTACCATGATAGGAGGAAGACGGGGTAAGAAATCCCATTGCTGGAGGAGAGATTGAAAGCAGGAGGGAGACCAAGAAAAGACAATCGGCGAGCTCCCCTCCTCCCTTGGATCATCGATTGGCCGCTTCTTCGGCCTCCATTGCATGAGCCAAGCCTCTTGCTTCTTCTGGTAGTCTTCTTCATGAAACATCCCTTGAAGGGCTTGACCATAATCAAGCATATCATCTTCTGGCCTTTTCAGTGCTGGCGGTAGACTGGCAATCAGACATACTATATTTCTCTCTGACGGAGCTGGCTGCAAAGCTAATGTGCCGGGCTGGAGAGGCCCTCGGACAAAGTGTTGACGGTAGTCCTAGGTGAGTGGCCCAGAATCACCCATCATAGATAATGTGGTTTCTTTGTAGCCAAGACCTCTCCTTCCCATCTTTCTTCCCTTGGGTATGGGCTTGGTCATTCCTTGTAATTGTGCACCGAGGCCTCTCCCCGGTTGGTAGCCCAGTTTCAGTATAATGTTCCAGCCTTTTGAGTCTCGGATCTGGGGCTTCATCTTGATGTTAACTGGAGTAGTGATGGGCCTAGGAGGTGTATAAGCCCAAGGGAAGTTCAAGTCCAGCACTGATATGACGGGTCGGCTGCTTGGCCAAAGTGTAGGAAGAATCTGTTCTGAAATAGCCTTAACCGATTGAACCGTGGACAAACTCTTGACTTTGACGACCCTCCCTTGGAAAGGGAATTTGACGCACTGATGTGCGGTGGAGGGTACGGCACCGAGTGTCTCAATCCATGGACGACCCAAGATCGCCTTAAACATGGGGTCAATGTCCAGCACATAGAACTCCATGGGCATAGTAAGGGGCCCGAGCTCCGCTTGAATAGTGACTACCCCGTGGCATGCTCTCCTGGAGTTGTCATATGCTGCTATAGTGATGGGGGTAGGTCGTAACAATTCTTCGGATATATTGCAAGCTCGGAGAGTACTGAGCGGGCATACATTAATTGAAGCCCCTGTGTCAACCAGTGCTGCCTCAATGCTGACCTTATTCAGAATAATTGTAATGCAGAGCGGCATTTGCCGAGCTTCTAGAGGTGCTAGCTCGATTTCTGAGAATGTAATTGCCGACCCTTTAGAAATAGTTGCCAGTGCTGTTGGTAAGCTGTCAACTGCCATGTCCTTGCTAACCATCACCTTTTGTAAGAAATCCCTGAGAGCATCTTGATGAAGGGTGGATCTCTTGATAAGCTCCAGAACTGATATTTTGGCGGGTACTCGGTCCAGATGATGTAGTAAGTCATACTGAGTTCCTGGTAGAGGTTCGGCTTCTTCTAGCTCGGCTGTTGGCTGGGAAGACTGGGGATTGGAGGTAGTAGGGTAGTTCCGATGGAACAACTTCCCGCTTCTTAAGGCGCAATTTGTCGCGGCGTCGGGAGATGATATTATTGGCCCAGTAGGGTGGATGAGTGGAATAGACTGCGTAGGAGAGGTGATTTGGTGGTAGGTAATGTTGGGGTTAACAAGAGATGGTGGCTGGATGAGTGGCGTGGGATGAGCGGAAGGTGGGGTGATGATGGGGGATGGTGCGGATGGTGGGAGGACAAGTGTAGGTAGGGTGGCACGCGGAGGATTGGATGAGGGGATGGTTATGACCGTAGCGGGGGTAACTAATGGTGGGTATGATGGCGCTATTGGTGGTGGTGGATTTGCTGGTGCGGGTGTGAGTGGAAGGACAAGCGGAGAGGGTGTTGGGTGTGTAGGGAGGATAAATGAAGGAGTGAGGGGGTTGCGGTGGTTATGGTGGAGGGCCATTACTTGTGGTGCAGTACCATCATCATCAAAAGACCACTTGGTGTTAGGAGCCGGGGGTTGGACTACATTGACTTGTGCCGGCGCCGGCGGCTGAGGTTGTGGAGCGGGTGGATGGTTTGGCATCGGATTTTGATGGATCCCCAGATCCTGAACCTGCTGTGGTTGCTGCTGTTGTGGCGGCTGCTGCGGCTGCGGTGCTTGATGCTGCTGCACTTGCTGCCTCTACGGCTGCCTTCTCTTTTCTTTAATCTCAACAATGGCGCTGTGCATTTCGGCCCAATCTATCCTCTGTCCTTCATGAAGATCATATACTAGGTCCCGGAATTGAAAACATCCTTCAATGGTATGTCCCGGTTGCCTTTGGAACATACAATACTTCGTCTGATCAACGGCTGGATTCTAGTTGGGCCATTCCGGAGAAAGTTGTATAGCATTAACCGACATAAGATCCGAGAAAATATCCATGAGGGTTTCTGGCAGTGGAGGATATTGTGCTCTCTTGGGAGCCAGGCGCTTGTTGTTTGGGTTGTTGTTATAGCCGTTGGGTGAAGGGACATTGTGGTATTACGGGGGTGGTGGTTGCTGTGGTGCGGCAAAGGTGTTTTATGGAATGGTGAAGGTGGGCGGAGGGTTTTGCGGAGTGATTTGGAAGTTCTGTGGAGTGGGATTTTGTGGAGTGCGGGGGTTTTGAGGGAAGCGGAAAGGTGCATTTTGGAATGGAAAAGCAACGGCTTGAACCTGCTCATTCGTTTGGACCCCTTCCGTAACCGGCCCTTGTGGCTTCTTATGGTACTTGGGCTTTTGGTTTTCGAACAGAGAATGGATAGGGGAGTCCTTGAACTGAGTCTGAATAAAGCGCGCCCGGCTATATAGTTGGTGCATGATGGCTATGTCGTTCATTGCCAGGATGTTTTGGAAGGTTGGAGTAGCATTTGAAATAAGTAGCTTGACCTTCTCTTCCTCCGGAATATGGCCGGGCACTCTAGCGGCCATCTGCCTCCACCTATCTGCATAAGTGGCAAACTCCTCATCTGTTTTCATCTTTTCGGCCACCAGATATGTAAAAGAATATTCTGGGCCGACCCGGTCTTGAAACCGCTGAATGAACTTGTCTTTTACTACCTTAAAGCTCTCCGCTTCTTCCAATGGCAGAGAATAAAACCATTCCAGTGCAACACCGTCCAATGATCGGCGGAATAAATATGCCATAAGACGATCATCATATTGGAATTGGGCCGATTCATATAAGAAATCCCTCACGTGAATAAAGGGATTGCCGTTCTCGTCATATTTTCTATAATTGGGGAGCTCAGACTGGGGAGGGAACCGGATGTTCTGGAAACTGGGAACTGGAACATCTGCCAAGGATTGTGGGCCAACCCGCTTCTGGAGGAAGTCGAGTTGTTGTTGCATGGTGGCCCATTTATCAAGTAATTCCTGCTCTCTGGATGGAGCAGGGGTAGCAAGAGATGATGCTTGAAGTTGAGGAGCAGAGGGTGAGAAGTAGGAGGTGGCAGCCCATAAGAAGGAGCCGAAGGATAAGCGGCCGACGTAGGGGGTCCATAAGAAGGATATTGGGCCTGAGATTGACCCAGATTGGAGTGGGCTTGGACCACCCCTGACTGAGGATGCAGAAAATCGGAGGGACCCAGCAGGACTTATGGAACAAGTGGGCTAGACAAGTGATGATCCATCTGAGTGAAAGAAGGGATAGGAGACTTCCCTTTGTCAAAAGATTGCTGGGCCGAAGCGGAAGATTGGCCCGTCTCCATGCCGGTGAATGTGATGGTCCGGGGTTGGACCGGAGTGAGATTAATTGGAGTGGGCTGAATAAGAGGATTGGATTGACCCTGCATAATCATGGGAGGGGAGATATTGGATCCTTGCATGGCCTGATAGATAGTTTGGAGTTGGGCCAGATCCAATTGGGCCATCATCTGGAGAATGGAGCCCGCAGAAGGGGTAGAGAAGGAAGGGGTAGCCTAACCACCTTCCATGGAGGTAGAGGACGGAAGAGGGGCCGTCCCCTCTCCAGAAGAGAACGAGGTAACCCTAGCAGGGTTTTCAAGAAGCCCTCTAGGAAGAGAATCCTCTTGGGAACGGGGAGGATTGAAAGAAGTCATGGTGGATTTGAGGAGCGGATTTGAGTAGCACTTGGAGAATGAGTCGACCCTAGGAGGTGCTTCCAACTGACGAAAACAACTCCACATGCAACGAACAACCTTAACAAGATGCAAACAACACAACGCAAACACACAATGAGTAACCAAACTTAGATGATTTATCACGAAGATGTAAGTAGCAAGAGACGAAGACACTCAAAGTCAACCAAGTTGTTTAATATGATGCTTCAAGATTCTTATGATTTCTCCTTTGGAACTTTAGTGGATGGATTAATATGAGCTCTCAACAATAGGTTCCTGACGGGAGATGGATGTAAAGCTTGGTTTGACTCTAAGTGTGACCACTCCTTCAATTCACTTATGCAACCCTAGACACGGGGTGGAAAGGGTACAACCGGCCCGGCGTCTGTGTGGGAATCCACGGCTCGCGGGGACTTATGGAGGTCCCTGGTGTGATTTCCTAGTCGGCCCCAAGGAATATGGAGATGAGAGGTCCGCACACCAAGGTAGGAAAATGCAATCTAATGTATGAAAGTATGAATGAACCTATGTGCACCGGAGTGCATGCAAAATCTAGCCTAGAATCTAGCAAACAATTATCACGCAATGATCTAAGTATGTAGAACAATCAGGGAGGAAGTCAGATATCACCCAAGCAAAGAAATCACAGCAGAAACTGCGGAAAGTAATGCACCTCGGGATGCGTACCTGTCTGGAGTATAACGGTCTATAGACCCTGCGTCAGAAGATAATAATGGTCGAAGGCCAGACCGCCAGAAGTAATATAACGCAGAGCACCAGGACCGTCGGATGAGCCAGAGAGCCAAAAACAACCAGAAATAAAAGAGAAATCCGTGAAAAGCCCGCACACAGGATCAGGCGTATAACAGTCCAATACCCCTGCGTCAGAATGGAGTAACGCAGGGACAGAGGGACGTCAGAACACCGAGAAAACCACAAATAAGATGAAGTAAGAGGGAGATCCGAGGGTAATCAAACAAGGGAATGATGGCAGGTTTAAACAGAGATCAAGACACGATTGGCACAAGTTGTCCCACCGTGATCGCCAAAAAATTATCTGTTGATTTGTTTTGCTTCTCTTCTTCTTTTTGTTTTATGTGTGATAAAGATGATAGGCAAAAATCAAAGATCTCAATCAACCCAAGGACATGCGAACCATGAACCTAGGCAACCAGAACAAGCTCTAGCATGGGCATGCTATCTCAATCATCAAAGTAAACTAAGGAAATAAAGAAAAACGCACGCCGGGGCGTGGAGCAAAAGCAAATAAAAACACACCGTAAGGGTGGAGCAAGGAAAGAGAATAAGAGATATGAGATGGAGAGAAAACTAATGCCCAATACCAAGAAAGAACGTGATCGCCACCAAAGTAGAAACAAGCCAAAGACTTGAAAATACCTTGGAAATAGGTGGATGAAGCACCCGCCCACGGGAGAGAGAAAATCAAGGAAATCTGCAGATCAACGGAATTTAACGGCCGAAATCCCACGCGTCACTGGGAAGTGACGGCCGCTCGATGAAGCGCTATATGAATATGACGCGCCTGCACAAGACCGTCAAATAACATGCAGTAATAGCTTGTGGATTCTTTTAACTCCAACTCTTCCAGCCGGCCAGAAGACTTGGGCCTCGTGTGGTGAACCTGTAAACCTGCCAAAGAACATGAAAACACAAGAAAATAGACCCAGATTAGCCCTTTAAACAATATAGCATCAATTCTCCAATAAACTCAATAGCATGCAAAAGGAAAGGAACGTACCGGGGAGGTTTTGGTTTTTTAACCCCTCTGGGCATTTTTAAAGAAGATAGGAGGATGTTTAGATGATGAAAAACTAGGTAGAACGTGGAAAAAAGAAGAGGGACAATGCTTTTGATGAAAAGGAGATGAGGAAGAACACAATATGTAATGATGGACTTTGAAAACCAATGGAACAAATACTCCCTTCACCGCGAAGCAGATGAACGTGAAAGATAATTCTCCTTGGTCAGATGTGACTCCAGAATGCGGTAGCACTTCGACGCGAACTCCCGATTTTCCTCTCTCGGGCCATGAAGTTAAGGGTGCTATTTATAGACCCTCAAACTCTCCGGTCGAGCAGAGGATAATCCAGCAAGATAAGAGGATAACTCTTAGCAAATCCTTGAAGATAATATGACCAAGAGTCCATAGAAACAAACAGAAGGTTCTGAGGATCAGATTTGGAAGAGAAATCAACAATTCAAACTCTTATCTCGACCACGGAGTAGCATAGAAAAGGCCTGAACTGCCAGGACTCTCTGTTAGATGTAACGGCTGGTCGACAGACCGCCATATGCAAATAACGCGCCAGGAGGATACCGTTACATTTAACCTTATCTCAAAAGAGATAAGATCAACGGGAAGAAGATTAAACAAGTTGGACTCTGCAAGATAAGTAATGGCCATGTCTGGACGCGTTGGAAGAAAGTAACGGCTGCACGACAGACTTTTAGAATCAATAGGTAGGCCAACGGATAAACTTTGAAACAAAGACCTTAAGTTGTAGGACTCTTCAAGAAGTAACGGCATAGGGTGAATGCGTTAGAAGAATGTAACGCCCATGCAGAGGACCGTTAGAAATAATGAGGATTGAAATTGATAAGAGCTTGCTAAGCTTCATCCAAATGAAAAGCCACAAGGAACCACACTCAACCAAGGAGAGAAGACCCAAGAAACAGGCTTCAAACCGACGAAGGAAACTCAATGAAGAGTGAACAACTTGGAGCATCATATGGATAAACAAGGAGATGACCCAACTTATTGGTCAGAAAACGGGTGTCAACACATACCTTATTGACTTCTAGTACACAGTACTCAAGTAGTTTGAAAAATGTCTAAAAGGAATATTGGTGCCATAATTCAAAATTAATTCACTTAGTCACATAATCATTCACTTAGGCACTACTAAAATAAACTAAGTCCACATAGTCGATTATCTTCAAAGCTAAGATCACTTAGTCTGCTTCGCCTATCATAACTTCGTCTATCGACTATCTCAAAGATCAATCGCCTATCTCAACTAACATAGGCGCTAGGACCTTCGCCTATCACAATGATCAATTGACTATCTCAAAGATCAATCCCCTATCTCAACTCACATAGGCACTAGAACCTTTGCCAATTGACTATCTCAACATAAAATCAATCGACTATTGCCACTTAGGTAATAACATAGTCGCAAGGATATTAGCTATCTTACCAGCACCTATCTTTGAATATCAACTATCTCAGCGCTTGTGGATGCACTTTTTTATTGAGATCGTTGTTTACTTGTCTATTAAGTTTATTAAGTGTGTGGGCGTGCCAGTCACCTAGGTGACGATTTATTCGGGCGTCGATGCAGCCCATGGTGTGCTCGATCTGACTAATCAGACGATTGTGTGGTTCATGTCGGGACTGAGAACCTGCCGTACCATAAAGGCTGCGACGTTAATTACATCCCCTCGGAGAGGAGAAGACCCTTGATTGATTGCCAGGAAAAGGGTCCCGATGGCCAAAAGTTCATAGTAATGAAAGTGAGAGCAAAATCTCAGATTGCGTTTGAACAAACCCCGCGATGGGGCGTAAATGTTCACGGATGCATGCGTGTCGGTCACTTGCGGACCATTTCGTATTCGGACAAAAGTCCGCATTCGTAGCATCAAAGACGACGGTAAAACCGTGTAAATGTCTGCCGCAGACACAACAAGCTTAATGCGGGTGCGGGATTGAATCCTGGTAGAAGCGGGTCAGATTAATGATCTATTGGCCCGAGATGGTTGCGGACTATGGCCATATCGGGGTCCCCGAGGTCCACATCCGATGCCATGGGGCGTCATTGATTTTCTCTTCACACACATTCCGTGGAAACGAATGTCCCAAGGTATGCGTGCATGTCGGTCACTGGCGGACCATTTCTTATTCAGACGGAAGTCCGCGTTTATAGCGTAAGAGACGGTGACAAACCGTACAAATGTCTGCCATGAGTATAGCAAGTTTAATGCAAGTGCGGGATTAGATCCCAGTATATATGTCAGTCACTAACTGACCATTCATTGTTCGGACGAGAGTCCGCATTTGAATCATCGAAGACAATGATAAAGACATACGGATGTCTGTCGTAGGTACGAAAAATTTAATGTGGGTGCGGGATTGGATCCCGGTAGAGGTGGGTCAAACTGATGAACTATTGGCCTGAGATGGTTTCAGACTATGGCCATGTAGGGGATTCCGAGGCCCACATCTGACACCATGGGATATCATTGCTTTCTCTTTACGCACAGTCCGGGGAAGTGAGTTCTTAAGTGTGAAGCCCGAACTCGCCAACGTGCGCCCTCGCACGCGGATCGACCTTGCGGGGGTTTCCGGGGGTGGCGCCCCCGAAAGAAAATTTGATTATAGCAGGGGGCAACTTTTGATTATTGGTTTCCTATCCCTTTCATTTGTTTTATCGGTTTAGGTCTCTTCTTTTGTTTTCTTCATTAGTTGCAAGCCTTTCTTTGATTTAGTTAATTGCCCCCTTTTTTTAATGAGGCACGCCGGTTTAACGAAGCAAATGGGCGCGCCGGTTAAGGGGATGCCAAGGGGTGCGCCGGTTAAGGGGATGGCAAGGGGTGCACCGATTAATGAGGGCAAGAAGAGGGACATGCCGGATAAGGGAGCACAGGGGGGCGCACCGAATTAAGGCCAAGAAGAGGGGCGTGCAGGATAAGGGAGCACAGGGGGGCGCGCCAGATTAGCCAAGAACAGGAGGGCGCGCCGGATTGAGGCTCAAACAGTAATAGGGGTGCACACTGTTCATTCCAAGAATTTGAAGATGGTTTTGAGTGTGAAGCTAAACCGGCACGGGGGGGTATCGCGCCAGATTAACCCGCGCCGTATTAGAACCGCGTCGGGTTAGCTCGTGTGGGTTTTATTTCATTCTGTTTCTTCTTTCTTTCACCCGTGGGTTACTTTGATGACTGATTTATTCATCCAATTGATAGATTAAGCTTGTAGAGATGAAACTTAAGTATTTTAATCATTTGTTAAGGTGAATGAACATGAAGATCTGAACGTTTTATTAGAAGGGTCTGCTGTGTAGGGATTCTAGGACCAATTCAAGTTTGATTCAGGGGCTTTCTGAGTTGGGCAGTTCTCGGCAGGAAGAAGCATAGCTTGTTCATTTGTTCCTGTGTGCATTCGTTCTTAGTTCTTATTGTCCATATTCCTGGCAAAAATTGGGCAGCACCTCCCTCGGACTGAGGTTTGCCAGAGAAAAATAGAGGAACACCAAACGGATTGCTTCGGGGTGAACCTCAAAATGCAGACCTCACGGTGGTCCGATAACCCAGATGTAAGTATGGAAAAGCTCGAGGACTAGCCTTCAAGAGCTCTCACGACTCACGGGTGATGGTTTCATTAACGTTCAAGCGGGACAAATGTGTGCCATGGGAGGCTTTAGATGTTCATCCCTTCATGTGTTCCTCTGAAGGCCGTGCCACAGAGAGGCAGGTCTCCGAGGTCCCTCGATGATAAGAAAATCGAGAGAAAGGGGAGGAGATCAAAGCAGTAGAACACTACTCATGCCCACAAAAATCATTCTTTTTATTCATCCCCAAGGGAAAGGGGGAAAAGAGATACAGGAGGGGATCTACCCTAGAGCAAAGGGAAAATACAATGGAGGAGAAAGGCTTGAATCTCAGGCGAGGGGGAACAGAGCACAAGCTCTCCCCCCTCATGGCTCACCTCACCTCTCTTCTCTCACGGACCCTCCCTTTTTCTTCACCTCTCTGGCGAGAACCAGAAGCTCTCCCGTCTACCAACCTCTGACGAATCGCCCAGCTGAACCCCTTCTCCAGCAGAGTCTCAGTTCCTTTTATAGCGCCTTGCTCTCTCTTCGGCCCTGCATCTCGTTCGATGACATCGAGTGGCCTGCAGGTAGGGGGCCGTAGAGTAGGGACGATGGCCGCCCGGGATTGGTTGACGATGATCGATGGAGATGCGACGCGGTGCGGAGCTCGAAACCTTCCATTCCTGGGAGTTTGAGGCGTGTAGGCAGCTTCCGATCGGTCAGACGCAGGAGGTTCATTTATTTTAGGTAAGTTCTCTTTGTTCCCACCCGAAAATAAGGGATCGGATTGAGGATGGGATGGTAACTTTGGTTAAACAGCGCGGGGGGTGAGCGCGCCCGTTTAGGACCAAAAGAGGAGTGCTCCGGTTTAACAAGGGAAGGAGGGGCGCGCCGGTTTCACAAGAGAAGGAGGGGCACGCCGGTTTAAGGCCCCTTAAGGGGCCCGCCGATTTAAGTGGTCCATAGAGGCGCGCCGGTTTGATGGCCAAGGGAGGGGTGCGCCGGTTTAGGGCAATGTAGGCACGGTCGTGCTGGTTTAAGTGTCAAAGGGTTTCTTCCAAGCTTAGCGATGATTCGGCCAGACGCTTGCCCTCCCGTGTTGCTTTAGTTGTGAGCCTCCGAGTCCCGGCTCAGGGCTTTGAGTGATTTCCGGTGCATGCTGAACATGTGTTCAAATTCCTGAGTTTCTTTTGATTCGGCCTTCGGCACTACCGACTGGGGAGCCATGGCTATCCCTTCTGCCCGAGGGGCTTCTTTGTTGGGTGACAGAGCACCGGGGATATATTCGTCCTGCTTGGAGGAGGTATGGAGTTTATTCGGCCTTCCCGTCTTCGACTTGCTCTTGAGATGTCGAGACGTCCGTGCCACAGGAACGTTCCTTTTATTCTCTCTTTTTTTGACGTCCACAGTGCCTATCTCATAAAATCCATCGACTATCTTAGCATCTATCTTAACTTCAGCGACTATCTTTCAAACTTGAATGACTATCTTAATTTATTCTCTTCCTCCTCTGCCTATCGTTCCAGCTAACTTCTCACTTAGGTGATGTTCTTCCACCTATCCTAAGATAGCTATGAGTGCCTATCTCTCAAACTTCAGCTATCTCAATGCCCATCTCAAATTAGTCTAAGGTCTTCGCCTATCTCTTCCACCTATCTCATTTTCCTCTGCCTATCTCATTTAATAGTCGGTCTAATCAATCTCCAAGCGCCTATCTTAAGTCTAACTCATCACCCAATGCTACATCTCATTACTTGGCAGTTTTGACTTACTAAATGGCAGATTATTAAAAGTGCTCAACACCATAGTTGTAGACAATCAAGTTATCTTTCTAATGAACTCAATTTCATCCTCTTTGGACATTCTTACATAGAGTTAGGCTATAAATAACAGACTTCTATCTTAAAATCACAAATTCCTCTTAATGGACTCAAATTCACTACATGGGCCACCCTAATGGGCTCCTAACATAGCTAACCCAAAACACTCATTAGTTTCCTGAAATCAGGGTGTTACAATAAGTGACTATGAGATCAGACACCCGCATTAGATGAGCAGATACAAAATATACTAGTATGTCCAAATACTTGATGACATTCTCAAGTATTATATATCTGATAACATATAACACTTATGTTTAAAGAAGATTGATCTCATTATCACAATCTTATTGTGATTCAATGTTTATTGCATAACTTTACGGACTTTATCGTATCAATGAGTGTTTTCATGGCATAGCTTGTGTACCACCTTTGGGTAGTGACTCATACGTTTGTCCATGCTTTTGTGGATCTATGTTTTGGTTTGAACTCAAAGGAGTGACACTCTACTAGTTAGTGCTCTTGTGCTTCATGCATAATCCGACGTAGTGGAGAGGTTGGGATTAGCTATTATGCTACGGCATGATCGGTTCTGAGCTAGTTCCCAGAGTGCCCCTATATAGGACAGCTTGAGTTTTTGCTAGGGTAAAACTGATAGAGGGCAGTGGTCTAAGGGAGTGGCCACTAGTGTGCACACATGGTTGCAGGCATAGGCACCACTACGGGAGCGTGTAGGTTTAAAGATCCCAGATAATCTTGTAGTTTCTCTTTTGACAAGCCCTATAGGGTTCCAGAGCCTTCCTAGAGAGGACAAGTGTAGGGCTGCAATTTGTCCATACTATGGAGAGATAGAGAGAGAGAGAGAAGGTAGCAAGATGTTAGTGGATATACATCGCACGTACACGAGAGAGAGAGGGTTGTCCTCACATGCTGCATTCTGGCAGACACAGGTGGATCAAGCGTAAGGCTACAATTGGGGAGTGAGTCCCTAGTGGGTGCACTCGATTGCGATACTAGTAGTAGTTCATCCATGTCACACGAGTCATAGGAGTGGCAAGCCTCTATCCGTTTGTGTGCCAGGTTGGGGGTTGTGTTTTTGGCTTGAGGGGCAGTGCATGGTGACTAACCTCGGGGCCTAGTCCCAATTTCGAGGTGAGTCCGTGTTTCTACTACGCGTGTGCCTATGTACAATAGTAGTATAAAGTATGCATGATGTATGTGTTTCACGTGTGTTGGTATGACTTGTGGTTTGTGAGCTTGGTACCATAGTCTTACTTTTTGTAGTTGTAGTATGGGCATAGGGTGTGTAGGCAAGAAATTGCACCCCCGAACAACAATGAGTAAACAAGTGTAATATAAGAAAAGGGGAGGGACGATGAAGAGAGAGAAGAATATACCATTATCGTCACCAAGGAATAATAGCATAAAAGATGAAGAGAACTTGGTAACTACGCTACGCACCTTGGAAATCTAGGGAGATAGCTAGAAAAATAGCCCGAAGACTACTGGCCCAGAATGTGCTCGATACCCTGACCGCGACAATATGAACCCTCTGCCATCGCGTTCAACACGGAGATGCCGGAAATTGAGATTTAGCTCCTCCTCGCCTTGCAGCCGGCTAGAAAGCAAGGGCCTCGCGTCCGCACTTGCCTATCATGCAAGATAAAGCAACAAGAGATAAAAAAATACATTAGAAACAATGAAATGTAGCATCAATCCCACATAGGATACGAACATGAAATAAGGAGGAAGAACGCACCGAGGAGGTTGGGTTTTTAACCCCTGTGAAAGAGAACAAAAGATGGGTGTGTGTGTATATGTATGAGGATAAAAATATAGTAGAACGTTGTAGAGAAATTGTGCAATATGCGTGTAAGCATGAGATGAAAGGAATGCAATAGAACATAAGAAAACAATGAAGAATAGAAACCCTAGAAGAAGAAGGATGAGGGCATGAGACTTTCCTGGTGATTGGGGGTCGAAAGAATAGGTTAGCGGTGCAGCAAGGCTTCGCCGCACATCGAAAAAACACCCCCTCTCCTGAGCTCATGGCCAAGGGAGGTATTTATAGACTCTAAAAGCCCTAGGTCAGAGTTGGAGGATCAATCCCAGAAAGATTAGATTTTGGGAGATAACTCAATAGGATATTGATGGGATAAGGTCCCTAGAAGGGTTAGGAACCGATCTAGCATGAAATTCATGGAGTAAAAAGCTTGAAATAGGACTCTAGGGCATCCTCTACTGGAGAAGATGAAGTTCGGGCTGAACAAGACTCTAACTAAGAACGTGGTCAATGACACGACCATGACCTGCATGAACACGGTCGGGCGACTGACCGCGACCAGGAAAGTAGGTCAAAAATGTGAAAATCATGGAAAATAGCCTCCAGGGCTTAACGGGCCGGGAAATGAACAAAAATGGGCTCCAAATATGATCAAGAAAGACACCAAAATGATGGGTAATTTGGGACATCATGAAAGATGATTAAGAGAAAGACCTGACTTGTAAGTCAAAAATGGGTGTCAACAGATGCCCCTCATTGATGTCCGCTTTGCAAGGGAGTGAGCGAAAGCGACGCGAAGGCAAAAAGAAACAGAGATGAAGCTAAGGCGAAAGCGACATGAAATGGAGATGAAGCGGAGAGAACTGAAAAGTGGGCATCAAGGTAAAAGACACCCGTCACAACCAACAAGTGACAGGAATTCTCCTGAAAACGCCAAACTAACCACAAAGAATAGCTGACGCGGATGACACATGTCTGGAGAACTAACTAACTAAGGGAAGGAAAAACACGACCGACCTCATTAGGGGACACAATCCAGAGCTAATGAGGGGATTGGAAGAGCAGGAGATGAAAAGCTGAAAAGAGGATTGAAATTGTGATAAAATCCAGATAAAAATCATGCTAGCCAACTAAACCAAGCGAATAGATCAGAGAAGACATTCAAATTTGGAGTGGAATAAAGATCCCTTATCCAAGAGAATAAACACAATTAACCATTGTTGAGGAAAAATATTGAAGAATTACGAGGCATTAATGCTCAAAATGACATGATGCATGCTAGGCTAAAATAAAGAAATCATCAAAACAAATGCAAAGAAAGAGAAAAATAGAAAGTACTCAAGGATAATATTGCTAGACTTAATAAGCTACGGTCAAGAGTCTTCTTGCAACCACGGCGTGCGACATAGAGTCCATCATTCCCCATCCAATTCAACCTAACGACCTATCCAACGATTAATCAGATACTCCTAGATCATCATCATTTTTGGTAAAGGGGAACATCAGATCCCAGAACAAACAGAGAACCAGTCGATCCATGAGATAATATAATAGCGTAGAGATAGCATATAGTAATGCAACAAAGAGAAGGGATAGAGAGCCATACCTGACTTACCTGCGCAGGCGAAATAACATTTTAGATTATTTAATTCTGGATTTTTCAATAAGACAACCACAAGAATGATGAACAAAACTAAAACATAACATAACACCGCACCACGACATTGACATAACATCATAAACAAACAAACAATAAGCGTGGTGGGACTGTGAAAACACGGTGGGACACCAAACATAATATGGTGGGACTGCGAAACATAATCATGGCGGAAGGTAAAACACATGCACAAGACTGTAGAGACAACCAAGAACAGAAATGACAAATGCCCTTTAGCCAAAACCCCTGAATAGATGAAGTAGAATTGCCAGGTTCACAAGCATAAGGCAAAGTCCTCTCACGGAGACATGATGATAAAGCGGGTCGAACGAAAGTTGAGAAGGACATGAGCTTCAGAATAGATCAAAAGGTAAGACTGAAGCAGAGATAGATCGAAAGATGTGAACAGGATAAACTGGAGACAAAGAGAAAGAAATATAGCAAGGAAAGCTTGAAGACCTACAACCTGCACACTTAACAAATAGACTATACATGTTCTCAAAAATAGATAATAGCCAGAAAAATAAAAGTGCGTGAAACCAAGGGAACAAAAGACACATATATTTAAATTTTTGACAATTTACCAATTTTGGGGTTTTGGGAGCCTCTTGGAATATTTGATTTTTTTTAATTTTTTTCGTTGTTTTTTTTGGACAAGCTATCTACAGCACACAAAACGGGCTTAAAATAATGTATATGGATCGTCATTCCTTCCCATTTCATTAAGGACTTCCCTGAGCAAGGCGTGCATATGAGGGTGCCGCGCTACAACCAACTGCCCCTAAAGAACGTTGCCCCTACTAAGGCCATATCCCGGGATACAATCTAGCCTAAGAGGGAGAGACATAAGAAAATTGGAGATAAGCCCTATGTCGGATGGGAGATATCAGGATTCAACTTTCTTCCAGGACACTATCCTTCGGAGATCCAGTCTGTTGCACCGGGGCTTTGTGTCTTTGATTTTGGACCCACTTATTAGGCACGCATACGACCGGGCTCATGACGTCCCGCGAGGATCTATACTGCCACTCTTGCCATGTCTTTGATTTTCATAATTTTTCTATAGGTTTTGCTTGGGTTTATAATAGCCCTTGCTGGCTAGATTTTGCATGAAAGCTCATATTTGAAGGGTTATTGAGACTGCCCCTATTTGAGACCTCTCTCGTCAGGGAGTGCCTTGGTTGGACATCTTACCCCTCTACCTCTTGCACCTGCACTCGGCCGAGCAGAGAAAAGAAAAGGCCTTTATACATAACCAAAGTATGGCCAAAGTAGCAATGGTGTTGCATCAGAGCAGTCGGCTATAGCTCACCGTGTAGTGTATGGAAAACCATGCTCAAAGGTCACCCCTAATGATAAGGGAGAGAATTCAGACTCCCGACGCGGAATTATCACCAACCTAAGGTGCTGCAGAAGCGAACTAGACTTTGACTACACTTGACCTAACTAAGACTCCTAACCCACTCAAACGTGCTAAGAAACCACCATCATAATCATGCGTAGGAGAAATAGACATAACAGAAATGATGCCATGTTCTTACGCAAAATAAAAGATACCTCACGATCCATGGAGTGGAAGCAGTATCCTAAAGCAATCTTGATCGACGAGAGCTTCTTATTCCTTGCTTGAATGGATGGAGAGGATAGCAAGAGTTTAAAGATTCCTCGACACGAAGGAGCGACAGACACAACCAAACTGGACGAAGAAGGATCAAAGGAAAAGAGGTGAGGGCTATAACTCCCTTACTAGGGCGTAGAGACCCTGATAATAAGGAACAGTCTATAGAAGAACCAGATATTAACGGAGATCAAGGTGGACTAAAGCCTCAAAAATAGCATGAGAAAGGGTGAAAATCCCGAGAGGGAGACAAAGAAGGAATATAAGAACAATGATTGGATTGTTGCAAAAGCGAGGAAGCAGAAGAATAATCCGACGGAATCGGAGCAGAATGAAGAGAATTGGTAGAGTTTGGAAGTTTCGAAAGAAAAGGACGCAATAGCGGCAATTAGTGATTAGAGGAACGAGGAAAATCCGAAGACTGAGGAAAATCTAGAGGAAAATCTGTGGAAGAATGATAAGGGTGTAGTAGAGAAGGACTAGAAAGATCCAGAGGCTCCGGATGAGGAGAAGGGGAAAAATCAGAAGACGACCTAGAATTGGAATGAAAAGAAGAATTAGACTAAGGCATAAAATCAGGAAGATAAGGAAGATCCGAAGGCTCCGGATGAAAAGGAGAGGAATGGGGGTTTATCGACCCAAGAAGAAAGAAGAAGGTTATGGACACGGGATTGGAAGAGGGGATGTACACCACTCTATTGTGTCCATGTGGTTTTGATGATGTCAAAACTATAAGTCATTCATGAGTCTATCATGGTGTTGATGATGTCATGACTTTGATGTTTCTTTGATGTTATCATATACATATGTATGGATGTAATGCTGTGAAGAATAGGTTGAGGTTAGCTGCTGTGAAGAACAGGTTGAGATTAGCTGAGTTGATGGAGGTTCTTCAAGGCATGCCAGGAAGCTAACGGAAGCACAACAGTTAAGGGTCAAGGCCGCAAAGTGAAGTGTATTCTGCAAGATTTTGGCCAAAACACAATAACGGAGTCGACACCGTGTTACAACGGAGTCGACGCTGTGAGGTGCAGCAGTAGCAGTGAAGAATACTAGATCAAGGGTGAAAAATAAGTTTACACAGCAAACAAATAACGAACAAGGGTGACAAATGTCTGATAAGGCTGACAAATGGATAACAAAGCTAAGAAGCTTGGAAATGAAGAAGTTGATTCGACTCCATATGGAAATAGAGTCGACGCCAGTCAAGCTGAAGTTCAGCAAATGTCTTTTCCCAGCTGGAGTGAATAAGGGTGACAAATGGGTGATATCGCAGACAAATGGTTCACAAGGCTGAAAAATAACGAGCAAGGGTGAAAAATAGCTTATACGGGTGACAAATGCTTCACACGGGTGACAAAAGGCTCACAAGGGTGACAAATGTTGGACAAGGGTGACAAATAGCTTTCAGGGCAGATAAATAATGAACAAAGGTGACAAATTGCTCATAGTGCTGACAAATAACGAACAGAGGTGAAAAATGGCTAGCACAAGTAACAAATGGGCTGCAGCGGTGACAAATAGATAAGGCGACGGCTCAAGGCAGAAAAAAATAACAAAGGTGACTACTCATGAAGATAAGGGTGACAAATGGATTGCAAAGCAGACAAATGGCCAACAGGGCAGATAAATAGGTGTTAGCAGTGACAAATAGATCACAGGGTTGAGAAATGAAGAAAACAAGGCTAACAAAGAAGATAAAGGTGACAAATGTCGAACAAGGAAGACAAATGGATGACAAGGGTGAAAAATAGATGTTAGCCGTGACAAATAGCTTTGTACGGCTGAAAAATAAGAGAAACGGGGGAAAGAAGACAAATGAAAGATAAGGCAGACAAATAGACAGTAAGGTAGACAAATGGGCGCTAAGGGTGGCAAATAGATGTACAGAGCTGACAAATAATTGGTGAGAGTTATAGACAGCTATGCCTTGTATCTGGCGTGCAAAATTCAAATTCATGTTCGAAGGCCAATCATTGGCATGAGATTCAAGGACACCTGGCACATTTCCAAAAGTATCTTGAGAGAAGAATATTCTCATTGGACACCTGGTCTAATAGAATTCCAGATCTGAAGATTACTCACTCCATAAATTGCCCAATCTCATTCTATATATATGTGTCTTCTTCCTTCGAAGAGAGTGGATGCGAAATACAGAGCTGCAAGTGAGGAGCTGCCAAAGGGCTGTGAGAAAAGAAAATAGAGAAGAGTGAGTAGTGTACTTCAAAGAAGATCTAAGAGAGAGTTTGTGAGAAGAAGAAATGAAAAAGGGAGAGAGAGAGAGAGAGTCTCGTTGCAGAAATGTAACCCAATTCGTGAGAGAAGATTTTGAGTGTAGCCAGAGCCTAACTGAAGATCTGTTCGTTCATTAGCTCGTGGATCAAATCCAAACCTATTCTACTCCTGTGGAGCTATATCTTTTCCTTGTTTTCTTTTTGTGTTTTGTTTGTTCTTTTCTATTTCTCCTTGTAATTCCGATACCTTGTTGAGGGGGTCGGGGAAGCTGTGTATCAACGATTGTTCTCTCTGAGATTTCGGAGGAAGAGAGGATTGAATCCTCTGGGTTTTTGAGCAGCTGGGTGATGTTCACGGTTCCCTCTGTGGTATCAGAGGAAGGGAGGATTGGTTGCACCGATCACTGCCTTGGCAGTGGGTCTGGTCTTGCGGAGTGCGAGATCAGGGAGTGAGGGATTTGTTTCCCTTGGGTCAAGCTGTTCGATAGCAGTTGTAGTGGAGTGTTCTCCATGTTCTTACATTTTCAAGGGAAGCCTCACTCAGGTTGAGTGAGGGGTGGACGTAGGTCTGTGGGTAGCAGACCGAACCACCTAAAAATCACGGTCCAAGTGTGGTTTGCTTGTGTGATTGCTCCATGTCTCTGATCTATCTTCACAGGCTTACATATGGTTATGTTCAAGTCATTGAGTGGTATATAGAAAAGTGTGTGTTCACACACCTTGCGTGAGGAGAGCTTCTCAACTCGAACTCCAGCCAGTACCAACTCAATTGACTCATTGTTTGTGGGTTTTGTTGATTTCAGTTTGATTGATTTTTGGTTTGGGTATGCACTGTAATATGATAATATGCTAAGTATTCATTATATGATCTATGTGAACTGCTATTAGCTATTAATTGGTATAGAATTTTAAATTGGGCATTAATTCCTAGTTGGATCTATTCACCCCCCCTCTAGATCCAACCGTGCACCTAACTATTGATGTCAGAGCGGGTCTCTGATAAATCAGATTTAACAATCTGCAGAGAGGATCCTACTATCCTGGTGCATTTATAATCATGGATTATTGCCCCCAATCATTTTCAATGGTTTATCCACCTAATTTTTATGATTCCAACTTCAGTGAATGGCTAGGTGGTCTGTGTGTTTTCATAAACTCTATTGATCCAAAACTGTGGAATCTCATTGAACATGGTACACATGTTTTTCCTCAAGATGAAATTAAATGGTCCAATAAGGACAAACAAAAAAATCATGAAAATATCAAAGTTCTGAACATTTTAAAGGCTGCAGTAGATGTTAATATCATTTCCTCTATTTCTACTTGCAGGAATGCAAAGGAAATTTGGGACAAAGTGATTGCCATTCACAAAGAAGAGGAGGACAAATGTTTGATGGTCCATAGAAGTGATCACACCAGTGATCAAAAGGATGAATCATCCTCTCAGGTAGCAGTGTCAATGGATTGGATCCGGGTTGGATCCTTCATGATTCGAACCCGGATGTGATAATCCCAAATCCAGATCCAACCCGAATCCAGAATGAAATAACATTTTGGATCCAGATCTGACCCGAATCCAAACTTTAACTTTTGAATTCGGATCTGATCCGAAATCCTAATTTATATATCCTGTATAGATAGTGGGCAAGGTAGATCCAAATTTGCATGCTTGCATCCGAAAATTTTAGATCCAATGGATCTATTTTCAGATCCAATCATAATGAGTGTGTTTTGCATAGACAATGTAACCAGAGGATTCGAAATCGGATCTGACCCGGATCTTGAACCCTTCAATTTTTCCTATAGACCAGAACAGGCCAAAACATGAATCGGTTTTGCACCAATTACCTACTTGAAAAGCATGGTTCTCATCCTTCTTTACAAGACTGGACGATGGACAAAGGATCTTTCTGTAATAGAATAGTGATGGTGATTCATCAAGCTAAGAAAGATAAGATGATCAATCTGACATCAAAATCACACAAATATCTATATATGGACATAACAAGGACACAAAAACAAGAAAAATGTGCTTCTCCACCATCTTATTTTTTCCCTTTTCTAACTTTGTCCATGAAAAAGGAAGAAAATAAGAGTTGCACCATATCTCCAATTTCCCATTCTTTGACACAAAATATGGACCACAGCCCCCGGCAACTACATGCTCATAGCCCAACAGATCAGGGTGAAACTAGAAGGCTTCTTGTAACAGCAACAACATAAAGTTATGCACGCTAGAAGAAGGCTGCTTGTTCCCACTGTAATGCCTGGAAGCAGGAATAAGAAGGAAGATAAAAAAAGAGATAAGCATATATATGGACACAACAGTTAAATATAGAGTAGATATGAAAAGAGAAGAGTGAACGTTAAGAGATGTACACAAGAGGCCCATCCTATGCTAAAAATCTGCATTATTGAGATATCTAATCAATATATAGTCAATCATAACATTTTATTTCTACAATCTTACACAACAACACAAACTCAAAAACATATCAAATAGAAGAGAATAAAGAAGAGAACATAAATAAATCAGTACAGCTTGCCAAAAGCCTAATGCTAAGCAACTTTTCTCCTCCAACAGTAGGAACTAATATGACCATCATAAGCAACAACAGAAATAAAATCTAAAAAAAGAAATACACTTGTGCAAGGGATGTGTTGTCATTTGCTCTCTTGGAGAAGCTACCCACTCTACTTATCAGGTAGAGCATCTTCTTCAAGAAAAAAAAAGAACACCATGATCTTAGGAACCAGATAATATATCCACCTAGTCAAGCAGAGATATCAAACATATCACATAGACAAAAATGTGGCTCCTTTAAAGCAAAGTTTAAAGCATCATGTATCACTTAATTGATAACAGGAAATAGCAACCATGATTTCCATGATCAAAATAGAAAATTTTGTGAACCAACACATAACGCTTGCATTAAAGATGAAGAACGTGTTGTGCCTCTGTGATTTTGATGATAGCAAATACTATAAGTCACCATCACCATGTGTTTGCATGAAAGATTGTATGTTTATGCATCTGCTCTTTGCACTATATATTAATGAGGATCGTTTGTTGTGCATTACTTTAGTCAGTACTGTTGAACAATTGTTGTATGCTTTGATGAGCATTTAATAGGTATGCTTGTGCATGCATCACACTGAAGAAGGTCAGTGCATTTTCTGTCTCGGTGCAAACCTTGTGTCTTATATAGCATGGTCAGTGCAATGTTTTGACTGAGCACGTTGCATTGCGTCTCATTTGTCTTTTGCCTCGGTGCAACGTCCATACTAGGTCAGTGCATATCGCTCATTGTATATACAGAGTCAGTACATGCATAAGTTTGACTCGGTGCAACATTCGTCTAGTCTGCATTGCATCGGTGCAAACCTTAGCTGTAGCACGCAACTAAGTCCTAACAGAGTCTGTGCATAGGTTGCATCTCATGCGCTAAAGCTCCTGCATGCACATTCAAGTCTGTGCAAACTTGGTCATTGCACATGGATAGGTTGTGAAAGCATCTAACAGTGCATTTCATCTCGGTGCAAGTTCTATCTTGCATTTTTCCTTTGTCCATATACTCTCCTCCATCATCTCGGTGCAAGTTCTGTCTTGCATTTTTCCTTTGTCCGTATACTCTTCTCCACCATCTCGGTGCAACTCGTGTCTGGACCGCAAATCCAACTCGGTGCATCTACTGTGTTACGCTTTTTTTTTTAAGAGTCAGTGCATTGTTCGCCCTAGACATCTCTAGAGTCATTGTATATCTTTCGTCCTTCTTTTTTCTTTGACTCGGTGCATAGTCTTCTTCTTGTGCCTCTTGGATTCATGTCCATGCACATCAGCTGCACGGGTGGTCACTAAGATTTGGGCATATGGTGTCATGCATATTTGTAAGTCAATATGGTGTCATGCATATTTGTAAGTCAATACATTTCCCAGGTCTGGTTTTATCAACTCAGTGCATGCTATGTTTACTCTCTCATTACCTCAGTGCAAACTGTGCTAAGTGCTTGACTAAGTGCCTTGCGTTTTCTGACAGAGTTTCTCTCCGAGGAGGGGCACGTGATCCAAGGTAGATCGACCTCCGAAAGAGTGCCACGAAGAAGGCTACAACGCTTAGATGGTGACACGTGGCTGAGAGCCTTCTGGAAGCCGTTTGGGCGGGAGTTCACCCTCCACATGCCCAGGGCGTTAGCACGGGACTCAGAGACAGAAGATATATATATATCTCTCTCGGGTGAGATCAAGAAGTACATCCCTCTCGAAAGCAGTAAAAGAAGAAAGGGGAGAAAATCATAGAGAGAGCAGAAGAAGAGCAGAAGAGAGAAGTGTTCGAAAAAGAAAGAGTGAGGAGACAGTGAGAAGAAAAGAAAAGAGAGGCAGAGAGACATAGACCAGCAGTAGAAGAAGAAGAGAGAGAGAGAGTTCGTGGAGAAAAAGACAAAAGACTTCACTGAATATCTGGTTCTACTGGACCGTGGATCAAATTCAGGCCAGTTAGCTCCTGCGAGAGCAACTTTGGTTTGTAGAGTTTTGCAGCTTTCCGGCGCTGTTACTTTTGTCTTTGTTTTCTCTTATCTTTGTTTCAAGCTGTTTGCCAGCAGTAGCAGAGGTGGACTCCTCTGGACGTGTTAAGCTGTAAGCCCCAGCGGTTGCAGAGGAGGATTCCTCTGGTTGGCTAAGCTGTAACACCCAGCAGTCAAGTTGTGAGTCACCAGATGGCTAAGCTGTATCGCCCAGCGGAAGCAAGCTGTGATGCTCAGCTGATGTTGGCAAGCTGTGAGGCCCAGCTGTTAAGCTGTGTATCAGCGAAATCCACACTCTAGTTGGAGTGTGGGGTGGACGTAGGTCTGCGGACCGAACAACCTAAAAATCCCCTTGTCTAATGTTGTTTGATTGCCTTATTCAATTCGCTAGATTTATGCATAGGCCAATTTGAATCTTCAATCTAGCAAGGAATTTGATTGCATATTGTTCATTCGATAGTGGTCTTGAGAGACTCACTTTGGACTGATTACCTGTTGGTCCATGATAGATGTATGGTTAGATTTGCTCATCTAACCATTTCGAGTTTTCTGGATTCACTGAGTGACTAAGTGTTTCATCCGATTGTCCATATTAAATGTTCGAGTGTGAGCCTTCTTAGAAGAGTGATCTTGTTGAGCCATCTGAGTGCGTTAATTCTGCGCATCGATCAGCTATAGTTTTTGATTTGGGCGAATTTTTTATAAGGGATTCATTCACCCCCCCCCTCTGAATCCATCACACCGGTCCCATCAGTTGGTATCAGAGCGGGTCTCTGACTTCCCAGATCCAACGATCTGCAGAGGATCTTGCTATCCCTTGGTGCATTCTCTTGTTGTTGCGGACTGCTGGTTTTAGGTGCTTCGTAGATTGTGCTGAGTTTATTGTTTGAACTGTGCTTGATAAGCGTTTGACAAATGGCTTTTCCCGTGGCTTTTGATGGTTCCAATCTTAGCACCTGGCTAGGAGGCCTTTGCGTTTATGTGAACTCCATTGATCCTAAATTATAGAGTCTTCTATCTAATGGCCCACACCAAATGCCTCATGATCAGACCAAGTGGTCCAGTGAGGATAGATTAAAGAACCGTGATAATATCACAGTTCTTAATATTTTGAGAGCTGCAGTTAATACTGACATATTTCCTTTTGTTCTCAGGTGCAATTCTTGAAAGGAAATCCCGGATAGAGTGGCTGCCGCTCATGTGAACCAAGAAGGTCTATGTCTAATGGCCAATTGGAGTGATCACAATAGTGATCACATGAATGAGACAGCGTCTCAGGTGAGCTCTGAAACAGACGAAATTACTTTTGATAAATTGGTATGCATGCATGAAGAACTTAATGACAGATATAAGAAAATGAAAAATGAAAATAAAAAATTGAAAAAGAAGCTTGAACTAAATAATTCTGATCATATTGAAAATGAAGCGTTGAAAGCTGAAATTGACAAACTCAAAATGAAATTGCAAGAGTTTAACAATGAGAAATATTAATTTAATACTTTGAAGTCTGAGAATGATAGTCTTAGAATTAAACTCCATGAAACTGAAAACTTAAGCAATAAATGTGTCTTTCTAAAAGAATTGAATGATGATCTTAATTCTGATGTTGAAATGCAGAAAAATCTGATTGTTTCTTTGAAAGAAGAAAACCATTTGTTGCTTGAAAAGAAAAGGGAAGTTGAACAATATGAAGAAATTATGATGGAAGAAAATGACAATCTGAAAGATCAATATAAAAAGCTTATGGTCCTCAATACTGTTATATCTGATAGATGGTTCAAAATTGAAAAGGGAGAATGTATTTTGAAGGAAAATGAAACCAACAATGAAAAGGAACAAAAACTTCTGTATGAGATTCAAATTTTAAAAAATCTGAATGATGCCATGCAGAAATAAATTCTCATTTGTGAAGAAGATCTAACAAACTCTGAAACACAGATCACTTCACTTAAATGTGAAATTACTGATTTGAATAAATCACTGTCTAAATTTGTTAAGAGAAAAGAGAATCTGGATAAACTACTGGGAAATAAAGTGAACATTCAGAAAGAAGAATTAGGTTTTAATCCAGATAATGAGAGAAGTATGAAAGGAAAAGAATAAATTATTTTTGTGAAAAGTTCAGAATGTGCTAGTACCTTAAAATCTGTTCCACCTAAGAAATCTCATAACATTCATAAGCACGGGACTGAACAAAAGAAAAATAAAATTTGCTATGAAAAATATTCTCATAAAATTCAGTCTGAAAAGATAAAGAATGTGCAGTGCTTTTATTGTAATAAGATAGGTCATATGATGCATGAGTGTAAGTTGTTTGAATTAGATGACCTATCTGCTACTACTGTACAGAAAATTCATGTTAGAAATCATGTTTTTCAAAGAAAGAAAATAAATTATTTTTACTTTGAAAAAATAGGACACACTATCGCACAGTGCTGACATGCACAGGGAAGAAATAGTCAACACGAATTTGTTAAAACCCATGTATATCAAAATCCCTTTGATAGAAATAAATCTGGTTTTAAGAGACAAACTGTTGCATGCTTCGAATGTGGAAAACCTGGCCACAGAGCTTCTGAATGCTGGCTGGCAGGTTACATTCTGTCAACAAAAACTTTAATAAGAATGCACATAGATTCCATGTTAATAATGATGTGCATAGAAAGAACTCTCAAATTGCTGCATCATATCATCACTATGGTCAGTTTGGACATTCCTTGTCCAACTATAAGTTGATGGATTTTGATAATTCTGTGGTTCACAAAAAGTCAAGAACACCGTTTGGTGGTGTTAATGGTAAACCAGGACCCAAGGTTTCTTGGGTACCTGTTGCATCAAAATGATGTGTTTGTTGCAGGTGTGCCTTGGAGATGAATAAAGGGGTCAATAATCTAAGGCACTCAAGAATGTAACCCCCAAGATCCTACACTTCAGGTCAGCTCTGCAAACTCTCTTTAAATTCTATCATCTGATATTGTGTGTTTTAAATAGTGCATATCATGCTAATCTGTCTGCGCTTGATTGAAATCTTCTGAAAATTATATTGCACATGATGTCTATGATAGTGATTCTTGGGGTGCACTACATATCTGCTTCTTAAGCAAAATCCACAAAATTATGTTCTCAGTAATTCATTGTATAAAATACACTTAATCAGGGAGAGTTTGACTGCTTTCGCATGATGTTCATACTTTGAGCTATGTGTGCACTGTTGATATTTATTTGCCTATCTTTTATCTTACTTCTGAGGTTTGCAAAGTAACATGACAAGATGACAAACAAGCAATCAAAGATCTACTCAAAACCTATGAACATGTGAACATGAACCTAGGCAATCATAGCTAGCTCTAGCATGGGCATGCTACCTCAATCAAATTATACTAAGGAAAAGAAAAACACACGCCGGGGCGTGGAGCAAAGAGTAAATAAAAACACACCGTGGAGGTGGGACAAGCAAGGAAAAATAAAGATTATTGATGAAGAAGATAGCTAATGCCCAATACTAAGGAAAGATGTGATCGCCACCAAAGTAAATACAAGTCAAAGACTCGAATATACCTTGGAAATAGGTGGATGAAACACCCGCCCACGGGAGAGAAAACCAAAGAAAGCCTGCAGATCAACTTGGAAGTAACGGCCAGAACCCTGTGCGTTGCTTGGAAGTGACGGCTGCACGATAGACCGCCAGAAGAAAGTGACGCGCCTGCACTAGACCGTCAGACAACCTGCAGTAGTAAAGCTTGAATTCTTTTAACTCCAACTCTTCCAGCCGGCTAGAAGACTTGGGCCTCGTGCTAATGAACCTGTAAACCTGCCAAAACGTAGAAAGACCAGACAAGACAACCTCAATTAGCCCTCTCCACAAGCATAGCAACAATTCTTAAAAATCTTAAGAACATCAAAAGGAGAGGGAATTACCGGGGAGTTTTGGTTTTTTTAACCCCTCTGGGCGTTTTTAAAAGTTGGGAAGGTGATTGTATGCTTAAAGAACAGTGAAAAACGTGGAGGAGGAGGAGGGACAATGCTTTGTTTAAGGAAAACCAAGGAAGAACTCAAGCATGCAAGGATGAACTTGAAAGACCAAAACTAAAAGTACTCCCTTGATTGGAAGATGGATGGACGTGGGAAGCAGTTCCTCCTGGATGAAGATGATTCCTGAGTTCGGCAGCACTTCGTCGTGAATTCAAATCTCCTCCTCTTTGGCCATGAAGTCAAGGGTTCTATTTATAGACCCTCAAACCCTTAGGTCGAGTAGAGGATAATTCAGCAGGAAAGAAGGATAAATCTTAGCAAATCCTCAAAGATAATATCACCAAGAGTCCATAGAAACAAACGGGAGGTCCTGAGGATCGGATTTGAAAGAGATAACGTCAATCCAAAAACTTATCTCAACCACGGAGTAGCAGAGAAAAGGCCTGAACTGCCAAGACTCTCGGAAGGAAGTAACGGCTGCACGACAGACCGCCACTTGAAAGTAACGCATCAAGGAACGACCGCCATTTTCAACCTTATCCCAAAGAGATAAGATCAATGGAAAGAAGACCCAACAGGCTGGACTCTTCAAGGAACTGACGGCCAAGGCTTAGGGCATCATATGGAAACAACGGCTGCACGACAGACCGTTATTATCAACGTTGAATCAAAAGGATAAGCTTTGACAACGTGGCCTTAAGCCTTAGGACTCTTCAAAGAGTAACGGTCCATGACCCATCCGTCAAAAGGAAGAAACGCGCCTAACTGGGACCGTTATTAACATTGAGGTTCAAGAATAGAGTGAAGGGTTTACTAAGATTCGTCCAACAAAATGCCACCGGGAGCCACATCTTAATCCAGGAATTAAGACCCAAGAAACAGGCTTCAACTGATCAAGAGACTCAATGAAGGGTGAATAGCTCGGAGCATCATATAGAATGAAACAAGGAGGTGACCCGACTTATTGGGTATAAAACGGGTGTCAACAGATGTCCCTCCTTAACGTCCTCTTTGCAGGGGAACGAGCGGAGATGAAGCGAATAATGAAATGGAACATGGAGATGAAGCGGGGATGAAGCGGAGTGTATCAAAAAGAGGCCGTTAAGGTAAACGACACCCGTTCTTTACCAACAAGCGATAGGAATTTTCTGGAAAACTTCGAACTGATTTCAAGGAAATAGCCAACCAAAGGATGCAAGTCTGGAGAATTAATTAACTAAGGAAAGGAAACACGGCTAGCCGTCGGAGGCAACGGAAAGGAAAGAGACTAAACTCCAGACAGGAATCTTCAACGAACCAGATCAAGCGAGCAGATCGAAGGAATCTTCTAATTCAGAATGGAATGATTCTCCTTATTCGAGATTAAGGACACAGCCGTTCACCATCACTGAGATATCTTGAGCAGATGAAACTCATGACTGCTCAAAAGAATGTGAATGATGCATGCTGGGCTAAAGGAAAAAAGAAATCTTTAAATAAAAATGCAAAGAAAGATAAAATAGAAAATACTCGAGAATAATATTGCTAGATTGGAGTAATCAGAGTCAGGACACCATCTGCAACCACGGCGTGCAAGATAGAACCATCGTCCCCAAATTTTTCCAATCTAACGGCCTATCCAACGATTAATCATGTGAACTTAGATCATCATCATTTTTGTTTTAGGGGAACATCAGATCCCAAGACACATGAATGACCAGCCGGTTCTCGAGGTAATATATCATAGATAACATATAGTAATGCATTAAGAGGATGAGGGAACGATATACAATACCTGACTTACCTGCCTGACGAACGGCAAAGCATGATTCCTGTTCATAATTCCTTTCATGAAAGATAGGTTAGCCAATAATAAATACGATCATGAATCAAGGCATAACCATTGTACGTGCAAGAGGTATCCATAAGGAACAACATGGAAGAAAATGGAACCATTTTGACATTAATTAGACCATTTAATTCATCAAGAAACTTGCAAGTTTGTAACGGTCTCATGACAGGGCGTCACATCAAGTAACGGATCACCCTTGATCCGTCATAAATCAGGCGGTTCACATTCTTCGATAAAATAGTCCAACACATGTGACGGCCCATTAAAGAAGCGTCAGAATGATGTGACGGCCGGTCGATAGACCGTCACATTTCCTGAGTTTTCAAAAAAAACAACCGAACGGTCTCGGCCCTTATTCAAACACTTAACGCCCAAAAAAAACCCAACCGAGAGAAACCACCGGCGACTGCCGTCTCTACCCCAATGGTCGGCGACAAGGCACCCCAGCCGCCACCAAAGAAGAGAGAGAAGGAAAAGGATGGCTATACGGTGGCTCCACCGTCGGATTGAACGGGAGACGATCCCGCCGGTGGAAGAAGAACAGCCGGCGAGGAGAAGCCCACGAGAAGAAGAGGAGGTCCCTACGGCCACGGGGGATGAAGGGGAAGTTCCCTTGGGTGCAGAGGAGCCCAAGGAACCAGAGAAGAAGAAGAGGAGAAACATGGACCACGAGGTAAGCCCCCCGCCCTATTTTTCAATTTTTGATTTTTTATGTTTATGCATGTGGGGGATAAGGGTAGAAATGGGTCTACGAACCCATTAGGATCAATTGTAGGCCATCTTGGCCATCATGGGAGACCATGGGAATGCAAGGGAAAAAACCCAACTAGCAGACTAAGTGACGGTCCTGCCAGCGACCGTCACTCTCCTGACGAGCCAGGATGAGGCCGTCAGAGTCAAGTGACTGTTGGATACGGACTGAATAGATCTAGAGGGGGGGTGAATAGATCTTTCCCCCTTTTTGATAATTTACTGACTATCGACCAGATGAGCTACTGATAATTAATGAATCATAGAACTAATGCGGATAGTAAAGATGCAAGCATACGTATAGGAAATCAAACACACACAAGCACACCACAAGAAAGGATTTTTAAGGTGGTTCAGTCTCTTCCTGAGACTTACATCCACCCCTTGCTTAACTCAAGCAAGGCTTCACTATGAGAATCTCTGATCTCAACCAAAACACAGCTGACACGCAGCTTGTACCTGCTGACACACAGCTTGATTCTGCTGCCTCACAGCTTGACAATAATTGTAATCAGAAATGAAAAGATGATAAGAACAGGTGATGAAAGACAGGACTGAATATTGGCGTGTGTAGAAGAATAGGTGTTCAGCCTGGGACTTGATCACGCTTATGAAGAAGCCTAGACTCCCTGTTGATCTTCCAGTCAGTTGCCTTCGATTGTTCTGCTGCTGGAGATCACACAGTCTTGAGCTAAGTCTTCCTTCTGCAGCAACGAGATTGCCTTTAACCTTTCTGCAGATTTTTGATTGGTGGAGAGCTCCTTCTTCCTCTTCTGTGTGTATCTTCCTTAGCTTCTATTCCGTGCTCTCTCACTGCTCCCTTGTTCGTGATGTGTGTTCTTTTTGTTTTTCATACAGCCCTTTTATCAAGAGTAAAACTCTTCCCGCTCAATTTTCAGATCGAGCGCCAATCTGCTAGAAAACAGGGATCGGTTTAAATCCAATCGTTAGAACGAGTTTGACCACTTCTAAGCAAGATTGTTTCCTTGATTCCCGTGCGGAATCTTATCTCCTGAGCAGCCCAACAACCTGCAACAACCATCTGCAGGTTTTAAGGAACCAAAACAGAATTCGGTTAGAGTTCGGTTTTGGACGATATAAAAACCCGTGGTCGACCATGACCCTGTCGCTGGTCGACAATGGGCAGTCCCCAGACGGCCGGTTCTTCTGGCTGAAACTCACGTCGCCCGTTGGTCGACCACAGCCTGGTCGCTGGTCGACAGGGGGCAGTTTCCAGATGGCCAGCAGTTCTGTCTGTTGCTTCTGTCTTTTCTGTGGTCGACCAGAGGCGGGGCTTTGGTCGACAGCCAAGATGCTTCCAGAAGACAGATGATCTGATGCTTTTCTGGTTGAGTTCGTTGGTCGACCATAACCACTTCCCTGGTCGACAAGCGGCCTTTGACACTTCTTCTGATTTGTTGATTCCACTTGGATTTCAGTGGACCTGAAATTACTTAACTTATCAGAGGTAAATTGAATGAGTCCAATACTTTGAAGGAACAATCAAACCACTTGTATTTGTTATGAAACAAGATAGAACTTGATTAATCAAACATATCCTATTGTCATCATCAAAACCAAGGGATGCACAACATTCTCCCCCTTTTTGATGATGACAACCATGAGTCATTGTGACAAACAACAGATTATAAAATTCATTTGATATTGCATGCAAGGCTATCATAGCACAGATTTCATTCAGTCAATTCGTTTGATGTGACTTTCAAAAAACAATAGCACTAATTACATGAGAGACTAAAAAATGGATAAAGACACTGAGGACACGTAGACAAAGTAAATTTGACAATTTGAAAGTATTGCCCCAATAAATTGACTCCCCATATCCACTTTCTTACTCACGGCTCCTTAAACTTATAATATTGTTCATGAGATAATTTTACTAGCTGAACAAGCTGAACAGTGTTTTATGCCTCTATTTGCATATAGTGCATTAGGTCAACCATTTTTGTTGCCTTTTCGTTTTGAAATATTTAAGAGCTGTGGTCAGGTTTATCACATGCTTTTCCACACGAGGAGACACGCTTTTTACACGCCAGAAACCCCGGCTACTTAGCATGCCTAACCATTCCATTTTTAACTGGGACACACTTTTTATCCGTGAGGATATACGTTTATCAGACGCCAATATCCCCAGTTACTCAGGATGCCCAATTAATAATTTTGAGAGTGGCAGAGGTAGATTGAGCCTTCATGACATACATGTCTCCCACTTAATTTTTCAGCCAATTTTGCTTTGTGATAGAGAACAGTAGTTTCTCAGAACTCAGTCCATTGCTCTACCAAGAAGGCAGAATTATGGCGTATTCCATATACATTCATGCTATAGCAGCGTTTATTTTCACTGTCCAACACAGACACAGGTAGAGAAACAGTCTCATTACTAAAAACATAAGCTCTCAATAGTCTTGAGTCAGAGTCATAGTTATGGTTTGAATTTATTGCAGTAGTACAGGTCAAATTCTCATTACTACACTTAACCTTTACTCTCATTGATGACTTTGGTGATTTTCTTGTAAGATATGGTTAGGTTGTTCAATGATTTATTAAGGAATGAGTTTACACTTTTTACTCCCCCTCAATTTGTGAGTCCTTGCTGAAGATAGAAAACAATAAGTTGGCCACAAAGAGATATAGAGACACAAGGAATAGGAAGTGTGAACAAGGATGAGTGAGTAAAGCAGAACTGAGCTCAGAGTCCAAAAAGTTCAGAAGATTTCCCACCAAAGCCAGCAGCTTGATTAGATCCAATTTCCCTTTTTCAGGTCCTTTGTCGACCATGGAGTGGCCTGTGGTCGACCTTTGTGCGGACACAGAACCTGCCTGTTGAGAAGACTGTGTTCTGACAAACCTGTTGTCGACCATTGGATCGCCTGTGGTCGACAGCTGCGAATTCCCAGAGCTAACTATTTCCTGTCCTGATGCCTTGGTCGACCAGCGCCTTGTCTGTGGTCGACCACAAGAGATGAGCCGTAGAGAACCAGTATTCTGTAGAACTTGCTGAAGTAGCACCCGACACTAGACTTTCCAAATTCAAAAACTTGACCAGTACTAGAGACCTAGTTGACATAACTTAGACAGAAATGACAGAATCTATGCAGTGAACACATGAATATGATTATTTCAAGAATTTTCAGGAGAAATTCTACAAATTCCTAACTCCCTTCTTAGAGTTGAAAATCTGTCATTGTTAAGGGGTTTTGTGAAAATGTCTGCCAGTTGTTTTTCAGTTTCTACAAAATGAAGCATGAAATTTCCTTTGGAGACCTCATCTCTTAGAAAGTGATGACGGATCTCAATGTGTTTTGTCCTAGAGTGTTGAATGGGGTTTTTAGACAAATTAATAGCACTAGTGTTGTCACAGAAAATAGGTGCACATCCAAGATCTACATTGTAGTCTTGGAGTTGATGTTTTATCCACAAAACCTGTGTACCACAGCTCCCTACTGCGACATACTCAGCCTCAGCAGTGGAGAGTGCCACAGAATGCTATTTTTTAGAAGCCCATGATATTAAACATCCACCTAATATTTGACAATAACCACTAGTACTCTTCCTATCAATTTTGCAACCAGCATAATCAGCATCTGAATATGAAATTAAATCTAGTTTGCAATAAGTAGGATACCATAAACCCAATTCTTGGGTACCGGCAAGTTAACGAAGGATACGCTTGACAGCCCCTAAATGTGAATCTCTAGGGCTAGATTGATATCTAGCACACATGCATACACTGAACTGAATGTCTGGCCTAGAGGCAGTTAAATATAGTAGGGATCCGATCATACCTCTGTATTTCTTGGCATCTACCATGTTACCTTTTACATCAGCCTCCAATGTTGCATTTGTCCCCATGGGTGACTCTATTGGTTTGCAGCTCTCCATGCCAAACTTTTTCAGCATCTCCTTTATGTACTTGGATTGATTTATGAAGTAGCATTCTCTACATTGTAGAATCTGCAATCCAAGAAAGAACTGTAAATCACCCATTAAACTCATTTCAAACTCATTGGTCATTAGATTTGCAAATTCAGTACATAATGAAGCTTCAGTGGATCCAAACACAATATCATCCACATAGATTTGCACAATTAGTATATTCTTACCTTGGGTCTTGGAGAATAATGTTTGATCAATTTTACCTCTTGTGTAGCCCTTTTTGGTGAGGAATGAACTCAGTCTGTCGTACCATGCCCTAGGAGCCTGCTTTAAACCATACAAAGCCTTATGCAGTTTAAAGACATGATTAGGAAGATCATCATTTTCAAAACCAGGGGGTTGTTCCACAAAGACTTCTTCCTTTACAAAGCCATTTAGAAAGGCACTTTTTACATCCATTTGCTGCAATTTAATTCCATGGGACGCCGCAAATGCTAACAATATTCTAATGGCTTCTAACCTTGCAACTGGAGCATATGATTCTTCAAAATCAACTCCAAATTCTTGGTTATACCCCTTAGCCACCAACCGAGCCTTGTTCCTCATAACAACTCCTTCTTCATTAAGCTTATTTTTATAAACCCATTTGGTTCCAATAACAGGATGAGATGAGGGTCTGGGAACAAGTTTCCAAACCTGATTTCTTTCAAATTGATTTAATTCTTCATGCATGGCATTTATCCAAGATTCATCTCTTAAAGCTTCCTCTACATTTTTAGGCTCAACTTGAGATACAAGGGCTAGCTGATCTAATTCATCAACTGTTTTAAGCTGAGATCTAGTTTTCCTCGGTTCATTAATTCCTCCAATGATGTTATCTAGAGGATGATCTCTGAGAAATCTCAGATTTTCAGAATTGTTACCTGGGATGATCTCTCCTTCGGGTTGATCATTGGAATCACCTTGCTTTGGTTCTGCTTCAGTCTCCATTGGTTCCTCTTTGCCTTCCAGAAATTCCCCATCTTCATCTTTGCCTACCTGTCTAGTTTTGTCAAAGTCATTATTTTCATCAAATGTGATATGTGGGGATTCTTCAACTAGCTGATCTTTGGTGTTGTAGACTCTATAGGCTCTTGATCGGTCAGAGTATCCCAAGAAGATTCCTGGGTCACTCTTTGGTTCAAATTTGTCCAATGATCTCTTGTCATTGTTATGAATAAAACACCTTACACCGAAGATCCTAAAATGAGCTAGAGATGGCTTCTTACCTTTGAACACCTCATATGGAGTTTTCGCACTAGATGGTCTTACCATTGCCCTGTTTACAATATAACATGCTGTATTGACCGCCTCAGCCCAAAATCTTCTTGGAAGATTGGCTTCAACTAACAAGGTTCTGGCCATTTCAACAAGTGTGCGATTCCTTCTTTCCACCACTCCATTTTGCTCTGGCGTCCTTGGTGAGGAGAACCTGTGATTTATTCCTTTGTTCCTGCAGAATTCATCAAACTCTGAATTTTCAAATTCTCCCCCATGATCAGATATTATTGAACACACTTTGGACTTACCATCCTGCTTCATTCTTCTGTAAAAATCCTGAAATTCATGAAAGGCATCGTTTTTATGTGATAAAAACATTACCCATGTGAATCTAGAGAAATCATCAACTAGTACATAACCGTACCTCTTACCACTAAGACTAGCAGTTCTTGTTGGGCCAAAAAGGTCCATGTGCACAAGTTCTAGTGGTCTAGAAGATTGACTTTCAGTTCTACCTTTGAATGATTTTCTTGTTTGCTTACCTTGGGTACATGATTCACATACTTTGACATTTTGAGCAAACGAAATTTCAGGTAAACCAGAAACCATTTTATTCTTAACCAATTTGTGCAGCACCCTGTAGCTAACATGCCCTAGCCTTCGGTGCCACAACCAAGTCAGGTCCTCCTTCTTGGCGGTGAGGCACAAGTTGGAGTGGGCTGGATCATCCAAGTCTATCATGTAGACATTATTTACTCTCTTGCCCATAAACTTAACTTTAGCCGAATTTGGTTCAAGAATTTTACAGATCTTAGAATCAAAGACTACTTGATGGCCTTTGTCGCATAGCTGACTGATGCTTAGAAGATTATATTCCAGGCCATCCACTAGCAGTACATCTTCAATGCAATTTGTAGATGTCTTACCTACCTTACCTTTCCCAATGATCTTGCCTTTGTTATTTCCTCCAAATGTCACATGTCCTCCATCTTTTGAGTTTAGCTCGGAGAATTTTGCCTTGTCCCCTGTCATATGTCTTGAGCAGCCACTATCTAAGTACCACTTGTTGTGTATAGCTGCCAAACACACCTGCATCACAAGTTACACAGAAACTTTTGGACCCCAATGGTACCCGGGTCCAAGATAGCTTGTGAAATTATGAAATTGCTGCAGTAATCCTTTGGGAACCCAGATTCTGTTAGAGCAGTGTAAATTTTTATTTCTGAACTTGTTCAGGTTGGGTTGCTTTTGTTCTAAAGCTTCTTTAATCTGAGTCCACCTTTGTGTATTCAAGTTTTCATTTTGTTTTACCCGAGAAAACCTGTGATTTCTGTTTGCTTGTCTGGCCATGGTCGACTTTTGGTATGTCTGTGGTCAACCATCGCGTCTCCAGAACTCAGCGTCTGTTCTGGCAGCACCTCTGGTCGACATCTGGTGTACCTGTGGTCGACCACTGCTTCTCCAGTAACCAGCGCCTGTTCTGGCAGATCCTCTGGTCGACAGATGAAGGGTCTGTTGTCGACCAGCCTGTCTCCAGACATCTTGTTTTCCAGATTTATGTCTTTTAACTTGGTTTAGTCCTTGGTTTGTTTGGTGATTTCTGTGAATTTGGGTTTCTTGTTTATTATTTTGAATCTTATATTGATTGATTGTTTTCTCTTTAAAATTTCTCTCTTCCTTGGTGACATTGTTCCTTTTGGAGGAGCATTCAGCTACATCCTCTTGTTTATCTTGGTATAGATTAATCAGGGGCCTTTTTCCTTTTGAGTCAGCAATCCCAGTTACGGTTTTTATTTGGAATTCCTTTTTAGCCGTAGGATTGTATCCTAACCCTTCTTTTTGAAAGTTTACTTTTATTCCCAAGACAGCATTTAAGTTTTCTTGACCTTGAGTCATTTTTTCCAAGGTCTCCTGTTTGTTTTTCAGGTCACTCTTAATTCTTTCTATTTCTCTTAGGAGTTGGTTGTTTTCTTCCTTGAGTGAATTGTTTCTTTCTTGACTTAACTTAGTTTCCTGTTCATATTCTTGAGTCTTTAGTTTTAACTCATCAATGTCGTTTTTTAGCATTTCATTCTCTTCGGACATTCTTTTGTGGTTTTCTTCATCTAAGTCCATTTGATTCAGCTTGTTTTTCAGTGACTTGATTTCCATTTCTAGTTCAGTTTTGTTTTCCATTGAATTGCTGTCTTTATTCAGTTGACTGATCTTCTTCTTCAAATGTTTATTTTCCTTTCTTATTCTTTCATAAGTATCAAGCAATTCTGAATATACTTCTTCCCAATCCGAACTAGAGAAGTCTTGAAATGGGGAACTTACCTCAAGATCACTGTTGTCTCCCTTGGCCATCAGACAGAGCTTTCCTTCTTCTTCCTCGGAAGTTGTTTCCTCTTCACTGCTCTCTTCCTCCTCACTCCAAGTGCTAATCATCGCCTTGGGTTTCTTGCCTTTCCACTTGAAGCTTGATTTCTTAGGAGCTTCTGGACATTCAGCCTTCATATGTCCAGGCTGCCTGCAATTGTAGCAAATGAGTTTGTTAGAGGGAGCCTTATGTTTATCAGATTTAAACTGGGATGACTTCCTTACCATGCCCTTTGGATTTCTGAATCCTTTACCTTCCTTCCGCAGGAATTTTTTAAATTTTCTTGTAAGCATGGCTAGCTCACCAGATTCTTCACCTGAGCTAGATGAGTCATCATTGTCAGACACCTCAGAGGTGCTTGTCTTAGTCTTTAGGGCAAGTTGCTTCTTTTTCTTGCCCTCATCTTCCTTTCTCTTCAGATTGACCTCATAGGCCATCAGGGATCCTACTAACTCATCCACTGTCATTGTTGTGAGATCCTTTGAGTCCTCAATGACTGTGGCCTTGGTATGCCACATCGATGTGAGAGACCTTAAAATCTTCCTCACTAATTCCTGCTCTTTGTATGTCTTCCCTAAGCTCTTCAAGCCATTAGTCAATTGTACTAATCTGGCATACATCTCAGAAATACTTTCATCATTTTTCATCCTAAACATCTCATATTCTGAGACTAGCATATTTGCTTTTGTCTCTCTTACCTCGGAAGTACCTTCGTAGATTACCTTTAGACGATCCCACATTTCTTTGGCTGTTGCGCATTGGGAAACTCTTGAGAATTCTGTGGGGTGTAGTGAGCACTGCATCACGTTCATGGCTCCCCAGTTGACAGTTGATTTCCTGACCTGTTCTCTGGTCCAGGTTTCTTCATCTTCAGGTAGCTCAAAAGGTCCGCGGCTCACTACCCTCCACATCTCGTGGTCTTGCGCACGTAAGAACACCTGCATACGATTTTTCCAATAAGAATAATCAGTTCCATCAAAATATGGAGGTCTAGTTACAGAGTGCCCCTCAGCTATGAGGCTTTTAGAGTTCAGTCCGCCCGGTCTCTCCTGGTTGTTAGACCACATTTTTGGAGAACCTGGCTCTGATACCACGTGTTGGATACGGACTGAATAGATCTAGAGGGGGGGTGAATAGATCTTTCCCCCTTTTTGATAATTTACTGACTATCGACCAGATGAGCTACTGATAATTAATGAATCATAGAACTAATGCGGATAGTAAAGATGCAAGCATACGTATAGGAAATCAAACACACACAAGCACACCACAAGAAAGGATTTTTAAGGTGGTTCAGTCTCTTCTTGAGACTTACATCCACCCCTTGCTTAACTCAAGCAAGGCTTCACTATGAGAATCTCTGATCTCAACCAAAACACAGCTGACACACAGCTTGTACCTGCTGACACACAGCTTGATTCTGCTGCCTCACAGCTTGACAATAATTGTAATCAGAAATGAAAAGATGATAAGAACAGGTGATGAAAGACAGGACTGAATATTGGCGTGTGTAGAAGAATAGGTGTTCAGCCTGGGACTTGATCACGCTTATGAAGAAGCCTAGACTCCCTGTTGATCTTCCAGTCAGTTGCCTTCGATTGTTCTGCTGCTGGAGATCACACAGTCTTGAGCTAAGTCTTCCTTCTGCAGCAACGAGATTGCCTTTAACCTTTCTGCAGATTTTTGATTGGTGGAGAGCTCCTTCTTCCTCTTCTGTGTGTATCTTCCTTGGCTTCTATTCCGTGCTCTCTCACTGCTCCCTTGTTCGTGATGTGTGTTCTTTTTGTTTTTCATACAGCCCTTTTATCAAGAGTAAAACTCTTCCCGCTCAATTTTCAGATCCAGCGCCAATCTGCTAGAAAATAGGGATCGGTTTAAATCCAATCGTTAGAACGAGTTTGACCACTTCTAAGCAAGATTGTTTCCTTGATTCCCGTGCGGAATCTTATCTCCTGAGCAGCCCAACAACCTGCAACAACCATCTGCAGGTTTTAAGGAACCAAAACAGAATTCGGTTAGAGTTCGGTTTTGGACGATATAAAAACCCGTGGTCGACCATGACCCTGTCGCTGGTCGACAATGGGCAGTCCCCAGATGGCCGGTTCTTCTGGCTGAAACTCACGTCGCCCGTTGGTCGACCACAGCCTGGTCGCTGGTCGACAGGGGGCAGTTTCCAGATGGCCAGCAGTTCTGTCTGTTGCTTCTGTCTTTTCTGTGGTCGACCAGAGGCGGGGCTTTGGTCGACAGCCAAGATGCTTCCAGAAGACAGATGATCTGATGCTTTTCTGGTTGAGTTCGTTGGTCGACCATAACCACTTCCCTGGTCGACAAGCGGCCTTTGACACTTCTTCTGATTTGTTGATTCCACTTGGATTTCAGTGGACCTGAAATTACTTAACTTATCAGAGGTAAATTGAATGAGTCCAATACTTTGAAGGAACAATCAAACCACTTGTATTTGTTATGAAACAAGATAGAACTTGATTAATCAAACATATCCTATTGTCATCATCAAAACCAAGGGATGCACAACAGTGACGCCCTACCCCAGGGCCGTTACTTCTGCCAGGGAATTAAACTGTTTTTAGGGTTTTCAATTTTCAAATTTTTATTTTGTTTTCAATTATGAATGTTTATGCAACGATTGTATGATGTAGATGGACTAATTAATGATCTAATATGCAATGCAGGGAAAGAGAAGATCGCGGATCTCCTGGCTTCAAATCCGGGCAGTGTACCAGGCATTGCCCGATTACCAGAGAGAGAGACTCGCCGAGATGGGATTCGTCGAGGTGCTCAGCATCGAGGTGATCCGGATGGACACGCCGGTACTGTACGCCTTGCACGAGAGGTGGGACCCGATCAGCCGAGCTTTCATCTTCCCGTGGGGCCACATGATCCCCACGCTAGAAGACATAGTGAGGATTACCGGATTGAGAGTCCACGGAGCCGCGGTGACAGGGTGGACATACGGCGACTACCGAGAGATGGCGCAGCAGCTACTCGGGCTAGATTTGATCAGGCCGGGACAGTCCTCCTCCCAGCTTTCGAGATCAGTGCTGCAGGAGAGCTTGGGACTGAGAGGAGCGGCGATCGCCGTAGGAGATCTACCTGAGGAGCACCTGAGCAGAGTGATAGACCAGGTGCGCCCTCGCGTGGCGGCGGAGGCGGGACCAGAGGGAGACAGAGTGCTCAGACGCTTCCTGATGCTGCTATTCGGGAAGCTCCTGTTCGCGACTCGGGCAGACGTCATCAGCTGCAGACTGCTGCCGATGATAGAGGATTTGAGTAGAGTCAAGAAGTACGCATGGGGAGCAGCAGTACTCGCATTCCTGTTCGAGTCCCTCAGCACTACGGACAGGCAGACGATGCTGGGCGGCTTCTCACCCTTCCTACAGGTAAATGCACTTTAAATGCTTTCTATTATGCCATGATTATTGATGTTATGATTTTATGAAAAATGATTTATGCAATGATTTATGCAATGATGCGACTGACTCGATTTCTAAATGCAGATCTGGAGCTATATGTACCTCCCGGGCATCGGGAGAGGCGCATTACTCCATCCCGGCCGCATACCGATCGCGAGGCGTTGGTCGGTGGCGAGGGACACAGGGTCGATCAGTAGACTGACCCGGATGATCCAGGACGACTTGGACTCCTTCCCGCATACATCGGTAGGTCCAGAACTCAAAATGATTTCTATATGCTTTTAAATGCTTCTAAATGCTTTCTAAAATGCTTTCTAAAATGCTTTCTAAATGTCTTTAAATGCTTCCTACATATGCTAATGAATGAACTAAATGCTCTCAGGTGAGATGGACCCCATACCGCGATGAGGGTTATACAGGACAGCCATGGGCGGAGGCGGCCTTATCGTACCGGGGGCGAGACATATGGTTGCATTGCCTCCATATCATCGAGCCTCTGCACTACAGGCTGATCCTGCGGACCTGGGGACTACACCAGCCCGAGATGACCTTTCCACGCCACAGCGACGACCATCCCGGCAAGTCAGCAAGGGGCATCAGCGGCAATGTGGATTGGTGCGCCCAGAAGGCGAAGTACGTCCATGATTGGAACAGGCGGGGCCGAGCGGTGAAGGAGCGAGACGAGAGCGACGAGGCATATCTGAAGGCCTTCGCTCGACTCTACGGCGACCGGGTGTACCGAGGTACCCGACGACCGGTATGCAAACTAAAAACTCTAAACTTTTCTATTATGCAATGTACAATGTGATATATGCTGACTCATGCTTTCTAAAATGCAGCTAGACCCTGAGGGACGGATAGCTGAGCTGGAAGGGCTACTCCACTCCACCATTCAACAGCGGGACGGGTACCGGTCTGCCCTGGAGCTCTTGGTGAGACTAAAAACTTAAATGCTTATGATTTATGGAATGATGTTCATGATGCAAATGCAAATGCTAACTGACCATGATTTCTAAATGCAGCGGGCCGAGGGAGCCCAACGTGCCGGACCAGATGCCCCATCGTCTTCCTCGCAGCCTGCGGGAGGCAGGGCTGAGCAGGAGGCTGACTTTGCTCGGGCAGTTGCCCGGGCCGAGGAGGCGGAGGCCACCCTCGCGGAGCGGGTAAGAGACTAAAAAACTTATGATTATGCCTAATTAAATGCTTTATGACTAATGATATGAAATGCAATCTATAGGCGAGGGACCTAGCAGCAGCGGTGGCCGAGGCCAGCCAGGCGAGAGCTGAGGTAGAGAGAAGCCAGGCCGAGACTGATCGAGCCCGAGCAGAGATGGAGCTGGTACGGGCAGAGATGGCTCGGCTGAGAGCAGAGACCCCGCGACGCCCAGATGACGCAGAGATGGAACAACTCCGGAAGGAGTTAGCGCGGGCACGAGCCGAGGTGGAGGAGCTTCGGATCGGGACGGCCGACCTGGATCGCTACCGGACCGAGGCACGGGAGACGCGGCGTCAGATCTTTACACTGAACATCGAGCTGCGGACATTGGAGCGGACGGTGCGGATGATCGGTCGGGGACCGGAGCGGTGCACCTCCCAGAGTGGGATACATAGGAGCGCTGCCCCTAGCGGCTCAGTAGGGGACTTCCTTGTCAGCTCCTCCGCCCAGCGGAGGAATGAGAGGGTAGAGAGAGGACAGCAGGAGGAGAGTGCTTCCATAGCACCGCCACCCGCGAGGAAACCTGAGGAGGGGGAGGATGAGGGTGGCCCGGCTGATAGGCTGGCCGAATGATGCCTTTTCTTATGTTTTTATTTATCATTTGTATAGAACTTTTGGCAAAATGGAATGAGATCCCTTCATTTTAGTTTTCTGTTTTGTTTTTAGTTTTATGCGAGCGTGAATGAATGAATGTGAAAAATGCAGGATGGACGAAACGTGAATGAATGAATGAGATGTATGCAGGAAGAAAACGAGGTGTACAATGTGAAAGACCGCCATGT